>CM060424.1:132345505-134745505 GCA_030545235.1 Helianthus tuberosus | reverse complement strand
ATTTAGTCATGAATCTTGTTTAAAGTGTTTTCTTTCATAAAACATTTGAAAGGCGGTAATAAAATCAGATGATATATATATATATATATATATAAGAATAATGTATGGTTAAATGAATAACCAAGTAAACATGAGTTTGTATAAATTAAGTTATTTGTAAAACAATGTTTAAGTGAAAATATAATGTAAGCGTAATATGTCTAAACTGCAATGGTTTAAATAACGCTACGATATGTAATACCATAAAAGCACTTATATATAGGAAGTACCAACGGCGTATCCACCATGCTTTTACCATATTACACGTCGCCTCGTTATGTAAATCACTTACCCAAACAAACCACCAAGATGTAATGTTCAAACAATTGTAGAAATGTTTATTGTATAATCTAATGTCTATTGTAAAATGTAAATCATGTAATGTGTAAACAAATGTTATGTATGATAAGTAAAATGTGACTACTTAAACCAAATGTAAAATTGTACAAAACAAAGTATTTTGAATAAATCAAAAGTCATGTTTTGCAAAATAAATGCATGCTTTACTGATACAAACACTTATGCAGTAAGTTAAACGTATACATTTAAGCCTTGAGACTGTAGGATAACCTTAGAGTAAAGGTTATAAAAAATGTTTTCGGATTCAGTCATTCCTTTCATCCAAACAAACCTAGGATGTCAGGAATGGGAGTTGTCAAGTCCTATGGTACCATTACTTACTACCGAGCGGCGTAGCTAATGTTAATGAGCGTATTTTAGTTCGTTAAACAAACCAAATGTTATACCAAATGTAAGCATGTTTTATGAAAACAATGTACCTAGTATGCTAAGTGAACATACAAGATAGCAATGTAAAACAATGTGTCCATCTGCTACGAGAACATATGCAACAGAAATGCAATGTAAAACAATGTACTAACTATGCACTAAATGGACATACATAGCATGAAATGTAATGTAAAACAATGTACTAAGTATGCGCTAAATGGACATACATAGCAAAAACACAATGAAATCATGTACTATATGTGTACTAATGAACATAACAAGCAAATGATATGAAAAACATGGAAAGCACGAAAGTAACAAGTAGGCACATGTGTTTCACCCCAAAATGTTTGAAAAACAGTAAAAGAGGGGCCTATGTACTCACTTGAGATTGCTCAATAGTCTTTAGATAACCACCAAGCAATGCTAGAAAGATCACGGAATCAAACGGCACCTAATATAGGTATCTATGTTAATAAACGGACCTAAATCGGAGGATCGGATAGAATGAGGTTACGAAAACCAAATGAGTATTGGAACTCATGTAATATGGTTTAACAAAGCCTACATTCTAAAACGGAACCTATTCCAAGTGCTTACGACCCATTATGACTCGTTTAGGTAGCTTACGCTACTTTAACGCGTCGTTCGCGTAAAACACGTTCGGATAAGGATAGGTGAAGTACATGTTTTAAGATCTAAACACAAGATAACTTGCATTGGGGTCCTAGAAAAGTTATAGTCTAGGTCAAAGCATTACTAATAACCTAATTCCCTATAACCATTGGCTCTGATACCAACTCTTCTATAACACCCCGACCACGTAAAACAACAAAACGTGGCGGAAACGTCGGGGAGTGTTGTAACAGAATTATTTTTTCACCACCATGGTAATTAAAGTTATGTTTTATTTATCAAACAAAGGTGTCACATTGTCTTAAAACAACTGAAACAAAGAGTACATCACATAATTAAACTAGTTCTAGCTTCGTTTTAAGTCACTAAGGCACAGGTCCGCCTAAGTGTGTCTCGATCATCCTATACAACAGCTCCTGAAAACACATGTGAAAATAGGTATGTCAGCATAAAAATGCCTGTGAGATACATAGGTTTTATTAAAATTGGATTCATGACTTAAGTTTAAAGAATTGTTTAATAAAATTTAGTCATGAATCTTGTTTAAAGTGTTTTATTTCATAAAACATTTGAAAGGCGGTAATAAAATCAGATGATATATATATATATATATATATAAGAATAATGTATGGTTAAATGAATAACCAAGTAAACATGAGTTTGTATAAATTAAGTTATTTGTAAAACAATGTTTAAGTGAAAATATAATGTAAGCGTAATATGTCTAAACTGCAATGGTTTAAATAACGCTACGATATGTAATACCATAAAAGCACTTATATATAGGAAGTACCAACGGCGTATCCACCATGCTTTTACCATATTACACGTCGCCTCGTTATGTAAATCACTTACCCAAACAAACCACCAAGATGTAATGTTCAAACAATTGTAGAAATGTTTATTGTATAATCTAATGTCTATTGTAAAATGTAAATCATGTAATGTGTAAACAAATGTTATGTATGATAAGTAAAATGTGACTACTTAAACCAAATGTAAAATTGTACAAAACAAAGTATTTTGAATAAATCAAAAGTCATGTTTTGCAAAATAAATGCATGCTTTACTGATACAAACACTTATGCAGTAAGTTAAACGTATACATTTAAGCCTTGAGACTGTAGGATAACCTTAGAGTAAAGGTTATAAAAAATGTTTTCGGATTCAGTCATTCCTTTCATCCAAACAAACCTAGGATGTCAGGAATGGGAGTTGTCAAGTCCTATGGTACCATTACTTACTACCGAGCGGCGTAGCTAATGTTAATGAACGTATTTTAGTTCGTTAAACAAACCAAATGTTATACCAAATGTAAGCATGTTTTATGAAAACAATGTACCTAGTATGCTAAGTGAACATACAAGATAGCAATGTAAAACAATGTGTCCATATGCTACGAGAACATATGCAACAGAAATGCAATGTAAAACAATGTACTAACTATGCACTAAATGGACATACATAGAATGAAATGTAATGTAAAACAATGTACTAAGTATGCGCTAAATGGACATACATAGCAAAAACACAATGAAATCATGTACTATATGTGTACTAATGAACATAACAAGCAAATGATATGAAAAACATGGAAAGCACGAAAGTAACAAGTAGGCACATGTGTTTCACCCCAAAATGTTTGAAAAACAGTAAAAGAGGGGCCTATGTACTCACTTGAGATTGCTCAATAGTCTTTAGATAACCACCAAGCAATGCTAGAAAGATCACGGAATCAAACGGCACCTAATATAGGTATCTATGTTAATAAACGGACCTAAATCGGAGGATCGGATAGAATGAGGTTACGAAAACCAAATGAGTATTGGAACTCATGTAATATGGTTTAACAAAGCCTACATTCTAAAACGGAACCTATTCCAAGTGCTTACGACCCATTATGACTCGTTTAGGTAGCTTACGCTACTTTAACGCGTCGTTCGCGTAAAACACGTTCGGATAAGGATAGGTGAAGTACATGTTTTAAGATCTAAACACAAGATAACTTGCATTGGGGTCCTAGAAAAGTTATAGTCTAGGTCAAAGCATTACTAATAACCTAATTCCCTATAACCATTGGCTCTGATACCAACTCTTCTATAACACCCCGACCACGTAAAACAACAAAACGTGGCGGAAACGTCGGGGAGTGTTGTAACAGAATTATTTTTTCACCACCATGGTAATTAAAGTTATGTTTTATTTATCAAACAAAGGTGTCACATTGTCTTAAAACAACTGAAACAAAGAGTACATCACATAATTAAACTAGTTCTAGCTTCGTTTTAAGTCACTAAGGCACAGGTCCGCCTAAGTGTGTCTCGATCATCCTATACAACAGCTCCTGAAAACACATGTGAAAATAGGTATGTCAGCATAAAAATGCCTGTGAGATACATAGGTTTTATTAAAATTGGATTCATGACTTAAGTTTAAAGAATTGTTTAATAAAATTTAGTCATGAATCTTGTTTAAAGTGTTTTATTTCATAAAACATTTGAAAGGCGGTAATAAAATCAGATGATATATATATATATATATATATATATATATATAAGAATAATGTATGGTTAAATGAATAACCAAGTAAACATGAGTTTGTATAAATTAAGTTATTTGTAAAACAATGTTTAAGTGAAAATATAATGTAAGCGTAATATGTCTAAACTGCAATGGTTTAAATAACGCTACGATATGTAATACCATAAAAGCACTTATATATAGGAAGTACCAACGGCGTATCCACCATGCTTTTACCATATTACACGTCGCCTCGTTATGTAAATCACTTACCCAAACAAACCACCAAGATGTAATGTTCAAACAATTGTAGAAATGTTTATTGTATAATCTAATGTCTATTGTAAAATGTAAATCATGTAATGTGTAAACAAATGTTATGTATGATAAGTAAAATGTGACTACTTAAACCAAATGTAAAATTGTACAAAACAAAGTATTTTGAATAAATCAAAAGTCATGTTTTGCAAAATAAATGCATGCTTTACTGATACAAACACTTATGCAGTAAGTTAAACGTATACATTTAAGCCTTGAGACTGTAGGATAACCTTAGAGTAAAGGTTATAAAAAATGTTTTCGGATTCAGTCATTCCTTTCATCCAAACAAACCTAGGATGTCAGGAATGGGAGTTGTCAAGTCCTATGGTACCATTACTTACTACCGAGCGGCGTAGCTAATGTTAATGAACGTATTTTAGTTCGTTAAACAAACCAAATGTTATACCAAATGTAAGCATGTTTTATGAAAACAATGTACCTAGTATGCTAAGTGAACATACAAGATAGCAATGTAAAACAATGTGTCCATATGCTACGAGAACATATGCAACAGAAATGCAATGTAAAACAATGTACTAACTATGCACTAAATGGACATACATAGCATGAAATGTAATGTAAAACAATGTACTAAGTATGCGCTAAATGGACATACATAGCAAAAACACAATGAAATCATGTACTATATGTGTACTAATGAACATAACAAGCAAATGATATGAAAAACATGGAAAGCACGAAAGTAACAAGTAGGCACATGTGTTTCACCCCAAAATGTTTGAAAACAGTAAAAGAGGGGCCTATGTACTCACTTGAGATTGCTCAATAGTCTTTAGATAACCACCAAGCAATGCTAGAAAGATCACGGAATCAAACGGCACCTAATATAGGTATCTATGTTAATAAACGGACCTAAATCGGAGGATCGGATAGAATGAGGTTACGTAAACCAAATGAGTATTGGAACTCATGTAATATGGTTTAACAAAGCCTACATTCTAAAACGGAACCTATTCCAAGTGCTTACGACCCATTATGACTCGTTTAGGTAGCTTACGCTACTTTAACGCGTCGTTCGCGTAAAACACGTTCGGACCGCCTAACTAGTCCTATGATGAGTAATATATGCCCTAACATGTCTAATAATATTGCCTAATCAGTTTAGATGTCAAAATTTAGGTTACATATGCTTAAAATGAATTTATGCATGAAAAGGGCATTTTGGTCATTTTCCTAAGGCATATAAACTACCTATCATACAACTAACTAAACGTAGTGACCATAAGGTATAACCTCGGTAGGTTATTCCCTATGAAACTATGGTCACCTAATGTGTTTGGTCGAATCCTAATGATTGACCAAACGGGTCGGGTTCGAAAGTCTAAGCGGTTGTTTAAACCGCTTACCTTACGGCCCTATATAAGCACTAACCCTAAAGTGACGAGCTAAACATGTTAGAACATGTTTAACGAGGTTTGAAAACAAGTTTGGTATCAAAACAAAGGGTCTTGATACCTAAAAGTAGTTTGGTTACAAAATACGCAAGAATACGCATTTTGGCCGAAACTACGACTCGTCACTATGCCTAGATAACGTGGTAATCAGTAGGTATAGTCACAAGAGACTAAAACCATCATGATTATGCTCACGTTATGAAGTTCAAACGAACTTCGTGTTGACCATATACCGGTGAACGCAGAAAGTTAAACAAGGTTTGACTTTCGTGCTTAAAGGCGTAAAAGAACGAAAGAATACTTACAACGGGTCCAAGAATGGAAGTTTGATCCGATTATTCTCAGGTATGAAGTGTATAACTTCAACTTAGAGAACAAAAATCAGATCAAATGTGGGTTTGAAGTGAAAAGGGTGGGGGTATTTATAGTTTTCGGAGAGCCGTTAAGATCGTTAATCGTAAAACAAGCTTCGATCTCAACCGTACACATGCACCCATGGTTTTGTAATACCATGGGCACCTCAAAATGGCCAATAGAATGTTGAAAAACCATTTGCAAGAGTGGGAAATAACTGGAACAAGCTGAAAACACAAATCTGCTGACATGGGAGTTGCTAACGGACCGTAAGGGTCCTCATACGGTCCGCATGGACCCTGCAGACCAGCCATTTTTGATGTTTGACAGTTTTGGTCCCTGTGCGCGTATTGTCGTGTTTTGGCACTTCTAACACCCGTCACGCCCATTTTTAAGCTCCATAAGGATGTTAAAACATAGGGAACATGAAGCATGCTAAAAAATACGGCGGATGTCGGTTAGTTTGGCCGTACGATCACGTTATTCGGTTTATTACGACGAAACGCGAACGGACGCGGAAAACGACCCAAATTACGCGACGAATGGATTTTTATCAAGCCAATCTCTAAAATAAAATATTTTAATGATTACATAAATTTTTGGATGCCCGGATATATTCAGAACATAAGATATGCGCGAAAATGCAAACTTATGCACTTTTTGACGCTTTTAGTCCCTGAATGACCAAAAAGTTTATTTTAGCACCCCGAACCCCTCAAAGCCTATTTCTAAGCTATGTAAAGGATATTTAGGGTATGTTTAACTTATGATCATGTTCCGGAATGTCCGTTACAGTACGAATCGGCATACTTTCGCAGTTTGTCGAAATTAGTCCTTGTAAGCGAATAAACTTGATTTTGCCATACCAAAGCCTTCAAAACTTATTTCTAAGTTATGTAAAGGTTATTTAAGGTATGTTAAGCATATGTTGATGTTTCGGAGTGTTTTTCGCATTGAACTGATTACGCTTATGCACCAGTTAGCGTATAACTCTCCAGAAAGCGATATAGAGTTTGAAATTGAACAAAAATCAAAACCTGAAAAATGTCAAACATAAACAAACAAACATTGGGATCAAATAACATTATTTCATTGATAACTGAACTGTTTACAATGATTACAAGCACAGGTGTCACACGATTTGGGGATGGAAAGCGGTACTTAGATTGAGAGTAGTACCGAGAGCAGATTGAAATGCTTCCCAAAGACGCGAGGTAAACCGACCATCACAGTCAGAGATGATGTCACGAGGAGTCCCGTGTCGACAAGTGATCTTGTCAGTGTAGATTCAGGCTAATCGTTCTACCTTGTAGTCTTCCCGTATCGGCAGAAAATGAGTAGATTTAGTCAAACGGTCAACGATAACCCAGATGCTATCGTAACCTGAAGGTGTACGCTAAAGTTTCGTAATAAAATCCATGGCTATGCTTTCCCATTTCCACATCGGGATCTCGGGTTGCACAAGTAAGCTAGAGGGTCTTTGTTGCTCGGCCTTAACTTTTGAACAAGTCAGGCACTTCGAAACATAGATAGCGATATCTTTCTTCATCCCAGGCCACCAATACCGTAGACGAAGGTCATGGTACATCTTGTCGGCACCAGGATGAATGGAATATCGAGACTTGTGCGCTTCAGTCAACAATATATCTCGAAGGTAATTGCGACTTGGAATCCAGATGTGTTGGATCACCGTGTGACCCTAACGAGTCAATCAGAAGAGTTTATCATCTATATCAGAGGCGGAATCAAAGATATAGACGTGAAAACAGCTAGATTCCTCTTAATTATCTTCTTTTTATTGATTCCAAAGCTTTTTACAGGTCGTTTGACAAATTGGCAGCACCTCGGCTCTGAATCTCGAATGTTACCACCCGTTCAAACGAAATCACACATCACCTATTTATACTAGTGGTGATTCCGCTTGAACTGATCTGTGTCACTTTCAAGCGAAATTACACATTAACACATAAACAAACCCTAATTTCAACCCTGTTGTGTGCTCGTTTATTATATCTAGACATAAGACTCGATTAAGACGAAGTTAACAGACACTAGTGCACAAACAAGATGCGATCTAGGTAGTAATAGATACCGTTCGATTTGGTGATAAAGTGTGAATCAGCTCCACACCTTTTCATTTCCGTTCGCATGGTATCTTCAACGAAGCAGGCGTGCTGAGCATCACGAATCAATGCTTCGAGGTCTTGTTAGGCGTGAGTGTCACGAATGCTATACATGTAGCTTCGTCTTCTTAGAGCATCGGCCAGAACATTTGCTTTGCCAGTATGATAACGGATCTCACAGTCATAATCGTTGAGAAGTTCAACCCATCGGCGTTGACGCATATTCAGTTCTTTCTGGTTGAGGATGTGTTGGAGGCTCTTATGATCGGTGAAGACCATACACTTGGTACCATAAAGGTAGTGTCGCCAAATCTTCAACGTAAAAACAACTGCGCCTAACTCGAGGTCGTAGGTTGTATAGTTCTTCTCGTGGATCTTGAGCTGACGAGAGGCGTAAGCGATAACCTTGTCCCGTTGCATGAGAACAAAACTGTAATGACTTGCACGAAAATGTCCTAAAAAATTCTGTAAGTGAAAACCCGGACCCCTAAAACCCTAATTTTTAAGAAAAATCAAGAAAATCAAAGTTTGGTACTCGCTCGCGGGCCGTGAAAGACTAAGCTAAAGTCTTCGCGGGGCGTGACAGCTCTGAAGGTCTCCAGATAACGATCAAGGCCACGTGTCGCACACGTGGCAGGTCTAGGGTGTGACACGGCAGCCCTAGTCGTAGCTAGGGTGGCCCTCGCGGGCCGCGAAGGATCCCTCTTCAAGTTTACGCGGGCCGCGAGAGACCTAAAAACCAGCTATATATTCGACGTTGCATGGCCAGTTCAATTTGCTCAAAAAAATTCACCAAAACTGCTTTCTTTCTCTCCGAAATCACACATTTGAATATCGAGACGCTGCTACGATAACGGGTAATAACTCGATCACTGCTACGATACAATGTCCGATCGATTAAAACCGATCCGATGGATGTTTAAGTGCTGCCCGAATCTTGGGCTATACTTTGTCATTCGTCGTGAGGGTTTCGATCTCGTGAAATTATCGTAAATGTTGTATTAAGTTACTAACCTCGTTTCGTTTACATTATTTAACTAGGTTACCAGCTTAATCAGTAGGCAGACTCTGTCCGTTTAAACTTGCAATGTGAGTCATTCTCATTTTATCAAATTGCTTTGCAAAACCCTAAATGTTTTCGAGTTATAATTACAGTGATTAAGTCTTTGTAATCTACAATTACTGCCGGTATGTGGGGTTTTGTATACATTACTTGATCTTCACCATTGGACAACGGGTTAGCCAATGGGTGATATGACCATAGTCACAGATTCGGTCGAGTGACAAATACTGATTTGGGGTAATTGGTTGATATATAAACATTGTAATCGCTCTTAATACTGTGAATTATAATACTGTGTCATTTTGTAAACTGAATGCACTCGCCAGTATTTTTCGCTGATCAAATCGTTTTAAAACATGTTTCAGGTGACTTACTGTGAACAAGGAAATGCGACGCGTAGCACTCCAGCTTGAATGAAGTGGCTTAGTAAATAAATATACATGTTTTTGTAATCAGGGGATTTCCCAGTGAAATTCCTTTATTGTAAAATACGGGGTTCGGCCCGAAACTTATAATAAAATAATCGAGTGTTTTCAGTTTAAACGATCCTATTAAAATTTCCATTGCCAAATCAAACACCATTACCACGGGTTTCTGTTCCGCGGCTCCTGAACCGGGCAAACCGGGTCGGGGGCCGTGACAGAAAAGGTGGTATTAGAGCCACTGATTTAAGCTAATTAAGTATTTGAAAAATACTTAATTTTTCAATTTGCCATTTTGTGATTCTGTGAAAATTTAATTTACAATAAATAAAATTTAGTTTAGATTTTTGTGTTTCTTCATGTGTGCCTAACAACATGAATGAACTATCGGAAGCCCTCCGAAATTTCACTATCCATACTACTGATATGGAAATTTCCAGAACCCAGTCCGGTTATCAGGAAGACACTAACGGGTGGTCCATAGGACAACCCTTAATGGTGTTAAAAGACGAATTAATCCCTCATTTAATCATGTAACTGTCTTGAATTAGATGACTACAGTTGCTTTTGTTTCAGGTACGTTTGGAGCTTAAAATGTGGGAAAATGCTGCTTTGGATAGAATGGAGTGGATCGGGTCACACAAGGATGGAAAGAAGGAACAAAAGAAGGATTTCAGGGGTCCACCGTAAATTACGGTGGCAACCGTAATTTACGATAGCCCCTGAAACCCCCCCGAATTCCACCGTAAGGCAGAAGAATCCCAGCGTAACACTCTGAAGGCTACCGTAATTTACAGTAGGTACCGTAAATTATGGTAGGGCCAGACGAGCAAAGCGTAACTGCCCTTTTAAAACCGTTTTCAAGTGTCTTTTGAGGTCATTCATGATTGGAGACGTTTCTCTGGTGTTCTTGGGCGAAAATTAGCTTTGGCAAGTGATTGGAAAATATTTCTAAACAATTCGGTTTGTATTTTGATGCTTATGAACATTGATTTTGTTGGAATGATGATTCACCAAGCCATGTCCGGCAAAACTTTCGGTGATCATCTTAGGTGAAGGTTTCTATTATAACTCTTGTGTGTTTTCCTTTATTTCTAGAATGATAAACTTGTGTGTTTATGACTCACGTTTATATAATCCGAGTACTTTGTTGCCTTTTATCACAACAAATGTTTATGCATGAGTTATGTCTATGTAACCCTTTCTAGTGGAAGTATGCACAATTTTCCAAGGAAACCGGAACCTAAGATGGTCATTCTCTCATAATCTGATTAACAATCCAATTTTGATTTGCAATTAGTTAATAATTTAGTTTTTAAATCAAACAATCCAAACTCTTGAATTTTAATTTCTGCAAATTAGATTAATTGTAGTTAATTTACAAGGCTATAGAATCAACACATTTTCCACAAACTCCCTGTGTTCGATACCCACTTACCGCTATCTATTTGGTAGTAATTGGATTAAATTTGCGTGTGACTACGACAACACGTCAAATTTTGGCGCCGTTACTGGGGAGTAGTGCGCAACGTTTGTTAATTTAGTAGTTTTGTTTGTTATTTTCGGGTTTACGCTGGTTGTGTTTAGTGTGCAGGTACTTCAAGTGTATGCATACTAGGGGCTCTCACAAGTCATCACCGCTATCGTTTGATCCGGAAATTGAAAGGACGCTAAGGCAAAACCGAGTTTTGTTAAGAGAAAACAAGATCGTTGGTTCACCTACTTCACCCATTACACCAAGAAATATCATGGCTGATTCACAAATCCCACCCACAACGGGTCAGACGACCTCATCATTCATTCCTACATCCACACAACCTTCACCAAATACTACCATGCCTAACACCACTACCGATTTTACTCCACCACATGATGTTACGCCAACCAACACTACACTACCTTTTACTACCCAAGTTGAACCTACACTTACCTTTAATCCCTCTACTACAATTCCACCATTTTCAAATTTCTTTCCAGCTTCGGGTCAATCATCTTCAACCTATTCACTACCACAAAGTTCAACTATCGTTCATGCTACCTCTACATATAGACCACCAAACCAACCGGGTTTTCAACATTCATCTTTTCAATTTGTGCAATCTTCGGGTATATGAGGAGATGGATACGATGAGGGGTATGAAGAAGAGTATGGGGGATATGACGAAGATGGATTTTACTATGAGGGTGATGGGGGTAATTTGGGACCTCAAGGAGGAGTGGGTCAACAAAGTCAACCATTGCAACGAATTCAAGACATGGGTAGGCTACCGGTTGGGGTATAACATATTCGGCCACAAGGAGCACAATTGCAACGTCCTACGCCTTTGCAACAAGTTCGTCCACAAAATGCACAACCTCAATTCCAAAGGCCAATTCAACAATAACCGATGCAACATCAATTTCAACCACCATTTGCACCTTAAGGGCCTATGCAAAGACCAATGGGTCCTTTACGTCCAAGGGGTCGGTTGGGGGTACCAAGAAGACATCTTCGAGAACATGCGCGAGGTATAGAGGCACACTTTAGACCAGTGATCACTCATAATCCTTCACCGGTAGTTATCCCTCAAAATGATCAAGGAAGGACCTTTGAAGTTCGAACCAATTCGTTACAAAGTTTGCCAAAGTATAAGGTTCTAGCAACGGAGGAGCCTTATTTTCATTTGAAGGCTTATGATTCGATTTTCAACACTATTGGGAGTCAAGGATTTTCAGCTGATGATGTCAAATTAGTGCAATTCAAATTCTCCTTGGAAGACAAGGCGAAAAAGTGGTTTTACACCCTACCTTTGGCATCTATCTATACATGGGCGGAAATCTAACAAATCTTATTGGATAAATTTTATACCGCTCAAAAGACAAATGATGCTCGAAAAGGGTTGAGAAGTTTCCAACAACAATCGGGTGAGATGTTTCATGAAGCATTCAAGAGGTTTAACATGATGATAAAGAATTGCCCTCATCATGGGATAGAGCTATGGGAGTTGATGAATGCTTTTCATGAGGGGTTATGTGCCGAAGATGCTCGTGACTTGATGTCTATCACAAATGACACTTTTGGCACGAATTACGAGCATGACGATTGGGAATTTTAGGAGCAAATGGCGGTCACATCAAAAAGAAAAGCTCAAGCATCAAGGAGAGCACGACTGGCCATTACCCGAACTCAAGTGCACGCGGTAGACGATGGTAATGTTCAAACTTCTAATCAAATTTATGATGTTTGTGCACTTTGTAATGAGATAGGGCATGCGGCTGAAAATTGCCAAGGAGTGGAAGGGCAATATGAAGAGGTGAATGCATTGCAAGGGCAAGGAGGGGGTGGTAGAAATTATAACATGAATTCAAACACATACTACCTCGGGTTACGAAACCATCCTAACTTCCGTTACGGGAACCCGGTGAATCAAGCTAACCCAAATTTTCAAGGAGCTCAAGGAAATTTTGCACCTCGCCAACAATTCAATCAAGGTAACTATCAGGGTGGAAACAACTATGGGTACCAAGGGCAATTTCAACAAACAGGTCAAAGTGGTTCGGGTCAAACTTCATCAAGCGGGAATGAGGTTATGGATATGCTTCGGGCAATGCAACAAGATGCAAAAACGGAATCAACTTGATGAATTCCGGATGCAAAAAGATGAAGTTCGTGACAAAAGCATTCAAACACTAACAACCCAAATGGGTCAATTAGCAACCGACATGGCGGAGTTGAAGAAGAACAAAGGTCAACTTCCTAGTGACACCAAGGTAAATCCTTCCCATAGCTCATCACGAGGTAATAATGTTAATATTAATCATGTTAGTGTGTTAAGAAGGGGCAAAGAATTTAAAGCCAATTTGTCATCGGGTTTAGTTGAAGGGATGGTTGAGGATGTAACGAGTAATGAAAGTGAAGACGACGAAGTGTCACCTGTTGTGTCTAAAGAATCAAATGTTAAAAAACCGGGGTTGGGTGAAAATGAAAAATATAAAAAAATGAATGTGAACCGAGTCAAGTCCCATTTCCATCGGCTCTACTTAACCAGGGTAAGAAAAATTTTATTTCATCAAGGGGTCCCCAAAAAGAGGAGTTGTGGGACATTTTCAAACAAGTTAAAATTAACCTTCCTTTACTTGAAGCAATAAATAAGTGCCCGCCTAGGCTAAATTTTTGAAAGAATTGTGCACACAAAAAGGCAACAAAAGAAAAAGATGCCTAAGCGGGTAGCCTTAGCCGGGCAAGTGAGTGCGGTATTGAATGGGGAGCTTCCTCCTAAGCTCCAAGATCCAGGCACACCATTAATAAATATACAAGTTGGTAATTTTCAAATGGCAAAGGCATTACTAGATCTTGTAGCCGGGGTGAGCATTTTACCCGGGGGCTTATATTACCAATATGACTTTGGTCCGTTAGCAAGGGTAGAGACAACGGTTGTTTTGGCCGATTTGTCTTATAAGCTACCTCGGGGGATGGTTCAAAATGTTATAGTGAAAATTGATGAGTTTTATTATCCGGTTGACTTTTTAGTCTTAGACTACTCATCCGCGGACCCAAAACAACAACAAAATGTTATTTTGGGCCAGCCATTTTTGTGCACCGCGCATGGCGTGATCGATTGTCGATTTGGTACGGTCGACATGACTTTTGGAAATCGAAAAATGAGATTGAATGTTTTTACTAAAAATTCTAACTCTATTGGTGATGATGAGTGTTTTATGGGAGATTTAGTCGATGGATGCAACCCGCATGAGGATGAAGAGGATAGTATGGATATGTGTATTTGTGATTTTTCTGAACAGGTACATGCTTGTGTACTAAGGGTTGAAGAGGAGAAACAAGATGCTATGGCATTGAAGGAGGGTCGACCGCCATGGACCCATCAATTTGAAAACTTGCCGGTGGAAATAAATTCGGGTACCAAACCATCATTGGAAGATCCACCAAAGTTGGAGCTCAAAGACTTACCAAGCCATTTGAAGTACACATTTTTAGGGGATAATGACACTCTACCGGTCATTATTGCCTCTAATTTAGAGAGGGCACAAGAACAAGCTCTATTGGAAGTCTTGAAAGTGAACAAAGGAGCTATCGGATGGATAATTGTAGATTTAAAAGGAATTAGTCCATCAATCGTCATGCACAAGATCATCACCACCAAAGATGCAAAACAAACAAGGGAAGCACAACGAAGATTGAATCTGAACCTAAGGGAAGTGGTAAAGAAAGAGGTAATTAAATGGTTGGATGCGGGAATTATCTATCCTATTTCGGATGGTGTTTGGGTAAGTCCTACCCAAGTTGTACCTAAGAAGGCCGACATTCAAGTAATCAAGGATGAAAATGGTGAACAAATAGCCACCAGACCGGTCACCGGGTGGCGTGTTTGTATTGATTACCGCAAATTGAATGCCGCCACTTCTAAGGACCATTTCCCGCTACCTTTTATTGACCAAATCATTGAAAAATTATCGGGTCAAAAATATTACTGCTTTTTGGACGGGTATTCGGGTTACAATCAAATCGCAATACACCCGGATGACCAACACAAGACCACCTTCACTTGTCCATATGGCACTTTTGCCTTTCGGCGAATGCCATTTGGCTTGTGCAATGCACCGGCAACTTTCCAACGATGTATGATGAGCATTTTCTCGGACATGGTTGGAGAGTCGCTTGAAGTTTTTATGGATGACTTTTCAATTTTTGGCACTAGTTTTGAATCTTGTCTTAACGAATTACAAAAAGTTTTAAAAAGATGTGTTGAGAAAAATTTGGTACTTAGTTGGGAGAAAGTCATTTCATGGTGCAAGAGGGTATTGTGTTAGGCCATGTGATTTCGGAGAGGGGTATGGAGGTGGATAAGGCAAAAATACGGGTAATATCATCTTTGCCTCCACCGAAAAATGTGAAAGGGGTAAGGTCATTTTTGGGACACGCAGGATTTTATTGACGTTTCATTAAAGGTTTTAGTGTAATTACAAAACCTTTATGTAATTTGTTGTTAAAGGATGTTCCATTTGATTTTACTAATGAGTGTTTGCAAGCATTTAATGTTTTGAAGGAACACTTGGTGAAAGCTCCCATCTTGCAACCGCCGGATTGGTCAAAGCCATTTGAAATCATGTGTGATGCTAGCGACACTACAATTGGTGCAGTTTTAGGTCAAAGGATTGATAAGAAGCCGGTGGTAATTTAATATGCAAGCAAGACGTTGTCCGAAGCGCAACTGAATTACACCACGACCGAAAAGGAGTTATTAGCGGTGGTGTATGTTTTGGATAAGTTCCGTTCTTACATTTGGGGGAGCGAAGTGGTTGTATACTCGGACCATAGTGCGGTCCGGTATTTGATGGAGAAAAAAGATGCGAAGCCACGTTTGATCCGTTGGGTGTTATTGCTACAAGAATTCAATTTAGAAATTCAAGATAAAAAAGGAAGTGAAAACGTAGTGGTGGATCACTTGTCTCGAATTCCGGTGGAAGGGATTGATGATTTGAGTGAGATAAACGAAAGGTTTCCCAATGAGCAACTACTAGCCGTGCCTACTTTCGTTGCACCGTGGTATGCCCACTATGTGAATTACTTAGCCACGGGTTCCATCCCAAATCATTGGACCAAGAAAAGAAGACAACAATTTATGGTCCAAGTGAAGCAATACATTTGAGATGAGCCGGACCTTTTCAAGATTGGGCCGGATCAAGTCATTCGGAGGTGTGTGCCCGAAACGGAGGTGTTAGAGATCTTGAATCATGCCCACTCATCCGCTTGTGGAGGTCATTTTAGCGGGCATAAAACGGGCTACCGGGTTCTTTCATGTGGATTTTATTGGCCTACAATTTTCAAAGATGCATGTGAGTTCGCAAGGAATTGTGTCAATTGCCAAAGAATGGGAAGTATTTCAAAGAGAGACGAAATGCCTTTGCAACCGATTTTGGTTGCTGAAATATTTGATGTGTGGGGCATTGAATTTATGGGTCCCTTCCCGAATTCCAATGGGTTCTTGTACATTCTAGTGGCTGTAGATTATGTCTCGAAATGGATTGAAGCTATTGCAACAAGAACAAATGATCATTCGGTTGTTTGTAAATTTGTTCAATCCAACATCTTTGCCCGTTTTGGTGTTCCGAGAGTTATCATTAGTGATGGTGGGTCACATTTCAAGAATTTCAATTTCGGAAAACTGTTGAAGCGGTACAACGTGAACCACCGGATTGCTACACCGTACCATCCGCAAACAAGTGGACAAGTCGAAGTTTCCAACCGTCAAATTAAAGAAATTCTCATGAAGACGGTTCGAACGGATAGGAAGGATTGGTCAAGTAAACTTGATGACGCGTTGTGGGCATACCGGACGGCCTACAAAACTCCAATTGGTACAACACCTTACCGGATGGTGTATGGAAAGGGTTGTCACTTACCAATGGAGTTAGCTCATCGGGCGCATTGGGCAATCAAGAAGGTGAATGCAGATTACGATGAGGCGGGGAAGAGGCAGAAGTTGCAACTAACTGAGATAGAAGAAATCAGAGACGAAGCTTACGAGTGTGCATCGGCTTACAAGGATAAACTTAAAAAGGTCCATGATGCAAAGCTGAGAAAGAAGACCTTTGAAGTGGGTCAAAATGTGTGGTTGTACAACTCGCGATTAAAGATGTTTGCGGGCAAATTAAAAAGCAAATGGATGGGCCCATATGTCATTCGGTGAGTAGGTAGATTTGGTGACGTGGATATTCAAGATGAGCAAACCAACAAACAACAAACGGTGAATGGACATCGGTTAAAGCCATACTTGGAAGGAAACGACATCAACAACTTGGAGCTTGACAAAGTGGGCTACATTCTACGCCCGGTCGATGAAGAACAACCATGAGAGGCCCAGGTTTGGTAGTGTACACAGTTAGTTTATTTTATTTTGTTTTGTTTTGTTTGTTTTGCACAATTACCGTATTCGCTCGAAGCTCGTGTTTGAAACAAGTGTGGGGACATTTGTATGAATAGTTCTAGCATCGTGTTGAGGACAACACGGGATTTTCGAGGGGGTAGGGTAATTTTCCATGTTTTTGAAAAATAAAAAAATTAGAAAATAAAAAAACACTAAAAACGAATTTTTGGCAAACTATATTTTCCCAGGTGCTACCGTAAATTACGGTAGCCACCGTAATTTACAGTGGCCTGGGAAAATACAAGGACTTACCCTGTGATAGCTACTGCCTTATGGTGGAAGTTATTATTTGCCAGAGCCTACCGTAAATTACGGTGGCTACCGTAATTTACGGTAGCCCCTAGCAGTTTATGGGACGCTTGGTTTCAGCGGTTTTATAAAAAAAAATAATAATAACCTCACGTGAATACTACCCCAACCACATGATTTCTTCATCTCTTTCCCAACCACACATATCACCCATCTCTATCATCTTCCCCACAAGATCTCATACAAACCCCACAACCTTCAAACCTCAAAACCTCCATAACTTTCTCAAATCTTGACCAAATCAAGTGAATCTTGGGTCTATCTTGACTGAATGTTCACGAACTTTCTGATTGTGGGAAGAGATTTGCAAGAAAACCTTATTTTCTTGGCCGATTGACAAGCCCTAGGTGCCGAATTTTTTGGGGGTTTTTGAGGCTTTTGATTTTCTTGTGTTCTAGCATCTTCAATCCAAGGTATGTGATGTTTATGTTTTATTTTTGATGATGCATTGTGAAGATGAAGGTTATTAGTTTTATTTGTTCACATACACTTGCTTGTTCTTAGTTTTCATTATGAAAAGTTGTTAATTGAAGGTGTGTTATGGTTGTAGATGTAGGATTGATGTTAAATTTGTGAACTTTTGGGGAACCTCTACATGGTAGAGGCACCATGCCCAAATTTTGTGAAAATAACATATGAAATTTTATACTCTCTAGCATCTACAACCATAGTAACAAGCAAGTGTGGGGATTCTTGGAGAAAAGGGGACTGATTTTTTGTGTTTGGTTGTTTTGTTTGTGTTTGTGATGTGTGTAGGAAATGGTAAGAACCAAAGAAAGAGCGGGAGCTAGTTCTTCAAAAGGCAAAGGCAAACAACCTGAATAACAACCGAAGAAGAAGAGATATTTAGGAAGGGATGATGATAGTGAGGAAAGCGATGAAGAGGAAGTGATGGAGTTGGATCCGGCTGACAAGCCAAAGTGGGAAGCGGGTCCGTTAGACGATCAGCCGGAAGAATGGCAGCCTACATTATTCAATGATCAAATTAACAAATTAAAAGACAAAGTTGCTTGACTTATTTGTGAAAGAGAGGTTAGAGAAGTAGAGTTCGGGCCGTTCAATGTGTTTGCTCAGTTTCGCGCCTTGGGTTGGGAGGCGGCGCTTAATTGCTATGACAAAGACAATAAGAATTTGTTCATGAACGAGATTCACGAGTGGATGGCTACTTTGACATGTAATAAGTACGAGAGGCCATCTCAGATGAAGTTGACTGGTATTGTGAATGGGATAGATGTGGAGATGTTATTCGATACATTGCGAAAATTGGCGAAGTATGACGGTCTTCTTACTTGTGATTATACAATTCCGAGTCTTGATGATTTTCTTATTAAACCGGAGGCCCACCCGAGGTGGAATGACATGTTGGCAGCCTTGTATAGAAGGAATTTGAAGATTGAGGCAAAACTGTTGCTCACTATTTGTATCTTAAACGTGATTTCAAGAAGAGGTGATAAGCAGGAGGTGAGGTTTCAAGAGGTGCCCGTTATTTACTCGTTGCTTCATGGGTCACCCCGTTTTCCGCTGCGGTATTTGATAATGAATCATGTTTGGATATGCCTAAATAAAGTGGGGAGGAGCATCATTCCGTATTGTTAGATTATTACGGGGTTGTTGAAATAGTTCAAGGCTATAACATCGGAAGACAAGGGAGCACCAAAAAGACACAAGCCATTTGACATACGGAGGATGGGGGTTGGATGGACCTACGATGAGTCGGAAAGATACCCCAAGCTTAAGTCGGAAGGTCAAAGATGGAGAGCTTTGAAGGTTGATGCAAGGGCACTCTTACCGGGCGAAGAGGATGAGCCCGAGAGTGAAGATGAGCCCCCCCGAGTGGGGATGAAGATTACGCGGATGAATCGCATGGTGAGCACATGGATGTGGGCCAAGGGGGCCCAAGTCGGGGACATGGTGGTAGTTTCTTTGACTATACGGAGCGCTCGTATGAGCCAAACTGGGCATATGATGGGACCTTGAAAGAAATCATTGAAAACCAACGTCCACCGGCATCGGTTTTCGACACATGGTCGGGGTCTGAGCGCACGTTCTTCGATCATCAGACATGGATGGGGGCTAGTATGGAGCGGGCATTGAATCACAACTTTGACCGACAGGAGACGTGGAACCGCACACATGTCTATTCCTTTGATCACGAGATGAACAACAGGTACAATGATGATCAAGCCCGGCGGATGCATGCGGATTGGCATGCGGGGCGGCCTGTGGTTGTGGATCCACCTCCGGTGGATTATGCGTCTCTACCACCTTATGATAGTAGTGTTTCGTACCCGACACCGCCGCTTCATTATTCGTAATGGATGGACCCCCGTCAAGACCAACAACATTGAGCCTCACAACAAAGTGGAAGTGGTAGCGGCTCGTTTGCTTTCGGAGAATGGAATGATATGATGTCTTCCATTTTGTGGGACTCCTCAGCCGCGTTACTACTAGTCAGGTTGTGCTCTCTCTTATATATTTTTGTGAATATTCGTTTGTTATGTTCATGGTTGGGTGGATGGGTGGTGTTTTAATGTTTGATGTGTTGGGTTGTGCGAGTTTGGTGGTGTTTATGTTTAAAAAAAATATTAAAAAATATAAAATGAAAAAAAACCAAAAAGAAATTTGGGGTTTGAGATTTGAAGCTTTTGTTGATGAAGAATGGTTTAGCGATTAATTCCTCCCAAAACCATACATTGGGGTCAATGTATCACAAGTGTGGGGATGGGGGGGAAATTCTGAGGTTTTTAAAAATTTTAAATCAAGCCAAACATTGTAAGAATTTGAACACCTTGGACTAACCCCGAATGATACACCGGCAACCCTTAATTACCTTTGTTCTTGGTGAGAGTTGAGGCCACACTTGTAAATAAATAATCCTTGTCTTTGATGAGAGTGGCAACGGGTGGGGGTGCATTAGAACTTGTGCTTAAATTCGGTTTGAGGCCTTAGTTAAACATGAATGTAGAAAGGATAAGGACGTTTAGGTAGCCTCGTCATAGTGTGTGCGAGTGTGGGATTTGGGGGATTGGACCTCATAAATTATATATATATGAGCTTGGTAGTGAGAGGGGCGGCGGTTTGGACACTTTGTTGCCCATTTTGTACCTAAAGCCAATCATTTGTTACCCTTCACCTAGTTCCTCAAAAATTTACCCGATTTGACCCGGTCTTATAGTGTTAGTAGTTGTTAGAGTGTGTTTAGATATGTTATGTTGATTGTTCTTTATGTATGTTGAAAAAGAAAAAAAAAGAAAAATAAAAGAGAAAAAGAAAAAGAAAAGAAAAGAAAAGAAAAAAAAAAGTGAAAAAGCAATGGAAAAATGAAAAAAAGGTGATGTGTGAGTTGTCGTGTATATAGAAGTTATGTCATGTTTATTGTTTGTTTCATTGTGTAATAAAAGACCGGGTTAAGTCCTTCGCTACTACATATATATTCCATTTCCTACCCGTACTCCTAGCACGTTACAACCTTAAAGTCCCTTTGATTTGCATTCATGTTCGGTACTTGTTTGGAGGAGGACCGATTTAGGTACAAGCATATAGTTGTACAATCACCCGTTTGCCTTTTGTGTGTCTAGCTTATCTTTGCTAGTGCTTACTTGTTGCCGAGAGGAGATATATAGCGAGGGGTGTGTTGCTTGGGTGTTAGGAAAGGGTTAGTAAAAGGATAACATGTTTATGCTTGATTTATGTTGATCGCTTGTGCATTTGAAAATGGTTGTGATGGGTTGCTTGGGACAAGCAACGGTTAAGTGTGGGGATGTGACGGGTGGTCCATAGGACAACCCTTAATGGTGTTAAAAGACGAATTAATCCCTCATTTAATCATGTAATTGTCTTGAATTAGATGACTACAGTTGCTTTTGTTTCAGGTACATTTGGAGCTTAAAATGTGGGAAAACGCTGCTTTGGATAGAATGGAGTGGACCGGGTCACACAAGGATGGAAAGAAAGAACAAAAGAAGGATTTCAGGGGTCCACCGTAAATTACGGTGGCTACCGTAATTTACGGTAGCCCCTGAAACCCCCCAGAATTCCACCATAAGGCAGAAGAATCCCAGCGTAACACTCTGAAGGCTACCGTAATTTACGGTAGGTACCGTAAATTACGTTAGGTCCAGACGAGAAAAGAGTAACTGCCCTTTTAAAACCATTTTCAAGTGTCTTTTGAGGTCATTCATGATTAGAGACGTTTCTCTGGTGTTCTTGGGCGAAAATTTGCTTTGGCAAGTGATTGGAAAACATTTCTAAACAATTCGGTTTGTATTTTGATACTTATGAACATTGATTTTGTTGGAATGATGATTCACCAAGCCATGTCCGGCTAAACTTTCGGTGATCATCTTAGGTGAAGGTTTCTATTATGACTCTTGTGTGTTTTCCTTTATTTCTAGAATGATAAACTTGGTGTGTTTACTATGCTTATCATGGTGTATGAATGTTTGATTGTAACTTGTTAATTGATGATTTAATTCTAGTCGAAATCGTACGTTCTTGGTGTCGCTGACAATCGAGATATCACGGGAAGGTTTAGGGTTGGATATTGATTAATTAATCATCGAGTAACAACCTCGCGTTTATATAATCCGAGTACTTTGTTCCCTTTTATCACAACAAATGTTTATGCATGAGTTATGTCTATGTAACTCTTTCTAGTGGAAGTATGCATAATTGTCGAAGGAAACCGGAACCTAAGATGGTCATTCTCTCATAATCTGATTAACATTCCAATTTTGATTTGCAATTAGTTAATAATTTAGTTTTTAAATCAAACAATCCAAACTTTTGAATTTTAATTTCTGCAAATTAGATTAATTGTAGTTAATTTACAAGGCTATAGAATCAACACATTTTCCACAAACTCCCTGTGTTCGATACCCACTTACCGCTATCTATTTGGTAGTAACTGGATTAAATTTGTGTGTGACTACGTGATGTGTGCAAAATGCAACATATAAATTACATCAATTGTGGCATAAAACTAACCCTTTTTTAGTACTAATGTTGGAAAAAGTGTGTTTTTGTCTTCCTTTTGTATTTTCAGGATTAAATGAGCTCAAATGAACAAAAGAAGCAAAAAGGCAGCTAAATCTAACATAAATACAAGAAAATGAATAAACGTGGCATGCCCGACCCCTCGACAGCATCCTCCCAAGCAAAAACAAGAGAACAGAAGGCTGAACACGCCCTGTGCTCAATGAGCACGGGGGCGTGCCCAAGTGTCTGCAGAAAAGACAAAGCTGTAGAAGCTTTTATCACCCACCACGGGGGCGTGCCCAGCGGACACGGGGCTGTGGTCATCTCTAAGATTCGTAGAATCTGAGGAAATCTTGATAGTACAGATACGCTTCTGCACACGGGGTTGTGCCCAGCGGACACGGGGACGTGGTCAACTAATGCAGACAAACTGCAATTAATGAAGAAAGAGAAGATGGACGGACACGGGGCCGTGTCCAGGCTTCTGTGCAGGCTATAAATAGGGGTGCTTGGCTCACTTGCAAATCATCCCTTGGCAAACCACCTCTCTCACACTTCACCCACCATCCACCACCACCACAACACCATCATCCACCACCATCATCCATCATAGAGTGTGTGAGTAGTCTCGTGATCCAAGATTGATCATAAGAGTTCTTGACAATCAAAGGCCATGTTTGCCTAAGTCTCTTACATCACTTGGTGAAGACAAGCATTTAGTGTAATAATTTTTATTTTTAATCTTTTCGCAATTTTTATTTGGTTATGTATTAATGACTTTAATAGCTAGTTTCTTATTTTGAAGGTAATTCTTCCTTATCATTTGTCCGTGGTGTCTTGGCATTATTTTACTGTCTATATAAAATAAAAGATTTTCACCATTGCTAATGGGCGACTTCTTATTTCCGTATTCTTTCTATATTCTTTGACTTGTTGTGTTGGTTTGCTGTTCGTTGTCGAGCCGAGGGTCTCTCTGGAAGCAGCCTCTCTATCCCTAGGGATAGAGGCAAGGCCTGTCTACATCCCACCCTCCCCAGACCCTATAAGTAGCTCTGCTATTTGTGGGACTTACTGGGTATGGTTGTTGTTGTTTATATCTCCACGGTCTATATAGAGATATGTTGGCTACCTGGTCGGGGGTTAAGGGAATTGTTTGGTAAGAGTCTTGCCTTGTTCAGTGTATAGATCCTGCAAGGACCTGGGTCAAATTTAGTAGGACCTCCTTCAATACCCAATGGTATTGGATGACGGGGTCCAAACTCTTTGATCCCCTCATATGTAAACTACTATTAAAACTTTAACCCGGCTACTTAGGACTGTATCCCTGCTGACTCAGACTACTTAGCCGAGGGTAACGTCACCTTCAAAAGAGGGGCCTACCACATTATGCATTAATAACTTAATTAATTATCTTTCAATAATCGGACCTACAACAATAACTAAGATAATCTCTTAAAAAGTGCAAAACTGTGGAAATAATAACTAAGATAATCTCTTAAAAAGTCACCTTCAAAAGAGGGGCCTACAACAATAACTAAGATAATCTCTTAAAAAGTGCAAAAGTGCGGAAATAATCAAAGGTTACACTAAAGGCGAGTTGGATCCAAGTGATTCATCTTATCTATCTGTTTTTATTTTATTTTTATTTTCAGCATTTTAGTTTTTATTTTATAGTTTAAAACCTATTTCTAACTTTTTGATTTGATTAGATGTTGAGGATAAACCGGTATTAAAAGCTCTTGTGTCCTTGGACGACCTCGGTATCTTACCAACACTATACTATGCTCATGATGGGTGCACTTGCCCATATGTGTGTTTGGTGTTAGTAAATATCGTGTTTTATAAATTTAAAACTTGACTAAAGTGGTTAAAAAAGGCTAAAATTATACATAAAAATATAGTACACCACACACGCATCAAGTTTTTGGCGCCGTTGCCGGGGACACAAGGATTTTAAGAAAGCTTAAAATCAACGGCCTAATCATTTTTTCTTATTTTTCTATTTTTTAGGATTTTTCTTACTTTTTTAGTTTCTGCAGAGCTCAGTACGGGCCGTGCCTGGTCGGACACGGGCCGTGCCCAGCATTGTTACTGGCAATTTTTATTTTCCGAGTTACAGAGAGCAGAGCACGGGGCCGTGTCGGCGCAACACGGGGCCGTGTCAAACTCCCCAGTAATAGGGATCCGGAAAACAATTACTGTATCTCCGACCACGGGCCATGTTCATTGAGCACGGGGCCGTGGTGAACCTTCTGAACAACTTTCTTTTTTGTTTTTATTGCAGGACTTGGAACCCAGGCGCCACTCCTGAATCTTCTACATAGTGTATGAGCTCCAGTTCCAGCAGAGACATAAAAGAGCCTCTAGACGAACCTGAACGCTTTCTAAGAAAAAGACGTAAAGCTAAAAACCAAGAGAAAGTTTCGGGGGACCTACTTCCGATGGCGGGCCAACGTACCCTCATGGATAACCTACGGCCCACCGTAGGTAATCTTGGCGCTACTATCAATGCACCGAATGTCAATGCCAACAACTTCGAACTTCGGCCGCATTTGATCCAAATGCTCCAAAATTCCGCAACCTTTCACGGGCTTGCGGATGAAGATCCCCATTTGCATATTATAAACTTTTTGGAAATATGTGATACCTTTCAGATCAACGGAGCATCAAATGATGTCATCCGCCTTCGAATGTTTCCATTTTCATTAAAAGACCGAGCTAAGGCTTGGCTTAATGCCCTCCCAGTTGGCTCGGTAAACACCTGGGATGAACTAGCCCAAAAGTTTCTATATAAGTTTTTCCCTCCTGCTAAAATGGCTAAATTAATGACTGAAATTAATACATACTCACAAGAAGATGGGGAATCCTTATATGAAACTTGGGAAAGGTTCAAGGAGCTACTGAGAAAGTGTCCTCATCATGGTCTTGCGGTTTGGCAACAAGTATCCACTTTCTACAATGGATTGTTGCCACACACAAGACAAACACTTGACTCTAGCTTCGGGGGACTTTTAGGTAAACCAATTTTCAGTGGCACACCCCCCGAGGCAATAAATCTATTGCCCTGGGCGCCCATAAGGTTGATGAGAGCACTTCTTTACAAGCCCAAGTCGAGGCCCTTTCTTCAAAAATCAAAAAGTTAGAAATAGCAAAAACGGCCTCAGTTATGGCTTGTGAAGGGTGTGGTGGGCCACATGAAAATTGGAGTTGTATGAAAGAATTAGATGATCAAACAGAAACGATAAACTACATTGATAATAGACCTAGGCCGTCGGGTCCTCCAACAGGTACCTACAACCTAGGATGGCGTAACCACCCTAACCTTGGTTGGAGAGAACCTAGCAATGGTAGTAACCAACAAAATCTAAACCAACGAACAAACTTTCAGCAACCAAGAAACGAGTCACAAAATTTCTCTCAACAACAAGGGGGACGAGAGAGGCTTGAAGATACTATATCTCGCCTCATCTCCGACACCGAAAAGAAAAACTCGGATCGATTTCAACAATTGGAATCGAATTTTAGAAATCAACAAGCTAGTATTCAAAATATTGAAAAACAATTAAATCAAATAGCTCAAAATTTCTCCGAGAGACCGCAAGGCGCGTTACCAAGTAATACCAAAACCAACCCAAAGGCACAAGAACATCTCATCACGTTGAGAAACCGTACCGTGGGTCCCGAAGAAGCCCATTACCTTCAACTGAAACGAACTGGCCTAGCCAGTCCACAACTTCGTCAACACTCCAACAAGAGACAGCTCCTACACCAAATCAAGAGCCGACCAAGAATCCTCCGATTCCATACCCCGGTCGGCTAATCCGTCAAAAGGCCGATAAGCAATTCTCAAAGTTCGAAAAATTACCAAAACAATTACATGTTAATATTCCATTTATTGAAGTCCTAACCCAAATGCCTAAATATTCAAAATTTATGAGGGACTTCCTCACTAACAAAAGGAAAATTGAATCATTGCAATTAGTTAATTTAAGCGAAGAATGCTCCACCTTGCTACCCAACAAACTCCCGCAAAAGAAGATCGATCCTGGAAGCTTCACAATCCCTTGTTCGATTGGGGAATCCCCCATTCGTAATGCAGTAGCCGACCTCGGGGCTAGCATAAACCTCATGCCCGTATCAATGTTCAACCGACTCGGCCTAGGAAAAACAAGCCCTACAAAAATGAGCATACAACTCGCTGATAGGTCCGTAAAATATCCACAAGGTATCGCTGAAAATCTATTAGTCAAGGTCAGCGAATTCGTTTTCCCAGCCGACTTTGTCATACTAGATATGGAAGAAGATACCGAAGTACCACTCATCTTAGGAAGACCCTTCCTAGCTATGGCCCACGCCGTAGTAGACATGAATGGTGGAACACTAACATTGAGGATTTGAAACAAGGAAATGAAGTTCGGAGTTGGAAAGAGAGTAGAAGACGACGATCTGGTCAAATACATGAAGGTCATAGACTCAAGTTTGGATGATGCTCTCCGACGGTGCAACATGGGATGCAACACATCCCACTTGGGTAACATATGACTGGCTTTGGGTCTAGCCAAGGACCCTTATAAACGTGGCGCACCACGGAGGCATTCCGCGGAACTATCCTTAGTTTAGCTTAGATTAATTTTTATGTTTTCTAGTCTAGTTTTAATTTTCAGGAATAAAACACACTTGTAACACCTCAAAAATTCGTGTTCAATAGAATAACGACACGTGTCATGTAAGACAAAAGTGATATAAACCCGGATATAATTAAAGATGTATGACAGGATTTAAAAGTGTCGTCATGTTAATTTTACACCTCTGAACGACCTCATTATGAATCCCAAGACTAATAAACATCTGGTATATATTCAAATCCGGTGATTTCTAGCAATAACTGATTCAAAATGGCAAGGGTGGACTCCTACGAAGAAATGCACGGTAAACCTTCATTAACGGCACTTTCAAAACGATTTAAGGAAACATGGCAAAATGGTAGGGTACATAACTGTTCAAGACCCATAATAAGAGGCCCCATACTGTTGAATCATGTCCCAAATTCGAAACACACTAGTTGCCCCTTCAAAGCCCGAAAGATCAAGAGTTTTTGCTTCTGATAAAGGTCTTACGGACCGTAAGACAACCCCTTATGGTCCGTAAGGGTTGCCCAGCGACTAAAAATTCGACAGTTGGCTGTTTTGAACTAGTAACCGACTTATAAACGATTTTCCACATCTCTGGACGACCCTACATTACTTTTAGACCTAGGAGACATCTGTGGATGATCCATGGCCATTGCTAGGCTTGTGTGTCAATGATCTAAGTGAAATTGAACACTATATAAAGGCCTCTTGTTGCAACCATTGATCACACCATTCCTTCTTCAATTCTGGAGCTTCCTAGAGCTTAAGAGCAGACACAAGACATTCCTAATCGTGCATAGGACTTCTGTAAGTATGCTTAACCTTTCTTAGTTGAGTTTTTACTTAGTTTTAGCTTAAAAGTCAAACCGTCGTAATTAACGGTTGACTTAGCGATTAATCATTAATGGTCCAGTGATTAGTCGAATTGAAAGTAGTTATAAGTTGGTAATTATGTGGGCATTAAACCCTTAAAAGGGCTCCCTCTGATTCCTACTCTAACTAGACCATTAGTCGGGTCAAACTTGTTATTAAAAAGTCAACATGATGCTTAATTTCAAATTAATACATAATTAGCAATGTAGAACCCATACATTGCTAAATCACAAAATCCAGAATGTGTTTAGATTACCCATATAAGACAAGTCCTTAAACTTGTCGGGTCTAAATCACATTCTATTCCGGTCTTCGCTTAATCACGCGTTCGAACCGTATCGTTCGTTAAAACTAATCGGTCTAAGCTTAAGCTTAACTAAAGACCGTTAGGATTCTAATAGGTTATTATAAACCTTTGTTCCAGAATAGGAGAACCGGTAAAAGCTACCCGCATTTGCTAATTGTGAATTATACTTGCAAAGGTAAATACTTTTAACTTATTTTCCCTTATACGGGCTTGGGGTACGGTATATAAAATACCGCTTGGTCTGGCATTCGACCTTAATCGATTGGTGGTTAAGTATTATCGAGATAACCCGTTTAAATATGTTGTGTTTGCTTAACACCTTTGGGAGGTTAATGACCATCTCCCGGATATCCTTGGCATCATTTTACGAAATCGCCACGACCTAAGCGCGGGGTGTAGGCGTACACTCGTCAGTGCATAAATAAATAATATGGTGTGTCTATTGATCTTTAACCCGGCACGAACCGGGCTACTGAACGCATAAGGAACATGTAATTCTTTTACAAGTTTATATGTTTAAATAATTATCCCAAGTTATAAAAAGTTTGTGCCACGTGCATTCAAATCAATTTTATTAAACTTTTCAAAATGAGTCGGTTGAATGTATTTACCAGTGTAAACTGACGTATTTTCCCAAAAAGGTTAAGTGCAGGTACTAAGCGAACTAGGCTGGCTTCCTCCTAGCGTCCACAATAAGTCTCGCAATCTCGGACGTAAATAAAAAAATGTTGAACAATGTTTCCTATTTATTTTTTATCCAACTGTGGATTTTTTCGACTGTTTGTGATACTTGATATTACAATTATATTCGGTTGAAATATATCTATCTTTGCTTCCGCTGTGCATTTAAATATTGTGTTGTTTGACTGTAATGTTACCAACCACGTCACGAGACTCCCCCACCGGGCCCACCGGTCAAATTCGGAAATATCGGGGTGTGACAGGTTGGTATCAGAGCCAACGCTGAGTGAATTAAACACTAGCCTTTTGTATTTAATCTCAGTTACACAATTGCACATTCCAAAATTTTCGAGTATAGACAAAGAACATAGGAACAATCCAAATTTGTTTCAATTTATTTTTAACTTTGTCTTTTATTTTATATACTTTTGTTGTTATCTTATGTTATATTGACAGGTCTAAATATGCCGCCAATATTTTTCAGACGAAGAGGACGAGGCAAGGGGCCAATCACCGCCCCCAATGATCACGAAGCCGGACCTTCGCACAGGCGAGCTCCTTCTGCCACTGCGAGTGCTGATCCTCGAGAGAACTGGAGGACCAATGTGGAGCCCGCTAGACGGTCTGTTTCACATAGTTCAACGCCTCCCTATTGTAACTCCTATGGGCCACAGTCAGAAAACGAGCCCGATAACCCACAACCTTCATATATACCTCTTCAGCGATCCCTTTCGCACAATTCTTTTGGTAACCCCACTCCTGTTTTTCAGGGCCGGTTTAACCCGGCAAACTACATACAAGAACCCGTGGGTTTTAACCCATTGGGACCGGAGGATCACTTTTCCGGCGATAACGCCATGGATATGGAGGAGGACACCGACCCTATTGAGGCTGCAACCGGGACCCCCAACCATCCTATCGAGGTCTCGGATGGCTCATCTTTTCACGGATCACCCTACGGTGGTCCAGACAGTTTCCAGGCAAGGTTCAACCTGCATGAATGGTACTTCACACCTTCTCACCATTCATCGCCCCACCAGCAGCAAGACCCCTCTGGGGATTCACGTTTTGTGGCAGTCACGCCACTGCCCCCACCGCCGCCAGTTCATCAAGCACATCCAGAACTGCCGAGGCGTAGGAGGACAGGCGCGCGAATATCCGCGCGTGGAGGGGATTTTCACTTCAGCACCCCTCATCACTCAAGTGGCAGTCATTATCCGCCACTACATGAAGACTCTCAAATGGGTGGGCCTTCAAACCCAGTTGCACCACAACCATCACAGATGGGTTTTGATAACCCGATTCCTGCATATACAGGTTCAAGGGCGTACAACCCGTTTGAGCAGCCGGCTCACACCAACTATAATTACGCTGAAGCCGACCCATACTTGGTAGCGGCCAACTATAACTCCCTTCATCCTGAAGGACCGTATGGAGCTCCTTGGGGAGTAGGGTACCCAACTCATGGGTACCAAATACCTGCTAGACCTATAATTCGGCAACAATCGCATCCGCCACGGTTTTCCCAACCCGAACGGGAAGAAATTCTTCAAAGATTGGACCAAGTCGAGCGAGACTTTCACAGAGATCGCAGGGAGCGACAAAGTTTCTTCCAGGGATTGACAAGTTTAATAAAAGGGAAGAGCAAGAAGGATCATTGAATCCTTCAATTATTGATTGTATTTTCCTTGTTTCAGTTGAGCCCCTGCGTGGGCCTGTCTTGCTGTTTTGACCCCTGCGTGGGTATGGTTGTCTTTTGAGCCCCTGCGTGGGCCTATCTTTCTGTTAACCCCTTCGAGGGTATGTTGTTTGTTTAAGTCCCTGCGTGGACTAGTATTTCAGTTTGACCCCTGCGTGGGTAAGTGTTCTGTTAAAAAGACCCGTTTAGGGCAGTGTGTACTTTTTATGATTAATGGAATGTTAAGTTCATAAATTTCATTTTGCTATTATATGCATAAATATATTACATGAAATAAATAAATCAGAATCATTTCTTTTAAAAATTAATCTGCCTATTTTAAATATTAATAAGAATCTTAAAAAGGTAAAACCTAGCTTGTAGGTCATTATAAAGACTTAGCCAATATGGTAAAACCTGTTTAAAAAGATTCGGATCCAAGTTAACATCTGAAAACATGTTAACGCTCCTGGCAGACGTGAATCGTTAAAATCACACACGTCATTCTTAAATAAGGATTCTTCAAAAGATTCCTAACCCAACTTAATGATCTATGAATCATGGGTTTAGGTCATCAATTTAGATGATCATATTTTGACCATACATTGGTAATATAGTGCCTACGGGCCTTGCTCATTTCTACATGAGCCAAAAGACAGTGGTAGCTATGACTCCCTGTCCGAAAAAAAGGTAAAGAACTATGTTCAAACCTTAAAGCCTTGATTCTCTGAAATCATAGCTTATAATTTAAAAATGTCCTTGTGACTAGGCCTGTTGTGCCACTAATAAAACTGTTATTGTTTTTATAATTAGGATAAATTATAATAAAAATCCTAAATAAATATGATTAACAAATTAACCAAATATGGCTTGTGTTACCATGGTTAATGAATTGCTATAAAAGACAATTCCATAATAAACTCCCAAATAAACTATTGTCATTGTCTTATGCAACAGTTCAAATTAAAATGGCTGACTCGGATGAAATTAATAGTCACCCAAGGGAGAATAATGATAACGCCCGAATTAATATAACGGGTGCTGAACTTAAAGCGTTAGTAGACGACGCTGTTACAAAGGCCTTAGAGCGGCAGTATGGAGAATATAGTGGGACTCGAAGTAGGACCCTATCTACACCGCATTCAAAGCCACCCTCCAAGAAGGATGAACCCAGGAAAGAAGATGACGATCGTCACTCTTCAAATCATCAAAGTGATCCATCTCAGAAGATAATGCTGAATCAAGGACCTCGTGATAAGGGTTGCTCCTACAAATACTTTGTTTCATGTAAACCCAGGGATTTCACTGGGGAAAAAAGGGCCATAGAGTGTATGACATGGCTGGATGAGATGGATACTGTGGTTGATATCAGCGGGTGCGCTGATAGAGATGTGGTAAAGTTTGTGTCTCAATTGTTCAAAGGTGAGGCCTTAGCCTGGTGGAGATCGCTGATTCAAGCTACTGGGAATATCCCACTGTACAATATGACATGGGAACAATTTGTTGCCCTCATCAGGGAAAACTACTGCCCTCAACATGAGGGTGAAAAGATTGAGTCTGACTTCCTATCGTTGGTTATGAAGAATCTTGATTGCCAAGCTTACCTTACGAGCTTCAACACATTATCAAGATTGGTTCCGTATCTGGTGACCCCGGAACCCAAAAGAATAGCTCGTTTCATTGGGGGTTTAGCCCCAGAGATTAAGGCAAGCGTGAAGGCCTCTCGGCCAACTACTTTCAGATCTGTAACTGATATATCCTTGTCCCTCACACTGGACGCGGTCAGAAAAAGATCGCTGAGGAACACAGATGCCAAAAAAAGGAAACGTGAAGATGACAATTCACGAAGGTCAAACAAGAAGCACCGAGGAAACAATGACCACAAGAAAGGGTCTGAATCTAAGAAGGATGGGCACCAATCTGGTGATAAGCCCAAGTGCAAAGTCTGCAAGAAACAACACTTTGGGAAGTGCAGGTTTGAATCGAACTCGCAGACACAGTCAAGAACTTTTGCATGTGGGATATGCAAGTCCAAGGAACACAAGACCTTGTATTGCAAAAAGTTGAAGGACGCAACGTGCTACAGTTGCAACGAAAAATGGCATATCAAGTCCAACTGCCCAAAACTTGCAAAGAAAACTGATGAAGGAAAGAAGACCAATGCTAGGGTCTTCAGGATGGATGCGAAAGAAGCTGTGCAGGACGATAATGTGATCACAGGTACTTTCCTCTTAAATGATGTCTATGCAAGAGTACTTTTTGATTCAGGCGCTGATAAATCGTTTGTAGATAATAAGTTTTGTAAATTGCTGAACTTACCTGTTAAAACCTTAAGTGTGAAGTATGAGGTGGAATTAGCAGATGACACCATAGAAACCGTCTCAAATGTGTTAGATGGATGTATTATATCCATTAAGAACCACTCTTTTCCTTTGTCCCTACTTCCTTTGAAGTTAGTCGGTTTCGACATAGTTTTGGGAATGGACTGGTTATCTCATAACCAGGAGCAGAGTGTCTGCAATAAGAAGCAAGTGGTGATCAAGACTCCGTCTGGCGAATCACTTACCATTCGGGGAGATACCCATTATGGACTGCCTGAGCAGGTGACTATGCTCAAGGCCTCTAAGTGTTTAAAGAAGGGTTGTGTCATCTACATGGCACAAGTGACTATTGATGAACCAAAACCCAAGATTGAGGATATCCCCGTCATTTCTGAATACCCTGAAGTGTTTCCTGAAGATCTACCTGGCTTACCACCAGATAGGCAAGTAGAATTCAGCATTGACATCATCTATGGCGCAGCACCAGTAGCAAGGGCGCCTTATAGATTGGCACCAACAAAGATGAAGGAATTGAGGACACAACTAGATGAATTGCTAGCTAAGGGTTTCATTAGACCTAGTTCGTCTCCTTGGGGAGCACCAATCTTATTTGTCAAAAAAGGATGGATCGATGCGTCTGTGCATCGATTACCGTGAGCTTAATAAAGTCACTTTCAAGAATAGGTATCCATTACCCAGGATCGACGATCTGTTCGATCAGCTTCAAGGGGCAAGTTACTTCTCTAAGATTGATTTAAGGTCAGGCTACCATCAACTGAAGGTTAAAGATGAAGATGTACACAAAACTGCATTTAGGACTCGTTACGGTCATTACGAGTTCCTAGTGATGCCTTTTGGGCTCACTAATGCACCTGCCGCATTCATGGATCTCATGAATCGCGTCTGCAAGCCCTACTTGGACAAATTTGTCATCGTCTTCATTGACGACAACCTCATCTACTCAAAGAACCAAGCTGATCATGAGAAGCATCTTCGATGTATTCTTTCATTACTTCAGCAGGAGAAGCTCTATGCCAAATTCTCTAAATGTGAATTTTGGCTTCGAGAAGTCCAATTCCTTGGACATGTTGTAAGTGAGCGTGGAATTCAAGTTGATCCCGCTAAGGTGGAAGTTGTCATGAACTGGCAAGAGCCAAAGACGCCGACAGAGATTCGTAGTTTCTTGGGTTTGGCAGGATACTATAGGCGATTTATCAAAAATTTCTCAAGGATTGCTGCGCCCCTAACTTCGTTGACACGTAAGAAGGTTAAGTTTGATTGGGGCCCTAAGCAGCAGGAATCCTTTGACATTCTCAAGCAGAAGCTGAGCAGTGCGCCTGTGTTGACATTACCTGATGGAATAGAAGATTTCGTAGTTTACTGTGACGCATCACACACTGGCATGGGATGTGTGCTTATGCAGAAAGGCAAAGTTATTGCCTATGTTTCACGACAGTTAAAAGTGCATGAAAAGAATTACACCACCCATGACTTGGAGTTGGGTGCCGTTGTATTTGCACTGAAGCTATGGAGGCACTATTTATATGGTGTCAAATGTGTGATCTATTCTGATCACAAGAGCCTTCAGCACCTGTTCAACCAAAAGGATTTGAACATGAGGCAACGACGTTGGATGGAAACCTTAAATGATTATGATTGTGAAATAAGATACCATCATGGCAAAGCGAACGTAGTCGCCGATGCCTTGAGTAGAAAGGAAAGGGTTAAACCCATCCGAATTAATGCCAAGAGCATTGAAATTAAGAACAGTTTGAATGAAAGGTTGTTAGCTGCACAAAAGGAAGCTGTGTTGGAAGCTAACTATCCTAACGAAAGGCTTGGAGTCACTAAAGAGCAATTATCTCAGGGCAAGGACGGAATCCTGAGGTTAAATGGAAGAATATGGGTTCCAGTTTATGGAGGACTTCGAGATGTTATCCTCCAGGAAGCCCACAGCTCTAAATATTCTGTTCATCCTGGAGCTGATAAGATGTACCAGGATCTGAAGGCAAATTTTTGGTGGATAGGCTTGAAGAAGTCTATAGCTACCTATGTAGCTAAATGTTTGACGTGCGCGCAAGTCAAAGCAGAACATCAAAAACTGTCAGGTTTGCTACAACAGCCTGAACTTCCCACTTGGAAGTGGGAAATGGTAACTATGGATTTTATCACCAAGTTACCTAAGACAAGTAAAGGCAATGATACGATATGGGTGATAGTGGATAGACTGAATAAGTCAGCACATTTCCTACCCATCAAGGAGACCTATAGCTCCGACATGTTAGCCCAATTGTACGTAGATAAGATTGTAGCTCTACATGGCGTACCTGTGGCTATTATCTCTGACAGAGATACTAGATACACGTCACATTTTTGGAAGAGTTTCCAACAATCTTTGGGCACGCGCTTAAATTTCAGTACCGCTTACCATCCTCAGACGGATGGACAGAGTGAGCGTACCATCCAAACGTTGGAAGACATGCTTCGTGCATGTGTGATCGACTTAGGTGGTAGTTGGGATAACCATCTGCCATTAATCGAGTTCTCATATAACAATAGCTACCATACCAGCATCAAAGCTGCGCCTTTCGAGGCCTTATACGGTAGAAAGTGCAGAACGCCCGTTTGTTGGGCGGAAGTTGGAGATGTCCAACTATCAGGACCGGAAATAGTCTTTGAAACGACGGACAAGATTGTCCAAATTCGTGACCGCCTGAAAGCTGCCAGAGATAGGCAGACAAGCTAAGCAGATTTAAAGCGTAAACCTTTTAACTTCGAGGTAGGTGACAAAGTGTTGCTTAAAGTATCACCCTGGAAGGGAGTGATGCGATTTGGTAAGAAAGGAAAGTTAAGCCCGATATACATAGGACCTTTCGAGGTCATCGAACGTGTCGGATCAGTTGCCTATAAGTTAAACCTACCTGAAGAGCTCAGTAGTATTCACAATGTATTCCACATCTGCAATCTGAAGAAGTGTTTCGCTGATGAATCACTAGTCATACCACATACAGATGTGCACATAGAAGAGAGCTTGAAGTTTGTTGAAAAGCCTGTGTCGATCGAGGATCGACAGGTTAAGAAGCTTCGAAGGAAGCATGTGCCTATTGTAAAGGTAAAATGGGATGCCCGTAGAGGTCCCGAGTACACGTGGGAGGTTGAGTCCACAATGAAAGAAAAGTACCCTCATTTGTTTCAGTAAATCTCGAGGTCGAGATTTCTTTTTAAGGGGGTGAGGATGTAACACCTCGAAAATTCGTGTTCAATAGAATAACGACACGTGTCATGTAAGACAAAAGTGATATAAACCCGAATATAATTAAAGATGTATGACATGATTTTAAAGTGTCGTCATGTTAATTTTACACCTCTGAACGACCTCATTATGAATCCCAAGACTAATAAACATCTGGTATATATTCAAATCCGGTGATTTCTAGCAATAACTGATTCAAAATGGCAAGGGTGGACTCCTACGAGGTAAACCTTCATTAACGGCACTTTCAAAAGGATTCAAGGAAACTTGGCAAAATGGTAGGGTACATAACTGTTCAAGACCCATAATAAGAGGCCCCATACTGTTGAATCATGTCCCAAATTCGAAACAAACTAGTTGCCCCTTCAAAGCCCGAAAGATCAAGAGTTTTTGCTTCTGATAAAGGTCTTACGGGCCGTACGACAACCCCTTACGGTCCGTAAGGGTTGCCCAGCAACTAAAAATTCGACAGTTGGCTGTTTTGAACTAGTAACCGACTTATAAACGATTTTCCACATCTCTGGACGACCCCTACATTACTTTTAGACCTAGGAGACATCTGTGGATGATCCATGGCCATTGCTAGGCTTGTGTGACAATGATCTAAGTGAAATTGAACATTATATAAAGGCCTCTTGTTGCAACCATTGATCACACCATTCCTTCTGCAATTCTGGAGCTTCCTGGAGCTTAAGAGCAGACACAATACATTCCTAATGGTGCATAGCACTTCTGTAAGTATGCTTAACCTTTCTTAGTTGAGTTTTTACTTAGTTTTAGGAGTTAAATGCCATTTTAGTCCCTGTGGTTTGGGTCATTTTGCCAGTTTAGTCCAAAGGTTTCATTTTTAACCTGTGGGTCCAAAAAGGTTTCATAGTTGCCATTTTAGTCCACTGGGTTAACTTCATCCATTTTTTCTGTTAACGAGAAGGCCAATTCGATCATTTTGTATGTAATTCTGTTAACTAAAAGGGCAATTCAGCCATATAAAATGACCGAATTGGCCTTCTCGTTAACTGAAAAATGGATGAAGTTAACCCAGTGGACTAAAATAGCAACTGTGAAACCTTTTTGGACCCACAGGTTAAAAATGAAACCTTTGGACTAAACTGGCAAAATAGCCAAAACCACAGGGACTAAAATGGCATTTAACTCTAGTTTTAGCTTAAAAGTCAAACTGTCGTAATTAACGGTTGACTTAGCGATTAATCATTAATGGTCCAGTGATTAGTAGAATTGAAAGTAGTTATAAGTTGGTAATTATGTGGGCATTAAACCCTTAAAAGGGCTCCCTCTGATTCCCACTCTAACTACACCATTAGTCGGGTCAAACTTGTTATTAAAAAGTCAACAGGATGCTTAATTTCAAATTAATACATAATTAGCAATGTAGAACCCATACAGCCTATTTGATCATTAATATAACTTAGTAATTAATGTAATAACATGTCTAAACATGTTCAACCCGACAATTTTCAGTAGAGACCCGGTTCGGAACCGAGAGTCGCATAATTTGACTTTTGCTTTAACTTTCAGTTCTGACCCGTTTAAGCATGTTTTAGAAATGCCTTAGAGATTTAATTGGACTAGGTTACATGCTAGTATAACCCTCTGTGATTATACACCTTGGTTGAATAGTTATCCAATTAATATGCATGATTCTGTTAATTGCTCATGTGTTGACCATTATGCCGTTTTCACCATAAAATGTGATTTTTGAAAATGTAAAAGAGTAGAAACCTTAGTTACTGAATTATAAACTTGTACCCAAAATTTGACATCAGTTTGGGGTGTAGGTTGAGAGTTATGCTCATTAGCGTAATTCGAAAGCTTTTTAGCGATTTAACGGCATAATTAGCGTATAGCCTATTTAAACCTACTTTTTGATATCAAACTTGTTACCCACTGATGTAATATATTATTTTGGGATTTTTAAATATTTTTAATTAATTTTAGGCTGAGCATAACTTAGAGTCAAAAGCTTGTTTCGGTAATTGTCGGTTTTGCCCTTTTGGGCTATAAAATGAGTTTTACATATCTTTTTGACCCCAAACCTTTTGCTACTGATTTTATATGATAAATAAATTATTTTAAACCTTCTGGAATAATAAAAATATCAGCTTTCTATATAGAACCCGGAAACGGCTTCTAATCGCCTTTTTAAGCGTTTTTAACGCATAGTATGAACTAAAAGTATTTTAAACATACAAGGGTTGATACCTACTGATATTTTAGGTAAATTGTAATATTTTAACAGTAAGCAAAAGTTGTTTAACTTAGACTTCAGTTTTGAGCTTTTCGGCTTATGTGAAATTACCAAAATACCCCTACGGTGCATAGTTTGGTTATAATTGATAAATTTCACATATATGCAATACCCTACAGTTATAAATTATTAAATTAAGTATCCTTGCTGATTATATCAGACCTGTAACTCAGGTTAATACTTAAACTCTTTTATAACCTTATAAATGACCAAAATACCCCTACGGGGCATAGTTTGAGTTTAAATTCGTTTCGGGCATAATAAAAGATATCTTACTGATGTCAAAATGTATTTGAGGCATATTAACTTAGGAAACCTGTATATGGCTCTCATGGTTACCCGTTACGCCTCTTGCGTGTTCGGTTCGGTTTATGTAACTAGTTTGCATAAATTAGGCGAAACGGGTCAAACCTTATCGGTTTTATCTCAAAATCCAGAATGTGTTTAGATTACGCATATAAGACAAGTCCTTAAACTTGTCGGGTCTAAATCACATTCTATTCCGGTCTTCGCTTAATCACGCGTTCGAACCGTATCGTTCCTTAAAACTAATCGGTCTAAGCTTAAGCTTAACTAAAGACCGTTAGGATTCTAATAGGTTATTATAAACCTTTGTTCCAGAATAGGAGAACCGGTAAAAGCTACCCGCATTTGCTAATTGTGAATTATACTTGCAAAGGTAAATACTTTTAACTTATTTTCCCTTATACGGGCTTGGGGTACGGTATATAAAATACCGCTTGGTCTGGCATTCGACCTTAATCGATTGGTGGTTAAGTATTATCGAGATAACCCGTTTAAATATGTTTTGTTTGCTTAACGCCTTTGGGAGGTTAATGACCATCTCCCGGATATCCTTGGCATCATTTTACGAAATGGCCACGACCTAAGCGCGGGGTGTAGGCGTACACTCGTCAGTGCATAAATAAATAATGTGGTGTGTCTATTGATCTTTAACCCGGCACGAACCGGGCTACTGAACGCATAAGGAACATGTAATTCTTTTACAAGTTTATATGTTTAAATAATTATCCCAAGTTATAAAAAGTTTGTGCCACGTGCATTCAAATCAATTTTATTAAACTTTTCAAAATGAGTCGGTTGAATGTATTTACCAGTGTAAACTGACGTATTTTCCCAAAAAGGTTAAGTGCAGGTACTAAGCGAACTAGGCTGGCTTCCTCCTAGCGTCCACAATAAGTCTCGCAAGCTCGGACGTCAAAAAAAAAAAAACTGTTGAACAATGTTTCCTATTTATTTTTGATCCAACTGTGGATTGTTTTCGACTGTTTGTGATACTTGATATTACAATTATATTCGGTTGAAATATATCTATCTTTGCTTCCGCTGTGCATTTAAATATTGTGTTGTTTGACTGTAATGTTACCAACCACGTCACGAGACTCCCCCACCGGGCCCAACGGTCAAATGTGGAAATATCGGGGTGTGACAATACTCAAGATGGTGAAGGATACCAAGGGAAACTTGCACCAGCACCCCATGCACAGAAACAAAACCTCCCGAAAATTTTTCTTCGTTACAGCAAGTTCGGCACGGGCCGTGTCCACCCAACATGGCTCCGTGCTGCACAATCTGCAGCAAATCGACCAGTTCAGGTAACTGGACACGGGGCGTGTTCGCCAAACACGCCCCCGTGCCCAGGCTATGTTTTCTTTAAAAATTTCTGTTACTGGCAATCTGAACACGGGGCCGTGCCCGGTCAACACGGGCCCGTGTCCAGACGCCCCGTAACATTAAAAATTGTTTTTAAACACACTTTTACACATTCAATCAACCTAAAACTTATTTTTGGGACACATTGAGGACAATGTGTAATTTAAGTGGGGGGGGGGGGATGCTAAACCTTGAATTTTTGCAAGTCCTAATCACAAGCCTTACACAAAACTCTATTGGAACCGCTAATCACCCCAATTTTTTTCAAAAATTTTTCATTTTTTTTACTTGTCTTGGTTTAAGTTGGGAATTACAAGTTTTAAAAAGGTTATGTTTTTACAAATTTATAACCGATAGCGTCGTGATAAAAAGAACCAACATAAGAAAATTATGAAACGGCATGACAAATCTAGTTAAAATTTAATTATATATACTTGATCACATAAAAACTCATTCCCACAAAAGTGAGTTTTGAGCCTTTATTGAGCATACAAATACACACCTTTAAACTAAATGCTCATTTTTGGTTTCTTGTGTGAATAGCCGCTTGGTTTCTTACAACTCTAGAACTTGCCACGACGATACATTCCCGATCCTTACCAACTTAAACCCGAGTAAGTAAATGATGGAGGTATTAGGACTAACCCTTTTTATTTCTACACCATCATTTTTATTTTTTTACCACCTACCCAAAATCCCCCTAGTTAACCCCTTTGTGCCTAAACCTTTTCATTTCTTAAACCAAAATAAACACCCTTTTACCCACCAAAACCTTTTTTATTTTAAACCCTTTTCTTTTAGTAACAAAGCTCGGTTTTTCATATGACACTCCTTATAAAAAAATGTGATGATGAAGCCAAGAAATAAAACAAACAAGTTCATCAAAAAGAACTTTGTTTAAAGAATTGCTTCATTAAAATAAAAAGTTACAAAAATAAAAAGTCCTACAAAAAACCGATGCTTTTTACGCCTTTCACCCTTTTCTACTAACCACTAACCCAACCACCTACCTTTAACCCAAGCCTAACCCTTCACCCCAAAAGTCCTCTTGATATTTACAAAGGTATATAGTTAAAAAGGAGGAGGATTGATTGCTTGGCAAGCATATGGTAGAAGTAAGTTCCATGCCGCTCTCGAGTGTTTCACAAAAATACATCTTCGGCCGAGTGTTGAGTGATCCCCCGTGAGGTATGTGAACTTGTATATAAATGGAATTTTAAAAAGGTATGTTATGCCGAAATAAGTAATTTATCTTATGTAATGTTTTAAATAAATCATGACGAATAGGATTGTAAATAAAATAAAAATAAAACCTAATAAATCTTGGAATCCCAACACTCTATGACAAGCCCGAAAACCTTCTCTTCTACCCATTCTATTTGGGAGTGTAAAGCCACATTATAAAGAGTTTTGCTTGAGGACAAGCAAAGATTCAAGTGTGGGGGTATTTGATGTGTGCAAAATGCAACATACAAATTACATCAATTGTGGCATAAAACTAACCCCTTTTTAGTACTAATGTTGGAAAAAGTGTGCTTTTGTCTTCCTTTTGTATTTTCAGGATTAAATGAGCTCAAATTAACAAAAGAAGCAAAAAGACAACTAAATCTAACATAAATACAAGAAAAGGAATAAACGTGGCATGCCCGAACCCTCGACAACATCCCCCTAAGCAAAAACAAGAGAACAGAAGGCTGAACACGCCCCGTGCTCAATGAGCAAGGGGCGTGCCTAAGTGTCTGCAGAAAAGACAAAGCTGTAGAAGCTTCTATCACCCACCACGGGGGCGTGCCCAGCGGACACGGGGCCGTGGTCAACTCTAAGATTCGCAGAATCTAAGGAAATCTTGATAGTACAGATACGCTTCTGCACACAGGGTCGTGCCCAGCGGACACGGGGGCGTGATCAACTAATGCAGACAAACTACAATTAATGAAGAAAGAGAAGATGGATGGACATGGGACCATGCCCAATGAACACGGGGCCGTGTCCGGGCTTCTGTGCAGGCTATAAATAGGGGTGCTTGGCTCACTTGCAAATCATCCCTTGGCAAACCACCTCTCTCACACTCCACCACCACCACAACACCATCATCCACCACCATCATCCATCATAGAGTGTGTGAGTAGTCTCGGGATCCAAGATTGATCGTAAGAGTTCTTGACAATCAAAGGCCATGTTTGCCTAAGTCTCTTACATCACTTGGTGAAGACAAGCATTTAGTGTAATACTTTTTTTTAATCTTTTCGCACTTTTTATTTGGTTATGTATTAATGACTTTAATAACTAGTTTCTTATGTTGAAGGTGATTCTTCCTTATCATTTGTCCGTGGTGTCTTGGCATTATTTTACTGTCTATATAAAATAAAAGATTTTCACCATTCATATATCCACGGTCTATATGGAGATATGTTGGCTGCCTGGTCGGGGGTTAAGGGAATGGTTTGGTAAGATTCTTTGATCCCCTCATATGTAAACTACAATTAAAACTTTAACCCGGCTACTTAGGACTGTATCCCTGCTGACTCAGACTACTTAGTCGAGGGTAACGTCACCTTCAAAAGAGGGGCCTACCACATTACGCATTAATAACTTAATTAATTATCTTTCAATAATCCGACCCTTTAGGATTGTATCCTTGTTGACTCAAACTACTGGGTTGAGGGTAACGTCACCTTCAAAAGAGGGGCCTACTACAATAACTAAGATAATCTCTTAAAAAGTGAAAAAGTGCATAAATAATCAAATGTTACACTAAAGGCGAGTCGGATCCAAGTGATTCATCTTGTCTATCTGTTTTTATTTTATTTTTAGTTTTAGCATTTTAGTTTTTATTTTATAGTTTAAAACCTTTTTCTAACTTTTTGATTTGATTAGACGTTGAGGATAAACTGGTATTAAAAGCTCTTGTGTCCTTGGATGACCTCGGTATCTTACCAACACTATACTACGCTCACGATGGGTGCACTTGCCCATATGTGTGTTTGGTGTTAGTAAATATCGTGTTTTATAAATTTAAAACTTGACTAAAGTGGTTAAAAAAGGGCTAAAATTATACATAAAAATATAGTACACCACACACGCATCACTACGACAACACGTCAGACACCGAGGAGCCAATGGTGTTTCAGGCCTAGGAGAAACCCAAACCCAAAAAAGAGAAGAAGGCTTCTGGACTGGAAACGAGGGAGAAAGAAGAAACCCGCAGCCCAAAGGGTAAAGAAAATGGAGGATCCAAAAGGAAAAGGAAAAGAAGTAGGATAGAGCTCTGGTCAAGCTCAGGAGCTGCCACCTTGGGAAGAACTGGATAGAAAACTGGCAAACTGTGTCCTCATTGGACCTGCTGATGAAACCCTTTACAATTTTCCCGCTCAATCTGAACTTCCTATCAACCTGGAACCCGCCATTCCTGAACCCATTGTTAACCCTCAACCTCTTACAGGGCAGTTGGAAGAATGGTGGACTAGTGACTGGTATTTTCAGAATTTCATGAATAACCCAAATGTGTACTTTCCCCAGTTTGAACCTGAACCTGCTCCTTTTCCACCCATGAACCCGAAGAATGTTGCCGAATTACGCCGCTACGGCGAGGAACTGGTGGATGCGGGAAATCGGATTCGAGAAGTGGGTGGAAAACATCACATGGAAGTACGACGAGAGGGAGCGTCGTTTTTGAAAAATCGGTTAACTATAGTTAAATATTTTGCATAATAATAATATGTGAATATATATATATATATATAATATACTATAAAATAATATATAATATTGTATAATAATACTAAAATAAAACATGTGTAAAATATCTAGCTTGTACGGACGCATAAATATATAAAAATATAAATGTCGCAATGTCGACGATTTTGGTTATATGTGCTGACTTAATTGTATTGTGATTGCCCTATTGTGTTTAGTTGCTATCCATTTTTGTAACAATAATTTATATATATTGTTAATTATTCAGATGGAAAACGCAGTAAACCAACCGGCTAATGAAGTTTACCAATCAGAACCAAATAATGAAGAACATTTTCTCAATAAACAAGATATAGAAAATATAGTTGCTTAGGGAATAGCCAATGCTATCCCAGCAATCGTCGCCGCCGTTAAAAATCCTGTTGAACCTTCCCAAGCCAATCATAGCAAACACACCCATGATGATAATTTCAGTAACAGTGTGAATGGGGGCGATAATAATAATAATGTGATCCAAGCCCCATTATATAAGAAAATGAAGGTGATGGCGACTGGTTGCACTTACAAAGAATTTCTCGCCTGTAAGCCAGTTGAATTTGCAGGAAATGAAGGGGCAACTGCCGCACTACGTTGGTTAGAAAAGACCGAAGTTGTAATCAAAATAAGTAAGTGCACAGAAGAAGACAGGGTAATGTATGCATCCCACCTTTTCAAAGAAGAGGCGTTAGAATGGTGGAATACGGTGCTGCAAGCTAAGGAAAGTGACATGGCTTATGCCATGAGTTAGGAGGAATTTAAGGAATTGGTAGAAAGAAAGTTTTGTCCTTCCTACGAGAAGGCACAGATGACAATTAGGTTCCTGAACCACCGGATAGTGGACGTTGATTGTCGGGGGTATACTTCAAAATTTTTTGAGTATGCTAGAATTGTACTGACTCTGGCCTTGCTAGAACCGGTGCTTATTTCTCGTTACATTTGGGGATTAATTAGCGAGATTCGCGACATAGTCAAAGTTGCGAGACCCCGAACAATTGATGATGCGGTCGAATTAGCCAACACCTTGATTGACGGATTGGTGCGTACGAGAGAAGAAAAACAGGGAAAAGGCATTGGCTCAAAAGATTACCCAAGGTTTCCGTGGGGGTAATAACAACAGTAACTTCAAGAAAAAGGGAACCGGGCAATCTTCCACCCCGCCATTCTGCAGAAACTGTAAAAGGAAACATTTTGGAAAATGTAATGAAATTTGCAATTTCTGCAAAGCACCGGGACACCGAGAGGAGGAGTGCAGGAAGAAATTAAAGATCTGCTAAAATTGCGGAGAAGCTGGGCATTTTAAACCAGAATGCCCTAAATTGGTCAAACCAGCTGACAACAAGGCAATAGCGACTGATGGAGCTACTAAAAATAATGCAAGAGCTTTTCACCTGACAACGCAAGAAGCCGATCTGATTCCTGATGTGATAGCTGGTATGTTCCTAGTTCATGACATTTACGCTAAAGTATTACTTGACTCTTGTGCAAACCAAAGTTTTATAAATACTTCATTCTGCCAAGCTCTTAAGCAACCTTTAACCAAACTCAGGCAAATTTATACGGTAGAAACGGCAGAAGGAAACTCTGTTAAAATAGATAAGGTTCTCCAAGAAGGAAAATAGAACTCTCAGGCCATAAATTTTTAGCAAAGCTTCTACCTATGAATTTAGCAGGATTCGATGTCGTGTTAGGAATGGATTGGTTAGTAGCCAACCATGCACAAATCCTATGTGACCAAAATTCCATAGAAATTCATACGCCTGTAGGAGAAGTAATTTTAATTACAGGAGATAAGCCACGTAAACCAATGAAGTTCATTTCAGTAATGAAAGTTGCTAATTATGAACGAAAACAAGGAATAGTGTATATGATTTTAGTAATCATTAACACTAAAAGCAAAGAACTTAAGGAAATTCCAGTAATATCAGAATACGCTGATGTATTCCCAGAAGAGCTACCTGGATTACCGCCAGATAGGGAAGTAGAGTTTAGAATTCATCCAATTCCTGAAACTGCTCCAATAGCTAAGGCACCTTATCGATTAGCACCCACGGAAATGTTAGAACTGAAAAAGCAATTAGATGAATTGTTAAGCAAAGGATTCATATAACCTAGTTCATCCCCTTGGGGAGCACCCGTGTTGTTCGTGAAAAAGAAGGATGGTTCGATGCGGATGTGTATCGATTATAGGGAATTGAATAAGGTTACCATTTAGAATAGATACCCATTACCTAGGATTGATGATCTTTTCGATCAACTTCAGGGGGCAAGGTACTTCTCTAAGATACATTTGCGCTCCGGATACCATCAGTTGGAAGGTACAGGAAGAAGACATACCTAAAACTGCTTTCAGGACTAGGTATGGTCACTACGAGTTTACAGTCATGCCCTTTGGACTAACGAATGCTCCTGCAGCATTCATGGATATGATGAATAGGATCTGTAAGCCGTATTTGGATAAATTTGTAATTTTCTTCATCGACGATATACTTATTTATTCCCAAAGCCAGGACGAACATTGTGAGCACCTGCATGCACTCTTAACTTTGTTAAGAAAGGAAAAGCTTTACGCCAAATTTTCGAAGTGTGAATTCTGGCTGCAAGAGGTGCAATTCTTAGGACACATGGTGAATCATGAAGGCATTCACATAGATCCCTCCAAGATAGAAGCAATCATAAATTGGAAGGTCCCGCAATCACCCACCGAAGTTAGAAGTTTTCTAGGATTAGTTGGATACTATAGGCGCTTCATCAGAGATTTTTCTAAGATAACTGTTCCATTAACTAAGCTAACCTGTCAAACTGTTAAGTTTGAATGGGGACCTAAGCAAGAGGAAGCATTTAGAATTCTAAAGTGTTGGTGCATGCGTCTGTCGACTTCGTCTTGTATCGAGTCTTGCATTGTTCAGGGCACGAAGATTGAGAAATCAAGTCAAATGGCTAATTCCTCTTGAGCTAGTAATTCCGCTTGAAGAGGATAACGAGTAATTCTGCATGAAATTATAATGCAATTCCGTTTGAATTAGCTGATTTCCTTTGAGTTTGTAATTTCGTTTGTATGGTAATCTCGTTTGAGTCATGTTCAAACGGAATTAGGATGTCTATATATAGAAGTCAGTCCGTGTCATTTGTAACGGGATTAGAATAGTGTTTTCCGACGGTGAAGCTCTGTCGAAGTGTCTACAGATCTGTAATTGCTCAGGTATCAATCAAAAGACAGTTATAAGTGAATATCTTGCTGAATTACACACAATATGTCTGTTTTCGCCTTTCATATTGTGTAGAATGCCTCTGAACGACTCGTTTTGGGTCCAGAAACGATCCTACATGTGGTATCAGAGCTCAGGAGGAGGAGTTCTGCCAATTTCAGCTTGATTTCATCTCATTTTCTTACTTCTATACCTTCTTTTCTAAATTGAACAACTTTTCACGGTCAAAATGATCTGATTTTCTCACATCATAAGCGAAATAGTATATTAACAAAGCCTTGAGAATATTGGACTTTAATTCGATCTAAAACTAATAAAATTTGTAATTCCGTTTGAAAAGTTGGAGCGAAATGATGACATCAGCTTTATTCCGTTTGAAAGTTGGTGTTTGTAACATCTGTGCTTGTAATCATTATGAACATTTCAATTATCAATAAAACAATGTTATTTGATCCCAATGTTTGTTTGGTTGTGTTTTACATTTTTCATGTTTTGACTTTTGCTCAATTTCAAACTCTATATCGCTTTCTGGAGAGTTATACGCAAAATGGTGCGTAAACGTAACCAGATTAATGCGACAAATACTCCAGAACATCAACATATACTTAACATACCTTAAATAACCTTTACATAACTTAGAAATAAGTTTTGAAGGCTTTGGTAAGGCAAAAACAAGTTAATTCGCTTACAGGGACTAAACTTGACAAACTGCGAAAGTATGCCAATTTGAACTGTAACGAACATTCCAGAACATGACCATAAGTTAAAAACACCTTAAATATCCTTTATATAGCTTAGAAATAGGCTTTGAGGGGTTCGGTGTGCTAAAATAAACTTTTGGGTCATTCAGGGACTAAAAGCGTCAAAAAGTGCACAAGTTTGCATTTTCGCGCATAACTTACGTTCTGAATACCTCCAGACATCCAAAAATTTGTGTAAGCACTAAAATATTTTATTTTAGTGTTTGGAATAAGAAAAATCCATTCGTCACGCAATTTAGATCGTTTTTCGCGCTTATGCGCATTCCGTCGTAATTAACCGAATATCGCGATCGTATGACCAAACGAACTGACATCTGGCATATTTTTGAGCATGTTTCATGTCCACAATGTTTAGGCATCCTTATGGAGCCTTGAAAATGATTTAACGAGCCTTAAACATGTCCGAAATGGCCTTAATACGCAACGGGGACTGAAATGGAAACATTGGAAAGTGTTTGCTGATCAGGAGGACCTTACCGTGACACCTAGCCCCCTTGGCGTCACGCGAGGCCCCTTCTGATCAGGAAAAGTCATTTTTTTCAGCTGTTAATAGCCCTTAACCACTCCAAAGGCCAATGCCATGTGTCAAACTCTTGTGGTGGGGGCAAAATGAGCTACCACAACATTCCGACAAGTGTAGGGATGTGATCATTCCCTCTTCTCCAAGAAACGATCCTAACGGTGAACCGAAATCTATAAATACCCACCTCAACTTCACTCATTCCTCACAAGAATCTGATTTGAGAAGCTCTAAGTTGAAACCTTTGTTTCATACCTGAGCTACTTGAATCAAGATTAGCATTCGGGGACCCTTTGTAAGTGCTCCTTCGTTCTTTTATTGCTTTTCGAGTCCGAAAGTCAAACTTTGTTTGACTTTCTGCATTGACCAGTTTATGGTCAATGCGAAGTTCGTTTGAACTTCGCAACGTGAGCGTAATCACGATGGTTATAGTCCCTTGTGACTATGCCTACTGATTACCACGTTGTCTAGGGTCGTAAGGGTAAGCGATCTAATAAATCGCTTATACCTTCGAACCCGACCCATTCGGTCGATCATTAGGATCCGACCAAACACATTAGGTGACCATAGTATCTAGGGAATAACCTTCCGTGGTTATACCTTATGGTCGCTTCGTTTAAGTAGTTGTATGATAGGTAGTTTATATGCCTTAGGTAAATTACCAAAATGCCCTTTTTACGCCAAAATTCATTTTAAACATATGTAACATAACCTTTGACATCTAAACTGATTTGACAACAATATTAGACATGTTAAGGCATATGTTACTTATCATAGGACTAGTTAAGCGGTCCGAACGCGTTTCACGCGAACGACGCGCTACCTAAACGGGTCGCAATGGGTCGTAAGCACTTAGGCTAGGTTTCATTTAGTATGTAGGCTTTGTTAAACCATACTACATGAGTTCCCATACTCATTTTGTTTACGAGCCCTCATTCTATCCGATCCTCCGATATAGGTCCGGTTTATTAACATAGTTACCTATATTAGGTGTCGTTTGATTCCGTGATCTCTAGCATTGCTTGGTGGTTATTTTAGGACTTCTGAGCAATCTCAAGTGAGTACATAGACCCCTCTTTTACTGTTTTCCAAACTGTTTTGGGGTGAAACACATGTGCCTACTTGTTACTTTCATGCTTTCCATGTTTTCACATCATATACATGCTATGTTCGTTAGTACATTATAGTACATGATTTCATTACATTTCATGCTATGTATGCCCATTGTGTGCGTACTTAGTACATCGTTTTACATTACATTTCATGCTATGTATGCTCATTGTGTGCATACTTAGTACATCGTTTTACTTTACATTTCTGCTATGTATGTTGACTGATAGCATGCTAGCACATTGATTTACATGACTTTTCTGCTTTGTATGTTAACTTAGCATACATAGTACATTGTTTTTATATGACACGTATACAATTACTATAACATTTGGTTTGCACAAACGAGACTTATATACGTTCATTAACATTAGCTACGCCGCTCGGTAGTAAGTACTGGTAGACAAATCCCATTCCTGACATCTCGGGTTTTGTTTGGATGTAAGGAATGACTGAATCCAAAAACATTTCTTTTGATAACCTTGACTGAAAGGGTTATCCGACTGTCTCAAGGCTTGAATGTATGCGTTAACTTACCACATAAATGTTTGTATCAATGTAACATGCATTACTTTGCAAAACATAACTTTTTGATATATTCAAAATACTTTGTTTTGTACATTTCTACATTTGGATTATGTGACAATAGTTTACTTACAATACATAACATTTGTTACACATTACTTGACTACTTTTGGACTTATAAACATTCGACATGACTTATACAAGGACTTTTGACTATTGGTTTAAACATAGACTTTATACATTGGTGGTTTGTGTAAGTGATTTAAGTAACGAGGTGTATGTAATATGATACAAGCACGGTGGATACGTCGCTGGTACTTCCTATATATAAGTGTTTGTATTATATTACATATCATAGCGTTATTTAAATCATTCAATTTGGACTTATACATTTTACACAAGTAACACGATTTTCACAAGACTTTGGTTTACAAACAATTTACTTTATACAACTCATTTTAATTGGTTATACATTTAAACCATACATTATTCTTTTATTTATACATATCATTCGATCTTATCGCTTTTTAAATAACTTACAAAACAAAACAATTTACAAGGTTCATGACTGACTTTTACTAAACAACTTTTTCTTAAACTTAAGTCATGAATCCTATTTTCACAAAACCTATGTATCTCACAGGCATTTTTATGCTGACGTACCTATTTTCACATGTGTTTTCAGGAGCTTTTGCGTAGGACGATGATCGTGCCACTAGGGCGGACCTGTGCCTTAGAGACTTAAAATGAAGATAGAGTTAGTTTAATTATGTTATAAACTCTTTGATTCCTGTTTAAAACAATGTAACTCTTATGTTGATAAATAAAATACAACTTGGTATGCCATGGTTATGAAACAATTAATTCTGTTACAACACTCCCCGACGTTTTTCGCCACGTTTTGTATGTTATACGTGGTCGGGGTGTGACAGAAGAGTTGGTATCAGAGCCAATGGTTATAGGGAATTAGGTTATTAGTAATGCTTTGACCTAGACTATAACCTTTCTAGGACCCCAACACAAGTTATCTTGTGTTTAGATCTTAAAACATGCATATCACCTATCCTTAGGTGATTATCAAAACAAGAACCCAATTTTTCGAAACGATTTTTGAAAAACAATCTTCTGTTTTTGAATAATTTATTACAAGGTTTTGAACCCTCTATTGTAAGGTTTTGAACCCTCTGTTATAAGGTTTTGAACCCCTTCGAGTTTTCAAAATCTCATCAAGGTTTTGGGTTTTAAATAATGTGAACACGTGCAAACTGGAAGGGTGAATGCCTGTACCCTGGGTTTTCTGTCTAAGGCTAGAGTGTTCGTACAAATCCACATAATCGGACCAGTCACTCTTACCTGGGAACTCTTGGGGTGAGTGTTCACTTATAGGCGAGCATGTCTTCGCGATACTTTATTTTTGACCCATTTACTTTGATTAGTCACTGTGTGTCGTTTGTTTGCTTTGTGATGCGAACAAATGACCACCATCTTTGCTTTTGTTGATTTTGTTTCATCTCATTCTCTTCATCCAATCATCTCACTCGTTTCCTTTCATGTTTCCTCTTTTAGAATGCCTCCTCGACGCGAAAACCAGATAGCGACTGCCGAACTGGCAGAATTTATTGCGCAGCAGATGGCTGCTTAATTCCCAAACCTCTTTGCTCAATGGAACCAAGCCAACAACAACAACAATGCTCCATGCAAATTCAAGGATTTTAACTCGGCTAAACCACTCAAGTTTAGTGGTTCTGAGGGAGCGACTGGGCTTCTTCAATGGTTCGAGAGCATTGAGAATACTTTCCGCCACGTGCAGTGCCCTGACAATCGCAAGGTCGAGTTTTCTTCGAGTGTGTTTCAGAAGAGGGCTCTCACATGGTGGAACGGGGTTATGAGAGACCGTGGTGCAGAAGTTGCTCTAGCACAAACATGGGCCGAACTTAGGGCCCTTATGATGAGGGAGTTCTGTCCTCGTCATGAACAGCGAGCGTTGGAGAAAGAATTTGATGACTTGAAACAAGACAGTGGCGAGCACAGGGCCTATACTGATAGATTTGAGGAGTTGAGTCTGCTTTGCCCAACAATGGTTACCCCACTCGACAAGGCTATCGAAAGGTACATCGACGGCCTACCTGACTTAGTGCAAGACATCATTACTGGTAGTAACCCTGCCACACTCCGTCAGGCGATCGAGTTAGCAGCGACATTGACTGAGTCGCAGGTTCGAAAGGGAAAACTGCACAAAAAGGGTGACAAGGGTAAGAAGCAGGCATCTGACAAGGAGAATGGTAAGAAAGGTGAAAACAAGAAGGGAAAGAATTCTGGTTCCTCAAAAGGGTCTAGGAAGCGAAAGGCTTCCCAAAACTATGCCGTTACTGCACAGGCCCAAGCTACACCAAATCAGCCTGCACAACCACTAGCCAAGAAGCCATATCTTGGCACTGCGCCTTTGTGCAACAGGTGTAACGGCCATCACCTACCACATCTCCAATGTCGTCATTGCACTAACTGCGGAAGAATTGGTCATCTGGCTGCCACCTGCCGCATTCCTGCTAATCAGAACCATGCAGTTCAGAACCAAGCCCAACAAGTTGCTCAGCCTCTTGCTCAGCAACAAGGTCAAGCTGCACGACCTCATTTTCCTCCTGGTTCGTGCTACAATTATGGGGATCTGACCCACTACAGGAACCGGTGCCCAAGGCTAGCCAACCAGAATCGGAATCCAAATCAGAATCAAGCTCAGGCTCGAGGTCGAGTCTTCAACATGAATGCTCAAGAGGCACAAGCAGATAATGAAGTGGTGAACGGTACGTTCTTTATTAATAATCAGCCTGCATCTGTTCTCTTTGATTCGGGTGCCGATAAGAGTTTTGTGTCTTTATCTTTTGAGCCATTGCTTCGCGTGTCTAGAACGAAACTAGGTAAACCTTTGACAGTAGAAGTTGCTAGTGGTGAACCCATTGTTCTTGATTCTGTTCTTCACAAATGCCAGTTGAACCTTAACGACCATCTTTTTCCTATCGACCTGACGCCTATGCAACTTGGAAGCTTCTGTTGGACCGTTCTACGACCTTAAACCGTCAGTTAAGGTTGTTCATCTTTGCGTACGAAGGCGGAATCAACGTAAACAAAGTCATAACAGCTCTAATCCTTTTAATCTTTCTTTTCTGATTGATTTGAGTGCTTGTACAACGTTTTCTGATACAAATCCGGCAGCACTTCGTGTTTCACACAATGACCAAGTTCTCTCAAATGAACAACACAACAGCCTATATATAGACTTGAGATTTCGCTTGAGATAGCTTGAAGCGAAATCATATGTTGTTGATTTCGCTTGAACTGATTTCAAGCGAAATCTTCAAGTTATCTATGTACAAACCCTAATTTAATCCTATTGTGTGATCATTCAAACAATCCTAAACACAAGACTTGATTATGACGTAATCAACAGACATTTAATGCACCAACAGACTCCCCCTTGGATGTTGATGAAGTCTTTGGCTTCAAGTCTTTGTCTTTTACAATCTTCAAACATTGTAAAAACTCTCATCAATCTTTATCTTCAAGCTTTAAACTTTAACCTTCAATCTTCCCTTTGACCGTTGATCCAGACTCCCCCTTTCACAGACTCCCCCTCTCGATATGCTAGAATCTGAGAAATCTGGTTCAAGCTTTGTCATTTAGCTTCCGTTGGGAATAATGAAATCCAATCCTGTTACTCAACCAACAAACATTACAATTCTATCTTTTCAACAATAATTCACAAACTCAATCAGTTTTAGAAATCCACTCAAGTATTCAGGTCCAAGTTAATGACCCTGATCACTTGATTAATCTACCAAGTCCAAATTAATGACCTTGGTTGATCTTTTGACGAAACACACTGATTTTAAAAACAACAATTTCAAACATTTTCTGAAAATAACAAGTATCAAATTAATGAACTTGTTTTTGACATTTCAAACAATTCAAACTTCAACAAAGTAAGCTCTCCTCATTCTTCAGTCCAGAATCTCCTGCATCTGCTTCAAACATCTGAGAATCCAACAATCAACTCTCCACTTTGGTTCGTCGGAAAATAAAGCAGAAATAAAATCTTTTTGGATTTTATCAAAGTATTCTAAACTAAGAAATGAAATACAGAAAACTTAAATTGCAGAAAGTAAACAAAGTAAACTATTTACAAACATATTTTTGGTGAGCGTGTCAGGGAATCATATCAGCTTTTCAGACAAATCACAAGTACCGTTAAGCTACATTTCATACTCAGACTTAAACAATTCACCTCGATTGTCGATATACTGATCCATCTTAAATTCTCATACAAATTTCAACTTACTCAGGATACGATTTAGATGAATTAAGAACTTAGATCATTCATGTGTCCCACCTCTTGAATATACTCCCGTATCCAGAATCCCAATAATCAGTCTTACAGGTGAGAATACTACAATGATATCTGTATATAATTTAGGTATGCGAGGGCCGAGGGATCTCAGATCGATACTTCCGTATACGCAGAGAGATATCAGCTTCGACTTTTCGGTGTGTCCCCTTAGAGGATCTTTTTGCTTACAACAGCAGCATTTATCAATTTTATTGTTTCAGCATGCTGAGGGTTTAATGCTGTGTTTCAAGCATTGCAGCAAGTATTAGCCAGGGACTAGGTCAGAACCACCGTTCAGCAGAAGTCCCGGAATAATACCCCAGATATCATAGAGTATAAAAACCTAGTATATCAGATTAAGAGACCTTTCAAACGAGATTTCGGGGGTTACCTATATATCCAAGTAGTGTTCCCCACGAATTCACAAGTTTGAATTTAGGTTTATATCCCGAATAAATCTACTAAATGTGTGAAAACCTATCGACACATCATCAGTGAGACTGTTTAACTCTTTTATACTTTACAAATCTTTAGCATACTGTAATCGTCTAGCTGATGTACTATCATTTTCCCTATATACACAAGCTCTTTTTCATTTTATCATGTTTTTGTATTTTTATCATTTTTTTACTGTTTTTGTATTTTCTGAAAATAAACTATGTACAAACATCTACTCCCCCTAAATACCAAAACAAGTAAAAATTCGACAAACCATTGCAGATTGTTTCTCGTCTTCATCCACAACAGTACTCTCATCAACGCCAATAATGCCATCCGACACCGACAGAAGCTTCATACCATTCAGTTTTAACAAATATTTAAACCGATTTTTATCAAAAGCTTTGGTATGTAAATCAGCTTTCTGTTCGTCAGTGTGGATTTTCTCAATTCGTATCAACTTTTTCTCAAAGCAATCACGAATAAAGTGATGACGAATTTCTATGTGTTTAGTTTTAGCGTGATGTACTGGATTTTTAGTTATATTTATTGCGGCCTCATTATCAACAAAAAGAGGTGTGTTAAGAAACTGCAAACCGTAGTCGCGCATCTATTGCTGTATCCACAAGATCTGAGAGCAGCAACTGCTAGCAGAAACGTACTCCGCTTCACAAGTAGATAACGCCACAGAAGTTTGTTTCTTACACTGCCAGGTAACCAATCTAGGACCAAAGAACTGGCATCCTGCAGTTGTTGATTTTGAATTGACTTTGCAGCATCCGAAATCCGAATCGGAATACCCTTCGAGCTTAAAGTCGCCTTTCCTAGGATACCACAACCCCAATGAAGGAGTTCCTTTTAGGTAGCGCAATATCCTCTTCACAATGATCATATGCGATGCTCTCGGGTTAGACTGAAATCTTGCTGCGAGGCACGTTGGGTACATGATATCAGGACGTGAAGCAGTTAGGTACATTAAAGAACCTATCATGGAACGGTAAGACGTTATTATGGGTATGGATTGGTTAGCCAAGCATCGCGCAGAGGTAGTTTGTTTTGAGAAGATTGTTCGTGTGCCGCTTTCGACAAGCGAGATCCTACAGGTTCGTGGTGAGAAACCTGCTGGTGGTCTCAAACTCATGTCTTGTTTTAAAGCTCGGAAGTATCTGCGAAAGAATTATGTGGCCTTCTTGGCACATGTCACAACAGATAAAGGAAAAGGTAAGTCTATCCAAGATATTCCTATTGTTCGGAATTATTCTGAAGTATTCCCTGAAGATTTACCTGGTCTACCCCCAGCACGCCAAGTCGAGTTCCGTATTGATCTCGTACCTGGTGCAAATCCCATTGCCAGAGCTCCATATCGTATTGCATCGTCTGAGATGCAAGAGTTGTCTAAGCAGCTTCAGGAACTCTCTGACAAAGGTTTTATCCATCCTAGCTTTTCACCTTGGGGTGCTCCCGTTCTTTTTGTCAAGAAGAAGGATGGATCTTTTAGGATGTGTATCGATTATCGTGAGCTTAACAAGCTTACCATCAAAAATCGATATCCCCTACCTCGCATTGATGATCTCTTTGATCAGTTGCAGGGCGCTTCTTATTTTTCAAAGATTGATCTGCGATCTGGATATCATCAACTTCGGGTGCATGAAGAAGATATTCCCAAGACAGCGTTCCGCACTCGTTATGGGCATTATGAGTTCACAAGCATGCCATTCGGTTTGACTAATGCTCCTGCTGTTTTCATGGACTTAATGAATAGGGTCTGCAAACCTTATTTGGATCAGTTCGTCATTGTTTTTATTGACGACATCTTGATTTACTCTAAGACGCGAGCTGATCACGAGCAACATCTTCGTCTTACTCTGGAACTCCTAAAGAAAGAGCAACTTTTTACCAAATTCTCCAAGTGTGAATTCTGGCTTAAAGAAGTTCAATTCTTAGGACATATCATCAATGAACAAGGTATTCATGTAGATCCCTCCAAGATCAGTGCGATTAAGGATTGGGATACGCCTACTACTCCTACTGAGGTTCGTTCTTTTCTTGGACTTGCGGGTTATTACCGCCGCTTCATTGAAAACTTCTCAAAGATTGCAGTTCCTCTAACTGCTCTAACTCAGAAGAACAAGCCCTATGATTGGGGATTCAAACTAGAGGAAGCTTTTCAAAACTTGAAGCAGAAACTTTGTGACGTGCCTGTTCTGACTTTGCCTGAGTGCAACGATGATTTCGTCGTTTATTGCGATGCATCTAAATTGGGGCTTGGCTGTGTTCTGATGCAAAGGAACAAAGTCATAGCATATGCATCGAGGCAGTTGAAGATACATGAGAAGAACTACACCACTCATGATCTTGAGTTGGGTGCAGTTGTCTTCGCTCTTAAGATCTGGAGACACTATTTGTACGGTACAAAATGTGTGGTTTTCACGGACCACAAAAGTCTTCAACATATCTTCAATCAGAAAGAACTCAACATGAGGCAACGACGTTGGGTTGAGCTTTTAAACGACTATGACTGCGAAATTCGCTACCATCCTGGTAAGGCGAATGTCGTAGCCGATGCATTGAGTCCTAAGGAACGTACTAAGCTTCATTGTGTTCATGTTCAATCTGTTATTCAAGCTCGATCCGATATCCAAGCACGCATTTCTCAGGCTCAACAATCTTGTGTTTCACAAGGTTTGATGGATAAGGAATTTCCCTATCACATAACACCTGATCTGGAACTGAAGGACAATGGATCATATTACTTCATGGACCGTTTGTGGGTCCCAAGCCAAGATAACCTTCGCACCTTGCTTATGGATGAAGCCCATAAGTCTCGTTATTCTGTTCATCCTGGCTCAGATAAAATGTATAAGGATCTTCGTATTCAGTATTGGTGGCCTGGTATGAAGAAAGACATTGCCTTATATGTATCGAAATGCCTTACTTGTCTTAAGGTTAAGGCTGAACATCAGCGTCCTTCTGGTTTATTGGTGCAACCAGAGATACCAGTTTGGAAATGGGAAAACATTACTATGGATCTCATTACTAAACTTCCGCGCACAAAGAAAGGTCATGATGCCATCTGGGTAGTTGTTGATCGTCTTACTAAGTCAGCGCATTTCTTGCCAATCCGTGAGGATTTTCCTGCTGACAAACTTGCTAAAATCTATGTGGATGAAATTGTAGCTCGACATGGTGTTCCTTTGAACATCATTTCTGACAGAGATGCTCGTTTCACTTCTCATTTTTGGAGAACCATGCAATCTGCTATGGGGACCCAACTTAACCTGAGCACAGCTTATCATACGCAAACGGATGGTCAATCTGAAAGAACAATCCAGACTCTGGAGGATATGCTTAGAGCTTGTGTGATAGATTTTGGTGGTAGTTGGGATTCACATCTTCCGTTAATTGAATTCTCCTACAACAACAGTTATCACACCAGCATCAAAATGGCTCCTTTCGAAGCTCTCTATGGTCGAAAATGTCGTTCACCAGTCTGTTGGAATGAGATCGGTGAGGCTCAACTTACTGGACCTGCCCTCATTTTAGAGACAACTGATAAGATTAAGAAAGTTCGTGATAACCTTCAGACAGCTAGAAGCCGTCAAAAGAGTTACGCGGACCCAAAACGCAAGCCCTTGGAATTTCAAGTCGGTGATCGAGTATTACTTAAGGTCTCACCTTGGAAAGGTGTGATCAGATTTGGAAAGAAAGGAAAACTTGCACCTAGATATGTTGGACCATTCAAGATCGTCGAAAGAATCGGTAAGGTAGCCTACAGACTTGAGTTACCTCCTGAACTTGGAAATGTTCATCCAACTTTTCACGTGTCCAATCTCAAGAGGTGTTTAGCTGATGAGAACCTCCACATACCGCTTGACGAAATTCTTGTTGACAAAACACTGAAATTTGTTGAGAAGCCAGTGGAAATCATGGAACGTGAAATCAAATGGTGCGTAAACGTAACCAGATTAATGCGAAAAATACTCCGGAACATCAACATATACTTAACATACCTTAAATAACCTTTACATTGTCACACCCTGGCTTTGCGGAAGCGTGGTTAACTTTTGGTGTGACTTCTTAATACCATAGCTTAATCATAACAAAGCTATATGAATTAAAAACCATGCAAGTCATCCATTAAGTTTTGAAAACAACATACAGTACCATTGTTTTAACATACAACCATAACCTTGTTCAGTAGACATTACAACTTATAACATAGCATAAACGTGGTTTAAGGACTGTGTCTTGTCCAGGAAAGAGACACATCCCCTAAACCCTGATGACTTCATGACAAGTGCAGCGGAAAACGTTCCATACCGTGCCAGATCCGTTTAATTTCCTGAAATACATGTGAGTTGAAAAATCAACAATAATGTTGAGCGAGTTCATGTGTAAGTGAGTATGTAAAACACTTGTGAGTATAAAAATAGTTGTGGTATGTAGCAGTGTAAGAGGACTTGTGATCACCAATGGTTTGCAAGGCCACTGACATATGTGAAGTGCAAATAGGGAGACTCAAACCTAGCAGATTTCGCCACGGCAAAGTATGTGGACAAAGTCACCCCACGGTCCGTTTCTAGTTTGGCCGGGGGCTGGGCTCGCTACACCCAGATAGATCTACCGCTCCTGTCCCTCGGTCCCTCCATGAGGACTAATGGCCCCATGTTGTTCCTATCCACTCACATGATCGTATAACACCTCCTTACGTTAAACATACCGTTGTAAAGTACTCGTAAATCATAGTAACATGTATTTCACCCCCGCAGTTAAGTAAACTGAAAACAGTTAGAGAAAAGGGGGACATGAACTCACAGTGAATGCGCGTCTCGACCAAGTGTCTCCAATACAGTAAGCTGTGCAACGACCTACAAGTGCTAATTCTATTAGACGGACGGCCGTGCCTTAGCTTTACAGTTTATGTCTTTGGGAAATAGTTAGACAACTATTTCGTGTTTATGTTCTGTATACACTTGGTAGTTATTCTTCTTCCCAAGGATGGGGGATACAATACATGTGCGTAAGTTACGTTTTATCAATCTTGTGGTAATGTAATTACCGGTGTAACTTATATGTTTGTGGAAGCGTTCGTAAAGTTTTGGGATCATTAACGCTTGTAAATATTATTTTCACTCTAAAATAATATTTATGTATTTCACAAAATAATCATAAACAGTGTTGTGACAAATATATTTATCACGTTAATCTTTGTGAAAATCCCACCTCCGAATGTTTAGTAAAATATAGTGCCGGCGAAATTTATGTTTTGAAAATATGTCCAAAAATAGTTCTAACACTTGTTGTGTAAATAATTCTAAGTGTTAGGTTTTTGGAAAATTTCGCCAGAGTTTCCTCTGTAACTGGAGGTGGCCACGCTTTCAAGCGTATCATTTTCTTTTAACAAATCAATTCAACAACTTCTTTATTCAAACAAACAATTTCCGACACATCAAACTAGTCGACAAGTATGTAAATCGCATAATCGCATGAACTTGCAGTTTTTCCGAATCTATAGTGTAAATCCCCTTTATATATGTAGATCTTTATATAAAGTAACTTTGATCTCGTAAAAACCTTGTGACTAGAGAAATCCGTCTTTACAACTTCTAGTCATTTTTCCCAAAAATAGTTATTTGTCGGATCTTTTCATTTCACAAGTGTCTACACACTTGTGGTTTATAAAATCATGTTTGTTTGTGTAAGATCCTTTCTTTAAAATACATGATTTCTTAAATGTGTGGTCCTTCAAAAATACCACTTGCAGATACGTAGATCTGCTAGTTTTAAACTCCATTGTACAAGTTAAATTACTTTTACACAAGTAAAATATTTTTACACAAGTTCATGTATCTTGTGTGGTAGAGTTTCACCTTTAACCCTTGTATTTAGTCAAAAACGAGCTTATGTGAAGATCCAAGATCTTACAAAGTCGGGTTAAACGGAGATCCGAGCTACCACATCATAGATCGGGTCTAGATAAACACAAATTCTAAATACTACAACTTTTACACAACACATGTGTTATTAACCACCACTTTTATAGTTTTTACTAGACTTTTACACATCAAAATGCATGTTTACGATATTTAACCGACAATATTCCTTTTAACCACTTTAGATAAGCTTAAAAACAAGTTTTAAACATTATACCTCTAGCTCAAGGCTAGGGAAGATCTTTGATGAAAAACGCGTGGATAAAAGCTAACGGTAGAGGTCCTTCGCGTTCCGAGTGCACCAAGACTCCTAATATGCGACTTGTGAAGCTTGTATGATGATGGAATGTATTGATCAAGGGCCGAAAGTATGATGGTGGTGAGGGTGGTGTTCGGCCGAGATGGGAGGAGAGCAAGAGAGAAAGTTTGGTGTGATGATGTTAAGTGTGTGGATTATGTTATGATCAAGGGTGAACTTATAAACAACTCCTTTGTGCAATAACCTTTGGACTTAGTGTAGGCTAGATATTAAACCACTTAGATTAAAATAATCAAGTGTTGTACCATGGGGTCACAAGGTGACCGAGTTCGGTCAAGGGGGGGGGGGGCGGTTTGGTTAGTTTGTAACCAATCTCCAAGTATTAGTTAGATAAAACTAAGTTAGGTTAAGTGTTAAACTTAGTTACTTGTGTGTTATGCGCTATGACGGGTGTTAGGGTAATCAGAGACCCTAACTGGCTCAGAAAAATATAAATAGTGAAAATAGTAATATTTTCATGTCCCGGGTAAAGTCCGGGTGTCCGGTTGGATAGTAATCCGTTAAAGCGTTACAAAAGCTTTAAAGTGTCGTTATTAATATTTTTAGTGACACAATTTGTTTTCCCGACACTTTAGAAAGTGTCTAGTGATATTTTCTCATTTTCTGGCACTTTACTAGTCAGCTAGAAGCTGGTTAAATTATTGAAGTGCTGTGTTTGGTACTTAAAGTACGTTCTTGGCACATCCGAATCAGTGTATCTTATCCCTAGAGACGCGGTACCACAACCCTTATATCCCTACACTCACTACCAGTGTAGCCAAAATATTTGAGGCTCTTAACAGGCCTTAGAGGCAGTGTCTGCCTGATGCTGGTCATATCAGCATGTTCGCCGTGTATCCGTTTAGTGCTACTGTGCTTTTTGTGCATCATGTTTGTCACTAGGGTTCAGTATGTAATTAATGTAGTGACAGCAAATAAAGTATGATGCAAGTAAGTGCGTGTATCAGTATGCAGGTAGCAGTTTATCAGCTAGTTCAAACAAGCACAGTAATCAAGTAGTAATTAATCATTAATTAAGTTGTACGGATACCTGGTTTAGTACGGGTTGTCACATACATAACTTAGAAATAAGTTTTGAAGGCTTTGGTATGGCAAAAACAAGTTAATTCGCTTACATGGACTAAACTTGACAAACTGCGAAAGTATGCCAATTTGAACTGTAACGAACATTCCAGAACATGACCATAAGTTAAACACACCTTAAATATCCTTTATATAGCTTAGAAATAGGCTTTTAGGGGTTCGGTGTGCTAAAATAAACTTTTGGGTCATTCAGGGACTAAAAGCGTCAAAAAGTGCACAAGTTTGCATTTTCGCGCATAACTTACGTTCTGAATACCTCCGGACATCCAAAAATTTATGTAAGCACTAAAATATTTTATTTTATTGTTTGGCATAAGAAAAATCCATTCGTCACGCAATTTAGATCGTTTTTCGCGCTTATGCGCATTCCGTCGTAATTAACCGAACATCGCGATCGTACGACCAAACGAACTGACATCCGGCATATTTTTGAGCATGTTTCATGTCCACAATGTTTAGGAATCCTTATGGAGCCTTGAAAATGATTTAACGAGCCTTAAACATGTCGGAAATGGCCTTAATACGCAACGGGGACTGAAATGGAAACATTGGAAAGTGTTTGCTGATCAGGAGGACCTTAGCATGACACCTAGCCCCCTTGGCGTCACGCGAGGCCCCTTCTGATTAGAAAAAAGTCATTTTTTTCAGCTGTTAACAGCCCTTAACCACTCCAAAGGCCAATGCCATGTGTCAAACTCTTGTGGTGGGGGCAAAATGAGCTACCACAACATTCCGACAAGTGTAGGGATGTGATCATTCCCTCTTCTCCAAGAAACGATCCTAACGGTGAACCGAAATCTATAAATACCCACCTCAACTTCACTCATTCCTCACAAGAATCTGATTTGAGAAGCTCTAAGTTGAAACCTTTATTTCATACCTGAGCTACTTGAATCAAGATTAGCATTCGGGGACCCTTTGTAAGTGTTCCTTCGTTCTTTTATTGTTTTTCGAGTCCGAAAGTCAAACTTTGTTTGACTTTCTGCATTGACCAGTTTATGGTCAATGCGAAGTTCGTTTGAACTTCGCAACGTGAGCTTAATCACGATGGTTATAGTCCCTTGTAACTATGCCTACTGATTACCACGTTGTCTAGGGTCGTAAGGGTAAGCGATCTAATAAATCGCTTATACCTTCGAACCCGACCCATTTGGTCGATCATTAGGATCCGACCAAACACATTAGGTGACCATAGTATCTAGGGAATAACCTTCCGAGGTTATACCTTATGGTCGCTTCGTTTAAGTAGTTGTATGATAGGTAGTTTATATGCCTTAGGTAAATTACCAAAATGCCCTTTTTACGCCAAAATTCATTTTAAACATATGTAACATAACCTTTGACATCTAAACTGATTTGACAACAATATTAGACATGTTAAGGCATATGTTACTTATCATAGGACTAGTTAAGCGGTCCGAACGCGTTTCACGCGAACGACGCGTTAAAGTAGCATAAGCTACCTAAACGGGTCGCAATGGGTCGTAAGCACTTAGGCTAGGTTTCATTTAGTATGTAGGCTTTGTTAAACCATACTACATGATTTCCCATACTCATTTGGTTTATGAGCCCTCATTCTATCCGATGCTCCGATATAGGTCCGGTTTATTAACATAGTTACCTATATTAGGTGTCGTTTGATTCCGTGATCTCTAGCATTGCTTGGTGGTTATCTTAGGACTTCTGAGCAATCTCAAGTGAGTACATAGACCCCTCTTTTACTGTTTTCCAAACTGTTTTGGGGTGAAACACATGTGCCTACTTGTTACTTTCATGCTTTCCATGTTTTCACATCATATACATGCTATGTTCGTTAGTACATTATAGTACATGATTTCATTACATTTCATGCTATGTATGCCCATGGTGTGCGTACTTAGTACATCGTTTTATATTACATTTCATGCTATGTATGCTCATTGTGTGCATACTTAGTACATCGTTTTACTTTACATTTCTACTATGTATGTTGACTGATAGCATGCTAGCACATTGATTTACATGACTTTTCTGCTTTGTATGTTAACTTAGCATACATAGTACATTGTTTTTATATGACACGTATACAATTGCTATAACATTTGGGTTGCACAAATGAGACTTATATGCGTTCATTAACATTAGCTACGCCGCTCGGTAGTAAGTACTGGTACCATAGGACTTGACAAATCCCATTCCTGACATCTCGGGTTTTGTTTGGATGTAAGGAATGACTGAATCCGAAAACATTTCTTTTGATAACCTTGACTGAAAGGGTTATCCGACTGTCTCAAGGCTTGAATGTATGCGTTAACTTACCACATAAATGTTTGTATCAATGTAACATGCATTACTTTGCAAAACATAACTTTTTGATATATTCAAAATACTTTGTTTTGTACATTTCTACATTTGGATTATGTGACAATAGTTTACTTACAATACATAACATTTGTTACACATTACTTGACTACTTTTGGACTTATAAACATTCGACATGACTTATACAAGGACTTTTGACTATTGGTTTAAACATAGACTTTATACATTGGTGGTTTGTGTAAGTGATTTAAGTAACGAGGTGTATGTAATATGATACAAGCACGGTGGATACGTCGCTGGTACTTCCTATATATAAGTGTTTGTATTATATTACATATCATAGCGTTATTTAAATCATTCAATTTGGACTTATACATTTTACACAAGTAACACGATTTTCACAAGACTTTGGTTTACAAACAATTTACTTTATACAACTCATTTTACTTGGTTATACATTTAAACCATACATTATTCTTTTATTTATACATATCATTCGATCTTATCGCTTTTTAAATAACTTACAAAACAAAACAATTTACAAGGTTCATGACTGACTTTTACTAAACAACTTTTTTCTTAAACTTAAGTCATGAATCCTATTTTCACAAAACCTATGTATCTCACAGGCATTTTTATGCTGACGTACCTATTTTCACATGTGTTTTCAGGAGCTTTTGCGTAGTACGATAATCGTGACACTAGGGCGGACTTGTGCCTTAGAGACTTAAAATGAAGATAGACTTAGTTTAATTATGTTATAAACTCTTTGATTCCTGTTTAAAACAATGTAACTCTTATGTTGATAAATAAAATACAACTTGGTATGCCATGGTTATGAAACAATTAATTCTGTTACAACACTCCCTGACGTTTTCCGCCACGTTTTGTATGTTATACGTGGTCGGGGTGTGACAGTGTTAATTCCGTTTGAAAACATAATCTCGTTTGGTGATTCCGTTTCAATCAGTATTTCCGCTTGAAGTAATTCAAACGGAATCAGATATTTCGTTTGAAGAGTTTAATTTCATTTGAATCCTTAATTCTGTTTGAAGTTTGTGTGCAGGTTAATCTCGCTTGAAGGGGTATTCTCACTTGGAGTAATTCCGTTTGAAGCACTAATTTCGTTTGAAAGTGATTGTTGTCAAAAAATTGTTACCAAATCATGAGTGAAGAATTTTACAACTCATTTGCCACATCCCCGACTACTCCGGCTATCATTGCTCAAAACATGAACTTGGAAAATGAGACTGGAACTATGCAAAAACCCCCCGAAGCTAATGAGCATTGAGGAGTATTACGGTTGGAAAGATCAATTTGAAAACTGGGTTCAAGCAAATCATTTGAGATCTTGGGAGTGTATTTTGAAAAAAATATGTACTACCACGTACTGATCTGCAAGTTGAGAAAACAATCTCTGAATTCACTGATAAAGAACGAGACGTGTACAAAGCTGAAAAGATGATGATTAGTCTACTTCAGCAAGCTATTAAAGAAGACATCTTTGTATTACTTCAACATGACAAAACTTCAAAATCAATTTGGGATGCTCTTAAAATCAAATTTGAGGGAAGTGAGAAGATGATTAAGAGTAAAAAGGCACTGCTTAAGAAAGAATTTGATCTTTTCACAAGTTTGCCAGGGGAAGATACAAAGAAATTGATTGAAAGATATTGCCACTTAGTGCGTTCTATGTCGTTGTTAAGCATAACCAAAGAACGAGAGGAATGGGTTGGCAAATTAGCTGATGCTTTACCTCAGAAAGAGTGGGGTACATTTTTGATGATATTAAAAAATACTGGAGATTATGATGGTTTGACGATTTCTCAGTTCATCGAGAAGATTGAGGGTCAAGATCTTGAACAACAAAAGATTGCAAGGATGAGTAATCTGAGTGGTCAACAAGATGTGAAAATGTATTACAAAGGCAATGTTCAAGAGGCTGAAATAAGTCCAAAGATTCAAACTGCTTTTAGTGCTGGAGACTTATCTGGAACTGTTGAACGAAGTCCAAATAGCAGCAGTGGTTTTTCTTCATATTCAAGGGTTAATCCAAAGAGTTCAACTTCAAGTTTTCATTCTCAAAGTTCAAAAAGTGGGAATGGTTGTGTGATACAGTGCAACATTGCATTGAATCTTCCAGATGGTCAAAGTTTTTCTGAAGAAATTGCAAAAGATCACATGGCATTACTTGCAACTGTGTTACAATCCTATAAAGGTTTGGTTGCAGCGAGGATCGGAAATCCTATGCTGACAAAAGAGGATTACGATCAGATAGACGCTGAAGAGATGGAACTCATGGACATCAAATGGTGTTTAGCTAGTGTCTTGAGAAGAGCTGAAAAGTTCAAAATGATTACAGGAAGAAATGATTTTTTGGATGCACATGTTTCTACTTTGGGTTTTGATAAATCTAAAGTTACTTGTTTTCGATGCAGGGAGAAAGGTCATTTCAAAAGAGAATGCAAAAATCAGGAAGCAAGTGGAGCAAAGAATCCTTTTGGAAAAGATGATTACTATCGAAAAGCCATATATCAACAGGTTGCTCATCAACCACATCAACAAAAAGAACCACAAACTGCACATGCTAGGATGATTGAAGATGCAAATAAGAAAGCCTATTATGGTATCATTGATCAAGATGATGAGAAAATGGCTCCAGGATTTAGCTGGGATAGGTTTGTGGATGAGAATAGGGAGTTTAAAGCTTTCATTGCTCAAATAGTACAAAAGCCTGATTTGTTTACAGAATGGATGAAAGTGTTTGGTGTTCATGTGAAGAATCAAGAAGAAGAATCTGTTTCATCCAATGAAAGTTCAGAAGAAGCAACTGTTTTTGATCAAACATCATCTGATTCTGGTTCTTCAGATGATAGTTCTGAAAAGACGATAGATTTTGATCAATCACCAATTGATGATAGTAGTGATGATGAAGAAGAAAGGCATATTAATATTGCAAAAACTTCTTTATCTCTTGAAAGTTTTCAATTTTATTTTGCAGATCGCTTGGAGAAGTTGAAGAAGAAACGAGCAGCAAAAGAGTTGAAAAAGGTGAAGGTTGAAGGTGTTGTTGAGACAATGAAGAATGAACAAAGTAAGGAAGATGAGAAGGTGATTGAGATTGAGAAAGTTGTTGAAGTGGAGAAAATAATCAAAGTTGAAAAGATTGTTGAAGTCATCAAGCCTTGCTTAAAATGTTTAGAATCTTGCAAGCAGTGTGCAGAGAAGGATGAGAAGCTGAGTGAGCAAGATAAGATGAAAGAACAATTACTGTTCAATCTCAATTATGTGAAAGAGTCGTATGACGTTTGGAACAGAACGGTAACTGGTCTACAAAAGACAAATTCTGAAAGAGAAGATGCACTGACAATGATGAATGCTGTGATGATGTCGAAGCAAAAAGCTATTAATCATTACATAGAAGAGTGTGCAAAGTTAAAGTAAGAGTTGGAGACTGAAAGGATTGAAAATAAGAGAATTAGACGTTTACTACAAAGTTATTCTAGTTCTGATTATCTAATTGATCAAATCTATCCAACTGTTGCAGGTTTAGAAGTTTTTCAAGATGAGAAGCCAAAAGAGAAGAAGGATACTGGTAAGAAACAGAGTGTTAGTTATAACAAGTGTCCGCCTCCGATTTGGGAAGGGTATTCTCCTAGAAAACCGAATGAGGAGCAGGTCAAAAAGGTTGTCAATATAGAGTTAAAATCCGAAACAACTGATGAGTTACCAGAAAATATTGACATCACGTTCACATCGTCTGACACTGATCATGAGTCCGACTTAATAAAAAGGGTGGTCGATCAGGTGTTGGATAAGGATGAGGAGTCAGAGTCAAAGTCTGAGTCAGAAAGTTCGAGTTCGTCGGTCAACAATTCAAAGTCGTCAGTTAAAAGGGTTTACAATAAAGAATTTATGTTATCAAAATCTAATTTGAATGACGGATCAATCAAAGTGGCATATACTTTGAATGATTCAGACAAATTATATTCTGATGAGGAATTTCCAATAAGAAGTGTTAAATTTGAAAAGATCAAAAAGGTTTTCAAACTAACAGAAATCAATATTTCTGAAATAAAAGATGTAAATCTTACTTAAAAACCTAAAAAATACACTTCAAGAGTTCAACAACGTTTTAACAAGAAAAAAGGTTATGGTTCTGATTCTGGTTTTCAAAAGAAACCAAACCATAACGGTAATTTCAAAAAGAAAGGTTTAGGTTTTATTCTACCTGAAAAACATAAACATGAAAAAACTTCTAAAACAAATACAAAATTTGTTCCAGGAACAAGCTGTGAAGAGGAGTCAAAAAGATCATTCTGGAAGCAATCAAACAGAGAATTTCTTGCCAAGAAGCAAAATCAAAGAAAGGAGACAAGAACCTGTTACAAATGCAATGAAGTTGGTCACATTGCATGGAACTGTTCTCAAGCAACAAAAACAAAACAGGAAGTCTCTGAAAAACTCAAAGAAAAAGTTGTTGAGAAAAATGAACCACCAACTGAAAAATTCAAAATTTTTGAAAATTCCACATATGAAGTTGGTGAGTGTTCAAAGACTCATTTTTATAAAAAGAGAGCTAAGAATGACAACCAAATGTGGGTTGTTAAAAAGTTTGATGTGAAATGTGGCGATGAATCTAACTCCGCAAAGTCAGAGGAGCCACATGTTGAGGTAAACGAAGAAAACTCAGTGCCTCCAATGGATGATGATAATTTTCCACCATTGAGAGCTGAGAATTTTAAATCAAAAGTTGGAAAGATTGAAATCTCAAATCAATTCTATTCTGAGAAGAAAGAATTTGATGTTGAGAAAGTGTTTAATGGAAATGTTAAAAAGATTTTTGGGAAAATGGTCGAGGGAAAGGAAAAAGGGGTAAAGGACTTTTATGAAACAAAGAAAGCAACTTATTACCCAAGTGAAGTTGAGGAAGAAACATCCAAGTTCAGTCAGGCTTGGATGACAGTCTTTCATAAGTAAAAATCCTGACTTGCCAGAGCTCCCAGGTTGGTAAGAGTGGAGCAGGAATCGGCATCTTTCTTAAGAAATTCACATTTGTGATATTTCGTCTTACAAGTGGTAAATCAGGGACATTAAGTTGTACTTGATTTTCTACAAGTGATATTGTTGATAAAATCTAAAATTGTTATATTATTTCAAAAGTGATTTTGAGAAAAACGATGTGATGAACCCCTAATCTACGAGTGGTAAAATTAACAAAACTTATTTTCCGGAAAAATTATTTTGGTTAAAACAAACTTAAGTGTTTTGAAATCATAATGAGAAAATAGTTTGTTAAAAGGGGGATTTATGATTGTTTATGCCAAGTGGATGGCGATTTGAAGTGATTCGATATCAGTTGTCACTTTATTTGTACAGTTTGTTTTCAAATTTCTTTGTATGATTTTGCATTTTAGGGGGAGTAAGAATTTTCAGAAAATCCAAAAACATTAGAAAATTTGAAAAAGTCAAAAACATGATAAAAATAAAAAAGAGTTTTGTTGTGAAAAAGAGGAAATGATAGTACATCTGTAGACAGTTACAGTATGCTAAAGAAATGTAATGTTTAAATAGTGTTAAACAGTCTCACTGATGATATGCCGATAGGTTTTTACACATTTAGTAAGCTTTTTCGGGATATAAACTTAAATTCAAACTTGCTTATTTCGTGGGGAACACTACTTGGATATATAGGTAACCCCTGAAATTTCATTTGAAGGATCCCTCTTTCTGAGATACTAGGTCTTTATGCTCAGTGATATCTGGGGTATTATCCCGGGACTTCTAATTTTGCGGAAGCAATGGCCTAGTCCCCGGAGAATACTTTACGCTTTCTTGAAATAAAAGCCTGCCCTCAACATAAAAAATGATGAAACATTGAAAAATGCAAATCATGTGTTGTTGTAAAAAAAGATCCTCTAAAGGGGACCCACCAAAAGTCGAAGCCGTCATCTCTCTGCTGAATGGAAGTTCTGACCTAAGCTCTCACGGTCTTCGCATTTAACCCTTTACAGATATCATCTGTGGTATACTCACCTGTAAGACTGAATATTAGGATCTGGATACAGGAGTATATTCAAGAGGTGGGACACATGAATGAGTTTAAGTCCTTAATACACTTAATTCATATCCTGGATCAGTTGAAATGTGTGTGAGAATTTAAGTGGAGCAGTATATCGGCAATCTAAGTGAATTGTTTAATTCTCACTGTGTAACTAAGCTCAACAGTACTTGTGACTTGTCAAAAACTGATATGATCCTCTTACACAAACTCACAAAAATAGTGTCTGTAAATATTTCTTTACTGCATTCTTATTCTTTTCAAAAATACAAAAAGATTTTCAGTGTGTTTTAGCATAAATTTTTTAAAAATTCAAAAAGATTTTCGACAACTGATGTTGGAAAGCTGATTTTCAAAATTCCAAGTGCTAAATATGATGAGCATTTCGTGAGGGGGAGTTTGTGCTTAAATAAAGAAATTTTTTTGAATAGTGAGTATACAAGTGGTCATCAGAAGTTTTTAAAATGATTAAATCATTATGGATAGATATCTGCAAGTAGTATATAATTTATCAAATGTTAAATTTGTGAAATTTACTTTTGGGTAGAGGATGTGCAGGATAGCCTGGATTCTGAGTCTGAATATAGAGCCAGGACATGATCCTGATCCTATGAAACCTGATCAAGAGGAAGCATCGAGCCAGGTTGAGATTCTGGAGAAAGAGATAAAGTTTGAGGATGCTTACACTATCAGATACTTCAGAGAGCAATCAGACTGATAAAGACTGAAGACGTTGAAGACTCGACACTTAAGACTCATCAACATTCGAGGGGGAGTCTGTTGGTGCATGCGTCTGTCGACTTCGTCTTGTATCGAGTCTTGCATTGTTCAGGGCACGAAGATTGAGAAATCAAGTCAAATGGCTAATTCCGCTTAAGCTAGTAATTCCGCTTGAAGAGGATAACGAGTAATTCCGCATGAAATTATAATGCAATTCCGTTTGAATTAGCTGATTTCGTTTGAGTTTGTAATTTCGTTTGTATGGTAATCTCGTTTGAGTCATGTTCAAACGGAATTAGGATGTCTATATATAGAAGTCAGTCCGTGTCATTTGTAACGGGATTAGAATAATGTTTTCCGACGGCGAAGCTCTGTCGAAGTGTCTACAGATCTGTAATTGCTCAGATATCAATCAAAAGACAGTTATAAGTGAATATCTTGCTGAATTACACACAATATGTCTATGTCCGCCTTTCATATTGTGTAGAACGCCTCTGAACGACTTGTTTCGGGTCCAGACACGATCCTACATAAAGCAAAGGTTAACAAATGCCCTAATTCTTGCCTTACCAGAAGGAACAGAAGATTTTGAAGTCTACTGCGATGCTTCTAAGCTAGGATTATGATGTGTGCTAATGCAACGCAAAAAGGTAATTGCGTATGCATCAAGGCAATTGAAAAAGCACGAGGAAAATTATACGACTCATGACCTAGAATTAGGAGCAATCATTTTTGCCCTTAAGATTTGGAGACATTATCTGTATGGTAGTAAGTTCACTGTTTATACAAATCATAAGAGTTTAAGATATATTTTTGGGCAAAAAGAATTAAACATGAGGCAAAGAAGGTGGATGGAAATTTTAAGCGACTACGACTGTGATATTCAATATCACGAAGGAAAAGCAAATGTAGTAGCAGATGCCTTAAGTCGTAAGTACCATGAGAAACAAAGACGAGTTCGTGCTCTTAGATTAAATCTGCAGTTAGATTTAATGGCACAACTGAAAAATGTACAGGAAACAACAATCAAGGATGATGCTGAAGGAATGAAAGGAAGAATAAGGGAATTAGAGCAAGGGACTGATGGAATTTGGAGATTCCATAAGAAAAGGATTTGGGTACCTAGGCAAGGAAATCTAATAAATAAGATATTAGAGGAAGCCCATAAATCTAGGTTTATGATGCATCCTGGTAATAACAAGATGTATGAAGATTTAAGGAATAACTTCTGGTGGATAGGAATGAAAAAGGACATAGCTAGATACGTTTCTAAGTGCCTAACTTGTTCGCAAGTTAAGGCAGAACACCAGAAACCTTCAGGTTTACTTCAACAATTAGAAATGCCGGTATGGAAATGGGAATTAATAACAATGGATTTTGTTACTAAGCTACCCAAAACTGTAACACCTGCGTCACTACGACCATCATACAAATGCAAATCCAATGAAATCTTGTGTTTCATTCTTGGGATTTGTATAAATATGTGTATCATTTTCACATACCAATTCTTGTTCAATTTCGAGCTCTATATCGCTTTCTGGAAAGTTATACGCAAACTGATGCGTGAACGTAATCAGTTTAACGCGACAAACACTCCGGAATAGCAACATAAGCTTAACATACCCTAAATAACATTTACATAACTTAGAAATAAGTTTTAAAGGGTTTGGTATGGCAAAAACAAGTTTATTCGCTCACACGGACTATTTGCTTGTATAACTAATTGTTGGAATGTACTCATTTTAATACATTCACCAAGCTGATTGGTAGTATGATATAGCTATAGGACTAGACACCCCATTCCTATTGTATGGAATGTCAGAAAGCAAATTTTAACCAAATAGAAATTGCCTTTGTGGTATTTCTATAGTCTCCAAGGTGTAGTTTGATACACTAAGGTTTAAATGAATACTAAATCACAATTTCTTTTGTATATTTTGATATCCTACCAAAGTATAGATTGATATACTCTCAAATGTGATATTATTATCTAAAGTATATTTTGATATACTATGTACAAAATCCAAAACATAGTTGATATGTTATTTTCAAAACCAAAACATAGTTGATATGTTGTTTACAAAACCAAAACATAGTTGATATGTTATTATCAAAACCAAAGCATAGTTGATATGTTAATCTCAAAACCAAAGCATTGTTTAAAATGCTATTTACAGAACCAAAGTATATTGGTGATATACTACCAAATCTATTATTTCAGTAACAAAAGTATATTTTGATATACTATACGTTTAACTATTTCAAAACCAAAGTATATTTTATATACTACAAACCTTTTATCAAAATAATGCATTTTAGAAACAAAACTTTTACAAGGACTCATGGCTAATTTTTGTAAAACATAAAACCTTTTTATTATGTTAATTAAAGCCATGAATCTAAATCAACAAACCTATGTTACTCACAGACATTTTTATGCTGACGTACCTATTTTCATATATGTTTCAGGTGCTGCTATGTGATGATTGTTGATACGTGCTATACATAGGATGGACTCGTGCCTTAGTGACTTTAAAACTCGAAAGACAATATTTGTATTTATCTAATTTGTAATAAAACAAAGAGTTAAATAATTCAATAAAACAAAACTATTTGATCCATGGTTGTGAAACAATGATTCTGTTACAACACTCCCAGACGTTTCCGCCACGATTTGTTGTTTTACGTGGTCGGGGTGTGACAAAAAAGTTGGTATCAGAGCCAGTGGTTACCGTTCACGCACGTTCAATCTTCGCATTACATGTCGCGCATTCGGTTTCTTCCAGGTAAGTACAAATTCTGGTGGCCTGACTCGTTTAAGAATTTTAAAATATTTTATTATTCCACCATTAAATGTTTAACTGTTTTTGAGAACCGGGTGGAATTGAACGGGTTAGATAGGGTTCAAATCAAAGAAAAACCTCCTGATTAAGTTCAAGTGTGGGGAGGTTTTGTAGAGTTTGTTAAATTTTCTTTATTCGTTGGATTTTCGGTAGTTTGTAGAGTTTGTATATTGAGTCGTTTATTTTGTACCATGAGTCGAAATTAGTAGTTTTGAGTAGTTTTTAGAGTCGGTACTGCGTTGGGTTTTGTTTTGCTTTGATTGTGCAGGTTTAGATTGTACCACCCGTACCCAATTGCCATTCGGGTGATTCTGGACTTGCCATTTTTGATAAACCCAAGCAGATTAGGCAACGATCGCGAATGAAATGCTATACGATCGTTCGGGGGATTCAAGATTCGTACGGCTGGCACTGACTTTTGTCCTAACCAGCTAAGTCGTTTCCCTTTTTGTTGTTGTTGTATTTTTATTTTCGTTTGCAGTTTCTATTCTTAGGTAGTGTTGAGTCGTATTTTCGTTCTTGCATTAGGGACAATGCAATCTCTAAGTGTGGGGATGGGATACTTGTAAATATTTGAGTCTTAAATATGAAAAACACAAAAAAATTGAAAAATTTAGAAAATGTCTTTCGAATAAAAAAGAAGTTTGCAAATTAAAGCGGAAAATGATAGAAAAGGTGATTTGTTGCTTGGTTTGAATAATAATAATATGAGATGATAATAAATCGAGCTTGCGTCTAGTTTGGGATATGTGGATAGGCCCGGGTTTGGTTTTAAGTCCCTTTGATCTAATATACCTTAATTGTCGGTCCGCTAGTGGGTTTTCGCCTGGGAAATATGGGAAATCAAAACTGCCGATAAGAGTATAAGGGGCACCGTTATAAGTTAAAACTGTTAGAGTTTGTGATCATGCGAAAGAAAGAAAAAAAATAGAATAAAAGTGAGCTAGAAACTAAATGAAAGTAACACAGGCCTACGTATTCCGAGTTGGGGATAGCGACTCTACAGCCGGTTTGCCTCTGGGATGTGTGAAATCGATTTGCCGAATAAAAGTACCGAAACCTATGTAATCTGTGATTGGGGATAGCGACTCTATAGTCGGAATACCGCTGGGTTAAGGGAAAGCATCGTCTAGTCTCACGAATTCGAAAAAAAAAAAAGAAAAAAAGCAAGAAAAAGAAAAAAAATGGAAAAGAAAAAAAAATTTGATTGTTTACTCTCTTGGTTTTGATATAAAACGGTTAGGAATTGGTTCAGTGATCGTTCTTTTAGTCCTATAAGCTTGAGGTGGGAGTAGATGGACCGTAAATTCTAGTGTGAGACCCTAGGTGGATTGACCGCACTTAAATTAAATTTACATGATAAGGGCTTAGGATTAGATTCGGGTTTAAAAGGATCAGTATATTCGCAATCGCAGCTAATGCAAGCTTTGGTTTTAACAAGATATAAATAGTTTTCAATCCAAGTGATGATTTATCTCTGATTCCGTTGCACAATTCTTTTTCGGGGACGAAAAAAGAGTAAGTGTGGGGATATTTGATGTATTGCGAAATACATACTTTTATCGTGTACAGTTTGTACGTTCTATCGTTACTTTTAGCTTAGTTTAGTTTAGAATTACGTGCTATTAATCTATATTGCGTTTTCCAGGTCTTGATATACAAAAATGCTGGAAATGGAGCAAAATCGAGCTATAAGTGCTGAACGTCAAGTCCCGGAATCATTGGAAACAAGTGTTAGAATTATTTCAGAGATTTTGGAGTTTGGAGCTGAATTTCGGAGCAAACCTTCTGTGAAAAAAGAGTCACTCGCGTAGCGCTACGCTTAGAACACATTCAGTCGCGCTACGCTACCCTTTAACATGGAATTGCTGAATTACAAGTCACTCGCGTAGCGCGAGAACAAGATGGGAACCCGTCGCGCTACGCGACGGGTATGCAGATCGCGAATTGTTTGTTTGGTGCTAGGGTTTGCTTTATAACTGAAGTTAATGATCATAAGAGGGGGAGAATTACGAATTAGAGGAGATTGGAGGCGATTGTTGAGCGTTCTTGGAGCTGAATCGGAGTTCTCGAAGCATCAGAATCATCGGTACAAGTCAGAGACAAAGAATCGAAGGATCCATCGGGTTTTCTAATCCCTTGTTTTGTCGATTTCCTTTCTTGAAACTTGTTACAATGAATTCATGTTTAGACATCTTCGTTTTGATTTCATATTTTAGTATGCTTGGCTAAACCTTTAAACCGCCTAGACTAGTTGAATGGATTGAATAAAGTTTTTACCGGTTTTGTTATTTGCACGTTGTTTATGGATTGATTGTGATTTGTAAAAGGTTTGATTTAATGGTTTGATGTGTATGCATGCTTTGATTTGGTTTGTTATTGTTAATTGCTTCATATGATTCTTAGTGACGGTCTATATCACAACATAGGGTCATATTAGGGTTTAGGGTTTCGGTGAGTGTCTATATCACATAAGAAAACCTTCACTCTTTAGGGAGAATCGGCCGATAACCTCTAGAAGTAAGTGGTAATAATTTGCTAGATCTTAGTGTTCTGCTAGTTCCAATATCTGGGAAGTGAGGGGCTATTGGTAGGTCTTACCCGGCGAATTGCTTAGATAGGCCTTGGGAAAGGTTATGTCTTGGTTTACCTGTCGGTCTTATTAGTCTATCAAGTCAAATCTATTACTTCAAACTACCCTAGACCTAGGACTGGGAAGAAATAGGTCAACATTAGGGTACTTACACAATAATTAGAGGACTGGGAAGAAATCTAATAACCGGTAGGATTAACGGCCTAGGTAGGTCCACAGGTTTCTCCTTGAGAAGGGTCGATGGGCCTCGTTGGTTCTTAATAGGTTTAGTATCATACGATCCCGGTTCCATAACTCGTGCATTTAACTTAATTGGTAATTTCTTAGAAACAATCCAGGATTCTTGTCTAGGTGGTCTCGTTCTCATATAAGAAAAGTCTTCAGTCTTTATTCGTGTTTAGTCTAGTTCTAGTTATTTTAGTAGTTAATATAGATTTCCTAGTTTTCAGTAACCCCCCCCCCCAAAAAAAACAATTAAACAAGTTTAAGTCGCGTCAGTCAGTGTCTGTTAGAGTCTAGTTTACGTAATACATAGAGTCTTTGGGTTCGATACTCGGACTTGCTTAGGTTATACTACATTGACCGGTACACTTGCCGGTTGTGTGGTTTAGGTTTTAGAGAGTCCTAGTCTATAAATTTAAAGCTTTATAGTGTCTAGAATAGAGAGTCTAATTTAGTTAGTTTTTATAGTCTGTTTAGCACACATCAAGTTTTTGGCGCCGTTGCCGGGGACTCTTGGCAATTGCGTTCATTAGCTTTGATAGACTTAATTGACATCGTACGTGCTACTTGCTTTTGTATATTGAGTCATAGGAGTCTAATTTTCTGTGTATTTTATTTTTGTTGATTCTTGTAAATATGTGTGAAATTTGTGGAGGACCTCATTTTACTGTTAAGTGCCCACAATTTGAGGGGTCCTCTGCACAATGTTACACTAACCCTTTTGTGCAGTCACAACCATATTTTTCACAGGGGTATTCTTTGAATTATTATGATAATCAGCCTTTTTACGATGATCTATATCAGCAGCCACAATATAACGAGGGTCAGTATTATGATCAATATTCTGGTAGCAACTATGATGGGGGTGATGCTGCTGCTTGGGGCAGGTTAGAGGAGTTGTTTGTTCAATTAGTTGCCCAAAAAGCCAATACCCAGAAAATCCTAGCAGAGCAAGATAATATTATGAGAAATCAACAGTCTGCTCTATTAGATCTTCAACGTACAGTAGATGACATGGCTAGGAGATTGGAAGAAGAGGAACAAGTGCAAAAAGTCCAACCAGAACAGCCAACGACTGGCTATACATATGATGCGGACGGTAACTATCTCGGTTACATGCTTTCTACTGGGGAAATAATCCCAACATTTCCAGAACTGGGGAAAGAGCTGCCATATGAGGATTGGTTAGATGAAGAGATCACTTCAGTCACGGAGACGAAAATGGACGCTGAAGTCCCACCTCCGGTTCCACAGGTTCCAATCATTAATTACTGGAGTGACTCCGATGATGAAAAAGATGAAGAAGAGTGGGCTGCTTATCAAAGGTCGTTAGTGAAGACAGAAGTGACTGAAGAGGAAGTGGAATTAGGAGATTCAATAGGTTTTATGTTTGGTGTAGGGGACGAAATTGAAGAGGCTGAAACTAGGTCGTCTGGGGAGGATGAGTTTTTAGAGTTAGAATTAGATGGTTTACCGATCTATGAAGAGGTAGGAGTGTTGGATCCTGATGGGGATATAGCATACTTTGATGCTCTACTTGAAGGTGAACCAACAGAGGTGAGCAACCCTACACCAGACGAAGAAACTAAGTATCGGGATCATTCTGTGAAAATGGTGGTAGAGGAAGAACACCATAGCTGGCCTGTGGTATTAGTGATAAATGAAACTTCAAAATCAACAAAACCACGGGAGAGGGCAAAGAAAAGAAAGGGAAAGGATCAAAATCGGAAGAGGATCGAAGTTTGGTGCAAGACGGGGAAGAAGAAGAAGACATTACCGTTCACGCACGTTCAATCTTCGCATTACATGTCGCGCATTCGGTTTCTTCCAGGTAAGTACAAATTCTGGTGGTCTGACTCGTTTAAGAATTTTAAAATATTTTATTATTCCACCATTAAATGTTTAACTGTTTTTGAGAACCGGGTGGAATTGAACGGGTTAGATAGGGTTCAAATCAAAGAAAAACCTCCTGATTAAGTTCAAGTGTGGGGAGGTTTTGTAGAGTTTGTTAAATTTTCTTTATTCGTTGGATTTTCGGTAGTTTGTAGAGTTTGTATATTGAGTCGTTTATTTTGTACCATGAGTCGAAATTAGTAGTTTTGAGTAGTTTTTAGAGTCGGTACTGCGTTGGGTTTTGTTTTGCTTTGATTGTGCAGGTTTAGATTGTACCACCCGTACCCAATTGCCATTCGGGTGATTCTGGACTTGCCATTTTTGATAAACCCAAGCAGATTAGGCAACGATCGCGAATGAAATGCTATACGATCGTTCGGGGGATTCAAGATTCGTACGGCTGGCACTGACTTTTGTCCTAACCAGCTAAGTCGTTTCCCTTTTTGTTGTTGTTGTATTTTTATTTTCGTTTGCAGTTTCTATTCTTAGGTAGTGTTGAGTCGTATTTTCGTTCTTGCATTAGGGACAATGCAATCTCTAAGTGTGGGGATGGGATACTTGTAAATATTTGAGTCTTAAATATGAAAAACACAAAAAAATTGAAAAATTTAGAAAATGTCTTTCGAATAAAAAAGAAGTTTGCAAATTAAAGCGGAAAATGATAGAAAAGGTGATTTGTTGCTTGGTTTGAATAATAATAATATGAGATGATAATAAATCGAGCTTGCGTCTAGTTTGGGATATGTGGATAGGCCCGGGTTTGGTTTTAAGTCCCTTTGATCTAATATACCTTAATTGTCGGTCCGCTAGTGGGTTTTCGCCTGGGAAATATGGGAAATCAAAACTGCCGATAAGAGTATAAGGGGCACCGTTATAAGTTAAAACTGTTAGAGTTTGTGATCATGCGAAAGAAAGAAAAAAAAATAGAATAAAAGTGAGCTAGAAACTAAATGAAAGTAACACAGGCCTACGTATTCCGAGTTGGGGATAGCGACTCTACAGCCGGTTTGCCTCTGGGATGTGTGAAATCGATTTACCGAATAAAAGTACTGAAACCTATGTAATCTGTGATTGGGGATAGCGACTCTATAGTCGGAATACCGCTGGGTTAAGGGAAAGCATCGTCTAGTCTCACGAATTCGAAAAAAAAAAAAGCAAGAAAAAGAAAAAAAATGGAAAAGAAAAAAAAATTTGATTGTTTACTCTCTTGGTTTTGATATAAAACGGTTAGGAATTGGTCCAGTGATCGTTCTTTTAGTCCTATAAGCTTGAGGTGGGAGTAGATGGACCGTAAATTCTAGTGTGAGACCCTAGGTGGATTGACCGCACTTAAATTAAATTTACATGATAAGGGCTTAGGATTAGATTCGGGTTTAAAAGGATCAGTATATTCGCAATCGCAGCTAATGCAAGCTTTGGTTTTAACAAGATATAAATAGTTTTCAATCCAAGTGATGATTTATCTCTGATTCCGTTGCACAATTCTTTTTCGGGGACGAAAAAAGAGTAAGTGTGGGGATATTTGATGTATTGCGAAATACATACTTTTATCGTGTACAGTTTGTACGTTCTATCGTTACTTTTAGCTTAGTTTAGTTTAGAATTACGTGCTATTAATCTATATTGCGTTTTCCAGGTCTTGATATACAAAAATGCTGGAAATGGAGCAAAATCGAGCTATAAGTGCTGAACGTCAAGTCCCGGAATCATTGGAAACAAGTGTTAGAATTATTTCAGAGATTTTGGAGTTTGGAGCTGAATTTCGGAGCAAACCTTCTGTGAAAAAAGAGTCACTCGCGTAGCGCTACGCTTAGAACACATTCAGTCGCGCTACGCTACCCTTTAACATGGAATTGCTGAATTACAAGTTACTCGCGTAGCGCGAGAACAAGATGGGAACCCGTCGCGCTACGCGACGGGTATGCAGATCGCGAATTGTTTGTTTGGTGCTAGGGTTTGCTTTATAACTGAAGTTAATGATCATAAGAGGGGGAGAATTACGAATTAGAGGAGATTGGAGGCGATTGTTGAGCGTTCTTGGAGCTGAATCGGAGTTCTCGAAGCATCAGAATCATCGGTACAAGTCAGAGACAAAGAATCGAAGGATCCATCGGGTTTTCTAATCCCTTGTTTTGTCGATTTCCTTTCTTGAAACTTGTTACAATGAATTCATGTTTAGACATCTTCGTTTTGATTTCATATTTTAGTATGCTTGGCTAAACCTTTAAACCGCCTAGACTAGTTGAATGGATTGAATAAAGTTTTTACCGGTTTTGTTATTTGCACGTTGTTTATGGATTGATTGTGATTTGTAAAAGGTTTGATTTAATGGTTTGATGTGTATGCATGCTTTGATTTGGTTTGTTATTGTTAATTGCTTCATATGATTCTTAGTGACGGTCTATATCACAACATAGGGTCATATTAGGGTTTAGGGTTTCGGTGAGTGTCTATATCACATAAGAAAACCTTCACTCTTTAGGGAGAATCGGCCGATAACCTCTAGAAGTAAGTGGTAATAATTTGCTAGATCTTAGTGTTCTGCTAGTTCCAATATCTGGGAAGTGAGGGGCTATTGGTAGGTCTTACCCGGCGAATTGCTTAGATAGGCCTTGGGAAAGGTTATGTCTTGGTTTACCTGTCGGTCTTATTAGTCTATCAAGTCAAATCTATTACTTCAAACTACCCTAGACCTAGGACTGGGAAGAAATAGGTCAACATTAGGGTACTTACACAATAATTAGAGGACTGGGAAGAAATCTAATAACCGGTAGGATTAACGGCCTAGGTAGGTCCACAGGTTTCTCCTTGAGAAGGGTCGAGGGGCCTCGTTGGTTCTTAATAGGTTTAGTATCATACGATCCCGGTTCCATAACTCGTGCATTTAACTTAATTGGTAATTTCTTAGAAACAATCCAGGATTCTTGTCTAGGTGGTCTCGTTCTCATATAAGAAAAGTCTTCAGTCTTTATTCGTGTTTAGTCTAGTTCTAGTTATTTTAGTAGTTAATATAGATTTCCTAGTTTTCAGTAACCCCCCCCCCCCCCAAAAACAATTAAACAAGTTTAAGTCGCGTCAGTCAGTGTCTGTTAGAGTCTAGTTTACGTAATACATAGAGTCTTTGGGTTCGATACTCGGACTTGCTTAGGTTATACTACATTGACCGGTACACTTGCCGGTTGTGTGGTTTAGGTTTTAGAGAGTCCTAGTCTATAAATTTAAAGCTTTATAGTGTCTAGAATAGAGAGTCTAATTTAGTTAGTTTTTATAGTCTGTTTAGCACACATCAACTATAACCTTCCTAGGACCCTAACACAAGTTATCTTGTGTTTAGTCTTAAAACAATACACTTCACCTATCCTTAGGTGATTAACAAAAACAAAACATAATTCATTCTCTTGAGTCAAAATCTTTCAAAACATCACAAGAAGTCATATATCCTTAGATGATTTGTTTTTTTTAGGCTTTTAAGCCTTTGGTGTTTTCAAAAATCTCATCAAAGTTTGGGTCTAAATAATGTGAACACGTGCAATCTGGAAGGGTGGATGCCTGTACCTCGAGTTTTCTGTCTAAGGCTAGAGTGTTCGTACAAATCCGCAGTATCGGACCAGTCACTCTTACCTGGGAACTCTTGGGGTGAGTGTCCACTTATAGGCTAAAGCATGTCTTCGCGATACATTAATATGACCCATTTACTTTGATTAGTCACAGTGTCGTTTGTTTGTTTTAAGTAACGAACAAATGATCACAATCTTTTTGCTTTGTCGATATTCCTTTCAGCATTCAATTCTTACTATCCGATATCATCTCATTTATTCCCTTACATGTTCCTTTGCTCTTTTAGAATATGCCTCCTCGACGTGATCAAACTCAGGATGCCGCCATGGCAACCTTAATCACTCAGCAAATCGCTGCTGTACTCCCGAACCTTATTACCCAAATAAATCAAGCGAACAATAACAATAACAATGTTCAGTGCAACTATAAGACATTCAACTCAGCTAAGCCACTTCCATTTACAGGGTCTGAAGGGGCCACTGGGCTCCTACAGTGGTTTGAGAGTCTCGAAAGCACATTTCGTCATGTGCAATGCCCAAACGAGCGAAAAGTTGAGTTTGCGTCGAGTGTATTCCAGAAAAGAGCACTCACATGGTGGAACGGCGTAATGAGGGATAGGGGTGCCGATGTGGCAATGGCACAAACCTAGGAAGAGCTTCGAGCTCTAATGATGAAGGAATTATGTCCTCGTCATGAGCTCAGGGCTTTGGAAAGGGAATTTGACGATCTTAAACAAGACAGCGGTGAACATCGAGCCTACACTGATCGTTATGAGGAGTTAAGTCTGTTATGTCCTACCATGGTTAGGCCTTTGGAGAAAACGATTGAAAAGTACATCGATGGCCTCCCTGACCCAGTTCAGGATATTGTTACTGGTAGCAACCCCACTAGCGTCAGACAAGCCATTGAACTATCTGCTACCCTGATTGAATCTCAAATCAGGAAGGGTAAGCTTTTCCGAAAAGGCGATCAGAAACCATCTGACAAGTCGGCACAAGAAAAACCAAAGGATAAACAGGCCGAGTCCTCTAAGAAGTCGAAGAAGCGTAAGGCTTCACAAAACTTCGCAGTAGTTGCTCAGAATGATCAGGTTGCACCAAATCAGCCAGCACATGTGACACCTATGCCTCTGTGACCATCAAACAAATACCAAACCAATGAAATATTGTATTTAATACTTGGGATTTGTATAAATATGTGTATCTTTAGCACATATCAATTCTTGTTCGATTATACGCGCACTGATGCGCAAATATAACCAGTTTAATGAAACAAACACTCCGGAATAGTGAAATAGGATTAACATACCTTAAATAACCTTTACATAACTTATAAATAAGTTTTGGAGGGTTTGGTGTGGCGAAATCAACTTTATTCGCTTACAGGGACTAATTTCGACAAACTGCGAAAGGATGCCGATTTGTGCTGTAATGAACATTCTGAAACATGACCATAAGTTAAACATACCCTAAATATCCTTTACATAGCTTAGAAATATGCTTTGAGAGGTTCGGTGTGCTAAAATAAACTTTTTGGTCATTCAGGGACTAAAAGCGTCAAAAAGTGCATAAGTTTGCATTTTCGGGCATATCTTACGTTCTGGATACATCCGGACATCCAAAACTTTATGTAATCATTAAAATATTTTATTTTAGTGATTGGCATGTTAAAATTCCGTTCGTCGCGTAATTTGGATCGTTTTTCGCATTCGTTCGTGTTTCGTCGTAATTAACCGAACAACGCAACCGTACGACCAAACGAACCGACATCCGAGATATTTTTGAGCATGTTTCATGTTCCCTATACTTTGTCTTCATTTTAGAGCCTTGAAATGGGATTAACGGGGCTTAAACGTGTCAAAAATGCATCAAAAACCATGTTTTGCACATTCAGGGACCAAAATTGACAATCTGCCATAGTTATCTTAGGAAGGGACCAAAATGAAAAATCTAAATTCTAGCTTGTTTCATCTGTTCCCCTCATTTTCACATGGTTTTAATGAAACTAGGGGCTCCCATGGTTTCACAAAACCATGGGCACATGTGTACGGATGAGATTGAAGCTCGTTTTACGATGAACGATCTTAACGGTTGTGCAAAAACTATATAAACCCCACCCCCTTTGCTCTCAAACTCACATTTGATCTGATTTTCATTCTCTAAGTTTAAGTCTTGCACATCATACCTGTGAATAAATTGGATCAAACCTCCTTGGACCTTTTGTAAGTCCTCTTTCGTTCTTTTATGCATTTTTAGCGTGAAAGTCAAACTTTGTTTGACTTTATGCATTGACCAGTTTATGGTCAATACGAAGTTCGTTTGAACTTCATAACATGAGCGTAGTCACGATGGTTTTAGTCTCTTATGACTATACCTACTGATTGCCACGTTATCTAGGCATAGTGGCGAGTCGTAGTTTCGGCCAAAATGCGTATTCTTGCGTATTTTGTAACCAAACTACTTTTAGGTATCAAAACCATTTGTTTTGATACCAAAACCTATTTTCTAACTTCGTTAAACATGTTTTAACATGTTTAGCTCGTCACTTTAGGTTTAGTGCTTATATAGAGTCGTAAGTCAAGCGGTCTAAACAACCGCTTAGACTTTCGAACTAGACCCGTTTGGTCGATCATTAGGATCCAACCAAACATGTTTAGTGACCATAGTTGTATAGGGAATAACCTTCCGAGGTTATACCTTATGGTCACTTCGTTTAGTTAGTGGTATGATAGGTAATTTATATGCCTTAGGAAAATTACCAAAATGCCCTTTTTGCGCATAAATTCACTTTAAGCATATGTAACCTAAATTTTGACATCTAAACTGATTAGGTAACATTATTAGACATGTTAAGGCATATAATACTTGTCATAGGACTAGTTAGACGTTCCGAACGCGTTTTACGTGAACGACGCGTTAAGGTAGCGTAAGCTATCTTAACGAGTCGTAATGGGTCGTAAGCACTTAGGATAGGTTTCCTTTTAGAATGTAGGCTTTGTTAAACCATATTACATGAGTTCCTTTACTCATTTGGTTTACAAACCTCATTCTATCCAATCTCCCGATATTAGGTCCGGTTATTAACATAGTTACCTATATTAGGTGCCGTTTGATTCCGTGATCTTCTAGCATTGCTTGGTGGTTATCCTAGGACTTCTAAGCATTCTCAAGTGAGTACATAGACCCCTCTTTTACTGTTTTTCAAACGTTTTGGGGTGAAACACATGTGCCTACTTGTTATTTTCGTGCTTTCCATGTTTTCATATCATATACTTGCTATGTTCATTAGTACACTATTAGTACATGATTTCATTATGTTTTGCTATGTATGTTCACTTAACATGCTAGCACAATTGTTTTACGTTTTGAACCATTTGTAATCGTTGGATGTATGTGAACCATTTGTAATCATTGGATGTATGTGAACCATTTGTAATCATTAGATGTATGTGAACCATTTGTAACCATTTGATGTATATGAACCATTTGTAATCGTTGGATTTATGTGAACCGTTTGTAACCATTTGATTTATGTGAACCATTTGTAACTGTTTGAGCCATTAGGTTAGGGAAGTGATTAGGTAACGGGGCGGGTGTAATGTGTTAAAAGCATGGTGGATACGCCGCTGGTACTTCCTATATATAAGTGCTTTTAACACATTATATATCGTTGCGTTATCTAGATCACTTGGGTAAACAATTTCGAAACAATGTCACACAAGGATGTTTTCTGAATAATATAAACCATACGAGTTTTATTAACGAGTTTTTATTAGATTTTTACAATTTGATTTAATAAAACAAATGTTTTGGTGTTAAGAATCATGGCTACGAGATTTTACAAATTATAACCAACTTGATTTGAGTTGGTTAATTATGTCGCAATACTATACTTTTCAAAATAAGGTTTTTAAATAAGTATTGCAACATGTAAAACGAGCCATGAATCTGACACTCACATAAAACCTATGTACTCGCCAGCATTTTTATGCAGACGTATTTTCACATGTGTTTCAGGTACCATAGTTGATGATATTGATGCATGCTCACATAGGAACGGACGAGGCCTTAGCGACTTAACAACAATAAAAGACTATTTGTTCATGTTTTGTTTCTAATTCCAACGTAACGTAATACATTTAATTAAATAAAAACGAAATTGTTTTAATCCATGGTTATGAAACAATGATTCTGTTACAACACTCCCCGACGTTTCCGCCACGCTTTGTTGTTTTACGTGGTCGGGGTGTGACAGCACAGCCTCGTGCTAGGAAGAACTATATTGGTACTGCACCTTTGTGCAATAAATGCAACCATCATCATGTGAATCAGACACCGTGTCACAAATGCACCCACTGTGGACGATTGGGACATTTGGTCAATACATGTCGTCATGCTACCCAAAACCAAAATGCTGCAAATCTTGCTGCTGTTCAAGCACCATTTCCACCTGGATCGTGCTATAACTATGGTGATCTTACTCACTACCAGAACAGTTGCCCAAAACGTGTTAATGCGAATCCAGCACATGGACGAGCATTTAACATAAATGAGGCTAATGCAAATGACAATGCATCAGTGAACAATTAGACTTTTGTATTTCCTTGTTTGTTATCTTTTGACATTTGAAACAACTCAGTTGTTACATAAATAAAATTGTTGTTCCAATTTTATTTTACGAAACTGATATGGTTGTGTGTTTGTTTGACATACCTCTACGATACCGACACCAAGGAACCGTGTTCCTTGCAGAACAAACTACTCATGTGGTTCTTTCATCTTGTGATCACTCGTGATCTCCCCTAAAATCCTAAGTACTCGTTCTTTTAGAGAAACAAAGTACAAGGTACAAATTGCAAAGTTCTTAAACAGATACTTGAAGTACCATTTCAAATCCTTGATTTGATATCTAAAGGTACTATCGTGAGTCCCTAATTGGATTCCTTCTGTGTTCTAATACGAATGTTGCGATTCGAAAAAAAACAAAGCTAAATCCTTATAAGATCTTCCTATCTTCATAGTTAGATTCTTGGGGATATTTAAGGTACCAATTAAAATCCGTGATTAGATTTCCGGTGTACTTTAAATGCATTAATTCAAATTAATGAACGAGCTAATAATTAAATTAACGAATGCACAATTTTGTGATTTTTTGTTTATGTGTAATTCTAAAGCTCGCTATCTAAATCCTGCTAGAATCTTCCGTATTTTTATATGTTAGATTCTCATAAGGATACTCAAAGTACTATCTTAAATCCTTAAGGAGCTTTCTATGCAAATAGTCAGACCCTTGGATTCCTAAGTGCTGTTTCAAAACGATTATTTGATTCAAAGTTAAAAAGATCCTTTAGTGGTCTATTTAAAGAGATCGTACGACGGTCTGGTTAAAGAGATCATGTGTTGATCTAGTTAAAAAGATTGTTCGTTGATCTAGTTAAACAGATCCTTTGGTGGTCTAGTCAAGTCATTACATGTTTGTCCGATCGATTTTTTCCCCTACACATTATAAAATAAACTGTGCGGACTGTGCAAGGAATTACAATTATGGATGCACACATAATTATGGAATTCAGTGCACAGAAACCACATCAAGTTTTGTCATGTGTTAAGACCTATAGTGATAAGGATAACGAGACGGGAACAATGTAAAAAGGACATGGTGGATACGCCGCTGGTACTTCCTATATATAAATGTTCCTTATTACATTGCGAGAGTAGCGCTATTTAAGTTACTAGAAGTCCTGGACCTTGACCGGTGTTATTTTATCTTGCATTCTCCGACTCTGATTTCGAGCACACACCAGTTTCCTATAATAGTCTTCATAGGAAACATTCTTCTATCCGTTGTTCGAAACTCCATGATTTGTTACTACAAGGACATCACTCTGACATTAACAAATTCGCTAAAGAATCCAAACGTAACCTAGAGTTTTACTTGGGAAACGGAGGATTCATTCGAAAGCGAAACAATCACAGCTGTCTTCACAAGTTTCCTCTAAAATTAAATTTTGGGACGAAATTTCCTAAAGTAGGGGAGACTGTAATAGCTGCATCACTATGACCATCATACAAATGCAAATCCAAAGAAATCTTGTGTTTCATTCATGGGATTTGTATAAATATGTGTATCATTTGCACATATCAATTCTTGTTCAATTTCGAGCTCTATATCGCTTTCTGTAAAGTTATACGCAAACTGATGCATGAACGTAATTAATTTAACGCGACAAACACTCTAGAACAGCAACATAAGCTTAACATACCCTAAATAACCTTTACATAACTTAGAAATAAGTTTTAAAGGATTTGGTATGGCAAAAACAAGTTTATTCGCTCACAGGGACTATTTGCATCAACTTGCAAAAGTCTGCCGTTTCGTAAGGCAACGTACAGTCCGGAACATGATCATAAGCTAAACATACCATAAATAACCTTAACATAGCTTAGAAATAGGCTTTGAATGGTTCGGTGTGCGAAAATACGCTTATTTGGTCATACAGGGACTAAAAGTGTCAAAAAACGGCGTAGGTTTGCATTTACACGCATATCTTACGTTCTGACCATATATGGACATCTAAAATTTTTGTAGACACTAAAATATTTTTATTTTAGTGATCGGCATGCAAAAATACCATTCGTCGCTTAATTTGTTTCGTTTTCGTGTCCGTTCATGTTTCGTCCTAATTAACCGAACAACATGACCGTACGACCAAACGAACCGACCTCTGTGATATTTCCAAGCATATTTCAGGTCCCCTACACTTTGAAGACCTTGTAGAGCCTTGAAAATGGCTTAACGGAGGTAAAATACGTCAAATACGCAAGTTTGGGTGTGCAGGGACTGTTTCTGACAATTTTTTAAAGTATCAGCCTGGGGCTCGCGTCGCGCCACCACCCCCTGGTCTTGCTATCGCGCCACGCCACCATGTGATCTGGACAAAAACTTCATTTTGTGCAGCAGATAGAATTTCAGGGACCATTTATGCCATTTTCTTGTTTTGGGGAGCAAGTTAATACCTCTCCAAGGCTTTAAACCTGCACCAAACACATGTATGGTCAGGATTCTTTGCTTGTTGGCCAAATAAACACATGTCTTGATCTTGTTTCATCACCACAACTATATAAACCCAACCCCAAGTTCATTTCAATTCACCCTTGATCTTATTTTCTCTAAGTTGAGGTTTATAACTTCAAACCTGAGAATTTTAAGATCAAGTTCTCCCTAGCTTGGACCCTTTGTAAGCTTCTTTCATTCTTTTATCGCTTTCCAAGCGTGAAAGTCAAACAGTGTTTGACTTTCAGCTTTGACCAGTCAATGGTCAACGCAAAGTTCGTTTGAACTTTGCAACGTGGTTGTAATCACGATGGTTATAATACTTAGCGATTATACCTACTGATTACCACGTTAACTAGGTGTAGTGACGAGTCAAAGTTTCGGTCAAAATGCGTTTTAGCATGCATTTTGCAACGGAACTACTTTTAGGTATCAAAACACTTTGTTTTGATACCAAATCAGTTTTCTAAGTTAGTTAAGCATCTTTTGACATGTTTAACTCGTCACTACTAATTTAGTGCTTGTTTAGGGTCGTAAGTTAAGCTGTCTAAACAACCGCTTAGACTTTCGAACCTGACCCGTTTGGTCGATCATTAGGATCCGACCAAGCATGTTTAGTGATCATAGTTGCATAGGGAATAACCTCTGAGGTTATACCTTATGATCACATAGGATTGGTTAGTTATTTGTTAGTTAGCTTATATGCCCATAGGAAATGACCAAAATGCCCTTTTAAAGCATAAATCCATATTTTTGCATATGTGATCAACTTTTTGACATATAATCTGATTTAGTAACATGTTTAGGCATATTTGGGCATGTAAGACTTGACATAGCACATAGATAACCATCCAACCATAGTTTTACGCAAATGATGCGTTATAGTAGCTTATACTACCATAATGGGTCGAAACGGGTCAAGAGCACTTAGGTAGACTTTCAAATCAGAATGTTGGGACTATTAAATCATACCATATGAGTGCCAATACTCATTTGATTTATAGAACCTAATTCTATCATATCTCCCGATTTAGGATCCGATTATTAACATAGTGATTCCATACTAGGTGCCACTTGATTCCTTGATTTCCCAAGCTTCGTTAGGACACTTAATCAAGGATACTTGCAATCTCAAGTGAGTACATAGTCCCCTCTTTTACTGTTTTCAAATGTTTTGGGGTGAAACATGTGTGTCTATTTGTTATTTTCATGATTTTAAACTATATTATAACACATGCTTAGTACTTATTCTTTTGACGAATTAAACGATTATCTATGGTTTAAACACTGATTTTCAAAGCTTGTAAAACTAATTGTTGGAATGTACTCATTTTAATACATTCACCAAGCCGATTGTTAGTATGATATAGCGTTATAGGACTAGACACCCCATTCATGTTGTATGGAATGTCAGAAACCAAATTTTAACCAAATAGAAATTGCCTTCGTGGTATTTCTATAGTCTCCAAGGTGTAGTTTGATACACTAAGGTTTGAATGAATACTAAATCACAATTTCTTTTGTATATTTTGATATACTACCAAAGTATAGATTGATATACTCTCAAATTTGATATTATTATCCAAAGTATATTTTGATATACTATGTACAAAATCCAACATATGTTTTAACATGCTACTTTGTTATTTACCAAAACATAGTTGATATGTTATTTTCAAAACCAAAACATAGTTGATATGTTGTTTACAAAACCAAAACATAGTTGATATGTTACTATCAAAACCAAAGCATAGTTGATATGTTAATCTCAAAACCAAAGCATTGTTTGAAATGCTATTTACAGAACCAAAGTATATTGGTGATATACTACCAAATCTATTATTTCAGTAACAAAAGTATATTTTGATATACTATACGTTTAACTATTTCAAAACCAAAGTGTATTTTATATACTATAAACCTTTTATCAAAATAATGCATTTTAGAAACAAAACTTTTACAAGGACTCGTGACTAATTTTTGTAAACCATAAAACCTTTTTCTTATGTTAATTAAAGCCATGAATCTAAATCAACAAACCTATGTTACTCACAGGCATTTTTATGCTGACGTACCTATTTTCATATATGTTTCAGGTGCTGCTATGTGATGATTGTTGATACGTGCTATACATAGGATGGACTCGTGCCTACTTTAAAACTCGAAAGACAATATTTGTATTTATCTAATTTGTAATAAAACAATGAGTTCAATAATTCAATAAAACAAAACTATTTGATCCATGGTTGTGAAACAATGACTCTGTTACAACACTCCCCGACATTTCCGCCACGATTTGTTGTTTTACGTGGTCGGGGTGTGACAAAAAAAGGAGAGGTAACGATGCAATATGGGTGATTGTAGATCGGTTAACCAAATTAGCTCATTTCCTACCAATGAAGGAAACCTTTAGCATGGAAAGATTAGCTAAGTTGTACGTAGACGAGGTAGTGTCACTACATGGAGTTCCACTCTCCATTGTGTCAGATAGGGATAGTCGTTTCACTTCGCATTTTTGGACAAGCTTTCAACAAGCAATGGGGACACGATTAAATTTAAGTACAACATACCATCCCCAAATAGACGGACAAAGTGAAAGGGCGATCCAAACCCTTGAAGACATGCTCAGAGCATGTGTGATCGACTTCGGTGGAAATTGGGATTACCATTTACCATTAATAGAATTCTCCTATAAAAATAGTTATCATGCAAGCATCAATGTTGCCCCGTTCGAAGCACTGTATGGGCGAAAGTGTCGAACTCCGGTGTGCTCGGAAAAAATAGGAGAAAGTCAATTATCAGGTCCCGAAATTGTACAGGAAACCACCGACAAGATAACTCAGATCAAAGAAAGACTAAAACGGCTCGAGACCGCCAGAAGAGTTATGCAGACAATCGACGTAAGCTGTTAGAATTTCAAGTTGGTGACAAGGTACTATTGAAAGTTTCTCCTTGGAAAGGAGTAGTTCGATTCGGTAAGAAAGGAAAGTTGAGTCCAAGGTATATAGGACCATTTACAGTTACCCAATGAATAGGACCAGTTGCCTATCAATTACAACTACCAGAAGAGCTAGCCGGGGTACATGATGTATTTCATGTATCTAATCTTAAAAAGTGTTTATCTGATGAATCACTGGTAGTACCTCTTCAAGATATAGAGGTAAATGAAAAGTTGAAATTTGTTGAGAAACCTCTCCAAATAGAAGACAGAAAGGTTAAGCACCTCAAACACAAGAGATTAGTGCTGGTCAAGGTAAAGTGGGATTCGAAAAGAGGACCTGAATATACCAGGGAGCTAGAATCAGAGATGAAAAGAAAATATCCTTATTTGTTCCAGTAAATCTCGAGGACGAGATTTTAAACAAGCTGGGGAGGATGTAACGACTTGCACGAAAATGTCCTAAAACTTTCCGTAAGTGAAAACCCGGACCCCTAAAACCCTAATTTTTATGAAAAATCAAGAAAATCAAAGTTTGGTACTCGCTCGTGGGCCGCAAAAGACTAAGCTAAAGTCTTCGCGGGGCGCGATAGCTCTGAAGGTCTTCGGATAACGATCAAGGCCACGTGTCGCACACGTGGAAGGTCTAGGGTGTGACACGGCAGCCCTAGCCGTAGCTAGGGTGGCCCTCGCGGGCCGCGAAGGATCCCCCTTCAAGTTTACGCAGGCCGCGAGAGACCTAACAATCAGCTATAAATTCGACGTTGCATGGCCAGTTCAATTTGCTCGAAAAATTTCACCAAAACTGCTTTCTTTCTGTCTGAAAACACACATTTGAATATCAAGACGCTGCTACGATAATGGGGTAATAACTCAATCACTGCTACGATACAATGTCCGATCGATTAAAACCGATCCGATAGATGTTTAAGTGTTGCCCTAATCTTGGGCTATACTTTATTCGTCGTGAGGGTTTCGATCTCGTGAAATTATCGTAAATGTTTTATTAAGTTACTATCCTAGTTTCATTTGCATTATTTAACTAGGTTACCAGCTTAATCAGTAGGCAGACTCTATCCGTTTAAACTTGCAATGTGAGTCATTCTCTTTTTATCAAATTGCTTTGCAAAACCCTAAATGTTTTCCAGTTATAACTACAGTGATTAAGTCTTTGTAATCTACAATTGTTGTCGGTATGTGGGGTTTTGTATACATTACTTGATAATCTTCACTATTGGACAACGGGTTAGCCAATGGGTGATATGACCATAGTCACAGATTCAGTCGAGTGACAAATACCGATTTGGGGTAATTGGTTGATATATAAACATTGTAATCGCTCTTAATACTGTGAATTATAATACTGTGTCATTTTGTAAACTGAATGCACTCGCCAGTATTTTTCGCTGATCAAATCTTTTTAAAACATATTTCAGGTGACTTACCGTGAACAAGGAAATGTGCCTTGTAGCACTCCAGCTTGAATGAAGTGGCTCAGTAAATAAATAAACATGCTTTTTGTAATCAGGGGATTTCCCAGTGAAATTCCTTTATTGTAAAATACGAGGTTTATCCCGAAACTTATAATAAAATAATCGAGTGTTTTCAGTTTAAACGATCCTATTAAAATTTCTGCTGCCAAATCAAACACCATTACCACGGATTTCTGTCCCGCGACTCCTGAACCGGGAAAACCGGGTCGGGGGCCATGACAACAACCAAGACCAAGGTTCGAGGAATCACGATAGACAACGAAGTCATCGTTTCTGTCGGGTAGAGCGAGGATAGGAGTATTGCAGAGCATATGCTTGAGAGTTTGAAAGGCAGTCTCTTGTTCGGTTCCCCAAACAAAAGGCTTGTCTTTATGCGTCAAAGAAGTAAGCGGGACAGCGATTTTTGAAGAGTTAGCGATGAATCGACGGTAATAGCCCGCCAATCCGAGGAACAAACGAACATCGGATGGTGATTTTGGAGTAACCCAACTCTAAACAGCTTCGATCTTCACGGGGTCGGCGTGAATACCTTGACTATTGACGATGTAACCGAGGAATTGAACCTCCTCTAGCCAGAATTCACACTTGGAGAACTTGGCATAGAGTCGATTCCCTTGGAGTAGCTCGAGAACCAAACGTAGATGTTGCGCATGTTCAGCTTTCGACTTCGAATAGATAAGGATGTCGTCGATTAATATGATGACGAAACGGTCAAGAAATGGCTTGCACACACGCTTCATCAAATCCATGAAAACCGCGGGTGCGTTGGTTAAACCAAAGGGCATTACGACGAATTCATAATCGTCGTATCGGGTTTGGAAAGCGGTTTCGGTATATCTTCCTCCTGAATGCGTAACTGGTGATAGACTGAGCGTAAATCGATCTTCGAGAAACACGTAGCACCTTGCAATTGATCAAACAAATCATCGATTCGGGGCAGGGGATAACGATTCTTGATAGTCAGCTTATTCAACTCCCTATAGTCGATGCACATCCGGAACGACCCGTCTTTCTTTTTGACGAAAAGGACTGGTGCGCCCCATGGGGAGGTGCTAGGGCGAATGAAGCCTTTGTCAAGTAATTCCTGGAGTTGACTCGGGAGTTCGTTCATTTCGGACGGAGCGAGACGATAAGGAGATTTAGCAACAGGATTGGCTCCAGGAATGAGGTCAATACGAAATTCAATATCACGGCTCGGGGGTAAACCAAGTAAATCATTAGGAAAGACTTTAGGAAAATCACGAACCACAGGCACCTTATCAATTTCCTTCTTTTCCTTCTCATCCGCTACTACGATGTGTGCTAAGAAAGCTTTGTATTCCTTGCAGAGATACTTGCTCGCTTGGACACACGACATAAGCTTGAGATTTGTTCGATGTGATTTCACCATAGACACATAGTTGATCACCATTTACGAGCGAGAAACGAATCATTTTATCAAAGCAAACGACTTCAGCACGATTTTCACGAAGAAAATCCTTGCCTACTATGATATCAAAACTACCAAGCTGCATCAGGATAAGATCGATAGGAAAGATGTGATTGTTGAGTTCAAGAGTACAATAACGAAGAACAGAACGAACGGTTATGGTTCTTCCAGCGGCAACTTCAACATCGAACGTCCAAGGGAGATGGGCGCGCTTACGATTAAGGAGCTTTTCGAATTCTAACGACACAAAACAGTTATCGGCTCCAGTATCAAATAAACACTAAGCATATATACCATTAACGAGGAATGTACCGTTAACCACATTTTTGTCTGCTTGGGCCTGGCGGACATTGATGTTGAAAGTACGTTCGCTGGCTGCTGCTGCTGAGGCTGCTGCTGTTGAGGTTGAGGTTGCTGCTGATGTGGCTCTTGCTTCACCACTCTGTTGGGGCACATGTTTGCGAAGTGGTTGGGATCACCACATGTAAAGCAAGCTCTAGCGTGAACCGCGGGTGCAGGAGCCGCTTGTTGACCTTGAGGAGCAGGAAGTAGAGCTTGTTGTGTCACACCCCGATTTCCACGTGTCACCGGTGGGCCCGGTGGGGGAGTATCGTGACGTGGTTGGCAACGTAATAGTCAAACAACACAATATAATAATGCACAGCGGAAGCAAATTTAAAATAAGATACAACCGAATTTATTTATTGTAAACCAAGTCACAATTATCCGGTGTTTATCCACAGTACGGATCGAAACAAAATAACATTTAATTGTTCAACAGACTTCTGGCATCCTAAGCTTGCGAGACTTTTATTGATGCTTAAGAGACAATCCAGCCAATTACGTTTAGTACCTGCATTCAGTCTTTTTGGGAAAATACGTCAGTTTACACTGGTAAATACATTCAACTGACTCATTTTATAAAATGATTGAAAATTTGTTTGGATGCCCATGGCATAAACATTTTTATTTAACTTGGGAGAATTATATAATATTATAATCTTGTGAACGATTTACATGTTACTTATGCGTTCAGTAGCCCGGAACGTATCCGGGTTAAAGATCAATAGACACACCACTTTAAGTGAGTTATACACGGGAGTACGCCTACACCCCGTGCTCAGGTCGTGGCCATCTCGTAAGATGATGCCAGGGATATCCGGGACATGGTCATTAACCCCCCAAAGGCTGTAAAGTAAACACATCTGTTTAAAACGAGCCGATCAAATTATTCAACTACCCACTAAGCGTGGAGATTTGATGCCCGATCAAGCGGTACGCTATGTACCGTAACCCAAGCCCGTATAGGGAAAATAAGTTAAAAGTATTTACCTTGATGCAAAGTATAGTCACAATAATCAAATAGCAGGTAGCTTTTACTGTTTCTCCTAATCTGGAACGAAGGTTAAATATAACCTATTAGAATCCTAGCGGGTCTTTAATTATGCTTAAGCTTAGACCGGCTAGTTTCGAAGATACGGTTCGTACGCACGATTAAGCGAAGACCGGATAGAATGTGATTCAGACCCGACAAGTTTGAAGACTTGTTTAATATGGGTTTATTATTCACATTCTGGATTTTGAGCTAAAATCGATAAGGTTTGACCCGTTTCGGCTAATTTATGTAAACTTGTTACATAAACCGAGCCGAACGCGTAGTATGCGTAACGGGTATCCGTAAGAGCCATATACAGGTTTCCTAAGTCAATATGCTTCAAATATGTTGTAACATCAGTAGGATGTCTTTCGTTATGCCCCGAACTAATTTAAACACAAACTATGCCCCGTAGGGGTAGTTTGGTCATTTTAAAGTTTGTAAAAGAGTTTAATTGTTTAACTGAGTTACAGGTCTGATGTAAACAGCAAACATACTCATTTTTATGGGTTATAACAGTAGGCTAAGGCATGTATGTGAAATTTATCATATTTAACCAAACTAGGCCCCGTAGGGGTATTTTGGTAATTTCACACAAGCCGACAAGCTCAAAACTGAAGTCTGAGTTTATCAACTTTTGCTTACTGTTAAAATATGATAATTTGCTTCTTATATCAGTAGGTATCAACCCGGGTATGTCCAATATGATTCTAAGACATACTATGCGTTAAAAACGCTAATTATGGCGATTAAAGGCCATTTCCGGGTTCTATACTTAAATCTGATATTTTTATATTTCCAGAAGGCTTAAAATAATTTATTAATCATATGTGATCAGTAGCAAAAGGTTTGGAGTCGTTTAGGTAAGTAAAACTCATTTTATGGCCCGTAAGGGCAAAACCGACAATTACCGAATTAAGCCTCCGACTATGAGTTATGCTCAGCCTAAAATTAATTAAAAATCTTTAAAATTCCCAAAATAATATATTACATCAGTGGGTAATTCGTTTGATACCAAAAAGTATGTTTAATTAGGCTATACGCTACTTACGCCATTTTATTAACATAAAGCACCGTAATTACGCTAATGAGCATAACTCTTAATCTACAAGTCAAACTGATATCAAATTTTGCATACAAGTTTATATATCAATATTCAAGGTTTCTACACTTTTACATTTTCATAAATCATGTTTTAAGGTAATAAGGGCATAACGGTCAACGTATGAGCAATTAACGGAAATATGCATATTAATTGGATAACTAGTGAACCAAGGTGTATAATCACAGAGGGTTGTTCTAACATGTATCCTAGTCCAATTAAAGCTCTGAGGCATTTCTAAAATATGCCTAAACGGGTCAGAACTGAAAGTCAAAGTGAAAGTCAAACTATGTGACTTTCGGTTCCGAACCGGGTCTAAACAGGAAATAGTCGGGTTGAACAGGTTTGGACATGTTCTTACACTAATTACTAAGTTATAACAATAATCAAACAGGTTATACATGGTCTAGATAGCTAATTATGCATAATTGACCTTTTAAGAATTCTGTTGACTTTTTAAGTATATGTTTGACCCGACTTTTGAACTAGTTAAAGTGGTGATCAGGGGAAACCCTTTTGGGGTTTTATTACCCACATAAATACCAACTTATAACTACTTTTAATTCGAGATTTGACTGAGCCATTATTGACTAATCTCGAAGTCAAACCGTAATTACGACGGTTTGACTTTTAGCTAATTAACTAAGCTAAACTCAAACAAGAAAGGATTAGAACACTTACAAGGGTCCTATGCACGATTTATGATCAGTTGGGAGAGTTCCTTAGCTCCAGAAAGGCTCCAGATGATCAAATGAAGGTGTGAGAAAAATGGTGAACTTGGATGGCTATTTATAATGGTTCCACACACCATAAATCATTGACAACTGAGTCTAGGAGTGCCCACAATCGTTTGGCATGTGTCCTAGGGGCTTAGGGGATGTTTTAGGGGCCAGGAGAAGTGGAAAAACGAGTTGGGGTCGCGAAATTACGTAAAGGCAGACCAAAAGCGAATTTCTCGGAACTGGGCACACCCTCGCGTAGCGCGAGGGTGCCGTCGCGCAGCGCGACGCCTTACCAGATCAGATTATTGGATTTTGTTTGCGATTCAGCCCTTGTCTCTTCAAAACTCGAATGGTTACTGATTTATGGCACTTTAAACCTTCACAATTTATCTACTAAGGCCTTAAAACATATACCCACTTTGCCAAGTCCCCGGGTAACTTTATTTTCACCCGAAAAGTCCTAACTTTCGACGTTTACGCTTTAATGCTTCGCACACGAATTTGATCATATCTTTCTCATACGTTAACGAAACTTTATGAAATTTTTATGGTGTATTCTCATGAGCATAATTAATATTTACAAAGCTTCGGGTTTGTCAAAAGGTCACTCAGAGGTATAAATTAAACATGTTGACACATTTGGTCCCTGTAGTTTGAAATCACTCACATTTAGCTTCGTATGATCCATGATTTATTCATTTGAAGGTATGAGCATCGTGTAGGGTTAATATACATTGTATTTATTCACAGTTGACACTTAGAATACGTATATTCACATACTTTCAACGTTTGTCAACGTTAGTCCTTCCATAATATTTCTTTCACACGTTTAAATTTTATGACACGTGTCAACCTATTATAGGACGTGAATTTCCGAGGTGTTACATGTTGTGAAGGAGCTTGACCTTGAGCTTGAGCTGGAGCTTGACGTGGACCAGTACGGCAATTTGCAGTAAAGTGGTCGTACATGTTGCAGTGGACACAGAATCTGCAAGCAATCCCCACGGGATGATGATAAGTACAGGTAGGGCAAGCCGGGTGAGGACCAGTATATGCACGCTTGGCCAGTGGTGCATTGGTGACTGGTGCTGCTACTTGGCGGTATTGTGGTTGCGGATAAGCAGGTACTGCTTGAAGCGGAGCGGCAGCTGTGACAGTGCAATTCTTGCTACTGTTGTTGTTGTTCTTTCTCTTGCGGCGGGAGGACTTTGAAGCTTGAGGTGTGGCGGTTTCAGCGGTGGGAGCGGCGGTTGCTTGATGGAGGCTCTTTGGAGTGTTCTTGAAGTACCCTATGAGAACTCGCTTGTCGTTTATCTCAGCAGCGAGTAGGTAGGTTTCTTCAATTTTTGTTGTCTTCGCGGCATGCACGAAGTCAGCAACACAATCCAGTAGTGCTCGGATGTACTTCTTGATCGTCATGTCAGGTGTTGCCACCTGGCCAGGATAGATGATACTCAGCTGTTTGAAGCGTGCAGTTAAACCAGCGTTATCGCCACCGTCTTGCTTGATATGCCAGAACTCATTCTCCAACTTTTGAAGCTCATGAGGTGGGCAAAATTCCTTCATCATGAGGTCTTTTAACTCCTCCCAAGTGAGCCCAAAGGCTGCATCATTCCCACGTTTGTTTCTTTCGGCCGTCCACCACTCCAGAGCCCTGGACTGGAAGACGCCGGTAGCATTGACAGTTCGTAGGTGTTCCGGACATCCGCTCTGACGGAGCGTGACCTCGATCAAATCGAACCATTGAAACATCGCGGTAGGTCCATCTTCACCCGTAAATTCTTTCGGCCCGCAGGCCTTAAACTGCTTAAAGCTGAAGGTACCCTTAGGCGAGTCAGTCCTGGATTAATCAGAGGACTTACTGGTGTTTTCATTCAGCTCACTGACGATCTGGGGGATAACTTTCACCATCTGCTTGGAGACGAGGGCGGCAATGCATTTGACCACGTGATTGCGGCGTGCAGCGCGAGAGTGACGGGATCCAAATGACGACATTGTCTGCAACAGACATCGCCATAGGACTCAAATACTATATAATCGATTCTCACCTCACACGGACTACCACTAACTAATAAGGCTCAGAAACGCGTTTAATCACATAAGCACAAATACACGTAGGCACATAACCACAGAAACACAAAAGCACGTAGGGCACAGAAGCACGTAAACCACGAAAACCACACTATACTTTGCACGTATTCACCTACATATATTGCACGTGTTCACCTATCATTCGAAGTCCGTGCGTTCAAGAATAGCGATTGCGATTAGCGAATACACGGCGAGTAGCATAGCGAGTAATGTAGCATAAGCGAGTAACATAACATGCGATTTGTGAACGTTTTGAGATAGATGGGCAATGCGAGTAATGTAGCATAAGAGAACAACGAAAAGCGTATAAATCAACAAAATCGAAACATATAAACTTGTAAAACCACATAAATCTCATAAAAGTTCACATAAAAAGCGATAAATCGTAATAAATCACAGAGTCAGCGGTTGCGGGCTCATGATCAAAACACATAAAATTAGCGATTGCGAGTTTGAAATCGAAAATAGATTGTCTGCGGCTGATAGACGTTGACTACCCAAAGTGATTCAACTATTCTCAAGGACTTTAAGTATACGTTTTGGCCTAATAAACTGTGCTCTATCACCGAGGAACGGTGAATGGCACGCATCCTTTCAGTTACTCACGCAACTCAAGTCGTTGGAATCCATCGAGACTTTGGTGAGAGTTTTGCAAAACCAAATAGGAGCGGAACAAATCAATCAAGGTTCGGGTTTCACCCCTAACTTAACGACTTTTTTTCCTTTTTGTGTGATAGAATCACGAGATAGAGAGAGAATTTCGTCGAAGTACGGATTTCACTCCTGATTCAACGCAAATTCTCATGTTTATAGTAAAAATGCGGGTCGAACAAGCTATCTAATCAAGAGTTTGCGGTTTTCACACATAGTCTCGATCTAATCACTCATTCTTTTTCGAAAATAGTGTGCAGTGCGACTACCTTAGTAAAAGCAGTGTGATAGTATAGCATGATTGCGAGTCGATTGAATAATAGAAATAGGCTCGTGCGGAACCCCTATCGGGTTCGCACAAGGCGGTCTGTTGGTACTTAGACTATAGACTAGGTCGTTTCTAAGACATCGGCCCAGACTAGGTCGAGTCTTGCCTAATTCCCTAAAGTTATGGCTCTGATACCAATCTGTCACACCCCAACCGATGGCGGAAACATAGGGGTGAGGCACTGAGCGAAACAAATTGTCCAGGAGAATTCCATAACAACTACTATTACCAAATACTTTTAAGTCATGTCCCATACCACAACATATTCAGCAAACAATTGTTACAGAACAATATCTCAAAGACAAATTAAACCGTTCCGACAACTCATGACATAATTAAATTGTTTGTTTGTTTCTAGACTCTCCTACTCGATTTCCACAAAAGCAAGAGCATAGCATCCTAAGCATTCAAACACCTGTCACATACGTTAAAATAGAGGTCAATACACATAGTGTAAAGGTGAGCATACAAGTTTAATAGTATAATAGATAGCGAAATCGTTTACGCGTAACCAGCGTGTAACATGTAGCAAAGTGAAAGATAGTAGGTTATCGACAATGAAATATGCACAGACGTGACTGCGGGTTGTAGAATGCGCAACACATATCCCCACTGTGACACGTGAAGTAAAGCCCTTAACAACCCCTGTCCACGACAGGTGCTGAGTCCAAACTATAGTACTATCATTGCTAAGGTGTCAGGCAACAATCACTGTGTAAGCATAATATACAAGCATTCATCGAGTAACACGTATACATACAATAACGGTCAGCGTATAAAAGTGTTTGCGTTGTGTGTCGATTGTGATTTGAATAAGTAATGTATGGAACACCCAAAAGTGCGTAAAGCAAAAAGGGTTCGAGTATACTCACAAATAGCGTTTAATAACTAAACACCATCTTGGATTGAAGGGAGCGCTGGAAAGTTAGTCTGATTACAGAACGATAGCATAAGCGATGAACGGCGCGTTAAATGGTGAAATATGACTGAGTGACGAATGGAAATCTGGTCAGATGACAATCTGAACGGATGGTCATTCGATCGGATGTCAATCCGTTCGGATGGTCATCCGATCGGATGGCCATTCGGTCGGATTAACATTCGTTTGGGATGGATGCGTTTGTGTATGATGGCTTTGAAGTTTTTGTTGTAGCATTTTAAAATCAGAGAAGTATCTCTACTTTTAGGTCGTTCGATCGAACGGTTGTTCGATCGAATAGCGATCCGATCAGTGAGACATTTCAGTTGAGAACAAGTTCATAGCAGGATGGTCTTCCGATCGGATGGCAATCCGTCAGAAACTGATGTTCTTTGAAAGTTATGAAAAATGTTAAGTGTTGAGGACCAACTACAATCCGATCGGATTATCGTTCGATCGGATGGCAATCCGATCGGACGGTAATCCGTCCAACGATCTATCGTTTTGTGTTGGTGCACACATCTGTCGACTTCGTCTTATATCAAGTCTTGAATTCGTTGCGGATCTGAACAAGAATGATGTCAAGTTCGCATGAATGTTCAAACGAAGTGAATGTTCAAACGAAGTGAATGTTCAAACGAAGTGGATGTTCAAACGAAGTGGATGTTCAAACAAAGTGGATGTTCAAACGAAGTGAAAGTTCAAACGAAGTGGTCACTTCATACGAACTGGGGTTTGTCCAGTTCGTATGAAGCTCAAACGAACTGGTCTCCCTATAAAGAGGTCATGTTGTCATTTCATTTGTAACTTTTAGATTCCGGTAGCGAGGTGCTGCCGAAGTGTCTCCAGACTTGTAAACGCGTTATAATCAATACAAGAGACAGTTGTTAGTGAATATCAAGCTGAAACAAACTCTGATTCATTGAATTCCGCCTTTGAATCAGTTTAGAGCTTTTCTGAAGACTCGTTCAGATCGATTCTCGATCCTACATTTTGAAACTTAAAAATTTGTTTAGTTTTGAAAGTTTTGTGGTTTGATCGAGACGGTATGACAATTTATTAAACAACGGAACCTCGTCAAGTCCAAGTCGTCCGAGCGAAGTGGGAATTACCCTAGTCCGTTCAGCTAACTATTCGTGATGGTTGTTCACGTTCAACCCGAAATGATAAAACAAAAATGAGTTTTGTTGTCAAGAAGAGGAAATGATAATACATCAGTGGACGATCACAACATGCTAAAGAATTGGAAAGTTAAAAGTGATAAACGGTCTCACTGATGATGTGTCAGTAGGTTTTTGCACATTTAGTAGATTGTGACGAGATATAAACCTAAATTTCAAACTTGCTTATATCGTGGGGAAACATCTCTCGGATATATGGGTAACCCCCGAAATCTCGTTTGAAAGGTTTCGTATTCTGATATACTAGGTCTTTATACTCAAATGATGTCTGGGGTATTATTCCGGGACTTCTGCTGAACGATGGTTCTGACCTAGTCCTTGGATAATACTTTCTGCATATGCTTGAAACATAGCATAAACCCTCAGCATGCTGATGAAACAATAAAATTGATAGTCGCTGCTGTTGTAGCTAAAAGATCCTCTAAAGGGGACATACCATAAAGTCGAAGCTGATATCTCTCTGCGTATACGGAAGTATCGACCTGAGATCCCTCGGCCCTCGCATTACCTAATTTATGTACAGATATCATTTGTGTCATAATTACCCGTAAGACTGAATATTGGGATCTGGATACGGGAGTATATTCTGAGGTGGGACACTCGATTAAGTTTAAGTGCTTAAGACATTAATATCGTATCTCGAAACAGTTGAACTTTGTGTGAGAATTTAAGTGGATCAGTATACTGACAATCTAAGTGAATTGTTTAGAACTTAAAATGAAATGAAGCTTAACGGTGTTGTTGATTTGTCTCAGAAACTGATATGATCCTCTTTCACAAACTCACAAAAATAGTGTCTGTATATATTTCTTTACTGCATTTTCTTTACATGAAAAAATTCCAAAAAGATTTTGAGTGTGTTTTAGCATAATTTTTTTGAAAAAGTCAAAAAGATTTTCGACAACTGATGTTGGAAAGCTGATTTTCAAAGTTCCAAGTGCTAAACATGATGACATTGTTGTGAGGGGGAGTGTGTCTTAATCAGCAAATGTGTTTTGACAATCAACAAGTGGTTCATCATAAAGAAAGTAGTTAGAAGGAGAGTTGTTGTTGGTGCACATGTTTATCAAAGAGAATTAGTGTTGGTGCACTTAATTTGTTAAAGTCATAAAACTTATTTCTGGGTTAAGAATGTGCAGGAAGTGCCAGGTTTCAGATTCTGAAGACAAAGAAAGTCAGACTACGATCCTGAAGCAGATGATGCTGAAGAACTAAAGGAATGCCAGCACATTGTTAAGGGGAGTCTGTTGATGCTGATTGAAAGAGTGAAGCCTAGAGACTGATAAAGATTGAAGATTGTGAAGACTCGACACTTAAGACTCGTCAACATCTGAGGGGGAGTTTGTTGGTGCACACATCTGTCGACTTCGTCTTATATCAAGTCTTGAATTCGTTGCGGATCTGAACAAGAATGATGTCAAGTTCGCATGAATGTTCAAACGAAGTGAATGTTCAAACGAAGTGAATGTTCAAACAAAGTGGATGTTCAAACGAAGTGGATGTTCAAACAAAGTGGATGTTCAAACGAAGTGAAAGTTCAAACGAAGTGGTCACTTCATACGAACTGGGGTTTGTCCAGTTCGTATGAAGCTCAAACGAACTGGTCTCCCTATAAATAGGTCATGTTGTCATTTCATTTGTAACTTTTAGATTCCGGTAGCGAGGTGCTGCCGAAGTGTCTCCAGACTTGTAAACGCGTTATAATCAATACAAGAGACAGTTGTTAGTGAATATCAAGCTGAAACAAACTCTGATTCATTGAATTCCGCCTTTGAATCAGTTTAGAGCTTTTCTGAAGACTCGTTCAGATCGATTCTCGATCCTACAAGTGGTATCAGAGCTCAGGAGGAAGAGCTCTTGATATTTCAGCTCGTTTTCACGGAGATATTCTGATTTCTACTCCATTCTTTCACATTTTTTAAAATTTTTTCGAAAAAAGTTGATTAATATGGTCTGATTTTGACATATATCACCTAAAATTGTGCTTTAATCAATCGGTTAACAAAATATATGGTAAAATCGACCTAAAATTGATCAATTTTATCAAAAATCAATCAGTTCGTTTGAGACTTATCTGATTCACGCGAACAGAAACTTTAGACTCAGATCTATGTTGAATTAGTGGACGATATGGAATGAAAATCATCTCATTGTGTTCGGAATCCAGAGTAGAACAATCTTTGAACACATCAGAGTCTAATCCAACCGAAAACATGATCATTTTGAGAAAAATTACATCAGATCGTTTGAACAATGTTTCAGTTCGTTTGAGAATTTGCATTCAGTTCGTCTGAAAGTCATACGAATTCGTTTGAAATCAGCAGATTTCAGTTCATACGAAGGTTGTCAGTTCGTCTGAAGTTTGACCTCAAATCGTTTAAATCTCAGTTCGTCTGATTCGCTAGTTCGTGTGTACTTCAAATCGTTTGAACTTTAAGTCGTCTGAATCCCAGTTCGTCTGAAGTGTGTTGATCAGTTCGTATGGAATATCATCAGTTCACGTGAAGATCAGTTGTCGGCCAAATCATGTTCGTTTATCACTTGAGTTTGTCGGAATAGTGGTTTAATCGGTTCAATTATCAACAATTGATGAATATCAACTTTGTCGGCACATGATTTAAAAGATAACAATCAGTTTGCATGTGAAATTGAATTGTCAATTGATGTTGACGGCCACATGTTGATCAGTTTGCATGTGTGGCTCATATGAGTTCATGTTAAGGGTCCAATTATCTTCAAGTAATCACGTGACCCATTTATTACAAATATTAGTGGCCCAATCATGTGAATACTTTTAAAAGGTTGTGAGAAAAGGTTTCAGTTTGCATCGATTTGAATTTCAGTTCATGTGGTTTGAAATCTAACTCAGTTTGTTTGAGATTTGTGAGACCAGTTCACACGAAGTGAATTTCCAGTTCGTCTGAAGTTCAATATCAGGTCGTTTAGAGAACTCAGTCCATTTGAACCTCCTGTTCGCGTGAAATCCAGTTCGTTTGAAAGTTCGTTTCAGTTCTAGTTCGTTTGAGAGTTCAGTTCACACGAAGTAAACTTGAACCTCTAGTTCGCTTGAAATTCAGTTCGCATAAGTTTTGGAATTTGAACTCAGTTCGTTTGAAAGAGGATATAACTTGAACTTGATATTTCGTTTAAAGTGACTGTTCTTGATAAACGTGTTTACAAATCATGGATATAAATTTCTTTAAAATGACAAAAGAAACACTTGATAGAATAAATGTATTAAAGAAAGAATTTGATTCATTTTCAGGTTGTCCAGGAGAAAGTACAAAGAGTATCATTGAGAGGTATAGCCATCTTGTTCGCTCAATGTCTGAGAAGGGTATTAAAAAGGAATCAGAAGAATGGGTTGAAAAATTTGTCAGTGCTTTACCTCGGGAAGAATGGGAAAATTATATCTTAAACTTGAAGACTTCTGGAGAATTTTCCCAACTGACAATTAGTCCACTCGTTAAAAAGATTGAAGAACAGATGGTGATCAATGCTGAGAAGAAGAAAAGTCAAAGTGTAAAATCAATATTAAAGAAGAGCAAGAGTAAAGGTGTTCAAGTGGGAGAGGAACAGACTGAAGAAATTTCAGTTTTGAAAGATGAGATGAAAGCTGATAAGAAACATATTTTTGAAATGAAGGAAAATTGTGAGAGGTTGAAATCAGAAAATGACAAACTGTTAAGTAATTTGAACAGTTTGACATTAGAAAACGAGATTTTGAAAGAAAAAGAAAAAGAATTTGAAAATGAAAAATTAAAATTTGAAAAAGATTTTCAAAGTCAAATGAAGATTTTAGAAGATGAGAAATCTACCATTTTTAAAAATAATCTTGAAAAACGGATTGAAATAAACTCTCATCTTCAGAAAATCATTCGACTTGAAAATGAAGCTGAAAAAGCTCGGATTAAAATCCAAGAGCTTGAAGAGAAATTGAAAGGTTTTGAGACTTTGTCATCAACACCAGATTATCCCTGTCCAAAACCGATCAATTCTATTCCAATAAGTGACAATGTCACAAACTTTGACAAAGTCAAAGTTGAAGATTGTGATGAGAAAACTGATGATGAAATTGAAAAAAGAAAAATATTTTTGAAATTAAATGAAATGTTTCAAGATACTGTTCTACATTCTACTGAAAAAGGTGAATGCTCAACGCAAAAACCTGTAAAGAAGAATGTGGAACAAAAACAAAAGGATAAAAAGCCGAAAAATCTTCAAAAAGAAAATAAAAGCTCATCGGTTCAATCATCCAATCGTGATAAAAAATCACAAAAATTGGAAAATCAAAACTCAAAAAATGTTGGCAATAAGTGGTGCAGGTCGGACCACAGTGCTCAAAAGTCAAATCCAGCAATCAAGAGGAGCAAGGAATATCATCAAGCCAAACAGTGCTTTGATTTGAGCATTTGGGCTGAAAATGGTGATTGGTACGATAACAGAGTGTGTTACCGATGTGGTTATCAAGGACACATTGCTGTTAACTGCCAAGGTTGGAATTATGAGACGAGAAGATGCTTTAACTGCAACATCAGAGGTCACATTGCCAGAGATTGCCTAAGGACATCAAATGAAAGATTGAGGGTTAATTATCAGAAATTGGCGAAGATTCCAGTCAATGTCAAGCTCCATGAACAGAAGGTTCTAAAACCTAAAGTTCAAGAACAGACAATTCAAGAAAAGAAAGTTAAACTTTCACAGGGGCAGAAAGACAGACTGAGGAAGAAGAGAAAGAAGGCGAGAGAGTATCTCGAGAAGATTTTGTCCTCGGGTTCACCGGACAGATTGAATAAGAGTTCTGATGATTCAACTCCCTCGATTGCAAAGTCAAGCAAGACGAATTCATCAGATACAAATTTAAGGACGAAAGAAGAAAAGAAAAAGAAGAAAATGGTCGGCGATGAATCTGACATGTTAAAGTCAGACAAGCCACCTTCAGGCGATGAATCTGACATGTCGAAGTCAGACAAGCCATGTACAGGCAATGATTCTGATTCGTCAAAGCCAGAGGAGCCATTGGTTGAGGTAAAATTGGAGAATTCAGGTTTAACAATGGATGATGAAAATTTTCCACCATTGTTGAACAAGAATTCAAAATCACCCAAGGACCGTCAGGCTTGGGTGAATCTGTTTAAATGAAAAACCTGACTTGCCGGAGATCCCAAGTTTGTAATCGTGGATCAGGAATCGGCATCTTTCTTGATAATTGTTTTTGTGATTGAATTCTAAAAATGTTTAATTTTTACAGAATAAGTGTGAATTGCTGGAGCTTCCAGGTTGGTAAGTGCGAAGCAGGAATCGGCATCTTGATTGGTAAAATGGTTTGTGTAGATGTTTTATTCCTACATATGTTTTAAATGTTGGATATTCTTACAAGTGGTATGAGGTTGATTTTGACAAAGTGATTACTCAAGGTCATTAGTTTGAACTTGATGTAATCCTGATACAATAGATTGAATGGACAAAATGATGAACCACACCCCTAATCTACAAGCGGTAAACTTAACAAAACTTATTTTCCGGAAAAATCATTTTGGTTAAAACAAACTTAAGTGTTTTGAAATCATAATGAGAAAATAGTTTTGTGAAAGGGGGAGTTCTGATTGTTTATGCCAAGTGGATGGCGATTTGAAGCAATTTGATATCGGTTGTCATTTTTTTGTATAGTTTATTTTCAATTTTTCTAAAATGTGTTTGCATTTTAGGGGGAGTAAGAAATTTTAGAAAATACAAAAACATTTGAAAATTTGAAAAAGACAAAAACATGATAAAACAAAAATGAGTTTTGTTGTCAAGAAGAGGAAATGATAATACATCAGTGGACGATCACAACATGCTAAAGAATTGGAAAGTTAAAAGTGATAAACGGTCTCACTGATGATGTGTCAGTAGGTTTTTGCACATTTAGTAGATTGTGACGAGATATAAACCTAAATTTCAAACTTGCTTATATCGTGGGGAAACATCTCTCGGATATATGGGTAACCCCCGAAATCTCGTTTGAAAGGTCTCGTATTCTGATATACTAGGTCTTTATACTCAAATGATGTCTGGGGTATTATTCCGGGACTTCTGCTGAACGATGGTTCTGACCTAGTCCTTGGATAATACTTTCCGCATATGCTTGAAACATAGCATAAACCCTCAGCATGCTGATGAAACAATAAAATTGATAGTCGCTGTTGTTGTAGCTAAAAGATCCTCTAAAGGGGACATACCATAAAGTCGAAGCTGATATCTCTCTGCGTATACGGAAGTATCGACCTGAGATCCCTCGGCCCTCGCATTACCTAATTTATGTACAGATATCATTTGTGTCATAATTACCCGTAAGACTGAATATTGGGATCTGGATACGGGAGTATATTCTGAGGTGGGACACTCGATTAAGTTTAAGTGCTTAAGACATTAATATCGTATCTCGAAACAGTTGAACTTTGTGTGAGAATTTAAGTGGATCAGTATACTGACAATCTAAGTGAATTGTTTAGAACTTAAAATGAAATGAAGATTAACGGTGTTGTTGATTTGTCTCAGAAACTGATATGATCCTCTTTCACAAACTCACAAAAATAGTGTCTGTATATATTTCTTTACTGCATTTTCTTTACATGAAAAATTTCCAAAAAGATTTTGAGTGTGTTTTAGCATAATTTTTTTGAAAAAGTCAAAAAGATTTTCGACAACTGATGTTGGAAAGCTGATTTTCAAAGTTCCAAGTGCTAAACATGATGACATTGTTGTAAGGGGGAGTGTGTCTTAATCAGCAAATGTGTTTTGACAATCAACAAGTGGTTCATCATAAAGAAAGTAGTTAGAGGGAGAGTTGTTGTTGGTGCACATGTTTATCAAAGAGAATTAGTGTTGGTGCACTTAATTTGTTAAAGTCATAAAACTTATTTCTGGGTTAAGAATGTGCAGGAAGTGCCAGGTTTCAGATTCTGAAGACAAAGAAAGTCAGACTACGATCCTGAAGCAGATGATGCTGAAGAACTAAAGGAATGCCAGCACATTGTTAAGGGGAGTCTGTTGATGCTGATTGAAAGAGTGAAGCCCAGAGACTGATAAAGATTGAAGATTGTGAAGACTCGACACTTAAGACTCGTCAACATCTGAGGGGGAGTCTGTTGGTGCACACATCTGTCGACTTCGTCTTATATCAAGTCTTGAATTCGTTGCGGATCTGAACAAGAATGATGTCAAGTTCGCATGAATGTTCAAACGAAGTGAATGTTCAAACGAAGTGAATGTTCAAACGAAGTGGATGTTCAAACGAAGTGGATGTTCAAACAAAGTGGATGTTCAAACGAAGTGAAAGTTCAAACGAAGTGGTCACTTCATACGAACTGGGGTTTGTCCAGTTCGTATGAAGCTCAAACGAACTGGTCTCCCTATAAATAGGTCATGTTGTCATTTCATTTGTAACTTTTAGATTCCGGTAGCGAGGTGCTGCCGAAGTGTCTCCAGACTTGTAAACGCGTTATAATCAATACAAGAGACAGTTGTTAGTGAATATCAAGCTGAAACAAACTCTGATTCATTGAATTCCGCCTTTGAATCAGTTTAGAGCTTTTCTGAAGACTCGTTCAGATCGATTCTCGATCCTACATTTTGAAACTTGAAAATTTGTTTAGTTTTGAAAGTTTTGTGGTTTGATCGAGACGGTATGACAATTTATTAAACAACGGAACCTCGTCAAGTCCAAGTCGTCCGAGCGAAGTGGGAATTACCCTAGTCCGTTCAGCTAACTATTCGTGATGGTTGTTCACGTTCAACCCGAAATCGGTTGTCTCTTTGATAGGAACCAGATCTCAGACCGACACTTCACTAGTAAACGAGTAGAAGGCATAAATGAGCTCCGATTCTATCGGTTTTGGGTGCATTGAGTGCAAAAGAGTTGAAATAAAGTTGTGAAACCATCTTTCAATCCTTCTAACCATGAAAATCTTTAGATCTATGCGAAAATAGTGTTAAATCATGTGGAAATCACTTAGATCTGAGTTGTTCTTAGTGGAATGAAGCCAAATCTTGAAGTTCATAAGAACTCCATGATGATATCATCCTAGAACAGCTCAAATCCGCTGATTTCACGGTTAAAAGTTAAGATTCAAGGGTGAAAATGATGAAGAAGTGTGTGTAGATGATAGATGTACAAGATTTGAGTTGAAAACTTACAAGAATCGCGAGAAATCGAGAGAAAAGAAGTCTTGAGTGCGCTGGTCGGAAGAGAGAGCTGTCACATCACTGTTTGTGATGTGACAGGGGTATTTATAGGTTGCCAAAAGAGGAAAGGAGCAAAAGTGTCGGATCAGATGTCACTCCGATCGGATGGCCATCCGATCGGGTGGTCATCCATACCATTCGATTGAATGGTCATTCGATCGAAGTGGTCCGGCGGGTTAGATTTCGATGTTTCGTTTTGCATTTTGAGCGTTGCGATGCGTTTAAGCGAGTGCCGATTAAGCGATGCGATAGATTAATAATTGTCATACAAATACTATATCTAACATACAATCATCATAAATAACTTGCGTTTAGCGTTTGCGATTCTATTGCATTGCGATAGAGTTGCGATTGCGTTTCGATTAATCACCACAACATAAAGTAAACATGCACAAGTAACACATAAATAGCACACACACGTAAAACAATATACAGAACCTATAATTCAAGTTGCGAATACGATTGCGATGCGATTAGCGATGAAATAGATTAGCGATTGATATCAATTAAACCACGATTATTATAGATACTCCGCATAATACAACTAAAGCAGATAAAATACAGAATTAGATTACAAGTCAATGAAGTAAAGTCAATAGTTAAGCAAGGAGTGACATATCGCAATTAGCAATCTTTTATTCCTTTGACTTTGACTTTGACTTGTACTTTGACTTTCTGAACGCGGGTTGTTACACACTAAATATGCGAAATTTATATACTTTCAAAATTAAAATATTACTTTATAAATTTCCTTAGACCTGAAGTTTGTAAATGAAGAGATATGGTCCCGGATCCCCTGCGGTTCCCGACAAAGCACATATCTGACCCACAACCTAGACAGTTGGCCATGACAACTCATCCATGGGGCCCACCCGCCACATGGAAATATGCCAACACTAGGGAGACAAAAGGGACAATTTGAAAGCGATGTGTAGCCAATGACTGTCCACGTATCACTGTACCAGGAGATCTCCACTAGCGGTTATCGCAGAGGAGACAAGAAGTACAACTATACAAGTTATATCAACATTTGGCCAATCATGCGTCACAGATTCACACACTCCCAAACCTCTACTAACGATTGACACAAAAGAGACAATGATGCGTGTGTAGTGTTATATATTTTTATTGATATTTTAAGCCCATTTTACACATTAGTCAAGTTTTAAATTTATAAAACACGATATTTTACTAACACTAAACACACATATGGGCAAGTGCACCCATCGTGAGCGTAGTATAGCATTGGTAAGATACCGAGGTCGTCCAAGGAAACAAGAGCTTTTAGTACCGGTTTATCCTCACGTCTAATCAAATCAAAATTTTTGGAAAAGGTTTTAAACATGAAAAATAAAAACTAAAATGCTGAAAATAAAAATAAAATAAAAATAGATAGACAAGATGAATCACTTGGATCCGACTCGCCTTTAATGTAACCTTTGATGATTTCTGCACTTTTGCACTTTTTAAGAGATTATCTTAGTTATAGTAGTAGGCCCCTCTATTGAAGGTGACGTTACCCTCAACCCAGTGGTTTGATTCAGCAAGGATACAATCCCAAAGGGTTGGAATATTCGAAGATAATGAATTAAGTTATTAATGCGTAAAGTGGTAGGCCCCTCTTTTGAAGGCGACGTTACCCTCGGCTAAGTGGTTTGAGTCAGCAGGGATACAATCCCAAGTAGCCGGGTTAATGTATTAATAGTAGTTTACATATGAGGGGATCAAGCCATTCGCACCCCCGCCATCCAATACCAGTGGGTATTGAAGGAGGTTCTAGTAAGCTTGACCCAGGTCCTTGCAGGATCTATACACCGAACAAGGCAAGAACCTTACCAAACCATTCCCTTAACCCCCGACCAGGTAGCCAACATATCTCTATATAGACCGTAGAGATATGAATTGTGAAAATCTTTTATTTTATATAGACAGTAAAATAATGCCAAGACACCGCGGACAAATGATAAGGAAGTTTCACCTTCAACATAAGAAACTAGTTATTAAAGTCATTAATACAAAACGAAATAAAAAGTGAGAAAAGATTAAAAATCAAAAGTATTACATTAAATGCTTGTCTTCACCAAGTGATGTAAGAGGCTTAGCCAAACATGGCATTTGATTGACAAGACCTCTTACTATCAATCTTGGATCCCGAGACTACTACACACACTCTAAGGTGGATGATGGATGATGGTGGTGGATGTGGGTGTTGTAGTGGTGGTGAAGTGGGAGAGAGGTGGTTTGCCAAGGGATGCCTTTGAAGTGAACCAATCACCCCTATTTATAGCCTGCACAGAAGCCCAGACACGGCCCCGTGTCCGCTGGACATGGCCCCGTGGCCATCCTCTTTCTCTTTCTTCATTAATTGCAATTGTCTGTATTAGGCTCCACACGCCCCCCAGTTCGATGGGCACGGCCCCATGTGTAGAAGTGTATCTGTACTATCAAGATTTGCAAGATTCTGCGAATCTTAACGTTGACCACGACCCGTGTTGAGCTGGGCACGCCCCCGTGCTGGGAATAGAAGCTTATATAACTTTGTCATTTTCTACAGACACCTGGCCACGCCCCCGTGTCCGCTGGGCACGGGGCCGTGGTCAGCCTTCCGTTTCTTGTTTTTGCTTGGGAAGATGTTGTCGAGGGGTCTGGCATGCCACGTTTATTCCTTTTCTTTGTATTTATGTTAGTTTTTGCCGCATATTTGTTCCTTTTGTTCATTTAAGCTAATTTGGTCCTGAAAATACCAAAGGAAGACTAAAGCACACTTTTTCCAACATTAGTATTAAAAAAGAGTTAGTTTTATGCCTCATTTGATGTAATTTATATGTTGTATTGTACACACATCAGACAACAAGGACATCCCCAAAGGCCGCTAACGCTCACCCTCCTTTGCGGACACTAACGGCCAACAAAAATCATTCCATGCCCTCCACTTTCACTCTCACTTACAATTTACTCTCTACAGAGCAATACTTATTCTTACGTCGGGTATTCTGTTTCGATCAATGCAACACACCTGCCGATATCGTTTCATATCACAACCTTATTGTCGGATTTTCTGCGTCGATTGTTATACCGAGTGCCAGTACCGTAATATTTCTAATCAATACCTTCTGAATTTCTATCACAAAGCGCAGAGAAATTCCAGTTTATTAAATATTGTAACTAGCTTACTTTCTTAATTTAGGTTTGAAGATATTTAGAGGTGCACAAATCAGTTTTTTCAATACCCAGTTCTGGGTATGAAACAAGTTTCAGGCGTGATCGGGTATTGAAAATTGGGTATTGAAAAATTGTGTATTGAGAGAAATTGGGTAGGGTTCCCATGCGGGTATTGAGGAGAAGAACATACCCTATATACCCGGGTATGGTATGATCGGGTTTGAGTGTTCATACCATGTTTTAGAAAATAAGCTTTTTTTTATTTTACACAAAAATAAATTCGTTTTAAAGTTAAGATTGGTTTGTAATTTATAAAAATAATTAAAATAAATTACAATAACATAAATTTACTCAAGTACAAATTATTTCCTTTATAATATGCATTTAAATAAAACTTAAATATAAAGTTGGAAAGTAAATATAAAAATATACTTTAAAAATTAGGGTATTATGCCACGTATTAAAAAAACCGGTATCGGGTATAAGGTATAACCGGGTTCGAGTATTGGGTATGACCGGTTCCGGGTATATTTGGGTATAAATCAAATACGATATTGATCTCAAAACGTATACCATATCCATACTTTACGGGTAGGGTCGGGTTCGGTTACAGGTATAAAATATCTGGGCTGCAAAGATATCTGGTTCTAGGTTTTTTTCGGGTATGGTTCCTGAAGGGCCGGTCTAGAGCAAGTGCGGGGTGGGCGACCGCTCTGGGCCCAAAACGAAATAGGGCCTAATAAGATTTTATACATATATATATATATATAGGATAAGGATCATGTGAGAAGTAGTAGGCTAAATGAGAAACTTGAGAAGCATTCTGGACCACACATTTTCCCTAAGCAAAAAAATGCAAAAAAAAGGTGAAAAAAATGCAAAAATATTTTTTTTTTTTTTTTTGGGAAAAATCGCTGCTCTTTCTTTAAGAATTAAATTTTTTTTTATTTATACATATGTGTATATTGTTAATCTTTTAACTATACATATATGTAAATTGTCAATTATACATATATGTATATACATGTTTAAAATTGAAAAATAAGTGTTATTTAGGGTTTAGCATTAGTATTTAGGGTTTAGCATTAGGGTTTAGGGTTTAGCTTTATGGTTTAGGGTTTAGCTTTAGGGTTTAGCATTAGGGTTTAGCTTTTGGGTTTAGCATTAGGGTTTAGCTTTTGGGTTTAGCATTAGGGTTTAGCTTTTGGGTTTAGCTTTAACTTTTGGGTTTAGCTTTATCTTTAGGATTTGTATTAGGGTTTAGCATTAAGGGTTTAGCTTTAGTGTTTAGTTTTAGCTTTTGGGTTTAGCATTAGGGTTTAGCTTTAGAGTTTAGCATTAGGGTTCCGCTTTAGGGTTTAGCTTTAGGGTTTAGAGTTTAGGGTTTAGCATTAAGGTTTAGCTTTAGTGTTTATGGTTTAAGATTAACAATATACACATTTTTTCAATTTTAAACATGTATATACATATATGTATAATTGACAATATACATATATGTATAGTTTAAAGATTAACAATATACACATGTGTATAAATCAAAAAAAAAATTAAAAAAAAAAATTTAATCCTTAAAGAAAAAGCTGCGATTTTTCAAAAAAAAAATTGCATTTTTTTCACCTTTTTTTTTGCATTTTTTGCTTAGGGAAAATGTGTGGTTCAGATTGCTTCTAAAGTTTCTCAAATAGGGTGGACTTCTCTTAGGATCCCTACCCTATATATATATATATATTTAGGGGAAGGTTCAAATGAAAACCATTAGTTATTGTGAAAACTCAAAAACTAATTAAAAAAGATATATATATATTATATATATATATATATATATATATATATATATATATATATATAGGGTAGGGATCCTAAGAGAAGTCCACCCTATTTGAGAAACTTGAGAAGCAATCTGGACCACACATTTTCCTTAAGCAAAAAATGCAAAAAAAATGTGAAAAAAATGCAAAAGTTTTTTTTTTTTTTTTTTTTTTTTGAAAAATCGCAGCTTTTTCTTTAAGGATTAAAAAAATTTGGATTTATACACATGTGTATATTGTTAATCTTTTAACTATACATATATGTATATTGTCAATTATACATATATGTATATTGTCAATTATACATATATGTATATACATGTTTAAAATTGAAAAAATGTGTATATTGTTAATCTTAAACCATAAACACTAAAGCTAAACCTTAATGCTAAACCCTAAACTCTAAACCCTAAAGCTAAACCCTAATGCTAAACCCAAAAGCTAAAACTAAACACTAAAGCTAAACCCTTAATGCTAAACCCTAATACAAACCCTAAAGATAAAGCTAAACCCAAAAGTTAAATCTAAACCCAAAAGCTAAACCCTAAATACTATTGCTAAACCCTAATGCTAAACCCTAATGTTAAACCCTAAAGCTAAACCCTAAACCATAAAGCTAAACTCTAAACCCTAATGCTAAACCCTAAATACTAATGCTAAACCCTAAATAACACTTATTTTTCAATTTTAAACATGTATATACATATATGTATAATGGACAATATACATATATGTATAGTTAAAAGATTAACAATATACACATGTGTATAAATCAAAAAAAAATTAAAAAAAATTAATTCTTAAAGAAAAAGCTGCGATTTTTCCAAAAAAAAAAAAATTTGCATTTTTTCACCTTTTTTTTTTCATTTTTTTGCTTAGGGAAAATGTGTGGTCAAGAATGCTTCTCAAGTTTCTCATTTAGCCTACTATTTCTCACATGATCCTTATCCTATATATATATATATATATAGGGGAAGGTTCAACTGAAAACCATTAGTTATTGTGAAAACTCAAAAACTAATTAAAAAAGCCAAAAAAACATACCAAATTTTTTTTTTTTGCATACCAATTTTCGCAATTTTATATATATATAAAAAAAATTTCAAAAAAAAAAATTTGTAGTACACATGTGTAGTATTACACATGTGCACTACAATTTTTTTTAAGTTTTTTATATAAAAAACCTTCGATTTTTATAAAAAAAAAATTGAAAAAAAATTTGGTGTGTTTTTTAGACTTTTTTAGTTAGTTTTCGAGTTTTCACAGTAAAAGTGGTTTTTATTTGAACCATCCCCATATATATATATATATATATATATATATAGGATTATCATATAGGGTGAGGTTCTAGAGTGAACACTAATGTATTTGCGAACTGAGTGAACAAATCCTGGCCATTGATCTACACACCTGTATGGCCAGGATCTCATCATCAAATCGTAAAATACACTAGTGTATTTCAACATCAAATCATGGCCAATGATCTACACACGTGTATAGCCAGGATTAGTTCACTCAGTTCGCAAGCTACACTAGTGTCACACCCCCAAAATACCACATGCGGAAACACCGCGGGACATGACGTACCAGGATCCAAGCCACCAATCACATTGAACCACTAATAAATAATTAAATAAAAACATTCGATTCATTTCATAATATAAATCCAAGACATAAGTTAAACCAAAGTAACATTCAGCGGAAGCATAAGATTATTCGTTGTTCAAGTATTTCAAAACAATGTACTAAACCAAGAATAAATATCCAAGAGTTGTGACCCATGACCACTCCAGCACTCCCAGATAGCAAGTTCCATGTCCAAGAATCTAACGACCTGCAAGCATGCAGATAAGTGTGTCAGACGATGCTGGTGAGTTCAAAGTTTGTTAACACGTTTTAGTTACCAGATACGAGTATAAGACGATTCAATGATTTGATTTGATGTTGTTATTAACTCGATTACCGCAGATGGCTCTAGATTTATTTGCCCAAACCCCAATGCTCTATCACACATTGGTCAAGTGGTTAAGGTAATTAGTTCACTATTGATAATAACCCTAACCCATATGACATCACAGCAATAGAACCATAATCATCAACAACTCATCCAGTAACAATGTTTATACACTAACCTTGATGTGGTATAGATCGGTGGTGCCTAGGGTTTGAGAGTCTCGAATGGGAGATGAGGGAACTGTCGTCGCTTAAGTTTTAGGGGAAGACTAGGGTTGCAACTGATCAGTTGTGCGACATATATACACTAACGTTCTAAAAGGGAGTGGGTTGGGCCTTTACTGGGCTTTGATGACAACTAGGCCGGCGAAAGTTGTTTGTGATGAAAGACAGTCTTTCGCCGGGACCCCTTGTGGCAAAACACTAATGTTTCGTCTGGAATGGTTTTAATTTATAAACAGTTTAATTTGTTCATTCACAATAACATAACAATTCATTAATCATCACAACTCTAGTCTTTCAACAATAACACATCACATAACACAAAACAATTTATCAAAACAAAATTGTCACACATGAGATACGTAAGTGGAGGAACTTGAAATCTCGGGTTATCACATCACCCCCAACTTGAAAGAAATTTCGTCCCGAAATTTGGCAAGCAATCCAAAACGGTACGGTGTTAGATCAAGATGACTGTGCATTTTCCGCGGGTGCCACATCATCCCCAACTTGATTGGGAATTTCGTCCCGAAATTCACTAGTCGCATCAGATTTGGATTTGTCAGCTGGGAATAAGTGGGGGTACTTGAGCTTCATCTGATCCTCGCGTTCCCATGTGAACTTCGGTCCTCGTCTTGAGTTCCAACGAACCCCCACGATCGGAATTCGACTATGCTTACGGACCTTGACTTCCCGGTCCATGATTTCGATAGGTTCCTCGACAAACTGCAACTTGTCATCGATTTTCAGTTCTTGAAGCGGTACTACAAGTGTCTCATCAGATAAACACTTCTTCAGCTACGACACGTGGAAAACATCATGAACGTTACCCAACTCAGCAGACAACTCTAGCTTGTAGGACACTTTACCAATTCATTCCAGAATTTTGAATGGCCCAACATAACGTGGATTAAGCTTGCCATGTTTCCCAAAACGCACCACACCTTTCTAGGGTGAGACCTTCAACATAACATGATCGCCTACAGCGAATTCCAAAGGTTTCCTGCGCTTGTCAGCGTAGCTTTTCTGACGGTCGCACGCAGCTGCCATACGATTCCTGATTTGAACAATCTTTTCTGAAGTTTCAACCACCAACTCTGGGCCTGTGATCTGGCTGTCACCCACCTCAGCCCAACAAAGAGGTGAACGACATTTCCGTCCATACAATACTTCAAATGGAGCTGCCTGAATACTGGTATGGTAGCTATTGTTATAAGAAAACTCTATCAAAGGCAAATGTTTCTCCCAACCCTTTTCAAAATCAATCACGCACGCCCGCAGCATGTCTTCTAGTGTCTGGATGGTTCGTTCATTTTTACCATCCGTCTGTGGGTGGTAAGCAGTACTCATGTCGAGGCGTGAACCAAACGATTTGTGCATCGACTGCCACAAATCTGAGATGAAACGCGGGTCACGATCAGAGATAATAGAGGTCGGCACCCCGTGCCTAGAAACCACCTCCTTGAGGTAAACAGCTGCTAATTGTGAGAACTTATCCGTTTCCTTGATTGCAAGAAAATGCGCGGACTTCGTGAGACGATCAATGATCACCCAAATGGTATCGTTCCCGTTTTGAGTTTTCGGCAAACTCGTGACAAAATCCATTGCGATTTGCTCCCATTTCCACATGGGTATTTTTGGTTGTTGCAGCAATCCAGACGGTTTCTGATATTCCACTTTAACTTTCGAGCAGGTCAAACATTTACTCACATAAGTCGTGATGTGAGATTTCATATTCGGCCACCAATACATGACTTTGAGATCCTGATACATCTTATCCGAACCTGGGTGAACAGAGTATCGAGACTTGTGTGCTTCGTCCATCACAAGCTCTCTAAGGTTACCGAACAAAGGGATCCATACACGCTCCATGAAGTAGAGGATACCATCCGATCTCTCTACAAGTCATTTTTCCATGCCCCTCAAGTACTCTGCTTCAATCTTTTCCTCTTTCAACGCTTCATTTTGTGCAGAACGGATCCGGTCAGGCAAGTTAGAATGGATAGTGAGCTGCAAGGCGCAAACACGTTTGGGTTTCGATTCCTTCCGACTGAGTGCATCAGCCACAACGTTAGCCTTACACGGGTGATACTTAATGGCACAATCGTAGTCATTTAAGAGTTCTACCCAGTGACGCTGTCGCATATTCAATTCCTTCTGGTCAAAGATATGCTGAAGGCTCCTATGGTCGGTATAAATAGTGCATTTAGTCCCGTACAGGTAATGCCTCTTGATTTTGAGCGCAAACACCACGGCTCTTAACTCCAAGTCGTGAGTCGTATAATTCTTCTCGTGAACCTTCAACTGTCGCGAGGCGTAAGCTATCACCTTCTCGCGTTGCATCAGCACGCAACCGAGACCCTGAATCGAAGCATCACAATATACCACAAAATCTTATGTACCTTCAGGTAGAGACAAGATCGGTGCACTGCAGAGTTTCTGTTTTAACAACTGGAAAGCATCTTCTTGCTTCGATCCCCACGAGTATACAATGCCTTTCTGTGTTAACGAGGTAAGAGGTTGGGCGATCTTCGAAAAGTCCTTAATAAATCTGCGATAGTACCCAGCGAGACCAAGAAATTGTCGCACCTCTAAAGGAGTCTTTGGTGCCGCCCAATTTCTGATAGCATCAATCTTAGCAGGATCCACGTGTATCCCTGATTCGTTCACGATGTGGCCAAGGAAGTGTACCTCTCGAATCCAGAAGTCACACTTAGAGAATTTCGCGTAAAGCTGCTCCTTTCTCAGAAGCTCCAAAATAAGACGCAAGTGCTGCTCGTGATCTTCCTTGTTCTTTGAGTAGATCAGAATGTCATCGATAAACACGATAACGAAGTCGTCGAGATATGGTTTGCATACACGGTTCATGAGATCCATGAAGACCGCTGGCGCGTTCGTCAACCCAAACGGCATAACTAAAAACTCGTAATGCCTATGCCGCGTTCGAAAAGTCGTTTTAGGAACATCCTCCTCTCGGACTCTCATCTGATGATAGCCCGATCTTAAGTCAATCTTCGAGTAAAAACTGGACCCTTGCAACTGGTCAAATAAGTCGTCGATACATGGTAGAGGATAATGATTCTTAACTGTCATCTTGTTGAGTTCCCGATAATCAATACACATGCGAAAGGACCCGTCTTTCTTCTTTACAAACAAAACTGGGGCTCACCAAGGCGAAGAACTAGGTCTGATAAAACCCCTATCCAACAGTTCCTGAAGTTGATTAGATAACTCTTATAACTCCACAGGTGCAAGACGATAAGGAGCACGAGCAATTGGAGCTGCTCCTGGTGCAAGGTCGATCTGAAATTCCACTTGACGGTGAGGAGGTAAACCAGGAAGCTCCTCAGGAAACACATCCGAAAATTCACGGACGACTGGCAGGTCTTCGATCTTTCGTTCTTCAGACGGAGTATCAGTAACAAGTGCTAGAATAGCAGGATACCCCTTTTGTAGACACTTATGCGCTTGCATAGCTGAGATGATACCAACCATCGCACCACTATGATGCCCCTGAACTGATAGGAATTCTCCACTGGAGAGAGGAATACGCACGATTTTCTCTTTACAGAGAATTTCAGCTTGATACTTAGACAACCAATCCATACCAACCACTACATCAAAACTACCGAGGGTAAGAGGAAGGAGGTCAATATTAAACACTTGACCCACAAGGTCTAGGTCACATCCCTTAAGAACGTGCGAGGCTTCAATTGTATTACCATCGGCTAACTCTACTACATGCTTAGCTTCTAGAGGTGTTGGTGCTAACCCTAATCGTTGACTGAACTCTAGGGACACATACTCCAATCGGCTCTGATACCAAACTGTCACACCCCTAAAATACCACATGCAGAAACACCGCGGGACGTGTGACGTACCAGGATCCAAGCCACCAATCACATTGAACCACTAATAAATAATTAAATAAAAACATTCGATTCATTTCATAATATAAATCCAAGACATAAGTTAAACCAAAGTAACATTCAGCGAAAGCATAAGATTATTCGTTGTTCAAGTATTTCAAAACAATGTACTAAACCAAGAATAAATATCCAAGAGTTGTGACCCATGACCACTCTAGCACTCCCAGATAGCAATTAAGTTCCATGTCCAAGAATCCAACGACCTGCAAGCATGCAGACAAGTGTGTCAGACGACGCAGGTGAGTTCAAAGTTTGCTAACACGTTTTAGTTACCAGATACGAGTATAAGACGATTCAATGATTTGATGTTGTTATTAACTCGATTACACCGCAGATGACTCTAGATTTATTTGCCCAAACCCCAATGCTCTATCATACATTGGTCAAGTGGTTAAGGTAATTAGTTCACGACCGTCCTCCCTGGTACGGTGTGAGGGTGTCAAACCTAATAGCGCTATCAACTAATAACCCTGTTGCCTCCCCGGCAACTAATCGGTATATGTAAGGGGACTTAATGATAGAAATGAGTGTAATAACCAACATCCCAATTACCCGACGTTCCTCCCCGAAACGATTACCAGATGTCCCTCCCCGGGACGCATGCTTGGAAAAAGAGCAGTAAACTCACCTTGGTTTGCTCGGTATGATTGGTTACTTGTTCACAGTTAATCAATCAAGCCTATGATATTCATGTATATGTAATCAGTTTATGTTCACTTTGTACACGTATAAGTTGTAATCATGGTGTGCATTCAAGCAACAGTTTCCGATTAACACGTAGCAGACATTCCAACACATACATATCCACTATTCACACACATGTTTCACAACAGTATCCAACAGTAAGTGTGCTAATCAAAACCGAATTATGTTTTCCTCAGACATAACTGATATCATTAACAAGCAAGGATCAACATATAGTCAATCATTATTATACTCGTTCCAAACGACAGTCTGTCTATGAGCTTCTGTCCTAATGACGAAACTTCAGGGCGACGAAACATCAGATTCTTTGTCGGCAATTGTGAGACAAAACATTACAGTTATTTGTCAAGGGTTCTTGTGATGACACATTGAGATGTTTCGTCGAGGTGTGTGACGAATCATCAAGGAGGGTTTTTCGCCAACTATGGTCTTTCATCGGGGGTCTCTTTCGTCGCTGCCAACAGCAGACGATTACCCTCTCTGCAATCTAGTAGCAGTTAATCAAATATTGACATAGTTATCGGATCAATCAATCATCATCTCTTGATAACAGTTACATTCATCATCCAAACATTCCAACCGAATCATATACACTATGAATACAACCTTAATATGCAAACCCTAGTTTCTTATGTAACATTAACACAGTGATCACTCGTTTAATCCAAAAGCTATTAACTGTTCACATACAGGCAACACTAGATCATCACAAAAACATATCAATCCATATACATACATGTTCATGTCCAATCTAGTCCGTACATAAAATCATGAATCAACTATCAAACCTTTCTCATGCAAGTATCAGATTTACACTATTGATAATAACCCTAACCCATACGACATCACAGCAATAGAACCATAATCATCAACAACTCATCCAGTAACAATGTTTATACACTAACCTTGATGTGGTATAGATCGGTGGTGCCTAGGGTTTGAGAGTCTCGAATAGGAGATGAGGGAACTGCCGTCGCTTAAGCTTTAGGGGAAGACTAGGGTTGCAACTGATCAGTTGTGCGACATATATACATTCACGTTCTAAAAGGGAGTGGGTTGGGCCTCTACTGGGCTTTGATGACAACTGGGCCGGCGAAAGTTGTTTGTGACGAAAGACAGTTTTTCGTCGGGTCCCCTTGTGGCGAAACACTAATGTTTCGTCTGGAATGGTTTTAATTTATAAACAGTTTAATTTGTTCATTCACAAGAACATAACAATTCATTAATCATCACAACTCTAGTCTTTCAACAATAACACATCACATAACACAAAACAATTTATCAAAACAGAATTGTCACACAGGAGATACGTAAGTGAAGGAACTTGAAATCTCGGGTTATCACAACTAGTGTTCACTCTTGAACCTAATCCTATATTAGGTTCAAGAGTGAACACTAGTGTAGCTTGCGAACTGAGTGAACTAATCCTGGCCATACACGTGTGTAGATCATTGGCCATGATTTGATGTTGAAATACACTAGTGTATTTTACAATTTGATGATGAGATCCTGGCCATACACGTGTGTAGATCAATGGCCAGGATTTGTTCACTCAGTTCGCAAATACATTAGTGTTCACTCAAGAACCCCACCCTATATATATATATATATATATAGTGAAAGTGTTAAATACAATATCCCTTAACGTACAATACGTACGATATAGTGAAATCGCATGTTATAAAATAGTATGGATGAAATAGCATGTGATAATCTTGATGAAATCGCATGTTGGTTTTTTGTAACAATTTCGCATGTGGTAATTTTGATGAAATCGCATGTTAAAAAACCAACATGCGAAATTGTTACAAAAAACTAACACGTGATTTCAATGTGGGATGAAGATCTGACGGCTGAGATGAGCGCGTGCATATTGTACGTTAACCTAACCCTATATATATATATATATATATATATATATATATATATATATATATATATATATATATATATATATATATATATATATAAACGAGATCAGGAGAAAACGGCAAAAAGTGTGAGAACGGTGAGAACGCATCCTGGCCGAACACGTGGCGCGGGGCATGATCAGGGTCCGAGGGGTTTGTTTGTCTTTTTAGTATTCTTCTCCTTTCACGATTTTCGCGTTTGACATGTTGCTTTATTTTTTGCGTGCAAGATAATTTTGGCGTTATGTAGAATTATTAATTATTTGGCGTTTTACTGTTTTTTTCTCAGATTTCTTTTCGTTGAATTAATTCTTTTTGTGTCACATAGTTAATTTTTTGGCGTTATGGCTTTTTCCATGTCATTTTTGGCGTTTTGTATCTTTTTTGTTAATAATTGATTACCATAGATAAATATTTTGTAAAACTACAATAACACGAAAATCAAAATAAACTAATAGTCTTCCATAGGTGGGATTATATCAGAGATGTACCCATCGCTTTGTTCATCACTTTCTTCAGATTCTTCATAATCAAATTTCATTTTTGCGTATAACGCCATTAGCTCGTCTCTTCTTTGCTGCAACCTATTCTTGAATATCACTGCATCCTTGGATTTTGGATCGTTTGAAGGTGTTAAATCACAGAGTTGTTAAATGATAGATAGCAACCATGTCTTCAACATTTCTTCCATTGACCTTGAATATTGCACCCCGTTTTTATAAGTCACTTCAAGTGCTCATTCTTCCTCATGCAATACCCAACTGCTAAGTTTTGGTATAGGAGTATCTTCAATATCATCATCATCTTCATCTTCTTCTGCCGGAAATTTTCTCTTCAGTCTTTTTATTACAGTTCTCGTTCTTTCACAATCGTTGTCTATTGGAACCCCAAGGGCCAGGATATCCTTCTGAACCTTTTCATTCATTCCAAGCATGGCTTTGATTGTCCTTACCTTTACCTTTCTTCTATCAGAGAACTTTATGATGAATCGTTTCTCTTTCCTTTCAAACCTCCATGCAATAACATTAGCCATTTTTTAATTTTTTGGCGTTTTGGACAATATGTGGCGTTTTAGTCAATTTTTTTGGCGTGTTTGAGCTTGGGTTCTCATGGTCTTCTTTTATATTGACTTTTTTTCCTGCGTATGACAGGTAATTATGGCGTTTCGAAAAAGATAAATAATTATAATAAATGTTAGTAATTATGTTTTCCGTCGTTTCATTTTACTGTTTTTTGCAGTTTACCGTGTTTTGTTTTCAGACTCAACTGTTTTTGTAGTGAAACACGTCAAATCTTTGACGACTGTAATTATGGCGTTTTGTTTTCCAATGGCGGTTAGATAACTATTGGACTTCTTTTTGTTTTATATTCTTTGCACATTGTTTCACGCTTTTTTTTATAATATTAGTTGTTCAAATTAATTTTATTATAGTTTGTTAGTTTTTTGGGGGCGTTTTTTATGGCATTATGGCGTTTTACACGCATTTGCTAATTTTGGCGTTTTATTATATTTTTTCATTATAGCATTGATATTCTTTTGTTGTTTATTAACTGAAATTACAAAACAAACAATAGATAAAGAAAATAAAAAAAAACAAAGTAGAAGCAATTTATGATTTTAAATCTTCAGTGTCATCAATCTCTTTTTTCTTTTGAAACTACAAAAAATGTGACAAATAAATGGCGTTTTGGGTTTGGCGTTGTTTATTTTCTTTGTCCATGTGTTGAAGTGTCTTTATGGATGTTGGAGACATATATCGACCCCGTGTGGGTGGATGTTATCTGCCTGTCGTCATCATTATAATCATCGAGGCCAAAGTAGCATTTACACTGGTATAGGTCTCTTCTTATCATCCAAACCTTCTTCAGGAACAAAGATGACAATATGACATATGGGTGTCATCAGTCCCTCTTTTTTCAATTTTGTCCATCTCATGCAGCAAAATCTTTCTACATTCACGTAACAAATCATTCAATGAAGCTTCATGCAGAACATTACTAAGGATTAAAGAAAAGATGTTTGTCGTCGTTGTATTTTTTGGCGTTTTACATTGAGTTGTAATTTTTTTTAGCAACCACTGTGTGTTTTTTGGTGTGATAAAAGAAAGGGTGGTGAGTCGTTTCTATCTATAGAATTTTTTTTGGCGCATAGTTTAGGCGGGATGTTATTTTTATAACAAAAAATGTAATTAACATTTATCCGGATGTAAGCTTTGGCGTTATATATAATGGTGTTTTATATTTTTTGGCGTTTTTGTAGCCAGAGAGCTTAAATAAAAACACAGAAAAAAGTACGCAGTGATAAAATTGGCATTTTGTATTTATTTGGCGTTTTATTTTTCAATGGCGTTTTCTGTGAGAAATGTTTTTTTACTTTTTTACCCTTAATGAAGCGCGTCCACGTAATAAAATTGGTGTTATTTACTAAAATGTCACTGCGCCAATCTAGTCCATAGATTGTTTTGATTGGACGATCCATAAGCGTTCTCACCGTTCTCACACTTTCTACCATTTTCTCTAAATCCTTACCCTATATGTTTTTAAAAAAAATCTTAAAGGATTTAGAGATCCATAGATTGTTTTGATCGGACGATCCATAAGCGTTCTCACCGCTCTCACACTTTCTACCGTTTTCTCTAAATCCTTACCCTATATGTTTTAAAAAAATCTGTGAGAAATGGTTTTTTACTTTTTTACCCTTAATGAAGCGCGTCCACGTAATAAAATTGGTGTTATTTACTAAAATGCCACCGCGCCAATCTAGTCCATAGATTGTTTTGATCGGACGATCCATAAGCGTTCTCACCGTTCTCACACTTTCTACCGTTTTCTCTAAATCCTTACCCTATATGTTTCAAAAAAATTCTTAAAGGATTTATGAAAAAAAAAATGTTTTGGGCCTTTTCAAAATTTTGGATTTGTGATTTTGCTAATGTTTAGACTTTGATTAATAATTTACGGAGATTTGCGAATAGGGCCCAAATTTTTTATCTCGTATAGGGTTAATTTTTTTCTTTTAAGATTTTCGGAAATGACTCTGTGTTCCTGGTACGGGTTTTTTTTTTGCACCTCTATTAATAAATAATAGGTAAACCAAAAGTATTCTTGGCCCATAAATACAACCTTGACATAAGCCCAAGCCCAAGTTTTCGTCAGATCAGATGAACCAACATATGGGGCCTAACATTATTTATATTGTTCTAGTTTGACAAAAACTTGCCATTTAGTCATTTATCGACAGCTTTTTGGTGTGTGTGAAAATAAAGATATCACATGCAAGTACATTTCTAAAAGTAATAGAAACATAAAACCAAATATTCTTAAACCAGTATTTATAAGCCTTAAAAGCCAAATTAAAAAAAAATGGAATTAAAATCGCGAAATTACACCTTAAATGACTAGACTATAGTAACAAAAAATTAAAACCAAATCTTATGTTACATTTCATTGAAATTTTTTTCACTAGCATTCAAATAAATACGCTACTATTTAGACCAAAGCCGGTCCATATTAGCATTCACATAAACTTAAGAAAAATAAATAAGAGACTTGTGAGGTCTTAAGCTAGGTACCAAAACTAATAAGTTTGTTCAGAATGAAGCGCAACATGAACCTCTTGGACGAAAACAACCATTGTGACCTCTTAAGCTACCAAGGTACTCTAAAAATACATTTACCTTTTGAACGAAGACAACTGAAACAACCATTGCATCATTTAACACGCATCATGTGACAAAAAGTAGTTGAATAGTTCTAAAAAACCTATCTCGTTCAAAAGTCACGATGCTCCCAAATATCGAAGATATGACCATATGGGTGAATAAACACCTGATAAAGGAGCATCAATAACCATCAAAAGTGTAAATGGAAAAAGTGCAACGTCACGCAATTGCGCAAACTAATAGTTAGGTGAACACTGAATCCACATTTACATCGGTTAGTGTCTTTGTCACTTCTTGTCAACCATCCCTCATAAATGATAAATAGTGAGAAACTAGTTAACGAAATTTACCTTAATGGATGAAGCTCTAATGTGATCATATACAAACATTGCTATACCGAGTTCTCTCTACGAGTAAGGATTATTATGACCTTAGCAAAAACACCTCTCATCAGTGCCTAGAAAAACTTTATGACCCGTTGGTGAATTTCTTATAGTTCTTACCATTTAGATGTATCACGAGGAGTAAACAAATGTGAATATATTGTGATACATTCTTGAATATGGATAATCGAGATAAGATACAAAACTGATGCATCATAAATTATACATATAATTAATAAACTTTTTTTTACAAATTAATGGCTTTTTATTTGATTGATTGGATATATAAACTTAATTGTGCATCTTGTTTAATTTTAGATTTTGAACGAGATTTATCATAAAGGAAGAGATATGTGGTGATTTAGGGCCGAGAAGCATAAATGAGTTTAAGATGCCTACAAAAACGAAAGTCCATATGGACCATTTGTGTCAATACGTACCGTATGGATGATGTCACGATGATCAGCCAAGTACTGAAGATGATACGCACCATGATGTGTCGTTACAACCCGTATTGCTGATGCAAAGGGAGATTGTAGTACAAATTTCATCGTTGTCTTTTAACAAGTCAATATGGTCCGTATTCGAGTCATATGGTTTGTATGTCGACCAACGAGGAAACCTTAAAATCAACTATTTAAACAACATTGACAATCGTTTTTGGGGACTTCGAAAACCTATGAATACCAAAAGGCTACGAGCGATATAAGAAAGCTTTTGGAGCATAAAAGAAGACTTTTGAAGAATAGTTGAATATAAACGCTCCCAATTAACTTCTAAATACGTTATCCGACTCGGTTTGACTTTAATTATTTTGTCTTTGTTTGATTTTTTGTAATGAACATGATTGTGTTTTTTTTTATTCTCAATTATGAGTAGCTAAACCTTTCCAAAGTCTAGGTTAAGATGAATCTTGATATGGTTTGACTTTTTTATTGGCTTTTGCTTATGAATTGTGTTATTTGAGTATAGTCATGTTTTTTTATTACTTATAATAATGTGTGTGTCTGTTCATACTATCTTTAGGTTATCAATCTCCGATTTATGATAAAAGGCATGATATTTGACTGAGTAATTGATGAGTTTAAGAACATAATTGCAGAATATGTGTGCTACCTTACGCTTAGCTCTTAAGAGTCTTAAGGTTTTTTTTAAGGTTTTCATATTCATTGTTAGGTTGATGGCCAGGAGATATAGCAAACGTGTGATACATCTTCTTAGCCATGTTTAGGCAATTCTAAGTCATAAGCAAGATTCAACTAGGTTTGGTTCGTGGTTTTAGAGTGTTAATGTGTGTCTATAGTGTTTAGCATTTCTTATATCACGAGTCTACAAGCCTTGACCGAGGATCTAGTCTATTTTAGCTTTTTACATAATTATTGGTTCTTAATTGTAGTAGATTCTTAATTGTAGTAGATTCTAGAGTAATTAGGCTGTGGTTCTTAATTGTAGTAGATTCTAGAGTAATCGGGTCTCAAAATTAATCTTTCCAAGTCGAACTTGTATGCTCTTGGGGTTGATTGGAGTGAGGTGGAGGTCCAAGCGACTTTGGTTGGGTGTAAAGCGGATAAATTTCCGTTCCGTTATTTGGGGATTACGGTGGGAGCGAACATGAGTAACATCAACAACTGGAAACCGGTGTATGACGTTTTCGAAGCTAGGTTATCGAAATGGAAGGCCGAATCTCTCTCAATCGGTGGTAGGCTTGTGCTCATTAAGTCCGTTCTTGAAAGCCTCCCTACCTATTATTTCTCGGTTTACAAAGCTCCGGTTAAAGTTATTAAGGACCTGGAAGGTATGATAAAACGTTTTCTTTGGGGGGGTTCCCAAGAGGGTCATAAAATTCATTGGGTAGCTTGGGATAAGGTCTCGGTTCCTAAAGACTACGGTGGGCTAGGGCTGTGCAAACTCAGAGACATTAACTTGGCTCTTCTATCTAAGTGGTGTTGGCGGTTTAAGGTGGAGCAGAACTCCCTTTGGTGTAAAGTGGTGAATGCTATCCATTGTGGTCCTCGGAATTGGGACTTTTTGCCGGTCAGGAAAAATATGGGAGGTCCGTGGAATAAATTAGTCAAATGGGTCGCCAGAACGATGATAGATGGTATTCCGTTAAGAAGCTATTTTAGAGGTGTTCCTGGTAAAGGAGACTGCATTGCTTTTTGGCTCGATCCGTGGGTCTCCAGTGATCCTCTTAAAGACTTGTTCCCTAATTTATTTCAACTGGAGATAAATAGAAAGGTTAAAATCAGCGAGCGTATCATCAGTGGCAGCGATTGTAGCAGGTTTCTGTGGCAGTGGAAAAAGCCGCTCGAGTCGGCTTCGGAGCTGGCTGACTTGTCTCAGCTGTCTTCTTTGCTGGATAATTTTCGTATATCAGGAAGGGCGGATAAGTGGACCTGGATCGGGAATGGGTCAGAAGACTTCAGTGTCGGAGCGGTGAAAAAGGTTCTGGTTAAAGGAAATGGTCTGGTGGCTCGCTCCAACTTTTCGTGGTGTAAGTGGCTTCCAGCCAAGTGTAATGTTTTCGCGTGGCGGGCGGATCTAGGCAGAATCCCCACGGTGGATGCTCTTCGTATCAGAAATATCTTTATTTCTGATTCAGTTTGTGGGTTTTGTAACGAAGGAGAAGACACGGTATCACACTTATTCACTGAATGTTATGTTGCAAATGTGATTTGGAACTCGATTAGCAGGTGGTGCAAGGTGCCGCAGATTTATGCGTTTTCGTTTCAAGACCTGTTGAAGGCTCATGAGTTCTGTGGCTTAAAGGATCCGGGTAAATCCATTTTTTATGGCGTTATTATCATTGCGTGTTGGTGCATTTGGAAGGCTAGGAACGAAGCTAGATTCAGAAACAGAAGGCTCCGAATCGAGAAGATTTTAAGTGATGTGAAGTCCTATGGGTATTTGTGGGCGAGGTATAGATTTAAGTGTAAAGATTTGACGTGGGAAAATTGGTGTAAATTTGTAATTATGTAAGTTTCTGTCTGTTGTTGGTGCCTCCCGGTTTTCGGGTTGGTCGGTTTCTAATGAAGTTCACATTTCAAAAAAAAACTAAGTGGCATCCGGAGCTGGGTGTTAGTCTAATGAGGGAACAATCATCATTTCCAGTCAAGAGGATTCGATACCTAGGTGATTGTTTTTTTTTTCATTAATTGTTATTGGTAATTAGTTTCATAATTAATATTTTCATTTGTTTGATTACTTTGTTATCATCACTCAATTAGGGGCTGTTTGACTGACAACATCTGAATGGTTAAGTGCTGAACCAGTAAGAAGTCTGAACCATTAAGTGTTGAACCAGTAAGAGGTCTGAACCATTAAAAGCCTGTATAATGCTTAACTGTTTAGAGGCAAATGTCTGACCAATTCAGATTAGGGGTCTTAACCATTCAGACTCTGTATAAATCTTAACCATTCAGAGGCAAATGTCTGAACCATTCAGACATCTGCTCGTGAAACAAACAGTCTGAACCAGTAAGAGGTCTGAACCATTAAGAGCCTTATTGAGAGGTAAACAAACAACCCGTTAGTTATTGACTAAATATCAACAATGATTCACTATCAATAGCTTTGGTGCCCATGGATTGATATCCAGTACCTATCAATACTATATTACATTTCAACAAACACACTTGTCAATTCGTGTGTAGTTAGTATATATTGTGGAATACCTGTGTAATTGATTTTGAAACTATATCCAATCCGCACACCTCAAAAACCGTAAAAATATGGCATGTGGCGTGAAAATATCACACTTTACGAGTCAGTCACACAACTTGGTGGTACTGACTTCGACCTAAGGTCTCCTTTAAGCTACGAGAACACAAAAAAAAAAAAAAAAAATCGTAGAAAACATCAAATATCACAAAGAAACATTGATTGGATTGTGCATATAGAAGCAAACGTGTCGAACGGGCGTACACATAACTCGTTATTCATCATTTCATCCCTACTTAGTTTGTTTAGTCCACGTTGTTGATTATGCTTCTTTGCACCATAGCTTCACCCACTCTAAAACATTATGTCTAGATAAATGTATCGTTATTGATTGAATATTGTTAGGCTTGAATGATTGATTGTTGGTTTGAATTGAACTGAAGCTCTTTCATTATCCACTTTTTTTTGTGAAATTTTGTGTTGAATCAAATATGAGAATGCATTATCACAAGCCTCTCGATTGTATCAAATCCAGTAATCCATCATTAGGGTATTGTAATTAGGCCAGGCGGTGTGGCATCGCGTCACTCCGCCACATCAACAATTTTGGCGCCCCTTGGCGCCCTCCCCCACCCCCTGCATGTTACCAAGGGGGCGCTACCCCTTGTCCGCCAGCCCATTAACGGGCGTGAATGGGTGCATCTGGTGGGCCCCATGTAGGGCTGTCCAAACTGCTCGACGATCGAAGATCGCTCGACGATCGCTCGAAAAATGATCGAAAAATGCTCGCTTGATTCCCGCTCAGTTTGTAAATGAGCCGATCGGATCGGTTCGATTCAAATTCAATCCGAGCATGAGCAAGGCTCCGCTCGCTCGACGATCGCTCGGTTTCGCTCGAATTATTTTTATTAATAATTAATATATATATATATATATATATATATATACATATATATATATATATATTATATTTTATAGATTAAAAACCCAAAAAATATAATAGCCTAAAATAATTAAAAGCCCAAATAATATTAGCCCATATTTAGTATAAAAATCTAACCCTAAATCTATTTCCTATAACAATTCACTCATTCAGTCGCCGCTCTCAAGTCTCAACTGCTCAGTGTCTCCGTCGACTCTCAGTCTCCTTTTCCAACTCAATTCATCATCGGCTCAAGTGTCTCCGACTCAATTCATCGGACAATCATCGGCTCAAGTGTCTCCTAAAAGGTTAGTCGCTCCTGTTTCAGTTCCTGCAACATATCGTTAAATATATGTATCCATTCATTCTTCAATAATCGTTAAATATCTGTTTCTGTTCGCTCCAGTCTTTATTCGTCGCCTCGTCGGACTTGTTTCAGGCTTCAATCGGTATGTTTTTTTGTTAATTAATCGTTTCAGGCTTCAATCGGTATGTTTTTTTGTTAATTAATCGTCGGACTTGTTTCAGGCTTCAATCGGTATGTCTTTATTCGTCGCCTCGTCGGACTTGTTTCAGGCCTCGTCGCCTCGAAGATCGATCGAAGATCGCTCGACGATCGCTCGAAAAATTCAATCCGAGCATGAGCATCACTTTTGCGATCGGTTTTACAAATTTGATCCGCTCGGATCGGATCGGTTATATTTCAATCCGAGCATGAGCATACCCTCGATCGGATCGGATCGGATCGTGAACACCCCTAGCCCCATGCCTCTTAACCAGTCAGATTTTGTTTATTTTTCTTTCTTTTTTAATATTTAATTAGGTGGGGGCCTCTAGTGGGGCTTTATCCCACACCATCATTGATAAAGGGAGCGCCATTTTTATCTTAAAATCTCCGTGACGCTTACGTGGCGTGATAAACCCCCTAGGGGCTTTAAAACACACCCACCAGCCTTAGGAATAAGAAAATTGAGGTGGTAGGACATAATCTGTGAACGTACTTGATTTGCTATATGTGACTATCGACTACGTACTTCTCGTAGGTGGATATGATACGCACTTTCCTTAAATCCGATAAAACAATTAAATTTAACTTTTTACATCACCTGGTCACAATTATAAAAAATGTGTAAGTCACCTCTAAGACCATACAGAGTGGAGGCGTGGAAGTGGTGTGAAAGCCACAACCACGCCGGAACACCACCCGGGAGGCGGTGTTGTGGCTGGCATGGGGGAAGGGGCGGAATAAATTACATAGGCGTTGTGTTCTTGATGATGATGATGTGGGCGATAGTGATTCGGTGTGGTTAGAGATTCTCTTTAATTTAACAGATTTGTTTTATAAAATAAATACAAAAAGTGTGTGACATGTATTACACCACGCCACCCTTTCACCCCATCATACTCCGTGCTTTTTGACACCACGCCTCTTTTTTGACGCGTGTTGATGTGACGTCCACATATCGGATAATGCCCCTTTTCAGGCCCTGCACACCATACAGCATAAGTTGGTATCAACTAAAGCATTGTGAATGCATAAGATGTTTTGTAACGTACTTCATTATAAATAAATATTATATCTTTGAGAAATGATAAAATCTGAACTTTAGTTTTTGGTTTCCGCAATTTCTTTCTAACGATACTACCTTTAATTATATTCTTCTTACGTATTTTATTGGCCAATTAATGTCACAAACGTGAAGGAATCAAATAAATGGAAACGATAGGACCATTTTATCTAAAGTTTTATATTGGAAAGAATAAAACAATTACCACCACATCACCAACCCTACCGATCCCTTTATTTTTATTATTTTTTAAAATAGCTACCAATAAAAAAAATACATGTTTTATATGTGTAATAAAACATTTCATTTTATAATTTTTAGCTATAACTATCAACTATATTAATAGATATCCCAATACAAATAAAAGCTTCATCTTCCGATTAATTCTATCAAAAAAAAATTCAGAAAGAGGCATGATGTGTACGCGTTTGACGCTCATACGAGTAGCAATGGGTATGTTATTTGACTTTGTGTTGATCAGTTCTGTTTAACATGATGGAAAACATGAATAACATACATGTTACAGCAGACAGGCCAACAGAGAATCCAGTCAGAGATACAGCCATTAAGTTTGACATACTTGTCAGGATGATCTGGTTCCTCCTTAGGGTGTAAGATTATGATGGTGATGAACCGAAACAAGGGATGGTTTCGGTTAGGAGAGAGAGCCGAGAATATGATGTTATGTGTTGTTAGGGTTTGTGTAATTGTCTAACTTGTGTAACCCTTTAACTCTCTAATAATCTCCTTATATATACACCAAAGAGGAAACCTAATTAGTTAATAAGGGTAATATGGTCCATCAACAATTACCAACTAATTATTAATAGGTTATTAATATATTTTGATCTATATAATATAAATGATTATAATGGCTACAAGATTAAATATTATAACAATAATATATTTAATCTCACATTCTCCCACTTAGCCGAGTAATCATTTATCATGAGTATTAGATGAGTCTGGCCAGGAGTTAACACTCATTTTAGCCTTAAACCAAGAACTATAGCAGAGAGATACAACCGTTGAATCATCATTCGACTCAGGACCCCCATTAGTCATACTATAGCCTCAATTTAAAACCTAATAGTTATGATCAAAATACGTATAAGCCTTTTAGCGTCTGATTTGTATTTATATTTGTCTATATGTCATTACACCGGCAGAACATATGTTAGAGACATACAAAATCAAATTGAGGAAATTTCATTAATTAAAACATAAGCTAGTACAATATGCCATTAAATAAGGTCTTTAGTAAGTCCCATATTCGATACATGTTCTTCGAAAACTTTAGGTGGGAGACCTTTAGTCATCGGATCCGCAAGCATATCTTTAGTACTAATATACTCAATACAAAGATTATTTTCCTCAACTCGTTCACGTACGAAAAAATATTTTGTATCGAAATATAAACCAGCTCCAGTCGAACTGTTACTATTCGAGAAACTAACGGCAGCTGAGTTATAACAGTAAAGCTTCAATGGTCTAGAAATGGAATTAACGATTTTTAGTCCAGTGATCAGATTTCTAAGCAACATTCCATGACAGGTTGCGTTGTAAACAACAATCTATTCTGCCATCATTGTGGAAGTTGTGGTTAACTGTTGTTTATGATTCTTCCATGAGATAAGTCCGCCTGCTAACATAAAGATGTAGCCCGAAGTGAATTTCTTGTCATCTTTGCATTTGGCAAAGTCAGGATCAGAATAACCTACCACTTCTAAGTGATCACTTCTTCTATAAGTCAGTTTATAGTCTTTCGTCTCTTGCAGATATCTAAGGACCTTCTTAGCTGCTTTCCAGTGATCCAAGCCAGGTTTAGTCTGATAACGGCCTAGCATTCCAGCAATATAAGCGATATCTGGGAGAGTACATACTTGAGCATACATCAGACTCCCGACTACTGACGCGTAAGGTATCTGGCTCATTTGCTCCTTTTCAACCTCTGTTGTCGGACACTGGAATGAACCGAAAACATCTCCCTTAACTACTGGAGCGATGTCACACCCCCAGAATCCACAAGCGGAGTATCCCCACATGGAGGCGTGACATGACCAGGATCAAGCCACCAATCATATTGAACAACGTAATTAAGTAAATAAAACCAACCACAATATAATTGGTGTCCAAAAGAAAGTAACCAACTTTAAGTTAACAGCGGAAGCATAAAACGTAAAACGTAGAACCAAAACATAAGTTTAATAAGTTCATAAAGTTTAAATGTTTAGCATGGCACACCACTGTACATGCCCCACAACGATCACGTCTCCTCGTGCAAGCTCCATCTAGGTACCTAACGACCTGCAAGGCATGTAACAAGGAGTCAACAACAAAGTTGAGCGAGTTCACAGTTGGTTGTTTAGTTTTACAAGTTTGTTTTGAAAACCATAAGTTGTTTCGTAAACCACGAGTTAACCAGTATCTTTGTTTTTCCCCAAACCATATCCTTAATCAGTGGGGGCTTCCCCATGTGAACCACTAGACCGTTACCATATCGACTACTGATGAAAGTAAGTTGTGCCCTAAGTCAATGTCTATCATCATTGACTGTTTGCCATGATCCATTAGTACACGCCCGTCCTACAAGCACGGTGTGAGGTTTGTCAAACCCTAATAGCGCTATTAACTAATGACCCGCTCGCCATCGGCCTCGGCGATTAAGTCGATATAAAATGAGGGACTTAATGATAGAGTTTCGTCTAGTAAGTTTTAAGGTTGTTGTCCTAACCAAGGAGGACGAACGTACGCATTCTACCCATGGAGAATACGCAGGATTAATATTAGCATCCTACCCATGGAGGATGGCGGTACATATCCTACCCAAGGAGGATATGCAGGTTCCGTTTTAGTTCTTTAACCCATTCCCAACCACCGGGAATCCCATGCCTTAGAAAGAGTGTGAACTCACCTTTGGTTGCTCGGTTGAACTCTTAAAGTAGCTAACAATAGGTGTTGGTCAATCACGTCAACTAGCTCAAAGCTAGGGAAGATCACTAGAGAAAATGATGATGAAGAATGATGGATGAAAGCTAAGGATGAAGGTTCTTCAAGATCTTCAAACACCAAGCTCCATGGATCACCTTCTTGCACTTGAATTAGGCTTAAAAATGGAATGATGGTGGTGACAAGGTGGTGGTGGTGGCGGCACAAGGGAGGGCCGAGAGGGAGAGAGAGGAGTTGAGGGAGTGGGGTGATCTTGTGAGATGTGAAATGATATGGAGAGATCTTTGTGATCTAAGGAGCCATACATATAAAGATCTCATACAATATTATGGCAAGGATATCAAGCAAGATATCAAATAAAATATTGAAGTAAAATCTAGTGTGGGGTCCCTACTAGGGGCCGTAAATGGCATGGGGGGGGGGGGTTAAGTAAAACTTTTGATGGTAAGTAGGTAAGTAATAGTTCAAATCCAAGTATAAGATTACATGTTTTAGTTAGTAGGTATCTAGTGGGTGTTATGGTGTACGGGGATCATAACTAGCCAAGAAATAATTAAACAATGTTTCTTGCAATATTTTGGTGTTCCGGGTAATGTCTGGTTGTTCGGTTAGATACCGTTTCATTAAAGTGCTAAGTTGTTCCGTATAGTGTCTTTTATGTAACTTTTGTAACACTTTTAATTCTCAACACTTAGGGAAGGCATTCAGGACCATTTAGTCAATTTTCTGCACAAGACTAGTATGTTAAAAATGCAGTTACGTCATCAGTTGTAATTAAGCATAGTCATTAAGCACAATTTAATATTAACTAATCGTACGGATACATGTAATCATGAGGGTTGTCACATTCTCCCCCTGTTAAGAAAATTTCGTCCCGAAATTTAGCACGTGGTTACTGAGGAAGCTAGTTAAGTTGCGTGGTTTCCAGGTTTTCCTGGGGTGTCACATCATCCCCCCGTTGGTTTGGAATTTCGTCCCGAAATTCTGCAGTAGCTTCAGCCTCAGTAGTGATTGCACTTTTCCTAAACAACTGGGGATACTTGAGTTTCATTTGGTCTTCTCGTTCCCAGGTATACTCTGGGCCACGACGGGAGTTCCAACGAAATCGAACAAGAGGTATTCTGGTATGCTTGAGAACCTTAACATCTCGATCAGTAATCTTTACTGGTTCCTTGACAAATCGCAGCTGATCGTCGATAGTGAGCTCTTTGAGAGGAACTATGAGGGTCTCATCTGACAGACACTTCTTCAGATTCGACACATGGAAAACATTGTGAACTCCGCTGAGTTCTGCCGGTAGATTCAGCTTGTAAGCGACCTTGCCAATTTTCTCAATGATTTCGAATGGTCCGACATAACGCGGATTGAGTTTGCCTCGTTTGCCAAAACGAACTACACCTTTCCAAGGTGAGACTTTGAGTAGCACTCGATCCCCAACCTAGAACTCGAGTGGTTTCCTTTGCTTATCAGCATAGCTTTTCTGACGGTCACGAGTTGCCGCCATTCGTTGTCGTATCTGAGCAATCTTCTCGGTTGTATCTACTACAAGTTCTGGGCCAGTGATTTGACTGTCGCCAACCTCTGCCCAACAAAGAGGTGATCGGCACTTCCGTCCGTACAATGCCTCGAACGGATCGGCCTGGATACTGGTGTGGTAACTGTTGTTATACAAAAACTCCACTAACGGGAGGTGTTTTTCCCAGCCATTACCAAAGTCGATTACACATGCCCTAAGCATGTCTTCAAGGGTTTGGATGGTGCGTTCAGATTTCCCATCCGTCTGTGGATGATATGCCGTGCTCATGTCTAATCGAGAGCCAAAGGACTTGTGCATAGCTTGCCACAATTCAGATGTAAAACGTGAGTCACGATCAGAAATGATGGAGGTTGGCACTCCGTGCCTTGATACTACTTCTTTTAGGTAGACGTCTGCTAGAGTAGAAAACTTATCCGTTTCCTTGATAGCCAAGAAGTGTGCAGACTTAGTCAATCGATCCACTATCACCCAAATAGTGTCATTTCCGCGTTGAGATCTAGGCAGGCTAGTAACGAAATCCATGGAAATTTGCTCCCATTTCCATGTCGGGATCTCTGGTTGTTGGAGTAGGCCTGATGGTTTCTGATATTCAATCTTGACTCTCGCACAAGTCAAACATTTACTGACGTAGGTTGCTATGTTGGCTTTCATGCTAGGCCACCAATACGTAGTCTTGAGATCGTGGTACATCTTATCCGAAACAGGATGTACCGAATAACGAGACTTGTGCGCTTCATCCATCACAAGCTCGCGTAAGTTTCCGTAAAGTGGGACGCAGATGCGCCCGTTTACATAGTAGGCGTCGTCTTCCTTTTGTGCTAACCGTTTCCTTGATCCTCGTAGGGACTCCGCCCTGATGTTCTCTGCTTTCAATGCTTCAACCTGAGCATCTCGTATCTGAGTAGGAAGACTAGATTGGATGGTAAGTTGTAACGCTCGCACGCGCTTAGGTGTAGTATCCTTTCGACTGAGGGTGTCGGCCACAACATTGGCTTTACCCGGATGGTACTTGATCGCACATTCGTAATCATTCAAGAGATATGCTCGAGACTCCTGTGATCGGTGTAAATGGTGCACTTGGTACCGTACAGGTAATGTCTCCATATCTTAAGTGCGAAAACAACTGCTCCCAATTCCAAGTCATGCGTAGTGTAGTTCCTTTCGTGAACTTTAAGTTGGCGCGATGCGTAGGCAATGACCTTGTCACGTTGCATCAACACGCAACCAAGTCCTTGGATGGAAGCGTCGCAATAAACCACAAAATCATATGTGCCCTCAGGCAATGAGAGGATAGGCGTGCTACAAAGTCTATCTTTTAAGTGCTGAAAAGCATATTCATGTGCATCACCCCAATGATAGGTGACACCCTTCTGAGTTAGCGAGGTGAGAGGTTGCGCAATCTTGGAGAAATCCTTGATGAACCTTCTGTAGTAGCCCGCCAAACCCAAGAATTGGCGGATTTCTGTTGGTGTACGGGGTGCAGGCCAGTTCTTGATCGAGTCTACCTTGGATGGATCAACATGAATCCCATCCTTGTTTACCACGTGGCCTAGAAAGTGGACTTCGCGAAGCCAGAAGTCACATTTCGAAAATTTGGCATACAAATGCTCTGTTCGAAGAAGTTCCAAAATAAGCCTCAGGTGTTGCTCGTGTTCTTCCTGACTCTTCGAATAGATCAGGATGTCATCGATGAAAACGATAACGAACTTATCCAGGTAAGGCTTGCACACTCGGTTCATGAGATCCATGAAGACCGCAGGTGCATTCGTCAATCCGAAAGGCATAACCAGAAACTCGTAATGCCCATAACGAGTTCTGAATGCTGTATTGGAGATGTCCTCATCTCAGACTATCAGCTAATGATAGCCCGATCTTAAGTCAACCTTAGAGTAGAAGCTCGACCCTTACAGCTGGTCGAATAGGTCATCAATACGTGGGAGGGGATAACGATTCTTCACCGTCACCTTGTTGAGTTCGCGATAGTCAATACACATTCTGAAAGTACCGTCTTTCTTCTTCACAAACAAGATTGGAGCTCCCCAGGGCGAAGAGCTAGGACGAATAAAACCCTTGTCCAAGAGGTCTTGTAATTGAGTGGACAATTCTTCTAGTTCTAATGGGGCTAAGCGATAAGGCACACGAGCTATTGGTGCTGCTCCAGGAGCTAGCTCGATTTGAAACTCGACTTGTCGATGAGGCGGAAGACCAGGTAATTCCTCAAGAAATACCTCAGGAAAGTCGCGCACAATAGGAATGTCTTCTATCTTCTTTTCCTTCGAGGATGTATCAGAAACGAGGGCTAGAATAGCAGTGTGGCCCTTTCGCAACCACTTCTGGGCCTTAAGGAAAGAGATGATGCCCACAATAGCACCACTCTTGTCGCCACGAATCACGAGGGGTTCTTCACCAGAACGAGGGATGCGGACAATCTTCTCGTTGCAAAGAATTTCCGCTTCCTGATGAGATAACCATCCATCCCAATAACAACGTCGAAACTACCTAGAACGATAGGAATAAGGTCGATAGAAAAGGTCTGATCAGTAAGAACCAGATTACAACCCTTAACTATGTGTGTGGCCTCTAAATTTTTACCGTTTGCTAGCTCTATCGTGTGTTTGGTGTTCAAAAATGTTGGGGTGCGCTTAAGCATTTGACTAACTTTTAAGGACACATAACTAGTATCGGCTCCCGAATCGAATAAAACAGTAACAAAGAATTCATCCAGAAGAAACTTACCCATCACAACGTTGGGATCGTTCCTTGCGTCACCCTAACCCAGCACAAAAACACGTCCCCTGGCTCCATTGCCATCATTGTTTCCCCCATTATTGTTTCCGTTCCCCTTATTGTTGTTGTTGTTCTGTTTCTGGTTCAACTGGGGGCAGTTTCTCTTGAAGTGACCTTCAGCACCACACTGATAACATCCCCTGTTACCCTGCTGTTGCTGCGGCTGATTATGTGGAGCTTGTGGCTGCTGTTGACGATTCTGATTCGTAGGACGTGAGCTCCTGCAATCCTTGCTTCATGACCCAGCTTGTTACATCTCTGACAACGACCCTTGTTGCACGGCCCGCTGTGGTGAAAATTACATCGATTGCACTTAGGGTGATTTCCCCTGTATCCACCCTGACCTTGATTCCCAGAAGACTGCTGACTGGGCAAAGGCCTAGTCACAAGGACAGTTTTAAATTTACAAGCCATGATTTCAGAGAATCGAGGCATTAAGGTTTGAACATATTTCATTACCTTTTCTGGACAGAGAGTCAGAGTCAAAGACTACTACTGTCTTCAGTCTCAGAGGACATTAATTATAGCCCGTAGGCACTTCATCCTTAAGGGATGATTATTTCAAATAAGGGAATTTAGATTACCCCCCCCCCCCTTTTTTTAAAGATGGCCTGTGTGACTTTAACGATTCACAGTTTGCCAAAAATGTTAACATACTTACAGATGTTAACAGGGATTGGAATCCTTTAGATAAGTTTTACCGTCTTGGCCATGTCTACAATGACATTTAGGCTAGGTTTTACCTTTAAGATTCTTTTCATATTTAATGCAGAACAATCCTAAATTGAAATGTTAACAAGGATCTGAATCTAATTGTGGAACTACCATCTTGGCCCTGTCTTAAAGTGACATATGGCTAGGTCTGGTCCTTTTTAGATATTGCCATTTTATTATAATGGTAGATCTTATAATATAGGAATGATATTTTAAATATAATCGTTCCTTTCAAATTTAAACAAGTATATGGTTGCCCTAAACGGGACTTCTACAGAAAGTGACTTGCCCATGCAAGGGCTAATCAGAAAATAACAAAGGAACCAAATAAGGACAAAATAAAACGAATTAGGATTTGTCCTATGTTCTTGTCTAGACTCAAAATGTGCAATTGTGTAACTGAGATTAAACACAAATGGCTAGTGTTTAATTCACTCAGTGTTGGCTCTGATACCAACCTGTCACACCCCAATATTTCGACGTTTCACCGGTGGGCCCGGTAGGGGAGTATCGTGACGTAGTTGATATCATCATAGTCAAACAACACAATATATAAATGCACAGCGGAAGCAAAAGATAAATATATTACAATCCGAATATAAAGTAATATCAAGTATTACAACGGAAAGTAAAGGATCCACAGGCGGATCTTAAAACATAAACATTGTTCAACAGACTTTAGACGCCTAGAACTTGCAAGATTCCTTATTAACGCCCTGAGCTTCCAGCCAATTACGTTCAGTACCTGTCACTTAACCTTTTTGGAAAATACGTCAGTTTACACTGGTAAATACAATTAACCGACTCATTTGAAAAGGTTTAATAAAATTGATTTGAATGCACAAGGCACAACATATCTTTTATAACTTGGGACAATAATATAAAATTAATCTTGTATACAGATTTACATGTTCGTTGTACGTTCAGGGACCGATGTAGAAACCGAGTCAAAATTAACAGACACGCCACAAGTATAAGCCCACAAGAGAGTGAGATACCGTTTCCCTTTAAGCAACTTTCAGTGTATGCCTACACCCCGTGCTTAAGGCGTGACCATTTTATAATACAATGATGTCAAGGATATCCGGGACATGGTCATTAAACCCTAAAGGATTTTATTTCAAACAATACAGATTAAAGCGGGTTACCTCAATAATTTAATCACAATACGACAAACATTCAATACCTGACCAAGCGGTATTATTATAATACCGTATCCCAAGCCCGTATAGGGAAAATAAGTTAAGAGTATTTACCTGAGCTAAATATAAATTCAATCCCAGCCGTATATCAAATCAGCAAGCACAAGTACTTCTACTGGGGCTCTTAATCTGGAACGAAGGTTTTTAATAACCTATTAGATTTCTCACGGGTCTTTAATTAAGCCTATGCTTAGACCGGTTAGTTTTAAAGAGGAAGATACGGTTCAAACGCATGATAAGGCGAAGACCGGTTTAGAATGTGGTTTTGACCCGAAAAGCTTGTATGCTTGTTTAATATGGGTAACTTAAACACATTCTGGATTTTGAGACCAAAAAGATATGGTTTGACCCGTTTCGGCTAATTTATGCAAACTAGTCACATAAGCCGATCCGAACACGACAAGCGCGTAACGAGTAACCATAAGAGTCATATACATGTTTCCTAAGTTAATATGCCTTAAATATGTTGTGATATCAGTAGGATACCTTCCATTATGCCCAAAACGAGTTTATTATCAATATAAGCCCCGTAGGGGTATTTTGGTCATTTTAAAGATTATAAGAGAGGTTAAATATGATTCTGAGGTTAATACATCAGTAAACTAACTTAATTTAATAGGTCATATCAGTTGGTAATAAGTCTTATGTGACAAAATGGTTTTAATCCCAAACTATGCGTTTACTACGCGTAAAAAGCTATTTTAAGCGATTTCCGGGTTATACAGGAAATCTGAGTTTTCTGATCAGGTTATAAAGTTCAAAATACTTTATTTATTATATAAAATCAGTAGCAATTGGATTGGTGTCAAAATATTATATAGAACTCATTTTATGACCGAAAAGGGTATAATCGGTATTTACCGAATCAAGGCCATACCCTTAGGTTATGAGCAGGTTAAAATAATTAAAAATCTTTAAAAATCCCAAAATATTATATCACATCAATGGGTAAAAAGTTTGGTGTCAAAAATTGGGTTTAGATAGGCTTCATGCTAATGACGCCGTTTAAATACTAAAAAAGCTTTCTAATTACGCTAATGAGCATAACTCCTAATCTAGACCTCCAACTGATGTGAAATTTTACGGACATGTTTATACATCAGTAGCAAAGATTATTGTCCTTTCACATTTCTAAAATTCTCGTTTTATGGTCAAAAGGGCATATTGGTCAACATTTGGCATTTAACGGAAACTTGTAAACGAGTCGGACAATCAACGATCCAACCACAGAGGGTTATACCATCATGTAACCTGGTCCTAAGGAAGCTCTAAAGCATTTCCAAACTTATCTATATCGGGCCAGAACTAAAGTCAAAGCAAAAAGTCAAAGTTTTGCGACTTTCGGTTCCGAACCGGTCCTAAACTGAAAATTGTCGGATCAAACATGTTTAGACATGTTCTTACATTAATTACTGAGTTATAAGAGTAATAAAACAGGTTGCAAAGCTTCTACATTGTTAATTATGTTTTAAATCGCAAATTAGGATCCTGTTGACTTTTTATAAACAACTTTGACCCGACAAAAGTCCTAGTTAGAATGGGAATCAGTGGGTGCCCTTTTAAGGGTTTATTGCCCACATAATTACCAACTTATAACTACTTTCAATTCGACTAATCACTGGACCATTAATGATTAATCGCGAAGTCAACCGTTAATTACGACGGTTTGACTTTTAAGCTAAAACTAAGTAAAAACTTAACTAAGGAAGGTTAAGCATACTTACTAAAGTCTAATGCACTATTAGAGATGGCTTGGGTCTGCTCTTATGCTCCAGGAAGCTCCAAGAAAGCAGATGGAATGAATGCAAGAAATGTTGCAAACATGAGAGCCTTTTATAGTGTTTTTGATCTCATAGATCATTGACACACAAGCCTAGCCATGTTCCCAGATCACTTATAAGTGTTCCTAGGGTCTAACAAACATGTAGGGGTCGTCCATGGATGAGGAAAATCGGTTTTAAGTCGGTTACATGCTTATAACAGGCTGCTGCCTGTTAATTCTGCATCTGGGGACCGTACGCGGCCCGCGTAAGACCTTGGCAAGGCTTACGCGGCCCGCCTGATGGCTGCTTTCAGGTTAACAAACTTTTTAACTTTTGCATGTTGGCTCTTGGCCCTTCGAAGGGTCAACCAATCTTATTTCTTGCACTTTGAGCCCCTTAACTTGACTTATAAGGGGTTCATGGCTTATACCGACTTTGCTAAGTTCTTGGTCACTTCATGTTTACCCGAAAAGTCATAATTTTCAACGTTGACGCTTTAACCCCTCGCATACGAATTTGATCATAACTTTCTCATACTATAATGGAACTTTATGAAATTTTTACCGTGCATTCTAGTGAGCATAATTAATTGTTACAAAGCTTCGGGTTTGCTAAAAGGTCACTCAGAGGTATAACTTAAACATGTTGACACATTTAACCCCTGTAGTTTGTAATCTCTCACTTTCTTTCATATTTAGCTTTGTATGATCCATGATTTATTCGTTTGAAGGTATGAGCATCATGTATGGTTATTCTAAAGTATATTTATCCCTTGTTGACACTTTGAACTCTTATATTAACATACTTTCCAGGTTTGTCAACTTTAGTCCTTCTAGAACATTCTTTCACACGTTCAAACTTATGACACGTGTCAATACATTATAGGACGTGAATTTTCGAGGTGTTACAGTTTGTCAAACCCTAATAGCGCTATTAACTAATGACCCGATCGCCATCGGCCTCGGCGATTAAGTCGATATAAAATGAGGGACTTAATGATAGAGTTTTGTCTAGTAAGTTTTAAGGTTGTTGTCCTACCCAAGGAGGACGAACGTACGCATTCTACCCAAGGAGAATACGCAGGATTAATATTAGCATCCTACCCATGGAGGATGGCGGTACATATCCTACCCAAGGAGGATATGCAGGTTCCGTTTTAGTTCTTTAACCCATTCCCAACCACCGGGAATCCCATGCCTTAGAAAGAGTGTGAACTCACATTTGGTTGCTCGGTTGAACTCTTAAAGTAGCTAACAATAGGTGTTGGTCAATCACGTCAACTAGCTCAAAGCTAGGGAAGATCACTAGAGAAAATGATGATGAAGAATGATGGATGAAAGCTAAGGATGAAGGTTCTTCAAGATCTTCAAACACCAAGCTCCATGGATCACCTTCTTGCACTTGAATTAGGCTTAAAAATGGAATGATGGTGGTGACAAGGTGGTGGTGGTGGTGGTGGCGGCACAAGGGAGGGCCAAGAGGGAGAGAGAGGAGTTGAGGGAGTGGGGTGATCTTGTGAGATGTGAAATGATATGGAGAGATCTTTATGATCTAAGGAGCCATACATATAAAGATATCATACAATATTATGGCAAGGATATCAAGCAAGATATCAAATAAAATATTAAAGTAAAATCTAGTGTGGGGTCCCTACTTGGGGCCGTAAATGGCATGGGGGGGGGGGGTTAAGTGAAACTTTTGATGGTAAGTAGGTAAGTAATAGTTCAAATCCAAGTATAAGATTACATGTTTTAGTTAGTAGGTATCTAGTGGGTGTTATGGTGTACGGGGATCATAACTTACCAAGAAATAATTAAACAATGTTTCTTGCAATATTTTGGTGTTTCGGGTAATGTCCGGTTGTTCGGTTAGATACCGTTTTGTTAAAGTGCTAAGTTGTTCCGTATAGTGTCTTTTATGTAACTTTTGTAACACTTTTAATTCTCAACACTTAGGGAAAGCATTCAGGACCATTTAGTCAATTTTCTGCACAAGACTAGTATGTTAAAAATGTAGTTACGTCATCAGTTGTAATTAAGCACAGTCATTAAGCACAATTTAATATTAATTAATCGTACGAATACATGTAATCATGAGGGTTGTCACATTCTCCCCCTGTTAAGAAAATTTCGTCTCGAAATTTAGCACGTGGTTACTGAAGAAGCTAGTTAAGTTGCGTGGTTTCCTGGTTTTCCTGGGGTGTCACAAGCGACGGAGGGTTTGCACTGTTGCATGTTGTAACGTGTAAGGACACGATCTATGTAAGTATTTTGAGACAATCCTAAGATCCCTTTGTGTCTATCTCGGTGAATTTTGATGCCAATGACGTAAGAAGCATCTTCGAGATCCTTCATGTCGAAGTTATGCGAGAGTAACCGCTTCGACTCATGCAACATGTCTAAACTATTACTTGCCACTATAATATCATCTACATAAAGGACAAGTATAGTAAAGTTACTCCCACTCATTTTGAGGTAGGTGCATTGATCCACTTGATTCTTCATAAAACCTTGCTTCTTCATGACTTCATCAAACTTGAGGTACCATTGACGTGATGCTTGTTTTAACCCATAAATGGATTTCTTCAACTTACAGACTAGATGCTCCTGACCTTCAGGTTTAAAGCCTTCAGGTTGTTTCATGTAAACATCTTCGTCTAAGTCTCCGTTAAGGAAAGCAGTTTTGACGTCCATCTGATGCAGCTCTAAATCAAAATGAGCTACTAGGGCCATAACGATCCTTAATGAATCTTTACGAGAGACAGGTGAAAACGTCTCTTGATAATCAATTCCCTATTTCTGAGTGTAGCCCTTTGCAACCAATCTCGCTTTGTAGCGTTCAACGTTCCCATTCGGATCCAGTTTTGTGTTGAACACCCATTTACAACCTACAGGTTTAACACCGTTGGGTAATTCGACCAAATCCCAAATGTCATTTTTCTTCATGGATTCAAGCTCATCAATCATTGCTTTATACCATTCAGAAGACTGATCACTGCTAATGGCTTCATTATAAGAGGTAGGATCATTGAGCTTTCCAGCATCCATTTCAGTCAGGTAGGTAACATAATCATCCCAATTAGTAGGCCTTCTTTGCCTAGATGACCTCCTGAGTTGATTATCGGGTTCAGCGTTGTCTTGGTTTTGAGCGTTTGATGTGCCTTCGTTATGAGGTATAATGGGTTCTGATTGTGGAGATGGAATTTGTGCAGTAGCTTCAGGTGCAGTTGTTGCATTGGGTACAAGAGGAGTAAACGTAGTAATGGTAAGCGACGAGTCTCCCCCCCCCCCCCCCGCGTCTTGTACTTCATGCAATTCTTCGTAAGGGTTGGTACTACTCCCACTGACCTTGAAATACTCCAGGAACGCAGCACGCTTGGTTTCAACAATACGGGTGACATGGGAAGGACAATAGAAACGATAACCCTTCGAATGATCAGGATACCCGATAAAGAAACAGGTAACTGTTTTAGGGTCAAGTTTCCTTAGGAAAGGATTATAGAGTTTTGCTTCAGCAATACAGCCCCATACTTTCATATATTTAAGACTCGGTTTCCTTCCTGTCCAAAGTTCATAAGGAGTTTTAGGGACAGACTTAGAAGGAACTCTATTGAGTATATGAACAGCTGCTTTTAATGCTTCAGTCCAGAGGAATAATGGTAAATTAGTGTTGGCTAACATACTGCGCACCATGTTCATAAGGGTACGTTTTCTTCGTTCAGCGCCTTATAAAACTCATGGTGTACCAGGCATGGTGTATTGGTTCACAATCCCCTGGCCCTTATAAAACTCATAAAATGGACCAGGAGCTTGACCCACATCTGTATGTCTTCCATAATATTCACCGCCTCTATCTGATCTCACAACTTTAATCCGACGATCTAATTGCTTTTCAACTTCAGCTTTATAATCTTTAAAAGTTGTAAGAGATTCAGACTTTCCCTTAATGAGATACAAGTACATGTAACGAGAATAATTTTCAATAAAAGTGATAAATGAAGTATGTCCTGTTATGCCAGCGATTTGGTAAGGACCACTAATGTCAGTATGAATGAGTTCTAATAGATTAGAGCTCCTAGTGGCACCTTTCTTATTCGCTGATGTCATTTTGCCTTTAAGACATTTGACACATGTTCCAAAATCAATGAAATCGAGAGGAGGTAAGACTTCATCCTTTACGAGACGATTTAATCGTTCTCTTGAGATGTGGCCTAAACGTTGATGCCACAACATAGATGAAGTCTCTAAGTCTCGAAGCTGTTTCATCTTTGTGAGTGATTCATTAATATTATATGACAACAAAGATTTGGAAAAATTATCATCTAGTTCTAATCAATAGAGACCACCATCCAGAATGCCAGTACCATAAACAACGGAATCATAGAGAATAGAGAGTTTGCGATGACCATGGGAAACGACAAAACCGTCCATGTCTAACTTTGGTCCTGATACAAGGTTCCGAGTTAACTCAGGAACATATAAGGTATCATAAAGTTTAATACATAAACCAGTTTTCAAAAATAATTGTAATGTTCCTATGGCCTTCACTTCTAATTCCCGATCATCCCCAACTTTAAGTGTTCTTTGGATCTTCCCAGCTTCCGGATTGAAAGGAATCCCTGAGTAGAGTTGGTTACATGAACCATAGAACCAGAATCAAACCACCAAGAATTAGCAGGAACATTTAAATTAAAGGACTCAAGTATCATGAAAAAATCGTTACCTTTCTTAGCCAGCCACTCCTTGAAGTCAGGGCATTCCTTTTGCTTATGTCCTGTTTTCTTACAGAACTTGCAATAGGGTTTGCCTAAGGAGCTCTTAGAGCTGGAAGGTGCACTTGTATTAGGATTTGGCTTTTGGACTTTGGAAGCATCCTTTCTGTGATGATTGTTCTTCCTTTTCTTAGAGTTGGAGGTGGTGAAGTTAGCAACATCAGTAGTTCGATCCATCTTAATACGCTCTTCCTCCTGCATGCACATAGCGACCAGTGCACTCATCGTCCATTTGTCCTTCTGAGTGTTGTAATTGATCTTGAATGCTTCATAGGACGAAGGAAGCGAAGTGATGATGAAGTGAACAAGAAAACCATCACTGATTTCCATCTCTAGCCCTTTCAGCTTATTGGCCATGTCATGCATCATCATGATGTGTTCGCGAATGCCGCTCCTCCCATCATACTTAGTCGTCACCAGCTTGAGGATAAGAGTGCTAGCGTGTGCTTTTGATGTTCCTTTGAATTAAGCCTCCACAGAAGCCAGATAGGTTTTAGCATCCTCAGAATCAGGAATAGCTCCTCTAATTGCATTATGAATGGATTGCTTCATGAACATGAGAGACATGCGGTTACACCTAGTCCATTTTTCATGAACTATATGCTCAGCAGCAGTACTTTGAGTAGTAAGGTCCGCTGGCTTATTCTCTCTAAGAGCATAATCGAAGTCTAGCAATCCAAGTGTAAGCATGAGGGCATCCTTTCATTCAGCAAAGTTATCACCAGTCAAAGGTGGAATCCCACAATTGGGTGCTGATAGTGGAAATAAGACGAGCAAGTTATGATACTAAGAGAAGAAGTCCTAATGTGATCTAAGGGCATCTTATACTAAGGCAGGCATAAATAATGACCGTTTTAATTATGAAGCTGTGATATTGTCTATTACTAACATCAAAATAATAGACTTAGTTAAAAATTCTACTTAAACGAAGACAAATCAGCTTTGGCCAGAAGTGTAATCATTTAAGTATGTGTGCAAAGTAATCGTGACAAATCAGCTTTGGCCAGAAATGAGACAATCACCTTAGCTATGCACTTGTCAAGTATGCTAGACATAAATGAATTAAAATCAGCTTTGGCCAGAAATTAAGACATTTCACGTTTGTAATGCATACTCAACATAGCTTTTATAATACTTGAACAATAAATAGATGTAGTAAATCAGCTTTGGCCAGAAATGATACATCAGAAGCTCATTCAAGTTAAGCTATTTTGGTTTTGTAAAAGTTATCTGATTCTGATTAGTTAATTAATTGTTTACAAAACCAAGTATTTAATAGCAAATCACCTGTTAGCACGGGGTTCGAGGCGGAGCCCCGAGGTAAAATTAAGTTCACATGAAACAGCCTAAAATAATGAGGTTTTGAGTCAGGTCTCGACTGAGTTATGAGATCTCGAGTCAGTTATGAGGTCTCGAGTCGCAACCTTTGTCTCGAGTAGGAACCATGGTCTCGACTACTGTATTTTATGAGATCTCGACTCATAATGAGGTCTCGAGTCGCAACCACGGTCTCGAGTCATGAAGATTAATGCCCTTAGTCGAAACCTCAGTGGTCTCGAGTCGAAACTTTATGGTCTCGAGTCGAGACCTTTGTCTCGAGTTGTAAAGATTTGAGGACCTAATGATTTCGAGTCGAGACCTTGTAGTCTCGAGTCGAGATCTGATGGTCTCGAGTCGTAATCTGATGGTCTCGAGTCCACTGTTAACAGCTGTTATTGTGATAATAACTGAAAACTCGAAATTTTAGGGATTGTGGGATAATGTTTCCTGTTTTATTGCTAATCTAAACTCATCAAAGATTTCAAAAATTATAACTGATTATCTTTTAACAGTTTTCAAAAATTTTAATAGATAAAATTCAGATCAAAAACAGTAAAAACATCAACTAATCCAAATTATATTCCAAAACTTAAGGAATTTTCGAGTTTTCTTAGAACAAATGATGAACCCTAAAATTTAAAACATAATTCTGGGATCCGAAACCTTAAATTTAAGAATTTTATTAACAGATTTCGGATATTAATTTACCAATTATGGTTTCGGGTGACATGATTAAGCACCCCTTTCTTAAAACAATGGTTTCGGCACAATTAAAACCGAAAACAGACGTGACATTTGTAAACATGCAAAAATTCTGTTTTCCAGATTTTTGATCCCAGAATTGTGACAACTCGAATTTCCGACATTCTTTATTCGCATTAAATGCACGTAGACTTTGACTTGTTTGACTTATAACTGTACATTGTGGTATGATGAATGCATTGTGATTGCATGGTTATGTGTGATTATGTAAACATGTGTACTGTTTGTGAAACTTAAACTGTTAAACTATAAAAGAATCCGACGAAACATAATGTATTTCGCCAAAGTGAGTTCCGACGAAACAAAACCTGTTTCGCCAACAATCCTCTCGACGAAACAGCTGTTTCGCCGAGCCCAGATTCGCCGAGGCCCAATAGGGTCCAGTACTGTTAGACATGTTTATATTGCGTAGAACGATCCCATTCGCCACATTTTAGCAAACCAGAAAACCCTAGAGGACTCTCTGCTGTGACGGCGAACTAGAACCCATCGGAAACTCGTGTGCGATCCAACCTTCATCTCGGTTAGTACGGGTTTGTTAAATCGGTTCTGTTGATGTTTCTGATTACTTGTTATGCGTACATGTAAATGCTGATTTATGCAACGGATTATGAATATATGTGTATGATGGTATAGATGTCGATGTACGTGATTAATCGGATAAGCAATTATAAGCGAAACTTAATACGATCAAAAACAATCGGTTCTGAATGTTGTTGATATACTCTGATTCTGAATACACATTAGTATCGGGATAGGATTCGATGATATGATGTTATATGTTAATCGATTCGATATACGTTTAAACTAGGGTTCATGCTAGACAATGATTTTTGAATGATTGAGTTGTGATGTTTCTGCATGTACGTTGATCTCCATACAATTCTGATATTTGTGACGACTGTTAGGACGATTAGGGTTTCTGTATGATACGTAACTGACATTCATGACGTAGCTGAAATTGTGACGAATCAAACAGCTCTTGACGAAACAGAGGTAACGACGAAACAGTATGTGTTTCGTCGAGACCTCAACGACGAATCAAATTGTAGACGAAAACAGGGTGTTTCGTCGAAGGGACTTATGGCGAAACAGGGGTGTTTCGCCAAGTGGGTAATCAGCACAGTAACATGTTTTTATTCTGTTTAAAAGTTAACCGGGTTAGTTAACTGCTGTTAAGTGTTACCATCTTGTGTATGATCTGAAATACGTGCTACGTGCTACTTGCTTACCAACTGTGTGTCTATACATGAAAACAAACTGATTTCACATACGTGCATACTTTAGGACGTGATTGATTATTTGCGAGCATACATACTTAACATACCGAGCAAACCAAGGTGAGTTCACACAGCCAAGGCATGGGATTCTCGGGTTGGGAATCGGGTTGGATTGTTTGGAATGGATAACTACTCGTACTTACGCTATCGCTAGACTATAGACCATCGTCCTCAGGATAGTCAGGACACTTACGTAAAACCTACGTAACCTAGTATCTACCATTGTCTCCCGGGTCGGGAGGACACTTACGTAAAACCTACGTAAACTAATACTCACTACTGTCTTCCGGGTCGGAAAGACACTTACGTAAAACCTACGTAAACCCCACACGTACCACTGTCCTCGGGGAAGGGCACTCACGTAAATCCTACGTGACCTTGTACGTATTCCTGTTCTCGGATTTAGAAGAACACATGGTTGTAAATAGTCTAGTAAGTACAAACATGGGAGACCCCCATTAGTAAAGTTAAACGTGGGAAACCCCCACTAGTAATACATATGATCATGGGAAACCCCCACTATTAGCACATACCTACATGGGAAGCCCCCACTAAATGCATACATGATTTGTATAACGAACTTATTAACTGTGAACTCGCTCAACTAGTTGTTGACTCTCTGCTGCATGCCTTGCAGGACCTTAGGTACATTTGGAGCTTGCACGGGGAGGAGCAGGTCGTTGTGGGACATGGATCGATGATGCCATGTTAACTATCTAAACATTTGAATTTATGATTTACTTTGGGTTTACATACTTATGCTTCCGCTACATACTTGTTGATGTTTGGTTTTGAAAACACCTTTCGTATTGATGAATGATTTTTGTTATTTACTTATATGTTCAATATGATTGGTGGCTTGATCCTGGTCAGTCACGCCTCCAAGCGGTGATACTCCGCGTGTGTATTTTGGGGGTGTGACAGATTGGTATCAGAGCCATTGGTTATAGAGAACTCGGTTTTAATAAGGGGGAAAACGTTTTTATTAAAACCAGACTATAACCAGAACAGTGCTCAACGATCCACAACGACGCTTCGCTCCACGTGCAAGGCTCAACATCATAGGTACTACTATTCATGTTACTTACCTACTTGCTAGAATTACATAGAACTTTGCTCGTGGTATGCTCAGATTACAAGAACTTACTATATGTTATTGCTTGAGAATACTTGTGTGCTCACTCTCTTCGCACTATTCGCGAACCTCGCACCCACACGTTCTCCCTGATGTCAAGATCATGTGTGGACGCGTTAACCTAACTCAAGCCCAGTTGGCGGCTTCGAGCCCTGAACAAGTTACTGCAGCACTCGCAGCTGCCCAGGCAGGAGGTGTAACCTGCCATCACCACTTACTCTAGGATCTTTAGATTCTACTCTCGTAACTCAACACTTGTGCTTAATTTTGATTACTCTTACGCACACGACAAGTCAACACGCTCAGCCACCTGTATGCACATACAAGACTTTTATGGACTGTCGTCCTACTACTTTCAGCGACACGGTAGGAGCGGTTGGACTCCTCCATTAGTTCGAGGAACTCGAATCGGCCTTCGAACGTGCGAATGACCTGAGGCTCGTAAGGTGAAATATGCCACTGATATTCTCGAAGGCACTGCGCAAACTTGGTGGGACGCGCAAGTTACGATGCTGGGGCTGGCGGCTGCTAATGCCACCCCATGGAATGATTTTAAGGAACTGATTAAACGTGAATACAGTAGTTATGATGCCATCCACAAGTTGGAAGTGGAGTCCTTTAACATGAAGATGACGGGGTCAGAGATAGAAGCGTACACGAAGCGATCCAACAAACTGGCAATTTTGTGTCCAACTATGGTGGATCCTCCCATCAAGAGCATTGAGCTGTACCTCAAGGGCTTAGTACCAGAAATTCAAAGCCATGTGATGACTGCTAATCTTGCTACTATTCAAGATGTTACTCATCTTGCTCATCGTCTCACAGACCAGGCAGTGGAACAGAACAAGCTGCCTAGACGTATTGGTACTACTACTACTACTACTTCTGCTATCCCCAGTGACAACAAATGAAAGTGGGATGGAACCTCTAGCAAGGGTTCGACTACGATTCCGTCCCAGGCACAACAGCGAAAGATCGATGACAACCAAGGTCCAGGTCAGCAACCTTTTTAGTAGTCAAGGGCAGGGTGGATACAAGGGAAACCACCCTAAGTGCAAACGATGTAACTTGCACCACAGCGGGCCGTGCAACCGAAATCATGGTCATTGATGCGACAAGCTTGGTCATGGAGCCAAAGATGGTAGAAACTCACGTCCTGCAAGCCAGAACCAACAACAACAGACACAAGATCTATAGAATCAGCAGCAACAGCAGGGTAACAAGGGATGTTATCAGTGTAGTGCTGAAGGTCACTTCAAGAGACACTGGCCACGGTTGAACCGGAACCAGAATCAGAACCACAACCAAAGAAACGAGAACTAGGGAAGACAACAACGGGGGTAATAACGACGGCAATGGTGCCAGGGGTCGAGTGTTCGTGATTGGTCAGAGTGATACTAGGAATGACCCCAGCGTTGCTATAGTTTCGACATCGTCATTAGTATGGGCTGGTTATCCCAACAACAAGCAGAGATCCTATACATAGAGAAGATCATTTGTATCCCACGTTCTGGTAAAGAACCTCTCGAAGTTCAAGGCGACAAGAGTGGTGTCGTGAGTGGCATCATTTCTTTCTTGAAGGCTTAGAAGTGTTTACGTAAGGATCACACAACTGTTTTAGCTCTCGTTACCGATACCTCGAAGAAAGAGAAAAAGATTGAAGATATTCCTGTAGTACGTGACTTTCCTCAAGTGTTCCCTGAGGAATTACCTGGGTTACCGCCTCATCGTCAAGTCGAATTTCAGATCGAGCTAGCTCCAGGAGCAGCACCCATAGCTCGAGCGCCTTATCGTTTGGCTCCAACTGAATTGGAAGAATTGTCAAAGCAGCTACAAGAACTCTTGGAAAAGGGTTTTATACGTCCTAGCTCTTCGCCTTGGGGAGCTCCAGTGTTGTTCGTAAAGAAGAAAGACGGTACGTTCAGGATGTGTATAGACTACCGTGAACTCAACAAGGTGACGATCAAGAATCGTTATCCTCTTCCGCGCATAGATGATTTATTCGACCAGCTGCAAGGGTCGAGCTACTACTCCAAGATAGACTTAAGGTCAGGATATCACCAGCTGAGAGTCCGGGATGAGGACGTCTCCAAAACAGCGTTCAGAACACGCTACGGCCACTACGAGTTTATGGTCATGCCATTTGGGCTAACGAACGCGCCTGCCGTATTTATGGATCTTATGAACAGGGTGTGCAAACCCTATCTCGACAAGTTCGTCATTGTTTTCATCGACGACATCCTGATTTATTCGAAGAGTCAAGAGGAACACGAGCAGCACTTACGACTTATACTGGAACTTCTACGAACGGAACAGCTATACGCTAAGTTTTCTAAGTGTGACTTCTGGCTTCGTGAAGTCCACTTCTTAGGCCACGTGGTGAACAAGGATGGGATCCATGTCGATCCATCCAAGGTGGATTCGATCAAGAACTGGCCTGCACCTCGCACACCAACAGAAATACGCCAATTCTTGGGTTTGGCGGGTTATTACAGAAGGTTCATCAAAGACTTCTCAAAGATTGCTCAGCCGCTTACACTACTGACACAGAAAGGTGTTGTTTACCGTTGGGGTAATGCACAGGAAACAGCGTTCCAACACTTAAAGGATAGACTCTGTAGCGCACCTATCCTCTCATTGCCTGAAGGCACGGAAGATTTCGTAGTCTACTGCGACGCATCTATCCAAGGTCTTGGATGTGTATTGATGCAAAGGGATAAAGTCATTGCTTATGCTTCGCGCCAACTTAAGATTCACGAACGGAATTACACAACACACGATTTAGAGCTGGGAGCGGTTGTTTTTGCACTTAAGATATGGCGACACTACCTGTACGGCACCAAATGTGCTATCTACACTGACCACAGAAGCCTCAAACATATATTCAAACAGAAGGAACTGAATATGCGACAACGACGATGGGTCGAACTACTAAACGACTACGAATGCTCAATCAGGTACCACCCAGGCAAAGCCAATGTTGTGGCTGACGCCCTCAGTCGAAAGGACACCGCGCCTAAGCGCGTACGAGCTTTACAACTCACTATACAGTCTAGCCTTCCTTCCCAGATACGAGATGCTCAGGTAGAAGCATTGAAACCAGATAATGTCAGGGCTGAAGCCCTACGCGGCTCAAGACAACGACTAGAACAGAAGGAAGATGGTGCTTACTACGTCACAGGACGCATTTGGGTCCCACTGTACGGCAACTTACGCGAGCTAGTAATGGATGAAGCTCACAAGTCTCGCTACTCGGTACACCCTGGTTCGGATAAAATGTACCACGACATCAAAACTACATATTGGTGGCCTAGCATGAAGGCCCACATAGCCACATACGTTAGCAAATGCTTGACTTGTGCGAGAGTCAAGGCAGAATATCAGAAACCTTCAGGTCCACTCCAACAACCTGAGATACCACAATGGAAATGGGAGCAAATCTCCATGGATTTTGTTACTGGCTTACCTAGATCTCAGCGCGGAAACGATACTATCTGGGTGATCGTGGATCGAATCACAAAGTCTGCTCACTTCCTGGCCATTAAAGAAACAGACAAGTTCTCTACCTTAGCAGACATCTACTTAAAAGAAGTGGTCTCAAGGCACGGTGTGCCAACCTCCATCATCTCTGATCGTGACGCACGTTTTACTTCAGAACTGTGGCAAGCAATGCATAAATCGTTTGGCTCTCGCTTAGACATGAGCACGGCGTATCATCCTCAGACCGATGGGCAGTCTGAGCGCACTATTCAAACTCTAGAAGACATGCTTCGGGCATGCGTAATTGACTTTGGCAATGGTTGGGAGAAACATCTGCCACTCGCGGAATTTTCATACAATAACAGCTACCACACCAGCATTAAAGCTGCACCATTCGAGGCATTATACGGGCGTAAGTGCCGGTCACCTCTCTGTTGGGCAGAGGTGGGGGAAAGTCAAATCACAGGTCCAGAAATGGTAGTTGATACTACTGAAAAGATTGCACAAATACGACAACGCATGGCGGCAGCTCGTGACCGTCAGAAAGTATACGCCGATAAAGATAGAAAACTACTCGAATTCCAAGTTGGGGATCGAGCGCTACTCAAAGTTTCACCCTGGAAGGGTGTGGTTCGTTTTGGCAAACGCGGCAAACTAAATCCACGATATGTTGGACCTTTCGAAGTTATTGAGAAAATAGGCAAAGTGGCCTACAGATTGAACTTACCACCTGAACTCAGTGCAGTTCACAACGTCTTTCACGTGTCGAATCTGAAGAAGTGTACGTCAGATGAGACCCACATAGTTCCTTTGAAGGAACTCACTATCGACGAGCGGTTGCACTTCGTCGAGGAACCTGTTGAAATCACGGACCGGGATGTTAAGGTCCTCAAGAACACGAGAATCCCTCTTGTACGAGTTCGTTGGAACTCCCGCCGCGGCCCAGAGTTCACCTGGGAGCGCGAAGATCAAATGGAACTCAAATATCCCCAGTTATTCGGAAACCAAGCAACTACTACTGAGGCTGAAGCTACCAATGCAGAATTTCGGGACGAAATTCCAAATCAACGGGGGGATAATGTGACACCCCAAGAAAACCAGTAATCTTCGCAAACCTGCTCGAGGAGCCGCGATACGACACAGGTAAACAACGTCACACTACTAGCTTCCTCAGTAACTGCATGCTAAATTTCGGGACGAAATTTCTTTCAAGTTGGGGATAATGTGACAACTCGAATTTCCGACATTCTTTATTTGCATTAAATGCACGTAGACTTTGACTTGTTTGACTTATAACTGTACATTGTGGTATGATGAATGCATTGTGATTGCATGGTTATGTGTGATTATGTAAACATGTGTACTGTTTGTGAAACTTAAACTGTTAAACTATAAAAGAATCCGACGAAACATAATGTATTTCGCCAAAGTGAGTTCCGACGAAACAAAACCTGTTTCGCCAACAATCCTCTCGACGAAACAGCTGTTTCGCCGAGCCCAGATTCGCCGAGGCCCAATAGGGTCCAGTACTGTTAGACATGTTTATATTGCGTAGAACGATCCCATTCGCCACATTTTAGCAAACCAGAAAACCCTAGAGGACTCTCTGCTGTGACGGCGAACTAGAACCCATCGGAAACTCGTGTGCGATCCAACCTTCATCTCGGTTAGTACGGGTTTGTTAAATCGGTTCTGTTGATGTTTCTGATTACTTGTTATGCGTACATGTAAATGCTGATTTATGCAACGGATTATGAATATATGTGTATGATGGTATAGATGTCGATGTACGTGATTAATCGGATAAGCAATTATAAGCGAAACTTAATACGATCAAAAACAATCGGTTCGGAATGTTGTTGATATACTCTGATTCTGAATACACATTAGTATCGGGATAGGATTCGATGATATGATGTTATATGTTAATCGATTCGATATACGTTTAAACTAGGGTTCATGCTAGACAATGATTTTTGAATGATTGAGTTGTGATGTTTCTGCATGTACGTTGATCTCCATACAATTCTGATATTTGTGACGACTGTTAGGACGATTAGGGTTTCTGTATGATACGTAACTGACATTCATGACGTAGCTGAAATTGTGACGAATCAAACAGCTCTTGACGAAACAGAGGTAACGACGAAACAGTATGTGTTTCGTCGAGACCTCAACGACGAATCAAATTGTAGACGAAAACAGGGTGTTTCGTCGAAGGGACTTATGGCGAAACAGGGGTGTTTCGCCAAGTGGGTAATCAACACAGTAACATGTTTTTATTCTGTTTAAAAGTTAACCGGGTTAGTTAACTGCTGTTAAGTGTTACCATCTTGTGTATGATCTGAAATACGTGCTACGTGCTACTTGCTTACCAACTGTGTGTCTATACATGAAAACAAACTGATTTCACATACGTGCATACTTTAGGACGTGATTGATTATTTGCGAGCATACATACTTAACATACCGAGCAAACCAAGGTGAGTTCACACAGCCAAGGCATGGGATTCTCGGGTTGGGAATCGGGTTGGATTGTTTGGAATGGATAACTACTCGTACTTACGCTATCGCTAGACTATAGACCATCGTCCTCAGGATAGTCAGGACACTTACGTAAAACCTACGTAACCTAGTATCTACCATTTGTCTCCCGGGTCGGGAGGACACTTACGTAAAACCTACGTAAACTAATACTCACTACTGTCTTCCGGGTCGGAAAGACACTTACGTAAAACCTACGTAAACCCCACACGTACCACTGTCCTCGGGGAAGGGCACTCACGTAAATCCTACGTGACCTTGTACGTATTCCTGTTCTCGGATTTAGAAGAACACATGGTTGTAAATAGTCTAGTAAGTACAAACATGGGAGACCCCCATTAGTAAAGTTAAACGTGGGAAACCCCCACTAGTAATACATATGATCATGGGAAACCCCCACTATTAGCACATACCTACATGGGAAGCCCCCACTAAATGCATACATGATTTGTATAACGAACTTATTAACTGTGAACTCGCTCAACTAGTTGTTGACTCTCTGCTGCATGCCTTGCAGGACCTTAGGTACATTTGGAGCTTGCACGGGGAGGAGCAGGTCGTTGTGGGACATGGATCGATGATGCCATGTTAACTATCTAAACATTTGAATTTATGATTTACTTTGGGTTTACATACTTATGCTTCCGCTACATACTTGTTGATGTTTGGTTTTGAAAACACCTTTCGTATTGATGAATGATTTTTGTTATTTACTTATATGTTCAATATGATTGGTGGCTTGATCCTGGTCAGTCACGCCTCCAAGCGGTGATACTCCGCGTGTGTATTTTGGGGGTGTGACAAGAATAATGGATACGAAAACAGAAGTGATTTATCAACATATGCTCTGATACCACATGTTGATCAGTTCTGTTTAACATGATGGAAAACATGAATAACATACATGTTACAGCAGACAGGCCAGCAGAGAATCCAGTCAGAGATGCAGCCATTGAGTTTGACATACTTGTCAGGATGATCTGGTTCCTCCTTAGGGTGTAAGATTATGATGGTGATGAACCGAAACAAGGGATGGTTTCGGTTAGGAGAGAGAGCCGAGAATATGATGTTATGTGTTGTTAGGGTTTGTGTAATTGTCTAACTTGTGTAACCCTTTAACTCTCTAATAATCTCCTTATATATACACCCAAGAGGAAACCTAATTAGTTAATAAGGGTAATATGGTCCATCAATAATTACCAACTAATTATTAACAGGTTATTAATATATTTTGATCTATATAATATAAATGATTATAATGGCTACAAGATTAAATATTATAACAATAATATATTTAATCTCACACTTTGGTGTTTTAAACAAAACTCTTCTCATTTCGTTTTGACGATAGGTGATGTGTGGATGTGTGGTGCACAATCACAACAACATCGTTATACATTGTACTTTCATGTTTTGATTGTGTATGTGTATGTTTGAAGGTTAGTGATTCTTTTTGTTTTCAACTTTTGAGCATATGTGTTTATGGTTGGTGTTTGATGACGATGGTTGGTATATGTGTGTGTTTGAAGGTTAGTGATTTCTCATTATATGGATTTAAGAATTTTCTAGGTAGGATGTGTGTGGGTGGTATGGTGGTGGGAGGTGAAATGGTGATTTCAAATGACACGAGATAGAAGTATTATACCACAAATACATATAACCATTATTTTAAAATCCAAATTGATAAAACACCAATGGAACTAGGGTTGTTTATGATCCGAGTCGAGCCGAGCTAGGGCAAGTTCGGGCTCGGTTCGGATTTGAAACCGAGCTGAAAATCTAAGCTCGGGCTCGGATTGGTTTAAACCGGGCTGGCTCGGCTCGGCTTGGTTTGTGTCGATTTTAAAAATAAAAATTAATATATAGCTCTCAAATTTTAGTATTCTAAAATATTATTTAATACTTCAAAAGAACATATTCAAAATAAGTTCAACCTAAGGGGAGTGGGGGTGGTCACAAGTGATGAAATTCCATCACTCACAAACATCCAATCATGTTCCGTCATGTCAGCAACCACTATTCTATCATTTTTTAGTGGCGGTGGTCATCACTAGTGATGGAATTCCAACGTACAAGTATTAATACACAACGTACAAGTCATACACATACAATCAACTTTTACAACGCGTGAAGATTTCCACGCGTTATAAGTTTAACGCGTGGAACTCAATGGTGGCGGCGGTGTTCCGATGCTCATCACTCGTGATGGGTAGTCCATCACGTACCACCCCGCCTCCCCTAATACATTACAAGCCAAAATCACGTTCAACAACGCAAAATAAGTTTTATATTTCAAGTAAATACAATATTTGTTCATTAGCAAAGCAATCGACCTTTAAATATGTCATAGATATCAAACTACAAGCCTAAATACATGTAAATAATAATCACTTATTTGTAATATATTATACGTATATAAAAATAAAATATATTATAAGTAAAATAATTCGAGCTAAGCCGAGCCTAGCTACCAAGCAAGCTAAACCGAGCCAGTTTGGCTCGTCACGAGCCGAGCCAAGCTAGGCTCACTTTCTAACCGAGCCGAGCTGGCTCGGCTCACTTTCATACCGAGCCACGAGATTTTTGAACAACCCTAAATGGAACTACCTAAATAACCAGTTCAATTGAGTGTATTTGAACCGGTTATACCACATTTTATAACCTTTATAATCTTTTGCGTTTTAGAATCTTCTATACTGATTCTTTTGCTACTTCATGGTCCATGTTTTGCTTCATTTCATATTCAGAGTCGTCCCTAAAGATTTAAGTGCCTTGGTCGAGCTGCAAAAAAAAAAATCATTTGGCCTAATAAATTATATAAAGTATTTTTTTAAACGATAATTAATGTTATAGGCTTATAGCAATAAACATAGCAATAAACATAGGGTTGGTAAATTCACTGATTTATAGTGTGTTAAATAACTTCAACTTCATATAAAGTTTATCACTATCAATATACAATTTTTAATTTTTAGGTTTATTTTCCTTTTTTGAACTTTTTATAATTGATTACATTGAATCAATGTTTGGATGATAGACATAAATCAAAATAAGACTAATTAGCTCAATATTATTTAAGATTTCAGATACGGATAAAAATAAATTATTCAGGCCAATAACTTGTAAGATGAATTTATTTATAAAGAGGGTTCAATAAATTACGTTAGATGGATGTTTTGATAATATATAATGACTTAACCAAGAAATTTAAAAGAGTTTATGCGAAAGGTTGATCCCCGTAACAAAATATCAAGTTAAAGGTTGATTCTGTCAATTTTTAAACTAAAAGGTATAGAGTACAGTTTTGAGAATAGATAAAGGTTTTTTGTGTAATTTTCTCAAAAATAAAATTATTTGAGTCTAATAAATAAGTTGTAAGATCATATTTTTATAGTGAGGGTCAAGAAATTTTTCAGTTTCACATTTTCAATATATATATAGTTAGGCACTCAAAAAAAATCAGGCCTCGGCCGGGAACGACTCGCCCACTACTTAGGCTAGCACTGTTCATATCTTATACTTTGTTGATATTTCAAATCAAATCTAGTACACTAAAAGATAAAAACAATTTATGCTACTTTAATTATTTTATGTATATTATATTATATTATATTATATTATATTATATTATATTATATTATATTATATTATATTATATTATATTATATTATATTATATTATACTATACTATATCTATACTATATTATAATACATGAGAGAATGATTCCCAAAAGTTAAGAACTTCTTCCCCCATTATTTATAAATAAACCCTTAAAATGAGGGTAAAGTGGTCTTTTAAACCATAATTATTTTTTAGTCCCTCAATCTATTACATTTAAATCCTTGACATTTAACATAATTATGGGTAATTAGTTACACTTCCCCCCTCTAGGCCTCGGCCGGGAACGACTCGCCCACTACTTAGGCTAGCACTGTTCATATCTTATACTTTGTTGATATTTCAAATCAAATCTAGTACACTAAAAGATAAAAACAATTTATGCTACTTTAATTATTTTATGTATATTATATTATATTATATTATACTACTATATTATAATACATGAGAGAAGGATTCCCAAAAGTTAAGAACTTCTTCCCCCATTATTTATAAATAAACCCTTAAAATGAGGGTAAAGTGGTCTTTTAAACCATAATTATTTTTTAGTCCCTCAATCTATTACATTTAAATCCTTGACATTTAACATAATTATGGGTAATTAGTTACACTCCCCCCCCCCCCCTCTTTAATTCTTTAATGTATTCCTGCGATATCTTACAACCCGTAATGTTTTAAAAAAATCCGAAGGTACCATGACGATCGGCACATTTTTTTAAACGTTTCGATAGTTGTCTTTTTTAGTTTCGCCGTGCGTTCATAAAGTACAAATAGCCGATGCGTAAATGCACAATTGATTAAAGCCAACATTTGTTTTTTACCCAAGCCAACTTTGACCATTACCTAGCTACCGTGCATTAACATTTGTTTTTTACCCAAGTTTTTTGTTTTCAACGGCATTAATAAACTAAAATATTCCCTAATTTTACTTGTACAGAGTCAGTTTGTTGTGGCATGTTTAATATAGTATAGATAAAACTCACAACAAACTTCCTATTAAACATGCCACAACAAACTAAACAGGATATGTGCATCTTATTTTAAAAACTTAAAACTCACAACAAACTTCCTAAATAAATGGATGACCAATCTAAAACTAAACTGTCACACCCCCAAAAATCCACACGCGGAGTATCACCGCTTGGAGGCGTGACTGACCAGGATCAAGCCACCAATCATATTGAACATATAAGTAAGTAGTAAAAATCATTCATCAATACGAAAGGTGTTTTCAAAACCAAACGTCAACAAGTATGTAGCGGAAGCATAAGTATGTAAACCCAATGTAAATAGTAAATTCAAATGTTTAGATAGATAACATGGCATCATCAATCCATGTCCCACAACGACCTGCTCCTCCCTGTGCAAGCTCCATATGTACCTAAGGTCCTGCAAGGCATGCAAGAGAGAGTCAACAACTAGTTGAGCGAGTTCACAGTTAATAGTTCAGTATTAGTATAGCGTGAGTAGTAGTATGTTCGTTCGTTACAAAGTATCGTATTATTTCCCATCGCGGCCCTCCAGGCAGGTGTGCGAAGATGTTGGGGAATGTTATTCCCCAAGTATTCTAGACTAGGTTTATTTGTATCGCGGCCTCTCCAGGCAGGTGTGCGAAGATTTGTAAGTTTAGTTCGCGGCCATCATATGGCAGGTGTGCGAAGACAGTCATAATATCGCGGCCAATCCTTGGCAGGTGTGCGAAGATCGTTCAATAAGTGTTACTAGTCTAGCAGTAGGTTCCATCATTTACGTATGTATAGTAAATCATCAAATCCCCATTCCCCCCTGGGAACCCCATGCCTTGGCTTGTGTGAACTCACCTTGGTTTGCTCGGTATGCTAGGTTATGTGCTCGCAAATAAGTCAATCACGTCCTAGAGTATGCACGTATATGAAATCAGTTTGTGTTCACGTATAGACACACAGTTGATAAGCAAGTAGCACGTAGCACGTATTTGAGATCATACACAAGATGGTTACACTTAACAGCAGTTAACTAACCAGGTTAACACTTAACAGAAAAGTAAACATGTTACTGAGCTGATTACCCATTTGGCGAAACACCCCTGTTTCGCCATAAGTCCCTTCGACGAAACACCCCGTTTCGTCTACCATTTGATTCGTCGTTGAGGTCTCGACGAAACACTTGCTGTTTCGTCGTTACCTCTGTTTCGTCGATGGCAGTTTGATTCGTCAAGTAACAGTTACGTCAAAGAATCAGTTACATCAAATAATCAATTAAGTAATGAGAAACCCTAATACTGCCGTCACATCCACATACATGATCATACAAGAATCATTAGCATGGAAACCATCCTAAATATCTATCATTTAAAACATCCATCATGGCCGACAATTATTAAATATGACACTTTGTGATTGGACCAAAAATGTGGTCATGAGAATTATCAAATCATGAACAAACAGAATATATTATCCTTCACTTATCAACAAAAGTCAACAACCTAATCCCCTTCCATCCCATCGATCATTAAACAAGAATAATAATGAGAACCTACAACCAAAACACATGTTTCTGACAATTATATGCAATTAAGAATATTATGGCCGACAAGTTGATAAAGCATGCACAGGGAGATCATGATTGGACCGATTATTAACATATATATCCAGCCTATAGACATCAAATCAATCACTTGTTTTATTTGAGACTTCTCATGCCAATATGCATAACCGTTTGAGCACAGCCACATATATATACATACATAACGATTTATCATCCATGAGTGCCAAAACATCAAACAAGATTACATCATAATCATACGATAGGCATCTATGTCAACTGAACAAGTATATCACTAACCGATTTAACAAGCATGCAACTAACCGAGATGGATGACATAAATGTTTGATTGCTCACGAGTGCTTGGGAATTACACAAGGCTGCCGTCAAAGTAGAGAGGGTTCTAGGGTTTTCCAGATTGTTAAAAATGGTGAAATAAGAAGTCGGTTACGTTAAAAACACACTAATTGCCGTACTGGGCCCGAACTGGGCTTCGCGAATTACTGGGCCGGCGAAACACTTACTGTTTCGTCGAGAATGGGTTGACGAATCAGGCTTCTGTTTCGTCGAGTTATATTTGGCGAAACACATCTCGTGTTTCGTCGAACCTATACATGGTTTAATATTTCTAAATTTCTCTCAACAAGTTCCGCATTACAATACCAAACACATAAGCATGCAATACAATATGTTTATCATAACACAAGATGTACATTACAAGTCAAACGAGTCAAACAACATAAACAGTCAACGTCAACGTGCATTAAATGCGAATAGAGAATGTCGGAAATTCGAGTTGTCACATTATCCCCAACTTGAAAGAAATTTCGTCCCGAAATTTAGCATGCGGTTACTGAGGAAAGCTAATGGTGTGACGTTGTTTACCTGTATTGTATCGCGGCTCCCCGAGCAGGTTTGCGAAGATTACTGGTTTTCTTGGGGTGTCACATTATCCCCCCGTTGATTTGGAATTTCGTCCCGAAATTCTGCATTGGTAGCTTCAGCCTCAGTAGTAGTTGCTTGGTTTCCGAATAACTGGGGATATTTGAGTTCCATTTGATCTTCACGCTCCCAGGTGAACTCTGGGCCGCGGCGGGAGTTCCAACGAACTCGTACAAGAGGGATTCTCGTGTTCTTGAGGACCTTAACATCCCGGTCCGTGATTTCAACAGGTTCCTCGACGAAGTGCAACCGCTCGTCGATAGTGAGTTCCTTTAAGGGAACTATGTGGGTCTCATCTGACGTACACTTCTTCAGATTCGACACGTGAAAGACGTTGTGAACTGCACTGAGTTCAGGTGGTAAGTTCAATCTGTAAGCCACTTTGCCTATTTTCTCAATAACCTCGAAAGGTCCAACATATCGTGGATTTAGTTTGCCGCGTTTGCCAAAACGAACCACACCCTTCCAGGGTGAAACTTTAAGTAGCGCTCGATCCCCAACCTGGAATTCGAGTAGTTTCCTGTCTAAATCAGCGTATGCTTTCTGACGGTCGCGTGCTGCCGCCATGCGTTGTCGTATTTGTGCAATCTTTTCTGTAGTATCGACTACCATTTCTGGACCTGTGATTTGACTTTCTCCCACCTCTGCCCAACAGAGAGGTGACCGGCACTTACGCCCGTACAATGCCTCGAATGGTGCAGCTTTAATGCTGGTGTGGTAGCTGTTGTTATACGAAAATTCCACAAGTGGCAGATGTTTTTCCCAACCATTGCCAAAGTCTATTACGCACGCCCGAAGCATGTCTTCTAGAGTTTGAATAGTGCGCTCAGACTGCCCATCGGTCTGAGGATGATACGCCGTGCTCATGTCTAAACGAGAGCCAAAAGATTTATGCATTGCTTGCCACAGTTCTGAAGTAAAACGTGCGTCACGATCAGAGATGATGGAGGTGGGCACCCCGTGCCTCGAGACCACTTCTTTTAAGTAGATGTCTGCTAAGGTAGAGAACTTGTCTGTTTCTTTGATAGCCAAGAAGTGAGCAGACTTTGTGAGTCGATCCACGATCACCCAAATAGTATCATTTCCGTGCTGAGATCTAGGTAAGCCAGTAACAAAATCCATGGAAATTTGCTCCCATTTCCATTGTGGTATCTCAGGTTGTTGGAGTGGTCCTGACGGTTTCTGATATTCTGCCTTGACTCTCGCACAAGTCAAGCATTTGCTAACGTATGTGGCTATGTGGGCCTTCATGCTAGGCCACCAATATGTAGTTTTGATGTCGTGGTACATTTTATCCGCACCTGGATGTACCGAGTAGCGAGACTTATGAGCTTCATCCATCACTAGCTCACGTAAGTTGCCATAAAGTGGAACCCAAATGCATCCTGTAACGTAGTAAGCACCATCTTCCTTCTGTTCTAAACGTTGTCTTGAGCCACGTAGGGCTTCAGCCCTGACATTTTCTGGTTTCAATGCTTCTACCTGAGCATTTCGTATCTGAGAAGGAAGACTAGACTGTATAGTGAGTTGTAAAGCTCGCACGCGCTTAGGCGCGGTGTCCTTTCGGTTGAGGGCGTCAGCCACAACATTGGTTTTGCCTGGGTGGTACCTGATCGAGCATTCGTAGTCATTTAACAGTTCGACCCATCGTCGCTGTCGCATATTCAGCTCTTTCTGTTTGAAGATATGTTCGAGGCTTCTGTGATCAGTGTAGATTGCGCACTTGGTACCATACAAATAGTGTCGCCATATCTTGAGTGCAAAAACAACCGCTCCCAGCTCTAGGTCGTGTGTCGTATAATTCCGTTCGTGAATCTTAAGTTGGCGCGAAGCATAAGCAATAACTTTATCCCTCTGCATCAATACACATCCAAGACCTTGGATAGATGCGTCGCAGTAGACTACGAAATCGTCCGTGCCTTCAGGCAGTGAGAGGATAGGTGCGCTACAGAGTCTATCCTTTAAGTGTTGGAATGCTGTTTCCTGTGCATTACTCCAACGGTAAACAACACCTTTCTGTGTCAGTAGTGTAAGCGGCTGAGCAATCTTTGAGAAGTCTTTGATGAACCTTCTGTAGTAACCTGCCAACCCTAAGAATTGACGTATTTCCGTTGGTGTACGAGGCGCAGGCCAATTCTTGATCGAATCTACCTTGGATGGATCGACATGGATCCCATCTTTGTTTACCACGTGGCCTAAGAAGTGGACTTCACGAAGCCATAAGTCACATTTGGAAAACTTAGCGTATAGCTGTTCCGTTCGTAGAAGTTCCAGTATAAGTCGTAAGTGCTGCTCGTGTTCCTCCTGACTTTTCGAATAAATCAGGATGTCGTCGATGAAAACAATGACGAACTTGTCGAGATAGGGTTTGCACACCCTGTTCATAAGATCCATAAATACGGCAGGCGCGTTCGTTAGCCCGAATGGCATGACCATAAACTCGTAGTGGCCGTAGCGAGTTCTAAATGCTGTTTTAGAGACGTCCTCATCCCGGACCCTCAGCTGGTGATATCCTGACCTTAAGTCTATTTTGGAGTAGTAGCTCGACCCTTGCAGCTGGTCGAATAAATCATCTATGCGCGGAAGAGGATAACGATTCTTGATCGTCACCTTGTTGAGTTCGCGGTAGTCTATACACATCCTGAACGTACCGTCTTTCTTCTTCACGAATAACACTGGAGCTCCCCAGGGCGAAGAGCTAGGACGTATAAAACCCTTTTCCAAGAGTTCTTGTAGCTGCTTTGACAGTTCTTCCAATTCAGTTGGAGCTAAACGATAAGGTGCTCGAGCTATGGGTGCTGCTCCTGGAGCGAGCTCGATCTGGAATTCGACTTGACGATGAGGCGGTAACCCAGGTAATTCCTCAGGGAACACTTGAGGAAAGTCACGTACTACAGGAATATCTTCCATCTTTTTCTCTTTCTTCGAGGTATCTGTAACGAGTGCCAATATAGCAGTGTGCCCCTTGCGCAAACACTTCTGAGCCTTCAAAAAGGAGATAATACCACTCACGACACCACTCTTGTCGCCTTGAACTTCGAGAGGTTCTTTGCCAGAACGAGGAATGCGAATAACCTTTTCTTTGCATAAGATCTCCGCTTGTTGTTGAGATAACCAATCCATGCCAATGACGACGTCAAAGCTACCCAGGGTTATAGGGATGAGATCGATGGAGAAAGTCTGACCAGCGAGAATAAGATTACACCCTTTAACTATGTGTGTGGCTTCTAAACTTTTACCGTTAGCTAACTCTACGACATGCTTGGTGTTTAGGAGAGTTGGTGCACGTTTTAACATTTCACTAGCTTTTAAAGACATGTAACTTGTATCCGCACCAGAATCAAATAGTACAGTAACATAAAAGTCGTCTAGAAGAAACTTACCCATAACTACGTTGGGATCATTCCTTGCATCACCCTGCCCGATCACAAACATACGGCCTCTAGCACCATTGTTGTTGTTGTTCCCACCGTTGTTGTTGTTCCCGTTGCCCTGATTGTTGTTGTTGTTATTGTTCTGGTTCTGGTTTAACTGAGGGCAATCCCGCTTGTAATGACCTTCAGCCCCACACTGGTAGCATCCCCTGTTTCCATGCTGCTGCTGCTGAGGCTGGTTTCGTGGAGCAGGTGGTTGTTGTTGCTGGTTCTGATTCGCAGGTCGTGAACTCCTGCAATCTTTAGCCTCGTGACCCGCCTTAAAACATCTTTGACACTGTTCCCTGCGACATCTTCCGCTGTGGTGTTTGTTGCACCTTCTACACCATGGGTGAATTCCCCGATAGCCACTCTGCCCTTGACTACCTGATGATTGCTGATTCGGACTCTGGTAGTCATTTGTCTTGCGTTGCAGAGCTTGAGACTGAACAGTAGCTGAACCTTTGCTAGAATCCCCCTCCCATTTCCTCTTATTGTCGCTGGGAGTAGCAGGAGTAACTGAAGTGGTAGCGGTAGCAGTAGCGTTGATGCGTTTAGGCAACCTGTTTTGCTCCACCGCCTGATCAGTGAGACGGTGAGCCAACTGAACAACCTGCTGGTAAGTGGCATGATTTGCTGAAGTCACATGACTTTGGATCTCTGGCACCAGACCCTTAAGATAAAGTTCGATACGTTTGTCCACCAGAGTAGGACACAGTAATGCAAGCTCATTCGATCTTTTGGTATACGCTTCAATCTCAGACCCCGTCATCTTGAGGTTGAAAAACTCGACTTCCAGCTTATGAATATCATCTCGACTGCAGTATTCCTCCTTGATCATCTCTTTGAAATTGTTCCATGGGGTGGCGTTAGCAGCAGCCAACCCCAGTATTTGGACCTGAGCTTTCCACCATGTGAGGGCTAAACCCTCGAGGGTACCGGTAGCATACTTCACCATGCGTGCCTCAGGGCATTCACACATCTCAAACACGGACTCTATCTTTTCAAACCAGTGCAGGAGACCTACGGCTCCTTCAGTGCCGCTGAAAGTGGTTGGACGACAGTCCATGAAAGTCTTGAAAGTGCAAACAGGTGCTTGACCTGTTGTGTATAAGAATTAGGACAAGTTTAAACACGGGAGTTGATTTAGGAATGTAGGATCTAAGGATCCTAGTGTGAGTTGTAACTGCAGGGTATACCTCCTGCTTGTGCGGCTGCAACTGCCGCAGTAACTCGTTCGTTAATGAGGGTCGTCAACTGGTCCTGAGTCATGTTGATACGTCCAGACATGATCTTCATAGTAAAGATAACGTAAGTGAGATAGGTTCGCGAATAGTGCGATGACAGAAGAGAGTGAGCACACAAGTGTTCTCAAGTAATAGCATATAGTGGGTTCTGTACTCTAGGCATACCACGAGCAAAGTTCTATGTAGTTCTAGCATGTAGGTAATGTAACATGAATAGTAATACCTATGATGTTGAGCCTTGCACGTGGAGCGAAGCGTCGTTGTGGATCGTTGAGAGCACTGTTCTGGTTATAGTCTGGTTTTAACAAAATCGTTTTCCCTTTATTAAAACCAAGTTCTCTATAACCAATGGCTCTGATACCAATCTGTCACACCCCCAAAAATCCACACGCGGAGTATCACCGCTTGGAGGCGTGACTGACCAGGATCAAGCCACCAATCATATTGAACATATAAGTAAGTAGTAAAAATCATTCATCAATACGAAAGGTGTTTTCAAAACCAAACGTCAACAAGTATGTAGCGGAAGCATAAGTATGTAAACCCAATGTAAATAGTAAATTCAAATGTTTAGATAGATAACATGGCATCATCAATCCATGTCCCACAACGACCTGCTCCTCCCTGTGCAAGCTCCATATGTACCTAAGGTCCTGCAAGGCATGCAAGAGAGAGTCAACAACTAGTTGAGCGAGTTCACAGTTAATAGTTCAGTATTAGTATAGCGTGAGTAGTAGTATGTTCGTTCGTTACAAAGTATCGTATTATTTCCCATCGCGGCCCTCCAGGAAGGTGTGCGAAGATGTTGGGGAATGTTATTCCCCAAGTATTCTAGACTAGGTTTATTTGTATCGCGGCCTCTCCAGGCAGGTGTGCGAAGATTTGTAAGTTTAGTTCGCGGCCATCATATGGCAGGTGTGCGAAGACAGTCATAATATCGCGGCCAATCCTTGGCAGGTGTGCGAAGATCGTTCAATAAGTGTTACTAGTCTAGCAGTAGGTTCCATCATTTACGTATGTATAGTAAATCATCAAATCCCCATTCCCCCCTGGGAACCCCATGCCTTGGCTTGTGTGAACTCACCTTGGTTTGCTCGGTATGCTAGGTTATGTGCTCGCAAATAAGTCAATCACGTCCTAGAGTATGCACGTATATGAAATCAGTTTGTGTTCACGTATAGACACACAGTTGATAAGCAAGTAGCACGTAGCACGTATTTGAGATCATACACAAGATGGTTACACTTAACAGCAGTTAACTAACCAGGTTAACACTTAACAGAAAAGTAAACATGTTACTGAGCTGATTACCCATTTGGCGAAACACCCCTGTTTCGCCATAAGTCCCTTCGACGAAACACCCCGTTTCGTCTACCATTTGATTCGTCGTTGAGGTCTCGACGAAACACTTGCTGTTTCGTCGTTACCTCTGTTTCGTCGATGGCAGTTTGATTCGTCAAGTAACAGTTACGTCAAAGAATCAGTTACATCAAATAATCAATTAAGTAATGAGAAACCCTAATACTGCCGTCACATCCACATACATGATCATACAAGAATCATTAGCATGGAAACCATCCTAAATATCTATCATTTAAAACATCCATCATGGCCGACAATTATTAAATATGACACTTTGTGATTGGACCAAAAATGTGGTCATGAGAATTATCAAATCATGAACAAACAGAATATATTATCCTTCACTTATCAACAAAAGTCAACAACCTAATCCCCTTCCATCCCATCGATCATTAAACAAGAATAATAATGAGAACCTACAACCAAAACACATGTTTCTGACAATTATATGCAATTAAGAATATTATGGCCGACAAGTTGATAAAGCATGCACAGGGAGATCATGATTGGACCGATTATTAACATATATATCCAGCCTATAGACATCAAATCAATCACTTGTTTTATTTGAGACTTCTCATGCCAATATGCATAACCGTTTGAGCACAGCCACATATATATACATACATAACGATTTATCATCCATGAGTGCCAAAACATCAAACAAGATTACATCATAATCATACGATAGGCATCTATGTCAACTGAACAAGTATATCACTAACCGATTTAACAAGCATGCAACTAACCGAGATGGATGACATAAATGTTTGATTGCTCACGAGTGCTTGGGAATTACACAAGGCTGCCGTCAAAGTAGAGAGGGTTCTAGGGTTTTCCAGATTGTTAAAAATGGTGAAATAAGAAGTCGGTTACGTTAAAAACACACTAATTGCCGTACTGGGCCCGAACTGGGCTTCGCGAATTACTGGGCCGGCGAAACACTTACTGTTTCGTCGAGAATGGGTTGACGAATCAGGCTTCTGTTTCGTCGAGTTATATTTGGCGAAACACATCTCGTGTTTCGTCGAACCTATACATGGTTTAATATTTCTAAATTTCTCTCAACAAGTTCCGCATTACAATACCAAACACATAAGCATGCAATACAATATGTTTATCATAACACAAGATGTACATTACAAGTCAAACGAGTCAAACAACATAAACAGTCAACGTCAACGTGCATTAAATGCGAATAGAGAATGTCGGAAATTCGAGTTGTCACATAAACCCTAATGGACTACTATAAATACGTAGCAAACACTCACAATTCTACATTTCTATTGCTAAATAGATTTAAAATATGGAGCCAGTTCTGAATTCACTTGATGCGAAAAACAAGCATGCGATATTGAAAAATCTAAGGTCGGTTCTATGATAAGTTTTGTTATATCGCAATAATGAATAATTGTTTTCTTTTATTTACTTTTATGTGAATACTAACTTATTTGACTTTTCAGATTCAACACACCAATTTAAACACCCCAGTTGTCGAACAAGCTTTTGTTAGTTTTTAAGTAATATTTTCGCTTATAATCTTTCATATTAACAGGTTCGTTATGTTATTATTTGGTGTTTTATTGTAGGATGATGGTGATAATAGTGTTGAAATTATTTCTTATGGTGCAATATTCAGTCCATGCAAGTCTAATCTTCAACGTCAATTTAGTAAAGAGGTAATTTTAAAATTTATTTAATCTTTCTTAAATTTTTTTATTCAATATTTGTTTTTTTTATAAAATTTATTTAATCATTTTTTATTAAATTTTTGTTTTTTAAGGATCGGAAGTATGAGAATCAAAAGAAAGATCTAAGAGACTCTCTGAATGGAAATGGGTCGAGGTTATAAATTTAGATGATTCTGAGGACGATGAGAAAGAAGATGAATTAGATGATACTGCTGATTCGAGCACAAACAAGAAAAACAGATAAAAAAAGAAGAGAAATTAGATGAAATATATCAAGTGTTTTTATGTTTTTTTCATTTTCAGTTGTTTTTGTTTGATCTAGACTATCCCATGAATAATAAAGTCTATTTTATATTTGAATTTTATGTTTTGTGTTATTTTATTGCACTTATAATTTACATCTCGATTGAACTAATATACTTTTGTCATTTGTTTAGTATTTTTTATTAACAAACGAATCTTTACATGTTTAAAACAGTTTTTCTATACTTTATTTATTATTAATTTTTATAACAAAACAAAACTTTGATATTTAGTAGATAGAAGATAAACTATGTTCCAAAATTTTAGGAATTATTTAATACTAATTTACAATATTAGTAGATAGATAGTAAACTATATCCCAAAATTTTAGGAATTATTTAATACTAATTTACGATATTTATTTAATACTAATTTACGGTATTAGTAGATAGATAGTAAACTATATCCCAAAATTTTAGGAATTATTTAATACTAATTTACGATATTTAGTAGATAAATAGTAAACTATGTCCCAAAATTTTAGGAATTATAAGTCAACTAATTAGGTCCTCCAAGTTAATTATATGGGATGAGGCATCGATGGCGAAACGTCAGGCGATAGAGGCAGTTGATCGAACATTGCAAGACATTATAGGTGTTAGGCTCCCATGTGTAACACTTATGACATATATCCACCACAATAATGTTATCATATACAAATAAGAAAACTACCAGCAACGAGTGCCGCAATCCAAAGTGTCGCCCCCGCCGCATCGCGCGGGCACCCTACTAGTTATATTATAATAGGGGAAGGATCTACTAAAAAGTGGATTTTGCCTAAGTAGCCTAAGAAAGATTGTGATTATGATATGTGGCACTCCAAATAATTAAGAATGATGGGCATTTTAATCCTTATAAATATGAATGAAAATGACATGTAACACCCTTTTTATTTTTTAAACATATAACAAAAAAATCTAGTACAAAAAAATATAGCACAAAAATGTAGTACAAAAAAATATAGCACGAAAAAATTCAGCAAAAAAAAGTAGTACAAAAAAATCCAGCACAAAAAATTGAGAAAAAAAAATTTAAGACAAAAAAATTCATCACAAAAAATTTAGCGCAAAAATATAGTAAAAAAATCAAGCACAAAAAAATGTTATACAACATAGAAATACAACACATTTTAGTTGGGTTTTTTAGTCGTCATATTTTATATAGCAATATGGTACTCAAATTAATGATAAAAAGACGCTCCATTTTACGGTTAAATTTTTATGAAAAAATAATATCGTATAAAAAAGTTATGAACGTTTAAAAAATAAGGGTGAAATATGCATGTGGCTTGCATGTGGAGAGAGAAAGTTCATAAATATGATTTTCTCAAGATACCCTTGCACTTCTCATTTCTCCTATACTTTCATCTTAACCATTAATTTGAAAAATGAATGGTTAAAATTCCTTCTCATCCTACTTAGGCAAAATAAACTTTTTATTTGATATTACCCTTATTATAATTATATTATATTATATTATAAATTACACCATACTAGCTATAATAAAGTTATCTTCTTTTTATTTTAGACATCAAAAGTTTTCCTTTTTAAGTTTAGACACATGAAACTAACGCGTAATTTATTTTACCAAATAGGAAATATAGATAATCAATAATTTTAGAGTTAACTGCCATTTTCGTCCCTGTGGTTTGGTCACTTTGGCCATTTCAGTCCATTTCTCAAAAATGCGCCATTTTCGTCCCCCACGTTCTGGAAAGGTGCCATTTCAGTCCAAAAATCATAACCCAGTTAAGTCAGTTTGTTAATAAGGACTGATTGTGTAAATTTGAACACCACCACCACTAGCCCTGCCACCACCACCACTCCGCTGGCACCACCACCGCCACCACCGCCACCACAGCCACTGCCACCACCACCGCCACCATCTTCATCTTCATCACCGCCCGTATTCTTCAATCACTCCGACGGATCTCCTCCGATTCGGTCTATATCTTCAGATTCGGTCTATATCTTCAGTAATCCATTAGATTTCGCTCGCTAAACATCACTGGATTGTATTCGTTTGCCTTGTTGCTAATTGTTACGAACTAGAATTTTATATGTAATCGATTGTTACAAGTTAAATGAAGCTAGGTAACGTACGGGTTGAGTAAACTTCCTGTTTGTGTTTATTTGAATCTGTATCTTCAGAAAGCGATTAGGTTTGGCTTAGTGAACAGTTCTGGATTGTTGTTTGTTTGCTTTGCTGCTAATTGTAAGTAACTTTTATCTAGCGTTCTTGATTTCGGAGTTAGATTGTAGATTTGATTTTTCACGACCAAGAATTTTATATGAACTTAGATGTTTGTTAATCGAATTTGTAATCGATAGTTAGAAGTTGATTCAGCTATACAAGCTAGGTTCTGTTTTGACTGAGTCACTGGACGCATGTAATCAACAAGAGATTAAGGGAAAGTCAAGAATTTGTTAGGATGAATTATGTAAACTTTCTGTTTCTGCTTACTTTGCTTACACTCTCTAATCTCTGATTTAATTTATATCTTCATTAATCAATTAGATTCGGTTTACTTAACAATACTTGATTATTTCTCGTTTGCGTTGCTGCTAATTTGTGTAACTTTTATCTAGCATTTATAATTTTGGAGTTAGATTGTAGATTTAATTGGTTACGAACTAGAACTCTCTATGAACTGCAACTCTCCTCCGGTCATCTTCTCCGGCAACCACCCATTCATCCTGTAACACCGGTCATCTTCTTCTGCTCACCTCATTCATCACGTCCAAACCTCCAACTCATTATCTTCATATCATTATTCATCATCATCGATCATCATCTGTTATCATCATCATCGATCATCATCGACCTTCATCATCATCATCGCGATCTTCATCATCATCATCGCGATCTTCATCATCATCATCATCAGAAGATGATGGTCTGACGAGAGAGAGAGAGAGAGAGAGAGAGAAGGAGGCGGGAGAGAGAGAAGGCGACGGTGGGGGGTGCCGTTTTTCCGGTGAGTTGCAGGCGGCGGCAGTGGGGGTGGTGGTGGTGTTCATATTTACACAATCAGTCCTTTATGTTACAAATTTACACAATCAGTCCTTATTAACAAACTGACTTAACTGGGTTATGATTTTTGGACTGAAATGGCACCTTTCCAGAACGTGGGGGACGAAAATGGCGCATTTTTGAGAAATGAACTGAAATGGCCAAAGTGACCAAACCACAGGGACGAAAATGGCAGTTAACTCATAATTTTATAATTAAATCATTGTTTCTATGTATTAAATAAACACCGTGAGTGTTAAATTTTCTATATTATTTTTATTTTTAGACCAATTATAGTTTTTATCTATTAAATTTATTTATTAATTGTAATAGATTTGGATATGTCACGGTTTTACTCAAGTTTAATTTATTTAGGGTGATTTACGAATATACCGTCACAAATGTTTTTATTTACATTTCATCACGAGAGTTTTTATCTACATTTCCATAATTTTACTCGAGTTAAATATACGCCGTGAAGTACCATTGCTACACGTGGAATATTTTACTAGACTTTTTTTATTTCTAAACAAATTTACGAGTCATCCATATTTAAAACTCGTAGAGTTGGGGGTCCCTCTAGATGCAACCTCTTTTTTCATGAGACAGAGGTAATGTTTGTCTATATCTCACTATTCCTAAACCCTATCAATAGCGTCGTTATTTGTAAAATTTACAGGATACCATTTTTTTGTTTTCAAATTTAAACATGCCCATCCATTAGACCAGTAAGGGTATAAGGAGTGGTTAGACACTTGAGAGTGACAAACTAAAAAATCAACCAATGAGAGTGTGTCATGTCAAAGTGGTAAACTATGCTCAAAAGTGTTGGTAATGGTTAGACACTTGGTTAAGTGGTAAAATATTAAAAAAAAAAAAAATGAAAAAGGTGTGATTGGTTGAGATAACATGAACCCCACCACACACACCCCCCCTCTCTCTCCTTCCCTCCCTTCACCACTTCGGCAAACCATGACCGAATTGGCAAACTTTTGAGTGGCAAACTATGTTGGTGGTGGTGTTACCAATTGGCAAACTAAGTTTGCCACACTTTACCGCACTCCACTCCATATACCCTAAAATGTCTATTCAATAACGGGTCATGTTACAAAAACATTATTGTTATATAACCAGAAACCAAAATATTCACTTTCATATAAAATATAAAAATATTAAATATTAGACCGTGGGGTATGGTGGGGTTTGGGTTGGGCTTGTGTTGGGGCATTAGTTGACACGTGGCTTGGGGGGGCAGACATGGGGCGACCCACATTTAAACACGGTATGGTGGGGCGGGGGTTTGGGGCGTGGGTTTGGTGGGCTTCGCTGGGCTGACCCGCTGGGCTATTTGTTTTAAAACAACAAATTTAATTTTTTTTAATATTTTTAATTAAAGAAAATTACATAAAAAATGTCCTAATGATTATAGAAGATGTGGTTGAATGTGGTAAAAAATGGAAGAAAAATGTGAGTTTATAGTGAATTTTTTTTTTTAAAGATAGTCGTTGGCCAACGGCTAGTTTGGTTTGTCCAGTGAGAGCCCGCCATGTCAGCTTGGCCAGACCGCCCCACGCCCGGCTTGAAACCCAAGCCCCAAGGGCCACGCCCCAACCCAAGCCCACCCGGGGTGGTGGATTGGGCGTTTTCCCCCAACCCACGCCCCATACCCCGTCTAAATCTAAATATTAATAAAAGACTACAATTAATGCCACGTGGCAATTTCTCCTTAAACTTCACAATTATATCTTTATTTTTATTTAAAACTATTTTGTTATCCTTATCCTTATTATTATTATTATTATTATTATTATTATTATTATTATTATTATTATTATTATTATCTATAAATCTCTTAATTTCAATTTTAATGTATATAAAAAATATTTTGTTATCCTTGTCCTTATTTTTATTATTAGTATTATTATTATTATTATTATCTATAAATCTCTTAATTTTAATTTTAATATTATATATAAAAAATATTTTGTTATCCTTATTATTATTATTATTATTAGATCTCGTAATTTTAGTTTTAGTAACATAAGGAGGAATAGTATATGTTTTGTCTTTTTTTTTTGGCATTATGAATTTTTATTTTGTAACAATACTTTAGATTTTATAATTTGTGTCACAAAGGTTTAATAATTTTAGTTTTTATTAGTTTTTGTTTTACGTTTTTTTCAGATTTGTTCGTCGTTCGTTGCTATTTAGCACAATGTTTGATAGTCACATTTGGCCCCTCAGGGTTTTTTTTTTCATTCGTATTTGGTGGTCACATTTGGTCTTCTAAGTTTTTTTACCCCCTCCAATTTCTAATACGCATCCTTATAAATTCGACTCATACGTTTTACGTCACGTAAGTCACTTTGTGTTGGAAATCCGTGTTCTTTTACGCTTTACCCGGTTTTGGTCTTCGTTTGATGCTACTTAGCATCAGGGGCGGACCCAAGTTTTGGGATGGGTGGGCGGCCGCACCCCTTGAAAAAAAAAATTAGTGGTATTTTTCACGAAAAATCCAGACCGCACCCCTTGGAAATTTTCGTCCGCACCCCTTGAAAAATTCCGACCGCACCCCTTAGAAAAAAATGCTAGGAATTTATGTAAAAAATTGTGAACACGGATTGAAACCCGATCAAATTTTGTAAACAAGTTAGCCTACTAACCCCTTTAATAAAACTTAAATTCAATCCATCAAGCCCAATAACTTAATACTCAATCAAGCCCAACCCAACTACTAGTTTTGTTAAACAAACCAGTCCACGTAATTAAAAAAAACCCAAATCGCTGCCACTTGGCAAACATGTTTGTTGATTATATGATTGTTGCTTGGCAAATAATAATTACTAGGGCTTGAAATTCAAAATTTTAAATTGAAAATTACGGAACATGGGCTATGGTTGAACTCTTGAAGATCCTTGTTTATTTGTATGTGATAGGATTAGGAATGAACAATGAGTAGGGAAGTTATGTCGCGATTTCTCAGGAGGAAATGGGTTGAAACACTTTTTTTTCGCCGGATTATTCTAATTAAAGACCAAGGTATGTTTTAGATAAGTTTTTTTGTTCTTTTATTGAATGATTAAGAGAAATAAAAGTAGGGATGGTTTGAACTTTGATGTTTTTTTGTTTGTTAATGTGATAGGAAGTTAGGAACTAGGGTTTAATTGTTTGAGAATTGAAATGGACCCGACCCGATCTGATTCGACCCGCCATTAAACTTTGTTTGTTTGTTTGTTTTTACTTGTTTTACATGACCCGACCCGATCCGACCCGCTATGAACCGAATTTTTTATATAGCCAGGTGTCTAAAATCTTTAAAAAATTTCCGCACCCCAGGAAAAAAATCCTGGGTCCGCCACTGCTTAACATGGTTTTACATTCCCATCTCCTCAACATTGGTAGCACGTTTTTATGCCCACTGGCCCGCAACGCGGGTAGCTTAAGACTAGTCTATACATTGGAGTCATCTAATTTTTTATTTTTCCGCCTTTTTTCATACTTATCTTATATTAATTAAATAATAAATTAATATTATTTCTCTTCGTTTATCCCTACTTATTTTTTTCAAATTTGATTTATATCTAATAATCTGTTAGCATGTTATTAGAAAATATGTATCACAATAATTAATGGAATGCATAGATAAAATAGTAATATCTAAGTACTTTAACGTTTTTTATACATAATATATCAGATAATCTATTTTTCTATAATTAATAAATATTAGATTATTATAATATTTGTGTTGTTTTCAAAATAATATTAAATTGTAATTATCCCGCTTCTTTCTTTTATGATTTAATATATTATTAAATCATAATTTTCAGTTTATCTTTTATTTATTTATTTAATATTTTTTTCTTAATCATTTCATTTATTTTTTCCATTAATTAATAGCCTTTTATTTTATTTTTCCACTTATCTCTTATGTTTCCAGCTTTGATTTAACCACATGTAATACACAAGCTTACATAACCTAATAATTAAAAAACAGACATAATAAAATGTTATATCACGTGTAATACACAAGTGTCTAACCTAATAATAAATAAAAAAATAAAGTAGAATGTTATAATAAGTAAATAGTACAGTGAAGTTCATTTTTTAAAAACATATCTTAACGAATGTATGTGTTATGCGATTACATTATATTCAAAATGTGTAATACACGTATTTATTCAATCCGTGCAATACACGGGATTTTTAAAGATGTAACATTTTATTATAATTACTATATAAAATTACGTGTATTCAACCCGTGTAATACACGGGGTTCTAACCTAGTAGTCTTATATAAAAAAAGTTATACGATTTTAGCCGTTCTAAAAAAACAAGCACTTTTTAAACAGAATCTCAAACGGTATTATTAAAAGATATTTCCGTCACGTATCATATAACATAAAAGGAATCAAACAATTCGCAACATACATACAACAAACTTTTATATTGCAACAAAGCGTCCAGTAACCGCTCCACTCACCTTCATCCTCATCCTCAACCCCTCCATCATCCTCATTCTCAGATCTCACAATTCACCATGTGTTGCGGCAAAATCTGCATGATGTGCACCTGTTTGATCCTCGTCGTCATCGCAATCGGTATGTTGTTCGGATTCGGTGTTTTCACCAAAGCCTTTCACAAAGTTAATAACGAATTGCATTATTCTTATTCTCCGGCCACTCAACCGGTTGCTCCGGCCGCCGGTAGGCCGTTCTTCACCGTCGCCGCACCTCCGCCATTTTGAGGTTTTCTTGTAGTTTGCTCGTGATGTTGATTTCGAGCCCTAGGTATATGAATTGTGTTGCGTATATAATTCTTGTTGAAATGTGATTGAATTGGATTATTGAAGGTTAATTGTTTGGTTATATAACATGTTTTTTTGTGATGATTGAAATTTGTTATACTGATTATGTTTCTGAATCGTGTAGAGATTAGAACAGTAATGGTACCGGACCGGTCTAGTATAGTACATGTATCGAAATTTAGCTAAAATCAAAATCGAATATCATGCTAGATGTTCGGTCGGTACCAGTATGGTACGGTACCGTTAAAAGTCATGAACCGGGGTACTGATACTGAAATTGAGCTAAAGTCAAAACTGAATACCGGAATGGACCGAACCGGTACAGGATCGTGTAGATACCAAAGCTTAGCTAAAACCAAAACCGAATATCGTAAAGTATATGTTAGGTTAGTATGGGTACGATAAGGTAATGTTAAAAGTCCTGAACCGGTAAGTACCGTATAGGGATGCCGAAATTGAGCTAACTTCAAAACCGAATACTATATCGTGTATTTTTGGTTGGTACCGGTATAGTACGGTACTAGTATTCGTTACGAAATTACACATCGCTACATTATAATGATATTTGAAGCTTCACCTAGGTTTTAATATAGTTGAAATGTGCTCGAATTTAATGATTGAAGGCTAATTGCTCGTTTATATAAGATGTTTGTGTGATAATTGAAAGTGTGTTATACAGATTAGGTTTCTGAAATTGTGTGCTTTTGAATAGTGAACGGTTACCGGTACTAGACTGAACCGGGACCATACAAAATTTAGCTAAAATCAAAACTGAATACTGTATTGTATTATGTTCGGTCAGTTCGGTATGGAACTCCACGTTAAAAAGTCATGCACCGGTATGGTACTGCATAGTACCTATACTGAAATTGAGCTAAATTCAAACTGAATACCGTATATGATCGGTTGGTACCTGTATGGTATGGTACTGGTATTCGGTACGGAATTTCTCATTCATAAATTGCAATGATCTTTTTATCTTCAGCTAGGTTTCAAAATAGTTACATTATAGGTTTTATGAGAAATTTATGACATTATAATGAAGGTTTAACTGCAAAGATACAAATAGGAGTGGAGAGACATAATGAACTCACCATCCTGCAACTTAAAATAATAATATACATGTCAGAGATCTAAACAGAGGTGCAGAGGCATGAGCTCCCATGCAGCATCCATCAGTGCACCATTAAAAGATGCTAGAGAAATCCATTTTGACTTGTAAAGTAAGTGTTAAATGAAGAAAAATAAAAAAAAAAGTGTTAAATGGCATGACTTCTGTTTTATATTGAAGTCAACAGTGGGGATAAGCCCATAACTCATGATTCACATACCCATCCAGGGATCAAAAGTGTCGAATAATTGTGCCAGGTTGACGAGTTGAAGAGATGAACCAAAACAAGATGCATATATGTATTCGTGTCAAAGAATCAAGCCTAACCCCGCGAACACACTTAAAATCCGAACACGACTCGTCTAACATATTTATCTAAACGAGTTGGCGAGTTGACCTTATGTAAAGTATATGTATTTTTTATTGTATTCCAGTTTTAAAGGGTTGATTCGTCGTTACCCGAACACTATTTTTTATCAAACGAGTTAAACATGTAAGAAATTTTCACCCCAGTAACCTTGTACAAACAAAAAATATCTCAAATATGTTGGCAAAATGTCAATGACTTAAGTTATCTACATGCGAAAAGACTAACTTTTTACTGATATTTTGAGAACCTGGTGTCCATTAGTGAATCAAATTGGATTCAGTTAGACCGACCATACTGGGGCGTGTTTGCCCCCTAATACCGCCCGAAAACGCCGGTTTCCGCCCTCCCCTCCGCCCCCATGGGCGTGTTTGGCCTATTTGTTTGGTCTGGCGTGTTTTGAAAAACGCCCAATGGGGAAAAGGTTGGCCAATCACATTAGAGATTCCATTTGCTTGGCCAATAAGATTTTTTGGTGTTTTTTCTTATTTTATTTTACTACAAAACATATTGCCCAATAATGCCCCATCCCCACTACACCCATTTTAGAAAACTCCCAATAATGCCCCATTGCTGACTGGGCTGCCACATGGCGCAAAACGCCCAAGGGTGAATCATGCCCACTACGCATGGTCTTAAGAACACCAACATATACTCCATTAGTCAAACCCAAAAAAAGAATTCTATTGGTTACTTTATGATTACTTGATTAGAAAGAACTGCAGCATCTGTTGCAGTGTTTTCTGCAATGTGTGTCTGAACCCTTAATTGTGTTTATTTTTTATAATTTGTTAAAAGAACCTCAAAAAATATGAGAAATCTTGTTGAAAACAACATTAATCCTACTTTATCTTATAACGACTGCGATGGTCAAACTTAATAAATATAGTCCAAAGCAAAGCAAAGCAAGAAACTTGAACTAATTTGCTCCTTTCAAAAAAAAGAAACTTGAACTAATTTGCAGCAACACCATGCTGCAATAATTTATTCGGCTGTCTCAATGAACAAAATTCAACCAAACAGCCATTGGACTTTAGTTGTTATCAACTTATCATATGTCATTCAGCAACTACAGGTACAGGATAGTCTGATGAAGGCTCATTCTTTGAGTTTTTTCCTAAAGTGGTGTAAGGGAAAAACTATTTACCATTTTAGTGTTCTATACAAACTATTTACCAAAATAGTGTTTTCATTACTTTTTCATTATGTTATTTATTTATTAGATTAATGAATTTAATAAAAGGCACATTTCCTTTCAGGTTTCAGTTGCTTCATTTTTTTTACTTTTTATTCAATTAATCATATATTTTTTTTTCCATCAACGCATGTACTATTTTTTATTTTTATTTTTTTCTTACAAACCCATTAGATTTCGTTTTCTTTTTCCTTACGGCTAAACTCATTATATTTCATTTTTTTAATCAACTGAGTGCTTTTTATTTTTATTTTATTTTCTTAGCAACTCATTATATTTCAACTTTTTTCAGATCAACTGATGTCAAATACAGAAAATATAAATCATCTCAAATAAATTTGAAAACACGAATCATAACAATGATAAGTTTCGCAAATCACTTAAAAGCTTTAGCTTATCGTGTCGGGGTCACTAAGTGAGTTGATTTTTTTTACATGTTTTCTTTTAATTTTTTAGCATTGAGATCAATAGTCTTTATTTGACATTTTTATTTTTGTTTGTATTTGACATTTGTAATGTTCGATTGTCTTTATGATGCTTCATATTTCATTCTTCAAATTTATTTGAGATGATTTATATTTTATGTATTTAACATTAGTTGATCAAAAGAGGTTGAAACATAATGAGTTGCTGAGACAATAATATAAAGATAAAAATCACTCAGTTGATTGAAAAAAGAAAATGAAATATAATGAGTTTAGTTGATAAAAAAAGAAAATGAAATATAATGAGTTTGTAAGAAAATAAAACAAAGATAAAATGCGTTGATGAAAAAAAAAATATATATTATTAATTGAATAAAATTAATCTGAACCAACTAAAATCTGACAGAATGCGTCTTTTTGTTAATTTGTTAATCCAACAAATATATTTTTTTGAAATGACAATCCAATAAATAAATGTGACAATGAATAAGTTAATAAAAAGTAATGAAAACACTATTTTGGTAAATAGTTTGTAGGGAACACCAAAATAGTAAATATTTTTTCCCTCGACACCTTTATAGGAAAAAAACTCTCATTTTTTTTAGAATCTTAATTCAACTTGGATCCATGTCTCCAAGGAATATGCTTTATTTTTTAACAAAAGGTGCTTCATAACATTCCTCTTTATATTTCTCATGTGCTCAAAGATGCCTTACACAACTCTCTCTCTCTCTCACTCACACACACTTGAAAGTTTTTGGAAGATGAGAAACAGATAAAGGTGAAGCTACAAGAAACAAAAGGGTTCAGGCCCGTGATTCAGGCAACACCTGTTTTGGAATCATGACTCGGTTCAGCTAACTAAAAAAAAGGATTGTAGAGGGAATCCTGGCCCCACTACCCTTTTGGGTACTCATCATCCCACCCCGCAAGGGTTATGATGCCAACAAATAGCCTCGGTCACTACCTCCATGATATGGGCACCACAAGGGTCAAACCCGCGTCACTACAACTTCCCATTTCAGCGTGACTTTCATTGGCTGTGGGTACCAGTACCACTGGGCTATAAGCCAATTGGTCGGTTCAGCTAACTAGATAAGGTCAGATGAGTGAAACATTTTCTGATCACTTGAAATATTCCGGTTGACCCTTTAAATAAGCTGGTTTTATTAGTCAATTCAAAACCAGATTACTTTCGTATCGTGTAAGGAATTGACGCCCCTAAGTAATTTTTGCATCATAGTCCTTTGCAAGTACAAATTATATAAATATTATTAAAGAACAAGTTGGGTTATTGTAGCTTCCGTCACATCGAAGCTAGAGTAATTTTTTTTTCTTTTTCTGTTACTTTTATCTTTGTAACCCCTTAGAGCATTCACATCCTAACCATCAAATTATGTGAGGAGGAGTTTTTATATTATAAAGGGTATAAAAAGTGGTTGTGAGTAGAGGAGAGAGAAAATGTTACTGTTCATCTGTATATTTGGGGGGACACTGTTCACCCGTTATAATTTTTTAATATATTTTGAAAGTGGTTGTGAGTGAAAGTGAGAGAAAAATGTAATGATAATATTATTTAATTGAAAGGAGAGAGAAAAAGTATTTGTTTTTAGTGGAAATATATTGATATAGGAGTTGTTTTTTAGTGGAATGTATGTATAATTTGATGGATTGGATTCTAAAGAAAAAAACACTCATTTTGACCCCCCTTAAGTTTTAAGTGTTTATTTGTGTATTTGTACATGTCGGTATAAATTCAAATTGGTTTACGTTTCAACGTAAATAATATCGGGCCAAATACAATACGTTTTCGTGCATATTTTTATGTATGTTTTGAGTTGGTCTACGTTTTGATGTAAATATTGTTTAGAAACGAGTCGGGTCAAATATAATACATTTCATTAGACGGGACAAATTCGAGTTACTTTACATTTTGACGTCACCACAACGCGGTACCATCCTTACTTAAAAAACACTTTCTTACGTTTCGACGTAAATTTTATTTCGGAAATAAGTAGGGTCAAATATAAAACGTTTTCGTGCGTATTTTTATGTACGTTTTCAGTTGGTCTATATTTTCTTACGTTTCGATGCCTCCGCAAAGTGCGGGAGAAATTTACTAGTTTATCATGAAAGCATATGAAGATGAATGCTACACAAATACTTCAAAAACAAGATGATAACACAGGCATGGTCAACCATGTTCAACCATGTTAATCAATCCATAAGCACAATTTATTTCACTAAACAAACAATGTTGTACATGTATATACAACAAAAATATGTACCAAACAAATCTTGGGCACAACCAGTTTCATAAATCAACATATGCAACAAATAATCAACTTAATGTTACGTATATACATATATCTATATATTTACAGGTTGAGCAAGTTACTTAGAAACCTTTCCACACAGAAAGAACTTCATTAAACACTTCACCTATCAGTTCTCTATCTGCAGACTGTATAAATCCAGTGAATTCTTCTAGAATGTCAAATATCTTACCAAACCTCACAAGATACTGCATGCAGCAAATCTTCAACTTTGGAAGATGATACAACGAAGCATTTTGAAGCCTTTCAAGCACGTTATTCGTATCAATATCGTCCAACAAACTTTCATGACACGCTTCTTTTAAATCCGTAACATCGTATTTATCAGCTGCTCTAAGAAGTTCGAGCCTGTGAGTAAGAAAATGTTGGTCTATAATGTTACCGTATATGTAGCTTAAGAAAGCCTGGCAAGCTTCAATGGACATATCGGATATGTTTATGACGGACATTTCTTTTTCTTTTAGGTCGTGAGAGAACATGGTTTTGAAGACTGGTGACCTGGCTGCAAGGATAGCCCGGTGGGCCCCAACGCTTCCGTTAGAAGTGTTGATGATTATATCCGTGTGAATACTTTCTGATAACATTTTTCCGATGGAGGAGAGTGTTGTTGCTTGGAAATCTTTTTGTGTATAATGTTCGGTCCACACAGAGCAAGATTCGCCACCCTGTTGGATCATGTCGCACCAAAATGGTATTAGATAATCAACCGTAAAGAACGAACTACATGAGATAGTGTTTGTATGTATTTTTTTTACAAGAGTTTTGTATATATACATATACATGTAAGTATATAATTAGAAAGTTAGATGGTCAAGAAAATGAAATGGGTCAATGACCTTAATTTTCAGCCATATAAGCAGCTATGGTTGGTACAACAAGAGGACATGACAATTATTTAGTAATGTCACTTAAAATATAACCAAAGAGAATGGTGGTAGAATTAATTACATTTGGAGAGAGAGTCTTAAGATCAAGAAACTCAACATCTATGATGAATTTCCCTCCGAGCGGAACCTCAATCGCCCAAACGAAATCGCCATTGCTTTTTAGCTGTTTATCTCTAATCTCTGCAAACACATAGTTAAAATCGAGATTACTATTAGTACCAGTTAATGATCTTGGGTTGGGTCAAAGGTTGACTTGTTTGAAGTTAATATTAAGTAACTACCTGGATGAACAAAGGTCTTTCTACCTCCCAATGAACAAACCACTTGTATGATGAATGAGGCAATTGGAGGACTCTCTTTATTTAAACCTGATATTTCTGGGTACAATTTAATCAACAAATTGCGATTCTTCTCCACAACCAGTCGCCTTCATTTCATTGAAAAACAAATTAATAATATACAATTGCTTGCATAAAACTACAAGAAAAATAATCATAATAATAATAATATTAAATTCAAGATTCACACAAAATGGGAGTATAGAGATTCCATGGTGCCTAGTGATTCCAACTAGAATGTTTGACGAAGTAGTAACTATGATTATGGAAAAAACCATCACTAGTGCTTGCCACCTATTTAGCATGGGAACAGGTACGGGACTGGGGTACGGAGACGATACGGGTACGGGAAACGGCAAAACTCAAAGATCCAAGATACGGTTACGGCAAAAAAATATATAAAAAATATAAACGGGTAGTTGATGATCCTTGAGAAGCGATAATCGATGATGAATATAGATGATGATTAATACAAATGATGATGAATTGAGAAGAGAAGGAATTGAAAGGCCGACTGTTTGTTGATGATCCCCGAAACTTTTAGTCGCCGTCCCCAATAGCCGGAAACGTTTAGGAGACGTCCCCAATAGTCGGAAACGTTTAGGAGACGTCCCCATGACGTTTCCGTCCCCAAAACGTCCCCGGGACGGGTACCCGATGGTTCTAGGCGTCCCCGTGCTACATAGCTTGCCACGGGTATTTAAGTTTCATATACGGTAGGCCTGGGTGAGTTTTCCCCTCCAGATCTCAAGTTCGAGTCTGGGTGATAGGGATTTCTCATTGAGGGGTTTCAATTAGGGCTCTATTGTGCGAGCGAGCTCTCTAGCGCGGACCCAGTTAAGACAACGTATGTTATTGCCAGACCTCCCGACATTCGCAAATAATTCACACCTTTCAAAAAAAATGGTTATGGAAAAAGACAAACTGGACCGGCCCGATTGGTTAGGTCCGCTAATTCAGCTAGTTTTCACGGTTTCATGGTTCGGTTTATGCAGTTTAGCATTCAAATTCTTTTTTTTTTCCTTTAGGTTTTGTTTCAAGTTCCAAATCGTAAACTGGATCTTGTATATTTCAAACCGGTTAACTTGTTTAAGTTTGATCGGTTTCTAACGGTTTATGAACACCCCTCGTTCCAATCGAGATTCAAGATTCAATCTTGTCGTCTGATTGCAAATCCTAATGCTCCAAAAATTGGGAAAACAAGAATTTTAACCCGTTTAGTTAAACATGTAGGCCCGTCAACCTATCTAATTAAACAGGTTAGATCCTCAAAAACACGTTTAACCCATTTTTTACAACCCAACAACCTTATTATTCAATTAGCACGTTTACATCCTGATTATTATCCACCAACTCGTTTAGATAAATGGGTTGTGTTAGGTTACATGATTTTAAGTGTGTACAAGTTAGGGTTGATGTTTTTGACACGATTAAAATACAAGTCGTGTTCAGGTTGACCTATTTGATTAAATGGGTCATTTCGGGTTGACATGTTTAACTGGTTTAGTTAAAACGGTCAGATCGTTCACATGTATAATGAAACACGGTTGATCCCCTAACCCGCTTAACCCATTTTTTACAACCCACCAACCCGATTAACTCGTTTACAACCTGATGATTACCCACCAACAGTTTAGATAAATGGGTTAAACGGATTGACTCGGCAACCTGTTTAATTCAACATGTCAACCCCCTGTCTCGTTTAACCCATTTTCTACAACCCATGTTAACAACCCAATTATTATTCGCCAACCTGTTTGACACATTCATGTAATTGGGTTACACAGCCGTGTCCGGTTTGTATAATTCAACACACCAACTCGACACGATTCACACACCTACACTTAATACTACCAATAATAACACTAAATTCAAGATTCAGACCAAAAACAGAGAATCTATGAGTGGTTCCAACCCAGATTGAATCTTAATTATGATGTTCCAGAAAGAAGAAGCATACCAGTTCCATTTGCCGATCTTGAAAGGATCAGATTTGCGATAAGTAGAAGAAGTAGCCAAAGTGTCAATACGCCACTGAGCGAGTCGTGCAGTGGTATCGACACGGTGGTCAGTCATCCTACCGAAACCAAACGCCGCCCTGATTTCATGGAAGCAGTCGAATATCCTGTCGTGCTTTCCCAGGTTGTCGTTTAAGGTTTACACTCTGTTTCGTATAGAAAGTAAAAACACACAGTTTGACAGTCACTGCGTTTGTGTGTTTCTTTCTTGTAGCAATAATTAAATGATTAGAATCCCATTAAGGGGTTTATTTTGAGCACGCAAGATTGCAAGAATCTGGGATTTGATATTACGCAATTGATGGGGATGTTTTGAATATTGATATTTGTATGATTGTAGCAGCCATTAAGAAGAGGAAAAGTGACGAATGAAATGATTCAGAAGTTGGTGTGCACGATGCTCATTGGCTATAATTGTCATTAATAATAATAACTAGAGTATTTCTCCGCGCGTTACGGCGCTATGTTAACCGCGAGCATTCGGTGAGTATTGGTTTGATTTGTTATACTACATATAAGATATATGCACTCGGTATAGAAATCAAACGTTTGTTTTACATCGATAAAAAAAAAACAACTAAAACGAACGCGGTTACCGCACCGATGATCTAACGGTATTGATCGATTTATATCGTTTCAGTACCGATACCAATATTTACTTATCGTTGGAGACAGAGTTGCATTAATGATATATTATAAAAACTGAAAACCATAAAAATGAACACGGGTACCGATATCAATGTTCTGTACATTACGGTAACAATATCATTGTAATTACATTATTACTTCAGTGAAATGACTGCCTTATTTATGTTTGATAACATTCTCTTATTATATAATAATATAAAAATACAAAAGAAACATATAAATTATATATATTTTAAAGAAAACTAATAATAATACTATTAAAATAATTACTTTTCTTTTTGAAAGGCTAATTTCTTTAATCTCCTGTCATTTGTGAGACTTGAACCCAAAACCTTTCCCTTCCCAACCTAGATGTTTTTAAAGGTTTTGCCTTTACCAATGAACTACCACCCTATTGGTTATTAAAATAATTACTATTCATGGAAAGTTAGTATTAATATATATAATAATAATAAGAGAAAAATGCTCGGATAGTCCCTGTGGTTTGTCTATTTTTCACCTTTAGTCTATAACTTTCTAAAATTACAACTATAGTCCCCAACTTTTGCAATTTTGTTCCCGGATAGTCCCTGGCGCGGATGAAGGTTAGTTTTTGGTGTTAAGTGGATGTGAAATGACCAAAATACACTTACCTGTTTAACAAAACAAATAAGAGCCACTTCAAAAATTAAAAAAAGATAAACATGTGGGGTCCACCCTCTTGTCTTCTTCTCCGTCCAATCTTTTCTCCCTGTCTAAACTAAACAGTAGATCGCAAATTTGATATTGTCGTCGGTTGAAGAGGTATGGTCCCAAATCAGTGCACACATGGCACGGGGACTACACCACTTATCCTGCATGGCGTCCACATCATCTGAGTGCATCCAAAAGCTTCTAGAAGAAATCGCAGGTGACAAAGAAGATGCTCCTGCAGACAAAAAGGACGGCACGTGGCACCAATGGATGGACGCCAACCTTCATAGCAAGATTTCTGGAGGACAGACCGACAGCCAGTACCAGTGAGCGCCCAACTGGACGAATGAGCGCGTGCCACGTCATCCACTACACTGGCGACAGCAGAGGGGACAAAGAGGATATTCCCCTTGGTCAGACAACTGACACCCACTGGCTAGCTGACAAGGCTCCTCCTCCTCCATCCTTCGGCTAAACAACATCAAAGAGTTTTGCTTGAGGACAAGCAAAAATTCATGTGTGGGGGTATTTGATATGCGTGAAATGCAACATATAAATTATATCAAATACGGCGTAAAATCAACCCTTTTTCGGTACTAATGTTGGAAAAAGCATGTTATCTTGTTTCTTTTTAATTTACAGGGTCAAAAGAGCTTAAACGTACCAAAGAAGCAAAAAAACAGCAAAAACCAACATAATGTGACAACCCTCAAAATTTCAGGTATCCGTACAATTAATTAATATTAAATTGGTGCTTAATGACTGTGCTTGATTACAACTGCTGAATAAACTGCTTTATAATTTTTGCATCATACATACATATGTATCACATTTCATACTGTCACTCCATTTATTACACACAAACTTTAGTGACAAACTTGATGCACAAAGCACAGTTAGCACAGTGAACGGATAACTCAGAAACATGCTGACAATGCCAGCACATAGACAGACCATATATTGAGGCCCAGTATGAGCCGGAAACAAGGTACTACACTAATAGGGAGTGTAGGGAAGTAAGGACCATAAAACTGCATCACTAGGTGATAGTTTAGGTGCCAGAAAGTGCCTAAAACCCACTTAAAGTGCAAAATTCTGCACTTAATAACAAAATTCAGCATTTAAACATGCTAGTCACTTGCAAAAATATAGCAAAATGGTCCTGTATACTTTCCTAAGTGTCGGGAATTGAAAGTGTCACTAAAGTTACAAAAAGGACACTTTACGACATAACTTTGCACTTTAACGGAATAGTATCAAACCGAACAACCGGACATTACCCGGAACACCAAAATAATGCTAGAAGCATTGTTTTTATTTTTATGAACTAGTTATGGTCCCCGAACATCATAACACATTATATTATTACATGACATCTAAACACTTAACTAAATCACCTACATTACAACCATAAACTAATCAAGATAGTTGAAACTCAACTAAACAACCCCCCCCCCCAATACTTACGGTTCATGTGGCCCCCACCCCTTTGATTTTCTTGGTTTATTTTATTAGATCTTGTCTCCATATTTAGTAAACATAAGGACCAATGGATGAAGGTATGTTGGAAGTGAGTTTATATAAACCACAAGTCCTTCACTTCTATCATCTTCACACCATCAACATTTCATCTTTCTCTCCTCTCTCCCTCTTGTTCGGCCGACCCCAAACCACACCACCATCATCATCATCCAAACTTTTTTAGTAACAAGACAAGTGCGGAAATACTTCTAAAGGTAAGAAGATCCAATAAACACAAATTTTTGCAAAACTAGTTTACAAGTTGTAAAGACTTAAAATATTTAAGAATAAGGTTTTAACAAAAGTAAACACACTTCGGAGGGTAACTAAACCCCCCACTAAATTACTACGCATTTTTATGAAAAACCAAGTTCATGTTATTATGTAAAGTGCATTGTTTTTGCACTTGTTAGTGTAATGTGTTTAATAATTTGTTGTTGATTGATTGAATGAATTTTTGAAACGAAAATGATATGCTAATAAGCATGGACATCTCCGTTTACAAAGGAAACTCTGGCGAAATTTTCTAAAATTCCAACACTTAGAAAATATTTTTCTAACAAATGTTACTAGTATATTTTACAACTTGTGTTTCGAATATAAACTTCGTCATGGGTTTTGTCACAAAAATACAAAGTATCGGAGGTTGGTTTTGTAAATAAAAGTGGGTAAATATATATTTAGAATATATATTTTATACTAAGACACTTGTGTGAATATTTGCATATTTTGTGAATTAGTTATATTATTTTAGGATAAAATAATATAACTTACAAATACCACGGAAAATCACAACTCCAAAATAATACCAAAAATCACACGGAATAAATATTTAAGTTATACGCTTGATATTGTGAAACCAAACGCAAAGACATAACTTATAAAATATTCCAGAAAATACTCTTACACATATATTTTTTGGTAAAATATTATTTTGGAAACTAAAGGAGTAAAAATATATTATTTTTGGACAAATAAGTCAAAATATAGTTTTCGAAACTACGAATAGACATGTATAAATGCCCTCATCCTTGGGAAGGAAATACGGAGTTAAAATACTTAAGAAGTATGAATACGAAATAGTTGTCTAACTATTATTCCAAAACCTTAAAAATAATTTAAGTTAAAATAATTTATTTTAACAAATGATTATGACTTGGAATAATGTCAAAGAATCGTAACTCAAACATAAATATAAAGGCAACGCACGACCCGATCGTCTAATAGACATTAGTACATTGTAGGGAGTCGTGTTTGCTGACGAGACCGGAGATTTGAGTACGATACAGGAGACGCACTACAGTGAGTTCATGTCCCCCTTTTTCTTAACTGTTTTCAGTTTTATACTTCGGGGGTGGAATACATGTTACAATTATTACAGACGCTTTTATACATGGTATGGTTAGCTTAAGGAGGGTTTACTACTTAGATCATGTGAAAGGTGGGTACAACACTTAAGGCTATTAATCCTCGTTGTTAGGACCGAGGGACATGAGTGATAGATCTATTTGGGTGTAGCGAGCCCACACCCATGAGGCCGGGGCGGCCCATAGTGGTGATTGTGTCTTACAGCCGGAGGCCCGGTACAAATTTGCTAGGTTTGAGTACTTCCTGCACCGTTTCACACATACCAGTGGCTTTGCAACCCATTGGTGATCTCTTTTTCCTTAATTGCTACATACCAGGGACTTTCATACATACAGACACATTACAAAGGTTTATACATACTCACTTACACATGAACTCGCTCAACTTTTGTTGATTTTTCAAACTACATGTATTTCAGGAAACTAGCGGATCTGGCGGAGTATGCATATGTTTAGCTGCGTTGAATAAAAGATGTCGTCCAGGGTAGTAGGTTTAGGAGGTGTAACCCTTACATGGACGGGTTACATGTCTTTAAACCACGTTTTATTTAAAGTATTTTGTTGTGTCTTATGAACACGTTTAAAACATGTATGGTTTGCAACTTATCTTAGTTGTCGACATTTTCAAACAATGATGTTGTGGTATTATTAAAGTTAATGAATGGATGAACATCTTGTGTTTTTATCATATAGCATTGTTATGATTGTTGCTATGGTATTAAGAAGTCACACCAAATAAACTCACGCTTCCGCAAAAGCCAGGGTGTGTCAGCTTGGTATCAGAGCCAGGTTCATAGCGAACTAGGATTCTTTCTCGAGTCTAGACTATGATCATCAGGGTTCTCACGAAAATGTTTTCAAACATTTTTACATTGCATACACTAAACGTCCAGTTCCAGGGAACAAACATTTTTACAAACAAAAGGCACAAATACACATTTCAAAAGGCTATATTTATAATTCAGTCCTAGAGGCTGAGGGAGGATCAGTCCTAGAGGCCGAGGGAGGATCAGTCCTAGAGGCCGAGGGAGGATCAGTCCTAGAGACTGAGGGAGGATTTAGTCTTGGAGACTGGGAGGTTGGTCTTAGAGACCAGGGATTTAGTCTTAGAGGCTGGGAAAATTGGTCTTAGAGACCAGGGAGTTGGTCTTAGAGACCAGGGAGTTTAGTCTAAGAGACTGGGTGGGATAGTCTAAGGAAGACTAGGATGATTACTTGCTTACATTGTTGTGACTTACATGCTTATTTGATTACATGTTGATATATGTGCATATGTGTGGTTGTGTTACAGACAGCATGTCGTCTTCGGATACAGGAGTGTCAGACACGCTTGATCCTATGGCGGTAGTCTCGGACGACGAGATCCTATCTGAGCGCGAGGTTTATACGTCAGATACTACGAGCACTGATGAGGATGACTTCCAGCCTTTTGCCCTACCCAACTTTGGGGATGATATGCCTCTTGCTGATGGTCCTTTCGACGGGGACCTACCTCTTATTCAGGTCCCTGCTCCTCTTCCACTTGCTGCAGTTCTTATCGAGGATCTGCCACATGACGAGTTCGCTGATGATGACATCGATCTTTTCGAGGGTCCCCCTGAGGACGACCATGAGGGTGGGGACCCGATTGCTGATGATGTCGCCATTCCTTTGGTTGAGATTCCGGTTGCGGATGCTGTAGTTTTACCACCTGTTGAGGCTCCCGCTGAGGAGATTTTACCTGATCAGCCCGGTACTGATTCTTTTGAGTCAGTATCATCCTCTACTTTGCACGTCGTCGGATTACGTCGATATCCTACTGACTCCGACTCCGATACAGCTATGTCAGCTGCACCTGGTTCGCCTCACGAGTTTGAGTTTGATCCTGAGTTCGAGGATGAGTTTGATCCAGTTTTTCCTCCTGATTTTGATCCCGATCATGAGATCGAGTTTATTCCTGATGACCAGCCCTTGGAGGCACCAGTTGTTCCTATTGACCAGCTTTTTGATGTACCTGCTGACCTTGATATAGCCTTTGCTGACCCTGAGCCTGTCATGGCACCAGAGCCTGTTATTGCTCATGACCCTGTACTTGTGCACGACCCTGTTCTTGATGTTGCTCCAGTCGTTGCACCGCCTGTTGCGGATGCACCAGCCATTGCACCACCCATTGTTGATATTCCCATTGTTGCACCACCAGTGGTGGATGTTCCTGTTGCTGATGCACCTCTGCCTAATCCTGTGCCGGCGTTTGTTGACCGTGCACCTTTCGCCACACATATTGATCCGTGATATGCCGACACCCGTAACGGGTGGATCGACGATGATGATTATCCTCCTTTTGTTATACCAGTTACACCCCCTGTTGCACCTATTTTTGCACCTCTGGATGTTCCCCAGTTGCACCCACGCATATCTGATATCCATCGCACCGACCTTCCTATCACTTTTCTCCAGGACATTCCTCCACCTCGTCCTGGGGAGGGATCTTCGAGGCAGCAGCCTGCTTTTGTCCCGCCTATGTCGACAGCTGTTCCATTCATGTCTCAGCTTCCTCGCACTACATCACCTTTTGCACCCTTAGGCGAGCTATTTCTATGGTCTTCGCCCAATATCATGCCTCTGTCAGGCCCCTATCATCCTTACCATGTTGGATATACCACATATGACATACTTATATCCCTGCAGTTACAGCAGGATGCTTTGAGCCGTCGAGTCCATGAGCTGGAGAGGACTCCGTGTCCTTGTCATTGTCAGTCTCCTTTTGCTACACCACCAGCTCCTCTTCCACTACACCCGGATTCTGATGTCCGTTTCCTCACTCCTGAGCAGCAGATTGCTTACTTGTTGCGCGTTATCCACGCCCTTGAGGAGGATTGGGTGCGTTTGCGCCATTTGATTTTCTTTCCACCTCCTCCTCCGCCATCAGCGTAGCTATATTTTGGTTTGGTGCAGGTAGATTGTTTTGGTGAGAGAGTTGCAATTGGGCCAACATATGAAGACTTTTGGAAGACCACATTTGTGTAGACTGACTTGTATTTTGGGGTGATGTAACCCTATGATCTTATTTTGATGTATGATGTATTGTGAAACATGTAAAACTATATTGTGGTCATGATTAATGAAAGCTCAATGGCAACGTTCTCACTACATGCTTTGTTGAATTATTTGCTTTATATTATAACATGGGATGTTATGTGTTATGAGGTTGGTGGATATTATTATATATGCATATTTACTATACTTACTATGACCTGACCAATATGATCATCTTTTAGAAGATGCCTCCACGACGAGACACACGCCTGCCTACTACTGAGGCGGAACTCCAGGAGCGAATTGCCTCAGCGATAGCACAGTATGAGGCCTCCCGCGCAGAAACCAGCAGGAATACCTCAAACAACAATAACAACCCACCCAATGGTAATATCCAAGTCACTTGAGACACATTACGACACAATTGGGTATTTCTTACACATCCGCTAACACCTTCTGTAAATGTTATCGCCTGTACAGGCTGCACCTACAAACAATTTCTTGACTGTAAGCCCTTAAACTACGACGACACTGGAGGCGTTGTTGCATTCGTCAGATGGGCAGAAAAGACGGATTCTATTTTAAGGATGAGCAAGTGTGCTCCTGAACAGCAAGTTACATACATCTCAGGGCTCTTTCTTGATGGTGCTCTATCATGGTGGAATCTGCAAGTACAGACCCTGGGAGAAGCGGCAGCGTATGCATTGAAATGGGCTAAGATGAAAGAGCTCATGCGGAAGAAATACTGTTCACGGGCCGAAATACAAAAGCTGGAAACTGAGTTTTGGAATGTTAAAATGGATGGCCCGAAGATCGCCGAGTATGTTCAGAGGTTTCATGATTTGTCCCATGTGGTACCTTACATGGTTACGCCTGAATTCAAATGCGTGGAGCGTTTCATCTGGGGGTTGGCACCCCAGATTATGAGTATGGTAACCTCTTCAAAGCCTGCAACCATTACTGAAGCCATCGACCTGAGCGTGTCCTTAATTGAAGAAGCCATCAGGCTAAACAAGTTTTCAAATGCTGATTAGAAAAAGAAGGAGACTCATGTGGAGTCATCTGGCGAGAACACACGAAAGTTCTCCAACTTTAAAAAGGGCACCAGCAGCACCAGCAGGAAGAAGGAGGTGAACCCACCAGTTGAAGCTAAAACTGGTGCTGAAGTCAAGGGAAAGGGATACATGGGCGCTTTGCCCAAATGTGACATATGCCTGTACCATCATTCTGGTCAGTCCAGGTTAAGGAAATGCGAGTCTTGTGGTAAGGAGGGCCATTCGAAGAATACATGCTGGGTTGGTACAGGTGCTGGTCGTGGTAACAATGGTCAAAGGGGTTTTGGTAACAACAATCGGGGTGGTAACGGAAATGGGAACCGCAACGGCGGAAATGGTAATCGGGGGAATGTTGGGAACCTAGCTGGGAACCGGGGAGCAAACAATGCTCAAGGTGGTAATGGTAACGGTCAAGGACCGGGATGTTTCAACCGCGGATACATCGGGCACTTCAAGCGCGAATGCCCAAAACTCAATCAAGCTCGTGGAAGGGTATTCAACATTGGAGCAAGGGAAGTACGCCAGGACCCGAATGTTGTCACTGGTACGTTCCCTATTAATCAACGATTTGCATCTGTGCTATTTGATACTGGTGCTGACTATAGTTTCGTATCGCTAGAATTTAAGAAAATACTTGGGTTAACTGCTAGTAAATTAGACACTCCGTACTCAATTGAACTGGCTAATGGAAAGCTAGTTGAAATAAATGAAGTTATCAGAGGTTGCATGATAGAGCTGGGAGAACACAAGTTTACACTGGATCTACTGCCAGTCGAGTTGGGAAGCTTCGACGTGGTAGTAGGAATGGATTGGTTGTCAAGCAGCAAAGCCGAAATTGTATGTCACGAGAAGACCATTCACATCCCATTGGCGGATGGAGAAACAATTGTGGTTCATGGAGAGAAGCGTGATACGCCCTTGAGAATCATTAGTTGCTTGAAGGCTAGAAAATGTTTGAAGAAGGGATGTGTTGCTTTCATGGCACACATCGTTGATAAAGAAGCAGCTGAGCCGAAGCTAGAAGATATTCCAGTCGTAAAAGAGTATCCTGAAGTCTTTCCAGAAGACTTGCCAGGATTGCCGCCACTGCGACAAGTCGAGTTTCACATTGACTTGGTTCCAGGTGCCGCGCCTGTGGCTAAGGCACCCTATAGACTTGCGCCTTCGGAAATGCAGGAGTTGTCGACGCCACTTCAGGAGTTGCTAGACAAGGGATTTATCAGACCAAGCTTCTCGCCTTGGGGAGCTCCAGTTTTGTTCGTTAAGAAGAAAGATGGTAGTTTTCGCATGTGTGTCGACTACCGGGAGCTGAACAAGTTGACAATCAAGAATAGATATCATTTGCCAAGAATTGATGACCTGTTCGATCAGTTACAAGGTTCAAGTTTTTACTCAAAGATCGACCTTCGATCGGATATCACCAGTTGAGGATACAAGAGGAAAGTGTTCCAAAGACTGCTGTTAGGACTCGCTATGGACATTACGAGTTCCTGGTCATGCCGTTTGGTTTGACAAACGCACCAGCAGTATTCATGGACTTGATGAACAGAGTTTGTAAGCCGTACCTCGATAAGTTTGTGATTGTGTTCATTGATGACATTCTGATCTACTCAAAGACGAAGGACGAGCACGAACAGCACTTAAGAGCTATTCTAGAGCTACTTAAAAAGGAGAAGTTATACGCTACGTTCTCGAAGTGCGAGTTCTGGCTGCGTGAAGTTCAGTTTCTTGGTCACGTGGTTAATGGAAATGGAATTCATGTGGATCCCACAAAGATCGAGGCAATCAAGAACTAGGAGACTACTAAGACACCAACCGAGATTCGACAGTTTCTAGGTTTGGCTGGTTATTATCGAAGGTTCATTGAGGATTTCTCAAAGATCGCTCAACCTTTAACCACTCTCACTCAGAAAGACAAGAAGTTTGATTGGGGAGACAAACAAGAAGAAGCATTTCAACTGTTGAAAAACAAGCTCTGTGACTCACCGATCTTATCTCTACCCGAAGGCACTGACGACTTCGTGGTATTTTGCGACGCCTCGCGTCAAGGTTTAGGCTGCGTGCTGATGCAAAGACAAAAGGTTATAGCATATGCATCTCGCCAGTTGAAAGTCCATGAGAAAAATTACACCACGCATGATTTGGAATTAGGCGCGGTGGTGTTTGCATTGAAAATCTGGCGACATTACTTATACGGCACGCGATGTACAATCTTCACTGATCACAAGAGCCTGCAGCACATATTTGATCAAAAAGAGCTTAACATGAGACAAAGACGCTGGGTAGAACTATTGAACGATTATGATTGTGAGATCAAGTATCACCCAGGGAAGGAGAATGTGGTCGCCGATGCCCTGAGTCGAAAGGAAAGAATCAAGCCTATAAGGGTTCGAGCTTTGGAAATGATTATTCAGACGGATCTTGTAACACCCATCTTTTATTTAATGTAAATATGCGATATATATAAATACTACGATCATTTTATATCATAAGATCCAAAAATAGAGTATTAAAGTAACAAACATTAGTTTTCTACTGACTAATTTAAACATCCAAAAGTTGTTTAGCAAACAATTTACATCATAGACATTGTTTAAACCGAGTTAATTTATGCGGAAGCTTCAAAAGTATGTGTTTGGTTCTTCAAAAGCTTGCTTGATCGTCATCCGTAATCCTTGAGTACCTAAAACTGAAATGTTTACATAAAACATTTGTATTAGAATGTTTAGAAATAATACTTGATCGAAACTACGATCGAAGTGAATTTGAATATTTACAATTATACAAAAGTCATAAAAATTCAGGCTCTACCGTAACTTACGGTTCCACCGTAAGTTACGGTAGTCAATTTACAATAAGGGTCCACCGTAAAGCACTAAACTCCCACCGTAAGCCTACTGACCTCCACCGTAAATTACGGTGACACCGTAACTTACGGTAGGTCCTGCACATATGAGTTTTGGATTTTTGTTTGTTTTACCCACACACTTTCCTCGAATCCTTGTTCTAACAAACCAACATATTAAATTCTCGTGTTTTAATATTTCAATATTTAATCGATAACAATAAACAAATCAATCAAATTACGAAGCAAAATCCATGCTTTATTTGATTTATTCGACCCGTTTGGCTCGTCTAAGGAATCCTCCCATATGACGACTACCAACGAGTTCCAACCAATTTTTGCCCAATCATTCAATATAGCGACATCACCGCTTTAATTCAAAACAACCCTTATTCTAAAATTCAACTACGCATATTATAATCATCAACATTTACTTAACGTAACGGGTCAAGTTACATACCTTCAAAGTAAGCCTTTCAAACGTGGTTCGCCACCCGCTTGTCCGCTTGACGCTCCTGCGCCCGTTCCTATAGAGTTCATTTATGATATGTTTAGAACTCTCTTTAAATCATAGTTCGCATTATATACCGAAACATCATAATTATGCGTTTAAACTTGGAATTTCAGTTTTGAGCCTTCATAGAGGCATTTCAACAAACACTTCATGAGCAGATTTTTACATGATTAAATATCAAATCTCTAGTTTATCATTTAACCCTAATTTCACATCATTCAACCTTTTTACATGATTGATAACTTCTAATTTTCTGGAATCACTTCAAAATTGCCAAATTACACTAGATCAACAATCTAATTCCTAGTGTTCATCAAATTACACATAACCCACTAATCACCTACAATGGTGTTCATAGGTTTCACTAAAATTTCATATGATTTCACTTGTATTTGTCTAGGGTTTATCCCTGGACACTATAGTTGTTCCTAAATCATCATAATACACACATGCAACCTTAATTTCAGATTTTTCCCAAATCATGAGAATTTCAAGTTGAGAGATTTCTCAAAATTTTACATACCTTGTAATCCCCTTGTGATGAGGATCACGATTCTAAGCTCGGATTTCGTTTTGGACCAGATTTGCACCTCCAATTTGAGAGTTTTAGTGAGTTTCTAGGGTTTGGAGCATGGGGTCGCCCTGCTCTTTCTTCTGATCGACCAGACCCTCTTTTGGGGGTGTTTGGTTTATTTTTTATTTGTTTTATAAATTTTAGTTTCAATTTTAACAACTTAGGTCCCTCCACTTTGTTCAACATATAGTTTGGTAGCTTTCAACCCTATTATAAGTTATTTCTAGACTTGTAACTAACTAGGTTAAAATTCCTAGTTTGTAAACTCCCATTTATTTATACTTTATAATTCTAATATAAAGTTTTATATTTTCGGGGTGTTACAAGTCCACCCCCCCTTAAAAAGGGTTTCGTCCCCGAAACCTAAGTACGTACCAACTAATGTAGGGTGGAGACGTCGCATCTCCTCTTCGGACTCCCACGTAGTGTCCGAGCCTTTCCTATGCTCCCATTTAACTTTGACTTGATTAATCACCTTGTTCCTCAAACTCTTCTCTTTACGATCTAAAATCGCAATTGGTTTTACTGCATAGTTGAGGCTGTTATCCACCTCGATATCATCGTAGTGGATACGAGCAGTTTCGTCTGCCAGACATTTTCGGAGATGTGACACGTGGAATGTGCTATGAATCCCACTCAACTCCTAGGGTAATTCGAGACGATAAGCTACTTTACCAACCCGTTCAGTGATTCTGAATGGCCCAATAAATCTCGGGCTTAGTTTCCCCCTTTTTCTGAATCTAATAATGTCCTTCCATGGGGAAACTTTTAGCATAACCATGTCGCCAACCTGAAATTCAATTGGCTTATTCCTTTTATCCGCATACGCCTTTGCCTATCTTGAGCCGCTTTCAAGTGTGCCCGAACTATGTCGATTTTCTCATTCGTAGTTCGGATTATATCGGTAGGTGCTAGCCCTCATGGACCCACTTCTCCCCAACATACTGGAGTTCGACATTTTCTGCCATATAACAGTTCATACGGGGCCATCTTAATGCTCGCGTGATAGCTATTGTTATATGCAAATTCGACCAAGGGTAGATGGACATCCCAACTACCCCCGAAGTCAATAATGCAAGCCCGCAGCATATCTCCCAACGTTTGTATTGTTCTTTCACTCTGCCCATCCGTTTGTGGATGGTAAGCAGTGCTAATGAACAATTTAGTTCCCATTTGTTCTTGGAATTCACGCCAAAATTTCGAAGTAAACCGAGTATCTCTGTCTGACACAATGGATATCGGTACCCCATGCCGTGCTATGATTTCATTGGTGTACACTTCTGACATCTTCTCGGATGTATAAGTCTCACGAATTGGAATGAAGTGAGCGCTCTTCGTCAATCTATATACAACTACCCATATAGCATCAAACCCGCGGTTAGTTTTGGGCAATTTGGTCAACAAATCCATGGCGATTTGTTCCCATTTCCAAACCGGAATTTCCAACGGTTGAAGTTTACCGTATGGTTTTTGGTGCTCCGCCTTGACTTGTAAACATGTCAAGCATTTTTCTACGTTCTTCACCACATCTCTTTTCATCCCGGGCCACCAATAGTTTTTCTTTAAATCATTGTACATTTTGGTCGCTCCCGGATGAATCGAATATCGGGATTTATGACCTTCATCCAGTAGAAGCGCCTTCACCCCGCAAGTATTTGGAACCCATATTCTCCCGAATCGAGTCTTCAACCCGTTATTCCCATCCGTCAAATCTTTCAACTGACCGATTATTCTTTCCTTCTTCCAATTCTCCTCTTTTACTGCTTCTAATTGTGCCTCTCGAATACGTTCAAGTATACCCGAGGTCACCACGAGTTGCATCGACCTTACCTGTATTGGGACGTAATCCGTTTTTCTGCTCAGAGCATCCGCTACCACATTTGCCTTTCCAGGGTGGTAATGTATTTCACAGTCGAAATCTTTCACCGTTTCTAACCATCGCCTTTGCCTCATATTTAACTCCTTCTAATCGAAGAAGTATTTTAAGCTCTTGTGATCGGTGAATATGGTACACTTTACCCCATATAGGTAGTGCCTCCATATTTTTAAGGCAAATACCACCGCAGCCAACTCAAGATCGTGCGTGGGATATTTCTTCTCGTGTATCTTCAATTGCCTCAAGGCATAAGCTATAACTTTGCCCCGTTGCATCAAAACGCATCCGAGCCCCGATAGTGAAGCATCAGAATAAACCACCATATCTTCGACTCCGTCCGGCAATGTCAGTACCAGAGCTTGAGTTAACTTTTCTTTTAGCGTTTAAAACGCTTTTTCTTGATCGACACCCCAAATGAACTTTTCTTTTGGGATAGCTTTGTTAGCGGTGACGCAATCTTAGAGAAATCTTGAATGAATCTCCTATAGTATCCCGCAAGTCCCAAAAAGCTTCTAATTTCCGAAGGGTTCTTCGGGGGATTCCATTTTGACACAGCCTCGATCTTGGACGGATCCACCAATACTCCGTCGGCACTTATGACGTGGCCAAGAAATTGTACCTCTCGTAACCAAAAGGCACACTTAGAGAATTTCGCATACAGCCTTTCTCGTCTAAGTGTCTCTAACACTTCTTGTAAGTGGTGTGCGTGTTCAGCTTCACTTTTCGAATACACCAAAATATCATCGATAAACACGATGACCGACTTATCCAACATTGGTTTGCAAACCCGGTTCATGAGGTCCATGAAAGCCGCGGGTGCATTTGTTAGCCCAAATGACATCACAAGGAATTCGTAATGTCCGTATCTCGTGCGGAAAGCCGTCTTCGGTACATCTTCTTCTTTGACCTTTAGTTGGTGATACCCAGATCTAAGGTCAATTTTTGAAAACCAGTTCGCACTTTGTAATTGGTCGAATAAATCATCTATCCTCGGAAGCGAGTATCGATTCTTTACCATGAGTTTGTTTAACTCCCGGTAATCGATACACATGCGCATGCTTCCGTCTTTCTTTCTCACGAACAATATCGGTGCGCCCCAAGGAGACACACTCGGCCTTATGAATCCCTTGTCAAGCAGGTCTTTAATTTGGGACATCAACTCTTGTAATTCCGACGGTGCGAGTCGGTACGGAGCTTTTGCTACGGGTTTTGCGCCCGGAATCAATTCGATCCCGAACTTTATTTCCCGTTCAGGCGGTATCCCCGGTAAATCCTCCGGAAACACATCTTCATAATCTCGTACTACCGGTACATCTCCAATCTTTCGTGATTCGTTTTCGGGCTCATTTGCGTATATCATGAATGCCTTGCATCCTCGCTTCATAAGCTTGTGAGCTTTCAACATTGAGCATACTATAGGTGTTTTGGTCAAAAATTACCGAAGCAATTTAGTGATCAAATTAGTTAAGTGAGGTAGTGTGCTAAAATTATGTGTGAAAAATATGTTAACCAAGTTAATTATAAAAAAACAGTTTTAGGATACGACTCAAGATATAGAGCTGTATCTGTGATCAAACAATGAGCAGAAAAGTAAAGGTTGACACGTGATGTACGAGGAAAGCCCTTGATCAATCTAGATCGCCGGCACAAAACCTCGGTAGCTGACAATCGCAGCTGCCTTGTTCTTCTATTGCTTCAAATATCAAGATACAGTGCAGGATGTAGAGCGAATCAACTAGGTGTTACAATGTGATTTGAATACAAGTGTTTGTGTGCAGTGTTTGCAGAGAGCTAGAGAAAAAGTGTTTGAAAATGTGAAAGTTGTGTGCCTTAATCTGATCCGCCCCATATGTTGATAGTAAAACAAATATAACAAACTATCCTAAATAACCGGGATCCAGCGAATATTCCTCACTCGAACGTTGTAGACCTAGTCTTTCGGGTTCAACGTCTCTCCCATAACAAACATGCCCGAGTCATGAGGAGATGAAGTCCATCTGACCGTTAGCAAACCCCAGCCTTTAACCTGCACGTGGTTAATTCAATCAACCTCAGGATATCGCCCAGGATGTTAGCAATATCCCCGTCCAGTATCCTGGTCACAAATAAACAATTAGAAGCAGGATATTGATCAAGATATGTACGCTCAGAAAATGACCCATAACAATTGTCCCCAAATATATCTGTTGGTATACCAATCCAACGGATATATTTTAAAAGTTTTATCTCATAAATTAAAGCAATTAAATCTAGACGACGGTCAAAATCACATCATAACCTCCAACGCGCTTTTAACTCGATGGAGATCCACAATGCCCCTATATCTTCTCTCTTCTTGTTTGAAAAGCAGATATCTTCAACAGAGTCTCCAGGTAATTCCCCACTTCTTGTTCATCTTTTATCAATCTTTCTTTCTTCATCTGCCATGGCCACCAGGACTCATTCCCAAACCGGTGAATCATCCGAGACTTTTACCCAGCAGAATCTTCTCAAAAATCCTGAGAAAGAAGTCTGTGCCTTTGATAATGCAGACATTGCGGTTTTGAGAGCTTCCGGCGCTTTTCCTGATAACACAGTATTTAGACCGTTCGATCGGTCAATTCGATCGGATGTTTCTTCCACAGATTGGGTTTGCTTTCCAGCATACCCTTTCTCGCTAGGTCTCCGATACCCTTTTCCCGAATTTATGATGCAATTTTTCCGTACCACAGGTATTTCTTTTGCTCAGACCATGCCCATGGTCTGGAGGGTATTAATTGTTCTAAACCAAATTAAAAATCTTCACTGTCCTGACCTTTGTATTGAAGATCTGCCCATCGCTTACCACCTTCGATCTCATGGTTCTAGCCGTTTTTTGCTATTTTCGACTTCCAACAAACCCCTTATTCTTAAAGCCACCAAAAACGAAGATGGATGGCAACGCAAGTTCTTTTTCGTCAAACGAGACTCCATTGCTGAGGGTGCTAGCCTTCCGGTGGAGTGGTTAACCACCGGTAGAGTTATTAATACTCCCATGTACCTTTAGATTTTTATCTTTTGCTAATATCCTTCTTTTTGATTCTTTTGCAGTAAATTTCAAGGAAGTAGCTCCCCCTACCGCTGAATCAGAGGAAAGAATCAACACTGTTTACCAATTACCTGCAATAGACAGGAGTTTCACCACACACATCCCGAGTTCCAGTCAATACTCGTCATCTGAAATGTCTGGTAAGGACTACTTTTAAAATAGTTAGTTAGTATAGCATAATAGAATGAAGAGTAATAATAATGTAAAACTTTTTCCTTTATGCAGCACCGGCTAAGATCCCTGAAGTCTTTGATCTCGACGAGTTGGACAGCTACTCTGATCAGGTTCAGATCAAGAAGGAACCCAATCCTAAGGCCACAGCCTCATCCAAACCCAGTGGTTCCAAAGCCATTGTCATCACCAAACCCTTGCCAGCTACCAAGCCCCGGAGCTCCGGCTCTCGTAAAAGGAAAGAGCCCGATTCCCTCGTCATCTCTGATACTTTTCCCTATGAGAAGCATGGGTTCATCGAAGCTAGCGGGTTTATGACTTCCTTTCTTAACCAGGTTAGTATTCTCAAACCACATCCTGCAGCTTATATCATTTATAAAGATTTATCAAAATCAATACCTGTCCTCTTACTTTCGCAGGGTCTTGAACGTCTGGTTCATCTATATCAAGAATCCTGCGGGCTTAACAAGACGCTTGAATCCAAGTTAAAGGAAGCAGAAGTCACGATCTCCGATCAAGGCATGATTGCAGCTGCCAAATCTCATCATTACGAGGAGAAGTTCAAGGCTATGATTCAAGAACACCGGACTGCTCTCAACAAAGCTACTCTTCAAGCCCAAGCCGATCTTGAAGCTGCCCATGCGCAACATGAACGGGATATGATCAGCTACCGGGATGGCCTTAAGAGTTCCGTCGTCACTTCTCTTCTCCAGGCCAGGCTGAAGATGGCCCATGAAGCCAAAACACTAGGTTTTGAATGCCCTTCTTGGGACGTTGGTGCCTGGGAAACGAAGCTAAAGAATCTTGGAGGCATTTCCACCACACCAGCTGCCGAAGGATCTTCCAAAGTGGCTGAAAAAGCTAACGATGCTGAGAGGGATACTGAGGTGGATCTTGAGACGGATGCTGCTGAAATTATCACAAATGAGGATGGCACTGCCCCCTAAAACTTATTTCCTTTTGTTTGAACAATTTTATGTCTTATGAACAATCTTTATTTCCGTATCAAAACAATTTGATAGCCGAAGGTGGATGGATCCTAGGTTTCAGGATGAAGCCTTTGATTATCAACTAGTACCGTCTATTTCCAATAATTTCATCTTTCATTTTTCTTGCTATCACTTCTTGTCTTTCTTATTACAGACCTTAGTTTTGCAAAATATACTCAGTGATATATTATGAAAACTTTTATTAAATAGAATTTCTAAAAATTCAATCACCTTTAGGGAAAATTAAAAGATAGTCCATTTTAAAACCCGTTTTGACGATACTTGCTTGACCAAAGTTTCAAACCAGTACCAGCTTCAAATATCTTAATCAAATATCCTGAAAAGTATTTCGAAAATATATCCTCAAAATATATTCCGACAATTTATCCTAATCTGGATGTTTAACCTTTTACCAAACATAGTACTATCAAAAACTTAAACAACGTTTACAAAGGAAAGATCATACCAGGAATAGGGTATAACCCTATTATCAAACCTCAATCCCTTTGTAACTCTTCCAATGAAGATGTCCCCTGTCTGAGACACTTAGTGCATTAGTTCCGAGCCTTATCCTTTGAGCTTTACACCATTGCCTTAGTAGGAATGTCCCCTGTGTACAATGTCTTCAAATACTTAGAAATCTTCTGGATATCAGTTCCCATTGTATAGACAATTTTTCATGTTACAGGGGTAAAACCCAAGAATGTACTGGAGGTAAATCCCTTGAATTCTGGGGGAAATCCCAAATTTTCGTGCGCTACAGGCGGGAGTGTATAAACTCCAAGACTTAGAAAGGTGGAAACCTTTAAACCTTAGAGAGTATGAAAATACCCTTTCGTGAGAGAGGGTGATCAATCCTCATATACCTTTAGGATTCAGGACATAGCCAATAGTAACGAAATTGTCAGCCACTTTTACATGGACTGGTCCCGCCACCTTGAACTATTCCCGAATAACTTGCGCTCCAGGCGGGGTGTTTAAACCCAATTCGGAAGAAAGGTGAATACCTTTAAACCTGTGAAGGGATCAGGATCCCTTATACGTGAGAGAGGGGGCCAATCCTCTAATCTTCCGAATTATCCTGAGTGAGCATCCTGGAGCTATATCCTGGAGCATATACTGCAAAACATCCTTAAACTAAGCTAACACCCCTCCAATGCTTAAGTTAGTATTGGGTTTTAAAGAACAAATCAAATCAAACATATTAAAAAAGATAGAATTCATACCATCCTGAATTAGGAATTAAATCCCAAACTCACTTGAAATAAAGCTTGAGGTGTATAGCATTCCAAGATCTCGGTAGCATATCCCCCTCCATATTCTTGAGTCGGTATGCACATTTTCCTGATTCTGATTCAACCTCATATGGTCCTTCCCATTTTGGAGCTAACTTTCCGTCAGCAGGATTAGTAGTATTCTGAAAAGCCTTTCTTAACACCCAATCTCCAACCTTAAATCTTCTGGTCCTAATATTCTTGTTATATGCTCTGGATATTCTTTGTTTATATGCTGCCATCCTCAGCCTTGCTGCATCTCTTATCTCATCAATAGTATCCAACTCCTGGCATAGGACTTCAGGATTCTGCTCAGTATTCCCGAGGTTGGATCTTACTGTAGGTATCACCATTTCTGTCGGGATCACTGCCTCTGCTCCGAATACTAAGGAAAATGGAGTTTGACCAGTTGCATTTTTTACCGTGGTTCTATCAGCCCACAAAACAAAGGGTAGTTCTTCTGCCCATCTTCCTTTCTTGGCCCCTAATATTTTCTTCAGGTTGTTAACAATTATCTTGTTTGAGGATTCAGCTTGTCCATTTGCTTGAGGATGTACCGGAGTAGACGTAATCATTTTGATTCCCCAACTCTTGCAGAAGTCAGTGGTTCTCTTACTTATAAATTGAGATCCGTTATCACAAATTATTTCAGCTGGTACTCCAAACCTAGTCAGGATATTCCTTTTTATGAAGGATACTACTTCCTGATCTCTGACTTGAACAAATGATTCTGCTTCAACCCACTTGGAGAAATAATCGGTCATTGCCAACATAAAAACCTTCCCTCCTGGAGCCTTTGGAAGCTTTCCCACTATATCCATACCCCACTTCATAAATGGCTAAGGGTAAATAATAGGATATAATGGTTCAGCAGGCTGATGCAGTATGTTACTATGTCTTTGACATGCATCACATCTTCGAACATATTCTGTGGCATCTTTCCTCATTGTAGGGTAATAATATCCTGTCCTTAATACTTTTGAGAATAATGACCTACCCCCAGTATGGTTACCACAATCCCCTTCATGTATATCCTGAAGTACTTCCTTGGTTTCAGGATCCTCCAAGCACCTCAGATATGGTCCTGCAAGAGATTTCTTATACAAAACATCATTTATAATAGTGAATCGTGATACCTTCATCCTAAAGGCTTTAGGATTCTCATTCTTTGGGATGTATCCTTGCTTTAGATATCTCATGATTGGAGCTATCCGGGACTTAGGATCCTCCTCAAGATAGCCATCATCAGGATCCTGAATACTTATTTCTTCCTTATCTTGAGGATTCGTCGCAGGATATAGGATATGTAATATTGGTATCTGGGTTCCTTTCGGTATCCTGACCGATGATCCTAGATTCGCCAAGGCATCAGCTTCAGCATTGTCTTCTCTTGGCACCTGTTCAAGTGTAAAAGTATCGAAATATCCTGCTAATTTTTTAAGAATTTCGAGATACCCGATTAACTTCTCTCCTTTAACTGCATAGCTTCCATTGAAATGATTAGTGATTAACAAGGAGTCAACATACACTTGCAAATTTTGATATTCATATTCTTAGCCAACTCTAATCCTGCAATTAAAGCTTCATACTCTACTTCATTATTAGTAGCAAGAAATTCACATCTAATAGCCTGGGGTAATATGTCCCCCTGTGGCGATTTTAGTAGTATTCCCAATCATACTCCTCTTACATTAGATGCACCATCAGTATATAACGTCCAGGATCCTGAGGATTCTCCCAACTGTTGGACTTCTAGGTCTACCTCACCCTGAATGTCACTACTGAAATCAGCCACAAAGTCAGCTAAAGCCTGAGACTTTATGGCATTTCTAGGTTCATACACTAAATCATAAGCACTCAACTTTACTGACCACTTAGCCATTCTGCCTGACATTTCTGGTTTTCTAAGCACATTTTTGACAGGATAATTTGTTTTAACATGAATCCTATGTGTCTCAAAGTAATGTCTAAGCTTTGTTGATGCCATAACTAATGCTAGTATCAATTTTTCTAAATGAGAATACCTAGTTTCAGCATCTAACAAACTTTTACTAACATAATAAACAGGATATTGCTGACCTTCATGGTCCTTTATAAGAACGGCACTTACAGCATTCCCTGATACAGCGAGGTATAGGGATAGTGGTTCACCATTTTCAGGCTTCATCAATAGAGGTGCAGTTGAGAGATATCGCTTCAAATCCTGCAAGCCTGCTTCATGCTTTGCTCCCCATTCAAATTTCTTATTCTTCTTGAGGATATCATAAAATTCTTTGCATTTTTCTGAGGATCTTGAAATAAATTTGTTCAATGCTGCTACTCGGCCTGTTAACCGTTGAACATCTTTCATATTCGAAGGTGATCTTATATCCAGAATGGCTCTAATTTGCTCCGAGCTCGCCTCTATGCCTCTTTTGGTCACCATATATCCTAGAAACTTTCCTGCCCCCACTCCGAAATGGCACTTAGCAGGGTTCAGTTTCATGTTATACTGATCCAGGATATCAAATGCTCCCTTAATATCCTGGAGGTGATCCTCAGCCTTTTTAGATTTCACCACCATATCATCGATGTATACCTCCATTGTGTCCCCCAGCTTATCTTTGAACATCATGTTCACCAATCTCTGGTATGTTGCACCTGCATTTTTCAAATCGAAAGGCATAGCAGTATAGCAATAAATACCTGTTGGTGTCATGAAAGCAGTATCCTCCTGGTCCGAAGGTTCCATTTGAATCTGCTGAAATCCTGAGGATGCGTCCATGAACGTTAACATCTCATGCCCAGCAGTAGCATCCACCATTGCATCGATATGGGGAAGAGGAAATGGGTCTTTTGGACAAGCCTTGTTCAAGTCCGTGTAATCTACACAGACTCTCCATTTCCCGTTTTTCTTCTGTACCACGACTACATTTGCCAGCCATCTTGGAAACTTGACTTCTCTTATCATTTTGGACTTTAACAATCTTTCAACTTCCTCTTGGATGATTATATTTCGCTCAGGAGCAAATTTCCTTCTTTTTTGCTGAACAGGCTTGAATGATCTGTCAATTCCAAGCTTGTGAGTGATAATGTCTTTGGATATGCCTGTCATATCCTCATGCTTCCATGCAAACGTTGACATCCTGCATTTCAAAAAGTTAGTTAATTGTTCTTCAATATCCTGAGGGATATTGGTTCCTACGAGCACCGAGATATCAGAATTATCCTGATCCAGGATAACTTTCTTCACATCCTGCTCTGAAGCCTCCAAGGTATCCCGGGCCCGCATCTTTAATTGCTATGCTGGATTAGGCTTGGTTGAGGATTTCATTGAGGATGAGTAGCATTCCTTCGCCTCCTGCTGATCACTATCAACTTTGACTACCCCCCAAGGGATTGGAATTTTGATACATTGGTGATAAGTCGAAGGCACAACCTTCATATCATGGATCCATGGCCTGCCTAGTATGATGTTATAGCAGGATAAGGAGTCCATCACACAGAAGCGTTGTATCAAGTTGACCCCTTCAACGTATACTGGTAACTTTATCTCCCCTACGGTATTCCTAGCTTCTCCACTGAAACCGACGAGCATAGTGGACTTCGAAGTAATGTCCATCGGAGATACATTCATCCTCTTCAATGTTTCCAGCTGAATTATGTTGACGGAGCTTCCATTATCCACCAATATCCTGCGAACAAAATGGTTAGCAACATACAATGTTATTACGAGAGCATCATGGTGAGGATCCTGGACAGTATCCCTGTCATCACTATCGAAAGTGATCACTTTATCGGTTGTAAGGGTAGTCATCTTGACTGGTTTGTCTCCCCTTTCAGTCTTAGCTTCCTTTGCATGTCTCATGGCTGCAGAATACGAAGTCCCACAAATGTCGGATCCACCTGAAATAAAGTTAATTATTTTAGCATCTGCTGGGGGTGATGCTGCTCGTTCTGGATCCTTCTCAGGATCCTGCCCTTTATTCTTCTTTCTTCCCAGCAAATCCTTCAGATATCCCTTGCTCAATAGGTAGCTTATTTCTTTCCTTAGAGCAATGCAATCCTCGGTCACATGTCCGAAATCTTCATGGAAGGCACACCATTTGGATTTGTCCTTCCAATCAGCTTTTTGTTGATTCTTTCGAGGCCACCTAGCTTTGTCTCCTAAACCCTGCATAGCATACATTAACTCAGGTATGTTAACAGAAAAGCAATATTCAGATAATTCAGGATACTCTTCAGGATCCTCGTCTTCAACAGCATTCACTTTCTTGTCATTTCTGCCATATGGCTTGGAGCGATACGGTTTATACGAGGATTCTGATTTCCAGTTGGTTGATTCGTAAGTTGAGGTGGAATTCATCCTTTCTTGCATCTTTTTGTCATCTTCCAAACGAATATATCTTAAGACCCTGTTACGAGCTTCGTCGAGATTCCTGCAGGGATTTATTACGAGATCCTGATAAAATTGAGAATCCTTTTGTAACCCCATCTTAAAAGCCTGCACAGCTGTTGCAACATCAAGATGTGGGATATCCAAGGATTCCCGACTAAACTTGTTCACATAATCCCTCAAGGATTCCTGAGGCCCTTGAGTTATCCTGTAAAGATCACTGGTTAGTTTCTCAAAACTCCGGCTGCAAGAAAACTGACTATTAAATAAATTAACCAAATGAGCAAACGAAGTAATTGAGTGAGGAGGAACATTTAATAGCCATTTTAAGGCTGATCCTGTCAGGGTAGATCCAAAACCCTTGCACAAGCATGCTTCCTTGAGCTCCGGAGGGATAGGGTTAATCTCCATTCTTTCCCTATACTGGGCAATATGCTCTTCAGGATCCGTAGTCCCATCATACAGCTTCATGTTGGGAGTTTGAAATCTTTTCAGGATTTCAGCATCACAGATAGGATATGCAAAGCGAGATATCCTATGGCTATCTTGGGATACTTCAGGAATTGGCTGGACCACTCTAGGTACACTGGAAATCATGTCCTTTAATTTCTGGAGCTCCCTGGTAAATGTTGACGTCATACCTGCATCCTGCAAAGACCCATTGTTGTTAGTAGCAAGAATATTATTATTTGACACATTACCGGTCTGAGGATTTTGGCCATATCCTGAAGCATATCCTGAACTCCTCACAGTCGACATCCTGACCGAGGAGGGTATCTCAGGGGTATGATTCTGAGAATGGCTTGGGACGATATTCCCCCTGTTATCCTCAGTGTAAACTGCGGAACTGAAGTTCAAAGCCCTGGGCTGTATAGGAGTGACAGTTTCTTCAGCAGGTCTACTCGAGCTAGCTTTTAAGAGTTGTATTTCTCTTAACAGCATTTGGTTAGTTTCCTGTTGCTGCCTCATTTGTTCCTGCACACTTCCAAATAAAGTTAGAATTTCATCATTAGAGGCTAAAACGGGAGCAGATCCCTGAACACTCCGAGTAGGGATAACATCTTGAGGTTGTGAAGAAAATGGCATCCTTGGAGGAGGTGGTGGAAGCACCGAACCGGTAGTAGCAGAAGTTGTAGCAGATACAGTGGAGGAGCTCATGTTTGATCTTGAGGCCATTGTGAACAATGTGGCAAAAAGTTTTGAAAATAGAAAACCGATTAACGATTTCACAAAGATTTTTAGTAAAAGTAGCACCACTTGCCCCACGGTGGGCGCCAAATTGTTTTGGTCAAAAATTACCGAAGCAATTTAGTGATCAAATTAGTTAAGTGAGGTAGTGTGCTAAAATTATGTGTGAAAAATATGTTAACCAAGTTAGTTATAAAAAACAGTTTTAGGATACGGCTCAAGATATAGAGCTGTATCTGTGATCAAACAATGAGCAGAAAAGTAAAGGTTGACATGTGATGTACGAGGAAAGCCCTTGATCAATCTAGATCGCCGGCACAAAACCTCGGGAGCTGACAATCGCGGCTGCCTTGTTCTTCTATTGCTTCAAATATCAGGATACAGTGCAGGATGTAGAGCGAATCAACTAGGTGTTACAATGTGATTTGAATACAAGTATTTGTGTGTAGTGTTTGTAGAGAGCTAGAGAAAAAGTGTTTGAAAATGTGAAAGTTGCGTGCCTTAATCTGATCCGCCCCCATCTATTTATAGTAAAACAAATATAACAAACTATCCTAAATAACCGGGATCCAGCGAATATTCCTCACTCGAACGTTGTAGACCTAGTCTTTCGGGTTCAACGTCTCTCCCATAACAAACATGCCCGAGTCTTGAGGAGATGAAGTCCATCTGACCGTTAGCAAACCCCAGCCTTTAACCTGCACGTGGTTAGTTCAATCAACCTCAGGATATCGCCCAGGATGTTAGCAATATCCCCGTCCAGTATCCTGGTCACAAATAAACAATTAGAAGCAGGATATTGATCAAGATATGTACGCTCAGAAAATAACCCATAACAATAGGGTTGCCTCCTTTTTCGCCATAAATGGTGACGTGTTTCCCGCTCGGAGATGTTAGTTTTATCTCTTTACGAAAACACACGACCTTTGCATGGTGTTGAGATAGCCAATCCATCCCAACGACTACTTGAAATTCTCCCATTGACATCGGGATTAGGTCTATCAAGTATTCCTCATCGTCAATGCTTAATTTACAGCCTCGACAAACATCACAAACTATAAAACTTTTGTTGTCCCCTATTTCAACTTCTAAGGGCACAGATAATTTCGTCAATACAAATGAAGGATGTCGAATAAATCCATGTGAAATAAAGGATTTATTCGCACCCGTATCAAACAATACACGTGCTGGAATTGAGTTAATTATGAATATACCTTAAACCACATCGGGTTCTGTCTTCGCTTCAGCCGCGGTAAGTTGGAAGGACCTAGCCTTCGCTTTGGGAGCTTCTGTTTGGGATTCTTTAACATCTCTCTTTCCAACTAAGTCCGGACATTCGGACTTTTTGTGGCCGGGTTGATAACATTTGTAGCAAACAGAGACTTTTCCCGGGCATAGCGAGGCCGTGTACCCCGTCTTATTACATATGGGGCATGGCTTGTCTTTGAACCGACATTCCCCTTTGTGTCCCTTCCCGCACACTTTACAACTTGGCGACCCACCTTTAGTATCCACCTTCTTTCTCGATTCTCCAGTTCGGGCTTTCTTTGTAGGGCTTGGATTCACATCATGTGCCCTTCGCTCACCTCTTTCGACTTGCTTCTTCAACTCGATTTCCCGTTCCCGAGCAACGTTAATGATTTCGGTAAGGGTCTCGTATTTTGAAGGAGTCATAAACTCCCTATATTCAGCGCTCAACATATTGTAGTAGTAGTATATTTTCTGTTCTTAGTTCGTCACCAATTCACTACTAAACTTCATTTTATCCATAAACATCGCCGTGATCTTGTCTATGGTTTCACCCTTGTGCCTAAGTTGCATGAACTCTTCCTTGATTTTGTTAATGACCGCTTTGGGACTATGATGTTTAAGAAATGGTGTCTTAAACTCTTCCCATGTCATGGCCCTTGCCGCTTCGGCCCCTATTTCATTCTTTTTGTTATCCCACCAATCCTTGGCTTGTCCTCTTAACTGACCCGTTCCGTAGGCAACGAAATCGCTTTCGTCGCAATGGGTCCTTTCAAACACCCCTTCAATATCGCCCAACCATCTTTGGCAAATTATCTGGTCGACTTCCCCATTATAGATTGGCGGTTTACACGCCATGAATTCCTTGTACGAACACCCTTTGCGTTCTCCCGTTTTCTCCTTCATAAGGTTGACAATATCCTCCAACCTTTTAACTCGCTCTTCTACAAGTGACAACACCGTGCCTTGAATTTTGTCTATAAACCCAGATAGACTTCCTTCAATTGCCTTCCCTACCTCTTCAGCAATTATCTCTTTCATTTGTTCAGTGCTTGTTTGCACCGAATTATCATCATTCCCATCAGACATCTTGAAACTGAAATGTTTACATTTAAATGTTAAACATTTCATTCATAGCCTTGCTTCATTTGTTTTGGTTTAGCCAAGTTTCCAACTTGCTTTAACCATTCACATCTAATGCACTTTCCGGGTTTGAGTGTGTTAATACACTCTTCCCATGCATTTCAATTCGTTTCTTATTTCTTACGCAAGGTATAATCTACTAACATAATAAGTTAATTCTTACCAGACGATCGATCAAGCTTGAACCAAACACTTTGTTGACAACCTTAAGCTCTGATTACCAACTTGTAACACCCATCTTTTATTTAATGTAAATATGCGATATATATAAATACTACGATCATTTTATATCATAAGATCCAAAAATAGAGTATTAAAGTAACAAACATTAGTTTTCTACTGACTAATTTAAACACCCAAAAGTTGTTTAGCAAACAATTTACATCATAGACATTGTTTAAACCGACTTAATTTATGCGGAAGCTTCAAAAGTATGTGTTCGGTTCTTCAAAAGCTTGCTTGATCGTCATCCGTAATCCTTGAGTACCTAAAACTGAAATGTTTACATAAAACATTTGTATTAGAATGTTTAGAAATAATACTTGATCGAAACTACGATCGAAGTGAATTTGAATATTTACAATTATACAAAAGTCATAAAAATTCAGGCTCTACCGTAACTTACGGTTCCACCGTAAGTTACGGTAGTCAATTTACAATAAGGGTCCACCGTAAAGCAGTAAACTCCCACCGTAAGCCTCCTGACCTCCACCGTAAATTACGGTGACACCGTAACTTACGGTAGGTCCTGCACATATGAGTTTTGGCTTTTTGTTTGTTTTACCCACACACTTTCCTCGAATCCTTGTTCTAACAAACCAACATATTAAATTCTCGTGTTTTAATATTTCAATATTTAATCGATAACAATAAACAAATCAATCAAATTACGAAGCAAAATCCATGCTTTATTTGATTTATTCGACCCGTTTGGCTCGTCTAAGGAATCCTCCCATATGACGACTACCAACGAGTTCCAACCAATTTTTGCCCAATCATTAAATATAGCGACATCACCGCTTTAATTCAAAACAACCCTTATTCTAAAATTCAACTACGCATATTATAATCATCAACATTTACTTAACGTAACGGGTCAAGTTACATACCTTCAAAGTAAGCCTTTCAAACGTGGTTCGCCACCCGCTTGTCCGCTTGACGCTCCTGCGCCCATTCCTATAGAGTTCATTTATGATATGTTTAGAACTCTCTTTAAATCATAGTTCGCATAATATACCGAAACATCATAATTATGCGTTTAAACTTGGAATTTCAGTTTTGAGCCTTCATAGAGGCATTTCAACAAACACTTCATGAGCAGATTTTTACATGATTAAACATCAAATCTCTAGTTTATCATTTAACCCTAATTTCACATCATTCAACCTTTTTACATGATTGATAACTTCTAATTTTCTAGAATCACTTCAAAATTGCCAAATTACACTAGATCAACAATCTAATTCCTAGTGTTCATCAAATTACACATAACCCACTAATCACCTACAATTGTGTTCATAGGTTTCACTAAAATTTCATATGATTTCACTTGTATTTGTCTAGGGTTTATCCCTAGACACTATAGTTGTTCCTAAAACATCATAATACACACATGCAACCTTAATTTCAGATTTTTCCCAAATCATGAGAATTTAAAGTTGAGAGATTTCTCAAAATTTTACATACCTTGTAATCCCCTTGTGATGAGGATCACGATTCTAAGCTCGGATTTCGTTTTGGACCAGATTTGCACCTCCAATTTGAGAGTTTTAGTGAGTTTCTAGGGTTTGGAGCATGGGGTCACCCTGCTCTTTCTTCTGATCGACCAGACCCTCTTTTGGGGGTGTTTGGTTTATTTTTTATTTGTTTTATAAATTTTAGTTTCAATTTTAACAACTTAGGTCCCTCCACTTTGTTCAACATATAGTTTGGTAGCTTTCAACCCTATTATAAGTTATTTCTAGACTTGTAACTAACTAGGTTAAAATTCCTAGTTAGTAAACTCCCATTTATTTATACTTTATAATTCTAATATAAAGTTTTATATTTTCGGGGTGTTACAGATCGCTCGTTGCGCATTCGTGCCACGCAGAGAGAAGCTCTCAAGGAAAGGAATGTTGAGAATGAGTATCTCCGTGGGATGGAGAAGCAGTTGGTACCGAACGGGGAAGGAACGTTGTGCTTCATCAAACGAATTTGGGTTCCTTTGTTTGGTGGTTTGAGAAATGTTATTTTTTATGAAGCTCACAAGTCACGGTACTCGATTCATCCGGGAGCGGATAAGATGTACCAAGATCTTAAGGATTTTTATTGGTGGCCAAGGATGAAGGGCGATGTTGCGATATATGTTGGCAAATGTTTAACTTGCGCCAAGGTAAAGGTTGAATACCAAAAGCCTTCAGGTCTCTTGCAGCAACCTAAAATACCCCAATGGAAATGGGAACAGATATCTACGGACTTCATAACAAAATTGCCAAGGACGCCCAAGGGCCACGATACGATTTGGGTAATAGTAGACCGTCTAACAAAGTCTGCGCACTTTTTGCCAATCAAGGAAAAAGACAACACGAGTAAACTTGCTGAAATATACATGAGGGAGATTGTTGCACGACATGGAGTGCCTCTCTCAATTATCTTTGATAGAGATGGACGCTTCGTGTCAAGGATTTGGCAATCCTTCCATGAAGCATTTGGTTCTCAGCTGAATCTGAGTACTGCATTTCATCCGCAGACAGACGGACAGAGCGAACGAACGATTCAAACATTAGAAGACATGTTGCGAGCTTGCGTAATGGATTTAGGTGGGAGTTGGGACACTCACCTACCATTGGTTGAATTTTCGTACAACAACAGTTACCATGAAAGCATTCAAGCTGCACCGTTCGAAGCTCTCTATGGACGCAAATGTCGATCACCGATTTGTTGGGCTGATGCGGGTGATAGACAACTAGTTGGTCCGGAATTGGTCCAGGAAACTACAGACAAGATTGCACAGATCCGAGAGCGCATCAAAGCGGCTCATGATCGACAAAAGAGTTATGCGGACCTAAGAAGGAAACCTCTGGAATTTGAGGTTGGTGATATGGTTTTGTTGAAGGTTTCACCCTGGAAGGGTGTGGCACGCTTTAGGAAGCGTGGAAAGTTGAATCCGCGATACATTGGTCCATTCAGAATTCTGAAAAGGGTTGGTTTGGTGGCATACAAATTGGACTTACCTGCTGAACTTAATGGCGTTCATGATACATTTCATGTATCTAATTTGAAAAAGAGTCCAACTCAAGAAACAATTGCCATTCCTGCCGACGAAGTTCATATTGACGACACACTCCACTTTACTAAAGAACCTGTCGAGGTTACTGATTGGAAGGTTAACAAGACACGCCGGAGTAGTGTCAAACTCGTCAAAGTTCGATGGAATGCATGACTTGGGCCAGAATTCACGTGGGAGCGTGAGGATCATATGAAAGCCAAGTACCCACATTTATTCCCCAAGACCCCTGCATCTAGTAGCAGAGCTAAAATTTCAGGACAAAATTTCTCTAACAGGGGGAGAATGTGACAACCCTCAAAATTTCAGGTATCCGTACAATTAATTAATATTAAATTGGTGCTTAATGATTGTGCTTGATTACAACTGCTGAATAAACTGCTTTATGATTTTTGCATCATACATACATATGCATCACATTTCATACTGTCACTCCATTTATTACACACAAACTTTAGTGACAAACTTGATGCACAAAGCACAGTTAGCACAGTGAGCGGATAACTCAGAAACATGCTGACAATGCCAGCACATAGACAGACCATATATTGAGGCCCAGTATGAGCCGGAAACAAGGTACTACACTAATAGGGAGTGTAGGGAAGTAAGGACCATAAAACTGCGTCACTAGGTGATAGTTTAGGTGCCAGGAAGTGCCTAAAACCCACTTTAAGTGCAAAATTCTGCACTTAATAACAAAATTCAGCATTTAAACATGCTAGTCACTTGCAAAAATATGGCAAAATGGTCATGTATACTTTCCTAAGTGTCGGTAATTGAAAGTGTCACTAAAGTTAGATAAAGAACACTTTACGACATAACTTTGCACTTTAACGGAATAGTATCAAACCGAACAACCGGACATTACCCGGAACACCAAAATAATGCTAGAAGCATTGTTTTTATTTTTATGAACTAGTTATGGTCCCCGAACATCATAACACATTATATTATTACATGACATCTAAACACTTAACTAAATCACCTACATAAAACCATAAACTAATCAACATAGTTGAAACTCAACTAAACAACCCCCCCCCCCCCCATACTTACGGTTCATGTGGCCCCCACCCCTTTGATTTTCTTGGTTTATTTTATTAGATCTTGTCTCCATATTTAGTAAACATAAGGACCAATGGATGAAGGTATGTTGGAAGTTTATATAAACCACAAGTCCTTCACTTCTATCATCTTCACACCATCAACATTTCATCTTTCTCCCCTCTCTCCCTCTTGTTCGGCCGACCCCAAACCACACCACCATCATCATCATCCAAACTTGTTTCATTCATTTTACTTGCATACAAAGGTGTTAAGGGTCATACAACGAAGCTTGGTGTTCTCGGAAGTTCAAGGACCTTCTCTATTTGCTATTAACCACCTCATTTCTTCTCTTGATCTTCCCTAGCTTAAAAGCTAGTAGTAAGTCTCTTGAATCCTCATTTACTTCTTGTTTATAGTGGTTAACAGTTAAATCATGATGAAAACTTAAGAACACTAAAAATCATAAAGAAAAGTCTTGAACATAAAGCTAACTTGATGATGAAATATTGTTAAAATAAAGAAGTAATGTTAAGTATGTAGTTGTTTTGAATATGTGATGAGTATTTGATGATTTCTTGGTGATATGATGAATGATCATCATAGTAAACTTGTTAGATCATGATTAAAAACATGGTCTAACAAGATGAGAGGTGGTTATGTGTTACAAGAACTAATCATCTTTTAGAACTAAACATGGACTTGAAAGAAAAATGTTTTTCTTGTAAAATAACAAACAAAGCGAACTAGGAATCTTGTAAATCCAAGACTTGTGAATGATTTTCCAAGGAAACTAAGTTTAAAAAGATGGTTTTTGAAAGATTATGATTTTTATTAAACATACACTATTTTTAGTAACAAGACAAGTGCGGAAATACTTCTAAAGGTAAGAAGATCCAATAAACACATTTTTTTGCAAAACTAGTTTACAAGTTGTAAAGACTTAAAATCTTTAAGAATAAGGTTTTAACAAAAGTAAACACACTTCGGAGGGTAACTAAACCCACTAAACCCCCCACTAAGTTACTACGCGTTTTTACGAAAAACCAAGTTCATGTTATTATGTAAAGTGCATTGTTTTTGCACTTGGTTAGTGTAATGTGTTTAATAATTTGTTGTTGATTGATTGAATGAATTTTTGAAAAGAAAATGATATGCTAATAAGCATGGACATCTCCGTTTACAAAGGAAACTCTGGCGAAATTTTCTAAAATTCCAACACTTAGAAAATATTTTTCTAACAAATGTTACTAGTATATTTTACAACTTGTGTTTCGAATATAAACTTCGTCATGGGTTTTGTCACAGAAATACAAAGTATCGGAGGTTGGTTTTGTAAATAAAAATGGGTAAATATATATTTAGAATATATATTTTATACTAAGACACTTGTGTGAATATTTGCATATTTTGTGAATTAGTTATATTATTTTAGGATAAAATAATATAACTTACAAATACCACGAAAAATCACAACTCCAAAATAATACCAAAAATCACACGGAATAAATATTTAAGTTATACGCTTGATATTGTGAAACCAAACGCAAAGACATAACTTATAAAATATTCTAGAAAATACTCTTACACATATATTTTTTTGGTAAAATATTATTTTGGAAACTAAAGGAGTAAAAATATATTATTTTTGGAAAAAATACATATATTTTGGAAATACGTTATTTTTGGACAAATAAGTCAAAATATAGTTTTAGAAACTACAAATAGACATGTATAAATGCCCCCATCATTGGGAAGGAAATAAGGAGTTAAAATACTTGAGAAGTATGAATACGAAATAGTTGTCTAACTATTATTCCAAAACCTTAAAAATAATTTAAGTTAAAATAATTTATTTTAACAAATGATTATGACTTGGAATAATGTCAAAGAATCGTAACTCAAACGTAAATACAAAGGCAAGGCACGGCCCGATCGTCTAATAAACATTAGTACATTGTAGGGAGTCGCATTTGCTGACGAGACCGGAGATTTGAGTACGATACAGGAGACGCACTACAGTGAGTTCATGTCCCCCTTTTTCTTAACTGTTTTCAGTTTTATACTTCGGGGGTGGAATACATGTTACAATTATTACAGACGCTTTTATACATGGTATGGTTAGCTTAAGGAGGGTTTACTACTTAGATCATGTGAAAGGTGGGTACAACACTTAAGGCCATTAATCCTCGTTGTTAGGACCGAGGGACATGAGTGATAGATCTATTTGGGTGTAGCGAGCCCACACCCATGAGGCCGGGGCGGCCCATAGTGGTGACTGTGTCTTACAGCCGTAGGCCCGGTACAAATTTGCTAGGTTTGAGTACTTCCTGCACCGTTTCACACATACCAGTGGCTTTGTAACCCATTGGTGATCTATTTTTCCTTAATTACTACATACCAGGGACTTTCATACATACAGACACATTACAAAGGTTTATACATACTCACTTACACATGAACTCGCTCAACTTTTGTTGATTTTTCAAACTACATGTATTTCAGGAAACTAGCGGATCTGGCGGAGTATGCATATGTTTAGCTGCGTTGAATAAAAGATGCCATCCAGGGTAGTAGGTTTAGGAGGTGTAACCCTTACATGGACGGGTTACATGTCTTTAAACCACGTTTTATTTAAAGTCTTTTGTTGTGTCTTATGAACACGTTTAAAACATGTATGGTTTGTAACTTATCTTAGTTGTAGACATTTTCAAACAATGATGTTGTGGTATTATTAAACTTAATGAATGGATGAACATCTTGTGTTTTTATCATATAGCATTGTTATGATTGTTGCTATGGTATTAAGAAGTCACACCAAATAAACCCATGCTTCCGCAAAAGCCATGGTGTGACACATAAATACAAAAGAAGAGAAGTTGACACTTCATACCGACCCTCCAAGCTTCATCCCAAGACCAAAAACAACAAGTCAGAAGACTGACATGTGGTTGTGCCAGTTCAGCACGGGGCTATGCCAGTCCAACACGGGGTTGCAACTCCAGATTCCCTGCAGAAAAAGACAAAAGGAAAAGAAAAACCAACACGGGGCCGTGTCAACTCTACACGGGGACATGGTCAACTCCCAGATTTGTAGAATCTTGTATTAGTACAGTAAGTACAAGCAAGTACAATGGGCACGAGGCCGTGCCGTTGACACACGGGGTCGTGTTAGTACAAGACCTGACACTGCAGTTAATGAAGAAGAGAGAGAATGGCCAACACTGGGCCGTGTCAGGTGGGCATGCGGCCGTGTTGACAGTCTATTTTCAGCTATAAATAGGTGTGCTTGGTTTCATTTCAACTCGTCCCTTGGCAAACCACTTCTCTCTCACTTGCCACCACTCCACCACCACTCCACCACCATCATCCACCACCATCATCCATCTTCTATCATTTAGAGTGTGTGTAGTAGTCTCGGGATCCAAGATCGATCGTAAGAGTCTTTGTCAAACAAAGGTCATGCTTGGCTAAACTCTTACATGACTTGGCGAAGACAAATCTTTTATGTATAACTTTTTTATTTCCAATCTTTGGCAGCTTTTTATTTGGGTATGTATTAATGACTTTAATAACTAGTATTTATATTGAAGGCAAAATTTATCCAATCATTCTTCATATGTTGTTGATTCACATATCCGTGTCTTTACGGTCTATATAAAGCGTGTTAATTGTCTGGAAGGGGGTTAGAAGGGTGGTTGAATAAATTTTATGTCTCGTTCAGTGTATAGATCCTGTGAGAACCTGGTTCAAGCTTAGTATTACTTCACGAGCGGTTGGGCATTACCCTTCCATGGGAAAAGTAGGAACCACTTGAATCCCTAAAATACAAACTACTATTAAAACTTTAAACCAACTCTACGAGGATTGTATCCCTGCTGACCCAGACCAAAGGGTTGAGGGTGATCGCTACCTGGAAGGGGGCTCACCACTTTTCCCATTAATAACTTACTTAATTATCTTTCAATAATTAGTAACGCTACCTGGAAGGGGGCCTACTACTATAACTTAAAGATAATCTCTTAAAATGCCTAAAGTGCGAAAATCTTCAAAAGGATACATAGAAGAGGAGTTGGAACCAAGTGATTAATTCTTGTCTATTTGTTTTCTCCTTACATTTTATTTTATCTTTTATTAGTTTTAAAATCCCTTTTTATCAATGTTTGGTTCGATTTGACGTTGATGATAAGCCGGTATTAAAAGCTCTTGTGTCCTTGGATGACCTCAGTATATTGCCATCACTATACTACGTCCGCGATGGGTGCACTTGCCCTGACGTGTGTGTAGAGGATAGTAGAATATCGTGTTTTATAAATTTAAAACTTGATCGGCGAGTAAAAAGAGCTAAAAATATACTTAAAAATATATACACACCCGGACGCAAGTCAGTTGTAGAGAGAGAAAGTAGAGAGAGTGGGTTGGTGGTGGCTGTTGGCGGCGGTGGTAGAGGTAGAAAAGAGTGAGAGTGAGACACATCCACGCCATCGTATATCTAAGTTAGTGTCCACGTCATCGTCCACATTAGCAAAAACTAACTGGGATATAGCCCTGCTAGAAAAGGATCGATGAAGGCCAAATTCTTACAAGTTGGAATTGTTTGAGTGAATTTTTTAAGTTGAGACTTGAGAGTACTATTGGCTAATAGGTCAAAATAAAAAATAGCTAGATTAACTATATTACTAGACAACACATTTAAAGAAATAAAAGATTAAATTAAAGGGATAAAGGGTCAATTCGCAAATCTAACATGTTGACACAAACATAACCCGTTTAGCTAAATGTGTTTACAAGTTCCTGCTTGAAAATGAGCCAAACACATTTAGCTTATAATCAAATTGGTGAACTTTGTGATAAGGTTTATATCATGTAACTGTCTAAGAAATTCCTCTTTTTTACATGTATCTGTTTGTTTCTTAATAATTTATTTCATGATTTTAATGATATTGATTTTGCTTCATAACCTTTACATCCTGATTTATAACAACTAGTATTAAGAATCCCCGTGTTGTGGCGGGGGCGTAAACCGTGTCAAATAGTATCAATGTCACATCACCGCGAGCAACCACCAACACTGAATTTGCGGAGTGTTAATATGGATCAATTAGACCGAAACGTAAAACATAGAAAATAATAATTAAGTCGATCTAGGACCCGCATGTTATGACGAACTTGTCAAACAGAAATAGACGATGTAAAAACGTTGAACCACACACGCACGTTGGTCGTGTTAACTCGAAAAATTTAGAACGAAACTTAAAAATGTTGAACCACACACACTTTGCGCCATGTTAACGAGCAAAATTTAGAACGAAGCGTAAAACGAAAAATTTGCAAAAGATGAAACTATAAGGGACCAAAGTTGAAACTAAAAAAATTGTAAGGTTAAACTCTAAAAGATGAAAAGTTTTGAGTTAAAAGTAAAAATTCAAATAGTTTGGGTTAAAAGTAATTTATCAAATACCTTCGGACTAAAAGTAAAAAAATCAAAATATTTTTTATAAACAGATCAATTAGACCGAAACGTAAAACATAGAAAATAATAATTAAGTCGATCTAGGACCCGCATGTTATGACGAACTTGTCAAACAGAAATAGACGACGTAAAAACGTTGAACCACACACGCACGTTGGTCGTGTTAACTCGAAAAATTTAGAACGAAACGTAAAAATGTTGAACCACACACACTTTACGTCGTGTTAACGAGCAAAATTTAGAACGAAGCGTAAAACGAAATATTTGCAAAAGATGAAAACTATAGGGGACCAAAGTTGAAACTAAAAAAAATTGTAAGGTTAAACTCTAAAAGATGAAAAGTTTTGAGTTAAAAGTAAAAATTCAAATAGTTTGGGTTAAAAATAATGTATCAAATACCTTAGGACTAAAAGTAAAAAAAATCAAAATATTTTTGATAAACTCCCCAAGCATTAAATACAACCCTATATGCACATATAAGTTACTTATTTATAGTATTGAAATCTATATAATTAGATGAAAGTGTACTACCAAATAAACATAAAGTATAGATAACAATAGCACAATAAACAACTTATGCAAAGTGTACAAACCTCTTAAGCCAAGTTATGTTACAAATTAATAATATATAAATTGATTGTGGATATTTAATAATTAACGAAGCTTTAATATAAAAGTATCTCTTAAAAAATTGTGGTTAGTAGTTAATTTTTCAGATAATCTGATTCCTACCAACTTATACATAAATGCACACAATAATAAAAACAAATACATACAACTAATTATCCAGGGTCGATCCTGAGAATTCGTGTACCCTGTTCGAACTCCAAAAAACGTGCCCTTACACCCTAACAAAATTGAGTATTAGCCTCGGGGCTAGGAACTAATATAAACCATAAAAATAAATTTGTAAGTGGGCCTATGTTGGTGTTTGTATGGGTATACCCTATTAATTTATTTTTTTTACATATGCATATCAGATTTTTTAGAATAACGTGCCCTTCGAAATATCGGACACTGGCCGGTGGTCCTCCCCGCCCACCCTCAGGGCGGGCCATGTAATTATCCAACACTTTGTGGCCTAGTGGTAGGGAGACTTGGGTTCTATAATGGAGACTCAAGTTCAATCCCCACTTGTATCACTTTGGTGGATAAGACAATGAGAGATAGAGTCTAGTTTCCTTGTAGAGGTGTCAGGTTCTATCCTGAGCCCACCAGGGTTTTTGTCCCACCGTGTGTTACGTCAGAGAGCTCTGCTCTGGTGGTGGCACAATGACTGTCAATTGGCAATCGGTGGTATGGTTTCCTGGGGGAACGCCCAAGCCAAACTCTGAAGCCAGCATGAGCTCGGTTAAGACATAGTCTGGCCGGAGTGGGGCAACGGGGCTCTATAATTTGAGGAGTACGGTAGCCTAATACTAGAAAGTTGTCGTTCCAAAAAGAAAACATATACTAGAAAGTAAATTTTATGTCAAAATAAAGTATAATAAATACTATAAAGTAAATTTTATGTCAAAAGAAGGTATAATAGTAATGTAGAAAGTTAATTAGTCTTTTTAAAGTTGGATTAAATCTCTAAATGAATGGAAACTGAAACATACATATATATTACTTGAGTGTGTGTGTGTGATGTGTATATGTCACACAAAGTGATGATTGGGATGGTTATGTATTATTTGATAGTCCCCATTGGCTAATGAAATGGTAGTAGTGTGCAAACAAACTAGTATAAGTTACTTGTTGAATATTATAAAGGCAAATTGGAGTGTGGGGGCAAGTGATGGAATCTTTGTGGTATCAAAAAGATTGCAAGTTGAGTTTGGATGAATATTGCAAATGGACAAGAAAAGAATCTATTTATATGGGCCATCCTTACATCTAACTATGAATACCTCAAGCAACCTCTTCTACCTAAATATATTTATATGGTGTTTAAATTATTTCATAGTTAATTATATGGACATCTTTAGCAACAACTTTAATTATTATATAAACATCATATAAATTTGTGTGTAGATTTTAATATGTTCATAATTTACATTTTAAAGATATGATATTAATAGTTTTTATGTATACTGTACATACATGTATATGCTGCATAAGATACAATAAAGAAAAGTGAGAATGGAGAAATAAACCTTTTTTTTTTCTTCAAATTTACCCGTAGTCTCAATGTTTTGTAGATGATGTTGATGACATTTAAATGATCAAAACAAGCTTGATGATGTGTGTATATATACATCCTTATTATAATAAATTTCAAAAAATGTCACGTGAAACACTCTCTCACATTTATCTTTTACACTAATTTTTATTTAAATATTAATTTTTAATTCCTACAATATAAAAAAATATATGTTAAATCTTTAAATAATTTTTATCTCTATCTCTATCTTTATCTGTTCTCTATCTCTTACCCAATAAACAAAAATAGCAGACACATGTCACACTTCTATGTCACCTTAATTTTTTTTTTTCCTAAACCGTGTACTGATTTAATTTACACACGGATCCTTACCTGTGGCGGACCCAAGATTTTTTTCCTGGGGGTGCGGAATTTTTTTAAAGATTTTAGACCCCTAGCTATATAAAAAAAATCGGTTCATAGCGGGTCGGTTCGGGTCATGTAAAACAAGTAAACACAAACAAAGTTTCATAGCGGGTCGAATCAGATCGGGTCGGGTCCATTGCAATTTTCAAACAATTAAACCTTAGTTCCTAACTTCTTATCACATTAACAATCAGATCGAGTCGGGTCCATTTGAATTTCAAGCCCTAGTAATTGTTATTTACCAACCAACAATTATATGATCAACAAAACCACCCAACTAAAGACTAGAACAACTCAAAAATACATAAAAACATATAAAATTTTAAACCTTTTTAACAAATATATATATCTGTTTCTATTGAAAAAACCCAATAAAACATCAAAACAAATCGAATTACCTATTTAAGTTCAATTTTTGAATTTCATCTTTTCAAACCCTATACTAGAATCATATAATCAATAAGAAATTAAGAAACAACAAACCCATACTATAAAGACTAGAACAACCCCAAATAAACTCAAAACACATAAAAGTTTAAACTTTTTTAACCCATCTTAAAATCCTATTATCTCATGACTCTTGAACAAAATCGCACAACATCAAAATAAATAAAAAAAAAACAAAACTTGTACCTGTCAGGGGCGGCCTGAATTAACCAGTTTGCAGCCGGAATTTTGTAGTCGCTGGCAAGTGGCAGCGGCTTGGGTTTTTTTAATTATGTGGACTGATTTTGTTTAACAAAACTAGTAGTTGGGTTGGGCTTGAATGGGTTTTAAGTTATTGGGGTTGACGGATTGAATTTAAGTTTTATTAAAGAGGTTAGTGGGCTAACTTGTTTACATAATTTGATCGGGTTACAATCCGTGTTCACAATTTTTTTATATAAATTCCTAACATTTTTTTCTAAGGGGTGCGGACGAAAATATCCAAGGGGTGCGGTCGGAATTTTTCAAGGGGTGCGGACGAAAATTTTCAAGGGGTGCGGTCGAGATTTTTCACGAAAAATACCACTAAATTTTTTTTTTCAAGGGGTGCGGCCGCCCGCCCACCCTATAAGGAGAGTCCGCCACTGATCCTTACCTGTTTCAAATTTACTTTATTTCGTTTTCAATATTACATTTAATACATTCCTTATTTCGTTTTCATCAAACTCGCACGTTTTAATAATTTAAACTTACTTTTTTATAATAAAATTTTAATTAACCGGTATTTTATTTCTATTTTTTTTTAATTTAAGAGTTATGATTCTCATTTTTCCTCTTTTGCCTTTTATGATCACACGTATTTAGAACTGTACAAACAAAACCAAGTTCCTTTTATGATCACACTTATTTAGAATTGCAAAAATAAAACCAAGTTTTACTAATTCAAATCATGTAATACACGATATTCTAACCCAGTAAATAAATAAATAAATAAATAAATAGAAGAATTTGAAGCATATTTTCAACATTTCTAACAAGTTATGAGTTTCTATAAACTATTGGTGTTGCATCATTGTCGCATGATCTATTACGAAAATATGATCTGAAATTAAACGCACTTCAATAATGTTAAATTTTTTGTAAGAAGAAAAAAAAAAGTTTCAACCAATAAGAATGCTTCATTTTACTTTATTTAATATTTGCATTTAATTTTAATATAATGGTATATTGGTAAACTTACATAAATCATTAATTTGTATTCTTCACCTTTAATAATAACTAACTAAATTAAATTTGTAACTTCTTTTCAAAATATATATACTTTTTCCAAATTAAAAAAAAAAAACAACTTAATTTAAAGTGTAGAATAAATTACCAGTTGTGTAGGATATATTTCGAGGTGTGTAGGATAAATTTCGGCTTAGTAGGACAAAATTTTATAATGTGTAGGGTATATGTAGGAAAATTTTGATATGTGTAGGTTTTGTAGATTATATGTAGAATAATTAATGATTAATTGAATAATTAATTAAATGAGAAAAATTAATGATATGAGTTATAAATGAAATAGTATTTTAGTAATATGTCATTTCTTTTGTTTCTTCTCACATTAAACCTTCCCCTTTCTATTTATACATCTATGAAATATGTCACCAAAGTCACGTCAATAATAACAATGTAAATGAAAGATGTTAGATTGTGAATGGTTACTATGATTGACTTATTTTTATTACCCTCTATTTGTTCACTGTGCAATTAGACTAATCCCAGTTTTTTTTTTACAAGTTATCAAGGTTATCGAGGGGTGAACATAGAGTTCAAAGAGACCTTTTCACTTGATAATAAAACATTTAAGATTATATATATACTTTTAAGAGTTAAATTCAATTTTAGTTCTTGTGGTTTGGGGTATTTTGTCAGTTTAGTCCAAATGTTTCATTTTTCGCCTGTGAGTCCAAAAAGGTTTCACCGTTGCCATTTCAGTCCACTGTGTTAACTTCATCCATTTTTTTTGTTAACGAGAAGGACAATTCGGTAATTTTATATGTAATTCTGTTAACTATATGGGCAATTCAGCCGTATAAAATGACTGAATTGCCCTTCTCGTTAACATAAATAATGGATGAAATTAACCCAGTGGACCAAAATGGCAACGTTAAAACATTTTTGGACCCACAGGCGAAAAATAAACCTTTGGACTAAACTGCCAAAATGGCCCAAACCACAAGGACTAAAATGACATTTAACTCTACTTTTAAATATTAGATACTAAAACGTGTTATAAAAAAATATTTATCATATGATTTCTGTAAGAGTAAACTGCCAAAATGGTCCCTGAGGTTTGGTTATTTTTGGTACTTTAGTTCAAAACCCAAACCTTTTGAATCTGGTTCCATGTGGTTTTAATTTTGTTGCCATTTTCATCTAAAATCAAAATCTGCTCAGATTTTTCATTTAACATTCAGTTTTTTTTTTTTGTCTTTTTCCTCCCTTTTAATGAAGGGCAAAATGGTCTTTTAACATTTTATTATAACAAATTAAAAAAATCTGATCATTTTGTGCTTCATTAAAAGTGAGGAAAAGGACAAAAAAAGTTGGATGTTAACTGAAAAATCTGACCAGATTTTGCTTTTGGATGAAAATGGCAACAAAATTGAAACCACAGTGACCCAGATTCAAAATGTTTGAGTTTTAGCTTAAAGTGACAAAAGTGACCAAACCTCAGGGAACATTTTGGCAGTTTACTTTTTCTGTAAATACGACACATCGATACATATCGGATTTGAGTGTTACCGGTCGATTCATTGCTTATTGAGTGAGTTTGTTGTTAACCGTCGGGATCTAGCTACAAATTACTTTTATTATTAATCCCGTTTGACAAAATATAGGAAAACATCAACATATTTTCTATCAATCATCCCAATTCAACTTTAGACTGAGATAAGAAATTTGTATGACATTAACCAAATCATGATGACTCATTGTCCTTTGTAAACACGGAACGTGAAGATATTTTATAAGTTGCTTTCGTTTCCTTTTACAATAGGTGACAATTGACATGAAACAACTTAGGATAGAAATTCCATTATATTGATTAGTTTAATAATTTTGTGTTTAAATAAATAAATCGGCACGAAGTAAAATAACTAATTTTAAAGTATAAGATTCGAGAAGTGAATCGTATAGTACTAGTTAGGATGTCGGTTTGTTATAGGTTTAGAACCGTTTTGGTCTCAAACTATGAACAGGACTTAAACTTTTTGGCTAAACAGACTCGTTTTATTAAAAGAAAGGTAAAAAACACTTACTACAGGTTAGATCATAATATTGGATCAAAACGAAACGAACCAGATGGGTTAATAGACTAGACAAAATGTAGAACTCTTTTCATACAACGGACCGTAAAACAGTACAAATTATGTCTAGTTTGCTCTTAGTTTGCTTTGTCGGGTTTAATCATTAAATCTTTTTTTTTCTCCTAATAAAAGTTCAACCCCTCTAAAAACATACAATCAGAAGTTAGAAAAAGTCATTTATCAAGTCTTTTGTCTTTATAATCGATTATCTATTTGTAAAATATCAAGTTTGGTGATACCATTATCTATACATATATTTACGATGACAGGAAATAGTGAACATTTGTTACTGGTGGAGAGAAGTGTCAACCAACCAATGGATGCCATAAGTTTCTTTAATTTTCTTTGACTGATACGCTTTCGAGGTTAGTAGATGTACAATTCTAGCGGCTTCTTGAAGTAAAAGAGCATGTGGTTAAGTGGCTTTGCTATAAGAGGTATAATCAAGTGAAAGGATCCGGGTTTAAAACCTAGGTAGTTCAATTTTTTTTTCCTATTTCAAAAATATTACATTTATTACCCACACTACCTCTCCACTTTAATAAAGTTACTTTACAATTCATAAACTTTAATATTATTTTATTTGACTAACGTATTTTTATCTACGTCTCGATATAATTTTTATTTAGATTATGTTATGAGTAGTATATACAAATAACAGAAACACGAGCCTACATTCGGTTTAGCGCCCCTCAACACCTTAACTAAGCATGCCCTAGGAGGCTAGGACATTATAGAAGGTAAAATGGTTTCTTTTTCTTAAATAAAATTTTGAATTTTTTCAAAAAAAATATAGTGAAATTATAAGTTTTTACTAACTTAATATATTTGTATAATTATTAATTAATTTGCGAGTTCCATGAAGAGATCTTCACAACTAGCTAAGAAGTGTCTAAACTGGAGCTAAAATTGATAAGATATAATGTTGCTTTAACTCCGATTTACCAACAATTGGTATCAGAGTGAGGAAGAAAATCGATCGAGTGATAAGAAGATTCAGGAATAGAGAACACGAATCGGATCCGCAATTTTTTTTAACATCAAAGCTTTTTAGATATGTATATAAAGGCCCAGCAAGGAGCTGGAAAACAGATACAGCAGAAAGCGAAAACATAAAAAGAAAACACATTACAAAAGATAGGTAACATCGAAGTCTACCCAATTATCCCAGATCGGTTTTGTGTTTGCTGCCCGATTGCTAGCCCATATAAACGCTTCCTCCTTTATGAGCTCCACCGTCTTCGTAACAGGGATGAAAACACCGTCGAAAGCTTTACGGTTTCTTGCGTTCCAGATTTGTTAAATTGTGGCCATAGCAGTTGTTAAGACCAAACGTTTCCACCTTTTACTTCCAGGAGTCATCTCCAAAATGTTGAAGATTTCGCTCAAACTTGATATGTTGTTAGGCATCGGGATTTTGAACCAAACGAACGTGATCCACCAAATGCTTCTAGCAAATAGGCAGTTTTGTGAATATATGATCAACATTTTCATCGTCTAGGCCGCATCGGTCACATGTCGAACAACTGATACTAATCCCCCGGTCACGTAGCCCCACTTTTGAAGCCACTCTCCCTTGTAAGGCTCTCCACAGGAGGTAATTGCATTTGAGAGTAGCCCAAGAGTTCCAATGAAAAGGCACAGGGAGGTCACCATGTTGGTAATGTTCAGCTGCAACGATTTCGGACCGGACCGCTTTAACTGAGATGAGATCATTAATGTTAGGGGCTAGATTTTTATTATTGTGGATCCCATATTCTCTAAGGCATTGCCTGGATAAGTTAACCTTAGCGGGTAGTGCAGGGACTCAGAGGATCAATGATCCTTATTATTTCTTATTGTTTCTAACAATTGTTCTTGATATTTTCTTATGTTCATATGCAGGATATCAACGTGTTGGACCGAGTCTAAGCTGGAATCTCGGAAGTAATTCATTATGGAAGATGCACGTGCTTATTCCACAACGGTCATGGGAGTGAACGTGGACTAGCGTGGTTTTCGGATATTTTGTTATCTTTAAATTAAAAGGGATTGATCAAGTGTTGATAGACACATTCACGCTTTCGCATACACACACTATAAGCAGAAGCTTACGAACACTTTAGTAATCAACCATTGTACTACACTTGATCAACTTCCGAAGTTGTAATCATTTTTCATTGTTCAATATAGTTGGCGGTCGATAGTTTTCACCGCCCAAGGTTTTTGTGCTGGCGATCTACTAGTGATCAAGGGTTTTTCCTCGTATAAATCTATGTGTTCAACTTCATTTACAGTCTTACATTTATTTCCATCATTGTTAATCATCAAAGCACTAGACCTCACATTTCAGATTTGGTTACATTATCCTTAATCAGATTTTTTATCAAAACAATTATCTTCGCTTTTCCAGAACCAAGCATCCTTGCCTCCTTTGAACTTAAAATTCTGCAACAGCCCCATTAACACAGCGAAGCTTCTCCATTTACTAGCCAAGTCCGATGGACTAATCCAATCCCAACTCCAAAATTCGTCTGAGACTAGACCTTGCAAGTATGAAGCAATTGTGTCATTCTTCCTTTTAGCTAATCTGAACAGGTCTGGGAACCGTTTCATTAGTGATTCGTCAATAAGCCAGGCATCCCTCCAAAACCGTGTAGTCAACCCATCACCAACCCCCACCCTAATTTTCTCGAGTAACCGAATGCCCAACTTTTTGAATGCTCCGTCAATGCTACCTGATATTTTTCCAAATCCCCGGTATCGATTTCTTGATTGGAATGAACTTAGTTTCCCCCTTTGACTTATGAATTGACTTTATGACCTCGCCCAAAATGATTCGAATCTTCTCTCAACCTCCACCACCACTTTGCACTCATGGCAAGGTTAAAGTCTCTAATTCCGTCTATCTTGAAACCCCCCATACTTCTTAGGCTTGATCACCTTCTTCCACTTCACCCATCTCATTTTAATCCCCCGGCTGGATCTACCCCATATGAAATTTCGCCTTAAACCATCGAGCTTTTTGATAATAGCTTTAGGCGCGTGGAAAAGGGCAAGGTAATACGACGAGAGGCTCCCCAATACGGCTTTGGTTAAAGTAACCCAGCCCGCAAAGGAAGGGTTCTAGCTTTCCAAGAGGAAAGCTTTTTTGTGAACTTCTCAATGACCAGTTGCCAATATCATACCCTTTTCATGTTTGCTCCTATTGGGATCCCAAGATACATGAAAGGGAACGAACCTGCTTCACAGTTTGCAATACTCGCTAGAGGGGCCACTTCGACATCTTGAACTCCAACCCCAAAAAAGTTGACATTTTTTATGATATACCTTAAGCCCGGTAACTAGATAAAGACATCTAAGAAACCGATTAAGACTATTCACATTATGTTCCGACCATTCTCCCACAAATAACACGTCATCCGCATAGCACAAGTGAGAGACTTGTGGGCCATTATTTGGGAGTTTAATCCCGTGAAAAAGACCCAAATCCACCGCCCGCTTCATAAACATGTCGAGGACTTCCATAGCTAAAATGAAGAGGAATAGAGAGATTGGATCCCCTTGCCTCAAACCCCTCTTGAAAGGAAACTCGCCCGTGGGTAGGGTTGTAAATGAACCGAACGAACACGAACAAGGCCTTGTTAGTGTTCGTTCGTTAAGGAAATAAATGTGTTCACGAACGGTTCATGAACACTTACCGAACGGGATTTTATGTTCGTGTTCGTTCATTAAGGAAATGAACGTGTTCGCGAACGGTTCACGAATACAAACGAACACAAATAAATTTGGCGAAAGCGGCGAAGGATAAAGATAGATGGCCCAGAGAGTATCACTCGAACTTGAATCACTTATTGTGGAACGGAGGTCGATCGTATTCACCGATGTAAATAATGAGAAATGAAATGGAAATGATGCATAAACAAGGTCAAAGTGAGTTTCCTAGTTTCATTGTTAGGGTAATAAAATAAATAAAAGTTTAATAATATAAAAAGTACAAATAAAATATAAGAAAGTACAAAGATCTTCAATTAAAACACAAATATACGAACATAAACGAACATAAATCAACGAATGTTCACGAACACCTTACCGAACGCTCACGAACACAATCGAACAAACGAGACCTCTATTCATGTTCGTTCATTTAACTAATCGAACAAAATTTCTTGTTCATGTTCGTTCATTTATTAAACGAACGAACATAAACAAACTTCCCACCAAACGGTTCACGAACTGTTCGCTGAACGTTCGGTTCGTTTACAGCCCTACCCGTGGGAGAACCATTAACTAGCACCGACCCCTTCCCAGACTCAAGGTACCCTTTAATCCAATTAATCCACATCTCCGGGAAACCCATATACGCCATCGTTTTAAGTAAAAACTTCCAATTTAGGGAATCGTAAGCCTTTTCGAAATCTACTTTGAAAATTAACATTTTGCAAGACTTCTTTTTAGCCCACGACACTATGTCGCTAACCATTAACGGACCGTCCAATATATTTCTCCTACCCACCAAAGCGGACTAGATAGGAGAAATAAGATTTCTGATAACTCTTTTTAGACGGGTTGCAAGCACCTTTGTCAAGATTTTATACAAAGAACCGACCAAAGAGATGTCACACCCTGGCTTTGCGGAAGCGTGGTTAATTTTGGTGTGACTTCTTAATACCATAGCTTAACCATAACAAGCTATATGGAATAAAATCATGCAAGATCATCCATTCGATTAAGTTTTAAAACCAGAGTAACATAACATTGTCTTAGGGACTTACAACCTCATAACGTAAAACATTGTCTTGATAAACATAAACATCAACATGAAATAAACGCAGTTTAAGATTTGTGACTCGTCCAGGAAAAAGTCACATTTCCTAAACCCAGATGACCTCGGAACCCTTATGCAGCGAGAAAACATAACATACCGCGCCAGATCTTTAGTTTCCTGAAATACATGTAAGTTGAAAAATCAACAATAATGTTGAGCGAGTTCATGTGTAAGTGAGTAAGTAAACCTTTGTGAGTATAAAATAGTCTTGGTATGTAGCAAATAAGGGAATTGAGATCACCAATGGTTTGCAAGGCCACTGATATATGTGAAGTGCAAATAGAGAGACTCAAACCTAGCAGATTTCGCCACGGCATTAGTATGTGGACAAAGTCACCCCGAGGTCCGTTTCTAGTTTGGCCTGGGGCTGGGCTCGCTACACCCAGATAGATCTACCGCTCCTGTCCCTCGGTCCCGTTATGAGGACTAATGGCCTCATATTGCTCCTACCCACTCACATGATCTAAGTAGTAAACCTCCTTACGCTAACCATACCGTGTATAAAGTACTTGTAATCAAAGTAACATGTATTTCACCTCCGCAGTTAAGAAAACTGAAAACAGTTAGAGAAAAGGGGGACATGAACTCACAGTGAAGCGTCTCTACCAAGTATCTCCTGCTCACGCAGCTGTGTGACGACCTACACGTACTAATTCTATTAGACGGACGGCCGTGCCTTAGCTTCATGGTTTATGTTTTTGGGAAATAGTTAGACAACTATTTCGTGTTTACATTTTGTAAATACTTGGTAATTATTTTCCTTCCCAGGGATGGCGGATTCAATACATGTGCGTTCAAATTATATCATGAAGTCTCACTTAATATATGTATATATTTCCAATTTCACATAATTTTTCTCCAATAATACGTTGTTAAAATACGCGTTCATAAATATTTCCGTAAGTGCGTAAGTTACGTTTTAACAATCGAGTGGTAATATAATTACCGGTGTAACTTATATATTTATGGTGAAAGCGTTCGTATTATTTTGGATTCGTTAACGTTCGTAAATATTATTTTTACTCTAAAAATAATATTTATGTATTTTCACAAAATAATCATAAACAGTGTGTGAAAATATATATTTATCCCGTTAAATTCTGTGAAAATCCCACCTCCGAATATTTAGTAAATAAAGTCATGGCGAAATTTATATTTCGAAAACATGTCAAAAATAATTCTAACACTTGTAGTGTAAATAGTTCTAAGTGTTAGGTTTTTAGAAAAATTTCGCCAGAGTTTCCTCTGTAACTGGAGGTGGCCACGCTTTCAAGCGTATCATTTTCTTTAACAAATCAACTCAACAATTTTCTTTATTTGATCAAAACAACTTTTCTCACAACAACTAATCAACATATGTGTAAATTGCCAAAAATTACATGAACTTGCAGTTTTCCCAAAACTGTGGTGTAAATCCCCTTAAATTTAGTAGATCTTCATATAAGGTAATTTGATCTTGTAAAAACCTCGTTTTTAGAGAAAATCCATCTTTACAACATCCAGTCATCTTTTACAAAAATTGTTATTTTGTCGGATCTTTTCATTTCACAAGTGTTTACACACTTGTGGTTTATAAAAATCATTCCTTTTAGTGTAAGATCCATTTTTAGAAAGCATGATTTCTTTAACGCTTGGTCCTTTGAAATTACCACTTGCAGATACGTAGATCTGCTAGTTTTAAACACAATTTTACAAGTAAAACTCTTTTACACAAGTTCATGATTCGCGTGTGGTAGAGTTTCACCTTTTAACCCTTGTATCATTCAAAACAAGCTTATGTTAAGATCCATGATCTTACCAAACCGGGTTAAACGATGATCCGAGCTACCACATCATAGATCGGGCCTAAATAATCATACATTACGAATACTACATCATTTACACAACATATGAGTTATTAACCACCATTTTTAGTGTTTTAAGTAGACTTTAAAGCATCAACTTGTAAGATTTCGAGTTTTAATCATCATACATCCTATTAACCACCTTAGATTAGTTCAAATACGAGTTTTAAGCATTATACCTCTAGCTCGAGGCTAGGGAAGAATCTACGCGCAAATGAGGTGGATAAAAGCAAGATAAAGAGGTCCTTCAAACTCCGAGTGCACCAAGCCTCCTAATACGCGATCCTTGAAGCTTGTATGATGTTGGAATGAAGTGAACTAAACTCGAAAATGGATGTAGGGGAGGGGGGTGTTCGGCCGTGACTTATTTAGAGAGAAAGAGAGAGCTTTGGTGAGTTGTGAAGTGTTAAGTGACAAATGGTTTAAGCTTAGTTACTTATAGACAATTCTAATGTTAATTACCCAATGGTTAATGTGTCTAGAAGATATTAAGCAAACAAGATTTTAATAATCTTGTAAGGACAAGTGTGTCCCCCCTTAGTTGGGGACGGTTAGGAGGGGGGGTCTTGGTCCGATTCCAACTAGATAGGTAAGTATTAGTTAGGTTAAACCAAGTTAGTTAAGTGTTTAACCCAGTTACTCATGTGTAGTGTGTTATGACGGGTGTTAGGGCATACGGGGACCCTAACTGGCTCAGAAAAAGATAAATAGTGTAATTGACAATACTTTCATGTTCCGGGTATAGTCCGGTTGTTCGGTTGGATAGTAATCCGTTAAAGTGCTTAACAAAGCTTTAGTGACACAACTCATTTATGACACTTTGGAAAGTGTCTAGTGTTATTTTTCTCATGTTTTGGCACTTTATTAGTTAGCTAAAAGCTGAATTATTTTGTAAAGTGCTGAGTTTTGTACTTAGAGTACGTTTTAGGCACATCCAGTCATTGTGACTTATTCCTAGAGACGCAGTTCTACAACCCTTGTATCCCTACACTCACCACTAGTGTAGCAAAATATCTCAGGCTCTTACAGGCCTTAGAGGCAGTGTTTGCCTGATGCTGGCTTTATCAGCATGTTCAATAGGTTATCCGTTATAGTGCTACTGTGCTCTTTGTGCATCATGTTTGTCACTAAGGTTCAGCACGTAAATAATGTAGTGACAGCAAGCAAGTATGATGCAAGTAAGTACATGTATCAGTATTCGAGTAGCAGTTTATTCACAAGTTCAAGTAAGCACAGTAATTCAGCAGTAATTAATTACTAATTAAGTCGTACGGATACCTGGTTTAGTGCGGGTTGTCACATTCTCCCCCCGTTAAATAAATTTCGTCCTGAAATTTAAGTTCTGCTTGTAGATGCAGGGTTCTTAGGAAAAAGGTGGGGGTATTTCTCTTTCATCCGGTCCTCACGTTCCCAGGTGTATTCAGGACCATGTCTGGCATTCCAACGAACCTTGACGAGCTTGACACTGCTCCGGCGGGTCTTGTTAACTTTCCAATATGTGACCTCAACAGGTTCTTCAACGAAGTGGAGCGTGTCGTCAACATGAATCTCGTCGGCGGGAATGGCAACGGTGACTTGAGTTGGACTTTTCTTTTAGATTGGATACATGAAAGGTGTCGTGAACACCATTCAGTTCAGCAGGTAGGTCCAACTTGTATGCTACTAGTCCTATTCTTTCCAGAATTCTGAAGGGACCAATGTAGCGCGGATTTAACTTCCCACGCTTTCCGAAGCGTGCCACACCCTTCCAGGGTGAGACTTTCAATAACACCATTTCTCCAACTTGGAATTCCACATGTTTCCGGTTTGGATCCGCATAGGCCTTCTGTCTGTGGCGAGCTGCTTCGATGCGTTTAAGAATCTGCGCGATCTTGTCTGTCGTCTCTTGGACGATTTCGGGACCAGCAAGCTGCCTATCACCTACGTCAGCCCAACATAAGGGTGATCGGCACTTGCGTCCGTAAAGGGCTTCAAATGGCGCGACACCAATACTGGTGTGGTAGCTGTTGTTGTATGAAAATTCGACCAAAGGCAAATGTTTTTCCCAGCTACCGCCCAAGTCCATAACACACACTCTCAGCATGTCTTCCAAAGTCTGTATCGTTCGCTCGCTCTGACCGTCAGTTTGCGGATGAAACGCAGTGCTCAGATTCAATTGTGAGCCAAAGGCTTCTTGGAAGGATTGCCATATCCTTGACACAAACCTTCCGTCTCTATCAGAGATGATTGAGAGAGGTACTCCATGGCGCGCGACAATCTCTCTCATGTAAATTTCAGCCAATTTGCTAGTGTTATCCTTCTCCCTGATAGGTAAGAAGTGTGCTGACTTTGTTAATCGATCCACTATTACCCAAATAGTGTCATGGCCTCTTGGCGTTCTTGGCAATTTCGTAATAAAATCCATTGAGATTTGTTCCCATTTCCACTTGGGAAATCTCAGGTTGTTGCAGAAGTCCTGAAGGTTTCTGGTATTCGGCTTTAACCTTAGCGCACGTTAAACATTTGCTCACATAAACAGCAACATCGCCTTTCATCCTAGGCCACCAATAATAATCTTTGAGATCCTGGTACATCTTATCCGCTCCAGGATGGATAGAGTACCGTGATTTGTGAGCTTCATCAAAAATAACTTTCCTTAAACCACCAAACAGAGGAACCCAAATCCTTTTCTCGAAGCATAACGTTCCTTCCTCGTTTGGTACCAGTAGCTTCTCCATCCCACGGAGATATTCTTCTTCAAGGTTTCCTTCCTTGAGAGCTTCCTTTTGCGCGGCACGAATGCGCAAGGAAAGATCGGTCTGAATAATCATTTCTAAAGCTCTAACCCTTATGGGCTTGATTCTCTCTTTACGACTTAAGGCATCGGCGACTACATTCGCCTTCCCTGGATGATACTTTATCTCGCAGTCGTAATCGTTCAGCAACTCAACCCATCGTCTTTGCCTCATATTCAGCTCCTTCTGGTTGAATATGTGTTGTAGGCTCTTGTGATCTGTAAAGATTGTACACTTTGTACCATAAAGGTAGTGTCTCCAGATCTTTAGTGCAAATACCACTGCGCCAAGTTCCAAATCATGTGTGGTATAGTTCTTTTCGTGCACTTTCAACTGACGCGATGCGTAAGCAATAACCTTTTGGCGTTGCATCAACACACAACCCAATCCTTGACGCGATGCGTCGCAGTATACCACAAAATCATCAGTACCTTCCGGTAGTGCTAAGATTGGCGCATTGCAGAGCTTATCCTTCAGTATCTGGAACGCTTCTTCCTGTTTGATTCCCCAATCAAACTTCTTATCTTTCTGGGTGAGGAGCGTCAAAGGTTGAGCGATTTTTGAAAAATCCTCAATGAACCTTCGATAGTAGCCAGCTAAACCCAAGAATTGTCGAATCTCGGTTGGCGTCTTTGGTGTTTCCCAATCCTTGATCGCCTCGATCTTGGTTGGATCCACGTGGATTCCATCTCCATTTACCACGTGCCCAAGGAATTGGACTTCACGTAGCCAAAATTCGCACTTGGAGAATTTGGCATACAGTTGTTCCTTCTTTAGCAGCTCCAAAATAGCTCTTAGATGCTGTTCGTGCTCGGTCTTTGTTCTTGAATAAATCAAGATGTCGTCGATGAACACAATCACGAACTTGTCCAAGTACGGCTTGCAAACTCTATTCATCAAGTCCATAAAGACTGCAGGTGCGTTTGTCAAACCAAACGGCATAACAAGGAACTCGTAGTGTCCATAACGAGTTCTGAAGGTTGTCTTTGGGATACTCTCTTCTTGTATCCTTAACTGATGGTATCCAGATCGAAGATCGATCTTTGAATAAAAGCTTGAGCCATGCAGTTGATCAAACAGATCATCGATTCTTGGCAGAGGATACCTATTCTTGATCGTCAGCTTGTTCAGCTCCTGGTAGTCGATGCACATACGGAAACTACCGTCCTTCTTTTTGACAAACAGGACCGGAGCTCCCCAAGGCGAGAAGCTTGGTCGGATAAATCCCTTGTCTAACAACTCTTGAAGTTGTGTCGACAGTTCCTGCATCTCAGACGGAGCAAGTCTATACGGTGCCTTAGCCACAGGCGCGGCGCCTGGAACTAAGTCAATGCGGAACTCTACTTGTCTCTGAGGTGGCAGTCCAGGTAAGTCCTCTGGGAAGACTTCTGGATATTCCCTCACGATAGGGATGTCTTCGATTCTTGGCTCAGCAGCCTTCTTATCCACAATGTGTGCCAGGAAGGCAACACATCCCTTCTGTAAACACTTTCGCGCTTTCAGGCAGCTGATAATTCTTAATGGCGTATCACGCTTCTCTCCGTGAACCACAATTGTCTCGCCATCTTCGGTTGGGATACGAACAATCTTTTCATGACAAACTATCTCTGCCTTGTTGCCTGATAACCAATCCATTCCTACCACCACGTCGAAGCTTCCCAACTGGACTGGTAGTAGATCTAAGGCAAACTCACGCTCTCCTAATTCGATCACACAACCTCTGATAACTTCATTGGCTTCTACTAACTTCCCATTGGCCAATTCGATTGAGTAGGAAATATCTAACTTATTAGCGGCTAAACCAAGCATATTCTTAAATTCTAACGACACGAAGCTATAATCGGCACCAATATCAAATAAAACGGATGCATAGCGTTGATTTACAGGGAACGTACCAGTAACAACATTGGGGTCCTGGCGCGCTTCCCTAGCTTCGATTTGGAACACTCTTCCACGGGCTTGGTTTAACTCTGGGCAGTTCTTCTTAAAATGCCCGATATCACCGCAGTTATAGCATCCAAGTCTTTGCCCGTTTCCACCTCCATTTCCAGCTTGGTTGTTGTTTTGGTTTGCATTGCCAGCTTGGTTCGCAAAGTTGCCTCGATTCCCGTTTCCTCCATAGTTTCCTTGTGAGCGATTACCACCACGATTATTATTCCTATTCCCAAATCCTCCCTGGCCTCCCCGGCCAGCACTAGCCCAACAAGAATCCTTCAAGTGGCCCGGTTTTCCACATGCTTCGCATACTTTCACACTACAATGGTCAGTATGATGGCGTTGACAGGTATTACACTTGGGCTGGGTGCCCTGATATCCTTTTCCTTTCTTTCCACTGCCAGCTGATCCTCCCTTCTTAACCGCCACACTGGCGCCTTGCTTGAAGTTTGGGAACTTCCGTTTGCTACCTCCTGATGACTCGACGTGAGTCTCTTTCTTCTTATGCTCAGCATCATCAAACTTGTTCAGGCGAATGGCCTCCTCTGTGAGAGCCACGCTCAAATCAATCGCCTCAGTAATGGTCGCAGGCTTGGATGAGGTTATCATGCTTATGATTTGAGGAGCTAGTCCCCAAATAAAGCGTTCAATCCTCTTGAACTCAGGAGTGACCATGTAGGGTACCACATGCGATAAGTCATGGAACCTCTGAACGTATTCTGCGATCTTTGGACCGTCCATTTTCAAATGCCAAAACTCGGTCTCCAATCTCTGGATTTCTGCGCGGGAACAGTACTTTTTACGCATAAGTTCCTTCAGTTCGGTCCAGGTCAGCGCGTAGGCAGCAGCTTCACCAAGTGTCTGTACTTGCAGATTCCACCAAGAGAGGGCTCCATCCAAGAATAGCCCTGAGATATAGGTGACTTGCTGATCCAGCGCGCACTTGCTCATGCGAAGAACAGATTCGGTTTTCTCAGCCCAACGAACAAAGGCGACAGCACCTCCTGTGCCATCAAAGTTTACGGGCTTGCAGTCTAAGAACTGCTTGTAGGTGCATCCATGAGGTGGATTATTGTTGTTGCCAGAGTTGCTTCCACTAGTTCCTCCTTGAGAGGCGGCGTATTGTGCAATGGCAGCAGCGATAATTTGCTGGAGTTCTGCCTCATTAGTAGGCATGTGTGTCTCACGTCTCGGCGACATCTTCTAAAAGATGGTTTACGTTGGTCAGGCCATAGTAAAACGTACGTATATAGTAATAGTAATAGCACATAACATCTCATGTTATCATCACAAATACCAATCACACAACACCCCATATCATAAGAATATAAATAAGCAATCAAGCGAATAAAATGTGGTGAGAATACTGCGATTGCCATATATCGAGACCACATAGTAAGTGTATCAGTACACCCCTGTGTCATACAATCATCAATCAACTAGGGGCTACATCACCCCTGTCCAAAAACTATATCATGTCAGTGTCAAATACGTCAAATACATGTCAACAAAAGTCAGGATCATAAAGTAGTCTCCAAAAATGCTGTGCAGTCCAACAATCGCCGTCTTCTCACCCTCGTCTACCCAAACAGCACTGATGAGCTCTATACAGATGGTGGTGGAGGAGGGGGAAAGTGGGTGTAAAGCAAACGACGTAACTGGAGCCAGTCCTCCTCCATGGCTCGCTGGGTACGAATGATAGAAGCAACCTGCTGCTCTAGTGTAAAGAGACGGGCAGCATAATCTGGAGGTAGGGTCGAAATGGATGTAGAGGAGAGTGTGTCTGACCATGGCACTGGCATGGTGGCAGCTGAGCTCTCTCAAGCTCCTGGATGCGCTGCGCGTGTGACTCGTGCTGGGCGACAAAAGACATCAAAACGTCCTCAATAGTATACCCCATGTGGAAAGAATGGTAGGGGTCAGTAGGTGGCATAGCAGAGTCTGGTGCCCAAAGGAACGGCTCACTGGTGGGATCAAAAGGTGCCACATGAAATGGAGCAACAGAGGGTGGAACAGATGACATCTGGGGCATGAAGGGGATAGACATCGGTACATGCCCAAAAGGATGGGCTGAAGAACCCTCTCCAGTCCTCGCTGGAGGCACAAACTGAGGAACCTGAAAAGTAAAATCAACATGTCGTGTATCAGGGATCTGAGGGGGAAAAGGTGGAACATCCTCATCAGCAGGTATCCAACCGTGCTGTGCATGCTCATCTGGTGGATCCATGTGTGCCGCGAACAGTGCATGCTCGGGCTCTAGTGGGATGGGATCAGGTGGGGGAGCAACAAAAGGATGAACAGGTGCAACGTGCTCAACAGGATGGTCAACAGGTATATCAACAACAGGTAGGGGAACAACAGGATCAACAGCAACATGATCGCCCTCTAACAAAGGAACATCCATGGGGAGATCACCAACAGGTGGGTCTGCTATAACAGGCTCAATAGGGATGTCAGCATGTACGGGATCATGCTCAAGTATGGGGTCTAGAGCGGCTGCCTGCTCAGGGGCGACGGCAGGCTCGGGATCATCAAAAGCCATCTCAAAGTCAAACTCGGGGTCGATAGGATCTACTGGGTCAGCTGGATCCTCCATGGGCTGATCCATAGGTATAAACTCGATATCCTCGTCTGGGTCGTATCCCGGGGAAAAGATAGGATCAGAATCCTCTATGTCATCATGGTCAAACGCAAAGCTGGGAATAGGTGCAACAGAGGATTCCTGGTCAGGATCAGAATCATGCGCAAAGTGTTGTGCGCTCAATGTGTGAGAAGGTGCGGATGTCACAGACTCGAAGGAGTCTGGGACAGGAGAATGTGCAGGCGAATCCTCAGCGGGAACGTCAGCGATCATCAGAAGATCGTCTGCAGGAAGAAGGGCGTCGCCCTGGATCTCATCCTCAAAGGGCTCATCCTCAAACAGGTCAATATCGCCATCAGCCTCGGCGTCAAAAAGAAGATCATATGCTGGATAAACGGCTAAGGGTATAGGGGCCGGAATCTCTACTAGAGGTAGGTACTCAGCGGGAGGGTCATCTGCAGGCTCATCAGCACCATCGGGCAGTGCGAAAGGCTGGAAATCATCCTCGTCAGTACTGGTATAGTCAGATGTGTGCACCTCGTGCTCGGAGGATGTGAGGTCATCAGATACGATAGGTATGGGTCCAGTGGTGTCTGAAACGCCAGTACCGGCTGAGTCCATGAGTCTGTAACATAAACACAAATATGCTCAAATAATCAGTCATACAATCAGATAATCACATAAGTCACCAAGGATGATATCACATAATTCTCCTAGTCCACCAGCCAAATTCCTCCCAGTCTCTAAGACTGCTCTATCCTCCACCTCGACCTCTTAGATCGAGCCTTGGTCCCCTTGACCGAGCCTCAGCCTTCATGACTGAGCCTACTTTTCCTAGTCTCACTAGCCAACTACCTCGGTCACCTAGACCGAGCCTCGATCCTCCAGACCGAGCCTCAGCCCTCCAGGCTGAGCCTATAATAAAATGTGCTCAACATTTGTTTGTAAAAAGTTTGGATCTGGACTTAAGTGGTATGCAGTAAAATGTTTTCGTGAGAGCCCTACTGATCATAGTCTAGACTCGAGAAAGAATCCTAGTTCGCTATGATCAGAGCTCTGATACCAAGCTGTCACACCCTGGCTTTGCGGAAGCGTGGTTAATTTTGGTGTGACTTCTTAATACCATAGCTTAACCATAACAAGCTATATGGAATAAAATCATGCAAGATCATCCATTCGATTAAGTTTTAAAACCAGAGTAACATAACATTGTCTTAGGGACTTACAACCTCATAACGTAAAACATTGTCTTGATAAACATAAACATCAACATGAAATAAACGCAGTTTAAGATTTGTGACTCGTCCAGGAAAAAGTCACATTTCCTAAACCCGGATGACCTCGGAACCCTTATGCAGCGGGAAAACATAACATACCGCGCCAGATCTTTAGTTTCCTGAAATACAAGTAAGTTGAAAAATCAACAATAATGTTGAGCGAGTTCATGTGTAAGTGAGTAAGTAAACCTTTGTGAGTATAAAAATAGTCTTGGTATGTAGCAAATAAGGGAATTGAGATCACCAATGGTTTGCAAGGCCAGTGATATATGTGAAGTGCAAATAGGGAGACTCAAACCTAGCAGATTTCGCCACGGCATTAGTATGTGGACAAAGTCACCCCGAGGTCCGTTTCTAGTTTGGCCTGGGGCTGGGCTCGCTACACCCAGATAGATCTACCGCTCCTGTCCCTCGGTCCCGTTATGAGGACTAATGGCCTCATATTGCTCCTACCCACTCACATGATCTAAGTAGTAAACCTCCTTACGCTAACCATACCGTGTATAAAGTACTTGTAATCAAAGTAACATGTATTTCACCCCCGCAGTTAAGAAAACTGAAAACAGTTAGAGAAAAGGGGGACATGAACTCACAGTGAAGCGTCTCTACCAAGTATCTCCTGCTCACGCAGCTGTGTGACGACCTACACGTACTAATTCTATTAGACGGACGGCCGTGCCTTAGCTTCATGGTTTATGTTTTTTGGAAATAGTTAGACAACTATTTCGTGTTTACATTTTGTAAATACTTGGTAATTATTTTCCTTCCCAAGGATGGGGGATTCAATACATGTGCGTTCAAATTATATCATGAAGTCTCACTTAATATATGTATATATTTCCAATTTCACATAATTTTTCTCCAATAATACGTTGTTAAAATACGCGTTCATAAATATTTCCGTAAGTGCGTAAGTTACGTTTTAACAATCGAGTGGTAATATAATTACCGGTGTAACTTATATATTTATGGTGAAAGCGTTCGTATTATTTTGGATTCGTTAACGTTCGTAAATATTATTTTTACTCTAAAAATAATATTTATGTATTTTCACAAAATAATCATAAACAGTGTGTGAAAATATATATTTATCCCGTTAAATTCTGTGAAAATCCCACCTCCGAATATTTAGTAAATAAAGTCATGGCGAAATTTATATTTCGAAAACATGTCAAAAATAATTCTAACACTTGTAGTGTAAATAGTTCTAAGTGTTAGGTTTTTTAAAAAATTTCGCCAGAGTTTCCTCTGTAACTGGAGGTGGCCACGCTTTCAAGCGTATCATTTTCTTTAACAAATCAACTCAACAATTTTCTTTATTTGATCAAAACAACTTTTCTCACAACAACTAATCAACATATGTGTAAATTGCCAAAAATTACATGAACTTGCAGTTTTCCCAAAACTGTGGTGTAAATCCCCTTAAATTTAGTAGATCTTCATATAAGGTAATTTGATCTTGTAAAAACCTCGTTTTTAGAGAAAATCCATCTTTACAACTTCCAGTCATCTTTTACAAAAACTGTTATTTTGTCGGATCTTTTCATTTCACAAGTGTTTACACACTTGTGGTTTATAAAAATCATTCCTGTTAGTGTAAGATCCATTTTTAGAAAGCATGATTTCTTTAACGCTTGGTCCTTTGAAATTACCACTTGCAGATACGTAGATCTGCTAGTTTTAAACACAATTTTACAAGTAAAACTCTTTTACACAAGTTCATGATTCGCGTGTGGTAGAGTTTCACCTTTTAACCCTTGTATCATTCAAAACAAGCTTATGTTAAGATCCATGATCTTACCAAACTGGGTTAAACGATGATCCGAGCTACCACATCATAGATCGGGCCTAAATAATCATACATTACGAATACTACATCATTTACACAACATATGAGTTATTAACCACCATTTTTAGTGTTTTAAGTAGACTTTAAAGCATCAACTTGTAAGATTTCGAGTTTTAATCATCATACATCCTATTAACCACCTTAGATTAGTTCAAATACGAGTTTTAAGCATTATACCTCTAGCTCGAGGCTAGGGAAGAATCTACGCGCAAATGAGGTGGATAAAAGCAAGATAAAGAGGTCCTTCAAACTCCGATTGCACCAAGCCTACTAATACGCGATCCTTGAAGCTTGTATGATGTTGGAATGAAGTGAACTAAACTCGAAAATGGATGTAGGGGAGGGGGTGTTCGGCCGTGACTTATTTAGAGAGAAAGATAGAGCTTTGGTGAGTTGTGAAGTGTTAAGTGACAAATGGTTTAAGCTTAGTTACTTATAGACAATTCTAATGTTAATTACCCAATGGTTAATGTGTCTAGAAGATATTAAGCAAACAAGATTTTAATAATCTTGTAAGGACAAGTGTGTCCCCCCTTAGTTGGGGACGGTTAGGAGGGGGGGTCTTGGTCCGATTCCAACTAGATAGGTAAGTATTAGTTAGGTTAAACCAAGTTAGTTAAGTGTTTAACCCAGTTACTCATGTGTAGTGTGTTATGACGGGTGTTAGGGCATACGGGGACCCTAACTGGCTCAGAAAAAGATAAATAGTGTAATTGACAATACTTTCATGTTCCGGGTATAGTCCGGTTGTTCGGTTGGATAGTAATCCATTAAAGTGCTTAACAAAGCTTAAAGTGTCGTTATTACTCTCTTTAGTGACACAACTCATTTCTGACACTTTGGAAAGTGTCTAGTGTTATTTTTCTCATGTTTTGGCACTTTATTAGTTAGCTAAAAGCTGAATTATTTTGTAAAGTGCTGAGTTTTGTACTTAGAGTACGTTTTAGGCACATCCAGTCATTGTGACTTATTCCTAGAGATGCAGTTCTACAACCCTTGTATCCCTACACTCACCACTAGTGTAGCAAAATATCTCAGGCTCTTACAGGCCTTAGAGGCAGTGTTTGCCTGATGCTGGCTTTATCAGCATGTTCAATAGGTTATCCGTTATAGTGCTACTGTGCTCTTTGTGCATCATGTTTGTCACTAAGGTTCAGCACGTAAATAATGTAGTGACAGCAAGCAAGTATGATGCAAGTAAGTACATGTATCAGTATTCGAGTAGCAGTTTATTCACAAGTTCAAGTAAGCACAGTAATTCAGCAGTAATTAATTACTAATTAAGTCGTACGGATACCTGGTTTAGTGCAGGTTGTCACAAGAGATTGGGTGGTAATTAGAGATAACCTAAGGGTCTTCTGTTTTCGAAACGAGGGCTATGAAGGATGCATTACAACCGACATTAAAGCACCCTGTCGAGTGAAATTCTTCAAACATAGGGACCACTCCCGGCTTTAGAAAGTCCCAGAAGTACTTAAAGAATTTTAACGAGAAACCGTCGTGGCCTGGGGCTTTGCCGCCGTCACACCCCTTAACAGCCTCTAGGATTTCGGAGCAAGAGAATGGCCGAATGAGATCGGTGGCTTGGTCTGGAGAGACCGAAGACAACCCCAAATTTGAAAAGGCAGGTTATCGGTGCATTGGTTAAGAGAAAAGTTTCTTCGAAACTCCTCCTTAACAATCCCAGGATCAGTGGCCCAAACACCATCAACATTTAGTCCATTTATCCTATTCCAGGCTTTGTTAACGTTTAAAATACCATGAAAAAAATGGAATTTTCGTCTCTAAATTTAACCATTTAACCCTTGCCTTTTGCAAAAGATCCTTGGCCTTGTTAACTTCGATCTCTTTTAATTTCAATCTCATCTTAACCCTTAGTCTTTTATCTTCTGCCGACAAGGTGCCCACCGCCGCCTTATTTTCCAACTCCTCCACTACTCCATTCAACAAGTTAATCTCCCTATTCTCTGCCTCAGACGTCGCCTTTCTCCAGCACTTTATTTTAGTTTTAGTAGCTTTTAATAAGGCTGCCATCGCCAGAACCTTATTAGACTCAAAATCTGCTAAAGTTGCAGGCTCGCGAACAATAGAATCCAACTCTTTCACCCCGAGCCAGCTATTGTAGAATTTGAAAGGAGTTGGACCGAAATCCAAATTAACACAACTCAGAGTTAACGGACAATGGTCTAACCACCACTTTTTTAGGACCGCTAAGATTGTTGCCGACCATTTAGCCATAAAAGTTTCGCATCCAACTTGCTGAATTTTATATTCCAAGAAGCCTTCCCTGCTAATAAAGTCGGTTAAAAGAGTCGTCGTTGCTGGATTAAAGGACGAGATTACTCTATCTTCCAAATGCCTAAAATTATTAAAATCACCCAGAGCCACCCACCAACCTTTTGTCTAATCTTTTAGACTAATCAAATTATACCAGAGCTCCCTTCTTTTGACCTGGTCGTTTGGAGCGTATACATTCAGAATGTTGATCTTCGCGTCTACGCCTTTTATGTAACCAGAGACCAGAATGAACCATTGCCCTTTGGATACCGAAACTGCATTGAACTCCTCTGGATTCAACATCGAAGCTAAACCCCCAGACCTACCCAAGGCGTCGACTGAAGCTACTTTAAGTTGTCCCCTGTTCCAGAAACGACGCAGAACCGAGATCGGAACGTCAGATTAGTGTGTCTCCTGAAGAGCCAGAAAGGACACTTTCGACTCCCCCCAGAATACGTCGCACTCACCCAGGTTTATGCACACCCGTGACCCCCTGATATTCAAAGACATAAAATTCATTGGGCATTATTCCTCTCCATTTCCCCACTGACCAATTTCTTCACTTGGTTGTCGAAACCGGACATATTGATACCTAAAGTGTTCCCGTAATTAATTGTGTGCGACACCTCGTTTTCAAAAGCTCTTGCCCTATCAATTCTAGTTTGTGCGGTGTCGCCATCTTCCTCACTCGGCGGATCGACCCGATCCATTTCAACTCAGAAGTTTTGTTGTCGATTAGTTGTTCTGTTCTCCACAGCTGTACGGTGAATAATCTCCTCTAAGCTAAATGAGTCCGAGTCTACTGAATTGATGAGGTCTGGGGTTTTAAATAATTGGGCTCCTTTATTATTCTTGCCCTTCTGCTTGGGCCTGGTTGTAATATACTTGAACCCAACACTGCAATCGGGGTTGTGGTTCATTGGGGTGGGCTCATCAACAGGCCTAGCAGGAATCTGACTAGAATCATCCTAAAAAAAAGTGGGTCCACTCTCTCTGTATTATCAAAATCCCTAAAAAAGTCACGCCGCCTATCACTGTCACAAGATAGAGACTTTTGTCTTTAAATTTTCCCATGCACTCCCCCACCTTTCCCATGCAAGTCTGCTCATCTTCCACCTTCTCATCTTCCTCTTCCTCTCTAGCTACCACTACCTTAGACTTTAGCGCTGGGGGCGACACCGGCGTATCGTCAATAGTGTTCTCCGATTGGGATCGCTGGACAAAATCTGGTATCCACTGATCTTGAGTTTCTTGGACCCAAACAGATTTTACTTGCTCTCTCCATTTCAGGTGGAACTTCCAAGCTATTAAAGTACCAGTGTTAACCACCACCGCCAGTATATCTTCCGACCGATTTAGTGAGGTCTCGGAAGTATCTGAACGGCTCACAAGTCTACCACACTTTTCCCCGATTCGGTTAAAAACATGCCTATCCCACAGGCTTATCGGGACACCCGTCACCTTGATCCAGGCCAACCTCTCAAAAACTGGAGGTTTTCCTTCCCACATATACAACCTGGAGAACCAAAAATACCAAAATTCAACCTTCAACCTTAAAAACTCCTCCGCTTCTTTGTTGGATGAAAAAATCAGTAAAACATTCATCCCCCCTCCCCATATATTTTAAATCGATGCCAAACTCAGACGTTTCAACAATGAATTGATACATATTCTCCAATAGGTCTAGGTCTTTAACTGCACCTACCAGCGCCCAGAACTCTCATTTTTCCTCACTTCATTGATAACCGGTGGAAGATCTATCCTAATGCAACTCTGCTCTTTGACGACGTGCCCTGTCCCTTCTACTTTCCAAGGGCCCTTTATCCGGTCTGGCTCACGGAATTCATAAAAGCTTCCAGCATGATAAGGGTGGTTGTCCGGTACCTTCAACACTGAATTCTTCATGGTTGGATCCTGGTATACGAGTTTTGGCTCCCGTCACGGTTGAACTTCGCGACATTAATCCCCAAGATAGCCCCATCAATGGTAACCCCTCTTAGCTTCTCCGCCCATTTCCGGCATCAGAAATCCTGGAGAACCTAATGAAACCAAAACGATCCCCCCCCCCCATATTTTTTCTCGGAACAAATGCATCTTCGAGATTATCCAGGTGCTGAAAACCATCCCGCAATCTTTCCTTTGTACACCCTGGTGGGAGGTTGGACAAAAAGAAAGAAGTTGTGTTGCAAAGTCTCTCCTCCCTGCTTTGAAATCTTTTCTCTTGCTGAGCATGTTTCTTGCTAACCAGTTGATGCCAAAGGTCCTCTCTCATGCCCTTGCCTTGGTTGAGTCTTTGTTGTTCTTCTATCTTTCTTCTCCTGAGTTCTTGAAGCTGCTCCGGTTGCATCTGCTATGGAGAAAATAAAAATGTACACATCAAGGAAGTTACTATGGTGTCGTCTATGGAGAAAATAAAAATGTACACAACAAGGAAGTAAGCACCTGACATCAAAGATTTGTGGAATGGATTTTTTTTAAGATCGAATACCAGCCGAACGAGAACCGGTGGAACAACAAATCAAAGAAAAACTAACCCAGTTAAGACAAATCTGATCCGAGTTAGGTCCGATCAAGATTAGAAAATTATCGAGCAAACGAGACTGTTTCGGTTGTGTGGAAGCAGCCAATCTCGTGTTAATCACTCTGTTTTTAGGTGATCAGAATAGGCGTAAAATCTTGTAATTCGATCAAGGTGTGATCGAATCCGACAAGATCCGTACGTATAATCAAGAAGGTGTAAAATCTTGTAATCCGATCAAGGTGTGATTGAATTCGACAAGATCAGTACGAGCAATTAAAAGAGTTGTGGAATCTTGTAATTCAATTAAGGAGTAATCGAATCAGACAAGATCAGGCACACATCAGTTGGTATTTTATGGAGTTTCTATTGATATAGAAATCTATTACCACAAATAGTTTCTACCAACAATTAGGAGAAGAGGCAACCCGAATCAAGTTTTATTTTGTGTGAGACGACTCAGTTAGAAAAGAGCTCATAGTCGAAGAACAACGGATCAGACAAGTGAGTGGCGAGATCATTCTACTCAGTTTTAATCACAACCTGTGTGAGGTGTGATCAGATTTCCGAAAAAGGGCCAAAGTGGTTCTTCCAATCGGAGTAATAATAGACGAGAGTGAAAGAATGGTAAACGCTAAAGTGAAAGATTGTTACCAGTGGCACAATGGCTATTACAGGTGCTACAATTGAAGGGGATACCGATAAGCCAAAGAGGTCGAATGAAATTGGTTAGAATTTCAATGGCTATTGACGGTGTTATGGTGGCTATAGGCGGCGGCGCAGATGCTCTAGCCATAAGTGTCGAACCGGTTATGGAATCTCCAAATGTAGAGCCTAGAACTGTGGGAAATATGAATTTTGAAGATCAAGGAAAGCTAGTGTTTAATCGACCAGATGATGATTGCAGCCAAGATAGTGAGGGTGCAGTTTAGAGGCGAGGTCACGGGAATGCTCGAGTTAGTATGGGGAGCCGAAACAACACAGTTAATGATCGAAGAAGTTCTAGGATGAGTGGATCGAAATCCATATTAAGAAGGATAATGGAAATTGGTGCAGAAGAAAATACTCGCATTGGTAAAAGTGCGTTGTATGATAGAATTGAGCTAAAGGTGGGTTCGATCATAGCACCAAGGATCAATGTTGAACAACTACGGGTGTTACACAATATTCAAGATCCGGGCGGAACATATCAAGATTAATGGGGTGAATGAAGGATTAATCTTGATATAGGAAAGAATATTTAATTGTTAGAGATAGGTGAGGTTCCTATAAAAAAGACCCTTTTGTGAGAAGTATAAGAAGACATAGGAATTGACATGTAGACATCATGTTTTGGACTTAGGCATGATGTTTTGGCAAGAAAAATACCAAACATCACAAAACAATGTATTATGGACGTGAAATTTAAAGCACAAATAAAACACACTGCTTAGCACTTAAAATACACTACTTAACGTTCTTGGCATGGTGTTTTATGTTTTAAGCCTAGAATTCATTGCATTGTATCTTAAATTGTTATGTTTCGTGTTTTTCTTGCCAAAACATCATGTATAAGTCCAAAACATGATGTCTACATGTCAATTCTTATGGCTTCTCACACTTCTCACGAAAAATGTCCTTTTTACATGATCCTAAGACTGTTAGAGACAATTATTAGTTTGAATAAATATGTTTATTTAGTTATTTTATTAATTGGTTAATTAAGTATTAGAGTTGGTATTAGTTTAGGATAAGTAGGTTTATAGTTTGAGTTTAATTAGGATAACTTGTTTAGCAAGGATAGTTTTAATATAAATATAGGTGTAGGGATATTGTAATTCTTGGTTCGATTTTTTCGTTTGATTAATATTAAAAGAGTCGTGAGTTGTTCTCACAAATCTCGTGTGTTGAGTGTTGTGTTTGAACTCTGATTTACCAACAATAATGCTTAAAGTACCGACAATAATACTTAAAAGTGATGTGTTTGAAATACGTGGGAACTTACCCCACATTGGAAGGCAGAACCTCGCAAGCTTATATAAATGGGAGTCTTTCTGGATATAATTTCCTTGGCACTATATTTGAAGGTTGGTTAAGCAACATTAAGAAACTTGCAAGCAATGAGTGGCTTGGTCAGTTGGTCAAGAGGAACTTGGTTCAAGCTAATATTGTTGCTGATGATTACAACCAATCACTATGGCTGCAAATGAACCGAACGAACACAAACAATACCTTGTTCGTGTTCGTTCATTCAGGAAATAATGTGTTCACGAACGGTTCATGAACATTTACCGAACGGGAATTTGTGTTCATGTTCGCTCATTAAGGAAATAAATGTGTTCACGAACACAAATAAAATCGGCGAATGCGATAGAGACTAGAGGTGGATGGCTGGAGGGAGTGGCGCTAGACCTTGAAACCCTAATCGTGGAACAGGGGCTGATAATATTTGTCGATGTGAACAATAAGAAGGAAAGGGGAACAGTGTATAAGTAAGCTGGGAATAAGATTTCTTATTTGTTAGGGTTATAAAACAAATAAGAATTAAACAATAAATAGAGTTTAGATATAATAAATAAATGCACAAAATCTTTAATGAACAACATAAACGAACAAACATGAACTAATGTTCATGACCACAATTGAACGAACGAGACATCTGTTCGTGTTCGATTATTTAACTAATCAAACAAAATTTCTTGTTCATGTTCATTTGTTTATTAAACGAACGAACGTAAAAGAACTTCCCGCTGAATTGTTCGCTGAACTTTCGGTTCATTTGCAGCCCTACCAATGACTCATCTGTCCATATTTAGGTCCAAAAACCACCCTCCATGTTTGAAAATTTTGCAGGTGTCAATCGAATTGAAGTTGCAACTTTTCATCTTTTAAAACACTTTATGCAGGCTGAAATGTTTTTAGTTGGATCAAAAACTTTGAAGCCCATATTTGTGGAATGCTTTGATGAATAAGAGAGCACTTGCCGATATTGAATAAAAATTTTACTGTTATATTATACAAAACCGATTTAAAAATGAATCTTTGTACCTTCTGGTAGACATTGTGTTTTGACATTTGTCTCAAAGAACTTATGCAGGCTTGGTTTTTTTACTTGGGAGATTGTGTTAAGAAGTAAGGTGTGTTCAAAAAGCTCGGGTCTCAAGTCTCACTCGAAACTCGCTTGAAAAATGCTCGAAAAAAGCTCTTTTTGTTTTCGAGCCGAGCCAGCTCGTTTTATAATCAAGCCGAACTCGAGCCAGGGGTTCTCGGCTCATGGCTCGACTTGTAGCTTGGCTCAATGGCTCGACGCGTTGCTCAACTCAGTGACTCGTATGTATGTGTGTGTGTATATATATTATAGAAATGTGCGTTGATTTTTTCTAATATTTTTGTTTTTTATGTTATAAATGTTTGTAAAATAATTAATAAAAAGGTAAAAAAAATTAACGAGCCGGCTCAATTGGGCTCGAGCTGGCTCGAAGTTTTTACGAACCGAGCTCGAGTTTAAGCTCGAAAAAATTAACGAGCCGAGCCGACTCGTTAAAGTTCGAGCTCGAGCCCAACCTATCGCCTCGATTACAACCCTATTAGAAAGTGATCGTACCAGCATTAATTAAAATTAAACAAAAACTAAATTAAAATTTAAACCATCAAAGGCCAGAGCCCCTCTCATCGATTCCGGATCATACCGGACCGAAAACCAAAAATCTATGATTCCAAGAACCCAAGAATCGGAAACGAACCATTTACCTTTGGTTCGGGCCAGTCTAGGTTCAAGACGCCGGTTCTACCAGACCGGTCATGCCCTACTTATTTGTTATAATCACTATGCATCAATTGTTTTATACCTGTATGATATTCTTATTATAATATAATGTCAAAACTCTTAAAACTGTTACCATGTAACATATCATATAGCCTGCTTGAATTTGAATCCCATATAACCTGAGTCCACAAAGGTAACAAGTCTCAACGAAGCCGAAACCATCTCAAAACTGAAACATAACTTCACGAACAACCACTCGATCCCATGATCCCAAAACGACTAAAGTTGTTCATTCATCGTCTGTCCCAAAATATCGGTCTCCAAACTCTCCCATCCCCGGAAGCACACGAAACTCTTGATTCAAACCCGTTTCTATCTCTGATGTCACAATCTTTATTCTCGGAAACCGTTTGCACACTACATGCACTCCTTGTGGTGCCTGTAATAGCCACAGTTTTTTCATCAATAGTTGACTTTTTGGGTCAAAAGGTTGACTAATAAAACTGAATTCTCGACTTACAGAGATTAGATTCAAGAATATGATATTGGCCTCGGGTACCCCTTTCTTTAGAAGCAATGAAATAGCCTGAACGGCTGAATTACCTGAACGAATTGCTTGCATTATCAGCACAAACGCGTGTTCTTAAAAAAAAATTAAGTGAGTTTTGAGAAATATTTGGAACGAACCTGTTCCGAGTATAGGATCCAACAACAAAACATGCCTATCAGATATGTCTTGTGGCAATTTTTCATATATTAACTGCATAACGGTTCAATCTTGTTTTAAAGCGTATGATTTGGGTGAATGAAAATGGATTTTTGTGAATAAGAATGTAAGGCGCAAACCTGTTGGCCGTTATCGCCTTCTCTATGAATAAGAATCTTTCCAATCTTTATACCCTTGCAACATGCCCGCAATGCATTTTCCATGCTCTCACCACTGTAACAAATTGGACCAAAAGCGAAAACCATTTTAGCTCTTGTACTATTTATCATCTAAATTGACTAGAATGCATGTAGATTTTAATATGTATTATATTTATTTTTTTAAATATGGTATTGATAGTCTTTTGTCTAAATGTGCATGTGCATACACACTATATGCACATGTATATGCATATGTGCATATTTTTATATTTCTTAAAAAAAAATAGGAGAGGTAAAATCAAAGAAATAGTGGGAGAGAGAGACCAACGTTTTCTTTTCAATTTTAGCCTTTTAATTGAAGCGTTACGTACAAAAATGGTAAAGGTGAAAAAAAAATTATTTATTTCTCTCTCCCCACTCTTTCTTTGATTTTACCCCCTGTCCTAAATTTTCATCAAAAGGTATAATAATGTGAACATGTGCATGTGCGCGTGTGTGTCTGTCGCTAATATAAAAAATATACATGTATCAGAATAACATTAATACCTCCGAATAACAGAAACACCACATAATCTCTTACAAAAATCTACCCCTGTGTATACCGACCCTGCATTTTAACAGACCCGAAAATATCATGAAGACAACGATTAGTACTCACATGATGAAACTGGATTTATAGGATATTCTTTGTAGTCACTTAGAAGAAAGATAACAAGTTATAATGTACGTGTGCACAAGCTTACCGGTTGGAGTTATCACCTGCTTTTCTGTAAATGGTAGATGTCCTAAACCATGTTCCACAACCTGATCAGACCAAACGATAATTATACACGCGTTGATACTAAAAAACGATCCTTCCCGTCCCAGTAACAGGCACTCACCAACCGGATTAATCGGTCCGCATAAAATACAAAGTCATGTTTTGTTGTTTGCGCATCGCGTATAAGTGTATGCATGCCACGTATCTGCATCAAAACAAACAACCAACAATGAAGAAACTACATAACAAAACATATACACTTAAAAAAAACGCAAACATATCATTATGAGATCCGTGAGACATGTGACTTAAAAGTGGTACCTGAAAAGTTGAGTGAATAACGTATAAATTAGGATATATTTTACAAAGATCATGTTGACCAAGCTTTGTCCGAATATGTTGTACAATTAAATCAATAGCAACATGATTGTCTCCTCCACGAGGTATGATGATGTCAGCATACTTTTTTGTTGGAAGTATAAAGTCGTCAAAAGCAGGCTTCACGAACTTTGAATACTGCATATATGTTGAGTTTTTAATTAAGACATGAAATGAACAAAAAAAAACAATACTACAAATCTACAATAAAGAATCATAAAGTCCACTTAACACTTAAAGAATAAGACTTTTTTCATACCCGAAATCTAAATAAGCTAAAGAATAAAGTACACAGATGGTCCCTACCAAAATTTTGGATTTGGTCCCTAGCTTTCCAAAAGTACAAAGATAGTCCTTGTGGTTTGCACTTTGTAACGCATTTAGCTCCTAACTTATAGACTACTGAAACCTTTAGATTTGTTGGCTGTGGAATAATTGCGTTACAAAGTGCAAACCACAAGGACGATCCGTGTACTTTTGAAAAGTTAGGGACCAAATCCAAAATTTTACTAAACCACAGGGACCATTCATGTACTTTACTCTAAATATTTATTTGATTTATATACAGAAAGGAATTATCACTAACCTGATCAAGTACCATACCAATATCGCGTCCCTTTTCGCCTGTATCACGCCTTATTCTCCTTGCCAGGCGTACATCAGCATCTGCACTGAATGTCACAGTTGTAAATACTGATAGATGAGCGCACAAACTACAAACGCAACTGATGCATGCAGATAAAAAATGACAAACACAATGACTCTTGGTCCTAGTTTTTTTTACCGAAATGTTAAAGCGGTTGGTGAAGATTAGAGGTATTTATTGGAAACTAGAAAGTACGCATATTTCACGAAAAAGATGAACGTGTTAATAATTGAGAATTTGAGATAACGTTATGTAAGGAGTGTATAGAACCTGTATCAACAAAGATCTTCATGTTCATTATTTCACGAATGTGAGGATCATGAAAAATGAGTATGCCTTCCAAGATTATTACATCTGAAGGATTTACCTGCCAAAGGTTTCACCATTGATTTACATAACACGCTTAATTAGACTACAACGATGCATTTTAAAAGATAAAACTAACCCTTCGAGATACGCTGTTTTTGTAACTCCTGAAGTCATATTTTGGAATATCCACTGCTTTTCCATGCTTCAACATCTCTACAGTTCGTAATAACTTCTCATTATCAAAAGCGTCTGAAAAACAAATAGAGAAGTACCATAAGAAGCATGAAATCAAAAGCTGGTTCAGAAATTAATAACAATGATAATATATCTACTGTCTACACTATATTCTAATACATTTAAGGAGAACAAAAAAGTAAGTTTACATAATTTTAAGAGTTAAGTAATACAACTTTTAAAACATATGGTACGATCATTTAAAAGATATTGTCAACTTTCAAAATTCAAACCAACTACCCCCACATTTTTAAACAGCCATAAGCTTTTTCGTACATTAATTTTTTTTTTAAATTACAGCATAAAAACGAATATTTTATTCTCTTTAACTTGAGTATGGTATAGCTATAGTTTTTTTCTTAACTTGAAAAAAATTAACATGTTACGTTATACCAGTGTCTGTGTTCCCCGCCGCATCGCGCGAGCACCCCTCTAGTGTGTGTGTGTGTATATGTATGATATAAAATATGCCTTTTTACTTAAAATAATAACGATAATAAATGGCCAGTTAAGGTAACAAGACTCGCCAGGATGATCAAAATTGTACTCATGAACCCTTGTAAGTTCTTCAGGAGTCAAACTATGATAGAAGGAGTCCTGCAAACACACCCATAGATACCTATCAGTTAGATAACCAGCTATTGTGTGATCAAAATATAATAGGTTGATAAATAAAATAAAATGCATGGACAGAAAGAATGATATTATCCGAACAACTTAACAAGACCTTTCACATACTCTATACGTTTATTATAATACTTTCAGCAAAGAAAACGATACCTGGTTTACAAGTACCACACGCTGATCATGAAGCTGCTCGATAATCATATCACATACTGTTGTTTTCCCTGAAGCTGCGCCTCCAGCAACCCCTGGTATACAGATCATAATAATGAATATGAACTTAGTATATGTGGAAACTTAACATGGCATTCTTGTTTCAGCTGAAACTATACAGGTAATTGAGTACATTCGGATGTGTTCTTGATGCGATACATACCAATGATAAAAGGCTGCTTGTGCACGTTTTCATTCAATGTAGTTGCTAGTTGTTTCGTTAGTGAATTTATTGGCTGCATCCCATCGATGTGAAATCCAGAAAAATGTGCCCCTGATGAAGCCTCTATCATATCCTCTACTGGTGTAGACCCCATTTGTAATTATGATCTGCAGTATTGAAATGAGCAATCAAATACCCACATTATATACTAACGCTAATAATAATAAATAACAAGTCAACAACAAAGTGGTATATGTTATGTTACTTCTTTCTTGGTTTTATTGGCATGCACGGTTTCATTCACTCTGTAGGCCCATATTTCTCAATGATTGAACTTAACTTAGCATTTATGTTCATTTTCATACTCTAAACTTGAATCTAATTCAATTATCAATTCTATATCATAATGCTATGTTCCAATGATCGAGTTTGTTGCAGAGAACTCATTTCATTGGCAAAGAAGATACACACCCATTTGAAAGTAGGGGGCTTTTACAAGCGTGGTTAAAGGGTCAATAGTTTGAATGTTCAGTTAATCTTCAACCCATAACCATCAATTTGTAATCGTCCACTTGCCTTTCTCACAAGCAGTTATAGTATTTGTTGGTGACTTTAGTGTCACCAAGATTAGGATTTACTTAAGATCGGAGAAAAATTACAGTATACACCGATACAAGTTAGGAGGTGTGGAGTACACACTTGTTTGAAACTACTGTATACACTGATACAAGTCAGGCGCGGTCTAGAGCATAGTTGTTAATTTTTATATGTATATTACATCCATATACGGTATTTCTATACGTATAGTGAGCGCTAATTTATGTTTAGCGACACACTAGAAGAAAAATTTAGAAATATTTTATATGTATATTATATCCAAATACGGTATTTCTATACGTATATTTAACAAAAAACCTAAAATCCAGCTATTGTATACGTATATTTTATCACTACTTATATTAAAACCAATGTTGTAGAAGGCGCTAGGCGCTAGTCGGGCGGTGAGGTACAGCCTAGGGATTAACCGGGATTAATCGGAATGGGATTTTTATATGTATTTTTTCAAAATTATATATATATACCCAATAATTTAAAACAAAAACCAAAAAAACCTGAAATCCTGCTATTTACTCGCGCTATGGAGGCACCAAAATCAGATAGCGATGAATGAGCGCCACGCTATTCGCTATAGCGCTATCAACAACTATGGTCTAGGGGCAGAGGCCTTGATGGGGATCATCTTTGTTAGTTTGTTACCTTATTGAAATGCTACTAGAAGTTGCTTCGGATTTGCAGGATTGATGTAAAGTTACATGGAAACTAAACATCAATGGTAACCAGTAAGTGCCGTAAGTTACTACTGATCAGTAGAAACTTGGTCCATCAGTGGCAAATGATAATGTTAACCTTCAGTAATAACTGCTCGTCAGTGGCAATTGATCATCAGTGGTAACTTAATCATCAACAGTAACTGAGTCACTGCTGATAGAGCTCCTAATTCCTACTGAAGGTTTTTCCCGTTAATGTAACTGCAAAACTGCCGACTGTTATATCCACCAACTGTCATACTCTTTCACGAAGAGTTGCAACGTTTCAACAAATCATTGCGATGGTTCGCAAGTATAAAAGGAGTCTTTGGTCTAATTCTGGCACATGGGCTTTTCACATCAGAACTTGCATACTCATTCTTGGGTTTCTCTTCTAATTATCCTATTAAACTTTCAAGAGTACATTCAAAATATGTCAATCTGAAAGCGTGCTCGACACGATTCAGAGAGATCCAGGTAATTATGAAATATTAAAATCCGTATCGATCAATGCAATTGAAAACTAAATAAACATAAAGGCCTATGGTTGATGCAATTTTCAAATTTCATATTCTATAAAAAACTAACTACAGATCAGAGAAGATTCAAAAACCGAAACGAGTGAATCAACAAGCCCTGGTTCAACTTTCATTTTTCGATAATCCGTCTAACTGACTTAAAATACTTCACTGATCATAAGTAATCTTCAACAATCTCCCCCATCCAAACTAATCATTATCATCAAAAATTCAGATCCACACACACCCATCAATCTTAAATCAAACATAAGTCATAACCCATCAAAGTAGTAAATCATCAGCAATCTTAAAATAAACAACAATGTCCAACATTGCTACAGGGACCCAATCTTGAACTTCTAAATCCCAATCTTCTTCAAACAAAATTATACAATAATATCCAAATCAAAATAGACAGATTCATAAAATGCAAGATACACAGGACCACAAAGCATATACTTTCAACATTCAAGATTCAATAATGCAAAGATTCTTGAATGAATATACCTTCAAAGACTGATCCAAGATTCAAAATTTGGCTTCTTTTTTTCTTGATTTGTTATCAAGATTTGATTTTGAAACTTGGGTAATGGAGCAAGATCCGAATAGAAAACGAAATTTGGGATTTCGGACGATTTATGAGGATATATAGGGAAGGTTTAGCAGAGACTGGAGAAGGGTAGAATGGTAAAATTGGTGTGGGAATAGGGCTTGGAGTTGAGGTTAATTACGGTTATGCCACTAGTGGTTGTTTGGATTGTGAAGTTGTAACTATCAATTTTGGTCCGGGATTAGACAAGGAAAATTTACGTAAAAAACATGTTGGTCTCAAGTGGCACCCATTGGCGGAAAAAGAGTGTTTTTAATTTTCACCTTTTCCCAATTTCTAAAATATTTGAGTAAAGTGCGATTTATGTTTGTATGGTATGTTGGGTTTTCATTTCATTATGCTTTAAACCCCTAAAATTAACATTGTAAATTTTCGCCATTAAAAAGTTAACGAAATGAAGGTCATATGGTCTTTTCACACATCTAAATTTTAGAACCCATCGCTTTGCATCCCTGTCGTTTTCCATAACTCGACGACTCTGGTCTTCATTTCCAACAACTAACTGGCAACCACCATTTTGGACCCTGGTTCTATTAATTTATTTAATTATGTATAATTAAAATCGTTAACGCCATATTCACCATCACCACCATAAATAAACATCCACCTGCTCACACAATTCACCCAAATCTGCAACATCCATCTCACCGGAAGTGGCCACGAGTCCACCACCAACCCTTGTAAGCATACCCACTCTTTATCACCAAACCTTTACCGTCGTCAACCGGAAGTGACCACCGGTCCACCACCACTTCAGCTCACATCCACCTTGCAGCTCAAAGTCCATATTCAAATACTAATAATATTCAGGGGTAAAATAGTCTTTTCATGAATTTTATTGCGGTCAAACTAATAGAAGGGTGCAAATTGAAGTGAAATGGAAATCCCCCGGGACACAATCATTTTTTCTGTTAATAAGGACTCAGCTTGATGTCAACAACATACCACAATTGCACTCTACTCAAAATTATTATTATATGAATAAAACTAGTATTTTGTGTCGCGCGTTGCGGCGGAATACTATATCACCGTAAAATAACTTACTTAGCAACAAAATTTCTTTAAAGACAACTTTTAAGTTTGATGAACGCGAGACATGCGAATGCGGATATCGTGACGGGTTCGAAACGTAGATACGACGGGGGTGTTAATGTTAAGAATTGTAAAACTCACGCGTTGCGATGGGGTAAAAATTTGTAACGATAGATTTCGATGAATTGTATAGTGGTGTGGGTGGTGACGTGGTGTGTAGTGCAGTGCTTACCAATTTAAACCCATTTTAAATTAGCAGGAATTATAATAGTGAATCATTTCAACCTGTGTGTACTTCTAGTAAATCTGAATCTGAGTGTAGAAATACTGAGTTAATAATTTATAGTAAGGTGCTGTTTGTTTTTTCAGATGTAAAATGTCTGTAGTCTGCGGACCACATCTGCAGGCATATGCAAGAGAAGATGTGGCCCAAATGTTTGCAGTCTGCAAGGAGAAGAGGGTTTGTTTTTTTTCTTCAAAAACAACTTCACACACACACAACACACACACAAGAGTTTTCTCTGCTCTCTCTCTCTACAAACACTCTCTCTCTCTCTACAACCACCACCACCTTCACCACCATCACAATCATCCGCCACCACTCCTCCACCGTCCACCTGCCACCACCACAACCAACAACCACCGCAAACCCTAGCCCCCACTCCAAGAACCCACCGCAAACCCTAGCCCCCTGTCTCCTGCCGCGAAACCACCACCACCGCCGTCAGATCAAACCACCGCCGTCATCAGATCAAACCACCGCCGTCATCGTTCGATTTGGGGGTTTTGTTTAAACTCTCACCGATCTCTCTCTCTCACTCACCGGACCTTCTCCCCATCGTTTCCCCGTCGTCGCCGTGAACAGGGTCGTCGCCGTGAACAGGGAGGCCCTCTCTCTCTCATCGTTCTCTCTCTCTCTCTACGGTTCTGATGGATGTGGGTGTAAGGGGGTGCTAGGAGAAAGGGGGTTGGGTGTGTGAGTGGGAGGGGAGGAGTGGTGGCAGTGGGTGATGTGGGAGGGGAGGAGTGGTGGCGGTGGCAGGTGAGAAGGGAAGAAGAAGATATGTGCAGATGTTTGAAGCTTTGTTTCAAAGCTTCTTTTTTAAGATGTTTGAAGCTAATTTAAGATCTGTTTGGAAAAAAAAAAACAAACGGTCTTTAAGGCCTTATGTCTGCAGGCGGGCAGACATAAGCTTTTTGCAGATGTAATAAGCAAAAACAAACACCCCCTAACTTATATTTTGAAATGAATTGAAAGGAAATATGTAAAAGAATATTAGTCAATAGAGAAAAAGAAAATGAGAAACAAAAGAGGCTTGGAGAAACTTCATTGAAACTTTTACCTAACAAACCCGTGTAATTTGCAAATCATTAAAGTTTGGTGAAAGATTTTGAAAAAAAACTAAACAACACTAGCGCAAATGTATGTTGTAATTTGATATATATAATAATATGAAATTGTTTATGAATAAATATGAGTTCCTGTGAGGGAAAGTACACTATAATTTGTTTTAAGTGTGTCAAACTTTTATGTTTTTAGATGAAATGTGATTTTTTTAACGGCAAATCACTTTATATATATATAAAGAGCCAGCTAGAAACTGGGAAACAAAACAGGAAAAAACAAAAAACAACATAAACGTAAAGACAATTAAATCAGCCCTACGGAATCAAGAATCAACCAATTCCATCCGGATCTCAAACCGACACCGAACCCCCATTGATATTGATTGGGATAAAATTCATTGATCCCGGTTAATCTCCATCTCCCCACACACCAATTTTTTCACGTGATTCTCAAAACCATCCACACCTATCCCCAGACAGGCCCCAAATTCCAATGTATGAGAGACTTCATCCTCGAAATTAAGGCGAACCTGCTCTTCCCCTGCAAATTCTTCCGACGCCTCCCTGTGCATACTCCAACTTGGAAGTTGGAACAAATTCCCTCATCCTATTGACCTCTTCCTCCAATCGGAAGATGAAATGTGATTAAGTGTTGTTATATGTTATGTTGTCGGTGTATACATGTAAACTTTATGCTTATATAATGATTATTTGTAGATCAGTCTATAGCAATGTCTTGTGTTGTAGAATGAGTAATGCTTTGTATGATCATGTAAAGTGTGTCGTTACACCCCAATCTAGGGTTGTCTGGAAATCCCGTGGCTCGGAGCTCGTTCGGAAAAAAAAACTCGTTCGATATGGCTCGGTTTGAAACTGAGCAGGGCCGGCTCAGCCCGATTAGAAAGCAAGCCTAGCTCGACTCGATTCGTAACGAGCCAGATTGGCTTTGTTTGACTCGCTCATTAGCTCAGCTTGGTTTGGCTTGGATTATTTTACTTTCGATTTATTGTATTTTTATATAAATGCAATAATTTGTAAAAAAATAGTTATTGTTTGCAGGTATTTAGGTCTGCAGTTGGAAATTTATGGCATAGATAGGGTCGATTAGGATTCTAGTGATCTTATATTCTATTTCGTTGAATACTGAAAGTTATTTTTTATTCACTTGAACTTGATTTTGGCTTGTAATGTATTACATTGAACGTATTCTGAATATGTTCATTTGAACTATTGAATGATATTTTAGACTACTTATCTTTTAAAACGATGTTTTAAAATTTCTTTTAAAATCCGAGCTGAACTCGAACTTAGATTTTCAGCTCGGTTCTAAATCCGAGCCAAACCAAGCTAAACCAGCTCAGTTTATAAAGGAGTCGAGCCCGAGTTTGACCTAGTTGATATCAAAGGATAAGAGTTTAGTTATAGATAGGAGTATGTTCTCGTAGTATTTGTTTTTCAATAGTTTGTTTGATTCCATAAAGCATACATTAATTCTTTGATTCATTTCATTCTAATAAGAAGCCAAAAGGTTAAAATGGAAATACACTCTCTGTTTCGTCCGTATTGTCTACTCTTTAAATAGAAACTAGGTGATGCCCCGCCCGCGTTGCGGGGCGATGACCGAACAATTCTCAACCAATTAGAAAAACAGTACTATAATTTTGCTAGAAAGGAAAAGTAAAAAGAGTGTTAGGCAACTCCTTGACACGATTTTTAGCTGGGGCAAAGTCACATTTTTATTTTCACTTGGGGGAAAAATCAAATTTTATTTCCGAGGGTAAAATCCTAATTTTTAGCTAGAGGAAAACCATATTTTTATTTTGCACTGCGGGCAAAAACGTAATTTTGAATTGAGGGTGATATCATAATTTTGAACCGAGGGGAAAATCGTAAATTTTAGCTGGGGGCAAAAGCATAATTTTATTTTGAACTGCGGGCAAAGTCGTAATTTTAAACTGGGGCAAAACCGTAATTTTAAAGTGGTTATAAAATAATAAATTGGTGTAAAATCATAATTTTGAGCCGGGGGGAAAACAAAATTTTATATTGAACTCGGGCGAAAACGTAATTTTGGCTGAGGGTAAGAGTGTAATTTTTTACTGAGGGCGAAATCGTATTTTTTAGCTCGGGGCAAAAGGGTAAATGTATTTTGAAGTTGGGGAAAAACCGTATTTTTTAACTGGGGGCAAAAACATAATTTTAAAGTGGGTATAAAATAATAAACTGGTTGGTCCAATGGGTATTGGTCGTCGCCGATTTGAACCAATGGCAGGGAAACACTATTCCAGGGCAAAACCGTAATTTTAAAGTGTGTATAAAATAATAAGCTGGTTGGTCCAATGGGAGAGGGCCAGCCGCCCATTTGAACAAATGGCAGGGAGATACTATGTCACACCCCGACCGCGTAAAACAACAAATCGCGGCGGAAACATCGGGGCGTGTTGCAACAGAATTAATGTTTCATAACCATGGATATCAAAAGTGTTTCGTTTTATTAAACATTGAATAATTACATCGTTTGGAAATCTAAATACACAATTTAAACATAATCTATCATTGTTATTGAGTCACTAAGGCCTTGTCCAGTCCTATGTGAGCATGCATCTTATCAATCGATATCATTCAACAATACCTGAAACATATGTGAAAACGAGGTCAGCAAAGAAATGCTGGCGAGTACATAGGTTTTGTGAAAATAAGATTCATGACTTCTGTTTAAGAAAATGTTTAGTCATGAACCTTGTAATTTGCTTTGTCTTTGTAAATCATTTGAAAAATAATAAGTTCAGGTGATATGTATAAATAAGAGAATAATGCATGATTAAATGAATAACCATGTAAAATGAGTTTGTATAAGAAAAGTTGTTTGTAAATAAATGTCTTGTGAAAAGTATGTTACTTGTATAAAATGTTCTATGTCTCAAACTGAAATGATTAAAATAACGCTACAATATGTAATACCATACAAAACACTTATATATAGGAAGTACCAGCGGCGTATCCACCATGCTTGTATCATATTACACACGCACCGTTACTCAAATCACTTACCCAAACAAACCACCAATGTAAGATGTCCATGTTTAAACAAATTGTCAAATGTATTGAATAATATAACAAAATGTTTATGTTAAGATGTAAATCATGTCATGTATAATCAATGTCAAAAGTGTTTGTGTTAAATGTAAACCATGTAATGTGTAACCAAAATGATATGTATGGCTAGTGGAATGCATCAACTAAACCATAGGAGAAACGCACAAAACAAAGTATTGAAGTAAAACTTGGTTTAAATCAATACTATGTTTCGTGGAAATGCATGATCAAATGTAAATCATGTCCAAATGTTTACCCAATCGTTAAACCATCTTGTTTTAATCGTTCAAATCGTTCTTGTTTTAATTGTTCAAATCGTTCTTGTTTTAATTGTGAAACTACTTAATGGTCGATTCTCTAATAACATTCAAACCTTCTTGACGCGTTCATCGTTCCAACTCGCTCTCGTTCTCGTTCTTAACAAACCCTTACCAAAGGGTAAATTAATAATTACAGATTCAGTCGTTACCCAAAATACCCACACATAACCATGGGTATAGAAAATAACGGGATTTGTCAGATCCTATGGTACCATAACCTAATACTGGTCGGCTTAATCATTGCTAATGAATGTCATTGGTTATGTAACTACAACCAACAAGTTCGTTCACTTTATTGAAATCGTTCTTGAAACCATTGTAATTGTTTTTGAAACCATTGTTATCGTTCTTGAAACTATTGTTATCGTTCTTGATACTACATTGTAATTGTTTTTGAAACCATTGTAATCGTTCTTGAAATCATTGTTAAGATATTTAGCACATATGAGTCACCCCAAAACAGTTGAAAACAGTAAAAGAGGGGAATAATGTACTCGCCTGAGAATGCTTAGAGGTCTTGAACAACAACCAAACAAAGCTAGAGGGAGCACGGAATCAGTCGGCAATCTAAAACTATATAAATAAACCGGACTTAAATCGGGAGATCGGATAGGATGAGGCTTGGTAAACCAAATGAGTGTTGGAACTCATATGATATGGTTTAACAAGGCCTACATACTACAATGAAACCAAACCTAAGTGCTTTCGACCCATCGCGACCCATTAAGGTAGCTTATGCTACTTTAACGCGTCGTGCGCGTGAAACGCGTTCGGACCGTCTAACTAGTCCTATGACAAGTGTTATATGCCTAAACATGTTACATAATCAGTTATGTGACAAAAGTTTAGGTTACATATGCTTAATTACCAATTATACATGAAAAGGGTATTCTGGTAATTTACCTAAGGCATATAAACTACCTATCATGCAACTACTTAAACGAAGCGACCATAAGGTACAACCTCGGAAGGTTATTCCCTACCTACTATGGTCACCTAATGTATTTGGTCGGATCCTAATGATCGACCAATTGGGTTGGGTTCGAGGTATAAGCGATTTATTAGATCGCTTACCCTACGACCCTAAACAACGTGGTAATCAGTAGGCATAGTCCCAAGGGACTATAACCAACGTGATTACACTCACGTTGCGAAGTTCCTACGAACTTCGCATTGACCATAAGCTGGTCAACACTGAAAGTCAAACAAAGTTTGACTTTCGGACTCGAAAAGCAATAAAATAAGGAAAAGAACGAAAGAATACTTACGAAGGGTCCCCGAATGCTAACTTCGATTCAAAAATATCAGGTATGAAACAATAGTTTCAACTTAGAGTTTCTCAAATCAAAGTTCTTGTAATTTTGAAGCATGGGGGGTGGGGTATTTATAGTAAAAGGTCCACCGTTAAGATCGTTTCATGGAAAACGTGCCTTAATCCCACCCGTACAAGTGTCGGGACCTTATGGTGACTAAAATTTGATCCTTATCCGCTGACTAGACAATTGGGAATGTGTAGGTGAGGATCAAACAGCTGCAACTTGCTGTTTAATACACTTAATCTGGTCATAAGGACTGACGCGGGCCGCCTAAGGATGTTAAGAAACTGAGGCGGGCCGCCTAGGAGCCACAGATCAGAAAAAGTTTCAGAAATGACAGTTTCAGTCCCTGCACGTGTTTAAGCCCATTTCCGGCACTTCTAAGGCCCGTAAAGCCAACTTTAAGGCCCTAAAATGTTTCCTAAACATTGTGGACATGAAACATGCTCAAAAATATGCCGGGTGTTGGTTCGTTTGGTCGTATGAACGCGATGTTCGCTTAATTACGACGGAATGCGCATAAGCACGAAAAACGATCCAAAAGACGCGACGAATGGATTTTTCTTAAGCAAAACACTAAAGAATAATATAGTCATGCTTACATAAATTTTTGGATGTCCGGATGTATTCAGAACGTAAGTTATGCGCGAAAATGCAAACTTGTGCACTTTTTGACACTTTTAGTCCCTGAATGACACAAAAGTTTATTTTAGCATACCGAACACCTCAAAGCCTATTTCTAAGCTATGTGAAGGGTATTTATGGTATGTTTAACTTATGGTCATGCTCCGGAATGTCTGTTACAGTTCAAATTGGCATACTTTCGCAGTTTGTCAACTTTAGTCCCTGTAAGTGAAATAACTTGTTTTTAGCCATACCAAAGCCTTTAAAACTTATCTCTAAGTTATGTAAAGGTTATTTAAGGTATGTTAAGCCTATGTCACTATTACGGAGTGTTTGTTGCATTAAACTTGGTTATATTTACGCATCGGTGCGCGTATAACCTTCTAGAAAGCAATTTAGAGTTTGGAGTTGAACAAAAATTGATATGTGCTAATGATACACATATTTTTACAAATCCCAAGTATGAAATGTAATATTTCATTGGTTTGGTATTTGTTTGATGGCCGTGAAGGCACAGGTGTTACAGTCTCCCCTACTTTAGGAAATTTCGTCCCGAAATTTATTTAGAGGAAACTTGTGAGAGCTTGAAAACATGGAGTTGAAAAAAATCGAACAACATTGGTTAGGGTTCTGAACTTCTAGTAATCTTTAATAACATCATGATTGCAATGTAAGAGGGATACTTATATACAAGTATATAAAGCGTCATTGGTGCGTCCACCGTACCTCCATTACATCGTTCTCATTTCGTTATTTTTGTCACTATCGGTTCTTACACATAATAAATCTTACTGTGATTACCGTGCACTAAATCTCACAATTATGTACGCGTCCATAATTAGACAATTCCTTGCATAGTTCACACAGTCTATTTTATAATATTTAGGGTAAAACCAAATGAACAATCCTGTGATGAGTGTGACTAGACCGCCATAGAGTCCTTTTGAATAAATCAATAAATGATCTAAATAGACTATCAAGGAGTCTGTCCAGCTACATCACTAGATGTCGTCTTTTAACCAAATTGTGAATCAATCTTTTTCTAGACCACTCAAAGGTCTCTTATCGAATCATGGAATGGTACTATATAACCCAAGGGTCTTAACTACCACGTAGAAGCCCATAAGGATTTAAGGTAGTACCTTTTGAATATCCTACTATGAATCCCTCATATGAAGATATGAAAGATTCTATGAGGATTTGAAAATCGTACCACACAAGAACATAGAGGAGAACACATAAACACATATCACATAATCGCATAATCGTATACTCGCATAATTGTTTAATCTGACCTTTAAATTTGTTATCTTTGGACACAGGTATTTTAAAGCATACAAGGAATCAATCCTTAATTGTAGCAATTTGGATGGATCCACATGAATACCCTGCTTGTTGACTACATGACCCCAAAAACTGAACTTCTTTAAGCCAGAATTTCCTCTTGGAGGATTTAGCGAAAAGTTTGTTCCTTCTTTAGGGGTTCCAATGTCGACGAAGGTGTTGATCGTGATCGGCTCGGGATATGAATAGATCAAGATGTCATTAACATCAATGACGAACTGATCTAAATAAGGCTTGCAGACTCTATTTATTAAGTCCTTGAAGATGGCTGGAGTATTTGTCAACCCAAAAGGCATGACTGTAAACTCGTAATGGCCATACTTCGTGCAGAAAACCGTTTTGGGAAATATCTTCTTCGAGAATACAAAGTTGATGATATCCAAAACGCAAATCGATCTTGGAAAAGCATGAAACGCTATGCAGTTGATCGGAGAAAATCGTTGATTTAAGGTAGGGGATATCGATTCTTGATGGTAAGCTTACTAGGCTTACGTTAATCGATATTCATTCGGAAAGATCCATTTTTCTTTTCACAAGGAGAACAGGAGTTTCTCCAAGGTGAAAAGTTCGGACGGATGAATCCTTTATCAGACAACTCTTGAAGCTGTTTTGATAATTCTCGCATCTCGAACGGTGCAAGACGATAAGATACTTTAGATTTAAAAGAAACAAGTGTTTGAGGTTCTTAAGGAGATCACAAGTGATCGTAAAAATGACAGAACCACACGAGTAGTTTTGTCTTTGTGTTGACATCATAAGGTTGGATCAAACATTCATACAATTGCATTAGTTAGAAAATAAAACCACAAATTTTTATTTATATAACAACCGCATTGTCTTTAAATGTTACAAGATAACAACCAGAGGAAAAACAAAATGTTAATTGTTCACTCCTTCATTATTGAGTGCCTCATTGATGTTAAACACTCGACCACGTGCTGGATTCACATTGACGTTGACATTCGCATTTGGGTTGGCGTTAGCATTTGCATTCACCAGTCTTGGGCAGTTGTGGCGGAAGTGACCAATCTCTCTGCAGTTGAAACATGAACCCAGTGGGAATCTCACAGCATTCCCTTGAACCGGAGCTTGAACCTGAGCAGCCTGATTTTGTCCCAAACGAAAAACATTGGCCAAATGCCCAAGTTTACCACACGTCGTGCATTGCCAGCAAGCTTGTTGTACTGCGTGATGACCGTTGCAGCGTGCACAATAAGGTGCGGTACCGGCATATGCTTTCTTTGCAGGTGGCTGAGCTGGTGGGTTCCGCGGGTTCTGAGCAGTCTGTGCTGTAACAGCAAAGTTCTGAACATCCTTTCGCTTTCTTGATTTCTTTGACGTCTCACCTTCCTTACCCTTCTTGTTTTGACCTTTCTTGCTATCCTCCTTGTCAGACCCCTGCTTCTTACCCTTGTCACCCTTTCTGTGTAACTTATTCTTCCGAATCTGCGACTCAGTCAATGTCGCAGATAACTCGATCGCCTGACGGAGTGTGGCATGGTTACTACCAGTAAGGATGTCTTGTACCGAGTCAGGTAGGCCGTCGATGTATCTTTCGATAGCCTTGTCGAGTGGGGTAACCATTGTCGGGCAAAGCAGACTCAACTCCTCAAACCTATCAGTATACGCTCTGTGCTCACCACTATCTTGCTTCAGCTCATCAAATTCCTTCTCCAAAGCTCGCTGCTCATAACGAGGACAGAATTCCCTCATCATAAGGGCCCTAAGTTCCGCCCATGTCTGTGCTAGAGCAACTTCTGCACCACGATCCCTCATAATCCCGTTCCACCATGTGAGAGCCCTCTTCTGAAACACACTCGAAGAAAACTCGACCTTGCGATTGTCAGGACACCGCACGTGGCGGAAAGTATTCTCAATGCTCTCGAACCATTGAAGAAGCCCAGTCGCTCCTTCAGAACCACTAAACTTGAGTGGTTTAGCTTGGTTAAAATCCTTGTATTTGCATAGAACATTGTTGTTGTTGTTGGCTTGGTTCCATTGAGCAAAGAGGTTTGGGAATTGAGCAGTCATTTGCTGCGCAATGATTTCTGCCAATTCGGCAGTCTCTATCTGGCTTTCGCGTCGAGGAGGCATTCTAAAAGAGGAAACATGAAAGGAAACGAGAGAGAGAATTAGACGAAAAGAATGAGATGAAACAAATCTGATGAAAGCAAGGATAGTGGTCATTTGTTTGTTACTACAAAGCAACAAACGACCTCGGTGATTAATCAAAGTAAATAGGTCAAAAATAATGTATCGCGAAGACATGCTCGCCTATAAGTGAACACTCATCCCAAGAATTCCTAGGTAAGCACAACTGGTCTCGCGTCTGATGAGATATATACGAAGTGCTTGCCTAGACAGAAAACCCAGAATACAGGCATTCACCCTTCCAGTTTGCACGTGTTCACATTATTTAAAACCCAAAACTTTGAAGAGATTTTGAAAATTCAAAAGGGGTTCAAAACCATATAACAGAGGGTTCAAAACCTTACAATAGAGGGTTCAAAACCTTGTAATCAATCATCCTAGAACAGATGATTAGTTTTCAAAGCGGTTTTGAAATTTTTGTTCTGGTTGTGGTCGTCGCCTAAGGATAGGTGACGGTATTGTTTTATGACTAAACGCAAGTAAACTCGCGTTAGGGTCCTAAGAAGGTTATAGACTAGGTCAAAGCATTACTAATAACCTAATTCCCTATAACCATTGGCTCTGATACCATCTTTTCTGTCACACCCCGACCGCGTAAAACAACAAATCGCGGCGGAAACATCGGGGCGTGTTGCAACAGAATTAATGTTTCATAACCATGGATATCAAAAGTGTTTCGTTTTATTAAACATTGAATAATTACATCGTTTGGAAATCTAAATACACAATTTAAACATAATCTATCATTGTTATTGAGTCACTAAGGCCTTGTCCAGTCCTATGTGAGCATGCATCTTATCAATCGATATCATTCAACAATACCTGAAACATATGTGAAAACGAGGTCAGCAAAGAAATGCTGGCGAGTACATAGGTTTTGTGAAAATAAGATTCATGACTTCTGTTTAAGAAAATGTTTAGTCATGAACCTTGTAATTTGCTTTGTCTTTGTAAATCATTTGAAAAATAATAAGTTCAGGTGATATGTATAAATAAGAGAATAATGCATGATTAAATGAATAACCATGTAAAATGAGTTTGTATAAGAAAAGTTGTTTGTAAATAAATGTCTTGTGAAAAGTATGTTACTTGTATAAAATGTTCTATGTCTCAAACTGAAATGATTCAAATAACGCTACAATATGTAATACCATACAAAACACTTATATATAGGAAGTACCAGCGGCGTATCCACCATGCTTGTATCATATTACACACGCACCGTTACTCAAATCACTTACCCAAACAAACCACCAATGTAAGATGTCCATGTTTAAACAAATTGTCAAATGTATTGAATAATATAACAAAATGTTTATGTTAAGATGTAAATCATGTCATGTATAATCAATGTCAAAAGTGTTTGTGTTAAATGTAAACCATGTAATGTGTAACCAAAATGATATGTATGGCTAGTGGAATGCATCAACTAAACCATAGGAGAAACGCACAAAACAAAGTATTGAAGTAAAACTTGGTTTAAATCAATACTATGTTTCGTTGAAATGCATGATCAAATGTAAATCATGTCCAAATGTTTACCCAATCGTTAAACCATCTTGTTTTAATCGTTCAAATCGTTCTTGTTTTAATTGTTCAAATCGTTCTTGTTTTAATTGTGAAACTACTTAATGGTCGATTCTCTAATAACATTCAAACCTTCTTGACGCGTTCATCGTTCCAACTCGCTCTCGTTCTCGTTCTTAACAAACCCTTACCAAAGGGTAAATTAATAATTACAGATTCAGTCGTTACCCAAAATACCCACACATAACCATGGGTATAGAAAATAACGGGATTTGTCAGATCCTATGGTACCATAACCTAATACTGGTCGGCTTAATCATTGCTAATGAATGTCATTGGTTATGTAACTACAACCAACAAGTTCGTTCACTTTATTGAAATCGTTCTTGAAACCATTGTAATTGTTTTTGAAACCATTGTTATCGTTCTTGAAACTATTGTTATCGTTCTTGATACTACATTGTAATTGTTTTTGAAACCATTGTAATCGTTCTTGAAATCATTGTTAAGATATTTAGCACATATGAGTCACCCCAAAACAGTTGAAAACAGTAAAAGAGGGGAATAATGTACTCGCCTGAGAATGCTTAGAGGTCTTGAACAACAACCAAACAAAGCTAGAGGGAGCACGGAATCAGTCGGCAATCTAAAACTATATAAATAAACCGGACTTAAATCGGGAGATCGGATAGGATGAGGCTTGGTAAACCAAATGAGTGTTGGAACTCATATGATATGGTTTAACAAGGCCTACATACTACAATGAAACCAAACCTAAGTGCTTTCGACCCATCGCGACCCATTAAGGTAGCTTATGCTACTTTAACGCGTCGTGCGCGTGAAACGCGTTCGGACCGTCTAACTAGTCCTATGACAAGTGTTATATGCCTAAACATGTTACATAATCAGTTATGTGACAAAAGTTTAGGTTACATATGCTTAATTACCAATTATACATGAAAAGGGTATTCTGGTAATTTACCTAAGGCATATAAACTACATATCATGCAACTACTTAAACGAAGCGACCATAAGGTACAACCTCGAAAGGTTATTCCCTACCTACTATGGTCACCTAATGTATTTGGTCGGATCCTAATGATCGACCAATTGGGTCGGGTTCGAGGTATAAGCGATTTATTAGATCGCTTACCCTACGACCCTAAACAACGTGGTAATCAGTAGGCATAGTCCCAAGGGACTATAACCAACGTGATTACACTCACGTTGCGAAGTTCCTACGAACTTCGCATTGACCATAAGCTGGTCAACACTGAAAGTCAAACAAAGTTTGACTTTCGGACTCGAAAAGCAATAAAATAAGGAAAAGAACGAAAGAATACTTACGAAGGGTCCCCGAATGCTAACTTCGATTCAAAAATCTCAGGTATGAAACACTAGTTTCAACTTAGAGTTTCTCAAATCAAAGTTCTTGTAATTTTGAAGCATGGGGGTGGGGTATTTATAGTAAAAGGTCCACCGTTAAGATCGTTTCATGGAAAACGTGCCTTAATCCCACCCGTACAAGTGTCGGGACCTTATGGTGACTAAAATTTGATCCTTATCCGCTGACTAGACAATTGGGAATGTGTGGGTGAGGATCAAACAGCTGCAACTTGCTGTTTAATACACTTAATCTTGTCAGAAGGACTGACGCGGGCCGCCTAAGGATGTTAAGAAACTGAGGCGGGCCGCCTAGGAGCCACAGATCAGAAAAAGTTTCAGAAATGACAGTTTCAGTCCCTGCACGTGTTTAAGCCCATTTCCGGCACTTCTAAGGCCCGTAAAGCCAACTTTAAGGCCCTAAAATGTTTCCTAAACATTGTGGACATGAAACATGCTCAAAAATATGCCGGGTGTTGGTTCGTTTGGTCGTACGAACGCGATGTTCGCTTAATTACGATGGAATGCGCATAAGCACGAAAAACGATCCAAAAGACGCGACGAATGGATTTTTCTTAAGAAAAACACTAAAGAATAATATAGTCATGCTTACGTAAATTTTTGGATGTCCGGATGTATTCAGAACGTAAGTTATGCGCGAAAATGCAAACTTGTGCACTTTTTGACACTTTTAGTCCCTGAATGACACAAAAGTTTATTTTAGCATACCGAACACCTCAAAGCCTATTTCTAAGCTATGTGAAGGGTATTTATGGTATGTTTAACTTATGGTCATGCTCCGGAATGTCTGTTACAGTTCAAATTGGCATACTTTCGCAGTTTGTCAATTTTAGTCCCTGTATGTGAAATAACTTGTTTTTAGCCATACCAAAGCCTTTAAAACTTATCTCTAAGTTATGTAAAGGTTATTTAAGGTATGTTAAGCCTATGTCACTATTCCGGAGTGTTTGTTGCATTAAACTTGGTTATATTTACGCATCGGTGCGCGTATAACCTTCTAGAAAGCGATTTAGAGTTTGGAGTTGAACAAAAATTGATATGTGCTAATGATACACATATTTTTACAAATCCCAAGTATGAAATGTAATATTTCATTGGTTCGGTATTTTTTTGATGGCCGTGAAGGCACAGGTGTTACATACTATTCCCTGCCATGTTCTTTGTATAGGTTGAAAATAATAAATGACTCTCAACTACCGTGACTCTCAACCGATTGTACCGTGACTCTCAACCGATTGATAGTGTTCGTTTTTATCATTTTTTATTGATGTAAAACATTTGCTAATTTCTATACCGAGTGCGTATGTCGTACTGATACCGTAATAAACCGAATCGATATCTATCCAATAAGAATCACTTAACTAATAAAACAATTATACATATTAAAAGAAAACAATATTATAAAAATAATTGATTACTGTTCACGGAAAATTTCTTTTAATATGTATAATAATAATAATAATGGAGTTTTGATGTGTGAATGTAACACCTCGAAAATTTACGTCCTATAATGTGTTGACACGTGTCATAGGTTTGAACGTGTGAAAGAATGTTCTTGAAGGACTAAAGTTGACAAACAATGAAACTGTGTAAATATAAGGGTTCAAGACGTTAACAATGAATAAATATACTTTACAATAACCCTACATGATGTTTATAACCTTAAACGAATGGATCATGGATCATACGAAGCGAATTGTGAAAGAAAGTGAGAGATTACAAATTACAGGGGTTAAATGTGTCAACATGTTAAGATATACCTCTGAGTGACCTTTTAGCAAACCCGAAGCCTTGTAACAATTAATTATGCTCACAAGAATGCACCATAAAAATTTCACCAAGTTTCGTTATCATATGAGAAAGTTATGATAAAATTCGTATTCGAGGGGTTAGATGCGTCAACAATGAAATTTATGACTTTTCGGGTGATCACAAAGTTACCCGAGGACTTGACAAAGATGGTATAAGCCTTGAAGCCCTTAGAATTCATTTTAGAAGCCTCTTAATGCAAGAAAGCATGAGAAAGCGATGTTTCGGGGGACCAAGGGCCAAACATGCAATTAAAGGAAAGTTTGTAACTTGATCAGAAGGGCCATGCGGCCCGCCTAAGAAATACCAATATCTAAAGCGGGCCGCCTGAGACTGCCAGATGCAGAAACAACAGGCAGCTGCCTGTTCAGCCCTTCAACCGACTCCAAATGCCTTTGTATGATACCATGGGCTTCCTAAACTGGTTTTGAGGCTATAGGGGGCACTTGTAAGTATCCATGAACATTTATAGACTTACATGTCAACAATCAAATGGGTTTTTGATCAAGTTATAAAGTCACACAAAGTTGCAACTTTGTGTTCATCCATCCCCTTCATCATCTGAGTTTTTCTGGAGCACAAGGATCATCTACAAGCATCATAAATCGTTCATAGGACTTGTGTAAGTATGTTTAACCCTTTTAAATTAAGTCTTGCTTAGTTTATAGCCTAGAAATCAAACCGTCGTAATTACGGTTTGACTTAGCGTAAAACACAAACGGTCCAGGGTTTTGTCGAAACGAAAGTTGTTATAAGTTGGTAATTATGTGGGCCTTAAACCCTTAAAAGGGCACCCACTGATTCCAATCCTAACTAGGTCGTTTGTCGAGTCAAACGTTGTCCGAAAAAGTCAACAGAAATGTAATATTCGATTTAACGCATGATTAACGATGTAAAAGGCGTATCACCTATTTTATCATTCATATAACCTGATAATAAGCATAAAAACTTGTCTAAGCTTGTTTGATTCGACAACTTTCTGTTTTGAACCGATTCGGAACCGAAAGACGCAAAAGTTTGACTTTTGCTTTGACCTCAGTTCTGACCCGGTTTAGATAGGTTTAGACATGCCTTAAAGTTCCATTAGGACCTAGTTACATGTTGGTACAAACCTCTGCGTTTATACCACTTGGCACCTCGATTGTCCGACGTTTCCGTTAATTGCTTAAATAGTGACCATAATGCCCTTATGACCATACAACGAGAATTTTGGAAATGTGAAAGTACAATAATCTTTGTTACTGATTATAAAACATGTCCCTAAATTTTCACATCAGTCGGAGGTCTAGGTTAGGAGTTATGCTTAATGACGTAATTATAACGCTTCTTAGTAATTAATCGGCGTCATTAGCGTAAAGCCTATCTAAACCCCATTTTTGACACCAAACCTTTTACCCACTGATGTAATATAATATTTTGGGATTTTTGAAGATTTTTAATTATTTTTAAACTGATCATAAGCTAAGATTAGTACCTTGATTCGGTAAATACCGATTATACCCTTTTCGGCCATAAAATGAGTTTTACAAGTCCTTTTGCTACCAATCCAATTGCTACTGATTTTAAATAATAAATGAAGTGTTTTGAACCTTGTAAACTGACCTGGAAACTCAGAATACTATTTTAACCCGTAAATCGCTTAAAATGGCGTTATACGCGTATTAAGCGCATAGTAAGGGTTTAAAACCATTTTTGCCAAATAGGACTTAACACCAACTAATATACCAAGTTAAAATAAACTATTTTACTGATTTATTCAGACCCGGATCACAGAAGCTTAATTGACCCCTTTTATAATCTTTAAAATGACCAAAATACCCCTAAGGGGCTTATTATGAGATTAAACTCGTTTTGGGCATAATGGAAGGTATCCTATTGATATCACAACATATTTAAGGCATGTTAACTTAGGAAACCTGTTTAGGACTCTTATGGTTACCCGTTACGCTTCATGCGCGTTCGGTTCGGTTTATGTAACTAGTTTACATAAATTAGCTGAAACGGGTCAAACCTTATCAGTTTTATCTCAAAATCCAGAATGTGTTTAGATTACCCATATTATACAAGTCTTCAAACTTGTCGGGTCTAAATCACATTCTATTCCGGTTTTCGCTTTATCATGCGTTTGAACCGTATCTTTATCTCGAAAACTAATCGGTCTAAGTCAAGGCTTAATTTTAAGACCCGTTAGGATTCTAATAGGTTATTAAAAACCTTCGTTCCAGATTTAGGAGCCCAGTAAAAGCTATCTGTACTTGCTGATTTGATACGGCTGGGATTGAATTTATATTTGGCTCAGGTAAATACTCTTAACTTATTTTCCCTATACGGGCTTGGGGTACGGTATATAAAATACCGCTTGGTCGGGCATTGAATCTTTAATTGTATGATGGTTAAAGTATTGAGATGTTCCGTTTAATTTGTTTTGTTTGCTTAAAGCCTTTGGGGGTTAATGACCGTTGTCCCGGATATCCCTGGCATCATTTTACGAAATGGCCACGACCTTAGCACTCAGGTGTAGGCGTACACCTGTCAGTGTCTCATAAATAATGTGGTGTGTCTATTGATCTTTAACCCGGCTCGATCCGGGCTACTGAACGCATAAGGAACATGTAAATCCTTTACAAGTTTATATATTTAAATAAGCATCCCAAGTTATAAAATATTATTTGTGCCATGTGCATGCAAATCAATCATTTTTAAACCCTTTTCAAAATGAGTCAGTTGATTGTATTTACCAGTGTAAACTGACGTATTTTCCAAAAAGGCTAAGTGCAGGTACTAATCGGAATCGGCTGGCTACTCCTAGCATCATTAAAGAGTCTCGCAAGCTTAGATGCCTAAAGTCTGTTGAACAGTGTTATTTTATTTTCGATCCGCCTGTGGATCCTTTACTTCCGTTGTAATACTTTGATGTTACATTATTTAGGATTGTAATATATTTATCATTTTGCTTCTGCTGTGCATTTATATATTGTGTTGTTTGACTATGATGTTACCAACCACGTCACGATACTCCCCTACCGGGCCCACCGGTAAAGCGTGGAAAGTTGGGGTGTGACAGTGAATAATAATAACTAAGTGATATTTCTCCGCGCTTTGCGGTGGGAATTTGGTTGGTATCCGTTTGGCTCATTACAATACCGATACTCGCTATTGTAATTGAAATAGAAAACTTTACATCGATTAGAAACAATTAAAAACGAATATCGATACAGATACTGATGTTCAGTTGACATCAGTTCGATTTGATTCGTTTCGTTTCGTTTGCGTTCTATAAATTGACACCTAACGCTTTCGATACCCATATTTATTTTATTGTGTTCTCTTGCAATAAACTGACACTATATCACTCTATCACGGTATCTGTATTCATTTTTATGCTTTCCGGATTCATTTTATTCATTTTATCCACTCTGTCTGCGACGATAAATGAATATCGGTACAACTACCGTGACTCTCAACCGATGTAAAACATTTGTTAATTTCTATACCGAGTGCGTATGTCGTACTGATACCGTAATAAACCGAATCGATATCTATCCAATAAGAATCACTTAACTAATAAAACAATATTTTTATGCTTTCCGGTTTCATTTTATTCATTTTATCCACTCTGTCTGCGACGATAAATGAATATCGGTACAACTACCGTGACTCTCAACCGATTGATAGCGTTTGAACATCGGTGCTGGTACCAGTGTTCGTTCTTATCATTTTTGATTGATGTAAAACATTTGCTAATTTCTATACCGAGTGCGTATGTCGTACTGATACCGTAATAAACCGAATCGATATCTATCCAATAAGAATCACTTAACTAATAAAACAATTATACATATTAAAAGAAAACAATATTATAAAAATAATTGATTATATTAAAAGAAAACAATATTATAAAAATAATTGATTACTGTTCATGGAAACTTTCTTTTAATATGTATAATAATAATAATAATATTGGGAAGGGGACCAATATCTTGCTTGATGCTAATCCCAGAAGTGAGCTTCTTGTGTAGTCTCCTTCAACTAATAGTTCCAATTTAATTCTTTTGTTTTCAATTGAGCCCCGTCTAAACCAATCCATTAAAAACTTTTTGTTCTTGTCGTACTCCTTTTAGACCTTCATTTTACATGATTCAGGTTGATTCTAATTAATTAAGAAAATAGAATAAAAATAAATAATACACATATGACAAAATTATAATATCTATACAATTCGAATTCGGGTATTTAAATGGTCATAAATTTGAATTTAATTCAAAAACTGAACTCTAGTATTCTAATATCGCTTTAGAGATAACCACAATGTTTTAAAAACCAGTTCAAACTGGTCGGTTGTACCGTCTAATAGAACCATTCAAACAACCTGATATACCCGGTTAAACTGTTTTTGAGCCAAATCCCACACATTAACTTATGAGAAACATATACCTTTCCTTTTGAAACCAATGGTCCAATATTTAGTTGGTGTAAGAGTTAAACAATGTGGGGCCTGTTTTGAATATTGATAGATTTTCTTTCTCGAGGCTTGTAGATATATATAATTATTATATTATTTTATTATTACAAGTAGCCGACATAAACTTTTTGAAAATGATATTATAAAAATATTTAGAAATCTAACATTTAAATGCAAACAAAAGAATGAAAAAAAATTACTGGTAACCGACATAAACTTTTTGAAAATGATATTATAAAAATATTTAGAAATCTAACATCTAAATGCAAACAAAAGAATGAAAAAAAAATTGTATAATTAATCTGAAGCATATAAATTCGTACATCGAAGGATTTCACCGTAAGGGGAGTGGGGGTGGTATCACTTACAAAAATTTCATCACTCACAAACATCCAATCAAGTTTCGTCATGTCATCAACCACTATTATATCACTCACAAGCTTTTTTTAGTGGCGGTGGTCATCATTAGTGATGGAATTCCATCACTCACAGCTTTTTTTAAATTTTTTTTAAATTAGAAATTAACAATAAAACACAAAAATTATAAATTTCATTAAAATTAAAACAACTAGTTCAATTTAACATACTAGAAATATTTTAGGCTACAATTTAAAAAAAATACTAAAAAAACTCTACTCCTCGTCCGACTCATGAAACTCCAAACCTAAAAAACCTATTAGTTCGATTAAATCGTATCTCAACCGAAAGTGAGTTTCTTCATCACGCAAGTCTTGTTGGATATTTTCTGGAACTTGAACTTGTGTAGGAGGATCCGGTACCCAATCCGGAGATATTGCACGTCCGTCTTCTTTGATTATCATATTGTGCAATATGATACATGCATATACTATGCTATGTATTGATTTCTTGTTCATCGCACGAACCGGTTAGCGTAGTATGCCCCATCTACCATTTAAAACACCAAAAGCCCTCTCAACATCTTTTCTTACCGATTCTTGCAACTTTTTGAACACGATTTCTTTAGCCTCGACAGGAAATGAAGGAGCTTTCACAAAAACAGACCATGATGGGTAGATACCATCCACAAGAAAAAAGCCTCGTCTGTAATATCGTTCGTTAACATAGAATGGACAGAAGGGTGCGGTACCATCTGTTACGGTTTGAAACAACGGCGACGTGTGCAACACATTGATGTCGTTATTTGAACCTGGATCACCGAAATATGAATGCCAAATCCATAAATCATTTGACGTCACCGCTTCTAGTATGATGGTTGGTCTTTTGATGTCACCCCTAACATACGCCTCTGGCAACTCTCTTGGACAATTTTTCCACTAGATATGTGTACAATCGATGCTACCGAGCATCCCTGGAAAATGCCATCTAGCCTCATGTGCGGCGTAAATACGTGAGATGTTGTGTCTCGTCGGTTACGTAAAAACTCTTTACCATACAACTTAGTGACCGCGTTGCAAAAAAATTGTAGACATCCACGAGAAGTTCTGGACGCCATAGCTGGGTATTCATCAAATTGATCGGGAGGGTTACCTGTCGCTAGTTGGCGAATGGCGGACGTGCATTTTTGTATCATCGTGAAACTTGGTTTGGCCCTCGCATCGTAACCTTCTTGAAACCATTCCTCGCTTGCTTCGATGTCTCCAACAATCTTTAAAAATAATTCTTTTAGTAAACGAAACCGATCTCTAAACGTTTCGGCATTGTAGAGCGGATTCTCCACAAAATAATCGTTCATTAACACTTCGTTGGCATGTATACGATCATGATCTACCATCTTCTTCTTTGGGCGGGACGAACTAGTATCAAGTTCGTTATACACCGACACAAAATATTTAAGCGTCTCATTGTCGGAAGACGACTGGGTATCGCTATCGCTGTCCTTTGGAAACGTCGAATCCGTTGGAAACTCCATTTGAGAAAGATGTAGATTGTGTGAAATTTGTTTGTGTTTTTGTTTTTGTTTGGGTGAAATGGTTAAAAATTGAGAAGTATATATAAAGGTTTAAAGGTTTTTTTATCAAATATAACCGTTAAAAACGGTCCAAAACAAGCCAACGTTCGAATTTTTGTAATGTTCAACGCGTGATATGTTCCACGCGTTTAAAATTCCACGCGTGGTGGATGTTGGTGGCGCGGTTTGCAAGCCTTGAGCACGCGTGATGGATGCTCCATCACGGACCACCTCCAGTCCCCTAATCCAAAGAGTTAATCACATGGATAGTTTATGTGATTTATACTGTTTTTGATCCCTAACTATTATAAATGACATTACGGTTCTTATCATTTCGTAGCAGGTAACAGTGTTAACAAGAATAATCTAAGATGTTCACATATGTTAATAAACTACTAATATGTCCTTGTGTGTTGCGGCAATAATATGGTTTTATTAGTTCGTTTTATTATAATATCAGTATTGTACCGGCACTCTGTATAGCAAAAAAAAGATATTGCAACATATGTAACTTTGTATAAGGAAAATGAAATCTAGACGTCGTTGATAAACATTACAACTTAAAGTGTAGAGAGTGTAGGTAACTTTATTAAAGTTCAGGGGGTTGTAATGTAAATTTGTTAAAAACAAAAATATTTTTTTATTAAAATTGTAGGGTCATATAATAAGGGTGTTAATATTAACACATGGTAAAATCTTGTTTTAACATGGTGCATACGGGCCGTATAATGTTATACGGCCCGTATAGAATAAAATGAATTAACAAAATATGTTGGCGCAGACTTTGTCATTTTATTATTCTATACGGGTCGTATAACCTTATACGGCCCGTATACACCATGTTAAAACAAACATTGGTCGTATACGATATCTTTATGCGGACCGTATAATGGTATACGACCCGTATAGATAGGAATTTTTTTATGAGTTAATATTCACATATTTGGGTTTCGATCTTGCAGTCTATATAGTGTTAAGAACCATTAAATCAAAGTGGCTTCTGCTATCAAGGAAAACGGGTTTCAGTTTTCTTTTTACTTTTAAATAAATCCCATTTCACACATTCGTGTTCTTCAATTGGACATCAATTGATGTTGATATCCTAGTTTGGTGGTTTGTTTGAGCTTCCCGTTCTCAAGTTCACAATGATTATCAAGAGTCTGCGTCAATAACTTCCGTGTATATCTTACAGGTGCTTAATGTTTATTAATTGGTCGTTTAACGACCATTCGATCTGGCAGTCTATGTAGTGTTCAAAACCATCAAATCGAATGGCTTCTGTTATCAAGGAAAAATGGTTTCAGTTTTCTTTTACTTTTAAGTAAATCCCATTTCACACATTCGTGTTCGTCAATTGGACATCAATGGATATGGTAACAACTATCAATGGGAAATGGATATGTTGCATAATTCATTTAGTTTCTGTTTGGTACCTTCAATCTTCGTTGCTTCATTAAAATTAACAAAGTGGTCTCGGCTGCATGAAGCTTTGATGTATGTTGCAAGTTAAATCCACAATCAATGTACGTTGGTTAATTGTAAGTATTGCATTTGCATTAATGAGATGTTAAATGTTTACTTGCAATTCCATATCAGTAATGTAAGGAGAAGCGTTGAGATAATAGACATCCATCAAGCTCAAAAAGAAAACTTGTGTTCAGAACCATCAAATCGAACGGCTTCTATTATCAAGGAAAACTAGTTTCAGTTTTCTTTTTTACTTTTAAATAAATCCCATTTCACACATTTGTGTTCGTCAATTGGACATCAATTGATGTTGATGTCCTAGTTTGGTGGTTTGTTTGAGTTTGGTGGTATGTTGATGACCATACGTGACAAGGTGGTGGTTTTGGAGGGAAGAGATTCATAGTTACGAGATTTTAGTTGGGTTACAAATGGGCTGTATCGGTTATTCAGATCTCTATTCAGTCATCTTTCCAAACCGCAACACACGAATATGTGGTTCCCAATTTGTAACATATCATCACAAAGCCCCCCGTGTTTACATGCAGTGTACAGTGTTCTAATTTCACCATATTGTGGTTATCAAGTTTAAGGATGCATTCCACGGTAAACGATGGTCCTGTTATTAGGGGAATTATAACTATACCCTAATGATGGATATGGTAACAACTACCAAAGGGATAATGGATATGATAACAACTACCAAGGGATAATGGATATGGTAACAACTACCAAGGGAGAAACTTCTTCGAGCTAACTGCCGATATCTCATCATTCTTATCTAAGCTTTTCATCAATGGACCGATCGGTAACGTTACTCTTCTTGCCCTTCGATTTAAACGACGTGTTCTGATCAAGTCAAGAAGATCACTCTGCAGGAGTTGATCACGATGACTGTAATAAAACGAAACATAATCCCAGATTTGTGACAAATGGCAATTAACCAGAAATTCCGTACAATCTAATCACTATTTTTAGTATATAATCTCATGCAATTAGCGTAATTTAATTACGTAAGTGTATCATACATTAGATAACAATGTTAGGACAAGAGAACAATACTATAACATATGTTGGTTTTTGTCGTGTCGCGAAACCAATTAAACAATGTCCTAAAAGTGTTGGTAGAAAGTGTTGCGTGCACTATTCACGGTCACACTATTCATTACAGCAAAACCGTGAAAACAAAACGAAAATATGAAGAACGACATACAAATGAGATAACTGAGTCCATATATATATATATATATATGAAAACACTAATGTGGAAACACATCTTGCAAAAATACATAACTTTCCTGTACAACGCCCTAATCACAAAATCATCCGTATGGCTAAAAATATAACAATTCTAACTCGTCCGAACTAATAATTTAGCGTTTTCGACGTCACACCCCTTTCTAAGGCAGAAGCACGAGGTGTGATCATGAAAGGTTTTCATTGCATACGATTGGTAAACATACTACATGCTCATAAAATAACTTCAAATACCAAACATTACATAACTGAAATCATGGTTTTACACAAGACGTCACATTGTCTGAAAAGTTTACAACTTTATTCAACGATAAACATAAACGACATCCAAGAGCAAGAGTAAGACCACGCGCACATCCACTTTTAGTTACCTGAAATACATGTGAGTTTTGGAAAAACGTCAACATAATGTTGGTGTGAATTCATGCAGTTCTTGTATTGAACGTTTGTATACTTTGTATGAAAACATGGTATGTATCTTGTATAAATCAAGTATTCTTGTATAAATCAAGTATTCTCGTATAAATCAAGTATTCTTGTATAAATCAAGTATTCTCGTATAAATCAAGTATTCTTGTATAATTCAAGTATTTCTGTATGTATCTGGGTTGTTAATGGGTTGCAAGGCCATTAACATGTGACACGACATAGGAAGCAACCAAACCATAGGCATTTTTCTAGTTATCGATTCACGACGGAGACACAAAAGCACTACTCGGTACTAGTTTTCACCAAGAGTGTGGCTGCCCGAAAACCCATTAGATCTAACCTTTTGTTTTGCGGTCTTAGTATGTACACGATTAATGGTGCTTATGGTACCCTATTCGTGACACGATTTCTCGTATCATTTCTTAAAACGCATCATACTTGGTACTAGTTATCACCAAGAGTGCTTCTTGTTTTTGTATCATGCCATTTATAAACATTGTAACATTTGTAACATGTATTTCACCCCCGAAGTTATAAAACTGAAAACAGTTAAAAGAAAAGGGGGAGCATGAACTCACAACTTTGCGTTCCTTGCGCCGTAAACTTCACCGGTTTTTGCTTATCTAGCGTCGTGACCTAAACGTGTTTTATTAACGTTAGTCACTAGACTTGTATCGCACAAGTACAGGTCCCTATCTTTTATGTATTTGTTCTCGTGTTAAAAATAATTTATATTTTTAACTATGCGTCTTACTTATATTATTTTCTCAAAATAAATATAAGTATCTTGTATTTTTCACCCGAATTATGCATTTTGTTCACAACTTCATTTCATGTTCATAACTTGTCCAAGTTATATAATCTATCAAGTAATATATTTTCATGAATATATTCTCTTGTATTTGTCTAAGTATGTTGTATGTGTATTTTTGTATTTTCACTCCTTATGAGTATTTAGTGTATTTTCAAGTCTTAATACACTATTACATGTAATACATACAACATACACTTAGCACAAAATTTGGTGATCAATAAATATATATATTTTTCTTAAAAAAAATATACATACTTAATATCAATTTTAATCTTGAAGAAATCATCATTTCTTACCTCAAAATTAGGGAAACCTTGGTAAATGTTTTTGGATACATTTTTAGGGAATAAGTTTTAAAAAACTTATATTTTTCTAAGTGTCAAAATTTATAGAAATTTTGACAGAGTTTCCCCTAAAAATGGAGGTTTCCCATGTTTTCAAAACATGTGTTTATTTTCTTTTAAATCATCATCAAACATCAACAACACAATCGAGTCTTATCATAAGTCTAGATCATACTACATCGTGAACTTGAAGTTTTTGTAAAAACTTGTAGTAACTTACCATGTTATTTATGTGACAACCCTCACCAAACCAGGTATCCGTACGAATTAATTAATATTTAATTAATGCTTAATTACTGTGCTTGCTTACAACTGTGGTTAAACTGCTTCTTGATTTCTGATACATACATATTCATGCATCATACTTTATTACTGTCACTCTATTATTTACACACAAACATCAGTGACAACCTTGATGCACAAAAGCACAGTGAGCACACTATACGGATAACCCAGTAAACATGCTGACATTGCCAGCACTAGACAGACATTGTCTCTAAGGCCAGTATGAGCCGGGAATAGATTACTACACCAGTAAAGAGTGTAGGGAGGTGAGGATTGTAGAACTGCGTCACTAGGTGATAGTTATAGTGACCGGATGTGCCTAAAACAAGTGTTAAGTATAAAATTCTGCACTTTAATACAAAATTCAGCATTTAAGTTAACTAGTAAAGTGCAAAAACATGGGAAAATAATACTAGACGCTTTCCAAAGTGTCAGGAATTCATTGTGTCACTAAAACAAATATTAACGACACTTTAAATGCTTATTTAGCACTTTAATGGATTAATATCCAACCGAACAACCGGACTTTACCCGAAACATAAAAATATTGTCAATGACATTGTTTTTCCTTTTCTGAGCTAGTTAGGGTCCCCGAACACCCTAACACCCGTTATAATACACTACACACTACACACTAATAACTAATTTTAATCTCTAACTAAACATAACTAGCACTTAACTATTTGGTTAAAATCTAACCATATACCCCCCCTAACCGATCGGTCACCATGTGGTGACCCACGTCACATTTCCTTGATTATTTTAATCAAGCATGTTTAATATCTTGTTAGCACAATACACAATGGTTATTAGTGAGATGGGGTTATAAGTAAACTCATAGGGTAATCTCTCTCTCTCTCTCTCTCATTCAACACATAAACAAAATTGCATCTCTCTCTTTTCCCTCTCCTTTGGATCGGCCGAACACAACCATCATCACCATCACTACCATCAAGCTTCTTTCAAGCCATTCTCATACACACAAAGGTGCAAGGTGACATACAAGGAGACCCGGTGCTTACGGAATCACAAGGACCTCTCTACATCGCTTTTATCCACCTAGTTTTCGCTTTGATTCTTCCCTAGCTTTGAGCTAGTTGTAAGTGATTCTAAACACCCTCTTGATCTTGTCTAAGGTGGTTAATAAGAAGTTTAATGGTTAAAACTCAAGATCATGCGAAAACAAAACTTAAAGTCTTGTTAGAAAGATGAACATGGTGGTTAAAGAGTAAATAATGGTGTAAAACTTGTGAATCTTGTTTAGTAATGATTATTTTATGTTGTTTAATGCTAGTAGTGGAACGGATCGTCATCTAACCACACTAGATCATGTTCATGGAACATGAACTAGCAATATGTTAAGCTTATAAGATACAAGATGACGAACCCTTCCATACATAACCATGAACTTGTGTAAAAATAGTTTTTCTTCTAAACTAGTAGATCTAAAGATCTACAAGTGGTTTTTTCGAAGAACCAAGTGTAAGATGCAAATCATGTTTAAAAGCCGGATCTTTCGTAAACTAAAAGCATTTTTGTGAACAAACAAGTGTGTAAACACTTGTGTGACGAAAGGATTTAACAAGAAATATTTTCGTAATTTTTGACTGAGAAGTTGTAAAGATACATTTTCTTTAAAAATAAAGTTTTCAAGAAACCGATTTATTTTTGAAGATAGAAAGATCTACTAAAAATGTTGGAAGATTACTACATAATTTTACACAACTTACAAGTTCATGTGTTTGCGATTTATGTTTATTTTGACTAGTTTGACGATTGAACATTGAGTGTTGATGATTGGAAAATTGTTGGTTGAATTTTTAAAAGAAAATGATACGCTAGTAAGCGTGGCCACCTCCAGTTACAGAGGAAACTCTGGCGAAATTTTTCCAGAAATATAACACTTAGAATATTTTGGTGACAAGTGTTTATAAATATATTTTTGACTTGTTTTCCAAACAAACTTCGCCATGATTTTTATTATAAAATAACCAAGTATTCGGAGGTGGATTTTCTTAAATAAAACTTGTTAAATATATATTGAGAATATATATTTCATAATAAAACACTTGTGTGATTTTATGATTATTTTGTGAACTATATATTATTTTTAGAGTAAAAATAATATAACTCGTATACACTAAAAAGTAACGACTCCAAAATAATACCAACGCCTTCACAAATAAATATCTAAGTTACACCGGTATTATTATTACCACCCGAACTTTAAATGTAACTTATATGTATTTTCGGAAAAATACTCTTGAATGCGTATTTTGATAAAAGTATTATTTTGGAAATCGTATGGAATAAAATATAATATTTTTGGGAAAAATATGTATATTTTGGAGATAGAATATTTTAGACAAATGAATAAAAATATATTTTATTAAGTGAGACTTAATAATATATTTTTGGAATTACAAAAACGCACATGTATTAAAACCCCCATCCTTGGGAAGGAATATAACTATAGATAATTACGAAGTGTAAATACGAAATAGTTGCCTAACTATTTCCCAAAAACGTTAAACCTTAAGCCAAGGCACGGCCGTCCGTCTAATAGAAGTTAGTACGTGTAGGTCGTCGCGCAGCAGGTTATTTTGGGACGGACTATTTCGAGACGCACTTCAGTGAGTTCATGTCCCCCTTTTCTCTTAACTGTTTTCAGTTTTTATACTTCGGGGGTGAAATACATGTTACTATGATTACGAATGCTTTTTACATGGTATGGTTAGCGTAAGGAGGGTTACTACTTAGATCATGTGAGTGGGTAGGCGGGAACTGGAGGCCATTAATCCTCATTGTAGGACCGAGGGTCTTTAGCGGTAGATCTATCTGGGTGTAGCGAGCCCAGCCCCGGGCCCACCAGTACGGACCTCGGGGTGACTTGGTACCCGACGCAAAAATCTGCTAGGTTTGAGTCTTCCTACTACACTTCACACATATCAATGGCCTTGCAAACCATTGGTGATCTCTTTATTTCCTTATTTGCTACATACCAGGGATTTTATACTTACAAAGGTTTTGCATACTCACTATACATGAACTCGCTCAACATTTTTGTTGATTTTTCCAACTTACATGTATTTCAGGGAATTAGGGATCTGGCGAGGTATGTTATGTTTTCAAGCTGCGTAAGAAGTGCGGTGTCATCCAAGTTTGGGAGTTGTGGCTTTTACCTGGACGAGTCACAAGTCTTGAGCTGTGTTTGTTTCATGTCTGTGGTTGTGTCTTTTGAACAATGTTTTTAGTTGTTATGTTGCATTTTCGTTGCATGTGTCGACATTTGAAAACAATGTTGTGGTATTTTGTTTTTAAAACATGAAGTAATGGATGATCATCGTGGTTTTAAATTCATATAGCTTGATGTGATTAAGCTATGGTATTAAGAAGTCACACCATAATAAACCCACGCTTCCGCAAAGCCAGGGTGTGACAATTTAGTAGGTTTAGTTACCCTTAAAAACATGGTTGTTTGTTTATAAATCTCATTCTTGAAAAGATTTGGTGTTTACAACTTGTAAACATAATTTACAAAAATGTTTATCCATAACATCTTCTTGTTTCTCTAGCGTTTATTTACTTGTCTTTCCACTAAAAATAGTGTAGGTTTAATAAAAACCATGATCCTTCAAGAATCATCTTATTAAACTTGGTTCCTTTAGAAAAAATCATTCACAAGTCTTGGATTTACAAGATTACTAGTTCACTTGGTTTATTACTTTTCAAGAAAAATCTTTTTACTTTCAAGTTCATGTTTAATCAAGGTGATGATTATTTCATGTTGTTACATAATCATCCCTTATCTTGCTAAATCACGTTTTTAATCTTAATCTAGCAAGTTCCATGTAGTGATCAACATCAATATTTCTAGTAATCATCAAGCAAACATCATCTATACATCCAACAACATCATTCTATCCATTTTTCATCATATGTTAGCTTTATGTTTCAAGATTCATGTGTATGTTCTTTAGTGTTCTTGTGATAATCAACTTGTTATATCTTTTAAGCACTCAAAATATGAAGTAAACAATATCAAGAGAGCCTTACCACTAGCTTCAAGCTAGGGAAGAATACTAGAACTTGAAGATGACAAAATGGTTGGATAAAAGCAAACGAAGAAGGTCCTTGAAGATCCGAGAGTTCCACACTTCGTTAGCGACCTTCTTACACCTTATAGTGCACTTGGAATGCTTGTATGATGACCGAAAATGGAGGTGGTAGTGTGGGGTGTTGGATCCGAGAACAAGGGAGGAGAAGGGGAGGTTGATGGTGAGAATGAAGACTTCAAGCTTTCATATAACCATGTTGTGGTGTTGTCCATGGGGTATTATGTCTTCAAAGTACACTACATAATATCTAGTAAATCTCATGGGATCTCCTAATATCTTGGCAAGATTATTAAAGATTTAGCAAGATTTTTGGTGGGGACCACCATGTGACCGTCCACATGTAATGGGGGGGGGGGGGTTAAGTGTAATTTTTGATGGTAAAGGTAGGTAATTAATTGGAAGTTTAGTGTTATGTCTAGTGTTTAAACGTTTCATGCATTATATAGTACGTTAGGGGGTTCGGGAACCATAACTAGCTCATAAAAAGTAAAATAATGCTTCTAGCAATATTTTGGTGTTCCGGGTAATGTCCGGTTGTTCGGTTAGATACCGTTCCGTTAAAGTGCTAAATTGCACCGTTTAGTGTCTTTTAAGTATTCTTTTGTGACACTATCAATTCCCGACACTTAGGGAAGTATTCTGGACCATTTAGTCATGTTTTTGCATGGTAATATCTTGTTATATTGCTGAATTTTGCTGAATTATATAAAATTCAGCTTTTAAAGTGTATTTCGGGTGCTTTTTAGTGCGTATTTTAGCTTTAGGAAAGTCTATATATAAACCCTTGTATGTACTCTTGGGTTTTAATATATTCTTGTCGTTGGACCTACACCTAGGCTCCAATTCTATTGTCTAACTGCTTTCTGTAGATTTGTTGACACAATGTGTCTTACCGGTGAGTTTACTAGTATTTCTGACGCAACACTATCATAAAGTAATTCTTGTAGTATAAAACGTGCATGAATTCACTTGTATGGTATGTAATCAGACAATGTTGACATTTAAGCACATAATTGCAGTCATTAAATAATAATTAAAGTGTACGGAAATTACCGGTTGGGTGCCAGTTGTCACATTCGAGACACCGTAATTATGACAAATGGTGACAAATAGATGAAAACAATCTGAGGATATTAATGGGGTGTCCGAAACATAAGCTTTCGGTGCTACGTTGCAACCCCCACAACTTGTCCGTTTTCGAACCGACAAGCTAGTAAATAATATTTCCGACGCCAAAACAACCAAACGGAAGACATGGCGAACTAGTTAAGCTTATTTTGGGACTTGAAATCACTTCATGCGTCTTTTGATGGCAGAATAACAATTTGCGACAAACCTTCGTCGGTATGAAATAAAGTGCCGTTAACTAGCCGACGACTAAACGGAAACCATCTAAGGTATCAAAATACAATTTCTACTAGTCTAGTGAACTAGTTAATGACGATTAACATTCCGAATCCCTAATTACCCCCTAATGGTGTAATTAAACCCCTAATCACCATACTTTGATTATTCACCAAAATATCTAGATTTTTAAGACTTTTTTTTTTAAATTACAATTTACCCCCCCCCCCCCCCCCCATTTACATATTTCGGTTAAAGTGGGTCCCGCCCGCACTGTAATTACGATGAAACTTGCATGACTTTAAGCATGGTTCTTTGATTTGTTGTTGAATTATATGATGGTGAAAGATTATGAATCATGACATAACTTACTACTTTACCATCCTAACATTTTTCACAACATTTCAAACTTCAAAAACCCTTCTTGTTCTTCTTCTTGTTCACGGCACAAAGCAACCACACAAGAGCCCACCATAAATCCTCATTAAACACCCTAAATCATTCACTTTCAAGACTTTTGATATCATCTAAACATGGATTAAGCATGAGGAAGCATTGGGGAGTTCTTTGGGAGCTTAATCTCTTCTTAATCACTTTGTTTAGCTTATGCAAAGTCGTAAGCCTTCTTTAACCTATATTTAAGCTTCTTACTTAGTGTAGATTTCAAAAGTACAAGTTGATTATCTTGAAAATTAAGAAAAAGTTAATCAACAACCCTAATCTCAAACCTAATAATCTACTAATCATAACTTATTATGTGATTATTTGTGTAGATTAGTGTAACTAGTTAGTGTAATCTTGTTGATTATGTTAAGATTACTGGTTTAAAGACTAGGTTTATGATGATCTTGTGGTTCATATCATGTAGTAACTTAGATTAGTGTTAATCTTGCCATGTTACACTTAAAAATGTGATTTAAACATATATATGTTTAAATCACACAAGATCATCAACTTCAAAGATCATGAGCATTATGTATATGAACTTTGATTAGTGATTCTTGAAAGATAAAACATAGAATGGTCATGAATCAAGGCTTTAAGAACACTTGTGAACTTGGTTTTTAACATAAAACAAGTTTTTGTAATGTTGTTTATAAAAAGTGTTTGTAAAAAGTCTTGGTATTTTAGTAAACTTGGAGAATACAAGACTTAGAGATTTCAAAAAAGTGTAAAACAAATATGATCAAGTTTATGTAAATAATTAACTTGAAAAATGGTTAACTTTAAAGTCTTGAAAGTTTAACCAAAGTACTGCTCATGAGACATTTGAAGGAAAAAGGGGGTATGATTAGTGTTATAAATAATCTTTGGTGATATTTGATAAATTGTGGGGATATAGAAAAATGTTTGATGATTTAAACGCGTTTTAAAAACGTGGGAAACGTCATAGTTTAGGGGAAACTATGGCGAAATTTCCTAAAATCATAATCATGATTAAGCGGGGGTTAAAGTGTGATTAAAATGGTTAATCGCACTTAAGGATCTTAATCATGGTTGGATAAATTTTTGGTAAAAGTTTAAGGGTTAAAACACCTAAATAAGTTTCTAAATACTTATAAGGATTTATATAAGTTAAAAGTGAAACTTATATATATATATATATATATATTTAGGGAAATATATATATTTAGAAAACTCATCAAGGTGTATGAATTATGTGTTAAGTGTATGTATTTAGATAAGATTAGGGTGATCTAAATAATACACCAATGATATCAAGAAATACTTGTAAGAAACAAGTATAAAATACACATGAATACATATGCACAATATCCTCATATAACCACGGAAATGCTAAGTAATGGATACATGAAACTTACTTACATGCTATCCTTAAACGAATCAAACGGACGAGCAGACAATACGGACGACGGAACAAAATTACAAGAAAATATTCCTAAGAAATAAAGTATATTTCAACCGACCAAATAAGACATATAAACAAATCGGTCGAAAAAGGAATATATAACATCCGACAACGACAAAACGAGTGTATCGTCATCGCGAGAAGTTACTACGACACTTAGGCGATCCTTCGACACAAAAATATATATATATATTAAACGACTACAACGACGAGTCTAAAAATAATATATTTTTGGACACTTAACGAATATATATATTACCGATAACAAAATCCGGAAAGTTGAAAACTTATAAAAATTACTAAGTGTTCTTTTATAAAAAGAATGAACATCATAAGAATTCCATACTTAGTAATTTTTACAAAAATGCAAGAATAATATTATGGACTCATAAAACTCATTTTGGGCTAGGCCCAATTGCTTGAATACATGGGCATGGCCCAATAACATTAAAACATGGGCAATGGCCCAATAACATTATAACATGGGCAATGCCTCAATAACATTAAAACATGGGCAAAGGCCCAATAACATTAAAACATGGACAAGGCCCAATAACGTTAAAACATGGGCAAAGGCCCAATAACATTAAAACATGGGCAAAGGCCCAATAACATTAAAACATGGGCAAGGCCCAATAACATTAAAACATGGGCAATGCCCAATGAAATAAATACATGGGTAGAGGAGCAATGACATAAATACATGGGTAGAGGACCAATGACATAAAGACATGGGAAAGACCCAATAACATAAAGACATGGGTAAGGCCCAATAACATAAATGACATGGGCTAGGCCCAATGACATGGGCGAGGCCCAAGGACACGCATGCAAGGCACGAGGACATGTGAAGGGCGAGGCCCGTTCATACACGATTCAATAAATACCAAGTATATATATATACAATTGTGAAATAATTATATATGTAACGATCGAACAAACAAAATACCAACACTACAAAAACACAAAGTTGTTCCAACCATGACAAGTGAAAACATAATAAGAATTCAATATGAACAACTTGTACGAGGTCCCACAAGACCTAAGTGTCTAATAAAGTTAGTACACATGTAGGTTACTCATGCGTACGGACACTCAAATTTCAGTAGTACGATACACGGAACGCAAACCTGTAAGTTTATGTCCCTCATTTCAATGATTTCAATGTTTTATTTTTAAATCAATCAAGGGGAAATACATGTCAAATGAACGGTATGTTAGCTATGAGTTTAGACGATGACAAGATCAATGTGCGTAAGTAGGATGATGACAATAGTAACCATTAATCACTTACTGATCAAGGTGCAAAGGGTGTAGATCTATAGAGCTTGAGACGCGCTCCACTCCTGGTTGGTGCCATAGGAGTGCTTTTGTGATCCCAATGATGTCAAAGTTGTCTCGGTTTGGTTACTTACTTATGGCACATATGTCAGGGTGCAAGCTACACACTGATAGATCCTTAAACTCCATGAATGCTAATAACATACCATGATTACATTACTGGATTACAATTATGATTTCATTACTGGATTACAAACATGATTTCATTACAGGATTTCAAACATGAGATTTCATACGATAACAAAAACTACATGAATTCGCTCAACTTTTGTTGACTTTTTAAAATTACATGTATTTCAGGAAACAAGACATGAGCCGGTGATAGACGGCGGGAAATGGGAATGACATGACAACGAATGCCTTTTATGACAAAAAACAATCTTTTGTTCGAAGTGTAATGGAACTCAATAACTATGTTTTGGATAACATTGTAAAATTTTGTTGCAAATCAATACATACGGCATCGTTGTTGACTTATATATTTGTTTACACGATTGGATGCAATGATTACCTTTCTTAAGCCACACACAATACGCTTCTGCAACTAGCAGGGTGTGACAAGATTGTCTAGAGAAGCGTTTTTATCATGTGAATAGTTTTCTCTTCCAATTGGTTAATTGTAAGTATTGCATTTGCGTTAATGAGATGTTAAATGTTTTACTTTTAATTTTCAACCTCAATTTCCAACATAACACGCCTCATTTCATCTTTTTTACTCTTTTCTTTGATTTCAACAAATCTAGTTCTCCTTTTCCTTCAATTTCCAGAACATTCTCCCCAAACCATAACAAAGTCCTGCTTATGACTTTCTTTATCTACCCATTGATTTCAAAAAAAAGTTATTAACTAACTCAAAAAAAGTTCGTAGTTCTAAATCCTCAAGGCTCAAGGAGCTTTCGTACGCGTGAAGTTAATAATATGAACCCCTAATGAAATAAAGTTACTCACAAAGAAAGTTATTTAATTGTATACGGGTCGTATAACGTTATACGACCCGTATACAAGACATAAAAAAGTGCTCGTATGTTGAGTATATGATTGAATAAAAAATTCAAAAGGTTGTATACGACCTGTATAACTTTATACGGGACGTATATACCTTTTTTGAATCTGTTGTCGCAACTCTATACTTTGATTGTGGATTTAACTTGCAACATGCATGGATGGTTTGTTCACGTTCAATAAGATTGCGAAATTATATTTAATGAAGCAACGGCGATTGAAGGTGCCAAACAGAAACTAAATGAATTATGCAACATTTCGTGAATTCGATTTCATTAAGAAGTAATGGCGACAACCCATGTAGTGAATAGTTCATCCTTCATATCTATTTCACAATCAAATCAACTCATCCTCCGATTTAAGCGGCGTGTTCCGATCAATGTTTATCGACATTGTTACAGGTAATGAAGAAACCCTAAGACGGAACATAATCCCAGAGTGTCTAGAGAAGCGCTTTTATCATGTGTCATATAGCTACAAAACATAGTCTACAACAGCATGTTCATTGACTGAATACAAATACATAGACAACAAACAAGATCGAGCTGCAAATAAGGTAATACTTCCAAGTTTTTGCTTTTTCTTCAAGTGTTCTTCTTTGTTCTTGACTTATCTTTAACTTATCTTCATAATCGTTCTTGCACTTCAACAGAAACTTATCGCGATAGTTGATATGATTAGACACAACGGTCCTCAAACTTATCGCGATAGTTGATACGAGCTTTTACAACAACCATATCGATATTCTAGTTCTCATTTTCCTTCAATTTTCAGAACCTTCATTGTGAACTTGAGACCAGGATGCTCAACAATGGTGGTTATAAGTCTGCTTATGACTTTGTTTATCTACCCATTGATTTCAAAAAAGTTATTAACTAACTCAAACAAAGTTCGTAGTTCTAAATCCTCAACGTTACTGCGTTTTCGTCAATTCTACATATACTAATTAAAAAAATAAAGTTGGTTAATTGTATACGAGTCGTATAACGTTATACGGCCCGTATACCAGACACAAAACAGTGCTCGTATATGGAGTATACGATCGAATAAAAAATTAAAAACATTGTATACGACCCGTATGTAAGAACCTTACTTATATTCAACATTTTTCATATAAGTTTTGACTATAATAGTGTTTAAAAGATTACACATACATTGAAAATATGGACTTCATAAAACCTTTTAAGATTTCAACATTTCAACATCATATTTATGTATTCATCATTTAAAACATGACGACGAAGCGTAGTGCGGAAGCTTGAATTTTTGATCGTGTTCGGTTCTTCATCGGGCTTGATCATCATCCGGTACTTCTAGCCAACCTACATTCCATAAACATGAAATGATTTTAGTTATATTATGTTTATAACATAACAAAACATGTCTGTATGTCAAAACGAACAAAAAAACAACAAAATTCCAGCATTTAAGCTGGTGCTGCACATTCTTCATCGGGCGACAGCCGTCGCGTTGCGCGACGATGATTTTGCCTCCTCGTCGCGTGACGCGACACCCTCTTTTCGACAGAAGGTTATTTAGCTGGTGCTGCACATTCCCAGCAATCCTATTTTTGACGAAAACGGACATAACTTCCTCATTTCTTATCTGATTTATGATCCGTTTCTTCCTACGTGATCGTAATTTAATTCTCCATAATATGGAGTTAAAACCCGACATCTAAATGCATAAAATTCTAGATTTTAAGCCCTCGGCTTGAAATTTAATTATAAATTTTTTGACCCGTTTCACGATTTATTTAACAACTTGTGTCTAAATCATTATAAAACCTTGGACTACTTGTTATCTCAAAATTTTTAACTCGTGAATTATAACTTTCATGAATTATGCGACCAATAACCATGTTATGCGCATAATTCATTTTGATCCGTTAGAGGATTTAAACATTTAAGTTTAAATCCCGCTCTCTCTTTCACACGTAATTTTTCCACGTTTAAGATATTTACTTATCTTCCACCGCAACTAATTTTGTGATGGATTTAATGATGTAAATTGTTTATTCCGAATTTACCCCTTTCGGATTGTTAATTTACGACAAAGAACCATTTTGAGGCATTTGACCCAAATAGGACTTTTACCTTTACTTTTACACTTATCAAGGACTTACTTTATCATAAAACTTATTTTCAAACGACTCATTCGGGCCGTTAGCCCGGATTATCGTTCATGGGCGTTTTGGTCAACCTTCATCTCTTCTTTTACGACGAAGGACTTTTCAACACATATTTGACCAAAATCGTACCTTTTAACTATAGTCTTACTTACACGTACCTGGCTCGGGTGTCACACTCCGATATTTTCACATATTACCGGTGGGCCCGGTGGGGAATATCGTGACGTAGTTGATATCATCATGGTCAAACATACACATAATAGCACAGCGGAAGTCTTGGAATATAAAATATTATTACAAACTCAAATGTATGAAAATATCAAAGTATTTATTATAGACGAGCCTGTAATATCAAATCCACAGGTGGATCTTTACAGAATGCATTAAATGAAGTTTAGCAGACTTTATGGCATCTTTAAGGATTTGCAAGATCCTCTTTTTCGACACCGAGAAACTCCCAGCCTACTACGAGTAGTACCTGCCACTTAGTCTTTTGAAAATACGTCAGTTTTCACTGGTAAATACAATTAACTGACTCTTTTGAAAAGAGTTTATGAAAATTGATTTAAGTGCACAAGGCACAAACCATTTATAACTTGGGACAATTATTTAAGAGAATCTTGTATACAATTTTACATGTTTGTCTTACATATGGGGCCGGTTTAGAAGCCGGTCATGATTAACCGACTCACCACTTATAGAACCCACAAAAGAGTTATCCCCAACATGTGGGTTATATTAGCATTTGCATCTGTCAGGTGTATGCCTACACCCCGTGCATAGGTCGTGGCCATTTTCAAATGAAATGAGCCGAGGATATCCAGGACACGGTCGTATTAACCCCCAATGCTTATGTTATCAAACAAGACAGATTAAAACGGGTTATGTAAATTTATTAATCACAATCCGATTAAATGATTTCATAACCGACCAAGTGGTATTATTATAATACCATATCCCAAGCCCGTATAAGAGAAAATAAGTTAAAAGTATTTACCTGAGCTAATACTTGATTCACAGCAAAATAACTCAGTCATATCCAATCTATCTAAATGCAGGTAGCTTTTACCGGGTGGCTCTAGTCCGGAGTGATGGTATTATATAACCAATTCAGAATGCTAACGGTCTTATTTAAGTCGTAGACTTAAACCGGCTAGCTTAAAGTATCTAAAGCGGTACGACACACTAGATTAAGCGATGACCGGAATAGAATGTGATTTTGTCACACCCTGACTTTTGCGGAAGCGTGGTTATTGGTGTGACTTCTTAATACCATAGCATTCGATCATAACAATGCTATATGATAAAACCAAAAGGTATTCATCCATTAATTAAGTTTAGAAAATACCATAACAACTTGTCTTGAAAACATCGACGTCAAATTAAGTTACAAACCATGAAATGTTCAACTGAGTTCATAAAGACTCCATTAAAGACTTTAAATAAAACTGAGTTTAGAAACATGTATCCCGTCCAGGAGTAAGACGCATCTTCTAAACTCTACTACCCCGGATGACATCTTTTATTTAAACGCAGCTTGAAAACATATGCATACCCTTGCCAGATCCACTAGTTCCCTGAAATACATGTAGTTTAAAAATATCAACAAAAAGTTGAGCGAGTTCATGTGTTCGTGAGTATGTATAAAACCTTTGTATTGTATGTATGAAAGTCCCTGGTATGTAGCAATAAGGAAAAAAAAAGAGATCACCAATGGGTTGCAAAGCCAATGGTATGTGTGAAATGGTGCAGGAAAACTCAAACCTAGCAAACTTGTCTCCGGGAAGAAGACACCACATGGGCCACCCTGGTCCGCATGGGTGTGGGCTCGCTACACCCAAATAGATCTATCACTCATGTCCCTCGGTCCTACGACGAGGATTAATGGCCTTAAGTGTTGTACCCACCCTTCACATAATCTAGTAGTAAACCCTCCTTAGGCTAATCATACCATGTATAAAAATGTATGTAATAATTGTAACATGTATTTCACCCCCGAAGTATAAAACTGAAAACAGTTAAGAGAAAAGGGGGATATGAACTCACAGTATTGCGTCCTCAGCTCGTAACTCAAACTCTGTCAGCAAACACGACTACCTACAGTGTACTAATGTCTATTAGACGAACGGGCCGTGCCTTTGCTTAGTATTTACGTTTCGAGTTCGTTTCTTATATTATTCCAAGTTATAATTACTTGTCAAAATAATATTTCAACTTAAATTATATTTGATTTTGGAATAATTGATTAAACAATATTTCTGTATTAATACTTCTCAAGTATTTAACTTCGTATTTCCTTCCCAATGATGTGGTATTTTATACTTGTATTTGTATTATTGTATTTCTAAAGTAATATTTTCAAGTCTCACTTTTAGAAATATATATGTAATGTATTTTGTCCCAAAAATAATGTATTTTCCAGAAAATATATATTTTTCCAAAATCATACATCTTCTAAATATACTAGGAAAATATATTCCAAAATAATATATTTTCACATTGTCAAAAATATGGTACAACTTTGTAATATTTACAAAAATCATATTTTTATTTCTTGTATCCAAAATAGTATTTACCAAATATATATAAGTGATGGTATTGCTTTTGGATAATAAATTTCACGGTACTTGTTAAGTTATATTATTTTACCCTAAAATAATATAACCATTTCACCAAGTATACAAGTAATCCCACAAGTGTCTTAAATATAAAATATATATTCTAAATATATATTTACCCATTTTTATAAAAAAAAACCAACCTCAAATATTTGTATTTTTGTTACAAAAATTATGGCAAAGTTTATATTGAAGACTTATGATCAAAATATACTTGTAAATACTTGTTAGAAAATATTTTTTTAAGTTTTTATATTTTTAGAAAATTTTGCCATAGTTTCCCCTAAAAACGGAGGTGTCTATGCTATTAAAGCATATCATTTTCTTTTAAAAAATCAACCCAACAATTAATAATCAAACTACACTTCCCAAGTGCAAAAATTATGCAATGTATATAACAACATGAACATGAACTTTCACAAAAACTCGTAGTAACTTGGTAACATGTTTAGTAGACTTAGTTACCCTTTAAAGTGTGTTTATTTCTTAATAAACTTCCTTCTTGAAAATTTTAGATGTTTACAACTTGTAAACATATTCTACAAAAATTATTCTTTTGAACTCTTCTTGTAAATAAAGTGCTCTTACACTTATTTTATCACCAAAAACAATGTACATTTATGTAAGAATCAAGTTCTACTAAAAATCATATTTTGAACTTCGTTTTCTTGGAAAAATCATTCATGAATCTTGAATTTATAAGTTTACTAGCTCACTTTATTTATGGTTTTTCAAGAAATCATTTTATTTTCAAGTTCATGTTCATAAGTGAGGATGATCTTCTTGGGTTAACACATAATCATCCTCTAACTTGCTAAATCATGTGTTTAATCGCAATCTAGCAAGCTCATTATGATGATCAACATCATAATTTCAAGTAAATAACAATCAAGTGTCATGCATGTATTTAACAACCTCATTTCATCCATAAATTATCATATGTAAGCTTATGTTTATGATTCTTGTTTAAGTCTTTTAGTGTTCTTGTGATTTATATCATAGCATATCTTTTTAACAAACAAAATAAGAAATAGAAACTAGTAACAAGAAGCTTACAACTAGCTCAAAAGCTAGGGAAGAACACAAGAGAAAAGATGATGAAAATGGTGGATGAAAGCAAGCAATGGAGGTTCTTTAAGTTCTACAAGCTTCAAGCTTCACAAGACACCTTCTATCACCTTGGAGTGAGCTTGGAATGAGTGGGTGGTGGTTGCAAGGTGGTGGTGGTGGCGGCACTTACTAGGGCCGAGAGGAGAGGGAGAGAGTGAGAGAGTTGTGATGTTGTGAAGTGTGAGGAGTATCATGATCTCTAGATATTTCATACCTTACTTATAGCCATACTTACATATATTATGTCCACAAGATCAAGCAAGGATCTAGAGAAGATCATGGGAAGATTGTGAAAATTTTTGGTGGATCAAGGTGGGGCCATCTCATGACCGTAAGTAGGAAGGGGAGGGGGGTCTTGTGTAAGTTTGAACCATATCTAATAATATCAAATAAAATCCAAGGAAGATCTAAGCAATATCTAATAAAATCAAATAATATCCCATAATATCTTGCAAGATCTAATAAAATAAGAATGAAATCTTGTGGGGTATGGTGGTGGGGTCCTCCCCTTTGGGCCGTAAATATCATATGGGGGGGCGGGTTAATTGTAACTTTTGATGGTAAAGTTAGTTAGTTAGGGTGTTAAGTGTAAAGTCTAGTGTCTTATGTGTATGGCACATTATATAGTGTGTTAGGGTGTTCGGGGATCATAACTAGCCCAAAAATAATTAAACAACGTTTCTGGCAATATTTCGGTGTTCCGGGTAATGTCCGGTTGTTCGGTTAGATACCGGTTCGTTAAAGTGTCAAGATATTCCGTTTAATGATCTTTATGTTACTTTTTGTAACACTTTTAATTCCCGACACTTAGGAAAGCATTCAGGACCATTTAGTCAAAATTTTGCATGTAACTAGCTTGTTAAAAAGCTGAATTTTGCTGAAAAATGCAGAATTCTGCACTATTAGTGGGTTTTAAGCACTTCCCGGCACTGTATCTATCACCTAGTGACGCAGTTATATGGTCCTTACTTCCCTACACACCATACTAGTGTAGTACCTTGTCCCTGGCCCATACTGGGTCTCAAAACACCGTCTGTCTATGTACTGACATTGTCAGCATGTTTCTGAGTTATCCGCTAACTGTGCTAACTGTGCTTTGTGCATCGTTTATGTCACTAGAGTTTGTATGTGATAAATGGTGTGACAGTATGTAATATGTGATGCACATGTATGTATGATACAGAAATCAGACAGCAGTTTAAGTCATTAATTGTAATTTAGCACAGTCATTAAGCACGAGTCAACATTAATTAATTGTACGGATACATGCAAATTTGGCAGTTGTCACTGATTTAGACCCGAAAAGTTTGGATACTTGTATAATATGGGTGAACTAAACACATTCTGGATTTTGAGATAAAAATGATAAGGTTAAACCCGTTTCGGCAAACTTACGTAAACTAGTTACATAAACCGATCCGAATGCGTAATTGCATAACGGGCAACCAAATGAACTATATACAAGTCTCATATGTTATTATGCTTAAAATGTGTTAATACATCAGTAGGATGTTAACATATATGCCCAAAAAGTATTTAAAACCAAATTAAGTCCCGTAGGACATTTTGGTCATTTCACCCTTTATAAAAGAGGTTTTAAAGCAAAATGAGGTTTGGGTCTTTGGTAATCAGTAAAAATATTTATTTTATCACATTACATCAGTAAGATATTATATATATGTGAGGTTTACCAATTATGGCCAAACTATGCCCCGAAAGGGCATTTTGGTCATTTCACATATGCTTTTAAGGACATTTTTGGAAGTTTGAGTTCATGACTTATACCTACTGTAATGATATTAAAATTTGTTTAAAAATTAAGTAGGTAACAAGTCTTAGGTGTTAATTATGGTTTAAAACCATACTATGCACCTAAATTACGTAAAAATCGCTAATTGACGATAATTAAGGTGTTTTATGGAAATCTGAGATTTTGATCAGTTTTGAATACTCAAAATAATTTATTTAATTTATAAAATCAGTAGGAAAAGGTTTGGCATTCAAATCATTTGTTAATCTCATTTTATGCATAAAAAGGATATTATCGTCATTTACCGAATACACAAGAACTCCATGATATGATCAGTTTATAATCTGACCAAAAATCCTAAAAATCCTTAAAAATAATATCTTAACAGTAGGTAAAGAGTTTTAGGTCAAAATCCAAGTTTAAACATGCCTTATGCAAGATATCGCAATTTAATTAATAAAAAGCTTCTATTTACGATATCGAGCATAACTCCTGTTTGAGACCAAGAACTGATGTGAAATTTTCGGGACATACTTATATATCAGTAACAAAGGTTTTTGTCCTCTCACATTTCTAAAAATCTTGTTTATATGTCAAAAGGGCAAAATGGGCATTTATAAGCATATTAACAGAGATTAGCATATAATTCAAACTACTAAGGACCAGGTAATATAACGTTAGGGGTTATACTACAACATAATACGGTCCTAATTGAAGCTTAAAACATAAAGGATTTAAGCTATATTGGGTCATAACTGAAAGTCAAAGCAAAAGTCAAGCTTTTGCGACTTTCGGTTGCGAACCGACCCTAAACTCAGAATTGTCGGGTTGAACATGCTTAGACATGTTCTAATAATAATTACCAAGTTATTAGAGTGTTAAAATATAATTTATGACCTCTGCATCATTGGTTTTAATTATTATTTATAATTCTGCCAAGTTTGACTTTTTAACAAAATGGTTTGACCCGACAATTAACTAAGCAAACGAAAGAATTAGGAGGTGCCCTTTTGAGGGTTAATCACCTACCTAACTATGGTCACATAACCACATTCATCTCGAATAGTGGCTGGACCATTTGAGTTTAAACCGAAGGTCAAAGTTAATTTACGATAACTTGACTTTTCGGTTTTTAAATCATAAAACTGAACTAAAGAGGGGGCTAAGACACTTACAAAGGGTCCTAGCAATCTTTTCTACTAAAAATGAGTTCCCTTTCAGATCAGGAAGCTCCAGAATTGAGAGAGAGGAGAAGATTGAATGAAATGTGTAATTTGTGGAATGAAGAACACCACCTATTTATAGATTTTGGAGGGTCCTTGGATGATCAACAGGTGTTAGGAGGCTCTTGGGATGTTTACACATGTCCTAACAGCTGTTATACTTAGTTTGGAGCCCAAGGAAAACGATTTGATTGGTTTAGAAGGGATTGAAGTGGGCTGCACGCCAAAAAAACGAAGCTGCCCAGACCTGGGCGTAGGCTACACTGCAGGGGGCGTAGGCTACGACCTGCACAGATCAAACACACACAACAACTTTCAAACTTTGTCATTTTTGGCCCCCTTGTCTTCTATACTTGCATGTTTTGTTATAATTAGTACAAAAGCCCTCCTTGGCCAATATTAGACACACCCAAGAGTATGATCGAACATCACGGAGTTCCCGATTCGGTTAAAAGGTCTCTCAAAGGCGTAGTTTCACACATTGACGCTTTTTGTCCTTTTAACGCACAAAGTTGTGCGTAATATCGTTTAACGATATCAAAGCCTTTCATAGCCCAATTAAGCATTCCCGAGAGTATGACCGAACATTACGACACTCCAGTTCGCTTATATGGTCCGTCAAAGGTGTAGTTTTAGATGTTGACGCTTTTGGTCCCTTTAACGCGAAAACTTGCGTGTATCATTTTTTAATAGCATTAAAGCCCTATGAAGCTCATGTTAAGCATTCTCAAGAGTATGATTGTACATCATAATACTTTGGGTTCATTAAAAGGTCATTCAGAGGTGTAATTAAACATGTTGACGCTTTTAACCCCTCTAACGTACAAACTTGCGCGCAACTTCACTTATTGGCATAAAAGCCTTGAATGGCCAATATTAGGCATTCCCGAGAATATAATCAAACATTATGAAGCTCTCGTTTGTTAAAAGGTCACTCAGAGGTAAGAATTAACATGTTGACACTTTTAACCCTTCGTCGCGTAACTTTCAAATAATTACGCAAACGGCTCCTCTCGTCCAACAAGTGGCTCATTTGAGAATACTGACACCGTATAAGGTCACTCAAAGGCCTACTTTAGGCATGTTGACACTTTCAGTCCTTCTATACTCAAGGTTTTCGATTTTTGATGAAATTAGTCCCTCACAGTCAACGTTTGACTTTGTTTGGGTTCATTACACGTGTCATCACATCATTGGACACGATTTTACGAGGTGTTACATCCTCACCCCCTTAAAAGAAATCTCGACCCTGAGATTTGCTCAAAAAGATGGAAGTACTTTCTGTCGTATAATGGACTTAACTTCCGCAGTATATTAGGGACCTCTACAGGCATCCCAATTGACCCATTCAATAGGTACATGCTTCTTTTTGGAGCTTCTTAACCTGTCGATCCTTGATCGATATAGGTATTTCAATAAACCTCAGGCTTTCATTAATCTATACGTCTTTATGAGATGTGGAACACATTGTGAATTACACTAAGCTCCTTAGGCGAGTTTAGCTTATAAGCTATACTGCCGACACATTCGATGATCTCAAATGGTTCTATATATCCAGAGCTCAACTTGCCCCTTATACTGAAACGTATGGTACCCTTCCATGTTGGTATTTTCAATAGAGTCTTATTCCCTACTTGGAACTTTAAGAGATTTGCGCCTCTTGTTCGCATTGCTCTTCTGCCGATTACTGGCAGCTTTCAAACAATTACGGATTCATATTATCTTATCCGTTGTCTTTAAGACAAATCTCAGATCCTGATAATTGGGCTTTCCCGATTTCCTGCCCAACAAATGGGCGTTGACTATTTCTCCCAAACAAGGTCTCCAATGGAGCAGCCTTTATGCTTATATAATACTATTGGTTATAGGAGAACTTAATTAGGGTGAGATAGTTATTCCAACTACTACCCGAATCACTCTTAAGGAGTTAACTACTCTCATGGTTAGTCGAACAAGTCAACGATCCTGGGCAGCTAATTAACGATTCTCAATCGCTTCCTATCTAGGGTTGCGATAATCAATGCACAAGCATATTGCATCGTGCTTTCCTTTAACAACAATAATCGGAGCTTCTAATACGATGAGTTAATAAACTCATGTTGTTAACTCTTAGTTCTTTCATTTCCATTGATGTTAACCGATATAGAGCTTCTGTGATAGATACAACTCTTAATAGGATGTCAATCCTAATTCCTCTTTGCCTCTCAGGAGGTAAACAGGGTAGTTCTACTGAGAAGAAATCAAGTTATCCAAATATGATAGAGGTAGCTTCAATCTTCGACCTTGGTCCACTTACCGTCGCTTATGCCATGCAAATGACACATCTGATTTACGAGTGCATGGATGCCTTAAGTAGAGACGCTTACTTAGGCATTTCTATTATGGATATCTTCTTTGAATACCACTAGCTGACTTTAGTATAATATGACCATTGGTATATCTTAGTGGTTCCATGCATTAAACCTCCATACTGATCAGGCATGGAAGCAATCTATGGAACACACTAGGTTACGCCAATCCTCATATGGCGCTTTTATCAAACATAGTTGGCACTCGCAGTTGATAAAATCAATGAGAAAAATAGTTAAAATAACATATATTGTCGTACTCTATTCAAAGAAAGAGTACTCTTTAGATTTTTACAGAAGGGTTCATCGTCGATAATAGAAAAATTGCTTACTATGGTTTCCTTGGTAAGTTATACCTTATACTTAGCATCTGGAGCTCTTATGAGTATCATCATAAGTTTGCCAAGCTTATGGTCTATGAAAGACTTATTATTGCCTGTATCAAAAACAGGACACTTAGCAGAAATTATCATTGGTAAATGATAAGGAATGTACTTGATGACATCATGTACTGCCTTTTGGCATTCATCAGGTGAGTTCAGGCATTTCCTTTCTTAGCCTTTCCAGGCTTAGCTGTGTCACACCCCGACCACGTAAAACAACAAATCGTGGAGGAAACGTCGGGGAGTGTTGTAACAGAATTATTGTTTCACAACCATGGATACAAAAGAGTTTCGTTTTATTTATTCATTAAGTAAATTACATTGTCTTTGAAACTGAACAAGCAAGTTATATATCGACTATCATTGTTATTATGTCACTAAGGTCTCGTCCAGATCCTATGTGACTCATGCATCCTAGCAATCAACATTAAGCAACATCACCTGAAACATATGTAAAAACAAAGTCAGCAAAGAAATGCTGGCGAGCACATAGTTTTTGTGTGAGTGTCAGATTCATGGCTCGTTTACACGTTGAAATTGTTGGTGCATCCGTCTTTCGACTTCGTCTTGTATCGAGTCTTGTATTGTATTAAATAGATAAGGGCACGCAAAACGAGAAAAATGTGTTTATAGGTAATTTTGCACGAAATTAGATTTCGCATGAAACTAATTTCGCTTGGACTATTCCGTGCAAAATTAGCTCTCCTATAAATACTAGATGTGCCTTGTCATTTGTAACTTTCCGGTTTCAGTACCGAACTGCTGCCGAAGTGTCTACTCGCTGTAAATCTTTGTCAAATCAATCAAAAGACAGTTTAAAGTGTATTTCTAGCTGAATTGAACTTGATACGTTTGTTTCCGGCTCTCGTATTGAGAAAAACACTTCTGAACGACTCGTTCGGGTCAGAAAACGATCCTACAAGTGGTATCAGAGCTCAGGAGGAAGAGTTCATACCAATTCAGCTGCAAATTCTGATTTCTACACCTTCTTTTTCAAAATTAACAAGTTTTTACGGTCAAAATGCTTTGAATTTCACACATTATGTGCGAAATTGTGTTTTAACAAACCCTTGAAAGTTTCAGACTTAAAATCGGACTAAAACTTGATCAATTTTGGCAAAAACAGCTCGAGATGATGACATCAGCAGTATTTCACACGAAATTAGGTTCTTATTTCGCTTGAAATAGCCTTATTTCGCACCAGATTGTTATTTCGTTTGACAGTTTCACACGAAATTATATATTTCGCACAAAAGTGTAATTTCGCTTGAGTATTTCACACGAAATCACATATTTCGTTTGAAAGGGTGTTATTTCGCACGAAATCAGTAATTTCGCATCAGATTGGTTATTTCGTGTGAAGTTGGTATTTCGCTTGAGTTGGTATTTCGTGTGAAAAGGTGATTTCGCTTAAAAGTGTCTAATTTTGTGAAATTTGTTACCGAAACATGGAAGAGGAATTTTATAACGCATTTGCTACTACCCCGACTACTCCGACATCTGTTACTCAGAACTTGAACATGGAAAATGAAACGGGCACTATGCAAAAACCACCAAAGCTCATGAACATCGAGGAGTATAAAGGATGTGAAGAACGGTTTGAGAATTGGGTTTAAGCAAATTATTTGGATGCTTGGGAATGTATTGAGACGAAATATGTTAGACCGATGACTGATGATGAGGAGGTGATTGCAATTAAAGATCTTAGTGCTGAAGATAAAAAGAAATATAAAAATGAAAAGATGACGACGAGTTTATTGCAGCAAGCTGTTAAGGAAGATATCTTGGTTTTATTGCAACACAATGGAACTACTTATTCAATTTGGAAAGCGTTAAAATCAAAGTTTGTTGGAAGCAAAGAAATGATTAAAAACAAGAAATCACTTTTGAAGAAAGAATTCGATTTATTTCGTGGTTTGAGAACTGAAAGTACAAAGCAGATTATTGAAAGATACTGCAATTTGTTAGTCCAAATGAAGAGAGTAAGCATCACAAAAGATAATGAAGAATTTATTGAGAAGTTGGCTGATGCTTTACCACATGAAACTTGGGGCACATATCTTATGATGCTGAGAAATAAGAAAGATTTTGGGAATCTGACACTGAGCAAGTTCATTGAAAAAATTGAAGCTCAAGAGATGGAACAGAGGAAGATCTCAAGAATGAAAGATTTTGATGGTGAACAAGATATCGGTCTTTATTACAAAGGAGGTATCAGTGACAAGACCAACATGTCACCAAAGGTTGAAACTGCATTTAATGCTAAAAGTTCATCAGGAAGATCATCTAAAGGATCACACAGCAAAACTGAATTTTCTTCATATCCATCATATGATCCAAACTTTTCAACAACCAAGAATGGAAAGAAGTTACAATGCAACATGGTATTAGATCTTGAAAATGGTCAAAATTACACTGAGGAGGTTGCAAAAAGTCATATGTCTTTGTTGGTGACTGTGTTAGAGTCATATGAAAGTCTAGTGGCAGGTCGGATCGGGAATCCAATGTTGACAAAAGAGGATTACGATCAGATTGATGCTGAGGAGATGGAATTGATGGATATAAAGTGGTGTTTGGCGAGTGTTTTGAGGAGAGCCGAAAAGTTTAAACAAATTACTGGAAGAGATGATTTCCGTGATGCCAATGTTTCTACTTTAGGTTTTGATAAATCTAAAGTTACTTGTTTTCGTTGCAGGGAAAAGGGACACTTCAAGAGAGAGTGCACAAATCGCGAAGCAAGTGGAGCTCAAAATCCGTTCAACAACAATGACTACTATCGAAAAGCAATTTATCACCAAGTTGCTCAACAACAACAAGAACCACAAACTGCACATGCTAGGAAGGCACTCGAGGAGTCATCAAAGAGAGCTTGTATCGTGAATCAAGATGATAAAAAGTCAACAAAAGGATCCAGTTGGGATAAATATATTTCAGCTGACAGCAAAGCATGTCTGATAGATCAGGATGATGAAAGACTACCAGAAGGTTTTAGCTGGGAAAATTTCAGTTGGGATGACTATGATCCTAACAAAACTTCAAATCACAAAGCTTTTGTTGCTCGAGTTGCTGAAGATAGTGATAATGATGATGATTATTATGCAAGAAGAATGGAAGAGCACTTAAAATTTATGGAAGAGAGTGACAGTGATGATGAAAAAGCTAAAAAGAAAAAGAAGAAAGTTAAAAAACCTGTCAGCAGTGATGATGAAGAAGTTCCTGTGATAAGGAAGAAAATAAAAAATATTCCAGTTTTTAAAGTTGATGAAGAAGCTGATGCACAAAAGATTCCTGTGAAATGTGAAAATTGTGAAGCAGTGAAGAAGCAAAACAGTACTTTGATTCATAACATGAACAGATTGAAAGAATCCTATGATGTTCTGAATAAAGCAATGAATCAGTACAACCAATCAAGCAGTGAACAAGCAACAGCCATGAAAACACTTCAAGGAGCTTTCATGACTAAGCAGAAAGTCGTCAACAATTACATTGAGAAGTGTGCTGTGCTGGAACAAAAAGTGGAAACATAAAGAATTGAAACAGAAAGAGTTAATAGGTTGTTAAAAAGTTACTCATGTACTTCTTATGTTATTGACATGATTTATCCAACCGTTGAAGGCATGAAGGCATTTGATGAAGATGAAGTATCTGAAGACAAGAGTTCTGAAAAGAAGAAGGATACTGAAGTGAAAGATTCTGGTAAGAAACAAATTGTCAGTTACAACAAGTGTCCACCCCCGCTTGAAAATGGATATTCTCCACGAAATCCAAATTCAGAAAGAGTAAAAAAGGCAACCAATTTACAGTGGGAGTCTGAGTCTACAGAAAATTTGCCAGAAAACATTGATGTTACTTTCACATCGTCTGACACTGATCATGAGTCCGAATTAATAAAGAAAGTGGTCGATCAGGTGTTGGATAACGATGAAACCAAGGAGTCAAACTCAGAGTCAAAATCTGACAAGTCAAAGTCAACAGTCAAAAAGGAGAAACGGGTTTACAATAAAGAATTTCTGTTATCAAAATCTAATTTGAATGACGAAACATTCAAAGTGGCTTATACTTTGAATGATTCTGACAAATTATATTCTGATGAAGAATTTCCAATAAGAGGTGTTAAAACTGAAATGATCAAAAAGGTTTTCAAACTAACAAAAATTAATATTTCTGAAATAAAAGATGTAAATCTTTCGGTAAAACCTAAAAAGTACACCTCAAGAGTTCAACAACGTTTAAACAAGAAAAAGGGTTACAGTTCTGGTTCTGGTTTTCAAAAGAAACCAAACCATAACGGTAATTTCAAAAGAAAAGGTCTTGGTTTTATTCCACTGAAAAATCATGAAAATGAGAAAACTTATAAACCAAAAACTGTTTTTGTTTCAGGAATATCATCTGAAGAGGAAAAGGAGCAGTTGTTCAGAAATCAATCAAACAAAGAATTCCTTGCGAAGAAGCAAGAGGAAATAGAGAAAAATGTTACTCAACAGAAAAAGGAAACGAGAACCTGTTTTCAATGCAAAACAGTTGGCCATATTGCCAGGAATTGTCCAAATGAAATTCAAACAAAACAGGGAGTTTCTCTTAAACAGAAAGAAAATATGGTTGAGAATGAATCACCAACCAAACAATTTAAAATTTTCAAAAGAGTAAACTGCCATTTTGGTCCCTGTGGTTTGGCCAGTTTTGCCACTTTAGTCCAAATCTCAAACTTATTACATCTGGGGCCCTGTGGTTTGCATTTTGTTGCCATTTTAGTCCAAAATCTAAAATGTCTGATTTTTGACTGATTTACTGACCCTTTTTTGTTCTGTTGTGGAGGGGTATTTTGGTCATTTTGGAATTATTATTAACATTTTTAATTAAACAATAAACATTAATCAATAAACCCAATAAACCCATTTTGACTTCCTACATTAATCAATAAACCCAATAAACTCAGATCCATTTCCCCCAAATTCATCCACCTTCACTACCGTCAACACCGTCAACCAACAACCACTGTCAACACCGTCGCAACCAGCACCACCACCGCCTCCTCCTCCCCCTTCGCAACACCGTCGCAACACCACCCTCTCTCTCTCTCTTTCTCAGTCTCTCTCTCCTGAACTCTTCTTACTCCAGCGATGGCGGATAACAACCACCGTCAACACCGTCGCAACCACCACCACCACACATCCACCCCCGCCCCAAGCCATTCGACCATCACCACCGCCACCTCCTCCCCCTTCTCACCACCACCGCCACCATAACCGTTCCCCAAAATCAACCAAACCGTCATTTTAAACCCACAACGAATCACTCGCCAAAAATCTCTTAAACGCTGAAGAACAGCTCGAACAGCTGTACTCACGGAGAAAAGAGGATTATAAAGCGAATGCGAGGGTTGTTGAGATATTCGCCAGCCACCGTCACGGGTGGCAGCAGGAGGAGAAGCGGCTGCTCCGCCAGATCGATGATGACGTGGAGGAGATTGCTAATTTGAGGGCTAAAGTTGAGGATCTTGAAATTAGGGTTCTTGAGTTGCAGAGAGAGGTGAGTGAGAGGGATGAGTTGTTGAATTTTATGAGTAATAATAATAATAGGGATGATGATGATGGAGAGTTTTATGGGAAATTTAGGGGTTCAGATGAAAATGTTAATGGTAATGAAAAGGATTACTATAATGTGGGTGATTTGGGGCTACAGTGCCTCCCTTAACTGTGTTTCTTCAGATCTGACACTGTACAGCTCCGGTGATGATGGGGGTTAGCAGATAGTGTGATGGTGGCTGTGGGTGGTGGTGGTGGTGGAGAGGGAGCGAGGGTTTTGGGGCATCTGGGGAAGATGAAGAACTAAGAAGATGAAGAACATTGATCTTTTACAGGGATTAGTTTTATTTAATGTTTAAAAATGACCAAAATGCCCCTGCACTACAGGACAAAATAGGAGGTTGCAACAGTAAAAAAATAGGGTTTTTGGATTTTGGACTAAAATGGCAACAAAATGCAAACCACAGGGCCCCAGATGTAATAAGTTTGAGATTTGGACTAAAGTGGCAAAACTGGCCAAACCACAGGGACCAAAATGGCAGTTTACTCTTTTCAAAAATTCAACGTTTGAGGTTGGTGAATGTTCAAAAAGGTTTTACAAGAGAAAAACAAATCTTGACAACCACAAGTGGGTTGTTAAGAAATCTGATGATAGTTCTAGCAATGATTCTGATTCCACAAAGTCAGAGGAGCCACGTGTTGAGTTGAAATTGGAAACATCAGTACCGCCAATGGATGATGTTAATTTTCCACCATTGAGGGCTGAGAATTTTAAAGAAAAAGTTGGCAGAGTTGAGATTTCAAATCAATTTTTCTCTGAAAAGAAAGAATTTGATATTGAAAAACCCTTTAGCCCCACAGTTCAGAATATTTTTGGAAAAATGGTTGACGGGAAGGTCAAAGGGGTAAAAGAATTTGACGAGAAGAAAACAAAGAAACCAGGTAAAGATGGGTCATCCCAGGTTTGTGACTGGGATGGAACCTATTATGATGATTGAAAATCAGGACTTGCCGGAGCTCCCAGGTTGGTAAGAGTGGAGCAGGAATCGGCATCTTTCTTAAGAAATTCACGTTTGTGATATTTCGATTTACAAGTGGTAAATCAGGGACATTAAGTTGTACTTGATTTTCTACAAGTGGTATTTGATGTTTGAATTTAAAACTGTTATATTTTTCAAAAGGTTGAAGATGAAAGAACAAGGTGATGAATTGAACCCCTAACCTACAAGTGGTTTGTGAAAATCAACAAAACTTATTTTCCGGAAAAACCATTTAAACAAACTTAAGTGTTTTGAAATCATAATGGGAAAATAGTTTGTTGTCAGGGGGAGTTCTGATTGTTTATGCCAAGTGGATGGCGAATTGAAGTGATTCGACAACATTTGTCACGTTTCTTGTACAGTTTGTTTTCAAATTTCCTTTAAATGGTTTTGAATTTTAGGGGGAGTAAGTATTTCTGAAAATCCAAAAACATTTGAAAATTTGAAAAAGCCAAAAACATGATAAAAGCAAAAATGAGTTTTGTTGTGAAAAAGAGGAAATGATAGTACATCAGTGGACGATCACAACATGCTAAAGAATTGGAAAGAATAATGTGATAAACGGTCACACTAATGATGTGCCAGTAGGTTTTTACACATTTAGTAGATTGTGACGAGATATAAATCTAGATATCAAACTTACTTATCTCGTGGGGAACATCTCTCGGATATATAGGTAACCCCCGAAATCTTGTTTGAAAGGTCCCTCTTTCTGAGATACTAGGTCTTTATGCTCAGTGATATATGGGGTATTATCCCGGGACTTCTGATTTTGCGGAAGCAATGGCCTAGTCCCCGTATAATACTTTACGCTTGCTTGAAATATAGCACCCCCTCAGCATAAAAATGATGAAACATTGAAAAATGCTAATCATGTGCTGTTGAAGAAAAGATTCTCTAAAGGGAACACACCAAAAGTCGAAGCCGTCATCTCTCTGATTTTGCGGAAGCAATAGCTTGAGCTCTCACGGCCCTCGCATTTAACCCCTTACAGATATCATCTAGGTATACTCACCTGTAAGACTGAATATTGGGATCTGGATACGGGAGTATATTCTGAGGTGGGACACGCGAATAAGTTAAGTGCTTAAAACATTAATCTCGTATCTCGAAACAGTTGAACTTTGTGTGAAAATTTAAAGTGGATCAGTATACTGACAATCTACGTGAATCGTTTAGAACTTAAAATGTTTAAAGCTTAACGGTGTTGGTGATTTGTCTCAAAAACTGATATGATCCTCTTACACAAACTCACAAAAATATTGTCTGTAAATATTTCTTTACTGCTTTCTTTTAATATAAAAATTCAAAAAGATTTTAAGTGTGTTTTAGCATAAATTTTTCAAAAAATCCAAAAAGATTTTCGACAACTGATGTTGAAAAGCTGATTTTCAAAATTCCAAGTGCTAAGCATGATGAACAGGTTTGGGATAGTTTTTTTTTTAATATAAATGGTATTTATACAAGTGGTCATTAGAAAGTTTTTTAAAATGATAAATTTTTCTATTCATACTAGTGGTTCATTAGAGATTAACATTGTAAAATCTTTTGTTGTGTGTTTGTATCTACAAGTGGTTAGCAGAGAATAAATTTGTAAAATTTTAAATTTGTGAAATTTATTTCTGGGTTAAGATTGTGCAGGTTAGCCAGGTTTTGATCCTGAATAGGATATGAGCCACGTCATGATCTTGAACCTATGAAAGCAAGACTACGATCCCAGCACAATTCAAGGGGGAGTCTGCTAGCAAAGGGGAATCTGAAGTTATATAGAGCCAAGTTCTGATCCTGGACCTGATGTTCATGCAAGCTGATGATGCTGATGAACTTAAGGAATCAAGAGACCTGATCAAGAGGAGTATAGAGCCAGGTTGCGATTCTGGAAGAAAGAGAAAGAGAAGATTGAGGATACTTTACATTGTTAGATATTTCGGAGAAGTTCGAGAAGACTGATAAAGATTGAAGATTGAAGACTCGACACCGAAGACTTCGTCAACATCCGAGGGGGAGTCTGTTGGTGCATCCGTCTGTCGACTTCGTCTTGTATCGAGTCTTGTATTGTATTAGATAGATCAGGGCACGCAAAACGAGAAAAATGTGTTTATAGGTAATTTCGCACGAAATTAGATTTCGCATGAAACTAATTTTGCTTGGACTATTCCGTGCGAAATTAGCTCTCCTATAAATACTAGATGTGCCTTGTCATTTGTAACTTTCCGGTTTCAAAACCGAACTGCTGCCGAAGTGTCTACTCGCTGTAAATCTTTGTCAAATCAATCAAAAGACAGTTTAAAGTGTATTTCTAGCTGAATTGAACTTGATACGTTTGTTTCCGCCTCTCGTATTGAGAAAAACTCTTCTGAACGACTCGTTCGGGTCAGAAAATGATCCTATAGAAATATCTCGTACAACTTCGTTAATTGATATTAGAAACCTTGTTTTGTAACGTGTTTGTATTGTAAAATGAATAACCAAGTCAAAACAGATTGGTTATAATTTATAAACCTCAATGCCATGAATCTTAACCCAAAACATTTGTTTATGTAAACCAAATCATAAATCGTTCTCGTAATAATACTCGCATGGTTTATATAGTTTCGTAAACATCGTTGTGTGACATCGTTTAACTCGTTCTAGTTATAGATCATCGTTCATTTGTTTAAATCGTTCAAATCTTTCCAAATCGTTCACTCATTCAAATCGTTCTCATTTTAATTAAGAAAACTACTTTTGGTCGTCTCGCTAATAACATTTGTTAGTGCATACATCTGTCGACTTCGTCTTGTATCGAGTCTTATACTAGATATGTTAGATCAGGGCACGTTGTACGAGAAAATAGATAAAAATAAGATGTGTTTATGAGTATTTCGCTTGAAGGAGGCCATTTCGCTTGAAATGTCAAATGACAAGTTCAAGCGAAATCCAGTGTGTTGAAATGTCAAATGAAGTTCAGGGAAAAGAAACTAGAACTTGTTTTAGATGCAAGGAAGCTGGTCACATTGCATGGAACTGTCCGTCAGCTACCAAAACAAAACAGGGAGTTTCTGAAAAACTAAAAGAAGTTATTGTTGATAAGACCGAACTACCAACTGAGAAATTTAAAGTGTTTAAAAATTCAACATATGAAGTTGGTGAATGTTCGAAAAGGTTTTACAGAAGAAGTGTGAAGCTTGACAACCAAAAGTGGGTTGTTAAGAAATCAAGTGTAAAATATGGCAATGAATCTGATTCCACAAAATCAGAGGAGTTACATGTTGTTAAAAAGGAAGAAAACTCAGTTTTTTCAATGGATGATGAGAACTTTCCACCATTAAGGACTGAAAATTTTAAACAAAAGATTGGGAAAGTTGAGATCTCGAATCAATTTTATTCTGATAAGAATGAATTTGATGTTGAGAAAGTTTTTAATGGAAATGTAAAGAAAATTTTTGGAAAAATGATCGATGGGAAGGTTAAAGGGGTAAAAGATTTCTATGCTACAAAGAAAGCAACATACAACCCGACCAAAGATGAGTTAGTATCACCCAAGGCTGGTCAGGCTTGGGTGGACATTTTATTTGCTTAAAAAAAACCTGACTTGTCGGAGATCCTAAGTTGGTAATCGCGGATCAGGAATCGGCATCTTTCTTAAATATTTGATTGTGTCAAGGAATTTTAAAAGTGTTATAATTTGCAGGAATTGCCGGAGCTTCCAGGTTGGTAAGTGTGAAGCAGGAATCGGCATCTTTATTGGTAAAATGATTTTGTGTAGATGTGGTATTCCTACAAGTTGGTTGATGAAGGTTTACACCTACAAGTGGTAAATCAAGGACATTAAGTTGTACTTGTTTTTCCTACAAGTGGTTAATCAAGGTCATTAGGTTGAACTTGATTGGACCATACTTACAAGTGGTATTTGAAGGACAATATGATGAACCAAACCCCTAACTTTACTAGTGATAAAACCAACAAAATTTATTTTCCGGAAAAATCATTTTGGTTAAAACAAACTTAAGTGTTTTGAAATCATAATGAGAAAATAGTTTTGTGTAAGGAGGAGTTCTGATTGTTTATGCCAAGTGGATGGCGAATTGAAGCGATTTGATATCGGTTGTCAAGTTTTTGTACAGTTTATTTTCAAATTTCCTGAAATGTGTTTGCATTTTAGGGGGAGTAGAAATTTCTGAAAATCCAAAAACATTAGAAAATTTGAAAAAGACAAAAACATGATAAAAATAAAAATGAGTTTTAGTGTCTAAAAGAGGAAATGATAGTACATCAGTAGACAGTCACAGTATGCTAAAGAAATGTAATGTTTAAATAGCATTAAACAGTCTCACTGATGATATGCCGATAGGTTTTTACACATTTAGTAAATTTTTTCGGGATATAAACTTAAATTCAAACTTGCTTATTTCGTGGGGAACACTACTTGGATATATAGGTAACCCCTGAAATCTCGTTTGAAAGGTCCCTCTTTCTGAGATACTAGGTCTTTATGCTAAGTGATATCTGGGGTATTATCCCGGGACTTCTGATTTTGCGGAAGCAATGGCCTAGTCCCCGGAGAATACTTTCCGCATGCTTGAAAAATAGCGCCGCCCTCAGCAAATTGATGAAACAATAAAATTGATAGTCATTGCTGTTGTACTTCAAAAGATCCTCTAAAGGGGACACACCAAAAGTCGAGCCGTCATCTCTCTGCTGAACGGAAGTTCTGACCTGAGCTCTCACGGTTTCGTACTATAATTTATTTCCTTACAGATATCATCTGTGGTATACTCACCTGTAAGACTGAATATTGGGATCTGGATACGGGAGTATATTCAAGAGGTGGGACACATGAATGAGTTCAAGTCCTTAAAATATCTAACTCATATCCTGAATCAGTTGAAATTTGTGTGAGAATTTAAGTGGATCAGTATATTGGCAATCTAAGTGAATTGTTTAATTCTTAATGTGTAACTAAGCTCAACGGTACTTGTGACTTGTCAAAAACTGATATGATCTTCTTTCACAAAATTCACAAAAATATTGTATGTGAATATTTTTTTACTGCATTTCTTAATATCTCAAAATCCAAAAAGATTTTCAGTGTGTTTTAGCATAAATTTTGAAAAACTCAAAAAGATTTTCGACAACTGGTGTTGGAGAGCTAATTTTCAAAATTTCAACTGCTAGACATGATGAACAAATGGTTTGGGATAATGTATTTTGATCAAATTTTAAAGTGGTTCATCAAGATTATTGAGTTATTTTTGAGGGAGAGTCAGTGTTAGTGCATACATTGAATTGTTAAATATGTGAAATTTATTTTGAGGTAGAGATTGTGCAGGTTTAAGTTTGAGCTAGGTGACAATCCTGAGCAGATCGAGAGCTAGATTACGATCTTGGAATATCTTTAGTAGAGCCAGGTTGATCAATCCTGAGAAGCTTGTGTTTAAAGAGCCAGGTTCCGATACCTGAGGATTCTGTAGATAGAAGATTAAGCCAGGTTTCGATTTGATGGTCAAAGAATGAGCCAGGCAACGATCTTGAATCGGAGAAAGTCAGATTACGATCCTGAAGCAGATGATGCTGATGAACTTAAGGAATGCCAGCATATTGTTAGGGGGAGTCTGATGACATGCAAGAGAAAATAGAAAGAGTGAAGCCCAAAGACTGATAAAGACTGAAGTTGCAAAGACTCGACACGTGAGACTCGTCAACATCTGAGGGGGAGTCTGTTAGTGCATACATCTGTCGACTTCGTCTTGTATCGAGTCTTATACTAGATATGTTAGATCAGGGCACGTTGTACGAGAAAATAGATAAAAATAGGATGTGTTTATGAGTATTTCGCTTGAAGGAGGCCATTTCGCTTGAAATGTCAAATGACAAGTTCAAGCGAAATCCAGTGTGTTGAGTTCGCTTGAACTGACACCATGACAGTTTCAAGCGAAACCCTGATGCTTATAAATACCTCTCAAGCAATCTCATTTGTAACCTTTGTGATTTTGGATACCGAAGTGCTGCCGGTTTATCCAGTGATTGTACAAGCTGTAATATCAATCAGAAACGTGTTTAAAGTGAATTGCTTGTTGTTTCGAAGTCAGTTTCTTGTTTTCTGCACCTGAAACTGATAAAAACTCCTCTGAACGACTCGTTTGGGTCACTACACGATCCTACAACATTCAAACCTTCGTGACTCGTTCATCGTTCAACTTGTTCAACTCGTATTAATAAACCACCAAATGGTAAGTTAACAATCATCAGGTTCAGTCGTTACCCACATAACCCACACATAACCATGGGTGCAGTCTGATAACGGGACTTGTCAGATCCTATGGTACCATAACCTAATACTGGTCGGTTCGGCCAAAATTAATGAATGTCATTCGTTATGTAACTACAACCAACAAGTTCGTTCACATTATCGAAATCGTTATTATATTAGTATAAACCATCTTAATCGTTTTTGAAATCATCGTTAAAATATCGAAATCGTTTTGATACATATGAATCACCCCAAAACAATCGAAAACAGTAAAAGAGGGGATCTATGTACTAACCTTTGGGTGCGTTTTTATATGTTAACACAATCCCTCAAATTGTTTATTCGTCCTAAGTTAAATAAGAATGATTTAATAATCAAAAACCCACAAAATACATAAGTTTCTCCGATACTTAGAATTTTCACATAACTTTGAGATTTCTCGAAAAGTTATTATTTTTGATTATATTGGTGTATTTGTATATATATATGCTCAAGTGTAATACACATAATCTTGTCAACACTAGCACATCATCATAAACATATTGTAAAACACATAGCACATGGTAACACATAAAATTTACCCATGAACAACCCATTATAGTGTATGTCGAAAAACACTTATTTTAGCGATTCGGTAACGTTTTTGGGCGTCGGAAGTCACGTATGACTAACCAAACACCAAGTAAACTTAATATATGTTAAAATACTTATTTTTATATCAAAAATATCAGTTTACTTACTGATCTAAAACAGTTTTATAAAAATCCTTCGAAAAGCCGATTTTTAACCGTTTTACCGCATAGTTTTGCATCAAACGTTACCCTAACCATCCCAAATCGAAATGACTTGATATTTTAACATAACCCATGTTATTTACTGAATAAAATAGTGGTTATACTCATGATAGTGCAGGTCTCACATAAAGCACATAAATCATGCAAATTTCACATAATTTACCACTTTTTAAGCTATATGTACAACATGCAAAGCTATCAAACCTATGTCAAAGTTTCATGCCATTATAATATACCAAATAATGTTATTTTTAGTGTTTATAATCTGTTCTAAATCATTTTTGTCATACAATCATTTTTTACCATTTCTTGAGCTTTAAATCATCATGTATTCTCATGTACAAGTGTCTAAAGCATACTATCATATCATCAACATTTCATATTAATCTAAATGCATCAAATATGCAACTTATTCATGTTTATTTGCTGATGTATTTGAACATTTATCATATCATGTATAGATCATTAAACACTTGCATTTTAACTATCATTCAAGAACAAGCAACAATTTAAACAAGTACTTATCAAGAAATCAAACTCACAACTCCTACACCCATATATATATATATAGATATATATATATAGTGTGAGGTTCATTGGGGAACACTAAAAAAGTGGGGAACCGGGGAACACTCTTAAAAATTTAACTTAACATGTTAAAAATTAATTTTTTAAACATCTTTTTCGGCGCTTCTCCTTATATATTCTTGTAGAAGCATTTTTAATAAAAAAAATCAAAAACTAAAAATATTAAAAAAAATAATAAAAAAAAGGCTAAAAAACTTTTTTTTTAGAAAAAATATTTTTTTACTCGACTAGATTCTCCTCCTTTTTATAAAGAAAAGCGCTGAAAAAAATTTTAAAAAAATTTATTTTTAACATGTTAAGTTAATTCTATAAGATATAACTGTTTTTTAAACATTTTTTTATATTTTTTGTTTTTGATTTTTTTTATCAAAAATGTTTCTACTTGTATTTATAAGAAAAAGCGCCGAAAAAAAATCAGAAAAATATTTTTTTTTAACATGTTAAGTATAATTTTTAAAAGTGTTCCCCTGTTCCCCAATGAACCCTCCCCATATATATATATATATGTACGGTCATACATACACACATATGCACCACCATTTTTATTTGTATCAAGACCCTTTTCATTTTAGATTTCAAGTTTGTGAAAATTCCAAGATTCAAGAGAAACTTCAAATCATCAAGAACAACCAAGAATCAAGAGTATGATTTAAACATAAACGTTATACCTTCAAGATTCAAGTAAGTTGTTGGATGAGGTTTTGATGATATAGAGCTTGAAATCACTTGAAAGCACCTTGGAAACACCTTTGGATCTTCACACCAACTTGAAATAAGCTTGAAATGGAGCTTGATTATGAAGAACAAAGTTGCAAAGGATGAAGATGGTGATGAAGGTGTGGGTAACGGTTTTGGGAGGAGAGAGAGGAAGAGATTTGAAGTGTTGAGTGATCTTGTAAGGATTGTTGAGATCTTAGAAAGATATAGAAGATATATGAAGGGATATGGAGTGAAGCATGCTACAACACTTGTCCAAACAAGATCAATTAAGATATTGAGAGATCTAGCAAAAATTTTGGTGGGGGCCACCCTCCATGTGACCGTAAGTTGAGAAGGGGGGGGGGGGGGTAAAGTGTAATTTTGATGGTAAGAATAGATAAAAACAGGTATTTAACTGGATACCGGGTATTTTATCTAGCGTTTAAATCCCGGTTTATGGCGTTCTAAATTATTTTTATTATTCTATAAAAATAAACTCGCCAAAATATTACTGAAATAAATTTCAGTTGCTGAGACTGGCTGTGTTGTCTGCGTTTTGCAGTAGAAGCACTGTGTTGCGCAGAAACACGCGGTACGCGCTTAAACTTGAAAAATAACGTTTTTAAGCGTTTTAAATTTTATTTTTCAACACGAACCTGATTAAAATAAATTTTTAATCATAAAAGAATATTTTTGGGATTTAGATATTATCCGGGCGGTCACCAACGTTCGTTTCGCAGTTTTGTCGTAATTAGTTCTAAAGTTCGAACAAACATGTTTTTGCCATACCAAATCCTTCGAAACTTATTTCTAAGTTATGTAAAGGGTATTTAGGGTATGTTTGGCTTATGTCACAGTTCCGGGGTGTACGTCGCGTTAAACTGATTGCGTTTACGCACCAGTTTGCGTATAACCTTCCAGAAAGCGATTAAAGCTTGAAATCAGAATCGAATCAAATTGTAAAGTGATCAAACATAATAACACATATAATAACACCAAAGCACATTGTTTTATTGATAATCAACATTGTTTTACATTATACGATGATTACAGAACACAGTTGTCACAGTCTCCCCTACTTTAGGAAATTTCGTCCCGAAATTTTATTTAGAGGAAACATGTGAAAACAAATGCGGATATTTCGTCTTCATCTGGTCCTCACGTTCCCAAGTAAACTCGGGGCCACATTTGGATTCCCAGCGAACTTTGACCAATCGAATCCGTTTGTTCTTCAACTGTTTGAATGTACGGTCCACTACTCCACAGGTTTCTCGACAAAGTGCATCGTTTCATCGATTTGAATCTCGTCGAGAGGAATGTGAAGATCAGCATCAGCTAAACACTTTCGCAAATTGGACACGTGAAAAGTCGGATGAATATTTCCAAGCTCTGGAGGTAGCTCTAGTCGATAGGCAACCTTTCCAATTCTTTCAACAATCTTAAATGGTCCAACATATCAGGGTGCAAGTTTTCCTTTCTTTCCAAATCTCACCACTCCCTTCCAAGGTGACACCTTGAGTAGGACACGGTCTCCGATTTGAAATTCTAAGGGCTTGCGTCGCATATCCGCATAACTCTTCTGACGGCTTCGAGCTGTCACAAGATTATCGCGGATTTTCTTGATTTTGTTCGTTTCCAGAATGAGCTCAGGTCCAGTAAGCTGAGCTTCACCGATCTCATTCCAACAGACAGGTGAACGACATTTTCGACCGTAGAGAGCTTCGAATGGTGCCATATTAATACTAGCATGATAACTGTTGTTGTAAGAGAACTCGATTAGTGGAAGATGAGAATCCCAATTACCACCAAAGTCTATCACGCATGCCCTAAGCATATCCTCCAAAGTTTGAATTGTTCTCTCAGATTGTCCATCTGTTTGGGGATGATAAGCAGTGCTTAGATTCAGTTGGGTTCCCAACGCAGATTGCATGGTCTTCCAAAAATGAGATGAAAACCGAGCATCACGATCGGAAATGATATCCAAAGGAACACCATGTTGTGATACAATCTCATCAACATAAATCTTTGCAAGTTTATCAGCAGATAGATCCTCGCGAATCGGAATAAAATGAGCTGATTTCGTTAATCGATCGATAACAACCCAAATAGCATCGTGACCTTTAGATGTACGAGGTAACTTAGTGATGAGATCCATTGCAATGTTCTCCCACTTCCAAACCGGTATCTCTGGTTGTACAAGCAAACCAGAAGGTCGTTGATGTTCAGCCTTGACTTTGAGACAAGTTAGGCATTTCGATACATACAAGGCAACATCCTTCTTCATACCAGGCCACCAGAACTGAGTACGAAGATCCTTGTACATTTTATCAGCACCAGGATGGATAGAATATCGAGACTTGTGAGATTCGTCCATTACCAAGGTGCGAAGATCGTCTTGATTCGGAATCCACAAACGATCCTTGAAATATAGCAACCCATCGTCCTTCGTTTCGAGTTTAAGTTCGAGTTGAAGCGGTAGCTCATATTTCAATAAGTCTTTGGTCACATAAGATCGTTGAGCTTGAAGGACACGAGATTGAATATTAGATAGAGTTCGAACATAATGAAGCTTGACTCGTTCCTTTCGACTAAGCGCATCGGCTACGACATTCGCCTTACCAGGATGGTAGCGGATCTCGCAATCATAATCGTTTAAGAGTTCAACCCAACGTCGTTACCTCATGTTCAGCTCCTCCTGATTGAGAATATGCTGGAGACTTTTGTGGTCTGTGAAAACCACACACTTCGTTCCATAGAGGTAGTGTCTCCAGATTTTAAGTGCGAAAACCACAGCTCCTAATTCAAGATCATGAGTCGTATAGTTCTTCTCGTGAATTTTCAGCTGTCTAGACGCATAAGATATGACTTTACCTCGTTGCATAAGAACGCAACCAAGTCCTAGATTCGACGCGTCACAATAGACAACAAAATCATCGTTTCCCTCAGGTAGAGATAAAACAGGAGCATCACAGAGCTTTCGTTTCAGCGTTTGGAACGCTTCTTCTTGCTTAGGTCCCCACTCAAAAGGCTTATTTTTTTTGAGTCAAAGCAGTGAGTGGAACCGCGATCTTTGAGAAATTAGAAATGAATCGACGATAATAAACAGCAAGACCAAGAAATGATCAAATCTTTGTAGGTGTCGTCGGTGCATTCCAATCCTTAATAGCAGCTATCTTGGATGGATCTACATGAATACCCTGCTCGTTGACTATATGACCCCAAAAACTGAACTTCTCTAAGCCAAAATTCACACTTGGAGAATTTAGCAAAAAGTTGTTCCTTCTTCAGAAGTTCCAAGGTCAAACGAAGGTGTTGCTCGTGGTCGGCTCGAGACTTTGAATAAATGAGAATATCGTCGATGAACACAATGATGAACTTATCTAAATAAGGTTTACAGACCCTATTCATTAAGTCCATGAAGATAGCTGGGGCATTTGTCAAACCAAAAGGCATGACAGTGAACTCGTAATGCCCATATCTTGTACGGAAAGCAGTTTTGGGAATATCTTCTTCGAGTACACGAAGTTGATGATACCCAGATCGCAGATCGATCTTGGAAAAGCATGAAGCACCTTGCAGCTGGTCGAAGAGATCATCAATTCTAGGTAGGGGATATCGATTCTTGATGGTAAGCTTATTAAGCTCACGATAATCGATACACATTCGAAAAGATCCATCTTTCTTTTTCACAAAGAGGACAGGAGCTCCCCAAGGCAAAAAGCTCGGACGGATGAATCCTTTATCAGACAACTCTTGAAGCTGTTTTGATAACTCTTGCATCTCCGACGGTGCAAGACGATAAGGTGCTTTCGCAATCGGGTTGGCATTGGGTACAAGGTCAATATGAAACTCGACTTGACGAACTGGAGGCAAACCAGGTAGTTCATCGGGAAACACCTCTGGATAATCCCAAACAACCGGAATATCCTGAATACTCTTGCTCTTCCCTTTCTCCTCGGTGACATGTGCCAGGAAAGCAACATATCCTTTTCGCAAATAACTTTGGGCCTTTGTACACGACATAAGCTTCAAACCATCTGATGGTTTCTCGCCACGAACTTCCAGAACATTGCCAGACGGAAGAGGAATACAAACAATCTTATTGAAACAAACCACCTCAGCATGATGTTTGGTTAACCAATCCATCCCCACGATAATATCGAAACTCCCAAGTTGCATCGGCGTGAGGTCAATGGGAAAAAGATGGTTATCAAGGTTTAACTGATAATCACAAATAACAGAATCGAGAATAAGAGGTTTACAAGTAGCAACTTCGACAGATAAGGGTTTCCTCAGTTTAGTTCTAGGTATCGCAAGCAAATGTTCAAAAGATAATGAAACAAAACTTCTATCGGCACCAGAATCAAAAAGAATAGATGCAGGTCGATTGTTAACAAGAAACGTACCATTAACCACCTCGTTGTCAGCCCTCACTTCGTTAGCATTCAGATTGTACGCTCGCCCACGAGCGGGATTCACATTTGCGTTAACATTCACGTTCGGATTCGCATTTGCATTCGCCAACCGCGGACAGTTGTTGCGGAAGTGACCAAACTCTCCACAATTGAAACATGAACCCGGTGGGAATCTAGCAGCATTCCCCTGAACTTGAGCTTGATTCTGAACAATCTGATTCTGGCCCAAACGACAGATGTTGGCCAGATGCCCAAGCTTACCACACGTTGTGCATTGCCTACAAGCTTGTTGTGCAACATGATGACCGTTGCAGCGAGCACAATGAGGTGCGGTACCAGCATATGCTTTCTTCACAGGCGGTTGAGCTGGTGGGTTTTGAGGGTTCTGAGCAGTAACTGCAAAGTTCTGAGCACCCTTTCGCTTTCTCGACTTCTTCGAGGACTCACCTTTCTTACCCTTACCCTTTTCCTTGACAGATTCGGTCTACTTCTTCTTATCACCCTTGCAGGTAAGTTTACCCTTCCTGACTTGTGACTCAGTCAGGGTAGCAGATAACTCGATCGCATGACGAACAGTAGTTGGATTAACACCAGTCACAATATCCTGTATGGAATCGGGTAAACCATCGATATACCTCTCTATCGCTTTCTCAAACGGGGTAACCATAGTAGGACACAAAAGACTGAGTTCCTCAAATCGATCCGTATACGCACGGTGTTCTCCCCCATCTTGTTTTAGATCATCAAACTCTCATTCCAAAGCTCGAATTTCGTGACGGGGACAAAACTCTTTCATCATGAGAGCTCGAAGCTCTTCCCATGTTTGTGCCAATGCCACTTCAGCACCCCTGTCGCGCATCACTCCGTTCCACCATGTAAGAGCACGCTTCTCAAACACACTTGATGCAAATTCAACCTTACGCCCATCCGGACATTGCACATGTCTGAATGGGTTCTCGATACTTTCGAACCATTGAAGGAGCGCAGTTGCTCCTTGCGACCCAGAAAACTTTAGCGGCTTAGCAGAATTGAAATTCTTGAAATTACATTGTGCATTGGTATTATTATTGTTGTTGTATAGCCCGTGGATTTGGGTCACAACGCCTGGAAGCACAGCAGCCATTTGCTGAGAGACAAGGGCTGCGACTTCTTCAGCAGTAAAAGATTGTGCATCACGTCAAGGAGGCATTGTCTAACAAGGAAATATGAGAAACGAGTGAGGTCGACAATTAGGAAAAACAAAAGAGGTATTGAAAATATCGACGAAACATAAGGAAGGCGATCATTTGTTCGTTACCTCGAACAAACAAACGACACGCAGTGACTAATCAAAGTAATGAATCAAAATAATGTATCATGAAGACATGCTCGCCTATAAGTGAACACTCACCCCAAGATTTCCCAGGTAAGAGTGACTGGTCCGATTATGTGGATTTGTACGAACACTCTAGCCTTAGACAGAAAACTCATGGTACAGGCATTCACTCTTCCAGTTTGCACATGTTCACATTATTTAGACCCAAACTTTGACGAGATTTTGAAAACTCAGAAGGCACTAAGCCAAAAATGAGTCAAACTGGAAGGGTTCAAAACCTTACAACAGATGGTTCAAAACCTAGTAATCAATCATCCTAGAACGGATGATTAACTTTCGAAGCAGATTCGGATTTTGTGTCCTCGTTGTGGTTATCACCTAAGGGTAGGTGACGGTTTTGTTTTGTTTTTTTGTTTTGTTTTTTTTAAATCTGAACGCAATTCAACTTGCGTTGGGGCCCTAGAAAGTTATAGTCTAGGTCAAAACATTACTAATAACCTAATTCCCTATAACCATTGGCTCTGATACCAACTCTTCTGTCACACCCCGACCACGTAAAACAACAAATCGTGGCGGAAACGTCAGGGAGTGTTGTAACAGAATTATTGTTTCACAACCATGGATACAAAAGAGTTTCGTTTTATTTATTCATTAAGTAAATTACATTGTCTTTGAAACTGAACAAGCAAGTTATATATCGACTATCATTGTTATTATGTCACTAAGGTCTCGTCCAGATCCTATGTGACTCATGCATCCTAGCAATCAACATTAAGCAACATCACCTGAAACATATGTATAAACAAAGTCAGCAAAGAAATGCTGGCGAGCACATCGTTTTTGTGTGAGTGTCAGATTCATGACTCGTTTACACGTTGAAATATCTCGTACAACTTCGTTAATTGATATTAGAAACCTTGTTTTGTAAAGTGTTTGTATTGTAAAATGAATAACCAAGTCAAAACAGATTGGTTATAATTTATAAACCTCAATGCCATGAATCTTAACCCAAAACATTTGTTTATGTAAACCAAATCATAAATCGTTCTCGTAATAATACTCGCATGGTTTATATAGTTTCGTAAACATCGTTGTGTGACATCGTTTAACTCGTTCTCGTTATAGATCATCGTTCATTTGTTTAAATTGTTCAAATCGTTCCAAATCGTTCAAATCATTCACTCGTTCAAATCATTCACTCGTTCAAATCGTTCTCGTTTTAATTGTGAAAACTACTTTTGGTCATCTCGCTAATAACATTCAAACCTTCGTGACTCGTTCATCGTTCAACTTGTTCAACTCGTATTAACAAACCACCAAAGGGTAAGTTAACAATCATCAGGTTCAGTCGTTACCCACATAACCCACACATAACCATGGGTGCAGTCTGATAACGGGACTTGTCAGATCCTATGGTACCATAACCTAATACTGGTCGGTTCGGCCAAAATTAATGAATGTCATTCGTTATGTAACTACAACCAACAAGTTCGTTCACATTGTCGAAATCGTTATTATCTTAGTATAAACCATCTTAATCGTTTTTGAAATCATCGTTAAAATATCGAAATCGTTTTGATACATATGAATCACCCCAAAACAATCGAAAACAGTAAAAGAGGGGATCTATGTACTCACCTTTGGGTGCGTTTTTATATGTTAACACAATCCCTCAAATTGTTTATTCGTCCTAAATTAAATAAGAATGATTTAATAATCAAAAACCCACAAAATACATAAGTTTCTCTGATACTTAGAATTTTCACATAACTTTGAGATTTCTCGAAAAGTTATTATTTTTGATTATATTGGTGTATTTGTATATATATGCTCAAGCGTAATACACATAATCTTGTCAACACTAGCACATCATCATACACATATTGTAAAACACATAGCACATTGTAACACATAAAATTTACCCATGAACAACCCATTATAGTGTATGTCGAAAAACACTTATTTTAGCGATTCGGTAACGTTTTTGGGCGTCGGAAGTCACGTATGACTAACCAAACACCAAGTAAACTTAATATATGTTAAAATACTTATTTTTATATCAAAAATATCAGTTTACTTACTGATCTAAAACAGTTTTATAAAAATCCTTCGAAAAGCCGATTTTTAACTATTTTACCGTATAGTTTTGCATCAAACGTTACCCTAACCATCCCAAATCAAAATGACTTGATATTTTAACATAACCCATGTTATTTACTGAATAAAATAGTGGTTATACTCATGATAGTGCAGGTCTCACATAAAGCACATAAATCATGCAAATTCCACATAATTTACCACTTTTTAAGCTATATGTACAACATGCAAAGCTATCAAACCTATGTCAAAGTTTCATGCCATTATAATATACCAAATAATGTTATTTTTAGTGTTTATAATCTGTTCTAAATCATTTTTGTCATACAATCATTTTTTACCATTTCTTGAGCTTTAAATCATCATGTATTCTCATGTACAAGTGTCTAAAGCATACTATCATATCATCAACATTTCATGTTAATCTAAATGCATCAAATATGCAACTTATTCATGTTTATTTGCTGATGTATTTGAACATTTATCATATCATGTATAGATCATTAAACACTTGCATTTTAACTATCATTCAAGAACAAGCAACAATTTAAACAAGTACTTATCAAGAAATCAAACTCACAACTCATACACCCATATAGATATATATGTACGGTCATACATACACACATATGTACCACCATTTTTATTTGTATCAAGACCCTTTTCATTTTAGATTTCAAGTTTGTGCAAATTCCAAGATTCAAGAGAAACTTCAAATCATCAAGAACAACCAAGAATCAAGTGTATGATTTAAACATAAATGTTATACCTTCAAGATTCAAGTAAGTTGTTGGATGAGGTTTTGATGATATGGAGCTTGAAATCACTTGAAAGCACATTGGAAACACCTTTGGGTCTTCACACCAACTTGAAATAAGCTTGAAATGGAGCTTGATTATGAAGAACAAAGTTGCAAAGGATGAAGATGGTGATGAAGGTGGGGGTTACGGTTTTGGGAGGAGAGAGAGGAAGAGATTTGAAGTGTTGAGTGATCTTGTAAGGATTGTTGAGATCTTAGAAAGATATAGAAGATATATGAAGGGATATGGAGTGAAGCATGCTACAACACTTGTCCAAACAAGATCAATTAAGATATTGAGAGATCTAGCAAAAATTTTGGTGGGGACCACCCTCCATGTGATCGTAAGTTGAGAGGGGGGGGGGGTTAAAGTGTAATTTTGATGGTAAGAATAGATAAAAACAGGCATTTAACTGGATACCGGGTATTTTATCTAGCGTTTAAATCCCAGTTTATGGCGTTCTAAATTATTTTTATTATTCTATAAAAATAAACTCGCCAAAATATTACTGAAATAAATTTCAGTTGCCGAGACTGGCTGTGTTGTCTGCGTTTTGCAGTAGAAGCACTGTGTTGCGCAGAAACACGCGGTACGCGCTTAAACTTGAAAAATAACGTTTTTAAGCGTTTTAAATTTATTTTTCAACACGAACCTGATTAAAATAAAATTTTAATCATAACAGAATATTTTTGGGATTTAGATATTATCCGGGCGGTCACCAACGTTCGTTTCGCAGTTTTGTCGTAATTAGTTCTATAGTTCGAACAAACATGTTTTTGCCATACCGAATCCTTCGAAACTTATTTCTAAGTTATGTAATGGGTATTTAGGGTATGTTTGGCTTATGTCACAGTTCTGGGGTGTACGTCGCGTTAAACTGATTGCGTTTACGCACCAGTTTGCGTATAACCTTCCAAAAAGCGATTAAAGCTTGAAATCGGAATCGAATCAAATTGTAAAATCATCAAACACAATAACACATATAATAACACCAAAGCACATTGTTTTATTGATAATCAACATTGTTTTACATTATACGATGATTACAGAACACAGTTGTCACAAGCTGCACCTTCTTTGGTAGCTTTATGTCATCTAGTTCAGATGTGGCCTCTCTCACCACAGCCGTAACAGACTGCATTCTTTGTGTCCCTACATTCATGGGACTGATGACCACTTCCTTTGCAGATGCTACACTGCTTTGGTCTTTGTTCTATTTGACATTCTCCCCAGTTTCTTTTATAATAGGTCTTACATACAGGCTTCTTACTGAACTTATGTTGGTTCTTATTAAGCCCGTATTTGCTCTTTTTCTTAGATTTCTAAGAGTTATCCTCCTCCTTTGGTTCATCCTTCACATTCGAAGTGTGAACAAAACTCTTTTCATGAGCAATTGGATGTGGTTTTGAATGAAATTTAGAGTGAGAAGCATTCGGCTCTTTGAACTGTTTCATGACCTTTTCCATGGCCTTTCCAACTGCTGCGTCAACCACAGCTTGGAGATTAACTCCATTAATATTGAGGTTTACGTTTGTAGCATTATTAGCTTTTGTCGCATTAATAGTATCACGACTGTTGTCTACCTCATCCGAGCTTGCCATACTCGAAGCTTGGTACTAACCACCAATTTAAACAATTGTTAGTCATCATCCTGATGACCTGACATAGATTAGCAACGGCATCCATAAACCGTATAGGCTATTATGTTCCGAACATTCCTAATGAATGTTATTTAAATTAATATCCATTACATTTAGCCTAGGTCACCAAAAGGACCATCAATGGCATTTAAGGTTTGGAGCGAGTTCATTACCTGTTTGACAGGGGATCATAATGTCACAACTGTCTTTGTCACAAGGACGATTATGAATAGCTCAAAGGCTAGCCTTAAAGGACTTTTAATATATATATATATATATATACATATATGGCATAAAAGCCCGTCGCGAGGGAAGTAGAAAGATATGGCATAAAGCCTAGTCATGAAGGACATAAATGATTATACGGCACGAAGGACTCATCGCAAAGGACATTTAGATATGGCTAAAAGTGGCCTTGTCACAAGGACATTATAAAATATGGCACTAAGGCCTGTCACGGAGGACATTTATCAATTCTGGCACAAAAGGCCTGTCACTAGGAATGTTAACATTTAATATGTTAACTTGCCATGAATGACAATTTATAGCACATTGGCTTGTCATGAATGAACTTTAAAACATAACTCGTTGATTTGTCAACAAGGACATTAATTTATAAGCCACAATCTTATTGGATTGGGGGCTTCCAGGTTTGAACATTGTTCTTTACCTTTGGACAGGGAGTCATAGACTACAACTGTCATTGTCTCTAAAGACGGCTTATTTGGCACAAAGGTAAACCAATTGACATCGCTAATGGATGTTCATATATCATCATCGTACTTGATGATATTAGTCATGATCACATTGATCATATAGACTTATTAGGGTTGGGTATAACCCACCACTTTGAACAAGGGATCACAAAGACCACCACTATCTTTGTCTTGTCAACAATAGAGTAAAGTATAGCCCGTAGGCATTTCATCACTAGGGATGTTAATATTATGGTCATCATACTGATGATATTAGTCAGGATCGCAATGATCATATAGACTATGGGATTTGAGCATAGCTCACCCCCTTGGGCAAAGAATCACAAAAGATTACAATTGCCTTGTCTTAATTGGACAATATAATATAGCCCTTAGGCAAAACATCATTAAGGATGTTAAATTTTAATCATCGTACTGACGATGATCGCATTGATCATATAGACTATTATGTTTGGACATAGTCCAACATTTTTAGACATGAGTCGTAGACCACAACTGTCATTGTCTTTATTAGACAACAAGTATAGCCCGTAGGCACTTCACCACTAATGGATGTTTATGGTATGATCATCACATTGATGATACTTGCCATGATCTACTCTGATCATATAGGCTTTAAGGCTTGGACGTAATCCAATACCTTGACGGCTGGTGTGGTTTCTCACGCCACACTACCAGGAGTATTAACATGTTCTCAGATGTTAACAAATATTAATTATCTTAAGAGGGTTTTACCATCATAGCCATGTTCATAGACATATAGGCTAGGTTATACCATTAAGAGGATCTTATGAAAATTTTTGGTTGATCGATAAAGTTCGAGTAAAATTCAGAACTATCGTTGGATAAAGGACGAAATGAATACCTACATAAAATTTTCGAAACTTTCCTAAGTTATTAGGAATTTAGAATAGTGCCTTAATATGGACTTTTAGTAATATATTTGTCCACAGAGGACTAAGAGGAAAAATATAAGTCCGTATAAGGACTATAAATATTATAAGTCCATATAGGGGTTATAATGAAATATCATGTCCTCAAAGGGACTATTTCAAAATAACGTATCCCCAAAGGGATTTTAATGAAATAACATGTCCATAAAAGGACTATATTGGTACAGCGTGCACACAAAAGGGCTTTGATGTACAGATGTCCTCACAGGGACTTAAAGCAGCTTTAGTCCGCGCAGGGACTAAAAGGAAATATAAGTCCGTAAAGGGACTATAAGATATGTCCGCATAGGGATTATTATGATATAACATGTCCATGAAGGGACGTTAATAAACAATTGTCCTCGTAGGGACTTTATATCGGAAGATACGTCCTCAATGGGACTTATTATTGAAACAATATATCCTTAAAGGGACTTATAATAAAATATCATGTCCACAAGGGATCTTACTGTTATAATTTGTCCATAAAAGGGACTTCGATGAATCAGCATGTCCATGAAGGGACTATGTTGAAATAATATGTCCTTGAAAGGACTATAATGAATTATCATGTCCGCCAGGGGACTTTGATAAAATAATATGTCTACGAAAAGACTTTTAATGAATTACTATGCCCATGAAAGGACTATGATGAAATATAATGTCCATGAGAGGACTATATTGAAATATCAAGTCCACGAGAGGACTATTTTAAAATAGTGTATCCACAAAAGGGATTTTAATAAAATCACACGTCCATGAAAGGACTATATTGAAATAGTATGTCCACCGTGGGACTTTATTGGAATATAATGTCCACAAGGGACTATATTGAAATATAATGTCCATGAAAGGACTAAATAGCAAATGTCCGTATAGGGTCTTAAGTCGAAAGGTATGTCCACACAGGGACTAATTAGAAGAGATAGGTCCTTATAAGGACTTAAAAGACAAAGAATATTATGAAAGAAGGATTCTCTAACGTCTTCCTTGCTCTATTTAGATTGTTTCTCTTCTTTGTTTACCATATACGGTAGGGACACTGAAGACCTTAGTGAATAAGGTAAGTATTCCAACCAGGATCCGTTATAGAAGTAGAATTCAAGTATTCAATGGTTAAGGAATGATATGGATCACGGATTGGGTTTTGACTGATATTGTTGGTGCATACATCTGTCGATTTCGTCTTATATCGAGTCTCGGGTTCGTTTCTGATATGAACAAGCATGATGTCATCATATTTGATGATGACATCACAAGGATGACATCATTGTTACATCATGCTCACAAAAGGACAAAATAATATGTATTAGATAGTTGACCGTTTGAATGTCATTTACATTTGAAAGTAGATGTCCGTTTGAAGCATGTGCATGACCGTTTGAAATTAGATGACCGTTTGAAAGGTGGTGTGTCATCTTCAAACGGTCAGGGGTTCATTCCTATATATACCCTTCAAATTGTCATCATTTGTAACTTCTGATTTCCGACGCCGAGGTGCTGTCGAGGTGTCTCCAGTCTTGTAAACGTTCAGAGATTAATAAACGAGATAATTAATAGTGAATCCAAGCTAAACAAAGACAGAATCAATGAATTCCGCCTCTGATTCTGTCTGAGCACTCTTCTGATCGACTCGTTAGGTCGTTTCACGATCCTACAAGTGGTATCAGAGCTCAGGAGGAAGAGTTCTTACCGTTTAGCTCGTTTTCGCTGAAAAATTCTGATTTTCTACACCTTCTTTCATAAAATTGATATTTTTCACGGATAAAATCGGCTAAAACTTTCACAATATGTGCGTAATTGTATTTTAACAAACCCTTGAGAGTTTCAGCTCAAAATTCAAAGGAAAAATGGTAAGGAAAAATGGTAAAAATGAACTGAAAAGTGCTGACCGTTTGAACGAGACTTGGCTGTCAGTTTGAAACTGCCCCTTGACCGTTTGAAAATACATACCTGTCCGTTTGAAATTGACCGTGACAGTTTGAAACTGCACCTGACCGTTTGAAACTGCCACCTGACCGTTTGAAACGTGACATGACAGTTTGAAAGTTGCCATCGTGACCGTTTGAAACTGGTCTGGCCGTTTGAAATTAACCTTACCGTTTGAAACTAGACGTGACAGTTTGAAAATACATCGTGACCGTTTGAAATCTGCCTTGACCGTTTGAAACATGACATGACCGTTTGATACATGGTTACAGTTTGAAAAGTGTGAACTGTTTGAAAAATACATCGAGGTGTGTATTACATTTTACGAGGTGTCAGTAGTTGAGATAAGAGATCATGTGAATATGTGAATTGAATCGGTTGTTCAGACTTTGCATGTGACTATTGATCCTTCAAGATTTTTGGCCCAATCATATATAAGTAAAAATTAAATGTTGTCGAATAAGTGTGGTTGAAAACAACAATTTGCATGTGAAGTTAATGATTGAGGTATAATAGAATTGTCTCGATTCCACTGTTTGCATGTGAACAAGGTCATGTGATTCATTTAAGTTTGACGGCATATTAAATTCATCGGCTAGTGTGATTTTCTGACTTCATATATTTCATTCAAGGTGTTATCGGTAAAGGTTTGCATGTGATATTGGTGCACTAGATTTGATAAAGTGTCTTGGTTTTAATCAAAGTTTGCATGTGGTTTTGGGTTGTCAACAATCAGAATACTTTATCAGACTTTAATCGGCTAAGTGGATTTGTGTCAGGCATTATTCATCTAACATCATTGATGAAAGTGTTTGGCCCATGTGATTAATATCCTTGTTCAAGATTATTGTCGGCCAAATCCTATTATCTCAATACTATTTGTTGTCGATTTGTTATTTTTATTGATCAAAGGCCCAAGTTTCATTATCATTGACCAAATTAGTGAAACAGGTTGTGTTTGAAAGATGGCAATGGTCTTTGATGAGAAGGAAAACAATGATCTTAAAAGGTTAAATGATTGGTATCGAGGATATTTCAGTAGTTCCTATCAGAAATTGCCCAAATAGGTTTGGAGTAAACGTTTCGAATGTTTTCTGAGTAAGGAAGATGAGAAATTGGATGATTTGGAAAAGCGTTTTGATCGTTTGATTGACTATTTGAAAGAAAATCAAATAGTAATATCAGAAGCTGAAATGGTATCAAAGTTTGCTAATGGATTACCTGCTGAATGGAATGTTTTTTTTGAAAAATCTGAGAGAAAATTCAAGTTTTTCAAAATTATCTCTGAATAAATTCATCAGGAAACTGAAAAATCATGATTATGAACTTTATCAAAAGAAGAGAGATGTGTTGGATAAGATAAAAATGAATTTAGAAGATTTGAATTTAGACGTGATATATGAAATAAACAAAAGAATCAATGTTTGTTGGGCAGCGAAAAGAAATTTGATGTATGATATGAAAAGGGGTTGTTATATTGATGATAATGGAAATTCTATTGATCTTGTTACAATCTTTGGTGCAGGTACATATAAGATAGAGAAAGAACAAGATCCAAAGAATGAAGAATCAGTAAAGAATGAATCTTCAAATTCTGAATCAGTGTGCTCCAAATGTGACAACTTTAAGACTTACATTGACAAACTCTTGAAGGATGCGGAAAGTTTGAAATCGGAAGTCGAGAAGTTGAAAGATGAGAGGCAAACTGATGTAAAACAGATTCTAGATTTACAGGGAAATTGTGAAAAGCTAAAAGTTGAAAATGACAAACTGTTGAGTGGTTTGGACAGTTTGACATTAGAAAACAAAATTTTGAAAGAAAAAGAAAAAGATCTTGAAAATGAAAAATTAAAAATTGAGAAAGATTTTCAAAGTCAAATAAAAATTTTAGAAGATGAGAGAGATATGTTTGGTAAAAACAATCTTGAAAAACAAATTGAAATCAATTCTCATCTTGAAAAGATTATTCGACTTGAAAAAGAGGCAGAATGTGCTCAAAAGAAAATCAATGAATGGGAAGAAAAGTTGAAGGTTTTTGTGAATACTTCAACTATTCCTTGCCCAAAACCTTTAAATTCTATTCCAATAAGTGACGATGTCACAAACTATGATAAAGTCATAGTTGAAGATTGTGATGAGAAATTTGATGATGAAAATGAAAAAATGAAGAAAAAGAATTTATTTTTGAAGTTAAAAGAAAAGTTTCAAGAAACTGTTCCACAATCAACTGAAAAGGGAGAATGCTCTAAGCAAAAACCTTTGAAGAAGAAAGTGGAACAAAAACAAAAGGAGAAAATTTTGAAAAATGTTCAAAAAGAGAATAACAGCTCATCAGATCGATCATCCAATCGCAATCAAAAACCACAAAAATTAAAAATTCAAAATTCAAAAATTGTTGGTAATGAGTGGTGCAGGTCGGACCACAGTGCTCAAAAGCTAAATCTAGCAAACAAGAGGAGGAAAGATTATCACCAAGCCAAACAGTGCTTTGATTTAAATGTTTGGACTAAAAATGGAGATTGGTACGATAACAAAGTGTGTTACCGATGCGGTTATCAAGGACACATTGCTGTTAACTGCCAGAGTTGGAGTTATGAGACGAGGAGATGCTATAACTGCCATATCAAAGGTCACATTGCCAGAGATTGCCTAAGGAGATCAAATGAAAGATCGAGGGCTAAATCTCAGAAAACGGCAAAGATACCAGTCTCTGTCAAGCCTAAAGAACAGAAGGTTCAAGAACGTAAAGTTCAAGAACAAAAAGTTCAAGAATCGAAAGTAAAGCTTTCTCAGGGGTAGAAAGACAGACTGAGAAAGAAGAGGAAGAAGGCGAGAGAGTATCTCGAGAAGATTTTGTCATCGGGTTCATCCGTTGGTAAAAATAAGAGTTCTGATGAACCGCTTTCCTCAACTGCAAAGTCAAACAAGACGAGTTCATCAGATACAAATCTGAGGACAGAAGAGAGAAAGAAGAAGAAGAAAGTTGTCGGCGATGAATCTGGCTCATCAAAGTCAAACAAGCCACATTCAGGCAATGATTCTGGTACGGTAAAGCCAGAAGAGCCGGTAGTTGAGGTAAAAGTTGAGAATTCTGGTCTAACAATGGATGATGAAAATTTTCCACCATTGTTGAACAAGAATTCAAAATCACCCAAGGACCGTCAGGCTTGGGTGAATCTGTTTAAATGAAAAACCTGACTTGCCGGAGCTCCCAGGTTAGTAAGTGTGGAGCAGGTATCGGCACATTTCTTGAGAAATTCACGAATGTGATATTTCGACTTAAAAGTGGTAAATCAGGGACATTAAGTTGTACTTGATTTTCTACAAGTGATGTTTGTGGATTGATCTTACAAATGTTAGTTTTTACAAATGGTTGAGAGAACAAGGTGATGAAACCCCATATTTGAGAATTGACACACAAAACTTATTTTCCGGAAAAACCATTCTGATTAAAACAAACTTAAGTGTTTTGAAATCACTATGGGAAAATAGTTTGTTGTCAGGGGGAGTTCTGATTGTTCAAGTCAAGTGAATGGAGAATTGAAGTGATTCTCATCATGTTGTCACATTTCTTGTACAGCTTGTTTTCAAATTTTCCCAGAAAATCAAAATTGAGACATATTTTGATTTTAGGGGGAGTAAAAATTTTAAAAAAATTAGAAAATTTGAAAATGTCAAAAACATTAAAAAATGCAAAAATGAGTTTTGTTGTGAAAAAGAGGAAATGATAGTAGATCAGTTGGACTGTCACAGCATGCTAAAGAAATGGAGAGATATAATGTGATAAGCAATCTCACTAAAGATGTGACGGTAGGCTCAGCTAGACTAATAGTTTGCAATAACGATACAAACTTAAATGAAAAAGCCTAGTTCTAGTGGGAAACATGGTCGAAAGCATAGTACTTAGTTTTGTCCTTCTTGACTGTGTGCCTACTCAGTAATTGCTGAATGCCAAAAGCATAAAAACTGGTTAAGTTTGTGAACTTTCACAACTTTGCTGAAAAGTTGCTGTGATTGTGCATTTCATTTTGCAAAGATTTAAACTTGTTTTATTTCTTTATTTTGTTTAAGCATCGGACATCCTCTGCGTATACGTGAGTATCGACCTGGATGTTGTTGCCTAAATGTTCTGCTTTATTTTCTTTGGTGTTTCGTTTAAGCTTTGGACCTCCTCTGCGTATACGGGAGTATCGACCTGGTGGTTAAAGCCTAAACAACTTCAACTTGTTTTATTTTTCTTATTTTGTTTAAACATTGGACTTTCTCTGCGTATACGGAAGTATCGACCTGATTGTTAATGTTTAAACATTCTGCTTTGTTTTCGCACAAATCACAGTTGATAAAGTTTAAAGGCATTACTTGAGTCAGTGTATTGCATGATGAGGGGATATGCTGAGATCGTGGGGTCCATAAGAACTTAGTGCGAAATTAATATACTTTAACGTATCGGTAAGCATTTCGAAAGTTTTTAGATTGAGTTTATGTGGACAACAATATCGTCAATCAACGTGAATCGTTTAGAACTAAAAATGTTTAAAGCTTAACGGTGCTAGTGATTGGTCACAAAAACTGATATGATCCTCTTACGCAAACTCACAAAAATACTGTTTGTAAATATTTCTTTATTGCATTCCTTTGTTATAAAAAAAAATCCAAAAATATTTTAGTGTGTTTTAGCATAAATTTTGAAAATTACAAAAAGATTTTCGACAACTGATGTTGAAGAGCTGATTTTCAAAATTCCAAGTGCTGAACATGATGAACTGGTTTGGGAGTGTGTGTTTAAAAGAAGAAACTGTTTTTGTAAAAGAATGGTTTGATTAGTTAATCAAGGTCATTAATTTGAACTTGATATAACTATTTCCAGTAAGTTTTTCTTATTGTTTTAAGTAAAAACTTATGTTGTGATGAGAAAATGTGTGCAGGAGATGAGCTGATTAGAGATAAAGCCAGGGATTGATCTCAAGGTGATAGCTAATTCCAGACAGCGATCCCATCATGATGAGAGGGGGAGTCTGACGAGGTTAGAGCCAAAGAGATGATCCTGGTATATGCTAAGAAAGAAAAGAGACTGATAAAGACTGAAGATGCGAAGACTCGACACTTAAGACTCGTCAACATCTGAGGGGGAGTCTGTTGGTGCATACATCTGTCGACTTCGTCTTATATCGAGTCTCGGGTTCGTTTCTGATATGAACAAGCATGATGTCATCATATTTGATGATGACATCACAAGGATGACATCATTGTTACATCATGCTCACAAAAGGACAAAATAATATGTGTTAGATAGTTGACCGTTTGAATGTCATTTACATTTGAAAGTAGATGTCCGTTTGAAGCATGTGCATGACCGTTTGAAATTAGATGACCGTATGAAAGGTGGTGTGTCATCTTCAAACGGTCAGGGGTTCATTCCTATATATACCCTTCAAACTGTCATCATTTGTAAGTTCTGATTTCTGACGCCGAGGTGCTGTCGAGGTGTCTCCAGTCTTGTAAACGTTCAGAGATTAATAAACGAGACAATTAATAGTGAATCCAAGCTAAACAAAGACAGAATCAATGAATTCCGCCTCTGATTCTGTCTGAGCACTCTTCTGATCGACTCGTTAGGTCGTTTCACGATCCTACAGATATAATCCAAGTCTGGGATTCCAAAACTTGGAGGTAAGAAATAGGGATCATCAGCATCCACTAGTATTATTTTCAATACGGGAGCCTCAGGGACCACCTGGTATGGACTCCACTGGTACAGACTTCAAAATTTGAGCCTCAGGGACCTCCGGTATGGACTCTGAAGTCTGATTGAGAGTTTCAATAGGCTTGGTTTTGGGAATGAATCCATAAAGGTCTTCCTCCAAACAGGTCACACGCTTATCCTAGCCATGATACGAAGCTTAACATTCCTTGGCTTCGGATGAGAAGAATCTCCATCAACAGCTTCCTTGCTTGGCGACATATTTAATATACATAAAATCGAAAACAATGTTTACTTAATAGAGATGAGAGCATTCCTATGTTAAGTCTAGACTCAAAAGGTCTAAGGAATATGCTACTGTGTCATTTGAGATTAAACACTAAGGGCTAGTGTTTAATTCACTCAAACGTTGGCTCTGATACCAACCTGTCACACCCCGATATTTCCACATATTACCGGTGGGCCCGGTGGGGAGTATCGTGACGTAGTTGATATCATCATGGTCAAACATACACATAATAGCACAGCGGAAGTCTTGGAATATAAAATATTATTACAAACTCAAATGTCTGAAAATATCAAAGTATTTATTATAGACGAGCCTGTAATATCAAATCCACAGGTGGATCTTTACAGAATGCATTAAATGAAGTTTAGCAGACTTTATGGCATCTTTAAGGATTTGCAAGATCCACTTTTTCGACACCGAGCAACTCCCAGCCTATTACGAGTAGTACCTGCCACTTAGTCTTTTGAAAATACATCAGTTTTCACTGGTAAATACAATTAACTGACTCTTTTGAAAAGAGTTTATGAAAATTGATTTAAGTGCACAAGGCACAAACCATTTATAACTTGGGACAATTATTTAAGAGAATCTTGTATACAATTTTACATGTTTGTCTTACATATGGGGCCGGTTTGGAAGCCGGTCATGATTAACCGACTCACCACTTATAGAACCCACAAAGGAGTTATCCCAACATGTGGGTTATATTAGCATTTGCATATGTCAGGTGTATGCCTACACCCCATGCATAGGTCGTGGCCATTTTCAAATGAAATGAGCCGAGGATATCCAGGACACGGTCGTATTAACCCCCAATGCTTATGTTATCAAACAAGATAGATTAAAACGGGTTATGTAAATTTATTAATCACAATCCGATTAAATGATTTCATACCCGACCAAGTGGTATTATTATAATACCATATCCCAAGCCTGTATAAGGGAAAATAAGTTAAAAGTATTTACCTGAGCTAATACTTAATTCACAGCAAAATAACTCATTCGTATCCAATCTATCTAAATGCAGGTAGCTTTTACCGGGTGGCTCTAGTCTGGAGTGATGGTATTATATAACCAATTCAGAATGCTAACGGTCTTATTTAAGTCGTAGACTTAAACCGGCTAGCTTAAAGTATCTAAAGTGGTACGACACGCTAGATTAAGCGATGATCGGAATAGAATGTGATTTAGACCCGACAAGTTTGGATACTTGTATAATATGGGTGAACTAAACACATTCTGGATTTTGAGATAAAAATGATAAGGTTAAACCCATTTCGGCAAACTTACGTAAACTAGTTACATAAACCGATCCGAATGCGTAATTGCATAACGGGCAACCAAATGAACTATATACAAGTCTCATATGTTATTATGCTTCAAATGTGTTAATACATCAGTAGGATGTTAACATATACGCCCAAAAAGTATTTAAAACCAAATTAAGTCCCGTATGGCATTTTGGTCATTTCACCCTTTATAAAAGAGGTTTTAAAGCAAACTGAGGTTAGGATCTTTGGTAATCAGTAAAAATATTTATTTTATCAAATTACATCAGTAAGATATTATATATACGTGAGGTTTACCAATTATGGCCAAACTATGCCCCGAAAAGGGCATTTTGGTCATTTCACATATGCTTTTAAGGACATTTTTGGAAGTTTGAGTTCATGACTTATACCTACTGTAATGATATTAAAATTTGTTTAAAAATTCAGTAGGTAACAAGTCTTAGGTGTTAATTATGGTTTAAAACCATACTATGCACCTAAATAGCGTAAAAATCGCTAATTGACGATAATTAAGGTGTTTTATGGAAATCTGAGATTTTGATCAGTTTTGAATACTCAAAATAATTTATTTAATTTATAAAATCAGTAGGAAAAGGTTTGGCATTCAAATCATTTGTTAATCTCATTTTATGCATAGAAAGGGTATTATCGTCATTTACCGAATACACAAGAACTCCATGATATGATCAGTTTATAATCTGACCAAAAATCCTAAAAATCCTTAAAAATAATATCTTAACAGTAGGTAATGAGTTTTAGGTCAAAATCCAAGTTTAAACATGCCTTATGCAAGATATCGCAATTTAATTAATAAAAAGCTTCTATTTACGATATCGAGCATAACTCCTGTTTGAGACCAAGAACTGATGTGAAATTTTTGGGACATACTTATATATCAGTAACAAAGGTTTTTGTCCTCTCACATTTCTAAAAATCTTGTTTATATGTCAAAAGGGCAAAATGGGCATTTATAAGCATATTAACGGAGATTAGCATATAATTCAAACTACTAAGGACCAAGTAATATAACCTTAGGGGTTATACTACAACATATTACGGTCCTAATGGAAGCTTAAAACATAAAGGATTTAAGCTAGATTGGGTCAGAACTGAAAGTCAAAGCAAAAGTCAAGCTTTTGCGACTTTCGGTTGCGAACCGACCCTAAACTCAGAATTGTCGGGTTGAACATGCTTAGACATGTTCTAATAATAATTACCAAGTTATTAGAGTGTTAAAATATAATTTATGACCTCTGCATCATTGGTTTTAATTATTATTTATAATTCTGCCAAGTTTGACTTTTTAACAAAATGGTTTGACCCGACAATTAACTAAGCAAACGAAAGAATTAGGAGGTGCCCTTTTGAGGGTTAATCACCTACCTAACTATGGTCACATAACCACATTCATCTCGAATAATAGCTGGACCATTTGAGTTTAAACCGAAGGTCAAAGTTAATTTAGGATAACTTGACTTTTCGGTTTTTAAATCATAAAACTGAACTAAAGAGGGGGCTAAGACACTTACAAAGGGTCCTAGCAATCTTTTCTACTAAAAATGAGTTCCCTTTTAGATTAGGAAGTTCCAGAATTGAGAGAGAGGAGAAGATTGAATGAAATGTGCAATTTGTGGAATGAAGAACACCACCTATTTATAGATTTTGGAGGGTCCTTGGATGATCAACAGGTGTTAGGAGGCTCTTGGGATGTTTACACATGTCCTAACAGCTGTTATACTTAGTTTGGAGCCCAAGGAAAACGATTTGATTGGTTTAAAAGGGATTGAAATGGGCTGCAAGCCAAAAAAACGAAGCTGCCCAGACCTGGGCGTAGGCTACGCTGCAGGGGGCGTAGGCTACAGCCTGCACAGATCAAACACACACAACTTTCAAACTTTGTCATTTTTGGCCCCCTTGTCTTCCATACTTGCATGTTTTGTTATAATTAGTACAAAAAGCCCTCCTTGGCCAATATTAGACACACCCAAGAGTATGACCGAACATCACGGAGTTCCCGATTCGGTTAAAAGGTCTCTCAAAGGCGTAGTTTCACACATTGACGCTTTTTGTCCTTTTAACCCACAAAGTTGTGCGTAATATCGTTTAACGATATCAAAGCCTTTCATAGCCCAATTAAGCATTCCCGAGAGTATGACCGAACATTACGACACTCCAGTTCGCTTATATGGTCCCTCAAAGGTGTAGTTTTAGACGTTGACGCTTTTGGTCCCTTTAACGCGAAAACTTGCGCGTATCATTGTTTAATAGCATTAAAGCCCTATGAAGCTCATGTTAAGCATTCTCAAGAGTATGATTATACATCATAATACTTCGGGTTCATTAAAAGGTCATTCAGAGGTGTAATTAAACATGTTAACGCTTTTAACCCCTCTAACTTACAAACTTGCGCGCAACTTCACTTATTGGCATAAAAGCCTTGAATGGCCAATATTAGGCCTTCCCGAGAATATAATCAAACATTATGAAGCTCTCGTTTGTTAAAAAGTCACTCAGAGGTAAGAATTAACATGTTGACACTTTTAACCCTTCGTCGCACAACTTTCAAATAATTACGCAAACGGCTCCTATCGTCTAACAAGTGGCTCATTTGAGAATACCGACACCGTATGAGGTCACTCAAAGGCCTACTTTAGGCATGTTGACACTTTCAGTCCTTCTATACTCGAGGTTTTTGATTTTTGATGAAATTAGTCCCTCACAGTCAACGTTTGACTTTGTTTGGGTTCATTACACGTGTCATCACATCATTGGACACGATTTTACGAGGTGTTACATCGGGTCATAGCATTGACCCGTTTAAATACCTTTCACTATTACTTACTAGTTAATAGCAACGCGAACCATATGTTAATTCCCTGTGATCACAAAACTCAACAAGCGATCATCAGTTATTATTGTCAAATGTTGTTAACAACACCATTTGACTCGTTTAGTCTAATGACCATTTATCATTATGAGATGGTATTTAATTACTATCTCACCCCTTTAACCCATTCCGGTCTACTCCGTGAGTTCATATTACTTAAAAGTCGTTTCTTTTTTTGTTTGACCCGATACGACTTACGCCATGTGGTGTCTTTTCAAATCTCTTTATCTATCCATCGACTCATGTCTAGATTACTATTTTACCACTTTTACCCGTCACGGTTTACACCATAACGTAATGTTTCAAAATTCCTTATTTGTTCATCATCACATGACTAATTTACCATTTTACCCTTTTACCATAATTTATGGTTTCTCACCATTTTCACTTGTTTCGACCCATATTAATTCACGTCGGAACATCATATTTAAATTACGAAATTTACTTTATTCATATTCATATTCACTACACACAAGTAGTTATTCTATAAAAAGGGTGTAAGTTTTACTTACCTTGCATCCAAACTACGCTTTTCTTTCATACTTTATTCGTTTGACCCACTTCCTTCCCAAGCTTCCACCTAACTTGTTAAGCATCAAAATATCATTCATCAATCACAAGGTGGTTAGATTAATCATAGTTTAATATGATTATTCCACCTTACGCATTTTATATCAAAATTATCATTCATCGTATTATAGGTCAGTTTGACTTTTTAAAAGTCAACTGCCCATTAGCATATGAAACGCACAATCAAGTTCATCAACTAGTTTAGGCATTCCATTAATTACCCGGTAGGCGTTACTTTTAGGCCACCGTTTCAACTAAAATTCCAACCAAGTTCATTACATTTCCAACACTTTAACTAGTTCAAGCGATTACTAATATCGATTAACTTAGCTCTAGATTATCAAAGCTAATTTATTCATTCATTTCGCAAGAACTAAGGGTTCTCATTTATAGGTGAAACTCGTTTCATCATATCACTAGACATTCATCCAAACACCTAATATAATGAAGTTCTACATATCAACTAGTAGATATCATGATTTCTAAACTTAATGCTATCACAGTCGATTGAAATATAACTGGAGCATAAGCAGTTGATTATGTGACTTACTTAGTCACTCTATTTAGTTCACTGAACTTGTCTGTTAATTTGTTCTTTAATATTGGTAAATGAATTATACTTTAAACTTCTAGTTCATAGTTTATAGTCTGAGGATCAAGATGACATGATAACTCATTTCACTTTTCATTTTCCAACTGCTTGTTATCTCCCCTAATGTTAGGAACAATCATTCACTAAAATGAAAACCAATGAGCCATAAACAAATTTCTCGCTAATGGATTTAAGTATTCAATCATAGACCATTATTTATACCCAACATATTCTCAAAATTTTTATAAGTCCCATATTTGTGCGATGTGGTGGATGACTTTCAATATATGTCGCACAACCAAAATCTTTGATGAGACATCTTTGGTTCCTGACAAAAAACCAACTATATGGCGAGAACTATAACATATTGGCTTGGTGTGAATTAGTGGTACTATATGTAAAATTACATGTACCTAAATGAAGTTTTGCTCCTCTCATGATCATTGGCTTTGTAATCAATAGTAGACGTTTAGTGATCATCTCAACAACAACACTTATTCCAATGATCATTAATAACTTGGAAATCAAATTCATTATTAACAACTAAATATACTCATCTGTATTAATATACTTGCTATCACATTAGCTAAGCCACAATCACACAAGCTTCAGGTTGTGGATTTGATTGCCATTTGGATGATGTATCGATTTAAAACACTAAATGATATCATGTTGGGATATACATATCCTTTACTTACTTCCAGAATATTTAGGGATTTCCGCCCTACTTTGGTTGGTAAATAATCAATTTCCCTTGAGAGCCAACATGACATGTTTAATTGTCAAGAAGAATCTTATGGTTCTTCATTAAGTTTCACATCATCATTGACTCGGTGTGGTCTAACCGGTTATGCCAACTAATTAAATAATTATGATCCATAAACTTATGGTTTATGATCGTATATGTATTGCTTGCATGTATGCTAATACAAGAGGTATAACACAAGATAATTATTTATATCATAAGAAACTATCAAGTTATATCACCATCATTATTTCCACATATCATTCTCATATTATTACTCCATTATTTCCCACTTATGGTGGTCAGTCTTATTATTAACATAATCACTGTTGAATTTTGACGGTCGATCTCATTATTAATATGACCATTATTAAATTCCTAATTAGATCCATGATCATAACAAGCAATATATAGTCATGTTCACTTCAAGGAATGGAGTAAAACCAAACATGCTTCGTAATTTTCATTATTTTCTCAGACATACGGATATAAAGTCACTTCAAACCTTTTATACTCTTTTAATAATATTGCTATTTCGGCAACAAATTTGAGGTTTGACAAACAAAGTTTGTTTTATCCGATTTTCCCTTATAAATAAACTTCTCCTCCCATAACAACAATTGAATTGAGAAGTAATTATATGTCCGATTCATATAATATTACTGGTCAAACATTTTACAACCTTTTATAACTTGTTAATGAGTTGTGTGACTACGACACTTCGAGTGTCTTATCTAAGAATATTTGAAGTCTTTTATGATAGTGTCATAGTGATAGTAAACCATAACTTTGGTTTAGTTGTTCTCTCAATGTTATATATTAATGATGGCATAAAGAATATAATGTATACCATAAAGCCAAATTATACAACATACAATGTTATGACATGTCGCAATATAAAACAAGTTATAAACTTTATGTAATAAGATTTCTTTTTCATCAATTGCAACTTGTAAGCAAGCATATAATTTATATATTAACATGATAGAACGAATTACTAGTATGTCATGTTTATATACAATTGTTACTCTACTTTTAATTTTAAACATAAACAAACAAATATTATCTCCGTTAAGTTGCCATAATATTTTACTAACATAGAATCCTTTATTACATCTAAGTAAACCCCTTCATAATAGGAAAAATTCTTTACTTTTAAAAGAATGTTTAATGCTCCAATAAACAAAATAAAAAAAAACATATAAAATGTTTAATGCAAGACATTATTCTATGGATTAAATCTATTTATTCGTCAAGATAATATACCTTTTCATAACAACCCGAAAAAGATAAGCCAAGATAAAAAATATTAATTAGTTTGCTGAAGAATATTACACATATCATATTCCATTTAAAATTACAAACAATATATATATATAGGGTAAGGTTCATTTGAGAACCACCATTATTGTGAGAACCACGAGAACCAATGTGAACAAAAAAAATACCTAAAAAATCCAAAAAACACACAATTTTTTTAAATATTTTTTCTAATAAAAATCGTTATATTTCGTTAAAAAAAACTTTTTTTTCGAGTACCAGCTATGGATGCACATGTGCATATGTATCATTTCTTGGACAAATTCTATAATATATTACCAGTAGTAGAAAAATGCACTTTCATTTAAATTACAATCCGCAATACACTAGTTTTTACATTACCAATATTAAGAATGCACATGTGCATCATTATGTACATTACCAATAACGTGTTTTGGTACAAAAAGTTTGTGATTTTAAATGATAAAGTAGGCCCATATACATGTGTTTTGGTTAGTTATATCTAGTGGTTGATGGTTTGATTATATTTGTCACTTTATGATGTAATATTTTGTTTGGATGGTATAATAAAGGGTGTTGATGTACATGTAATAAAGTGAAATATTGGTAATAGTATTGTATTATGGATGGTAGGAGGCAATGATATTGTATTACGGATGGTAGGAAGTAATGGTAGTGTATTATGGATGATATGATAGATGAAAGGGAATGTGTATTCAAAGTGGTGTACCAAAACACGTTATTACATGTTCATACATATAGATGCACATGTACATTTCTAGTGTTGTTAATGTTATAACAAGTTCATACATATAGATGCACATGTGCATTTCTAATATTGTTAATGTAAAAAAGTAGTGTATTATGAATTGTAGTGTAAATGAAAGTGCAATTGTCTGACATTAGTATTGTATTACGGAATTTGTCAAAGAAATGATATATATGCACATGTGCATGGATAATTGTTACTCGATTTTTTTTAAAAAAATAGTAAAAAAAAAATTTTTTTAAGTGTTTTTTGATTTTTTTAGGTATTTTTTGGTTGTGTTCACACTTGGTTCTCGCGGTTCTCGCAATAAAGGGTGGTTCCTAACGGATCCTTTATATATATATAGAAATGGGATCAGGAGAAAACGCCCTAAAGTATGAGAACGGTGAGAACGCATCCTGATAGAACACGTGGCGCGAGATATAATCAGGGTTCGAGGGTTTTTTTTGTCTTTTTAATCTTCTTTTTCCCAATGCGTGTGTTACAATACTGATTCATTTTTGGCGTCTAAGATTTTTTTGGTGTTTAGTTAGATTCAATAAGTACCTGGCGTTTTACTGGTCTTTTTTTTAGATCTGTATCGTTGAATTAATCATTTTTGTGGCGTTTTTAGATAATGTGTAGAGTGTTTAAGTTGTGTTTACTTGTTCTACTTTTATAATGACTTTCTTTTCCGGCGCATGTAGGATGCAGTCTATAAAGTGACAGGTAATTATGGCGTTTTGAAAAGATAAATAAATTCAACAGGTAATTATGGCATTTTGAAAAGATAAAAAATTCAATTTCCGATGGCGTTTTGAAAAGATAAAAAAATTCAATTTCCGATGGTTTGTACTTTTAATAAAGTTTCCGTCCCTTCAGTTTACTGTTTTGTAGTTACAGATTGTTCAACTTCATCTGTATTATCGTTTCAGTTTACTGTTTGTAGTTACCTTTTCGAGATTTTGGCGTTTTGTATTTTTAACGTGGTTTAGATAAAGATGACATTTTGTTCTATTCTCTTGTACCTTGTTTTATATTTTTTTTTTTTGAGTTTTTAATAATACTTGTCCAAAGTAATTTTATTATAGTTTGGGAGGTTTTGGCGTTTTATGGCATGATGGTGTTTCACAAGCATTTGTCTGCGTGGTGTTTTATTATATATTTATTTTTTTGAGAAATAATATATTTGTTTTTAGCTGAAGAATACATAAGAAACAACTTAAAAAGAAAAAAAAAATAGAAACAATTCATCTTCCAAATCTTCACTGTCACCAGTCTCTTTTTTCTTTGAAACATCTTCACTGGCGGTTTGACTTTGGTATGCTTCATTTTGTTTTTTTGTTGTTGAAGTAGTTTTTTTGTGGCCGTTTGGAAGCACAAAATGACGTGAGTTTTTTGTTTGAAGTTCATATTTATCTTCAACCCACTCATTAGTGTCATCCGTCTCTTCATGTCATTCAAATATTCATCAAGAACAAAGCACAGAAAATGACATCAGCATTTTTTTCTTAAAGATTTGTCCATCTCATGCAGCAAAATGTTATTGAGTTACACCCCTCAGCTAACAATGCATTCTGAGAAACTTCGTGTAGAACAATATTGAATATACAAGAAAACGATGTTTGCGATTTTTGGCATTTTACTGAGAAAATAGTGTATCGAAAAGAAACGTCGATTGGAATCTTTGATGTTTGGGTTTTTGGCGTTTTCTAAGATGAATGGTATATAGTAAAATATGGCGTTTTGGGTTTGGTGTGTTTGATGTTTGGTTTTTTTTGGCGTTTTTAAGATGAATGGTATATAGTAAAATATGGCGTTTTGGGTTCGGTGTGTTTAATGGAGGTCTGAGATGTTGTTTATATAGGATGTTTTTGGCGCGTATTTTAGTCGGGATTTTATTATAATAAATGGTGTTAATTAAGTCCAGTCGTTTCAGTTACTGTTTGTTTAGTTTTATCATTTAAAAACAAAGTTTGGCGTTTTATATTTAATGGTGTTTAGATTAGGATGATGTGTTCTTTGTATTTTAAAGCGGGAATGTAATGGCGTTTTATTCATGAGTTTGGCGTTTTGGGTAGAGAAGTCTAAAGACCTTTTTACCCTTAATGAAGCGCGTTCACGTAATAAAAGTGATGTTATTTACGAAAACGCCACCGGGCCAATCTAGTCCATAGATTGTTTGATCTGCGATCCATAAGCGTTCTCATTGTTCTCACACTTTTTACCGTTATCTCTAAATCCTGACACTATATATATATGTATATATATATATATATAATTTTTTATGTACTATAGTCATAATATAAGAATAAATGAGTGTGATTTTCTAAAATTGATAATAAATCATTTTGAATAACAGGTGAACTATCAACGGAGTTGTTTATAGTTGTGGCATCAAAACGTGAGAGAAAAAATAATAATTTATGGCCTTTTTTCTGGTGTTGTTTCTAATATTTACATAATGACGTGTGGCTTCATAGCGCAACCCATATGGCTACCCAAATAGGAGAAAGAAAGGTATACAAAAACGTAATATGTTGTTGGTCAAAAACCCTACTCACCAATCTCACCATATGAGTTTTAATCAAGGTTTTTAATTAAAATTTCATATAAGATATCAATTTGACTCACTAATTAATGGTAACAATTAAAAATATAAAGCTAAAACAAACGTAAGTAAATAACTGCTTGATTAATTATGATGGGTTGTAATTTTGTAACTAGTTGCTTTCACAAACCCGATTGGGTAAAACACATTTCATTTTTATAAATATTACTATTACTAATTAAATCATTAAAATAGTTTTTTTAGTCAATTAATTATAGAACTAAAATAGAGGGGTTGCTATGTAAATATATAAGAATTAGAAACTTTTGCAGATAAACGTGAGTATATGTAAAAGCTTTACCTTATTGGGTTTCAAGTGTAGTCACCAGAAATTAATAGCTTTTTAGGTATATGTGAATTAAAAGCTTCGTACGCAAATAAAAAAAACATACGAGAGAGAAGGGTTCGTTAGCTGGAGGAATTGAGAAGGAGTATACCACGAAAAATGTTAGGTACTTTCATAACGGTAGGAACCCGTGCAGAAAACAACGGTAATAGAAACGGTGCTTGGTAACTTGATTGTCTACCGTGGTGTGGTGTCACGGCCCCCGTCCCGGTTTTACCCGGTCCAGGAGCCGCGGGACAGAAACCCGTGGTATTTATTAATTGAGTTGACAGCGGAAGATTTAACAGGATCTTTTTAAAATTTGAAATGCCCGATTATTTTAGTTCATAATTCGGGATCAACTCCGTAATTTACAATAGAGGAATTTCACGAGAAAATTTCCTGGTTTACAAAACATGTTTACTTATTTTAACTTAGCCACCACTTCAAGCTTGTTAGTGCTCCGTAGCACGTTTTCCTTGAATCACAGCAGGTCGCCTGAAACATGTTTTAAAAATATTTTATCATCGGGGAAATACTAGCGAGTCATTCAGTTTACATAAAATGACACATAGTTATAAATTACAGCATAAGAGCGATTACAATGGCTTCTATCTTATTTTTATCTGGCGCCGTGTCACCTCCTGGTGACGATGGTCATACCACTATTGGGTCCTTTCACCCAAGTAGTGATGATTATCACTGTTAGGATTTATTAGCCTAACCGTGATAGATTAGTAATGTGCACAATACCCCACTAGCCAGTGATTAAGAAAACCACGACTTAATCCCTGTAATTATAACTTTTGAAAATGATTGGAGTATTGTAAAACATTATTGATAAAAGAGAATGACTCACATTGCAGATTTAAACGGGCAGAGTTTAGCCTACTGATTAGCCTGGTAACCTAATTTAAATAACAACGCATACGAAAACTAGGTTAGTAATTAATACAGCATTTACGATAACTCACGAGATTAAAACCCTCACAACGAATGACAAAGTGCAATTCTTAAACATCCATCAAATTCACGACGAATGACAAAGTATAGCCCTAATTTGGGCAGCACTTAAACATCCATCGGATAGTTTCAATCGATCGGACATTGAATCGTAGCAGCGATCGAGTTATTACCCTGTTGTCGCGGCAGCGTTTCGTGTTTGTGTGTGTTTTTGTAGTAAACAGAAGATAACTTGGTGTACGAATTGAGTTTTAACGTCGAACCAACGCAGAATTGCGAGTGCCAAACTCCACTATATATACTGGAAAAACAGCTCCCTCGCGTGGCGCGAGGGAGTGTCGCGTGGCACGAGGGGCACCCCCTATCATAGGGTAGCCCCGTGTCTCAGTAGCTTGGGTGAGTTGATCATTCGTTCAAATTCGATTTCCACGTAAAACTGTGTTGATAATATCAACTAGGAAACACCCCCCCTGAACAAAAAAGACACTGATTTTGACTTTTCAGTCAAAGATCAGTTGCTTTTTTTAGAATTTTGATTAACTTTTTTTAAATCAAAACCCACAACATCATTTGCTAAACCCAAAATGAAATCTTATTAGATTAAGTGATTAATTTAATTAAACTAATTATTAAGGATAAAATGAACTTAAAAGAAATCAATATAACCATTTGAGCACAATATTGTCACCAACCTTCTTTGATCTTCTCCAAAGAAGCTAACAGAGCCTTCCTTCTAGTCTTTTTCAACCACTGCACACCACAAAACCCATAAATCATTCAAATCTTGAACAAATTTGCCATCCCAAATGATATTAAAAAAAATCTCGTCTATAGTTACTTTTTCAAACAGTGTATCATGTCTATGCTGCTCAAATGCAAGTCTAAATGCAGCAACCCTACACATCATCAATAAATCCATTAGATAAGTAACAATAAATCATACCTTAATTGTTCTAAGTAATGATGAACAGTGTATAAAAACAAAAATGACTTTAGAGTTGCAAAAGAAACACACACCTTTCAGCGGATATGGTTGGTGCCACTGGAGGTTCATCTACGCCCATTGCTTCAGGTTCAGCTGCAGTTGCGTCTCTGAAAGAAACAAAAAAGCATAATAAATCTAACTATATATATACACACACACACGCATATTATTGCCATGCAGTAGTGGTTGGGTTCCAAAGTACTAACTCATGGGTTGGCTTTAAGGTAACACAAGCAAACCATCGAGGTGGCCTAGTATTGCCATGTCATTTAGACCTGGTGGGAATGGGAACTGAATATTTCTTGGAGGCCCATAATCACCAGTTTGAAAGTCCATTTGATAAACGGAGCAAATCAAGCCACGGGTTAACAACGTTTTTTGATTACATGCAATTGATGAACGGGAACAATGGTCTTTTTCAAACCCATGTGTTGATAGCATTGTACACCACTCCTTGCAAACACTCTTACACTTGCAAGCCTCCTTGGCTGGGAGGCGTGTTAGTATGCCAAAAACAATGATTTCAACACCTAAAACAGACATGGTTGGATAGGGCTTGTAGGTATGAAAGAAAATGCAAGTTTGTGAGTAACATGATGGCATGATAATCATCATGGCGTTTTTTAGTGTATAGAGGGCGTGATGAACATTCAGTGAAAACGCATATTGTTAGAACTACTACAGAAACAACAGCTACACACTTTTTGGAATGAAATGACTTGCATTATATTAATGTAATGGATTAGGGTTTTTAATAATGCTTATATGGGTTACTGGTGCAGCAGGAGAGCTAAGACTGCAGGGACAATTGGTGTTGGAAAGAGGAGCCTGGTATAGCGTTTACAGTAAAGGGTGTAAGGGAGGACCTGACCAAAGAGTTAGACGTGAGTACTCCGGTTGTGTATTCCAATCGAACAGGATGGGATGCGGAAAGCGAACTTATTCGGATGGAGAGCCGTAGAAGGGAGGATATCGACTGGGATGACACAAATGGCCAGGGAATTCTGCTGCAGAGCAGTTTGTGCTCTTATTTAATGGGTCGGATGAATCTGCGAATGACTTATTGATTATCCACAGGGAAGCAGAGGAAGTGTGGCAGCAGGTTATAGATGTCAGATGGCCTGGGCTTGTATATAGAATCTACGGACACACTTGGGCTGTACAAGAATTTTGTGGAATTGTAGAAGTTTGACTTGCCGTTTTTAGACTTTATGTTTAAAATGTCATGGTATGAACAGGTGTCATTTTAGGCCGATATACTTATGAATGGGTTAATAATCAGTGTGGGTTGTTTGTGTGTGTACAAGTAATCAAACAACCATATCAACATAGAAGCACAGAAAAATTCAAACTCCGACTGCAAATCATTGCAACTACAGTAACTTTTAAAGAATTTTAGGTGCAATAGTTTAAAATACTAAAGGCAAACAGTTTAGATACATCTGACAATGATTAAAATTATTATAGGACTCTGGAAAGAGAATAAAAAAGGCGTACTGGTGTGTTCCTGAGTTTCTGAAGCCGCAATGCATGTTGTCTTCCGTAGGGTAATTCGTTTAGCAACTCCCTGCATAACAATTATTATATTTTTAAAACAAGATGACATAAACAATACACGAGTGGTTGGGAGAAGATGCAAGTAACCTGAAAGATGGGAAGTGCAGTAGCAAAATTGGTCTCCCAAATGACCATTGGTTATAAAGGAAGAGGAATATTAAGTGTTCTGACGTTCAATTGGCAACTTCAATGGAATGTAAGTTTTCCAGAGTTTCAGCTCTCAGTTTCAATTTATTAATACAAATTGAATAGGGTATCAATCATGCAATGATGATGGAGATTTGAAGCCGATCATTATTCACAAGTAACGCCCGTTTTTTTTAGCGTGGGAATTAATTCAATCCGATTGAGGGGTTTAGAGTAGGAACATCCAGTTTCTCCCAGACCTAGGTTTGACTTCGGTTGACCTAAAAGTAACGGGTTTTTTCACAAACTGTGCGTACACATTCGATTTGAATTAATAAAGTGTTTATCTAAATTCCGTTCCTTTTGTTAATTGAAAAAAAGCATGATCTCAACTCTTAATAAATTTAATCAATTAATCTAGACTCTTCATATGTCATATTAATGTTATCTTAATATTATAGTTACACAAGTGCCAAAATCCCTAAAATGCCCCTAAAGTGTCTTAAATTTTTGAAGAATGGGCAAGTTTACCCCCTCTAAAGTAGCTTGGTTTACTTGTACATGTTGCTTGAAGATGTGTACACAATGGAAAATTACCAAAAGGATAGAAATCCTAGTTCTCTTAATATAGTAGTATAGATAAATGTGTGTGATTTTCTAAAATTGATAATAAATCATTTTGAATAACAGGTCAACTATCAACGGAGTTGTTTATAGTTGTGGCATCAAAACGTGAGAGAAAAAAAAAATAATTTATGGTCTTTTTTCTGGTGTTGTTTCTAATATTTACATAATGACGTGTGGCTTCATAGCGCAACCCATATGGCTACCCAAATAGGAGAAAGAAAGGTATACAAAAACGTAATATGTTGTTGGTCAAAAACCCAACTCACCAATCTCACCATATGAGTTTTAATCAAGGTTTTTAATTAAAATTTCATATAAGATACCAATTTGACTCACTAATTAATGGTAACAATTAAAAATATAAAGCTAAAACAAACGTAAGTAAATAACTGCTTGATTAATTATGATGGGTTGTAATTTTGTAACTAGTTGCTTTCACAAACCCGATTGGGTAAAACACACTTCATTTTTATAAATATTACTATTACTAATTAAATCATTAAAATAGTTTTTTTAGTCAATTAATTATAGAACTAAAATAGAGGGGTTGCTATGTAAATATATAAGAATTAGAAACTTTTGCAGATAAACGTGAGTATATGTAAAAGCTTTACCTTATTGGGTTTCAAGTGTAGTCACCAGAAATTAATAGCTTTTCAGGTATATGTGAATTAAAAGCTTCGTACGCAAATAAAAAAAAACATACGAGAGAGAAGGGTTCGTTAGCTGGAGGAATTGAGAAGGAGTGTACCACGAAAAATGTTAGGTACTTTCATAACGGTAGGAACCCGTGCAGAAAACAACGGTAATAGAAACGGTGCTTGGTAACTTGATTGTCTACCGTGGTGTGGTGTCACGGCCCCCGTCCCGGTTTTACCCGGTCCAGGAGCCGCGGGACAGAAACCCGTGGTATTTATTAATTGAGTTGACAGCGGAAGATTTAACAGGATCTTTTTAAAATTTGAAATGCCCGATTATTTTAGTTCATAATTCGGGATCAACTCCGTAATTTACAATAGAGGAATTTCACGAGAAAATTTCCTGGTTTACAAAACATGTTTACTTATTTTAACTGAGCCACCACTTCAAGCTTGTTAGTGCTCCGTAGCACGTTTTCCTTGAATCACAGCAGGTCGCCTGAAACATGTTTTAAAAATATTTTATCATTGGGGAAATACTGGCTAGTCATTCAGTTTACATAAAATGACACATAGTTATAAATTACAGCATAAGAGCGATTACAATGGCTTCTATCTTATTTTTATCTGGCGCCGTGTCACCTCCTGGTGACGATGGTCATGCCACTATTGGGTCCTTTCACCCAAGTAGTGATGATTATCACTGTTAGGATTTATTAGCCTAACCGTGATAGATTAGTAATGTGCACAATACCCCACTAGCCAGTGATTAAGATAACCACGACTTAATCCCTGTAATTATAACTTTTGAAAATGATTGGAGTATTGTAAAACATTATTGATAAAAGAGAATGACTCACATTGCAGATTTAAACGGGCAGAGTTTAGCCTACTGATTAGCCTGGTAACCTAATTTAAATAACAACGCATACGAAAACTAGGTTAGTAATTAATACAGCATTTACTATAACTCACGAGATTAAAACCCTCACAACGAATGACAAAGTGAAATTCTTAAACATCCATCAAATTCACGACGAATGACAAAGTATAGCCCTAATTTGGGCAGCACTTAAACATCCATCGGATAGTTTCAATCGATCGGACATTGAATCGTAGCAGCGATCGAGTTATTACCCTGTTGTCGCGGCAGCGTTTCGTGTTTGTGTGTGTTTTTGTAGTAAACAGAAGATAACTTGGTGTACGAATTGAGTTTTAACGTCGAACCAACGCAGAATTGCGAGTGCCAAACTCCACTATATATACTGGAAAAACAGCTCCCTCGCGTGGCGCGAGGGAGTGTCGCGTGGCGCGAGGGAGTGTCGCGTGGCGCGAGGGAGTGTCGCGTGGCACGAGGGGCACCCCCTATCATAGGGTAGCCCCGTGTCTCAGTAGCTTGGGTGAGTTGATCATTCGTTCAAATTCGATTTCCACGTAAAACTGTGTTGATAATATCAACTAGGAAACACCCCCCCCCTGAGTTTTAGGGGCCCTGGTCCTAGTTCTAATTGTTCTGAAAATTTTAGGGGTTATGCAGGATTACTTGGGGGTCTTAATTAGGGTCTCCTATTGGGTAGAATGAGATAAGAAATAGTAATTTTGATGATAGTTGTTACATCCTCCCCACCTTATAAAAATCTCGTCCTCGAGATTTACTGGAACAAGTAGGGATACTTTCGCTTCATTTCCGATTCCAGCTCCCAAGTGTATTCAGGTCCTCTCTTTGAATCCCACTTGACTTTGACCAGCACTAGTCGTTTGTACTTGAGAAACTTGACCTTTCTGTCTTCTATCTACAATGGCTTCTCAATAAATTTTAACTTTTCATTTACCTCTACATCTTGAAAAGGCACTACCAGGGATTCGTCAGATAGACATATCTTAAGATTGGATACATGAAATACGTCATGTACCCCGGCTAGCTCTTCTGGTAGTTGTAAGCGATAAGCAACTGGTCCTATTTGCTGGATTATTGGGAATGGTCCTACGTACCTTGGACTTAGCTTTCCATTCTTTCCGAACCGTACTACTCCTTTCCAAGGAGAAACTTTCAAAAGTACCTTATATCCGACTTGAAATTCCAGTGGCTTGCGTCGATTGTCTGCATAACTCTTCTGGCGATCTCGAGCCGTCTTTAGTCTTTCCTTGATTTGAGTGATCTTTTCGGTAGTTTCTTGTACAATTTCAGGACCTGATGACTGACTTTCTCCTATTTCTGCCCAGCAAACTGGAGTTCTGCATTTTCGTCCATACAGTGCTTCAAATGGGGCAGCTTCAATGTTTGCATGATAACTATTATTATAGGAGAATTCGATTAAGGGTAGGTGGTCATCCCAATTTCCACCAAAATCTATTACACATGCCCTAAGCATGTCGTCCAGGGTTTGTATTGTCCTTTCACTTTGCCCATCTGTTTGTGGATGGTATGCAGTGCTCAAGTTTAGTTTAGTTTAGTTCCCATGGCTTCTTGGAAACTTGTCCAGAAATGCGAAGTGAAACGACTATCTCTATCCGATACAATGGAGAGTGGAACTCCATGTAGGGATACTACCTCGTCTACGTATAACGTTGCTAACCTTTCCATGCTAAAGGTTTGTTGGTGCATCTACTGTCTGTTAACTACGTCTTAATCTAGTCTTATGTCTAGATAGGTTGAATGAGTGCACAACAGTGATTGAATTAGGGTTTGAATATGGTTTAGGAAGTAATTCCGTTTGAAGATGGCTTGTACATGTTCAAACGAAACCAAAACAAGTCCATCCGTTTGAACATGTTCATCCGTTTGAACATGTCAGTTCGTTTGAAGCAGGTTCGTTTGAACTGGTTGTGTCACTTTCAAACGGAATAGCTAGCACTATAAATAGGTTGTGTGTTGATTCATTTGAGACGGAACAGTTGTGTGTGTGAGCGAAGGTGCTGCCGGATTTTTGTCAGAATACATTGTAAAAGCTCAGAAAAACACTAATAGAAAAGAATTGAAAGGAACAAGCTGTTGTGACTTTGTTTACTTTGATTCCGCCTCTGTAAACGAAGATGAACTGCCTTAACTGACTATTTATGGTCACGAACACGATCCAACAAGTGGTATCAGAGCTCAGGACGAGGAGTTCATACCAAATTCAGCTTGATTACTTCGGATTCTCTCACTTCTACCTTTCTTTTCTGATTCGAACAAGTGTTTACGGTTAAAATGGCCTAAAACTTTCATATATCAAACGAAATACAGTGATAACGAATCCTTGAAAGTTTTGAACTAAAATTCGACCTAAAACTGATCGAAAACATCTAATCCGTTTGAAACTGTTCGTTAAATGCTGACGTCATAGGCTATTACGTTTGAACCAAACCTGATTTCCGTTTGAACATTGACACTTCATTTGAAATAAGGGGTTTCCGTTTGAACTTAAGGTTTGAAAGTGTTTCGTTTGAAACTGTCCGTTTGAAAGCCACACCTCGTTTGAAAGTTCACATTTGAAAGTTCACGTTTGAACCGTTTGAACCGTTCGTTTGAAAGTGGTTTCCGTTTGAAAATATCCAACAGTTTGAAAGTGATTCGTTTGAACTGATTGTTTGAAAGTGGTTCGTTTGAAACAATTTGTTTGAGAGTGAATCGTTTGAAACGTGATTAGTATTGTCTCAAACGAAACAACAGTTTTCGTTTGAGGAGAGCCACTTTGTTTGAAAGACTATATCGTTTGAACAATTCCGCCTGAACAGATTCCGTTTGAATCTGTCATTTTACAAAACCAAGAATTTTCTAAGTTTTTGTTAATCATTTCAGGTACATACAAGATGGATGATATATTCATGAACCCGTTTAGCGACATGTATGCTTTTGCCGGAAATTCTGGAGATGATACTTCTTCTAGCAATACCAATGAGAACACGCAAAACACGAAGAAAAAGTTATCAGATGCTTTGGAAGTTGAAAGTGCGTTCGGAACTTATAACAAACCCCCGAAGTTGATGGCTATCGAAGAATACAGTCGGTGGGCCAAGAATTTTGAAGATTGGTTGAGAGCCTTTGCTTTTCCCAGTTGGAAGAGTCTAAAAAATGGTTACAATGATGGAGGCAAAAGAGGCGAAAGCTTAACATCACCTGAAGAAATAGAGGGATTTGTCGCTGAGCAAAAATGCGTTGCACTGCTATTTCAGTCTGTTCGAGAAGATATAATATCTTTGATCGAGTACAGTAGTTCTAAAGATCTCTGGAAAAAGTTAGAAACCAAATGTTTAGGAAGTACAGAAATAGTGAAGAACAAAAAGAAACTACTTAGAAAAGAGTTTGATTTGTTTGGGTGTTTAAAGAATGAATCAGTTTGTAAAATGATTGAGAGGTTTGGGCATCTAAAGCTGGAACTGGCGAGACATGGAATTTCCTATACTCAAGATGAGCTAGTTGAGAAATTGTTCGATTCGTTGCCAGATGAGATGGATTGGCAATATTATGCGTTGATGCTAAAGAATACTATCAAGCCGCCAGAAGTGTTGACAGTAGACTTGTTGATTGAGAGACTAGAGAGTCACGAGTTGGAATTAAAGAAGACACACAAAGTCAATCATTCGTCTTATCAGCAGAACTTGGATTTGTATTATCCAAAGAGCATGATGCCAAAGAATACATCTCCCAAGACAACTTTTTCTGCCGAAAATGTTAACACATCAAACAAAGAAAGTCAAAGCAATGGATTTCACAGTGGATCTTCGTCATCTGCAAATCATTCTGATGCAAAGAATCTATTTCAATGCAACATCGCTGTAGACTTAAAGAACGCTCAAAACTTCAGTGAGGAGTCAGGAAAGCAACATATGGTTTTCTTAGCATCTGTGCTAGAATCTTATGAAAGTCTTGTAGCAGGAAAGATAGGCAACACCAACCTGACGAAGGAAGATTATGATCAGATTGATCCTGAGGAGATGGAACTGATCGACATAAGGTGGTGTATGGCCAGTGCAGTTCGTCGAGCACAGCGTTTCATGGAGATCACAGGGAGGAAGTCTATTGGTGGACCTTCTACCAAGTTAGGCTTTGACAAGTCTAAAGTTACGTGCTTTAAGTGAAAACAGAAAGGTCACTTTAAGCGTGAATGGCGAAATGCGTATGCCGATGAATCTGAGAACCCGTTCAGAGAAGATTACTACAAGAAAGCGATTTATCATCAGAATAAATCAGAGCCGCCAAGATTAAAGCAGCTTGAAGAGAACAAAGAGAAGTCAAGAGCTCTTGCTGTAATTCACGACGATGAAGGTTACAACTGGAGTGAGTTGTTACTTGAGGAGGATGCAGTTGGATATGCATTCATGGCAAAATCTGAACCTGTTCTTTGGAAAGACAACAGAACTGAAGAACAGAAGTATGGTCACAGAAAGATGTTGGCCACGAACAGATTGATCAGAATATCTGTTATCTTTTCTGAGGCAAAAAGAGCAAATAGATGGGATCTAGACAGGGAATGTTATCTTGACCCCTATGGAAACATTGCTATTGATCATAACATTCTTGATTTGGAAACCATAATCAAAGAGTTTAAAGAAGAAGATGATTATTGGCAAAGGAAATGGTGGGGAAGCGGAGAAGAGAAAGAAGAGAAAGAAAAAGAAGAAAAAGAGAAGTCAAAGAAGGTTGATACTGGAATCATTGACACGACTCAAAAGTTGAATGCTGAAAACATGGGAAAGATGGCTGACAAGGTGCTGGCTGCTAAGGCACTTGAGGTAGATTCTAAATCCGTCTCTGAGTCTAAAAGCCAGGTCAGTTCAAACGCGTCAACAACTGAGTCAGGTAAGAAAGTCAGTAGTGATGTTGACTGCAAAAATTGCATCAAAGAATGCAAAGTTTGTAGTACAAACACTTATCTCAAAGGTAAGAAGATTGATGATCTGACTGCTAGAGTCAGAAGTGTTGAGGATCAAATCCTTGATCGTGATAAAATGGTGAAAGCTTCAACTGAACGATTAAAAGAATTAACTAACAAAATTGAAACTGATAAAATTGATCAGGAAAAGGTTAGGAAAGAAAATGAAAGGTTAGTTCTTGAAAATCGTCAGATTACTGAAAATTTTGAAAAGCTTAAAAGCACGGTTAAAGATAATGATGATAGAAATGGTAAAACATACAAAGAAAATTGCCAATTGCAATGTGTTCTGAGAATTAAAGAAGAATTAATCAACACACAATTGGATGAGATTGCTAAATTGAAGCTTCAATTTGAAGAAGCTAAGATTGAGAATGAGCGAATAAATTTGAAATTGAACAGTTACAACTCTGCAAGCTTTGTTTTGCAACACATTATTCCTAAACCCATTGGGAAAGACAAAGCAGGCGAAGATGTATACTGTGATGGAACTGGGGTTGGGTTTCATCAAGTTCCACCACCAATTCTAGACAATTATTCGAAAAAGCAATCTGGGTTGGTTAATCTTGAGGAAGAAAATGAAGTGAAACTTCCTGATTCAATTGATGTTACATTTTCTTCTTCATCATCTGATGATAGTGTTCAGACAGAGATTGTTAAAAGCACAGCTGAAAGTGTTTTGATGTCTGAACATGATTCAGCTAAGGATGATGAATGTTTCTTGGACAAATACATTCAAAAATCAAAATCCAAAAACAACTTAGGTGATGAACCGGGTCTTGTGATGTACAAGATGGCTGGATCTGATAAGTTGTATTCGGATTCTGAGTTTTCTTTGGAGAATGTAAATGTTTCAAAATTGACAAATGTGTTCAAAATGGTTGAAATTGATTTGTCTGAAGTAAAGAGTTTAAAACAAACAAAGAGGCAAATGAATTTTGAGAAAGATAAAGCTTACTACAAGAAACCTGTTGTTCCACCGCGTTTTTATAACAACAATCGAAACAATTGGTCGGGTGGTTATCAGGGTGGTAAGAACTATCAAAGAAAGAATTTTCAAAACAAAAAGTTTGTTGAGAAGAAAGTGTTTGTGAACGGTTCAAGTTCACTTTCTGATGAGGAAAATGAAATTTTTTCAAAATCAAATGAAGAATTCTTTGAGAAGAGGGCTTCACAACCTCAGTCTGAAGGCACGAGTCGGGTAGTTGATACTCGTACATGCTTTAGATGTAACAAAGTTGGTCACATTGCAAGAAATTGCACCAACTTCAAGCCTAAGACTGAAGTTGTTGAGAGTCATAAGAAGAAGGTTGATGCTAAAGGCAAAGCTCAAATGGTTGTTGAGAAAATTTTGCAAAATGAGAAAACAAAAGTCAAAATTGAACCTGTTAAGAATGTGGTAACTAAAAATGACAAATTTTATAAACGGGTTGCATCATCTCAACAAACATGGAAGCCAAAAGTTGTTGAAAAACCAAAGGTTTCAGTGTCGGAAAAACAATCATCTTCTACCACACCGGTAAAGATGGATGTTCCTTTGGATTATTATGAACAATTGGAGAAACAATCTTCTACTCCACCAGAGAAGAAGAATGTTCAAAAGAAAAATCAACCAACCGGTCAACTTAAGATAGATGAGTTTTTCTTATATAAAAAGGTTGAGGTTGGAACTGAGGAAAGCTTAAAAATGAATGATAAAAATTTTCCGCCACTTTATACTACAAAATCTCACATTAAAGTCCAGTTACCTGAGTCGAAAGAGGCTTGGGTAGCATCAAAATCTCACTAAAGATTTTGGACTTGCCGGAGCTTCCTAGTTGGTAATCGTGAAGTATGAATCGGCATCTTTATTGAAATGTGTTTGTAAATCAATTTGTGATATGTGCAGGAACTTCCGAGAGCTATTTCACGATGGATTATGGATAGTGGAGCGTCTCGACATATGACAGAGAAGACTGCATTGTTGTACGATGTTAGAAATTTCAATGGAGGTTACGTGGGATTCGCAGGAAATCAAGGTGGTAGAATTGTCGGTGAAGGAACGTTATCCAATGGGATTGTTACGTTTGAAAGAGTTAACTACATTGCTGAGCTGGAGAATAATTCGCTGAGCATCTCGCAGATTTGTGACAGGATGTATACTACTCACTTCACAGATAAAGAATGTTTGATCTTGAAACCAGGATTTGTTATCCCTGAAGAATGGATTATCATGCGGGCACCAAGAGTCAATGATCTGTACGTGTTGGACATGAGTGTAGCTACTACAACCACGGGTCAGGCTCATTGTTTTCTGTCTAGAGCAACAGAGAAAGAATCGAAGTTGTGGCACCGGAAGATGGGTCATATACATCTTAGAAAAATGAATCACTTGGTGCACAATGATTTAGTTCTGGGTGTTAACATTAAAGGTTTTCATCTGGAAGGGGAGTGCATTAGTTGCATCAAAGGGAAGCAGAAGAAAAAGTCACACCCTAAAAAGCAAGTCAATTCAGTTTCCAGACCTTTAGAGAGACTTCATATGGATCTGTTTGGTCCAGTAAACGTCAAAAGTATTACAGGGGAACTCTATTATCTTGTGGTTACTGATGATTATTCCAGATTTTCGTGGGTATCATTCTTGAAGTCGAAAGATGAAACGTTTGATAGTTTGATGGCGTTGTTCAGAAAGATTGAAAATCTGTACCAAATGCGTATCAAAAGAATTCGAAGTGATAATGGTACTGAATTCAAGAACAACAAGATGGAAGAATATTGTGATGAAAGAGGTATATTGCATGAGTTTAGTGCTCCGTACACTCCGCAGCAGAATGGAGTCGCAGAACGCAAAAACAGTATGCTAATCGAAACGGCTAGAACAATGCTTGCTGATTCAAAGCTACCGATAAATTTTTGGGCAGAAGCAGTTTCCGCCGCATGCTATACACTCAACCGGGTTCTCACTGTAAAGAAATTCAACAAGACATGCTTTGAGTTGATCAATAACCGCAAACCGAACCTGAAGTTTTTAGAACCGTTTGGGTCTCCTTGTACAGTTCTAGAGCCTTTTGGTAAGTTTGGTCCAAAGAGTATCGAAGGAATATTTGTGGGTTACTCAAGTCCACAAAGACGGGTCTTTGTTCCAAGTCTAAAGCAGATCATCGAAGCACATCATGTTGAGTGTCAGGGGTATACTATGCCGCCTCAGAATCTCGGTGACTCATGGCGTTTTAATTATGATAAATTGTGGGATTCATTTGACATGGAAGAAGATAAGGATGAAGAAGAAGATTTCTTTGACGAGTTGGATATTCTGAGAGAGTATGAAGAATCGCAGGAAAGGTTTCCAGCAGAGTATTCAAGACGACCATGACAAACTTCAAACGATGATGAAGCAAGTCCAAGCAATGCTGGTGAACATGATGATGTCCAACAAGATGAAGTTGCTCAAGATAATCAGTCGGCACAGAATGATAATCAAGAATCTGAGAACATGCCAGTATTTGATTGTGGTGATTCAGATTCTGAGGGGGAGCAAATTCAGATTTCAAGTCATATATGGAGTTGATAACCATAATAATATTTATTTATATAGGAGAGTGAAACTTGGTAAACAAGATACATCTATATATGGAGTTGATAACCATAATAATATTTATTTATAACACTCCCCCTTGGTTATCAACCAAATACGCGTGGAGATGCTGCCTCATTAAAAACATTGCCAAGAAAACCCACTGGGACAAAACCATAGCTAAGGGAAAAAGAGTGCAGCGCGTATTGTCTCCCCCTGATAATGTTGTCGTATTAAAAACCTTACTCCAAACGGAATAAACTTAGTTAGTGAAGGGAAAAATGCAACTTGTATGATACTTTCCCTCAGTTGAATAAGTAGCCTTTAAGTAATGTGTGTCGATCTTCCCTGAAAGTTGCTCAAAGCTTTTGTATCCGGTAGAATGTCGCTTGATCCATTGAAGTACAATCCCTTATGTTGAGCAATGTTGTATGATATTCTTGGTGCTTCCTCTCGAAAACAAATATCATATGATCCACGACTGCGCTATGTTACATTCTCAAATCTACAAGAGTAACCAAACTTGTTTTCATGGGTTAGTAAAATATAATCAAATATCGTTCATACCTGAAATATTTGTGTTAACTCATTCCAATGTCTCCTCACTTTACACATGCTATATCATGACAATAAGTTCAAGTGAAAGATATTCTAACCATACATAGCTAGCAAAACATATTAATGCACATATGCATTTAATGATGGTACTTCTAGAATGAGAATCTCTACTTTGGTGGGAGATGATAATAGGCATTTCTTATAACAAGTGACTGAAGAACCTTTAACATACTTTAAGGTTCAACTATGTCCATACAAAAATATCCAAACATCATATTCTAGATGTACTTGAGGGATTGGTAAAATATAATTACATATATAGTCGAACTGCAGTTCGAGTAATAATTAGACCGTGCCAAGGTTATTAAAAAATTCTCCCTCTAAAAGCTCAACAATTTCTCTCGATGATGCCTAGACATCATCACTATAAATTGCGATTATAGTGAGCTTTTAAAAGTAGAATGTTGATAGAACATGGCTAATTTAATTAGACTTATACCCCTCTTTATCCGAATATCTCGAGTTGTACAACACTCGTCTCGACTATTTATTCCATACGTATTTTGTCAACTTCATATAATACGTTCTTGAGGTTTTGACATCATTAATGCTTCTAGCATTATCAATCCATGAGGGAATTCTTTCCATCTTATCCAAATATGCATGTGCTTTCACTCTTTAAAAGTTTTGCTACATAAATTTGCCCATTTAACACATAGATATCTATATCATATGCAAAAATGTCATGAACAGTTGCTTTTATCTCCAAAATCCATATTATACCATGTGTGTACACTATTTATTGAGATATCACGATCACCGGGTACAAGTTTTCTATGTATGTTTCTTGGTGCACAAGTATTACATCGTTAAGATGTTTCAATTAACCTTTTTAGCACTCAATTGCTTTAGAAACTCATCAAAAGTTCCAGTTATATCCAACATGTAAAATAATCATAACCTATTCAAATCCGAATATGCATAAATGATGACATTGTTCTCGAGAACTTACTTTACATGACTTACATAATTTAATCCTTTGAGACTTTCATGTAAACTTTCAGTATCAAGTGATACATAACATTCATAAGACGAATATCAATTCTCTCTTTATATTACCAGACTAATAAAATATTGGAAAGTTAATGCATCCACCATTGGAGAATACGTCTCCTCATAATCAATCATAGGTCTTTGCGAAAATTCTTATGCCACCATTTTTTTCTTATATCACTCAATTTGATTTTCACATAATTCGCATAAATGGCCTCCAAGATGTTTTAAAATCATCCAACAATCAAAGAAACACAAAATTCGCAGGAGGTGGCGTCGCCGACGCTAACCTCTGCGTCGTCGACGCCTGAGGGAGCTACCATAAATCTGTTGACACCATAAGTCCCTGTCTACGCCATTTTTCAGTGACGCGCTTCAATATTTGGCGTCACCGACGGCCCCTAGGCGTCGCCGATGCCCCCTGTAGGTGTGGTTTTCTTGTTTTCTTGTTTTCTCGCTCCCGGTTGACCCGTGTTCCATCCCAATGCTCCATTTGGCTCCTTAATAGCTCTTTAAACTCCATTAGACCTGCAAAACACAACTCCAATCAAAAGTAGGCTATTCGAAAATAAAAGTCACGTAAAAACATCATCTTAAACACTAACGAACACCGGTTTTCGACCACACATCAGATGGGAGATGCTGTCCAATTGGTTTCGCAGATAGTCCTTAAAATAGAAATCATGGTGTGGACTCGAGAACATCGTCATGCGCATAGGGAATTGGATAAAAGAATCGAAATTTTTAAAGAGGCAAAGAGATGGGATGAGGAGAGGAAATGTTTCTTAGATTCTCAAGGAAATCCTCTTCTTATATATCCTAAGACAATAGATTCAAAGGGAATGTTTGAAGTTCTAGTAGCAACCATACTTACTGCTGGAAAACTTTATTCAAAGGTGAAAGGAGATATAGAATATGTTAAAATATTGGAGGAGTGCATGGAAAAGGTGTTTAATGGAAGTATAAAAAGTATGGAAGAACTGATAGAAAGTTTGAAGAAGACACATGATACAGAGGAGACAACTGAGAAAGAAATTCTAACTAAATTTCACAAATCGTCAAATTAGGTTAAAGCAATGGATAAAAATGATAAAAGTGATGAAAAATCTGGTAATAATGATGAAAATCAGTACAGGAAAAACGTATATCATGCAGTGATTGTACTGAAAAGGACGAAACGTTAAAATCCAGAAACAGTGAATTTGCTAAAAATGAAAAGATTTTGAAAGATAAAATAGAAGAGTTGACATTAAGATGCAATATTTTTCAAAAAGAAAATGAATTTTTGAAACAAAAGTGTTTAGCAGATTGCGAAAAATGTTTTGAAAGCAAAAATGTTGTTCAAGAAATGAAGAAATAATATGATGTAATGAAAATTTCACATCATAATGTAAAAGAAGCAATGAAACTTTGAAAGGTCAAACTCAACGTCTTCAAGATAGACTTTCAAAATGTATTGAAACGATAAAACTTGTTGAAGCCAAGTATGAAGGTAAACAACGGGTTCTAAATAAATATATTGATGAAGTTGCTGAACTTAAAAAAGATTTGGCTGAAAAAGAAAAGAAAATTAATAAACTTCAAAGTTATTATGCTTCTTCATACATTCTTGAACATATTTTCAACATCACACCAGATGAACATGATTCAGAAAAGAACAAAAAGGGAATTGGGTCAGACTATCATCAGGTGTCACCACCATTGGAGGATAATTATACATTCTATGATGACGAAAATGTGACAAAATCAATGAACATGGTTGACCAATTACCTGATAACATTGATGTGACACCCCAGGAAAACCAGTAAACACCGCAACTTAACTAGTTTCCTCAGTAAATACGCACTAAATTTCGGGATGAAATTTTCTTAACAGGGGGAGAATGTGACAACCCTCGTAATTCCATGTATCCGTACAATTTATTAATGATAATTAAAGTGCGTGATGAATGTGCTGAATTATTTAACTGCTTTCTGATTACTGTGTTATACTTAGATGTGCGTGTTAACATACTAGTAGTATACAGAAAAGTTACTAAATAGTCCGGTATGCTTTCCTATGTGTTAGGAATAAATTGCGTTACAAAAATATATATATAAGACGCCTTACGGAATAATTAAACACTTTAACGAAACAGTATCCGACCGAACAACCGGACATTACCCGGGACACCAAATATTTGTCAAATACTTTGTGTTATTATTTTTGGCTAGTCGTGATCCCCGTTTGCCATAACACCCACCAAAAATCCAATAACTAACTTACATAAACAAGTTACTTGAATTATAACTAGCACTTACCCACTTAGTCACAAAGTTACACCCAACCCCCACCCATAAAAACCGAATTCGGTCCTTGGTGGACCCACCCCACATTCTCACCATACTCCAAATATTATGCAAAGATTTTATCTTGTTTGTTTATTGGATTACTTGCTTGTGTAAGTAAACATAAAATTGGGAATGATCATTATAAGTAAGGTCTTTAGATTACATGCCATACTTCACAATCCTACACTCCTCACTCTCTCCTCTCTCTCCCTCACGGTTTCACCCCAAACCGCCACCATCACCACCCCTAAACCACCACTTTCATCCACCTTCAAGTCTCATCCAAGTATAGAAGAAGGGCTATAGGAACTTGCATCTTGAAGGGCATTCAAAGGAGCTTGGTTTTAGTCTTGTTCATCATCATTTCTTATCATCTCCTTCACTAGATTTTCCCTAGCTTCAAGCTAGTAGTAAGTCTCTATTTAACCCTTGTTCATGTCTATTTGGTGTAGTTAAAAAGATGTAGTATGTTAAATCGACAAGAACACTAAAAGGGTTTAAACAAGATGATGAACATAAAAGTTACATGAAAGATTTACATGATGATATGTTGTAGTGAACATGTTGTTGATTGCTTGATGATTTACTTGTTGATATTGATGTTAAATGTCGTTATGGATCTCTAAACATGTTAACGGAATCAATCGAACACACTTTAGAATGTTAAAAAGCTGAAAACAGATTGTTGTTTGGTGATTACAGCCAACTTCAGTTGGCTGTAACCGGACCCTAATAAAGCGAAAAATGTATTTTCTGAACTCTAGATTTATGTACTATGAAATACGGTTCTAATGGCACTGGAATCATAATTTTTGGACTTCGTTTACTATTTTTAAAGTGTCGTTTTGTAACAGCAGCTAAAGCTGCATTTTTCCTGCTGAAAATATGCGTTCAGTTTTCTGTCATAACTTGAATTCTGGGTAGTGTTAGATCATGAAATTTGTACAGTAGATGAAAACTGATGTATTTGTAATTACCCCACTGGAATTTCGTAAATCGGACTCTCGACGAATTTTTAATAAATTATTCCGTGGACTGCAATCAGAAAAAAGATGAATCTGATTGCAGTCCGGAAAATGAATTTTTATAAAATATTGGTAATGAACGGGACCCCGAGATTTTTATACAATAATATTTGGATCGTTTAAGACCTTCTGTAAAAATTTGAGAATTTTTGGAACATGTTAACTATTTTATTAAAATCCCCGAAAACAACCCAGTTTCGAGTATAAAAGCTGAAACGACATAAGTAGTGATTTGCGTGTCTAAATGTCGGGTAGGTTATCCAAGAATGATATTACATGTTATATGTCTATAAAAGTGTTATGTGCAATGTCGTATGAGTGGGGAATGGATGGGAAGTTATATGGGCATGAACCGTTAAAGTGATGCATGTTATGTGATAGATACGTGTAGGAACTTTGTGTTCTATTTGAAGTCACTAATAAACTAAGTGGTAATCATACTAGGACGTGATTGACCGACCTTGACTGTTAGCTATATTTGAGAGTCAAACCGAGCAACCGAGGTGAGTTCACACTCCTAAGGCATGAGATTCCTGGTGGGTTGGGAATGGGATTGAATAACTACTCGTACTATCATTACTATTAAACTACTTTTCACAGTCCTCGGATTGAAGGACACGTACGTAAAACCTACGTACACTCATACTCGCTACGGTCCTTGGATCAAGAAGGGCACGTACACACACGAATAGTCTAGTAACATACACATGGGAAGCCCCCACTAATCTTCGCAAACATGTTTGGGAAACCGCGATACGGATTACTACGATACACATGGGAAGCCCCCACTAATCTTCGCAAACATGTCTGGGAGACCGCGATATGAATTAATACGATACATGGTTTACAAAACGAACATATGATTTACGAAACGAATGCTATAACTAAACGACCAACTGTGAACTCGCTCAACTTTGTTGTTGATTCGTTGTTACATGCCTTGCAGGTCGTTAGGTACCTATGGAGCTTGTATTGGAGTGGGAAGAGTCGTTGTGGGACATGGACAGCTGTGTGCCATGCTAAACATTTGAAACGTTTAAACTTATGACTTGGTTTTATATGCTTCCGCTTGCAACTTAAACTATTGTTTTGTTTAGACACCAATTGTATTGTGTTGGATCTTTATATACTACTTACATGCTTGTTCAATATGATTGGTGGCTTGATCCTGGTCATGTCACGCCCCCAGGCGGTGATACCCCGCATGGTGGATTTTGGGGGTGTGACAAAGTTGATGTTTTGAAACAGAAGTCAATCAAGTTTGAATCAAAACGGAAACCAAAGACACCCAAAATTGAGCCAAAAAAGATTTGGAAACCAAAAACATCCAAGTTTGAATCAAAACCAATTTGGAAACCAAAGATTGATTTGTCAAAAGGAAACATTCAAAATGATTCAAGATTTTATAAAAGAAATGTTTCAAATAGACAAATTTGGGTGGTCAAAAAACAAACTGCTTCTGTTAATGGGAAACGGAAAATCGATTCAACCAAGAAGGTTGAAAATAAGACTGAAAAGGTTTTTGTAAAAAATGACAAAGATTTTCCGAAGTTGAACGAATCGTATTGTGTCACAATACTCAAGGTCAAAAAGGCCTGGGTTACATTATTCAAGTAATTGAGTTGGTTGAATGTGTGTTCCAGCAGTCAACAGACATTCAATCTGAAGAATGGAGCAGCCTGGCGCAGGAGGAGAATTCATGTGGATGAAAACAAGAAGTTTTTGGTTAATATTAATATTAATATTAATATTAATATTAATATTAATATTAATATTAATATTAATAATAATAATAATAATAATAATATCAATCAATCAATCATACCCAGTAAAATCCCACAAATAGCAGAGCTATTGGTAGGGTCTGGGGAGGGTGGGATGTAGGCACACCTTACCCCTATCCCTAGGGATAGAGAGGCTGCTTCCAGTGAGACCCTCGGCTCCAAAATAACCAGGAAAGAAAGAGAGAAAAAATATAGAACATGAGGTGTGTGTGTGTGTGTGTGTGTGGAGCTATCAATATAACATAGGTGGTAAAAGAGTGCACGGTAAACAAGACAAATATAACAACACAGAAAGCGTATACAAATATATACAAATCTACGACTATATACTACCCCTAAAAACACAATTGAACCCTCTCCTAGAAATCTTTAACCTTAATCCTCCGTCTCCACGAGCTCCTATCATGGACCATGTTCTCAGAGAGGTGCGATTTTTGCAAATCCTGCCTAATACGCTCATCCCAAGTGATTTTGGGTCTGCCTCTACCCCTCATCCCCTCCACCACGAGAGTTTCAACTACTCTAACTGGCTCTATAGTCTGCCTCCTCTTCACATGCCCAAACCATCTCAATCTTCCCTCCTTTATCTTATCTGATAAACTAGCTACTTCTAACCTCTCCCTAAAAACATCATTTCTTATCCGGTCTAACCTTGTGTGCCCACACATCCATCTTAACATTCTCATCTCTGCCACCTCCATCTTGCGTGCTTGTACTTCCTTAATGGCCCAACAGTCGGTTCCGTATAACATAGCAGGTCTAATTGCAACTCTATAAAATTTCCCTTTCAATTTTGTTGGGAACCTTCTATCGCACAATACCCCAGTGGCAGCTCTCCACTTACACCATCCAACTTGGATGCTGTGGGCAACGTCACAATCTATCTCCCCATCCCTCTGAACAAACGATCCTAGATACTTGAACTTATTAACCTGCGGAACCACTTGACCGTCAATGGTGATCTGGATGTCCTCAACGTTATCTACTCCACTAAAGTCACAGTATAGGTACTCAGTCTTAGAACGACTAATCCTTAAACCTCTTCCCTCTAAAGCTGCTCGCCACTGTTCTAACCTCACATTCAGGCTATGTTTACTATCAGCAGCTAACACAATATCATCTGCGAAAAGCAGGCACCACGGAAGAGCCTCCTGAATTGACTTAGTCAACTCATCTAAGATAACTGCAAAAAGAAAAGGGCTCAAAGCAGACCCTTGGTGTAGTCCCACCTCCACCGGGAAAGACTCAGTATCCCCTACAGGCGTTCGGGCAGTAGTCTCGGTCCTAACATACATATCCCTAATTAAGTCTATATACTTCCCAGAAACCCCTCTACTCTCCAAAGTATCCCAAATCAGTCTACGTGGCACACTGTCATAGGCCTTTTCAAGATCAATGAACACCATGTGAAGGTCCCGTTTCTTCTCCCTATACTTCTCCATCAATCTCCTTAGAATATGTATTGCTTCCGTAGTCGATCGGCCTGGCATGAAACCAAATTGGTTTACTGTGACTTGAGTTTCTCTTCTGATTCTCGTCTCAATTATTCTCTCCCATAGTTTCATAGTGTGTCCTAGCAGCTTAATCCCCCGGTAATTCCCACAACATTGGGCGTCCCCTTTGTTCTTATACACAGGTACTACTACACTATTCCTCCATTGATCTGGCATTTTCCCCGATTTGAAAATAAAATTGAAAAAAATAGTTAGCCAATGTACTCCTTCTTCTCCCAAGCATTTCCATACCTCAATCGGTATGTTATCTGGCCCAACTGCCTTAGCCCTTCCCATCTTCCTAAGAGCTGTTTTCACCTCCTCCCGTGTGATACGTCTACAGTATCCGTTATTCCGTAGTTGCCTTTGAGTAGGTGAATCATCATTTTCTTGCTGGTAGTCCCTCCCGCCATTGAAAAGATTGTAGAAATACGTTTGCCATCGCATCTTAATGTCGTGTTCTTTAACCAAAACGCAACCATCCTCTCCCTTTAATAACTTCACTGCTCGTAGGTCCTGTCTTCTACGTTCTCTAGCTTTTGCAATCTTGAACAGTCATGCTCCCCCTCCTTTGTTTCTAGTCGATCATACATCTGCTTGTAGGCTGCGTTCTTCGCCTCTGACACTGCCTTCTTCGCTTCTCTCTTGGCCTCTTTATACCTCACCCTTAAAACCACTTGTTCCTCCTCGACTGTACACCTTAAAAGATCCCTAAAGCACCCTTGTTTAATCCTTATTTTAGTATGCACTTCCTCATTCCACCACCATGACTCCTTTTGGCCACCCCTCTTTCCTGATGTGACCCCTAGCGTTTCCTTCGCCACATTAGTAATGATGTTTGCCATGTCCTCCCATATTTGGTTTGCATCCCCATCTACTCTAGGAGATGTCCTTGAGAGGACCTTATCTCTAAACACTTCGATTTTGTCGCCCTTTAACATGCCCCATCTAACCCTAGGTCGCATTACCCTCTCTCCCTTGGTCAGCTTTCCTCTCATGCTTATATCTGCCACCAATAAACGGTGTTGAGCCACTGCTGTCTCCCCTGGTATAACCTTGCAGTCCCTCCACCACCTTCGATCTCCTAGCCTCATCAAAATATAGTCAATCTGAGTGTTACGTCCACCACTACTAAAAGTAATCAACTGTGATTCTTTCTTCTTAAAGAAAGAATTCAAAATACCTAGGTTGTGAGCCACCGCAAACTCTAACAAATCCCTACCAGGGTTGTTCCTATCACCAAAACCAAAACCCCCATGAACTTCACTAAAACCGTCACTATTTCCACCAATATGGCCATTGAAATCACCTCCTATGAAAATTCTTTCTTCCCTAGGTATGGCCCTCACAACTTCGTCTAGGCAGTCCCAAAAGTCTCTCCTCTCTTGATCCCCTAATCCCACTTGTGGAGCATATGCGCAAACAACTGTCACAACTTCCTCTCCTAGTACTAATCTCAGCACCATGATCCTATCATTGTGTCGTATCACCTCTACCACATTCTTGTACAAGTTTATAGCCACTAGAAATCCTACCCCATTCTTTACTCCATCCGACCCTGAATATAACAACTTGTACCCATTGCGCTCATCCCCCTTATGTCCCTTCCACCTAGTCTCCTGAAGGCACGCTATCTCTACCCTACGCTTTTTAAGTGTATCTATGATCTCCAACAACTTACTACTAAGGGTCCCTACATTCCACGAAGCCACACGCAAACTATACTCCTTTTCTTTTCTCCTCTCTGCACCCCTCGTCCTCGAACATGATCTCAAGGGAAAATCATTATATCTACCGTCTATGATTGCTACAAATCAAACCGCTAAACCAAAAAAAAAAGGGCACACGCATAAACAAATAGATCGATACCGTAAGATCTCGCTAAAACACTATAGTGGGTAACATAAACACACAGTGAACACAACAAACAATGGGTAGACACTGTCAACGGTTGAGCACAAAACATACACTAATCAATAAGGTGCGTCTAAAATCAATAATTAATGATCAAAAAGAGTGTTATAATCAGGTTTACTAATAAGAGTTTTAAATAATAACACAAAATATTAGATAACAGGCAAATAATTAATGTCCAGAAGCATACAATGCCAATAAATCAACCCTGAAGTACACACTGACCAGCGATAATATGTTAATATCCAGGAGCAATAATGAGCAGGAGCAATAATGAGCCTACAATATACAGTTTACAATAGGCACCGAGTAACATAAATGAATTGGAAGGTTTATATATTCTAACACATGGACAACAGAGGGGGCACAAGCAAATGAATTGGAAGGTTTATATATTCTAACAGACAAAAAAACTGTGAAATATCAAAGTAGATGCAAAGATAATATATGTAATTTATTTGTAGTCTACCTTCAATATATGTGTGTATATAAGAAAGAAAGAACCTGGATGTCGTCTCGCCTATATTATTTATCGCCGGAAAAAGGATGGACTCGCCCGGTGAAGAATCGGAAGATCTCTTACCCTGGAGAAGAATCCGTGATGCTCTGTTTCGCCGGAGATGTATGTTCTGCAATCAGCCGGAGATGCAACCGAGAAATCGAGATCTAGAATTTTTGAACGGAGAGATCGAGATCTATAAAGATTTCTTTCCGCCGATGGTTGTACCTGCAAGAAAAGAGAAATAGGTTGCCGGAGGTTGTACCTGCAAGACAAGTAGTCTCCGGTATTGGTCGCCGGTTACGGACGGAACTTTGCCGTTGTTCAACGGTCAGAAAAGTTAGAGAGAAAAACACATATAATAAATGATAAAAGTACCCTAAATAATAATAATAATAATAATAATAATAATAATAATAATAATAATAAAACATAAATAAAAAACAAAATAGAAAATCATAAAAATGAAAAAAGTTGTGTTTTTAAAATTGTCAAAATCAAAATTTTTGAAAAAAAAATGTTGAAGGAATACGCTGAAACCCTCATGGCTGAACAAACAAAACTTGGTAAAACAAGTTTCTTTCAAGTGGTTAAAGAATGTAAAAAATTAGTTTTGTGTTGTAAATCATGGGGGTGCTTTATACAAATCAGAGAATGTAAAGCAGAAAATGGATGGCGAGATGAAGCTATCTACATCGGTTTGTCAAATTTTTCTTTTAAATGTTTTGGATTTTAGGGGGAATAAAAATTTTGAAAATACAAAAACATTTGAAAGTTTGAAAACAGTAAAAACATGAAAAATTCAAAAGAGTTAGTGTAAAAAGAGGAAATGATAGTACATCAGTAAGACAGTCACAACATGCTAAAGAATGGAATGTCAAAATGTGATAAATGGTCTGACTGATGATGTGCCAGTAGGTTTTTACACATTCAGTAAATTGATTTCGAGATATAAATCTAAATCAATAACTTTCTTATCTCGTGGGGAACATCTCTCGGATATATGGACTTAGTATTTCGAAATTTCGTTTGAGAGATTGCCTGATTATGAGATATTAGGTCTTTATACTTAATGATATCTGGGGTATTATACTTGGTCTTCTGATTTTGCGTCAGCAATGGCCTAGACCTCGTATAATGCTTTCGCACTTAAAACTTTCCCTCTTCATAAAAACTGAAAAAATATCGAAAGATATACATCATGTGCAGTTGTAAAGAAGATTCCTAAGTGGAACACACCTTAAGTCGAGCCTTCATCTCTTTGAGTGAACGGAAGTTCTAACCTGAGCTCTCAAGGCCTCACACCAACCCAGAGACATATATCATTTAGGTATATTCACATGTAAGACTGAATCTAGGGAATCTTGATACATGAGTATATTCTGAGGTGGGACACGCGAATAAGTTAAGTTCTTAAAACACTAATATCGTATCTTGAATCAACTAAATTTGTGTGAGAATTTAAGTGGATCAGTATACTGACAATCTAAGTGAATCGTTTAGAACTTAAAGTTTATATAGATCAATGGTGCTAGTGATTTGTCATAAACTAATATGATCTTCTGTTGCAAACTCAACAAAAATAAGTTTGTGAATATTTCTTTATTGCATTTCATTTTAGACAAAATTACAAAAAGATTTTCGGAAAGTTTTAGCATAAACTTTGTAAAATACAAAAAGATTTTAATTCTACTTTATGTTTCGACAATTGATGTTGGAAAGTTGAGTTTCAAAATCTAAGTATGCTGAACATGTCTCAGAAAAGAAACAAGTTCATTGATTTGAAACTTGAAGTTTTTAATGAAAAATCAAAAACAGTTTGTAAAAATCTCCAAGGTCATTAAATTAGACTTGGTTGATAATCAGATGAATCAAAGTCATTAATTTGAACTTGATTATCTGAGAGGGTTTGTGAGTTTGGATACCTTGAATGTCAAAATATAGTTATTTGATAGGGGGAGCTGAGCCAGGTGGTTTAATCCTGGGTGTATTAAATTTTTGATCTAATTGCCAAATTTTTGTGCTTAGAGCCAGTTCATACTCCTGGATGATCTTAACTACTTTTAATTGTTAAATGATTTGTGTTAAGAGCTAGGTTTCCGATTGTGAAATTGAAATTCTCTCAAGTGGTTTGAATTGTCATAAGATCAGATGTTTAGCCAGGTTTAGATCTCGGAAGCTTAAAGCTAGGGGGAGCCTGGAGAGAGAGTCAGTTGAAAGGGGGAGCTGATGAAGCAGGATGCATAGGGGAGTCTGTGGTGCTGAATCTGTCGAAGCTTTCTAAAGACTCAGAGAGAAGATAAAGACTAGCTACGAGATTGACTACAGTAATATCCAAGGGGGAGTCTGTGAGTGCATATGCCTATCGCTTCCGTCAATCACGTATCATAGCTAAAACAGATGAAACAAGACTTGGTATTAAAGTGTGAAACATGTTAAAGAACAAAAGTTGCTCCGCACTGATGGAAAGACCAGGTCCGCACGAACCAAGAGAGATGCGCCATATTAGGGTTTCGTGCAGATGCGCATGTTTATCCGTGAATAATGTTGGTCCGCGCATAATGCTTGATCCGCAGTTAATTTAGGTCCGCACATGTCCATCCGTGCGTATAGTTTAGTGCGAACCCAGGATTTGTCACACCCGTGTCAGAGGCGGAAGCGCGTAGTGTGACTTGATCGATTTCCATAGCATACGATGTAAGTAAACAAACTATATGATATAAAACATGCACGATGTTCATCCATTCCATAATAAAAGTTACAAGTCATAAGCTGTTTAGTAACAAAAGACAACATAGGTTAACAAGTTTTACAAACTAGACTTGTCCAAAATAGAGTTTTTAAAATAATGAGGTTTTGCATCCTATGTCCCGTCGAAGACGGGATATATGGATCAAATCCTCCAAAATACGGATGACATCGTCTTCATAGTAAACTTGAAACTTCATAATTCGTCACACCAAGATCCATTTAGTTCCCTGAAATACATGTAAGTTTGAAACATCAACAAAAGTTGAGCGAGTTCATGTGTTTTAAGTTCGCATGCATCAAATGAATCTTAAAAACATTTGAAAGTTCGAGTATCGAAAGTCGGTATGTAAAGCATCAATGAATTTAATGATCATTAATGTGTAGCTAGGACATTAATATGTGTGCCGACATAGGAAGCCACCAACCCGTAAGCGATTTAGTATCGGTCCACCCGGCGGGGACAACAAAGGAAACTCCATGTGGCCACACAATGACCCATGAGTGGGGCTCGCCCTGTACCCGATAGATCTAACCCTTTGCTCCTTGGTCTTAAACAAGATTAATGGTGCTTAATTTTCAGCCTATTCGCACATGATCTAATAATTCATTCCATAGCTTAACCACACCAAAGTAACATGTATTTCCCCCGAGAGTTATAAAACCGAAGACGTTTAAAAGAAAAGGGGGACATGACCTCACAGCTTTGCGCCTAAGAGAGATATAATGCTAGCAACGGTGTTCCAAATGTGAGTTAACCTACAAGTGTTCTAACTCATTAGACACTTCGGTCTCTTCTAGACCTTGTACTATGAGGACCGTGATCGCCTATGTTATGCGCTCCGATCGGATCGGTTTATCTACAAGCTACATGCGGAATCTGTGCTAATGATAGACATAAGAATCATACATACACTGCATACACCGTTAAAGTTCATTCTCATTGATATTTTGCAAAGATACAGACCTGAGAGAAATTTGGCAGCACTTCGTATCAAGTTGCCAGAATTTACATTTCATGAGAACCCATGACCACTATTTATAGGCAAACAGAGGCCTTCGTATGAAGCCTTTGTGGCTTCGTACGAAGCCACTCATGGCTTCCTTCTAACCAACTAACATGTCTAACAATTCTGCCTTCGTACGAAGGCTTATATCAAAGACCAAAATCAAACATATTTAAACATAATTACATATAAAGACTCAATACTCGACGAAGGCTAAAGACATATGCATCTATAGACTCCCCCTTGGATGTAGTTGTAGTCGTCTCGTATAGTCTCCATTTAGTGCTTCATGTTGTTCCTCTTCTCCCGATACTTTCTCTTTCTTTCCTCTTCTCTTTCTGCTAGCATTTGCTGACGCTTGTGTCTTCCAATATTGATCCACCATTCACGTTGCTCTTTGATTCCATCCATTTACTTTGACCATTTTGGAATCTTTCTTTCTTCAGATCCTATTGGCGTTTGATCAGTCACTGGCCATTCCAAACCCAATCTCCATCTAGCACATCTTGCTGCTTCAGCCATATTCTTATCAATCCTTTCATTACGGTGCTCTTACTTTAGAAACTCTTCCAACTCAAAGTCTCGCCATTTTGATTTCCAGTAGCGTCCAGAATTAATATCTTTCTCGAAACCAACTTTCACTAGCTTCTGGAATCTTTGCGCCTGCTCTTTATCTGCTTCGTAATACATTATCCTGTTGAAGAAAAGACGTTCGATATCTTTCTTCGAGCAGTTAACGAGCCACATCGGATCTAGAACGTGAATGTATCTCCATTCTTTTCCATCAAACAAATTGATCACTGCTTCACTTGTCTTCGGATTCAGAACCCCACCCTTTGAAATCTTTGTAAAAGTCTTGCTCCATAGCTTTTAAGGGCATGTTCTTCATATAGCGACGGTTTCTGATATGAAGCGTGATATCTTTATCCCCTGTTACTGGATCAATCTTTTCTATACGCTTTAGCCTGTGAGGCTTCCAATCTGGAAAATTCAAATTCGCTTAATACTTGATATACCTCCACAGCCTTTGTTCATAGAATCTCACTTCAGGACCGTGAAGACACTGTTGAAGATTCTTCATTTTCACCAACTCCTCCATGTCCCACCAAGGTAGTTGTAAGGACCTACAAAAACGTCCAAAAATGTCCCGTAAGTAAAAACCCGGAACCCCGAAACCCTAGTACTTATGAAAAACCAAGAAATCAAGAAATTTGGATTACTGGCGGGCCGCGTAAGCCATAAGGCTAGGCCTACGCGGGCCGCGACATAGCAGCAATTGACCGGGACACGTTCCAGGCCACGTGTCAGCCACGTGGCAGGCCTACACGTGACACGGTAGCCCTAGTTGTAGATTAGGTGGCCCTCACGGGCCGCGTAAGGGTCTTGAGAGGGTTTACGCGGGCCGCGTAAAACCCAGTTTTCTACTATAAATTGCCTGTGCATGGGCTGATCGTCTGTGTGCGAGAAATTTATCAAAATCACAATCTTTCTGTTCGAAAATCACATTCAAAATAGGAAAACCCTGCTACGATCAAGGGTAATAACTCGATCACTGCTACGATACAATGTCCGGTCGATTGTAACCGATCCGATGGATGTTTAAGTGCTGCCCGTATTTGGACTATACTTTGTCATTTGTCGTGAGGGTTTTGATTTCGGGAGTTATCGTAAATGTTGTATTAAGTTACTGACCTAATTTCGTGTGTATTGTTATTTAATTAGGTCACAAGGCTAAATCAGTAGGCAAGGTTCTGTCCAGTTAAACCTGTAATGTGAGTCATTCTCTTTTTATCAACTGTTTTACTAAATCTCAAATTATTTTCAAAAGTTATAATTACAGGGATTAAGTCGTGGTTATCTTAAATCACTGGCAAGTGGGGTATTGTGCACATTACTAATTTCTCACGATTAGGTTCACCAACCTAACAGTGATAATCATCACTACTTGGGTGAAAGGACCCAATAATGGTATGACCATCGTCACCAGGGTGTGACACGGCGCCAGATAAAAATAAGATAGTAGCCATTGTAATCGCTCTTATGCTGTAATTTATAACTAAGGTGTCATTTCATATAACCTGAATGACTCGCCAGTATTTCTCCGCTGATAAAATCTTTTTAAAACATTTTTCAGGTGACTTACTGTGAACCAAGGAAAAAGTGCCACGTAGCACTAAAGCTTGAAGAGGTGACTCACTAAAATAAATAAACATGTTTTGTAAAACAGGGAATATCCTCGTGAAATTCCTTTATTGTAAATTATGGGGTTTTTTCCCACAAGAGTGAAATAAAATAATTGGATGTTTTCAGTTTAAAACGATCGTGTTGATATTTCCACTGCCAAATTAAATATAAATATCACGGGTTTCTGTCTCGCGGCTTCGGGACCGGGTAAAACCGGGACGGGGGCCGTGACCGAAAAATGTGGTATCAGAGCCACTGATTTAAGCCAATTAAGTATTTAGAAATACTTAATTTTTCTGCTTGCCATTCTGTGAAAATTTAATTTACAATAAACAAACGAGTTAATTGCCAAAATCGTCTCTGAGGTTTGGGCACGTTTGCCATTTTCGTCCAAAATGACACTTTTGTACCAAATTGCCCCCAACGTTTGTAACTTTTTGCCATTTTCATCCAAACCACTAACTTAGTTTATTTTTTCTGTTAAGTTGAGGATATTTCAATGAAACTGGCAAATATAAAACCACAGGGACGATTTTGGCAATTTACTCGAACCCTTTTTAATTTCTTTTATTTAATTATTTTTGTTACATATATAATAAAAAAGAATATACATGGAGTTTTTAGAAAAAAAAATTAATAGTTTTGTCACATATTTTTTATAAATTTTCATCCAAATCACTAACTCGGTTTATTTTTTCTGTTTAGGTGAAGGATATTTTAAACTTTATAAATTAAGACAGAAATTAATTTACAGCTTCTTTATATAAATCAGTTTTATAAAGAGAAAATGTCATTGGTGTGCAACACATAACAATCGATTACAACTTTTAGTATTTATCAGTTGGAGATAGAAAAAAATTGTAAAACGTTATATATTTTTTAAATGTGTTGAGCACATAAGAAATATGTTGGTAGAAATAAAATATTTATCTAATTAAGATTATGAGGGTAACTAATTAATACTTATTCTGAGTGGCTTGAGTAAAGAAACTTTTGGTTCATATCATTATAATTACAATTTGGTCGGTAATTTTAAGGTTTGGTAACGATACATTGTTTGATTGGGGGGGGGGGGGCACTGGCTTCTATTTTTCCTTAGGAGCAAATTTAAAAGAGTAGAAGATGAATTACAAACTTGGTACATATGATAAGATTTTTTTTAGTTGACATTTTTCAATAAGGTCACCCACATTTTAGTTTTATAAAATTTAGAGGTTTAAGTAGATTTTATTTTTATAAAACTGATCTATATAAAAAATTAGAAATTAATTTGTCTTAGTTTATAAACATCCTTCGCATTCATAGAAAATTTAACTTAGTGGTTGGATGAAAATTTATAAAAATTATGTGACAAAGCTATTATTTTTTTCATATAAAAATTGCATGTATATTCTTTTTTATTATATATGTAACAAAATTAATTAAATAAAAGAAATTTAAAAGAGTTTGAGTAAATTGCCAAAATCATCCCTGTGGTTTTATATTTGGCAGTTTCATCCAAATATCCTCAACTTAACAGAAAAAATAAACTAAGTTAGTAGTTTGGATGAAAATGGCAAAAAGTTACAAACGCTGGGGGCAATTTCGTATAAAAGTGTCATTTTGGACGAAAATGGCAAACCTACCCAAACCTCAGGGACGATTTTGGCAATTAACTCTAAACAAAATTTTAACTTAAATTTGTGGGTGTTTCTTCATCTGTATTATCAGCATGAATGAACTGTCGGAGGCACTCCGAAACTTTACTATCCATAGCACCGATATGGATACCACAGGAAACCCATCTGGTTACCAGCGGATACTGAGGAACCACTAACTTTCCAGGCCCAGGAGAAACCCAAGCCGAAAAAGAGAAGGAGGATCTTGGACTGGAAACGTGGGCGTAGGAAAAAACCAGCTGCACAGAAGGTTAAAAAGACTGAGGATCCAAAGGATAAAGGGAAAGGTAAAGAGATCGGGGAAAGTTCCGGGCAAGTCCAGGAAATGCCACCATGGGAGGAGCTGGATCGTAAACTGGCGAACTGTGACCTCATCGGACCTGCCGATGAAAACCTCTTCAATTACCCTGTTGAATCCCAACTCCCAGTTAACTTGGAACCAGCTATCCCAGATCCTATTGTCAACCCCCGACCTCTTCAAGGAGAGCTGGAAGAATGGTGGACAAACGACTGGCAATTTCAGAATCTCTTGAATAACCCCAACGCCTATTTCCCCCAGTTTAACCCTGAGCCTGCGCCAAACCCACCTATGAGCACAGAAAACTTGGCTGAACTCCGTCACTACGGCAAGGAATTGGTGGACGCAGGGAATCGAATCTGGGAAGTGGGAGAACGGATCTCCTGGAAATACGACGAGAGGGAACGTCGTTTCTAAAAAACAAGCTGACTATGGAGGGTGTGTGATTGTGTGATTATGTGTTTAATAATAATAATAAATAATAAAAACATAATCATGTAAAATAACTTAAAAATAAAACTTTTGTAATATATCTGGCGTGTATGGATGCATACTAGAAAATATATAAAATATGAAGGTCGCAAAGTCGACAATTTTGGCTATACGTGTTGACGTGATTATGTGTGATTGCTTTATTGCGTTTGGTTGTTATTTATTTTGTGCCAATAACTTATATATATTGTTAATTATCAGATGGAACACACTGTTAATGAACCAGTTAACGAAGTTAACCAATCCGAGCAAAACAATGAAGATCACTTTCTTAATAGGCAAGATATAGAAAACATCGTTGCCCAAGGAATAACAAATGATATCCCAGCAATCGTCGCTGCTGTTAAAAGTCCTGTTGAGCCTTCATAAGCCAACCCCAGTAAACGCACGCTCGACGATAATTTCAGTAATAGTGTTAATGGAGGCGGCAATAATGACAACGTGATCCAAGCCCCAATACTTAAGAAAATGAAAGTTGCAGCACCTGGTTGCACCTATAAAGAATTTCTTGCCTATAAACTTGTCGAATTTGCAGGCAATGAAGGGGCAACTGCTGCACTGCGTTGGTTGGAAAAGACCGAGGCAGTAATTAAAATAAGTAAATGTGCCGAGGAGGATAAGGTCATGTATGCTTCTCACCTTTTCAAGGAAGAGGCATTAGAGTGGTGGAATACGGTATTACAGGCCAAAGGAAGTGACGTGGCTTACGCTATGAATTGGGAAGAATTTAAGCAATTGGTGGAAAGAAAATTTTGCCCCGAATATGAAAAAGAACAAATGGCCAATAAGTTCCTGAGCTACCGAATGGTGGATGTTGACTGTCGATGGTATACTTCGAAGTTCTTCGAGTATGCTCGAATTGTACCAACTCTGGCTTCTCCAGAACCGGTACTTATTTCTCGCTATATCTGGGGTTTGATTAGCGAGATTCGTGACATCGTCAAAGCTGCAAGACCCCGCACAATCGACGATGCTGTAGAATTAGCCAACACCTTGACAGACGGACTGGTGCGTACGCGAGAAGAAAACAGAAAGAAGGAATTGGCTCAAAAGATTACCCAAGGATTTCGAGGGGGTAATACGAGTAGCAACTTCAAGAAAAATGGGACTGGGCAATCGTCCACCCCTCCGTTTTGCAGTACCTGTAAAAGAAAGCACTTTGGAAAATGTAAGGGGTACTGTAACTTCTGCAAAATTCCGGGGCACCAAGAAGAAGATTGCAGAAGAAAGAAATCAACAATTTGCTTCAATTGTGGAGAAGCTGAACATTTTAGACCAGACTGCCCTAAACTGGTCAAACCAGCTGATAACAAGACCAAACCTGCTGAAGGAACTAGTAAGAATAACGCAAGAGCCTTTCAGCTGACAACCCAAGAGGCAGATCTGATTCCGGATGTAATAGCGGGTACGTTCCTAGTTCATGATGTTTACGCAAAAGTATTATTTGACTCTGGTGCAAACCAAAGTTTCATAAATACTTCATTCTGCCAAGCTCTTAAGCAACCCTTAACTAAACTTAGACAAGTTTTTACGGTAGAGACGACAGATGGGAGTTCTATTAACATAGATAAGATTTTGCAAGAAGGAAAGATAGAACTCTTAGGCCATAAATTTTCTGAAAACCTGTTATCTATGAATTTAGCTGGATTCGATGTTGTGCTAGGAATGGATTGGTTAGTAGCCAACAATGCTCGAATCCTCTGTGACAAGAATTCTATAGAAATTCATACCTCCACCGGAGAAGTAATTGTGGTTACAGGAGATAAGCCCCGAAAGTCAATGAAATTTATTTCAGTAATGAAAATGGCCAGTTATTCAAGAAAACAATGAATAGTATATATGGCTTCGGTAGTTATTAATATAAAAAATAAGGAACTCAAGGAAATCCCGGTAGTGTCAGAATACCCTGATATATTCCCAGAAGAACTACCGGGATTACCAGCCGTGAATAGAGGGGAAGCAAAAGAAGGTTTTTTATTTCAATTTTTGGGAATGACAAGTGATGGAAGGTATGGTAAAAAGAAATGATATAAAAGGTTTTAGTCAACAACCACTCTTACTCATCCATGCTCTAAATCTTTCACCATCCCTTAATTTGATATAGGTGATCTAGGTGGGGTCCACCGCCGTCGCCGACGCCGTCGTCGTCGTCGTTAAAAAGTTATATAATGTAAGTTGTAAAGTTTGTAAAATATTTAGGGATTTAAAGGTTTAAGGAAGTTCTTGCACCATTGGTGTTACGACAATATTTTTTACGCCAAAATACGACTTACTAGTTCACTAGAATGGTAGTTTAGGTGTTAGAGTGGTAAAAATATCACTAACTAATTCCTCGGCGCAATTTCGGCAAGGTTGTGATCGTTGCGGCGTAGTACCAAAAACTTGTGTTTCAGATATCTAATTGATATCCCCAAACTTATTTAGGGTGTATTATATTATTTATAAGTCCCACGGACATTAAAATACTGGATTTTAGTGTCGCGGACATTTCATTTTTGGTTATAATTTAGCGCAGAACGGACAAAGTGTAGTTATGGGCGTTTACCGGAAAGTTAGGGTGTTGTAGTGTTTAGCGTCCCTAATTAGGGATTTTTATTTGTATCTCATCTTTAAAGTGCGTTCATGCCCTTCGTCGCTCGTTCAGACAGTTTTCGGAACTTGCTGGCATGAATAGTGTGTTCATATGAATAGTGTTTTTCAGCATTTTGCCAACATATCAGGACATAGTTTGCAATTTTTTCACGACATGTCGATTGTATTAATATCATATAACATATTTGACCATGTCCTATGATTGCTAGACTTTACACGACCTAATCATGCAATAATTAAATCGTAATGAACGCAATTAAGCTTTTAATCAAGTAGTTGAGTTGTACAGAATTACCATTATTTTTGCCAGTTGTCACATTCTCCCCTCGTTAAAAGAATTTCATCCCGAAATTCAAGTTGTGTTACCGGTTACAGGGGAGCCTTGAAACAAATGTGGGTACTTGGACTTGATTTGATCTTCACATTCCCACGTATACTCAGGACCATGACGCGAGTTCCAACGAACTTTAACTAGTTTTATACGACTCCTCCGTGTCTTATGGACCTTCCAGTCCGTAACCTCAACAGGTTCTTTAGTAAAGTGGAGTTTGTCGTTAATGTGAATCTCATCCGATGGGATGACCACTGTATCCTGAGTAGGGCTTTTCTTTAAGTTTTACACATAAAAAGTGTCATGTACACCACTGAGTTCATCTGGCAGCTTCAACTTGTAAGCCACATTTCCAATTTTCTCTAATATCTCGAAAGGTTCAATGTACCGTGGGTTCAACTTCCCACGTTTATCGAATCTGGCTACGCCCTTCCAAGGCAGACTTTCAACAAGACCTTGTCTCCGACCTCGAAGGATAATGGTTTGCGTCATTTGTCGGCGTAGCTCTTTTGTCTATAACGAGCCGCCTTGATACGGTCTCGTATCTGAATGATCTTATCTGTAGTCTCCTGAACTAATTCCAGGCCAATGAGTTATTTATCTCCGATCTCCGTCCAACATAGAGGGGGCCGACACTTTCATCCATACAAGGCTTCAAACGGGGCGGCCTGAATGCTAGTGTGATAGCTATTATTGTATGAGAACTCCACTAAGGGCATGTGATGTCACACCCCCAAAATCCACCATGCGGAGTATCACCGCTTGGAGGCGTGACATAACCAGGATCGAGCCACCAATCATATTGAACAACGTAATTAAGTGGATAAAACCATTCACAATATAATTGGTGACAAAAGAAAGTAGCCAACCTTAAGTTAACAGCGAAAGCATAATACGTAAACTAAAACATAAGTTCATAAGTTTAAAGACCAAAACATAAGTTCCATAAGTTTCAAAAAGTTCAATTGTTAAGCACGGGACATAACAGTCCATATCCCACAACGACCTCCTCCTCGTGCAAGCTTCATAAGCATCTAACGACCTGTAAGGCATGTAACAACGAGTCAACAAAAAAGTTGAGTGAGTTCACGGTTGATTGTTTAGTTTTAAGTTGTTTCCGAAAACATGGTTTGTCTTTTGCTGGCTTACTTGCCGTGAGGGTTACCCCATAGTTGAAAATATGTTTAACCAGTTCCTTCTGTATTACCCAAACCATATCCATAATCAGTGGGGGCTTCCCCATGTGAACCACTAGAACGTTACCATATCGACTACTAACGAAAGTAAGTTGTGCCCTACGTCAATGTCTATCATCATTGACAGTTTGCCATAGTCCATTAGTACACGCCCGTCCGACTGGCACATTGTGAAGTTTGTTAAACCTAATAGCGCTATTAACTAATGACCCGCTCGCCACTGGCCTCGGCGATTAAGTCGATATAAAATGAGGGACTTAATGATAGAATTTTGTCTAGTAAGTTTTAAGGTTGTTGTCCTACCCAAGGAGGACGAACGTACGTATTCTACCCAAGGAGAATACGCAGGATTATTATTGGCATCCTACCCATGGAGGATGGCGGTACATATCCTACCCAAGGAGGATATGTAGGTTCCGTTTTAATTCTTTACCCCATTCCCAACCACCGGGAATCCCATGCCTTAGAAAGTGTGTGAACTCACCTTTGCTTTGCTCGGTAGATAAAACGTTTGTCCTAAGTTGGTTAACCACACTCTATTATGGTTACCAAATGTTAGGACGGTATACAAGTAATCACGTATTAGTTACACGTATCTAGCACGTATTCATCAAGTGGTGTACCAGTATCAATTTGTGTATAACACTTTTAATCATTTATGTATACACAAAAATTCTATATATAACAGTTAACACGAAGTAATATGGAACGATGGGGAGTGTGCGACCTCTAATGGATTTGGGTCATTCTAGTGTGCGGCCCACTAGAGTATGGCCCAATTATAGTGAAGTGTGCGGCCCACTATCTGGTCTGTTCTAAGTGTGCGTCACATTCTTGGGTGTGCGACCCACTAACAGTGTGCGGCCATAAGTGCGCGACTTTGTGGGGTGTGCGGTGCTTACATAAATCTTGCCGAACACAACCCTGTTCGTATTAATGTAGCATTATTTTTATTCAAGGGTTTATATTATCCCAATTGCACATTTCTAACAAGTTGAGACTAAATTGTCATGGACTAAATCATATCTTTAAACATTTACCAAGTCCGCTAATCTTATGTCATACAAAAATCATCATAACATTACATCGTATCAATCCTAGTTATCAATTAATCTCTACTAATACGCTAAAACAATTTTTTTTGTTAAGCACACCTCATCCAATCCAAACATCATGAATTCACATCTTTCCTTTATCATTTTTTTTTTACAGAGTCACCTATCCCTTATATATAGCCCCCAAAACTTCATACGAGTATTTAATATTTCTACCCAACAATAACTATATTTCAGCATAAATATATCCCCTTAAAACACCAAACATCAAGTCGAATCTAGCAGGACATGGTTTATTTCCAAACACTACAAACTTTCACAAATAAGCAGGAGATAACCGTTTTTGTTACAGCCACAACATTCATCTAATTGACCATTTTATACATTCAAAGACCCTAAATATTAGGAACATATTAATTTAAACAAAATATATCATTCAGTATTATAAGTTCCTTACAAACAGATCTCCGATTATTACACCAAAAGTAAAATAAGATCATCCTTGCAAACTAACATTAATCTGGTAAAACCAAACATTAATTAATCACATAAATTAAAATGTATGCTCATGGACTGTTAATGATTTTTTTTTCTCAGACAAAACTAGCTATAATGAACAAGACGAGTCAATCAAACCATTATTTCTTTCAGCACATTTACACCACATATGAGATTAAGAAGAAACGATTTACCTTAAAATCGAGTGGTCCTTGCGGGTCAACGGGGGTTACTATCGAATTTCACCAGGTTAATTGCTCCAATACTGCTACTCACTCGAACCAAAACATTATCGAACCCGATCCTGAACTCTAGGCGCCGCCGCCGTGGCCTGACGGCCACCACCACTGCCTCCGTCTCTGACTTCGGCTCCTCCCGTCACCACCGTCATCATCTTAATCAACGTCATCAGCGTCGGCCATTCTCACTAGCTCCTGCCGTCTTCTATTGTCGCCACTGTTAGCTGCTTCTCGGGTCACCGGACGCCGCAGCTGCTCAACCGTGAGCCCACCGCCGGAGTCACTACCATCGATGCTCCCATCTTTCCGTCGTCATCTTTCTCTCATCTGCTCTCACTCTCTACAGTGTTTCCTTCTTGAAATTATCGAGGTGTGTGTGAGTTATAGGGACACAGGAGGAAGGGGAGGGATTTTATGGGGATTTCAGGTGCGTCCGGCCGGAAAACGGAGCCGGAATCCCGTCTACGGTGACTAGTTTTAGAGAAGAAAAGAGGAATGAGAGTATGTGCGGCTGGTGTGTCCACTTAGGGTTTTTAATTGAATAAAATGAAGGGGTGAAGTTTATATATATGGTAGGGTTTATGTGTAAGGGATTTGGGTTGGGCTTGGCCCGTATATATGGATCCGTAAAATAATGTGTGTCTCGCTTCAACGTACTGGCCCATCTAATAAATCAATTAAATATAACGACATATATATACATATATTTAAAGTGACTATGCTCGGCTCTGGTTATCAGTTAAACGATACATTCCTCTTGACGCATGTTATTATATTTAATAAATAACAATAATAATAATAATAAAAATAATGTCATTAATAATAATGAGTCGGAATAATTTATAATTAATAAAATACCATTCTCTCGACGACTGGGGTCGAGAGTACGGGTTGTCACATTCTCTCCATGTTACAGGAATTTCGTCCTCGAAATTTAAAAGAAGTCTCGCGATACAATTTATTTATAGATTTGTCAATAATATATTGTCGTACATAGATGCACGTAGTTTCACGAAAGTTCACAAAACGAACAGGTAAGTCACATAGCACATAAATTCGCATAGCGCGTAAACTCACATAATATAAAGATTCACGTAGTCTATACTCACTTCACATAGCATAGAATTTCGCGCAATAAATTATTCACTTGTAATACAATTCTATGAGTGCTTGGTGAAATTTTCGAGACACTAGGTTAACAGGGTTTGTGTTTACATTGTGAAGGTAGGGTGTCACAAGTGAGTATCCCAATTTCCACCCAAATCCATCACACACGCACGTAGCATGTCCTCCAAAGTTTGTATTGCCCGTTCACTTTGGCTGTCCGTTTGAGGGTGAAAGGTCGTACTAAGATCCAGTCGTGATCCGAAGGCCTTTTGGAAAGACTGCCAAATTCTTGACACAAACCGACCGTCTCGATCCGATATGATTGAAACATGCCATCCGTGTCGTGCCACAATCTCCTTAAGATATAGCTCAGCTAGCTTTTCAGTGCTATCCTTCTCACGGATAGGTAGGAAATGCACAGACTTCTTAAGTCGATCAACGATTACCCAAATCATGTCGTGACATCTCGAGGTCCTAGGTAACTTTGAAATAAAGTCCATCGAGATTTGTTTCCATTTCCATTTGAGGATTTTAGGTTGTTACAATAGTCCCGAGGGCTTTTGATACTCGGCCTTAACCTTGGCGCATGTGAGACATTTCCCGCCATAATCGGCAATGTCGCCCTTAAGGTTAGGCCACCAATAGAATCCCTTAAATCCTGATACATCTTATCTGATCCAGGATGTATAGAGTACTTCGACTTGTGTGCCTCATCTAGAATAATTGCCCGCGGGTCGCCAAAGAATGGAACCCAAATTCGCCCCAAGAAGTATAATGTTCCATCCTCTTTTGGCACCAATTGTTTTTCCATACCGCGCAGTGCTTCTGTGACACCTGTGTCACTTCAACCATCAAACAAATACCAAACCAATGAAATATTGTATTTCATACTTGGGATTTGTATAAATATGTGTATTATTTGCACATATCAATTCTTGTTCGATTTCGGGCACTAAATCGCTTTCTGAAAGGTTATACGCGCACTGATGCGTAAATATAGCCAGTTTAATGCAACAAACACTCCAGGATAGTGACATAGGCTTAACATACCTTAAATAACCTTTACATAACTTAGAAATAAGTTTTGGAAGGTTTGGTATGCCGAAATCAAGTTTATTCGCTTACAGAGACTTAATTCGACAAACTGCGAAAGTATGTCAATTCGTAGTGTAACGGACATTCCGGAACATGACCATAAGTTAAACACACCCTAAATATCCTTTACATAGCTTAGAAATAGGCTTTGAGGGGTTCTGTCACACCCCGATATTTCCACGTATTACCGGTGGGCCCGGTGGGGAGTATCGTGACGTAGTTGATATCATCATAGTCAAACAACACAATTTTAAATGCACAGCGGAAGCAAAAGATAGAATTATTTCAACTGAATAAAATTGTAATATTAAGTATCACAACGTAGTTGAAACAGATCCACAGGCGAATCAAAATAACAGAAAACGTAGTTCAACAGACTCAAAATGCATCCAAGCTTACGAGACTCTTAATGATGCTAAGGAGAGGCCAGCCTATTACGCGTAGTACCTGCACTTAACCTTTTTGGGAAAATACGTCAGTTTACACTGGTAAATACAATTAACTGACTCATTTTGAAAAGGTTTAGAAAATTGATTTAAATGCACAAGGCACAAAACATTTGATAACTTGGGATAATTATTTATATATAAACTTGTAAAAGAATTACATGTTTGTTATGCGTTCAGTTGCCCGGTTCATGCCGGGTTAAAGATTAATAGACACACCACATGGTATAGTCCCGCGGCGAGTTATTCTCGTAACCGGCGGTTATACCTTATTAATTTTAAATGCACTGACGGGTGTACGCCTACACCCGTGTGCTAAGGTCGTGGCCATTCCATGAATGATGCCAAGGATATCCGGGACATGGTCATTAACCCCCCAAAGGCGTTTAGCAAACAAAACCAAATTTTTAAACGGGTCATCTCGATAATATTTAACCACCAAACGATTAAATTCGAATGCCCGACCAAGCGGTATTTTATATACCGTACCCCAAGCCCGTATAAGGGAAAATAAGTTAAAAGTATTTACCTTTGCAAGTATTAATCACAAATAGCAAGTGCATGTAGCTTTTTACCGGGTCTCCTATTCTGGAACAAAGGTTTTTAATAACCTATTAGATTTCCTAACGGGTCTTTAATTAAGCCTAAACTTAGACCGGTTAGTTTTAAAGGAAGATACGGTTCAAACGCACGATTAAGCGAAGACCGGAATAGAATGTGATTTAGACCCGACAAGTTAGGAGACTTGTGTAATATGGGTAAACTAAACACATTATGGATTTTGAGACAAAAATGATAAGGTTTGACCCGTTTCGGTCAATTTATGCAAACTAGTTACATAAACCGAACCGAACGCGCAAGATGCGTAACGGGTAACCATATGAGTCATATACAGGTTTCCTAAGTTAATATGCCTTAAATATGTTGTGACATCAGTAAGATATCTTCTATTATGCCCAAAACGAATTTAAACTCAAACTATGCCCCGAAGGGGCATTTTGGTCATTTTAAAGGTTATAAAAGAGTTTAAATAATAATCTGAGTTATAGGTCTTATTTAATCAGTAAAAATATTTATTTTTATAAGTCATAACAGTAAGGTATTACATATATGTGAATTTTATCATTTAAAACCAAACTATGCACCTTAGGGGCATTTTGGTAATTTCACATAGGCTTAAAAGGTCAAAACTGGAAACCTGAGTTTAAAACTTTTGCTTACTGTTAATATATAAAAATTTACTGAAAATATCAGTAGGCATCAAACCTTTTATGTTTAAAATAGTTTTAATACATACTATGCGTTAAAAACGCTTAAAAGGCGATTTTGAGCTATTTCCGGGTTTTTAAAGGAAAGCTTATATTTTTATTATTCCAGAAGGCTCAAAATGTTTTATTTATCATATTAGATCAGTAGAAAAAGGTTTGGTATCAAAATAATTTGTAAAAGTCATTTTATAGCCCAAAAGGGCAAAACCGGCAATTACCGAAATATGCATAGAACTCTTTGTTATGCTCAGCCTAAAATTAAATAAAAATCTTCAAAAATCCCAAAATATTATATTACATCAGTGGGTAAAAAGTTTGGTATCAAAAATCGGGTTTACATAGGCTATATGCTAATTATGCCGTTTATTTAATAAAAAGCTTTCTAATTACGCTAATGAGCATAACTCCTAATCTAGACCTCAAACTGATGTCAAATTTTAGGGACAAGTTTATAAATCAGTAATGAAGGTTTCTACTCTTTTACATTTTCAAAAATCACGTTCTAAAGTCAAAAGGGCATAATAGTCAACATTTAAGCATTTAACGGAAACATGCATATGAATCGGATAACTAATGAACCAAGTTGTACAACCTCAGAGGGTTACACTAACATGAGACCTGGTCCAAATAAAGCTCTAAGGCAATTCTAAACTATGCTCAAACGGGTCAGAACTGAAAGTCAAAGCAGAAGTCAAAATATGCGACTTTCGGTCCCGAACCGAGCCTAAACTGAAAATTGTCGGGTTGAACATGTTTAGACATGTTCTTACATTAATTACCAAGTTATATTAATGATAAAACATGTTGCATGGATCCTACATTGCTAATTATGCATAAATTTGAAAATAAGCTTTCTGTTGGCTTTTTAAGATTAACTTTGACCCGACAATTGACCTAGTTAGAGTGGGAATTAGAGGGTGCCCTTTTAAGGGTTTATTACCCACATAATTACCAACTCATAGGTAATTTCAATTCGATATTTGAATGGACCATTAGTGATTAATCACTAAGTCAAACCTTAATTACGACGGGTTTGACTTTAGGCCATTAAACTAATAAAACTGAAATAAGAGAGGTTATGGAAGCTTACAATAGTCCTAAGCACGATTGTGGTACCTAATAAGAGTTGATGGAAGGCCAGGAAGCTCCAAAGAAAGCTTTGAAGTGAGTTTAAATGAGCAAGTAAAATGGTTGCAACTTCACTTCTTTATATAGGGATTTAGAATGCACAAGATCCTTCCAACAAAGTCTACAAGTGTTGTATGATGTTCCCAGGTGTCCCTATGCATGTAAAACTATTGGCTCTGCCCTTGGAACTCGAAAACAAGCCTTCAAAGGCGATGCAACAGGCTGGACATGCACATGTCAAGGTTTTCTGCATCAGATGACCCCTCGCGTGACGCGTAGGTCTCCTTAAGGAGCCTACGCGTAGCGCGACGCCTCTTGTAACCGGATTTTCAACTTTCAAAGTTTGCTGTTTTGGTCCCTGGTCCATATAATCTTTATTTAACTTTCATTTATTGCATTTTGGACCCCCATAGTTAACTTTTAAGGACGTTGAGTCACAAACTAACTCCGTTAACTCCCGGTTATTTGTATGATCACCCGAAAAGTCTTGTTATCTTCGATACTCCTCAAAATTAATATCCGTTATTCTGGATATCAAAATATATAATTGTTACAATGTTTCTGGGCTCGTTAAAAGGTCACTCAGAGGTTACTTTCAACATGTTGACGCTTTTAACCCCTCGTATACGAATATTGTCATAACTTTCTCATACGTTAACGAAACTTGGTGAAATTTTTATCACATATTCTAGTGAGTATAATTTATCGTTACAAAGATTCAGGTTTGCTAAAAGGTCACTCAGAGGTATACTTTAAACTTGTTGACACATTTAACCCATGTAGTTTGTAATCTCTCACTTTCTTCCACAATTAGCTTCGTATGATCCATGATTCATTCGTTTAAGGGTATAAACATCGTGTAGGGTTACAGTAAAGTATATTTATCCATTGTTGACACTTTGAACCCTTATTTTCATATACTTTCTTTGTTTATCAACTTTAGTCCCTCTAAAGCAATTCTTTACACGTTTAAAGCTTATGACACGTGTCGATATGTTATTGGACATAAATTTTTGAGGTGTTACATCCTCACCCCCTTAAAAGAAATCTCGACCTCGAGATTTACTGAAACAAATGAGGGTACTTTTCTTTCACTGTGGATTCTACCTCCCACGTATATTCGAGACCTCTACGGGCATCCCATTTGACCATCACAATTGGCACTTCCTTCCTTCGAAGCTTCTTAACCTGTCGATCCTCGATCGAAAAGGGTTTTTCAACAAACTTTAAGCTCTCATCTATGTGCACATCCTTATGTGACATGACTAGTGACTCATCAGCTAGACATTTCTTCAGATTGCAGATGTGGAATACATTGTGAATACCACTGGGCTCTTCAGGTAAGTTTAACTTATAAGCCACTGCTCCTACACATTCGATGATCTCGAATGGTCCTATATACCTTGGGCTTAGCTTACCTTTCTTACCAAAACGCATCACCCCTTTCCAGGGTGATACTTTAAGCAATACTTTATCACCAACCTCGAACTTTAGAGGTTTACGCCTTAAGTCTGCGTAGCTTTTCTGCCTATCCCTGTCAGCTTTCAGGCGGTCACGAATTTGGACAATCTTGTCCGTTGTTTCAAAGACTATGTCAGGTCCTGATAACTGAGTTTCTCCTACTTCTGCCCAACAAATAGGCGTTCTGCATTTCCTACCATATAATGCCTCAAAAGGCGCAGCCTGGATGCTTGTTGTCACACCCCGAATTCCACGTGTCACCGGTGGGCCCGGTGGGGGAGTATCGTGACGTAATTGATATCATCATAGTCAAACAACACAATATATAAATGCACAGCGGAAGCAAAAGATAAATATATTACAATCCGAATAGAAAGTAATATCAGAGTATTACAACGGAAAGTAAAAGATCCACAGGCGGATCGAATAATCATAATCATTGTTCAGCAGACTTTAGACGCCTAGGACTTGTAAGATTCCTTATAATCGCCCTGAGCTTCCAGCCAATTACGTTCAGTACCTGTCACTTAACCTTTTGGAAAAATACGTCAGTTTTCACTGGTAAATACAATTTAACTGACTCATTTTGAAAAGAGTTTAAAAATTGATTTGAGTGCAAACGGCACAAAATATCTTGACACAGTGATTAAAATGCACAGAGGCAAAATTAATCTTTTATAACTTGGGACAATTTTATTAATAAAAATCTTGTATCCGATTTACATGTTTGTCCAACATTTAGGGCCGGTGATTATACAATACAATACAATACAAGCCGGACAAGATTAATCGACACACCACAAATATAATCTCACAAGAAGTTATCCTCACGAGTGAGTATACGTTTTACATATGCAACAGGAGGTGTTTTGTCTACACCTTGTGCTTACGTCGTGGCCATTCACTTTTTAAAATGAGCCAAGGATATCCAGGACACGGTCATTAACCCCCAATGTTATTTGTTATCAAGCAATACGAATTAAAACGGGATTATGCAATTCAATCATCTCCGATCAAAAGGTTTCTACACCCGACCAAGCGGTATTTTTATAATACCGTACCCCAAGCCCGTATAAGGGAAAATAAGTTAAAAGTATTTACCTGAGCTAGCTCCTGTCTTAATTAATAAGAATTTAATAACTCAGCCGTGTTCGCTTAAGTAAGCGTAGGTACCATTTACCGGAAGGCTCTAGTCTGGAATGATGACATAAATAATCAATTAGAATGCTAACGGGTCCTTAATTAAGCCAAAGCTTAGACTGGTTAGTCTTAAGGAAATATACGGTTCAAACGCACGATTAAGCGAAGACCGGATAGAATGTGATTTAGACCCGACAAGTTTGAAGACTTGTATAATATGGGTATACTAAACACATTCTGGATTCGGAGACAAAATGATAAAGTTTGACTCGCTTCGGCTAATACAAATGAACTAGTCACCTAAGCCGATCCGAACGCGTCAAGTGCGTAATGAGTAACCAAAGGAGTCATATACAGGTTTCCTAAGTTAATATGCCTTTAATATGTTGTGATATCAATAAGATATCTTCTATTATGCCCAAAACGAGTTAAATCTCAAAATAAGCCCCGTAGGGGCATTTTGGTCATTTTAACGATTATAAAAGAGTTTAAATATCATTCTGAATTACAGGTCTGATTAAATCAGTAATTACACTTAATTTAATAAGTCATAACAGTAGGGTATGACCTATTCGTAAAATTTATCATTTAAAACCAAACTATGCACCTTAGGGGCATTTTGGTAATTTCACAAGGGCTAAAAATGTCAAAATTGGAACCCTGGGTTTATAAACTTGTACTCACTGTTATTTTATAAAAATATGTTAAGAACATCAGTAGGTACCAACCCTACATGTTTAATTTGGTTATGGTACATACTATGCGATGAAAACGCTTAAAAAGGCGATTTAGAGCCGTTTCCGGGTTTGTAAAAGAAAGCTGGGATTTTTATAATTCCAGAAGGCTCAACATACTTTATTTAACAAATAAAATCAGTAGAAAAAGGTTTGGGGTCAAAAGGATTTATAAAACTCATTTTATGGCTTAAAAGGTCAAAACCGGCATTAACCGAATCAACTTAGCGACCTATGAAACGATCAGCCAAAAATTAAATAAAAATCATCAAAAATCCCAAAATATTATATAACATCAGTGGGTAAAAATTTTTATACCAAAAAGTGGCCTTAAATAGGTTATACGCTAAAAGCGCCGTTTATGTACATAAAGATATAGTTTTACGATATCGGCCATAACTCAAAATCTGGACCACCAACTGATCTCAAATTTTCGGTGCAAGTTTATAAATTAGTAATAAAGATTTCTACTCTCTCACTTCTCCAAAAATCACGTTTTATATCAAAAAGGGCAAAATAGTCAACTTTAAGCATAACTCGGAAACATGCATACGAATCGGTTAAGCATAGACTCAAGTTATAAAAATTCCAGAGAGTCATACATAAATAAAAATGGTCAAAAATAAACTCTAATACAGATCTCAAACATGCATGCACGGATCCGAATCGAGAGTCAACGAAAAAGTCGTTTTATAAGACTTTCGGTTCCAATCCGGGTTTATACCAAAGATTGTCGAGTTGATCATGGTAAAACATATTCTTACATTCATTATAAAGCTATTTTTGATGATCAAACTGATTGCATGTCATCTACATTACCATTTATGCTATATTTCACAAAAACAATTTCTGTTGACTTTTTAAGAACAACTTTGACTCGACAAATAGCATGCTTAGAGTGGGAATCAGAGAATACCCTTTTGAGGGTTTGTTTCCCACATAAATACCAACTTATAAGTGGTTTCAATTTGAGAAATGACAGAGCCAAATTCGTTTAATCGAAAAGTCAAACTATATGAACAACGGTTTGACTTTTAACTAATAATCTATGCTAGAACGGATTAGAGGATGATATGAATGCTTACAAAGGTCCTAATGAAGCCTAGAAAGCACTTGGAGGCTGCCTTGTCGATCAGATTGCTCCTGGAGAAGCCTTGTGAAATTTTGATAGTTGCTATGTTCTTGTTTCTCTAATTCAAGTGCCCAAAATGTGAGCTTTGATCTGAATTATAAAGGAAATCAGATGTTGTGAGGAGTCTACATGTGTCTATACTTGCATGTCCATCCATTGGTGCATAAGGGAGGTGATATTAGCTGTCAAACACTCAAAATTTCGGACTTAACAGCAGCTGATCGCGAATTCTGCACCTGGGGCTGCCAAACTTTGATTAAAAATGGCAGCTTTGGTCCCTGTCTTTGCACGCGAGGTTTCGGCTATTTATTTTGACTCGTAAACCCCCAAACTTGGTTTTTAAGAACCTTGGGACATTTACCAACATGGTAATGTCCTCGGATAACTTTGCGCTCACCCGAAAAGCCATGAAATTCGACGTTGACGCTTTTAGCCCCTCAAGTACGGTTTTGGCCATAACTTTCTCATACGATAACGAAACTTCATGAAATTTTTACCACATATTCTAGTGAGTATATTCTAGCATTACAAAGCTTCGGGGCTGCCAAAAGTTCACTCAGAGGTATAAATTCAACATGTTGACACTTTTAGTCCCTATAGTTTGTAATTCCTCACTTTCGTGCATTTTCCGCTTCGTATGATCCATGATCCATCCGTTTAAGGTTATAAACATTATGTAGGGTTATTATAGAGTCTATTTATCCATTGTTGACACTTTGGACCCTTACGTTCCATAGTTTTCACTGTTTGTCAACTTTAGTCCCTCTAAAGTATGTTTTCGCATATGTAAAGCTTATGACACGTGTCAATACATTATTGGACGTAAATTTTCGAGGTGTTACATCCTCACCCCCTTAAAAGAAATCTCGACCTCGAGATTTGCTTAAAATAAAGGGAGTACTTTCTGTCCTATTTTGAACTTAACCTTTCTCAGTATATTTGGGCCTCTATGGCACTCCAGCTGACCTCTATAATAGGTCATGTATCATTTTGGAGTTTCTTAACCTGCCGATCCTAAATCGATACGGTTCGCTCAACATATTATAAATACGCATATCATTTTGTGATAATGCTTCTCAACTTATTGGTGAAACACATCCTTAAATTATTAGTGTGTTATCGTGTTGCGAGCTCCGCCAAGCTCCTTAAACAGGTTTTAGCTTATAAGCTATTTGATCTTGATATATTCGATTTTCCTTCGAATGATTCTACATATTCAGAGCTTAATTAGCCTGATAATTCAACAAATTTGGTACACCCTTCCTGGGTGATACCTTTTGTTGAACCTTATTCCTTAACAGGAATTTAGGAGGGTTGCTACTCTCTTTAATTCTTGATTTTCTGCCTAATACTGGCAACTTACAGATGATTAGGGATTTGTTTGATCTTATTCGTTGTTTCCAATGCAACTTTCAGATCGAGATAAGTGGACTTTCCAAAGTCTCGTTCATCCAACGGATGTTTTGATATTTCATCTTTACAGAGTCTCCAAAGGAGCCACCATGATACTTATATAACAGCTATTATACAAAAGCTTATCTTAAGGTGGGATGGTTATTCCAACCATTGCTTAAAACTAATCTTAAGGAATTAGCTAATCCTTGCCGTTAGTCGAACAAATCGACCATCCTGGGCAGCTGATAAAAATTCTTAATTGTTGCCTAATTCGGGTTGCGGTAACCAATGCATGAGCAAAATGAACCGTCTTCCTTAATTAATTATACCGAATTCTTAGAATATTGTGTTAGGCTATATGAATCTATATCTTAAAATTTACTTAATCAGGGTTTTGATTATTCCATGATCAACACGGAGTTCCTACCACACTCTAACCTTAAGCGGGATGTTAATCTTAACTCTACTTGCCTCTCGGAAGATAAACAGGATAGTCTTAGAAGAAGATAATCATGACACACAGAGACGTCAGGGGTGTCTGTATTTTCAGGCTTGGGTTTATCTATCGATGTCGGTGTCAGATAAATGACACATTCTCTTTATAATGCAAGGATGTCCTAAGTAGAGATACTTATAAGGACATTTTATATTGGATATCTTCCTTGAATACTACTAGTCGACTTTAGTACAATATGACCATTGGGGTACCTTAGGGGTTGCATGCATTAAACCTCCATACTGATCAGGCATGGAAGTAATCTATGGGACACACTAGGATACGCCGATCCTCATATGGCACTTTTATCAAACATAGTTTGGCATTCGCAGGCGATAGAAAACAATGAGAGAAAAAAAAATAAAAAAAAATAAAATAATATATATTGTCGTACTCTTTCTGGGGAAGAGTACTCCAGATTCTTATGAAAGGATTATCTCCGAGGATGGGAGAGAGGTCATTGAAGGTTCCATTGGTAAATTATACCTCATTTTTAATATCTGAAGTTCTTATGAATGTAACCAAAAGTTTGCTAAGCTTATGGTTTACTAAAGGTTCATTATCCCTTGCATTAATTTAAAATACTTAGCAGATTCAACTGATGCTAAAAGGTAAGGACGTACCTAATGCTTTTATTGATATGCACTGTCTCTGGCATTCGACCGGTAGTTTAGGCGTTTCCTTTCTTATCCATCCCAGACTAAGTTACTCCTTCCGTGGCAGCCTTCGGGCAATTAGTACTGATGTGGCCCTTCTCGCCACAACTGAAACAGTTTGCATTCTTTATGTCCCTACATTCGTGGGACTGGTGGCCAGTTCTTTTGCAGATGCCACATTGCTTTATCTTTTGGTTTGATCGACACTGTCCCCAGTGTCTCCTTTTGCAGGTTTTGCACGTAGGCTTTTTGTTGGAATCCTGTTGGTTATTGTTGAACTCGGATTTGCTCTTCTTAGGATTCTGGGAGTTATCCTCCTCCCTTTTACGTTTCCCATCTCCAGAGGTTTTGGCAGCCTTGTTTCTGACCACGTCGAGTGTGAGAGGTAGCGTCTGATCTGCCGCCTCTCCTTTGACAGATTTAGGGCACGTGGTCTTGATGTGGCCTTTCTCATAACAGCCGAAGCAGACTGCATCCTTCACGTACTTGCAGTCCAACGTTTTATGATCCCTCGATGTGCAGATCCCACAAGCCCTTGTCTGTGATCGGGGTTTTGGTTCGAACCTGCACTTCCCATAATGGCGCTTCTGGCAGGTCTTGCATACAGGTTTCTGGTTGGACTTCTGTTTGTCCTCTTTCTTAGAACTCTGGGAGTTATCCTCCTCCCTTTTCCTCTTTAGTTCATCCCTTGCCTTAGAGGTATGAACGAGATCCTTCTTGTGAGTAAGGACGTGTGGTCTTGGATGAGACTTTGAGCAAATAGCATTGGGCTCCTTGAACTTTTTCACGGCCTTCTCCACAGCTTTTCCAACAGCTGCGTCTATCATAGTTTGAAGGACATCATTGGGAATTCTAAGGTTCACAATTGTAGTATCATTGGCATGCGCCGCATCATCCATAGCACGATCAACGGCTGTCTTATCTGAGTTTGCCATACTTGATATTTGTTCCTAACATTGATGAAACAATTACTTAATTGCAATCCGACAACCGCTATTCATCATCCTGGCAACTCATCAGATACTATCCATGGTACCATTAAACCATATAGGACACTATAACATAAACATTCTTAATGAACATTGTTTAGATATGTATACTTACTAATTTTTACTTAGCATAGGCCATAAAAGACCATTGAGGGCATCTAGGGTCTGGACCTAGTCCATCACCTTTTTGACAGGGAATCGAAATGTCACAACTGTCTTTATTATATTGATGAATTTGGATAGCTTGGAAGCTTGCCATGAGGATATCAGAAAAGAGTGGGTCCTAATAGATATAAAATATCTATTTAAGGTTCGTTGGAGCATTCCTTAAGGTATCATCGGCCAATTTCCACCTCGCGTCCATTGGTCGGAGTCTTAATCGGGCGAAAACAACAGTTCTCAACATTTATCGTTCATTAAAGAATCATATGTGCTAGCATAAAGAAAAATAAATTTATGCATAAGCTTCCTGATAAGGAAAAGTACCTGCTATATGGTTAGCATTCTATACCACCTCCGGGGCGTTCCTTTGGAAGACTCATGCCTTTGTTTTTCCTGGCCTCTCTTGGCTTCTTTAAAGTCTTTGGGCAGTTAGTCTTGATATGCCCTTCCTCGTTACAATTGTAACAGGTCGCGTTCTTCAACTCCTTGCAATCTAAAGTCTTGTGACCCTTGGTTTTGCAAATTCCACACAGTTTGGCACCTGGGTCAATTGTACACTTCCCAGAATGTTGCTTTTTGCAGTTACTGCACTTGGGTCTGTTATTAGGCTGACTCGAGTTTTTCCTAGACTCGGAATCTTTCTTGTTCCTTAAGCTTCCCTTTTTCTTCTTATCAGATCGATGAGAGTTCTCTTCCTCTCTTTCTCTTTTTCCCCCACCGGAAGCCTTAACCGACTTATTTCTGATTGCATCTAAGGTAAGAGATAAGGATAAGTCCACTGCGGACCTATAAGTGGTTGGCCTAGATGCTTTAACATTTCCCTTTATCTCCGGTGCTAGGCCTCCAATAAAACGCGCTATGCGTTTAGGTTCAGGGGTGACTAAATAAGGAATTAGGCGGGACATAGTGTTAAAACTTGTCACGTATGCCTGGCAATCTAAACCCTTCATGACTAGATTCAAGAAGTCTGATTCTATCTCTTCTACCTCATGCTGAGGGCAAAAATTTTCCTTGATTAATGCAACAAATTGATCCCAAGATAAGTTATAGAGTAGAACCTTTCCCGTGGCTTGGAGCAATGATCTCCACCATGCCAACGCTTCTCCTTTGAATGACTGTGAAACAAATTTCACAACATTTTGCTCTGCACAACCGCTGATGTCCACAACAGCGTCCATCTCATCGAGTCATGTCATGCAATCGATGGCCCCTTCTACTCCTATAAAGTCTCTGGGCTTGCAGGAGACAAAATATTTATATGTGCAGGTCTTAACTGGTGCCTCTTGGTGAAGCACGGCCTGAATAGGCGGAACCTTCCTTCGATGTGACGAGTTATCGTCTTCCTTTGACTCAACTGATTTAGGAGGGGGCTTAATACAAGCCGCAGATAGAGTCGTAGAGTGGTTATCATTTGATTCATCATACTGACTGTCAAGAGCTTGAGTAACAGCACTATCTATTAGTGCCTGCAGTTCCGCTTCAGTCATGCTAATTCTGGTAATATCATTGTTCTTCTTCGGGTGACTGTTGACTTCCTCTGATCCAGCCATGTAGCTTGATTGCTACATAAACAATGGCAATGATCTATTCAGAGGTTATTATGGAATCCCCATTTTTGACGATTTATCAACCATGGTAATATAAACCATATTGGTTAATTTGTTAGTTATTTTAAATTAGTATTTTCCATTAAAATTTATCCTAGTTATAAAACATTAAGGATATTAAAGTGGCACAGAAGGTCTAGTCGCGTAGACAAGTTTGTAAGCCATGATTTAAGAGAATCGAGGCATCAAAGTTTTTATAATGGCACCAATGGCCTAGTCACGAAGACAACTTTAGTTTATAAGCCCTGATCGTCTGGGATTGAGGCAATTAGGTGTGAATCAACGTTCACCACCTTTTCTTGACAGGGAGTTGTAGGCTACCACTGTCTTTAGTCTCAGAGGACGTTAATTATAGCCCGTAGGCACTTCCCTTCTAAGGGATGTTTATTTTAATAACGGAAAGATTTGAATAACTCATTCTAAGATGACTTACGTGATTTTATCGAACCACGTTTTGTCAAGCATGACGGTATGCTGTCTGATGTTAACGAGGATTTGAATCTTTTTGTTAGGTTTTACCATCTTGGCCATGTCTGTAAATGACATTTGGGCTAGGTTTTACCTTTAAGACTCTTTTCATACTTAACGCAGAACGATTCTGCATTAAGATATTAATATGGATCTGAATCTAAATTGAGGAACTGCCATCTGGGCCGGGTCTTAATATGACACGAGGCTAGGTCTTGTCCTTTTAGGTTTCGCCATTTTATCATAATGGTAGATCTTATGAATGAATGTTATTTTCCACTTATTTAACATTTCTTGTTTAGAATGAATGTTTAAACTTAATCATTTCACTATACAAAAATAAGAGTATAAAGTTTGCCCTGAGCGGGTCTTGAAAGGAATAATGTTGTCCTCGAAGGGACTGAAAAGAAAAATATATATATATAGATAATTACGTCCTTAGAAGGACTATTAAGGAAACGATCTTTAGCAAAAAGGAGTTTCTTCTTCATTTCATTTCTGAATGCTTTCTCCTTGGATGCCCGTTTCATTCTGGTCGCGGTACGAAGCTCAGCATTTCAGGGCTTCAGATGTGGAGAATTTCCAATACAGCTTCTTCGCTTGGCGACGTATATATATAAGAAGTTTGAGAGCAAAGATTTCCCAGATTAGGATTTAGAGTATTCCTATGTTAAGTCTAGACTCAGAAGGTCAAGGAATGTGCTACTGTGTCATTGAGATTAAACACTAAGGGATAGTGTTTAATTCACTCAATGTTGGCTCTGATACCAACCTGTCACACCCCTAATTCCACGCGTCACCGGTGGGCCCGGTGGGGGAGTATCGTGACGTAATTGATATCATCATAGTCAAACAACACAATATATAAATGCACAGCGGAAGCAAAAGATAAATATATTACAATCCGAATAGAAAGTAATATCAGAGTATTACAACGGAAAGTAAAAGATCCACAGGCGGATCGAATAATCATAATCATTGTTCAGCAGACTTTAGACGCCTAGGACTTGTAAGATTCCTTATAATCGCCCTGAGCTTCCAGCCAATTACGTTCAGTACCTGTCACTTAACCTTTTGGAAAAATACGTCAGTTTTCACTGGTAAATACAATTTAACTGACTCATTTTGAAAAGAGTTTAAAAATTGATTTTAGTGCAAACGGCACAAAATATCTTGACACAGTGATTAAAATGCACAGAGGCAAAATTAATCTTTTATAACTTGGGACAATTTTATTAATAAAAATCTTGTATCCGATTTACATGTTTGTCCAACATTTAGGGCCGGTGATTATACAATACAATACAATACAAGCCGGACAAGATTAATCGACACACCACAAATATAATCTCACAAGAAGTTATCCTCACGAGTGAGTATACGTTTTACATATGCAACAGGAGGTGTTTTGTCTACACCTTGTGCTTACGTCGTGGCCATTCACTTTTTAAAATGAGCCAAGGATATCCAGGACACGGTCATTAACCCCCAATGTTATTTGTTATCAAGCAATACGAATTAAAACGGGATTATGCAATTCAATCATCTCCGATCAAAAGGTTTCTACACCCGACCAAGCGGTATTTTTATAATACCGTACCCCAAGCCCGTATAAGGGAAAATAAGTTAAAAGTATTTACCTGAGCTAGCTCCTGTCTTAATTAATAAGAATTTAATAACTCAGCCGTGTTCGCTTAAGTAAGCGTAGGTACCATTTACCGGAAGGCTCTAGTCTGGAATGATGACATAAATAATCAATTAGAATGCTAACGGGTCCTTAATTAAGCCAAAGCTTAGACTGGTTAGTCTTAAGGAAATATACGGTTCAAACGCACGATTAAGCGAAGACCGGATAGAATGTGATTTAGACCCGACAAGTTTGAAGACTTGTATAATATGGGTATACTAAACACATTCTGGATTCGGAGACAAAATGATAAAGTTTGACTCGCTTCGGCTAATACAAATGAACTAGTCACCTAAGCCGATCCGAACGCGTCAAGTGCGTAATGAGTAACCAAAGGAGTCATATACAGGTTTCCTAAGTTAATATGCCTTTAATATGTTGTGATATCAATAAGATATCTTCTATTATGCCCAAAACGAGTTAAATCTCAAAATAAGCCCCGTAGGGGCATTTTGGTCATTTTAACGATTATAAAAGAGTTTAAATATCATTCTGAATTACAGGTCTGATTAAATCAGTAATTACACTTAATTTAATAAGTCATAACAGTAGGGTATGACCTATTCGTAAAATTTATCATTTAAAACCAAACTATGCACCTTAGGGGCATTTTGGTAATTTCACAAGGGCTAAAAATGTCAAAATTGGAACCCTGGGTTTATAAACTTGTACTCACTGTTATTTTATAAAAATATGTTAAGAACATCAGTAGGTACCAACCCTACATGTTTAATTTGGTTATGGTACATACTATGCGATGAAAACGCTTAAAAAGGCGATTTAGAGCCGTTTCCGGGTTTGTAAAAGAAAGCTGGGATTTTTATAATTCCAGAAGGCTCAACATACTTTATTTAACAAATAAAATCAGTAGAAAAAGGTTTGGGGTCAAAAGGATTTATAAAACTCATTTTATGGCTTAAAAGGTCAAAACCGGCATTAACCGAATCAACTTAGCGACCTATGAAACGATCAGCCAAAAATTAAATAAAAATCATCAAAAATCCCAAAATATTATATAACATCAGTGGGTAAAAAGTTTTATACCAAAAAGTGGCCTTAAATAGGTTATACGCTAAAAGCGCCGTTTATGTACATAAAGATATAGTTTTACGATATCGGCCATAACTCAAAATCTGGACCACCAACTGATCTCAAATTTTCGGTGCAAGTTTATAAATTAGTAATAAAGATTTCTACTCTCTCACTTCTCCAAAAATCACGTTTTATATCAAAAAGGGCAAAATAGTCAACTTTAAGCATAACTCGGAAACATGCATACGAATCGGTTAAGCATAGACTCAAGTTATAAAAATTCCAGAGAGTCATACATAAATAAAAATGGTCAAAAATAAACTCTAATACAGATCTCAAACATGCATGCACGGATCCGAATCGAGAGTCAACGAAAAAGTCGTTTTATAAGACTTTCGGTTCCAATCCGGGTTTATACCAAAGATTGTCGAGTTGATCATGGTAAAACATATTCTTACATTCATTATAAAGCTATTTTTGATGATCAAACTGATTGCATGTCATCTACATTACCATTTATGCTATATTTCACAAAAACAATTTCTGTTGACTTTTTAAGAACAACTTTGACTCGACAAATAGCATGCTTAGAGTGGGAATCAGAGAATACCCTTTTGAGGGTTTGTTTCCCACATAAATACCAACTTATAAGTGGTTTCAATTTGAGAAATGACAGAGCCAAATTCGTTTAATCGAAAAGTCAAACTATATGAACAACGGTTTGACTTTTAACTAATAATCTATGCTAGAACGGATTAGAGGATGATATGAATGCTTACAAAGGTCCTAATGAAGCCTAGAAAGCACTTGGAGGCTGCCTTGTCGATCAGATTGCTCCTGGAGAAGCCTTGTGAAATTTTGATAGTTGCTATGTTCTTGTTTCTCTAATTCAAGTGCCCAAAATGTGAGCTTTGATCTGAATTATAAAGGAAATCAGATGTTGTGAGGAGTCTACATGTGTGTATACTTGCATGTCCATCCATTGGTGCATAAGGGAGGTGATATTAGCTGTCAAACACTCAAAATTTCGGACTTAACAGCAGCTGATCGCGAATTCTGCACCTGGGGCTGCCAAACTTTGATTAAAAATGGCAGCTTTGGTCCCTGTCTTTGCACGCGAGGTTTCGGCTATTTATTTTGACTCGTAAACCCCCAAACTTGGTTTTTAAGAACCTTGGGACATTGACCAACATGGTAATGTCCTCGGATAACTTTGCGCTCACCCGAAAAGCCATGAAATTCGACGTTGACGCTTTTAGCCCCTCAAGTACGGTTTTGGCCATAACTTTCTCATACGATAACGAAACTTCATGACATTTTTACCACATATTCTAGTGAGTATATTCTAGCATTACAAAGCTTCGGGGCTGCCAAAAGTTCACTCAGAGGTATAAATTCAACATGTTGACACTTTTAGTCCCTATAGTTTGTAATTCCTCACTTTCGTGCATTTTCCGCTTCGTATGATCCATGATCCATCCGTTTAAGGTTATAAACATTATGTAGGGTTATTATAGAGTCTATTTATCCATTGTTGACACTTTGGACCCTTACGTTCCATAGTTTTCACTGTTTGTCAACTTTAGTCCCTCTAAAGTATGTTTTCGCATATGTAAAGCTTATGACACGTGTCAATACATTATTGGACGTAAATTTTCGAGGTGTTACACTTGTGTGGTAGCTATTGTTATAGGAGAACTCGATCAATGGCAGGTGGTTATCCCAACTACCACCTAAGTCAATCACACATGCACGAAGCATGTCTTCCAAAGTTTGGATGGTACGCTCACTCCGCCCGTCCATCTGAGGATGGTAAGCCGTACTAAAGTTTAAGCGCGTGCCCAATGATTGTTGGAAACTTTTCAAAAAATGTGATGTGTATCTAGTATCTCTGTCAGAGATAATAGACACTTGTATGCCATGCAGAGATACAATCTTATCTACGTACAATTGGGCTAACATGTCGGAGCTATAGGTCTCCTTAATGGGTAGAAAATGTGCTGACTTAGTCAGTCTATCTACTATCACCCATATAGTAGCATTTCCTTTCCTTGTCTTTGGCAACTTGGTGATGAAATCCATCGTCACCATCTCCCACTTCCAGGTGGGAAGTTCAGTCTGTTGTAGCAAACCTGACGGTTTCTGATGTTCAGCTTTGACTTGAGCGCACATCAAACATTTGGCTACATAGGTAGCTATAGACTTCTTCAAGCCTATCTACCAATAATTTGCCTTCAGATCCTGGTACATTTTATCAGCTCCAGGATGAACGGAGTACTTAGAACTGTGGGCTTCCTGGAGGATAACATCCCGAAGTCCTCCATAAATTGGAACCCATATTCATCCATTTAACCTCAGAATTCCGTCCTTACCATAGGATAACTGTTCTTCAGTTACTCCTAGCTTTTCATTAGGATAGTTAGCTTCTAGTACAGCTTCCTTCTGCGTAGCTAACAACCTTTCAATCAAACTATTCTTTAACTCAATGCTCTTGGCATTGATTCTTATAGGCTTCACTCTTTCCTTTCTACTTAAGGCATCGGCAACCACATTTGCCTTGCCTGGATGGTATCTTATCTCACAGTCATAATCATTCAAGGTATCCATCCAACGTCGTTGCCTCATGTTCAAATCCTTCTGATTGAACAGATGTTGAAGGCTCTTGTGATCTGAATAGATCACGCACTTAGTTCCATACAAGTAATGCCTCCACAGTTTAAGTGCAAATACCATGGCACCCAACTCCAAGTCGTGGGTGGTGTAGTTCTTCTCGTGCACCTTTAACTGTCGAGAAGCATAGGCAATGACCTTGCCTTTCTGCATGAGCACACATCCCATACCTGTGTGCGATGCATCACACTATACTACAAATTCTTCTATTCCATCAGGCAACGTCAATACTGGAGCGTTGCTCAACTTCTGCTTCAGAATATCGAAGGATTCTTGTTGTTTAGGCCCCCAGTCAAACTTGATATTCTTGCGGGTTAATGAAGTTAAGGGCGCAGCAATCCTTGAGAAATTTTCAATAAATCGCCTATAATATCCTGCTAAACCTAGAAAGCTACGAATCTCTGTAGGCGTCTTTGGCTCTTGCCAATTCATGACAGCTTCAACTTTGGCGGGATCTACTTGGATACCACGCTCACTAACAACATGTCCAAGGAACTGGACTTCTCGAAGCCAGAATTCACACTTCGAAAACTTGGCATAGAGCTTTTCTTGATGAAGCAGTTTCAGAATGCATCGAAGATGCTTCTCATGGTCAGCTTGGCTCTTTGAGTAAATGAGAATGTCATCGATGAAAACAATGACAAATTTATCCAAGTAAGGCTTGCAGACGCGATTCATGAGATCCATGAATGCGGCAGGTGCATTAGTGAGCCCAAAAGGCATCACTAGGAACTCATAATGACCATAACGAGTCCTAAATGCAGTCTTGTGTACATCTTCATCTTTAACCTTTAGTTGATGGTAGCCTGACCTCAAATCGATCTTAGAGAAGTAACTTGCCCCTTGCAGTTGATCGAACAGATCGTCGATCCTGGGCAATGGATATCTATTCTTGATAGTTACCTTGTTTAGCTCGCGATAATCGATGCATAGACGCATCAATCCATCCTTCTTTTTCACAAACAGGATTGGTGCTCCCCAAGGAGATGAACTAGGATGAATGAAACCTTTTGCCAATAAATCGTCTAGCTGAGTCCTCAACTCCTTCATCTCTATTGGTGCTAACCTGTAAGGTGCCCTTGCAACAGGTGCTGCTCCTGGAGTAATGTCAATTCTGAATTCTACTTGCCTATCTGGTGGCAAACCAGGTAGTTCTTCAGGGAATACTTCGGGATATTCAGAAATGACGGGGATATCTTCAATCTTAGGCTTCTGCTCATCAATAGTTACTTGTGCCATATAAATGACACATCCCTTCTTCAAACACCTAGATGCCTTGAGCATAGACACTTGCTCAGGCAGTCCATACTGAGTATCTCCCTGAATTGTAAGTGGCTCACCAGACGGAGTCTTGACCACTACTTGCTTCTTGTTGCAAACGATCTGGGCCTGGTTACGAGATAACCAGTCCATGCCTATAACTATATCGAAACCGGCTAACTTCAAAGGAAGTAAGGACAAAGGAAAAGAGTGGTTCCTAATGGATATGAAACATCCATCTAACACGGTTGATGCGGTTTCTATGGTACCATCGGCTAACTCAACCTCATATTTTATGCTTAGGGTTCTAACAGGTAGGTTTAACAACTTACAAAACTTATCATCAACGAATGACTTATCTGCTCCAGAATCAAATAACACCCTTGCATAAACATCATTAATAAGGAAGGTACCTGTTATAACATTATCGTCCTGGACAGCTTCCTTTGCGTTCATTTGGAAGACCCTAGCATTGGTCTTTTTCCCTTCCTCACCTTTCTTAGCAAACTCTGGGCAGTTGGACTTGATATGCCCTTTTTCATTACAGTTATAACACGTAGCATCCTTGATTTTCTTACAGTCTAAGGTCTTGTGCTCAGAGGATTTACAAATCCCACAAACTCTCTGTTGTGGCTGGGATTTCGATTCATATCTGCACCTCCCGAAATGGTGCTTCTTACAGACCTTACACTTGGGCTTATCACCCGACTGATGACCATCCTTCTTAGTTCCAGAACTCTTCTTGTGGTCATTGTTTCCTTTACGCTTCTTGTCTGAACGTCGTGAGTTGTCATCCTCACGCTTTCTCTTCTCAGTGTCTGTGTTTCTCAGCGATCTCTGCCTGACCGCGTCCAAAGTAAGGGACAATGATATATCAGCTGCAGACCGAAAAGTAGCTGGTCTGGAGGCCTTCACACTGGCCTTGATTTCTGGGGCCAAACCCCCGATTAAACGAGCTATCCTCTTGGGTTCCGGAGTTACCAGATACGGGACCAGTCTTGACATGGTGTTGAAGCTTGTAAGGTAGGCTTGACAATCCAGATTCTTCATAACTAAAGACAAGAAATCAGCTTTAATCTTTTCAACCTCATGCTGAGGGCAGTAGTTTTCCTTAATGAGAGTAACAAACTGATCCCGTGTCAGATTGTACAATGGGATCTTCCCAGTGGCTTGAATCAAAGACCTCCACCACGCTAGTGCCTCGCCTTTGAATGACTGAGATACAAACTTTACCACATCCTTATCAGCGCAACCACTGATATCTACTACAGTGTCCATCTCATCTAACCATGACATGCAGTCAACTGCTCCTTTCTCCCCAGTAAAATCCCTGGGTTTGCATGAAACAAAGTACTTATAGGTGCAACCTTTAGCACGTGGTTCTTGGTTCAGCACAACTCTCTTAGATGGAACACTCCTCTGGTTCGTTGAGTGATGGGAATCACTCTTGTGAGCAGTATGAGTCTTTGAGGGTGGTTTAGAGTGTGGTACAGATTGGGTCCTGACATGCGTACCACAGGATTCATTGAACTGCCTTTCCAAAGCTCGCGTCAGAGCATTATCTATTAATGCTTGTAATTCTGCTCCTGCTATGTTGACTCTGGAGGTGTCATGATTATCTATGGGGTGACTGTTGGCTTCGTCTGACCCGGCCATGTAGCTTGTTTGCTACATAAAATAATGATTTTAACTCATTCAGAGGTCTATAACAGTTTTATCATTCTAGATGATTTATTAATCATGGAATCTAAGAACCATTATTGATTAATTTGCTAAGCATATATATATATATTCAGGATATTATAAAAATCCTTAGTTTAAAATATATTAATGGCAAAAAGGCCTAGTCACGTGGACAGTTTTAAATCTTTATTCATGATCTTATAGGGTCATGGTATTGAGGGTTTTAGTTATAATTCATTACCTCTTCTTAACAGGGGGTCGAAGACCACGACTGTCTTTTGTCTTATATGACAATGAGTATAGCCCGTAGGCGTTATATCCCTAATGGATGTTTTAATTTAATTAAAAGTAGTTGGAAGAATCCAATATAAGGATGACTCATGTGCTTTTATCGAATCACATTTTGTCAAGAGTGTTAACATGTTTTCAGTTGTTAACAGGGATTGGAACCTTTTGAATAGGTTTTACCATCTTGGTCATGTCTGCAACGACATATAGACTAGCTTTTACCTTTAAGATTCTTTTTAATATTTAACGCAGAACAATCCTAAATTGAGGTGTTAATAAGGACTTGAATCTAATTTGAGGAATTACCATCTTGGCCCTGTCTTATAATGACACATGGCTAGGTTTTGTCCCGTTTTATATTTTTATCATTTTATTATAATGATAGGTTTTAGAAAGGAATGTTATATTTTCATTTATTTTACATATTATATTTATGCATATAATTTAAAAATGAAAATTTGAATTAATTCATTCCATACAACAATTAACCAAGTACGGATTTGCCCTAAACGGGACTTCTACAAAAATAACATGCCCGCGCAGGGGCTTAAACAGAAATAACATACACACGTAGGGGTTAAACAGAAAAACACGCCCACGCAGGGGCGGAATACAGAAAGACATGCCCACGCAGGGGCAGAATACAGAAACAAATGTCCACGCATGGACATGATTACAACACTAATAACAAACAAACAAATGAAGGATTTAATGGTCCTTCTTGCTTTTTCTTTTAATTAAATTTGCCAGACTCTTAAACATTCCATGGTTTTGTCTACGGTCTTCCCGCACTTCCTGCCACACCTCATTAATCCTTTGAAGGATCTCCTGATGCTGCGGTGGTGACATGGCTGGCGGCTGCGGGGGTTGCTGATATAGTGGAGGTTGAGGAGGTGGCGGCTGATGATACCCATATGGTGGGTACCCATAGTGTGAGTATCCGATTTGATATGGGATCCCAAAGGATCCTTCCGGATGATGGGCATTGTAGTTTGCCGCTGCTACATGGTAAGGGTCGGCCTCTGCATAGTTGTAGTTCGTGTGGACCGGCTGCTCAAAGGGGTTATATGCTGCCGCACCGGTGTATGTAGGAATTGGGTCTCCAAAACCCAATGGTGGTGGCGTGACCGGCGCAGAGTTTACTTCCGAGACGGGGTTTGAAGATCCACCCATCTGTGGGTCTTCATGGAGTGGCGAGTAGCGGCTGCCACTAGTAGGTTGAGGGGTGCCGATTCGCACTCCTCCTCGCACGGACATCCGTGCGGTTGTTCTTCTTCGCCTCGGTGGCTCCGGAGGCTGTTGCTGGACTGGTGGTAGTGGCGGAGTGACCGCGACATAACGAGAATCCTCAGAGGGATCCTGCTGTAGCTGCTGCGGCTGTGGTGAGTTGTGGTAACAGGGAGTAAACACCCATTCGATCTATCGGAACCTTTCTTCATAACTGTCGGGACCATTATAAGGTGATCCCACGAAAGGTGACCCATCCGAAATTTCGATGGGGTGGTTAGGGGTTCCGGACGGTGGCTCTGCGGGATCGGTGTCCTCATCCATGTCCATCGCATGGTCTTCTGAGAAATGATCTTCAGGTCCTAGTGGGTTAAAACCCACTGGTTCTCCAAGGTAGTTTTCCGGGTTGAACCGGCTCTGGAAGAAGGGCGTTGGGTCATCAAAAGGTGAGTTGTGGCCCTGGAGAGGAATGTAGGATTGGTGGGAATTATGGGGCTCATTTTCAGAATGAGGCCCAAAGGAGTTGTGAAACAAAGGGGAGGAGCTCAACGAAACTGAGCGCCTTGCTGGTTCGACATGGGTCCTCTAGTTATCTTGAGGACTCCGGTTATGTGAATCTGACGGTGTTCGCCGGTGCGAAGGTCCGGCCTCGTGATCATTCGGGGCAACGAATGGCCCCTTGCCTCTTCCTCGCCCTCTTACTCTTGGTGGCATCTTTTAACCTGTCAACATAAACAAAGATAACAACAAGGGGTATATATAAAAGACAAAAATAAAAACAAATCGAGATTTGCCCTAAGTTCTTTGTCTAGACTCGAAAATTTAGGAATGTGCAACTGTGTAACTGAGATTAAACACAAAAGGCTAGTGTTTAATTCACTCAGTGTTGGCTCTGATACCAACCTGTCACACCCCGATATTTCCACGTATTACCGGTGGGCCCGGTGGGGAGTATCGTGACGTAGTTGATATCATCATAGTCAAACAACACAATTTTAAATGCACAGCGGAAGCAAAAGATAGAATTATTTCAACTGAATAAAATTGTAATATTAAGTATCACAACGTAGTTGAAACAGATCCACAGGCGGATCAAAATAACAGAAAACGTAGTTCAACAGACTCAAAATGCATCCAAGCTTGCGAGACTCTTAATGATGCTAAGGAGAGGCCAGCCTATTACGCGTAGTACCCGCACTTAACCTTTTTGGGAAAATACGTCAGTTTACACTGGTAAATACAATTAACTGACTCATTTTGAAAAGGTTTAGAAAATTGATTTAAATGCACAAGGCACAAAACATTTGATAACTTGGGATAATTATTTATATATAAACTTGTAAAAGAATTACATGTTTGTTATGCGTTCAGTTGCCCGGTTCATGCCGGGTTAAAGATTAATAGACACACCACATGGTATAGTCCCACGGTGAGTTATTCTCGTAACCGGCGGTTATACCTTATTAATTTTAAATGCACTGACGGGTGTATGCCTACACCCGTGTGCTAAGGTCGTGGCCATTCCATGAATGATGCCAAGGATATCCGGGACATGGTCATTAACCCCCCAAAGGCGTTAAGCAAACAAAACCAAATTTTTAAATGGGTCATCTCGATAATATTTAACCACCAAACGATTAAATTCGAATGCCCGACCAAGCGGTATTTTATATACCGTACCCCAAGCCCGTATAAGGGAAAATAAGTTAAAAGTATTTACCTTTGCAAGTATTAATTACAAATAGCAAGTGCGTGTAGCTTTTTACCGGGTCTCCTATTCTGGAACAAAGGTTTTTAATAACCTATTAGATTTCCTAACGGGTCTTTAATTAAGCCTAAACTTAGACCGGTTAGTTTTAAAGGAAGATACGGTTCAAACGCACGATTAAGCGAAGACCGGAATAGAATGTGATTTAGACCCGACAAGTTTGGAGACTTGTGTAATATGGGTAAACTAAACACATTCTGGATTTTGAGACAAAAATGATAAGGTTTGACCCGTTTCGGTCAATTTATGCAAACTAGTTACATAAACCGAACCGAACGCGCAAGATGCGTAACGGGTAACCATATGAGTCATATACAAGTTTTCTAAGTTAATATGCCTTAAATATGTTGTGACATCAGTAAGATATCTTCTGTTATGCCCAAAACGAATTTAAACTCAAACTATGCCCCGAAGGGGCATTTTGGTCATTTTAAAGGTTATAAAAGAGTTTAAATAATAATCTGAGTTATAGGTCTTATTTAATCAGTAAAAATATTTATTTTTATAAGTCATAACAGTAGGGTATTACATATATGTGACTTTTATCATTTAAAACCAAACTATGCACCTTAGGGGCATTTTGGTAATTTCACATAGGCTTAAAAGGTCAAAACTGGAAACCTGAGTTTAAAACTTTTGCTTACTGTTAATATATAAAAATTTACTGAAAATATCAGTAGGCATCAAACCTTATATGTTTAAAATAGTTTTAATACATACTATGCGTTAAAAACGCTTAAAAAGGCGATGTTGAGCTAGTTTCGGGTTTTTAAAGGAAAGCTTATATTTTTATTATTCCAGAAGGCTCAAAATGTTTTATTTATCATATTAGATCAGTAGAAAAAGGTTTGGTATCAAAATAATTTGTAAAACTCATTTTATAGCCCAAAAGGGCAAAACCGGCAATTACCGAAATATGCATAGAACTCTTTGTTATGCTCAGCCTAAAATTAAATAAAAATCTTCAAAAATCCCAAAATATTATATTACATCAGTGGGTAAAAAGTTTGGTATCAAAAATCGGGTTTAGATAGGCTATATGCTAATTATGCCGTTTATTTAATAAAAAGCTTTCTAATTACGCTAATGAGCATAACTCCTAATCTAGACCTCAAACTGATGTCAAATTTTAGGGACAAGTTTATAAATCAGTAATGAAGGTTTCTACTCTTTTATATTTTCAAAAATCACGTTCTAAAGTCAAAAGGGCATAATAGTCAACATTTAAGCATTTAACGGAAACATGCATATGAATCGGATAACTAATGAACCAAGTTGTACAACCTCAGAGGGTTACACTAACATGAGACCTGGTCCAAATAAAGCTCTAAGGAAATTCTAAACTATGCTCAAACGGGTCAGAACTGAAAGTCAAAGCAGAAGTCAAAATATGCGACTTTCGGTCCCGAACCGAGCCTAAACTGAAAATTGTCGGGTTGAACATGTTTAGACATGTTCTTACATTAATTACCAAGTTATATTAATGATAAAACAGGTTGCATGGATCCTACATTGCTAATTATGCATAAATTTGAAAATAAGCTTTCTGTTGACTTTTTAAGATTAACTTTGACCCGACAATTGACCTAGTTAGAGTGGGAATCAGAGGGTGCCCTTTTAAGGGTTTATTACCCACATAATTACCAAATCATAGGTAATTTCAATTCGAGATTTAACTGGACCATTAGTGATTAATCACTAAGTCAAACCTTAATTACGACGGGTTTGACTTTAGGCCATTAAACTAATAAAACTGAATTAAGAGAGGTTATGGAAGCTTGCAATAGTCCTAAGCACGATTGTGGAACCTAATAAGACTTGATGGAAGGCCAGGAAGCTCCAGAGAAAGCTTTGAAGTGAGATTAAATGAGCAAGTAAAATGGTTGCAACTTCACTTCTTTATATAGGGATTTAGAATGCACAAGATCCTTCCAACAAAGTCTACAAGTGTTGTATGATGTTCCCAGGTGTCCCTATCCATGTAAAACTATTGGCTCTGCCCTTGGAACTCAAAAACAAGCCTTCAAAGGCGGTGCAACAGTCTGGACATGCACCTGTCAAGGTTTTCTGCATCAGATGACCCCTCGCGTGACGCGTAGGTCTCCTTAAGGAGCCTACGCGTAGCGCGACGCCTCTTGTAACCGGATTTTCAACTTTCAAAGTTTGCTGTTTTGGTCCCTGGTCCAAATAATCTTTATTTAACTTTCATTTATTGCATTTTGGACCCCCATAGTTAACTTTTAAGGACCTTGAGTTTCAAACTAACTCCGTTAACTCCCGGTTATTTGTACGATCACCCGAAAAGTCTTGTTATCTTCGAAACTCCTCAAAATGAATATCCGTTATTCTGGATTTCAAAATATATAATTGTTACAATGTTTCTGGGCTCGTTAAAAAGGTCACTCAGAGGTTACTTTCAACATGTTGACGCTTTTAACCCCTCGTATACGAATATTGTCATAACTTTCTCATACGATAACGAAACTTGGTGAAATTTTTATCACATATTCTAGTGAGTATAATTTATCGTTACAAAGCTTCAGGTTTGCTAAAAGGTCACTCAGAGGTATACTTTAAACTTGTTGACACATTTAACCCATGTAGTTTGTAATCTCTCACTTTCTTCCACAATTAGCTTCGTATGATCCATGATTCATTCGTTTAAGGGTATAAACATCGTGTAGGGTTACAGTAAAGTATATTTGTCCATTGTTGACACTTTGAACCCTTATTTTCATATACTTTCTTTGTTTGTCAACTTTAGTCCCTCTAAAGCAATTCTTTACACGTTTAAAGCTTATGACACGTGTCGATATGTTATTGGACATAAATTTTCAAGGTGTTACAGGTTCGGTGTGCTAAAATAAACTTTATGCTCATTTAGGGACTAAAAGCGTCAAAAAGTGCATAAGTTTGCATTTTCGTGCATAACTTACGTTCTGAATACATCCGGACATCCAAAATTTATGTAAGCATTAAAATATTTTATTTTAGTGTTTGGCATAAGAAAAATCCATTCGTCGCGCAATTTGGATCGTTTTTCGCATTCGTGCGCATTTCGTCGTAATTAAGCGAATATCGCGATCGTACGACCAAACGAACCGACATCCGGCATATTTTTGAGCATGTTTCATGTCCACAATGTTTAGGCATCATTTTAGGGCATTAAAGTTGGCTTAACGGGCCTTAAACATGTCAGAAATGAGCTTAAACTATAACAAGGACCATTTCTGTAATTTCTGAAAGTTGGTTGCTGATCAGAAGGCCCAGGCGGCCCACATAAGCCCCCATTAAATCTTACGCGACCCGTGTGAATGTATCAGATGTGCAGAAACCAGTTTCCAGCTCGTTCCAGCCATATTTTCCACTTGCAAATGGTATTTTGAAGTCTATGGGCCATACCAGGGACTCAAATGGTATTAGGAAACATTGGGCCCAAGTGGACGGATGAGATCAAAGCACGTTATTCGATAAACGATCCTAACGGCTCTAGATTTCCTATAAATACCCACCCCCATTTCACTCCCAAAGCACAATTGATCTGATTTTGGCCCTCTAAGTTGGAGTGAACACTTCATACCTGAGGGTAAATTGGATCATAGCTTGCGGGGACCTTTTGTAAGTATTCCTTCGTTCTTCTTATTCGTTTTTAGCGTTAAAGTCAAACTGCGTTTGACTTTCTGCATTGACCAGTTTATGGTCAATGCGAAGTTCGTTTGAACTTCATATCGTGAGTGTAATCACGATGGTTATAGTCCCTAGTGACTATACCTACTGATTACCACGTTATCTAGGCATAGTGACGAGTCGTAGTTTCGGCCAAAATGCGTATTCTTGCGTATTTTGTAACCAAACTGCTTTTAGGTATCAAAACCGTTTGTTTTGATACCAAACCTGTTTTCTAACCTCGTTAAATATGTTTTTACATGTTTAACTCGTCACTTTTAGATTTAGTGCTTATATAGGGTCGTAAGATAAGCGATCTAGACAATCGCTTATACTTTCGAACCCGACCCGTTTGGTCGATCATTAGGATCCAACCAAACACATTAGGTGACCATAGTTGTATAGGGAATAACCTTCCGAGGTTATACCTTATGGTCACTTCGTTTAAGTAGTCATATGATAAGTAGTATATATGCCTTAGGAAAATTACCAAAATGACATTTTTACGCATAAATTCATTTTAAGCATATGTAACCTAAATTTTGACATCTAAACTGATTAGGTAACTATATTAGACATGTTAAGGCATATTTTACTTGTCATAGGACTAGTTAAGCGGTCCGAATGTGTTTTACGCAAACGACGCATTAAAGTAGCATAAGCTACCTAAACGGGTCGTAATGGGTCGTAAGGACTTAGGTTAGGTTTCATTTTAGTATGTGGGTTTTGTTAAACCATATCATATGAGTTCCAATACTCATTTGGTTTACGAAACCTCATACTATCCAATCTCCCGATTTAGGTCCGGTTATTTATGTAGTTATCTATATAGGGTGTCGTTGATTTTCGTGATCCATCTAGCTTTGCTTGGTTATTGTTCAAGACTTCTAAGCACCCTCAGGTGAGTACATAGACCCCTCTTTTACGGTTTTCCAAACGTTTTGAGGTGAAACACATGTGCCTACTTGTTATTTTCATGCTTTTCATGTTTTCATATCATATACTTGCTATGTTCATTAGTACACTATTAGTACATGATTTCTTTATGTTTTGCTATGTATGTTCACTTAGCATGCTAGCACATTGTTTTACATTCATTTCTTTTGCTATGTATGTTTACTTGGCATGCTAGCACATTGTTTTACATTACGTTTTCTGCTTTGTATGTTAACTTAGCATACTTAGTACATTGTTTTACATTGCATCTCTGTTGCATATGTTCTCGTAACATATGGACACATTGTTTTATATCTCTACCTTGTATGTTCACTTAGCATACTAGGTACATTATTTTCATAAAACATGCTTACATTTGGTATATCATTTGGTTTGTTTAACGAGACTAAATTACATTCATTAACACCGATCATGCCGCTCGGTAGTAGGTAGTGGTACCATAGGACTTGACAAATCTCGTTCCTAAAACCCTAGGTTTGTTTGGGTGGAAGGAATGACCGAATCCGAAAACATGTCTTTTGATAACCTTCACTCTAAGGTTATCCGTCTGTCTCAAGGCTTGAATGTAGGCGTTTAACATTACCGCATAAATGGTTGTATCAGTAAAGCATGCATTATCTTATAAAACATAACTTTTGATTATATTTTATCAAATGCATTGTTTTGTACATTACTTTCTTATAGGGTTGAATAAATGCTTTTAATCAATAAATGCTTTTATTCACTCTACATAACATTTGTTTACACATTATATGATTTACATTTGATGGTTTTTACATAAACATATGACATTTGACTATACATAAACATATTTACATTGATGGTTTGTTTTGGTAAGTGATTTAAATAACGAGACGTGTGTAATAAGATAAAAGCATGGTGGATACGCCGCTGGTACTTTCTATATATAAGTGCTTTTATAGTATTACATATCGTAGCGTTATTTAAACCATTTCAATATTTGACATATTACATTTTACACAAATGACATATTTTCACTAAACAATTGTTTTACAAAACAACTTATTTTATACAAACTCATTTTACTTGGTTATTCATTTAACCTTACATTACTCTTTTACATATCATCTACTTTATCATCGCTTTTCAAATGATTTATAAAACAAAACATTTTACAAGGATTATGACTGACTTTTGTTAAACAACTTTTTCAAAACTTATAAGTCATGAATCCTAAATCAATAAAACCTATGTATCTCATAGGCATTCTTATGCTGACGTACCTATTTTCACATGTGTTTCAGGAAATGATGCATAGGATTAATCAAGATACATTTAGGCGGACTTAGGCCTTAGTGATGATAAAAGATGCAAGACTAGTTAATTATGTTATACTTCTCTGTTTGTTAAGACATTGTAATTTCTTTTAAATCAATAAAACGACATTTAAATTTCCATGTGTTATGAAACAATGATTCTGTTACAACACTCCCCGACGATTCCGCCACGATTTGTTGTTTTACGTGGTCGGGGTGTGACAGCTTCGGCTTTAACATTTTCTGATTTTAGAGCTTCTTGTTGTGCGTTGTGAATCCGAGTCGTGAGGTTCGACTGAATTATCATTTCTAAGGCTCGCACTCTTAGAGGTTTCGCACGTTCCTTGCGGCTCAAGGCGTCTGCCACAATGTTCTCCTTGCCCGGGTGATACTTTATTTCACAGTCGTAATCATTCAACAACTCGACCCAGCGTCATTGTCTCATATTCAATTCCTTCTGATTAAATATATGTTGAACGCTCTTATGATCCGTATATATGGTACATTGAGTCCCATATAAATAATGACACCAGATTTTCAATGCAAATACGACCGCACTTAGTTCAAGTTCGTGGGTGGTGTAGTTTTTCTCATGTACCTTTAGTTTTCGGGACGCGTATGCGATGACCTTGTCCCATTGCATCAATACGCAACCAAGACCTTGTCGTGAGGCATCGCAGTAAACTACGAAGTCATCAGTACCATCAGGTAGTGATAAGATATGTGCATCACAAAGTTTATCCTTCAATAATTGGAAAGCCTCCTCTTGTTTCTCGCCCCAGTCAAACTTTTTATCCTTTTGTGTTAGGGACATTAGCGGTTGGGCAATTTTTGAGAAATTCTCTATAAATCTTCGGTATTAGCCCGCTAGTCCCAAGAATTATCGTACTTCGGTGGGGGTCTTAGGCGCTTCCCAGTTCTTGATCGCCTCAATCTTAGCCGGATCGACATGAATTCATTTCTCGTTCACCACGTGTTTGAGAAATTGCACCACGCGAATCCGAAATTCGCACTTAGAAAACTTCGCGTACAGTTGTTCCTTCTTTAAAAGCTCCAAAATAGCTCGTAGATGTTGTTCGTGTTCCTCCTTTGACCATGAATATATTAGGATATCGTCAATAAACACGATCATGAATTTATCCAAATACGGCTTACACACGCGGTTCATGAGGTCCATGAATACCGATGGTGCATTTGTTAAGCCGAACGGCATAACAAGAAACTTGTAATGTCTGTAACGAGTTCTAAAAGCCGTCTTGGGAATGCTTTCTTCTTGTATTCTCAACTGATGGTAACTCGATCTCAAATCGATCTTAGAGTAATAGCTTAATCCTTATAGTTGATCGAACAAATCATCAATCCCCAGCAATGGATACCGATTCTTTCTGGTTAGCTTGTTTAACTCTCTATAATCAATGCACATGCGAAAGCTGCCGTCTTTCTTTTTGAAAAATAATATCGGAGCTCCCCAAGGTGAGAAAATCGGTCCAATAAATCACTTGTCTAACAACTCTTGAAGTTGTGTGGACAGCTCTTGCATCTCGGATGGAGTTATTCGTTATGGAGGTTTCGCCACTGGTGCCGCTCCTCGCACCAAATCAATTCGAGACTCCACTTGTCATTGTGGAGGCAGTCCAGGTAAGTCTTCAGGAAAGACTTCTGGAAACTCTTTCATGACAGGGATGTCTTCTATCTTCGGCTCCATGGTTTCTGTGTCAACTACATGGGCGAGGAAAGCTATACATCCTTTTCGGAGACACTTTTGTGCCTTCGTACAGTTATTAATCCATAGGGGTGTCTCGTGTTTCTCTCCATGGATTACAAGTGTTTCTTCGTCGGGTAAGGGGGGATGCAGATGGTTTTCTCATGACAACCACCCCCGCCCAGTTGTCGGACAACTAATCCATCCCGACAACCACGTCGAAATTATCCAAGTCAATGGGTAAAAGTTCGATAGAAAATTTTTCGTGCTCCAATTTCGAGTGTGCAACCTCTAATAATTTCTCCCGATTCAATAATTTTTCGTTCGCCAATTCTATAGAATAAGGGACATCTAGTTTACTCGACTCTAAGCCAAGCATATTTTTTATCTCTATAACTATAAAACTAAAGTCGGCGCCAATATAAAAAAGAATAGATGCAAAATGTTGATTGATAGGGAACGTACCCGTGACCACCTTAGGGTCTTGGCGTGCGTCTTTGGCTCCCATCACAAAAGCTCTCCCCCGAGCTTGGTTTTCCCTTGGGCAATCCTTCTGATAATGCCCCTTTTCACCACATCCGTAGCAACCTTGACTTTTCCCATTCCCATTGTCATTTCCGTTTCTGCCATCCTTTTTGCTCACCCAACATTTCTCGGTGCGGTGACCCAACTTCCCGCACTTGTCACACAACATGGTCCAGCAAAAATCGTGGTGATGATAGTTGCACTTATCACACTTTGGTAGTTTTCCCTGATAGTTCTTACCACCCGTTTTAGTCGTGGCAACGAATGCCTTGACTTTCTTAGTCGTAACGGTTTCCTTATGTTTGTTGCTTGATCTAGAGCCTTACTTGAAATGCGCATACTTCCTCTTATTGCTATCCGAAGAAGACTCCGCATGTGTCTTCTTTTTCATTGGGCTTTTATTCGATTTCTCCATCATTACTCCACCCTCGGCAGGACTTAAGGCAAGAGTTATCGCCTGAGCAATTTTCAATATGGTTCATCTCATTCCGTTGCTGTTTGCAGTGTTGCTTGCTTCGTATTGGACGATCGCTTTAGTGACTTGTTGGTTCACTAGGGCATCGAGCTCAGCTCGTGTTGCAGGTAAAGGTTCCGATTGGGCTTGACCAGCGTTCCTTCGTTGTGGTGCCATGAGCTTCATATATATAAAACATATCGACAAAATAAGACATTTATTTTAAAATGAATATTGTCGTTTATGAGTGAAGGTAAAGCTCATTCGTCACGCACTACGAGTATAAGGGTAAGATAATTAATAATGATGCTTATGCACATCCTTCACACCATTGTAGGGAAGTAAAATGAGTTGCAACAATGTCTTGCTAAAGATATGTCGACTTTTATATACACCATATCGACTTGTTATAATTAGTTTTGTGAAGAGAACCTCCTCGGAGTCATCTCACTCCGGTCGATACAAGTCATACAGTAATATACAAACATTACACACCAAGCAAGGTGTTTAAAGTATATAATTTTTACCAAAAATTATATTAACATATATTTGTTATTTTTACTCATTTATTTAGTAAATATATATATATGTGGGTTTATAAAAACACTTAGGTGTTTAGGGCTTTAACCTTTTCATCACAACTTCCTAAATGATGATTAAAGTTACTAATCGCATTTAACCCTTTTAATCACCCCGTTAATCACAATTTAATCGCGATTAGATTTTTAGAAAAAATTTCTCCATAGTTACCCCTAACTTATGGCGTTTTCCCACGTTTTCAAAACTCTTTTAAACCAATTTTAAATTTCCAAATCATCATCAACTTACTAATTTCATCAAAATTCATCTTTCAAGTCCTTAATCTACAACTTCAATCCCACTCTTCATGAGCTTTCATACATTAATTTATCTAAAAATTTTAAGATCTTTTATGTGTTATAAGTTAGGACTTTTTATGTGTAATTTTTATACCCATTTACTAAATCATTTGTTTTATTTAAAAATCAAGATTATTAGTCCTTAAACATCAAGTTTAAACCATTAAAGTCCTTAATCTTTAAAGTATTAAAACTTATATATATAAAGCTCATGAATATAATGCTGATGATCTTTCAAGATTTAAACATCTAGTTGTTTAAATCACATTTTCAAGCATATTATGACAAGATCATCACTATTATAAGTTACTACACTAACCAAGCATCATGATCATCATAAATCACATAACTAATCAACCTACTTTAACCAAATCAACATGATCACACCACTTATTCAACACTAATCCACGTAATAATCCCATAATACTTCATATTTAGTAAGTTGTTAAGTTGTGATTAGGGTTTTTAAGTTAGATTTTTCTTAATCTTCAATATGATCAACAAGTACTTTTATAATCTATACTTAATGATAAGCTTAGAAAATGGTAAATGAGAGCTTACAACTTTACACAAGCTTAGAATGAAGATTAGGAAGAGGTTAAGCTCCAAGTAAAGCCCTAATGATGCTCCATGCTCTAACTAGGCTTAGATAATCATAAAAAGGTTTGATTTATATGAAAATGTGGTGTTTAAGAAAAGAAATTGGTGATGTTTCTTGGGTGTGTTTCAGTCGTGAATGGAGGGGAAGCAAAAGAAGGTTTTTGATTTCAATTTTTGAGAATGACAAGTGATGGAAGGTATGGTGAAGAGAAATGATATAAAAGTTTTAGTCAACAACCACTCTTACTCATCCATGCTCCAAATCTTTCACCATCCCTTAATTTGATGTAGGTGATCTAGGTGGGGTCCACCTTATGACCGAATTGGGGGTATAAGTTTATTATTATTATTATTATTATTATTATTTAAAGTTATATAATATAAGTTGTAAAGTTTGTAAAATATTTAAGAATTTAAAGGTTTAAGGAAGTTCTTGCACCGTTAGTGTTACGAGAATATTTTTGACGCCAAAATACAGCTTACTAGTTCACTAGAATGTTAGTTTAGGTGTTAGAGTGGTAAAAATACCACTAACTAGTTCGTCGGCGCAATTTCGGCAAGGGTGTGATCGTTGCGACGTAGTACCGGAAACTTGTGTTTCAGATATCTAATTGATATCCCCAAACTTATTTAGGGTGTATTATATTATTTACAAGTCCCACGAACATTAAAATGCTGGTTATAATTTAGTGCGGAACGGACAAAGTGTAGTTATGGGCGTTTACCGGAAAGTTGGGGTGTTTTAGTGTTTAGTGTCCCTAATTAGCGATTTTTATTTGTATCTCATCTATAAAGTGCGTTCATGCCCTTCGTCGCTCGTTCAGACAGTTTTCAGAACTTGCTGGCATGAATAGTACGTTCAGGTGAATAGTGTTTTCAGCATTTTGCCAACATATTAGAACATAGTTTGCAGTTTTCTCGCGATGTGTCGATTGTATTAATATCATTTAACATATTTGACCATGTCCTATGATTGCTAGACTTAACACGACCTAATCATGCAATAATTAAATCATAATGAACGTAACTAAGTGTTTAATCAAGTAGTTAAGTTGTACGGAATTACCATTATTTTTGCCAGTTGTCACATGATTAGCATAAATACTAGTGGTGTCTTGTTCATTTGGATATCTTAGAGTGACAGAGAGGCGAAACTCCGTTAGTTGTTTTCGTGGTTGTGTATTTTCATATTATCAATAGAAAACATATTATAATTACTTGTTCTTGTTCAATCCACTCTCGTATTTGGATTCCGTACAAGATACGAGATCTACGCAATCAACGGAGCATTCAAGTGCATCGGAATCGATCCTAACACGCACGTTCATTTATCATCTTTAGTATCTATGAATAACTTTATTTTAATAATACAGATTATTTGTATTCAAAACTCATAATCAAAGCAACCATTTAAGTTCTTTGTTTCTGTTTTTTATATGATTTCTTGATATTTATCATCTTTAGTATCTATGTATAACTTTATTTTGATATTACAAATTGTTTGTTTATATAACATTTTTTAAGTACTCTTTTTTAGGGGGAGCGTTTTCTATGTCACTAATTATTATGTAGTACAATTTTTTTATGAATTTCGTAACTCATTTTAATAAAATATTAAATGATAAATCATTGTATAAATGATTCCATGTATCTAATCTCATAAGTAATCAAAAATAAATTTTTAAAAAAATAAGTGTGTAAACATTAATAAAGATTTATATCATACCGAATTACCAATTTTCTTTAAAAAAATAAATGCAACAATTAATTTTGTTTCACATATGGCTGGAGTAATTTTGTGTATGAACTTATGTTGGCTTTTGGTGATACTTGACGTGTTTTCGTAGTCTCACGCAAATTTAATCCAATTACAACTAATTAGCTAGCGGTAAGTGGGTATCGAACACAGGGAGTTTGTAGAATATGTGTTATCTAAATGTATGTCTAACTAACTAGATTAATCTAAATTGCAAGAAATGTAAATTTCAATGTTTGGGTTGATTGGTTTTAATTATCTAGAATTACTAAATTAGAATACAAATCAAAGTCAAGTTTTGTAACAGGATAAGAGGGTAGTGATCATCCCGAATTTCAGGTTTTAAGTGACAACTAACCTTCATGTTCAACTGGAAAGAACCACATAGACATGGCTCATGTAAGATCAATTATTTGTGATGAAAGGGAACTAAGTACTCGGATTCCTAGAACGCGAGGTTGTTACCCGATGATCAATCAACATATATCCAACCCTAATCCCTCCCATGATATCTCGATTGCCAACGGCACCAAGAACGTATGGTTTAGAACTATGATCAGACACACATCAACAATTTACAAATAATCATTCATACACCGTAATTAACTAAACAACACATGCAAAGTTTATTACTCCAGAAATTAAAGATCAAAACATAATTGTCACAAGTAAAACCTTACATTCGAGGATGATCACCAACGAAGTTAGCCTTCCATAGTTCGGTGCATCATCATAACACAAAGTTTAATGTTCATACGAATCAAAAACACAAACCGAATGTTTAGAATCTTCAAGAACACAAGGAAAACAGCCAAAATCGCCCCTATCATGCTCCCAAAACCGAAAACAATGATTGGATAATCAAAAGTCTCATCAAATGGTCATTAAAAGTGAGGAGTTACACTTTTCCGCTGAGCCTACCGTAAGCTACGGTAGCTACAGTAGCTTACGGTAGCTTTCAAGTGGCTACGGTGGGTCTCTACTGCCTTACGGTGGAAGAAAAATGTTGGGGCTACCGTAATTTACGGTAGCTACCGTAAGCTACGGTAGCCTTCAGCATGCAATTTTGTTTTCTTCATAACTTTTTCGTTTTAACACCGTTTTCGCCTACGTTCTCGTAATTTCGTCCACTATCATGCCATCTTCTTAATTCTTCAATTTCAATAAATTTTTTTTTATGCTCCATCTTTCAATCTCCAATCCAGTCGTGCCTATTCAAAGCTTCATTTCCACACTTTTAAGCTCCAAATGTACCTGAAACACAAGCAAACGTAGTCATCTAACTCTAGACAATCACTCAATTAAATGTAGGATTAAAATACCATTTATAGCACTTAAGGGTCGTCCTACGGACTACCGTCACATCCCCACACTTAACCGCTGCTTGCCCCCAAGCAACTCGCCCAAAACCAACTCATAACTCCTAAAGAGATCAACATGAATCAAGCAAACAAATGTCCTACGTTTACTAACTTTTCTTAAACCCCGCATAACACACCCTCACAATGACTCTCCTCTCGGTGACAAACAATACTAGCAAGGATGAGCTAGAACACACTCAAGGCAAATGGGTGGTTGCACAATAATAAGCTTGTACTTAAATCGGTCCTTCGCCTAAAGAATTTGCTAAAACATGCACGTGAATCAAAGGGACTTAAAGGTTGGAACGTGGCTAGGCATATGGGTAGGAAATGGATATATATATGTGAATAGTAACTAACTATTCAACCCGGTCTTTTATTTCTAACTAAACATAACATAAACAACTATATACCAAATATCTCGTTCATTTTTTTCTTTTTTTCTTCTTCTTCTTCTTTTCTTCTTCGTTTTTTCTTCTTCTTCTTTTCTTCTTCTTTTTTTCTTTTTTTTTTCATTTTCATATATCTTTTTTTTCTTTTTTTTAACAAACATAAACATAACAAACAAACATACTAAACAAGATGATAACACTAATAGACCGAGTCAAATACTGGTTAATTTTTTAGAGAAGCTAGGCACGGGTTACAAATGATCGGCTTCAAGCTCAAATGGGCTACTAAGTCCAAACCCCCACCCCTCTCGCTACCAAGCTTATATATATAAGTTATGAGGTCCAACCCCCCAAATCCCACACTCACACTCACCATGAAGAGGCTACCTAATTGCCCTTATCATCTTCACATGCATATCAAGCTAAGGCCTTAAAGCGCATTCAAACACAAGTTCTAACATACCCCCACCCATTGCCACTCTCATCAAGAAAAATATATTCTAATAATTCCAAGAAGTGGCTCAAACTCTCACCAAGAAAAAGGGAATATGGGTTGCCGGTGTGACATGCGGTTTAGTACTTTAAATGTTCAAAATTTTGGACCATTTTTCGCTTGATTTCATAATTTTTCAAAACTGTCAAAAATTTCCCCCATCTCCACACTAGGGATACATTGTCCCCAATGTATGGCTTTGAAGGGAAAGATCGCTAAATCATCATAACATCAATTTTTGTTTTTCCACTCAAACCCCAAATTTCTTTTTGTTTTTTATTTTTTATATTTTATATTCTTATTACTAAAAACACCACCAACTTTCACAACCCATCACTAAACATATTAAAACACCGCCCATCTGCCCAACCATAAACTTAAACATGAATATAAATACACATGTACAAAATGAGAACAAAACACGACCTGATCAGTAAATTAACAGTGTTGGTAGTGATGCAGCCGCGGTGATCGGACAGGAACATAAGCGTCTCTTGGATTCTCTGATATCTCAGCGGGGATGTTGCCAAACATCCCCACACTTGAATCATTGCATCCGCGAGGATTGAAACGTAGTAACCTGCCAAAACACAAACACAACACCAAAACAAAACCAAACAAACACGAATACAATACAATACTCTACATCTTCGGGTTGCCTCCCGAGAGCGCTAAGTTTAAAGGTCTCCAGCCAGACCATACCTGATATGCATTGCGGTGGTCTCAATGCACACTTACCCAAAACATTTCCAATGAATGCCCGGAAATTTACATGCCATCTCCATAGGTTTGTCAGTATAATTGGCATGTTCAGACTGTACCTGCAGGTTTTGCTAATCCACTTCATGACATATACCTTAATGTCTTGTAGTTTCACCCTTCTCATCTTCTTCCTCGAACCCTCTTCCCCACACTTGTTAATTTGAATGATTGATATGGGAAGAAGTTATGTACACATATTCATCTCCTCAGACTGTTCTGCCTCATAATCTGCACACACTATCTGATCCACCATTGACTCTTCATCAGATAAAGGACTCATTAGTGTGGTATTATCCTCCACAACCTCCTCCTTCATGTGAGAATAATCTCTAATATCATCAGGTAATGGTGAAAGGCGATGTTCTATTTCTGACACTTAGAAACTAAACAGCTGATTCGATCTTCATTGGAAAGGTAGGGTGCTGATAAATACTGCTCGAGTTTGGATAAAGTCACTTCCAACATAGCAACCTCTTTCTCCTCCTCGGTCTGATAAGTATAAACACCCTCGGGCTCAGAATATTCTTCGGGATGATATTGTCGATATCCCTGATACGATCTTAAAATGTGCACATCCATCATTTTTTTTATTCCAATACTTTGGGTTTTCCGAATACACCGTGCACACATCATAATCATAAGTATGATCACGACTGCAACAAAAAATAGACCATCCGTCCTTGTCTCATAATAAACATCCACGTCCCGATCATATTCATCCGAGTAATAATCATCCTCCATTTCTGATTCATAATCATCAACATATGATGGAGGTGGAAGCTGTGAAACATAAGACACCGGTTTTCCATGTGCCCTCCTGTAGTGGGCCTCGTGGCAACCGATACACGGATGACATGGACCCCCGCACAATATACACGTAGAGAAGCTGAAATCTGTGTAATGCTCTGACATCCTGCACAACACAACTCAACTACCAAGTGTAAATCACGAACATCAAAGAAAATCTTTTTGGGATTTTTAAATATATTTTTTTATTTTTTTAACTAATACACAAGATAACACACGTTGCGCACTACTCCCCGGCAACGGCGCCAAAATTTGACGTGATGTCCTAGTCTCACGCAAATTTAATCCAATTACAACTAATTAGCTAGCGGTAAGTGGGTATCTAACACATGGAGTTTGTGGAATATGTGTTATCTAAATGTATGTCTAACTAACTAGATTAATCTAAATTGCAAGAAATGTAAATTTCAATGTTTGGGTTGATTGGTTTTAATTATCTAGAATTACTAAATTAGAATACAAATCAAAGTCAAGTTTTGTAATAGGATAAGAGGGTAGTGATCATCCCGAGTTTCAGGTTTTATGTGACAACTAACGTTCATGTTCAATTGAAAGAACCACATAGACATGGCTCATGTAAGATCAATTATTTGTGATGAAAGGGAACTAAGTACTCGGATTCCTAGAACGCGAGGTTGTTACCCGATGATCAATCAACATATATCTAACCCTAATCCCTCCCATGAGATCTCGATTGCCAACGGCACCAAGAACGTATGGTTTAGAACTATGATCAAACACACATAAACAATTTACAAATAATCATTTATACACCATAATCAACTAAACAACACATGCAAAGTTTATTACTCCATAAATTAAAGATCAAAACATAATTGTCACAAGTAAAACCTTACATTCAAGGATGATCACCAACGAAATTAGCCTTCCATAGTTCGGTGCATCATCATAACACAAAGTTTAATGTTCATACGAATAAAAAACACAAACCGAATGTTTAGAATCTTCAAGAACACAAGGAAAACAGCCAAAATCACCCCTATCATGCTCCCAAAACCGAAAACAATGATTGGATAATCAAAAGTCTCATCAAATGGTCATTAAAAGTGAGGAGTTACACTTTTCCGCTGAGCCTACCGTAAGCTACGGTGGCTACCGCAGCTTACGGTAGATTTTAAGTGGCTACGGTGGGTCTCTACTGCCTTATGGTGGAAGAAAAATGTTAGGGGCTACCGTAATTTACGGTAGATACCGTAAGCTACGGTAGCCTTCAGCATGCAATTTTGTTTTCTACATAACTTTTTCGTTTCAACTCCGTTTTCTTCACCGTTTTCGCCTACGTTCTCGTAATTTCGTCCTCTATCATACCATCTTATTAATTCTTCAATTCCAATAAATTATTTTTTTCATTTATGCTCCATCTTTCAATCTCCAATCCAGTCGCTCATATTCAAAGCTTCATTTCCACACTTTTAAGCTCCGAATGTACCCGAAACACAAGCAAACATAGTCATCTAACTCTAGACAATCACTCAATTAAATGTAGGATTAAAATACCATTTATAGCACTTAAGGGTCGTCCTACGGACTACCGTAAATACTCTGTGTTTCAAAATGTAAAATATGATATTTTTTAAAACTACAATTTTTAATAAAGATGACCGTGAAATAATACCAAGGAAATCAACATCAGATGCCATTGATCTTGAAGATACCTATAACCCATACAACTTCATTGAGCTTCTTAATGATTCAAAGTATCATGTTTTTTAAAGGTGTATAGTCGATACCTTGGTAAATAACTCTATTGCATTAATATTTTTTGTACTGTTTTTATTAACTTTTTAACAATTTATATTATAATATTACTAAAAATTTGTTCTTATTTTGTAGTGACTATCTATAAACATCGGAATTTTTGTTGGTTTACACAATAATTCCAAAATAACTATAAAGATGATTGGTGGATCTGAATGAGAATTGAACATATCTACAGAAGGAGGGTTTTTCGAAACTATAAGGTTTATAATCTATTTATAATATACTACATTTGTTTTTTTTTTACTTTCATATCTACATTTATCAATTGTTGTTTGTTACAGGTATAATGTTGTCGGTTGAAATGATTTGATAAAATATAGGGGAGTTACATGGGGCCAGACGAGTATTTTATTTTCAAGTAGTCAACGAGCCAAGGAAAGCTGTGAGTGCATTATGTCTATCGCTTGCATCAATCACGTATCGTAGCTGAAACAGATGATACATACTGATATTGAATAGAAGAGAGCATGTTATGTATCTGAGGTATGTAACACCCCAATCGCGTAATACAACAACACGTGGCGAAAATATCGGGGAGTCACGTTACAAATTGCTCCCAACTACTGGTACTAAATTGTTTCATTATTGTTATCATTGTTTTACAAACAAAGAATACATGTAAATGTCTTTCGATTTAAGAAGTCTAAGGCCCGAATGCAGTCCTATGCGTTGCATGCTTGAATAGTCGAAAACCTGTAACATATGTGAAAAACAGTCAGCATAAAAATGCCGGCGAATACATAGGTTTTGTTAGCCAAATAAATGGCAAAAGTTTGATATTGCAATACTTTGACAACTACAAGAGTTGTCGATTGAAAATGAATCTTCAAGCCAAAGAATGGCAAAAGTTTAGTATTGCAATACATAATTTTGATTGTGAAAACTCGTGGCAAAAAGTATTGTATATGGCAATATGATTATTACTAAGTAATTTTTATGCCATTGAAATCGTACATTTGTATCTCGTAGAAATTATCATAAAACTCGTTAATGTGTTATTAGAAATCTAACCAAGCATTAGTAATAACTATTTTGAAATCTGTCAAAACTTGTGTGAGTATTATGTAAATCAAATCAATGATTTAAAATAATACTTTGGACATCCTTCTAATAATCTAACATATGAAGATATGGAAGATTATACAAGGATTTGGATAATCGAACATTGAATCAATCGTACACAACATCCTAAAGTGATTCGGATAACGCTACAAGAGTAATCAATAAAAACACTTATATATAAGAAGTACCAGCGGCGTATCCACCATGTTCTTATTTTATTACACCTGTTTCGTTATCTAAATCAAAACTACCACATAAACACATAAATCGTCAACTTGTCACCCACTTGTAAACACGCATTAAAGTACAGAATGAATCCAAACAAGGACTCCAATATTAGTACCCTAAACATCCCATATATGTCTAGCTATGAAGATAGATAGATACTACAGGGATCAGGTTCTCGTCACAGCGTCTTGTCACATACGCATTAAAGTACACAATGAATCCAAACAAGGACTCCAATATTAGTACTCTAAACATCCTAGAAGAATCAATCTATGAAAATAGGTTGATGCTAAAAGGATTTCGTTTCTGTCACATTGAATCGTTGCATCATAACATCCTAAATTCTAATGGTGATTCGGGATAACGCCACGAAGGGTAATACAATAAGCACACTTATATATAGGAAGTACCAGCGGCGTATCCACCATGTGCTTATTGTATTACTCTAGTTTCGTTATCTAAATCACGAATAATATCTACACATAACCATAACCATCATCTCGTAAAGCACTTCTGAAAAATCTCACTATGAAGATAGGAAGATCAAAGACTGTACTTCAAATATCCTATAAGAATCTAACTATGAAGATAGATAGATCTTTGAGGATTTGGATAAACATTGCGTTTGCATAATCGGAATAATACACATAAAAGCACTTAGTAAACACATATATGCCATACATTTGAAAAACAAGTCGGTTACACATATGAATCACCCCAAAACATTTGAAAACGGTAAAATATGGGAACTATGTACTCGCCTGGGATTGCGTGTGGGTCTTGTTCAAATGATATAACAAAGCTCAAAGGATCAAGAGTTCAGGTGGCGAAGTGGTTCCTAGTGTATCGGATACTATGTTAGTGTATCGGGACACGAATCGAAGAATCGGGTAGAATGAGGTATTGTAAACCAAATGAGTGTTGGAACTCATATGATATGGTTTAACAAAGCCTACATTTTGAATTGAAACCTATCCTAAGTGCTTTTGACCCGTTAAGATAGTTTACGCTACTTTAACGCGTCATTTGTGCGAAAGCGCATTTGGATGGTCTAACTAGCCCTATGATAAGTATTATGCGCCCTAACATGTTTAATTATGTTGTATAATCAGTTTAGGTGTCAAAACGTTGGTTACATATGCTTAAATGAAATTATGCGCAAAAAGGGCATTTTGGTCCTTTTCCTAAGGCATATAAACTACCTACCATACAACTAACTAAACGAAGTGACCATAAGGTATAACCTCGAAAGGTTATTCCCTATATAACTATGGTCACAATATATGTTTGGTCGGATCCTAATGATCTACCAAACGGGTCGGGTTCGAAAGTCTAATCGGTTGTTTATACCACTTAACTTACGAGCCTAAATAAGCACTAAGCTAAAAGTGACGAGTTAAACATGTTAAAACATGTTTAACTAAGTTAGAAAACAGATTTGATATCAAAACAAAGTGTTTTTGATACCCGAAAATAGTTTCATCGCAAAATGCACATAATCGGCATTTTGACCGAAACTATGACTCGTCACTTTGACTAGTCAACATGGTAATTAGTAGGTATAGTCACAAGGGACTATAACCATCGTGATTACGCTCACGTTGCAAAGTTCAAACAAACTTTGTCTTGACCAATTCATGGTCAAAGCTGAAAGTCAAACACTGTTTGACTTTCTTGCTTGAAAAACATAACCAAGCATGAAAGAAGACTTACAAGAGTCCAAGCTTGGAAAGAGGATAAATAAAACTCAGGTATGAGGCCTTCAACAAGTGTGAGAGCCTCAACTTAGAGCAGGAGCGAAGAAGAAAGCAAATTAGCAAGGAAAAATGGAAAAACACCTTCCTATTTATAGGAAATCAAGTGCCTTTTGGATCATGACAAGTGTTTTTGAATGGATCAAAGCATGATCAACACCCTACACATGTTATACACTGATTTGGCAACTTAGGGAACACATAAACCAGCTCATGGTATGTAAAAACTCTGGTTAAAAAACAATTCAGCAGCTGATTTGAAGGATTCAAAGAATCTGCCCAACTCCAGCTCTCGCGGGCCACGAAAGAAACAACAACAGTCTTCGCTGGCCGCCAGGGAGTGTAGGTCAGAACTTTCAAACTTGTCAAAACGAGTCCCTGCAGCTCCGAAACTTGTTTTTCGACACGTTTAACCCCCGTTAACCCAATTCCAAGGCTCTACAATGATTTTAAAACATAGGGGACTTAAAATATGTTTGAAAATATCACCGATGTTGGTTCGTTTGGTCGTACGGTCACGTTGTTCGGTTAATAACGACGAAACTCGAACGGACGCAAAAACGACCCAAATTACGCGACGAATGGTATTTTTGCATTCCCATCACTAAAATAAAATATTTTAGTGATTACAAAAATTTTTGGATGTCCGGATATGGTCTGAACGTAAGATATGCGCGTAAATGCAAACTTACGCAGTTTTTGACGATTTTAGTCCCTGATGATCAATAAGTGTATTTTCGCATACCAAGCCCATCAAAACTTATTTCTAAGATATGTTAAGGGTATTTAGGGTATGTTTAGCTTATGATCTTGTTCCAGAGTGAACGTTGCTATACGAATCGGTAGACTTTTGCAGTTTGTCGCAAATAGTCCCCGTGAACAAATAAACTTGTTTTTGACACACCAAACCCTTCAAAACTTATTTCTGAGTTATGTAAAGGTTATGTAAGGTATGTTAAGCATATGTCACTATTCCGGAGTGTTTGTCTCATTAATCTGATTACATTTACGTATAACTTTCTAGAAAGTGATTAAAAGCTTGAAATCGAACTAGAATCAAAACGTGAAATTGTCAAACACAAATAAACAAATATGGAGACCAAAACACATTGTTTCATTGATAATTGATATTGTTCTATGTCGTACAGTGTTTACTGAGCACAAATGTTACAGTCTCCCCTACTTTAGTAAATTTCGTCCCGAAATTTATTCGAAGGAGACCGTAGAGTGTAATTGAAACAACTGAAGGATAAGCAAATTGCTAGATCCCAAAGATGCGGAGCATCGTTTGGTGTTGGAAATTTTGTGGGATTCAAAATGTGATTTGGGATATTCAAAGTATCTCAAGGTATTCAAACCTTTGGTACTTGTGAATTTTAAAAATGTCAACCAGTGTTCAAAAATTGTTTGGGTATGGCACTGTGTTATACTAAGCTCTTAGTGTAATTCCTAGAAAACAAAGGGGTGTACATTCAAGCCTTGTCCATACGTACACGGTTTCTAACGTCCCACGAGGTACATCCCATGTACCAGGAGCATCTCATGCACAGGAGACGGGTCAACATACCTATGGCATCAAGATCGTCACCTTTAACACCATAATATACTCCCGGTCGGCTCGATTTGAGTTAATGAATGTACTCGTCATCGTCCATTGCAAATAATCACACAAATAACAAATAATCACATAATGGTCCAAGATAACATAAAATCACAAAGTGATCTTAGTAATGTTCTGAAGAATAACACAATAAGAACACTTATATATAGGAAGTACCATAGGCGTATCCACCATGTTCTTATCGCATCATACTCCTCCCGTTACCTTAATCACTCTAGATTTTATGCCACCAAACTTAACAAGGCTTACTATGATTCTCATGCGTCGAACCTCATAATTAAGTGTGCATCCATAATTACTCGTTTCGTCGCATGGTCCACATGGCTCATCTTGTTAAGCGAGGCTAAACAAATAATAAGGTCGAACTATCGTCTAAATCAAATAAACATCGTCACAACACAGTATCTGTCAAATCGAATCGTGTTTCATACTAGCAATGATAGCACTACTTGTTTTGCATACAACAATTTAGTAATAGGTATTTCATTCTAGTACAAATGTTAATACATGTTTCACACTAACCAAACTGGTAGAATGCAAAATATAGTAAGCATGTATTGTCAAAATAATGTAAGCATATCGTGAATATGTTTTCAAATCATGTGCTAGGTGTGCTAAGTCAACATACTGCGTAACATGTATTTGAAAATTGTATACTAAGTATGTTAAGTCAACATACGAAGCAAATTGTGTTTGTAATCATGTACTATACATACTAGATAAACAAATCGTATACGTAATGTCATGATCACAAAATAGTAGTAGTCACATAGTATTTGTAGCGATCGTGTTACCAAGTTCGTATGAATGCACTTGAGTGCAATCATAGTATGCTAAATTACAAGATTTAGTTCCTAAAGAATCTCAAATCCTCGAAGTTGGCATGTAGTTGTAATCACATATAGTGTAATCACATTGGAATTTGTAATTGAAATAACAAGGATAAAGATAAACTTCTTGGAATTTATACTGTCATTACAAACATAGTTCAAATATGTACATTGTTTTCGAAAATAAAAAGAAAATGTAGAGGTTCAAATGATCATAAGTGCTTGATCATTAGCTTGAGCCTCATTGACATTGAACACTCGTCTATTAGCATTGGCAAGATTAGGGCAGTTTCGCTTGAAACGATTTAAATCACCACAAATAAAACATGCTCGAGGGCGATTCTGAGTAGGGGCTGCTTGGTTCTGAACACGACAGGTCGCAGCTAGATGCCCAAATAGACCATATATTGTACACTGGCGGCAAGGAGAATTTGTTGCGTGATGATAGTTGTAATGATTGCATCGTGGTTGCTTTCCACGATAAAATCCCCTAAAGGGTACTGAGTTTAGTGGAATTGGTGCGGGTATTGCATAATTCTTTGAAGTCTTACGCTTCTTAGAATTTTTAGAAGATTCAGCCTTTGTTTCCTTTGAATTCTCCTTAGTAGTTTCAATGTTTCGTTTCTTGTCTCCCTTTCGAAAAAGTTTCCCTTTTCTAACCTGGGAGTCGGTTAAGGTTGCGGCTAATTCCTTAGCCTCCCTAAGCGTTGCAGGTATGCTGCCAGTGACAATGTCTTGAACCGAATCAGGTAGGCCGTCAATGTATTTCTCAATGACCCGATCTAAAGGTGTGACCATAGTGGGGCAAAGTAGGCTTAACTATTCAAATCGGTCAGTGTAGGCACGGTTTTCCCCACTATATTGTTTTAGATAATAGAATTCATTTTCAAGTGCCCTTATTTCGCTTCATGGGCAGAATTCTTTCTTCATAAGATTCTTAAATTCTTCCCACGTTTGTGCCATCGCTATATCGGCACCTTGGTCTCTCATGATACCGTTCCACCAAGTGAGTGCTCTCCTTTGAAAGACACTCGAGGCGAACTCCACTTTGCGCTCATTGGGACTGAACATGGCGGAATGTGCTTTCTATACTCTCAAACCATTGTAGGAGCACAGTTGCTCATTCAGACCCATTAAACTTGAGTGGTTTAGCCGAGTTGAATTGTTTATAGTTACATGGTGATATAACATTGTTGTTGTTATTATTGTTTTGGATTTGGTTGACTTGGGTCACAATGCCTGGGAGTAAAGCAGCTAGATGCTGAGAAATCCTTGCTGCCATTTCAGCGTTCCAAGTGATGTCGCGGTGGGGAGGCATCTTGAAGATATAGATGTATTAAAAAAATAAGTAAGTTAGATTCCATCAAATTGTCATGAGTTTGTAACATTATTGTGTAGTGAAAACTTTGACCTAGTAAAATCTCGTTCATAAGTTTCGTTCTTGTACTTAGAAAATATAGTGTTAACTTTGACTCAGTAAAATCTTGTTCATAAGTCTCATTCTTGCACTTAGAAAATATAGTGTTAACTTTGACTCAGTAAAATCTTGTTCATAAGTCTCGTTCTTGTACTTAGAAAATATAGTGTTAACTTTGACTCAGTAAAATCTTGTTTATAAGTCTCGTTCTTGTACTTGGAAAATATAGTGTTAACTTTGACTCAGTAAAATCTTGTTCATAAGTCTCGTTCTTGTACTTAGAAAATATAGTGTTGTGGATTTTGTTTTGAAACTAGAATTGTTTGAGAAATAAGCTTTTGTAATATTTTTTGATGAGTGAATACAAACCAAGTTAATGGTTTGTGTTATAAATTCTTTACCTATTTAAAAATTTATTGTTTTTAGGATAAAAAAAATTAAAAATTTTTAAAATACAGAAACTTTGTGTTTAAAATTTTGAAAATCCTCATCCAAATAGTAAAAATTTTAAAATTTTGAAAGACAAAAGGTAGTGTTTTGAAAATAAAATAGGATTACATAGTGTTGTGAAACGAATCGAAATTCATTTCAATTATCTCGAATCAAACATATCACCGAAGGTAATATGATGAAATATTATTGTAAAAGTGAAATTTGTTTCGATTGTTGTGAATAGCAAACATATTACCGAGGGTAATATGAATGAGTAGTGTCACAAAGGTTGTAGTGTTTAGAAATCGTTCGACATGGTCCAGGTGGATAGGTTTTTATAATGTTTCGCGAAGACATGCTTTAGTCTATAAGTGGACACTCACCCTAAGAATTCCCAGGTAAGAGTAATTGGTCCGATAATGCGGATTTGTATGACCACTCTAGCCTTAGACAGAAAACTCGGGGTACAGTCATCCACTCTTCCAGATTGCATGTGTTCACATTATTAAAACCCAAGATTTCGATGAAAAATGTTTGAGAAAAACATTTTAGAAATCTTTTGATAAAAAAAATTGTTTGAGATAAACATGTTGTGAAATATTTTGACAAAAACGTTTAAGAAAACATTTTGAGAAATATTTCAATAAAAACGTTTTGAGAAATTTTTTTGAGGAATACCTTAAGGCATAAAGCCTAAGGGTTTAGGATAAATCATCTAAGGTTAGATAATTTGTAAATCATAGAGTAGTTATAGCACGAATAAGGATGAGGATTAGGATAGAGTTCCTAAGTCTACTCATGTTTGGGTCCTAGGAAGGTTATAGACTAGGTTAAAGGCATACTAATAACCTAATTCCCTATAACCAGTGCTCTGATACCAATCTGTAACACCCCAATCGCGTAATACAACAACACGCGGTGGAAATATTGGGGAGTCACGTTACAAATTGCTCACAACTACTGGTACTAAATTATTTCCTTATTGTTATCATTGTTTTAAAAACAAAGAATACATGTAAATGTCTTTCGATTTAAGAAGTCTAAGGCCCGAATGCAGTCCTATGCGTTGCATGCTTGAATAGTCGAAAACTTGTAACATTTGTGAAAAACAGTCAGCATAAAAATGCCGGCGAATACATAGGTTTTGTTAGCCAAATAAATGTCAAAAGTTTGATATTGCAATACTTTGACAACTACAAGAGTTGTCGATTGAAAATGAATCTTGAAGCCAAAGAATGACAAAAGTTTAGTATTGCAATACATAATTTTGATTGTGAAAACTCGTGGCAAAAAGTATTGTATATGGCTATATGATTATTACTAAGTAATTTTTATGCCATTGAAATCGTACATTTGTATCTCGTAGAAATCATCATAAAACTCGTTAATGTGTTATTATAAATCTAACCAAGGATTAGTAATAACTATTTTGAAACCTGTCAAAACTTGTGTGAGTATTATGTAAATCAAATCAATGATTTAAAATAATACTTTGGACATCCTTCTAATAATCTAACACATGAAGATATGGAAGATTATACAAGGATTTGGATAATCGAACATTGAATCAATCGTACACAAAATCCTAAAGTGATTCGGATAACGCTACAAGAGTAATAAAATAAAAACACTTATATACTAAGCAGTTAAAGCGGTAAAATAGCGGATAGCGGTCAAGGTCCGCTATACGATATATAGGTTATAGCGGTGGTATAGCGGTGATATAGCGGTAATTTTTATACCATGCATAATTTATGTATTTTTATATATATTATATACATATACCATTAATTTTATATTGTTTATATATAAATTCACAAGTATGAGGACTAAATATAAACTAATGAAGATGGAGGGGGGTTATATGTTAAAATACCCAAACTTAAATAACCCTAATTATCCCTGCTTTTATCATACGCCGTTTTCTTTCACTTTCATCATAAGTCTGTAACAGATTCATGATATCAGACCACAACAGATTCATGAGCTCGAGTATCAGACCGAAGAGAACACTATTACACTAATACCTTGGTGACAGGTGACTGTCGAAGACTGAAGAGGAGAACAAAACTCGAATCGAACAGCTCTGATGAACTCAAGTATCAGACCAGCAATCGAATCGAACAGCTTTGATTCGATTTTTATCAGCTTTGATGAACAGCAATTGAACTCTGATGATGATGAACTGCTTCCAAGACCTCAACCAAGGCTGACCGCTAATATCACTGCTTCAGCCGCTATAAAGGACTACATATAGCGGTCAAATAGCGGGCTATAGCGCTGCTATTAGCGGAACCGCTATGCCCAACCGCTATTTGGACCGCTATGATGCCAGACCACTGCTACACCGCTATAGCCCGCTATAGCACCGCTATAGCGCCGCTATTAACTGCATAGCTTATATATAGGAAGTACCAGCGGCGTATCCACCATGTTCTTATTTTATTACACCTGTTTCGTTATCTAAATCACAACTAACACATAAACACATAAATCATCAACTTGTCACCCACTTGTAAACACGCATTAAAGTACACAATGAATCCAAACAAGGACTCCAATATTAGTACCCTAAATATCCCATATATGTCTAGCTATGAAGATATATAGATACTAGTAGTATGCAGAAAAGTTACTAAATAGTCCTGTGTGCTTTCCTAAGTGTTAAGAATTAAAAGTGTTACAAAAATATATATATAGGACACGTTACGGATTAATTAAGCACTTTAATGGAACAACACCCAACCGAACAACCGGACATTAACCTGAACACAAAAATATTATTTAAAACATTGTTACACTTTTTCTGAGCTAGTTATGGTCCCCGAGCACTATAACACTTTACATAATACCTGGTACACGCTAAACACTAGACATAACATTAAACTCCCACTAATTAATTTATTTACCCATTTAAATTACAAATCACCCCCCCCACATGTAAATGATGGTTCATTAGCCCCCCCCCCCCCCCCCCCCACACACACACACTTCAAGATTGTTTGAAATCTTTGTAAATACCCATGTGATCTCCTTGGGATTTGATGTAAACTTGTGTAGGATATGTTGGTACTTGTGAAGACATGATAACCAATGGACATAAAGAATTAGGAGTTATATTATGGATCATAATTCTTCACCTTCACTTCAACAAACCCTCTTCTTCCTCTCCTCTAGTAAGCTCGGCCGAACACCCACCCAACACCATCTCCATTTTTGATTTTCCTTCAAGCGATCCAAGTGTACTTCTAGGTGTTACAAGGCGTTCAACGAAGCTCGGTGTTCTCGGAAGTTGAAGGACCACTCTCATCTTCTTTTATCCACCACTTTTCTACACTTGAACTTCCCTAGTCTTGAACTAGTGGTAAGAACTTAGATCCGTTCATTTTTCATGTTATTAGAGTGGTTAATAGTTATTTTATGATGAGAATCCATGAACACTAAAGGATCATAAACAAAGCTTTGAACATAGAGCTAACCTAATAATGAAATGTTGTTGAAATGATATGAAGTGATGTTAATATGAAGTTGTTTTGATTCTTGTTTATTACCTGATGATTTGCTTGTTAATATTGATGTTTGAGGTTGTTGTGATCACTAAACATGTTAACGGAATCAATCGAACACGAGTTAGAAAGCTAAAAGCTGAAAAAGAGCTTCTATCCAAGCTTTTACAGCCAACTTCAGTTGGCTGTAAACAGGTCAATATTTAACGAAAAGTTGATTTTCTGGAGTCTATAACAGGCTATTTCGAAATACGGTTCTAATGGCACCGGAATCATAATTTTTGGACTTCGTTTACTATTTTTAAAGATCTGTTTTTGGACAGCAGCTCAAGCTGCATTTTTACTGCTGAAAATATGCATTCTGTTTTCTGTCGTAACTTGAATTCTGTGTAGAGTTAGCTCATGAAATTTGTACTGTAGATGACCACCGATGTATTTGTAATTCTCCCACTGGAAATTCGTAAATCAGACTCTCGATGAATTTTAAATAAATTATTCCGTGGACTGCAGTCAGAAAAAGATGAATCTGATTGCAGTCCGGAAAATGAATTTTTATTAAATATTGGTAATGAATTGGATCCCGAGATTTTTACACAATGATATTTGGATCGTTTAAGATACTCTGTAAAAATTTGGGAATTTTTGGAATAATTTAACTATTTTATTAAAATGCCCGAATACAGCCTAGTTTTGGATATTTAAGTTGAAATGACATAAGTAGTAATTTGCGTGTCTAAATGTCGAGTATGTTATCTGAGGATGATCTAACATGTTATATGTCAATGAAAGTAATATGTGCAATATCGTATGCTTGTTCTTGAATAGCTATAGGTGGAATGTTTATATGAGCGTGAACTATTAAAGTGAATGCATGTTATGTAGTAGATACGTGTAGGAACTTTGTGCTTTATTTGAAACCACTAAATGACTAACTGGTAATCATATTAGGACGTGATTGACCGACCTTGACTGTTAGCTATATTTGAGAATCTAACCGAGCAAACCGAGGTGAGTTCACACTTTTCTACAAAGCATGGTAATTCCCGGTGGGAATGGGAATGGGTTCAGGAATAGGGATTCCTTGTCCTGTTGGGACGGAATTAGACTTACCGGACTAGAACTCTATCAGCAAAGTCCCTCCCTTTTATATCGACTTAATCGCCGAGGCTATGGCGAGCGGGTCATTAGTTAATAGCACTATTAGGTTTAACAAACCTCACACTGTGCCAGTCGGACGGGCGTGTACTAATGGACTATGGCACGTCGGTGATGATAGACACCGACGCTAGGGCACAAGTAATTTTCGTTAGTAGTCGATATGATAAACGAGTCTGGTAGTTTAAATAATGGGGTAGCCCCCACGGCCGAAGTGCCGGGCTGGATAGCCAGGGAAGGTGGACATGGGATGGTTAACTGATAAATGTTTTCGAACTATGGGGTAACCCCCACGGCTGGATAGCTGATGAAGATTAAACTACGTTTTTGGAAACAACTCTAAAACGGACAACCAACCGTGAACTCACTCAACTTTGTTGTTGACTCGTTGTTACATGCTTTGCAGGTCGCTAGATGCTATGGGGCTTGCACATGGAGGTGGTCGTTGTGGGATGCGAACTGTTATGTCCCGTACTCAATAAATAAACCTTATGAACTTATGAAACTTATGTTTTGGGTCTTTAACCTTATGAACTACGAACTTATGTTATGGTTTAACGTCTTATGCTTCCGCTGTTTAAATTGAACTTGGTTAACTTCCTTTTGGCTGTTTAAATTGAACTCTTATGCTTCCGCTGTTTAAAGTGAACTATTAAAGTGAATGCATGTTATGTAGTAGATACGTGTAGGAACTTTGTGCTTTATTTGAAACCACTAAATGACTAACTGGTAATCATATTAGGACGTGATTGACCGACCTTGACTGTTAGCTATATTTGAGAATCTAACCGAGCAAACCGAGGTGAGTTCACACTTTTCTACAAAGCATGGTAATTCCCGGTGGGAATGGGAATGGGTTCAGGAATAGGGATTCCTTGTCCTGTTGGGACAGAATTAGACTTACCGGACTAGAACTCTATCTGCAAAGTCCCTCCCTTTTATATCGACTTAATCGCCGAGGCTATGGCGAGCGGGTCATTAGTTAATAGCACTATTAGGTTTAACAAACCTCACACTGTGCCAGTCGGACGGGCGTGTACTAATGGACTATGGCACGTCGGTGATGATAGACACCGACGCTAGGGCACAAGTAATTTTCGTTAGTAGTCGATATGATAAACGAGTCTGGTAGTTTAAATAATGGGGTAGCCCCCACGGCCGAAGTGCCGGGCTGGATAGCCAGGGAAGGTGGACATGGGATGGTTAACTGATAAATGTTTTCGAACTATGGGGTAACCCCCACGGCTGGATAGCTGATGAAGATTAAACTACGTTTTTGGAAACAACTCTAAAACGGACAACCAACCGTGAACTCACTCAACTTTGTTGTTGACTCGTTGTTACATGCTTTGCAGGTCGCTAGATGCTATGGGGCTTGCACATGGAGGTGGTCGTTGTGGGATGCGAACTGTTATGTCCCGTACTCAATAAATAAACCTTATGAACTTATGAAACTTATGTTTTGGGTCTTTAACCTTATGAACTACGAACTTATGTTATGGTTTAACGTCTTATGCTTCCGCTGTTTAAATTGAACTTGGTTAACTTCCTTTTGGTCACCAATTGTATTATGGTTGGTTTTATTTACTTAAATACGTTGTTCAATATGATTGGTGGCTCGATCCTGGTCATGTCACGCTTCCAAGCGGTGATACTCCGCATGGTGGAATTTGGGGGTGTGACAGATTGGTATCAGAGCCATTGGTTATAGTGAACTTGGTTTTAAAAAGGGAAAAGCTTTTTGGATAAAACCAGACTATAACCTGTACAGTGCTCAACGATCCGCAACAACGCTTCGCTCCACGTGCAAGACTCGACACAATAGGTGGTATGATCTATGTTATATTGTCGGTTAGATAGTTCACACTGTGCGTTAATAAACGTGATAATTGCTATTTGAACCCTGTGTGCTTACACTCTACTGTCGTCCCACACTTACGCACTTTCGCGACACTTTTCTCACTTACGTTGCTTCGTTATGAAGATCATGAATGGACGCGGAGGACGTATCAACCTAACTCAAGCCCAGCTGACGGCTTTGATCAACGAACGAGTTGCTGAGGCACTCGCAGCTGTTCCTGCAGGAGGTATAACCTGCCATATCAACCCATCTTAGGATGTTTAGATCCTACCTTCGTAAACCAACCCTCGTGCTTAACCTTGTATTTTATTCTCACACCACAGGTCAACATGCTCAGCCTCCTGTGTGTACGTTCAAAACCTTCATGGATTGCCGACCTAGTACTTTCAGCGGCACAGAAGGAGCTGTAGGTCTTCTTCACTGGTTCGAGAAGCTCGAGTCTGTTTTCGAGATGTGTGAATGCCCTGAAGATCTTAGGGTGAAATTTGCTACTGGAACGCTGGAAGGTGTTGCGTTAACCTGGTGGAAAGCACAGGTTCAACTATTTGGGTTGGCGGTTGCTAATGCCACCCCATGGAATGACTTCAAGGAACTGATCAAGGAAGAGTACTGCAGTCGTGACGACATCCACAAGCTGGAGGTGGGATTTTTCAATTTGAAGATGACGGGGTCTGAGATCGAGGCATACACGAAGAGGTCAAACGAGCTGGCCATCTTGTGTCCTACAATGGTGGACCCTCCCATCAAACGTATTGAGCTGTACCTCAAGGGTCTTGTACCAAAGATACAGAGTCACGTAACCTCAGCTAATCTTGGCACCATTCAACAAATCATCAAGTTGGCTCACCGTCTCACCGATCAGGCAGTTGAGCAGAACAGGCTGCCCAAGCGTATTAGCGCTGCTATTACTGATGCCCCCAATGATAACAAGCGAAAATGGGATGGAAATTCGGGCAAAGGCTCTACCTCTGTTCAGTCTCAGTCTCAGCAACGAAGGACTGAGGACCATAGGAGCCCCAGTCAGCAGCCTTCTGGAAATCTAGGGCAGGGTGGATACAAGGGGAATCACCCCAAATGTAATCGCTGTAACTTGGACCACAGCGGGCAGTGTAGTAAAGGTAACTGTCATCGATGCAACAGGCCTGGTCACATTGCAAGGGATTGCAGGAGTCAGCGTCCGGCGAATCAAAACTGGCAGCAACAGCAAGCCCCACCAAATCAACGCCAGCAGCAGCAACAACAAGGTAACAACAAAGGGTGCTTTCAATGTGGTGCTGAGGGCCATTTCAAGAAAGACTGCCCCCAGCTAAATCAGAACCAGAACAACAACAATCAGGGGAATGGAAACGACAATGGGGGAAACAACAATGGTAATGGGGCAAGGGGTCGTGTGTTCGTGATTGGTCAGGGTGATGCAAGGAACGATCCCAACGTTGTGATGGGTAAGTTTCTTCTGGATGATTTCTTTGTTACTGTCTTATTTGATTCGGGTGCCGATACTAGCTACGTGTCCTTAAAAGTTAGTCAGATGCTTAAGCGTACTCCAACACTTTAGAGGCTACACATGTAGTTAAGGGTTGCAAGCTTGTCCTTTCCGATCAGACCTTTTCTATCGACCTCATTCCTATCGTTCTGGGTAGTTTTGACGTTGTCATTGGGATGGATTGGCTGTCCCATCATCAAGCGGAGATTATTTGCAAGGAGAAAATCGTCTGCATCCCTCGTTCTGGTGAAGAACCCCTCGTGATTCATGGCGACAAGAGTGGTGATGTCGTAGGCATTATCTCTTTCCTTAAGGCTCAGAAGTGTTTGCGAAAGGGCCACACTGCCATTCTAGCACTCGTTACTGACACATCAACGAAAGAGAAGAGAATTGAAGACATTCCTATTATGCGCGATTTTCCTGAGGTATTTCCTGAGGAATTACCTGGTCTTCCGCCTCATCGCCAAGTTGAGTTTCAAATCGAGCTAGCTCCTGGAGCAGCACCAGTAGCTCGAGCACCATATCGTCTAGCTCCATCAGAACTCGAAGAACTGTCTACGCAACTACAAGAACTACTGGAAAAGGGTTTCATACGTCCTAGCTCTTCGCCATGGGGAGCTCCAGTGTTATTCGTAAAGAAGAAAGACGGTACCTTCAGAATGTGTATTGACTACCGCGAACTCAACAAGGTGACCGTGAAGAATCGTTATCCTCTTCCACGCATTGATGACTTGTTCGACCAGTTGCAAGGGTCGAGTTATTACTCTAAGATTGATTTGAGATCGGGATACCATCAGCTGAGAGTCCGAGAGGAGGACGTCTCCAAAACAGCGTTCAGAACTCGTTACGGCCATTACGAGTTTCTGGTTATGCCGTTCGGATTAACGAATGCACCTGCGGTCTTCATGGATCTCATGAACCGAGTGTGCAAACCTTACCTGGATAAATTTGTCATAGTCTTCATCGACGACATCCTGATCTATTCTAAGAGTCAGGAGGAACACGAGCAACACCTGAGGCTTATTCTGGAACTTCTTCGAAAAGAGCAGTTGTATGCCAAGTTTTTGAAATGTGACTTTTGGCTTCGAGAAGTCCACTTTCTAGGCCATGTGGTAAACAAGGATGGGATTCATGTAGATCCATCCAAGGTTGAATCGATCAAGAACTGGCATGCACCCCGCACACCAACAGAAATCCGCCAATTCTTGGGTTTAGCAGGGTATTACAGAAGGTTTATCAAGGATTTCTCAAAGATTGCGCAACCTCTCACTTCGCTGACATAGAAGGGTGTCACCTACCGTTGGGGTGATGCACAGGAGTCCACATTTCAGCACTTGAAAGACAGACTTTGTAGCACGCCTATCCTCTCATTGCCTGAAGGCACAGATGATTTTGTGGTTTATTGCGACGCTTCCATTCAGGGACTTGGTTGCGTGTTGATGCAACGTGACAAGGTCATTGCCTACGCATCGCGCCAACTTAAAGTTCACGAAAGGAACTACACTACACACGACCTAGAATTGGGAGCAGTTGTCTTCGCACTTAAGATATGGAGACATTACCTGTACGGTACCAAGTGCACCATTTACACCGATCACAGGAGTCTCGAGCATATCTTTAAGCAAAAGGAGTTAAATATGCGACAACGCCAATGGGTCGAGCTCTTGAATGATTATGAATGCGCCATCAAATACCATCCGGGTAAGGCCAATGTTGTGGCCGACGCCCTCAGTCGAAAGGATACTATACCGAAGCGTGTACGTGCGTTACAGCTTACCATTCACTCTAGCCTTCCCGCTCAGATCCGTGATGCTCAGGTTGAAGCGTTGAAAGCAGAAAACATCAGGGCTGAGTCCCTGCGAGGGCCAAGGAAATGGTTAGAACAAAAGGAAAACGGCGCCTACTATGTTAACGGGCGCATCTGGGTTCCACTTTATGGAGACTTACGCGAGCTTGTGATGGATGAAGCACATAAGTCTCGTTATTCAGTACATCCTGGTTCGGATAAGATGTACCATGACCTAAAGACTACATACTGGTGGCCTGGTATGAAAGCCAGCATAGCAACCTACGTCAGTAAATGCTTGACTTGTGCTAGGGTCAAGGTCGAATACCAGAAACCATCAGGTCCCCTTCAACAACCAGAGATACCAAAATGGAAATGGGAGCAAATTTCCATGGATTTCATTACTGGCCTGCCTAGATCTCAACACGGAAACGATACCATTTGGGTGATCGTGGATCGATTGACCAAGTCTGCACATTTTATGGCTATCAAGGAAACGGATAAGTTTTCTACTCTAGCAGACATTTACCTAAAGGAAGTGGTATCAAGGCACGGAGTGACAACCTCCATCATTTCTGATCGTGACGCGCGTTTTACTTCGGAACTGTGGCAAGCCATGCACAAGTCTTTTGGCTCACGTTTAGATATGAGCACCGCTTATCACCCACAGGCGGATGGGCAATTTGAACGCACCATCCAGACCCTTGAAGACATGCTTCGAACATGTGTAATAGACTTTGGTAATGGCTGGGAGAAGCACCTCCCGTTAGTGGAGTTTTCGTATAACAACAGTTACCACACCAGCATCCAGGCCGCTCCGTTTGAGGCATTGTACGGACGGAAGGGCCGATCACCTCTTTGTTGGGCAGAAGTTGGTGACAGTCAAATCACTGGCCCAGAACTTGTAGTAGATACAACCGAGAAGATTGCTCAGATACGACAACGAATGGCGGCAGCTCGTGACCGTCAGAAAAGCTATGCTAATAAGCGCAGGAAACCACTCGAGTTCCAGGTTGGGGATCGAGTGCTACTTAAAGTCTCACCTTGGAAAGGTGTAGTTCGTTTTGGCAAACGAGGCAAGCTCAATCCGCGTTATGTCGGACCATTTGAGATCATTGAGAAAATTGGCAAAGTCGCTTACAGGTTGAACCTACCTGAAAAACTCAGTGGAGTTCACAACGTATTCCACGTGCCAAATCTGAAGAAGTGTCTGTCAGACGAGACCCTCATAGTTCCTCTCAAGGAGCTCACTATCGACGACCAGTTGCGATTCGTCGAAGAACCAGTAGAGATTACGGATCGAGATGTTAAAATTCTCAAGCGTACCAGGATACCTCTCGTCCGAGTTCGTTGGGATTCCCGTCGTGGCCCAGAGTATACCTGGGAACGAGAAGACCAAATGAAACTCAGGTACCCCCAGCTGTTTAAGAAAAAACGCAACCACTACTGAGGCTGAAGCTAATGCAGAATTTCGGGACGAAATTCCAAATCAACGGGGGGATGATGTGACACCCCGGGAAAACCAGGAAACCAACGCAACATAACTAGCTTCCTCAGTAACCACGAGCTAAATTTCGGGACAAAATTTTCTTAACATGGGGAGAATGTGACAACCCTCATAATTCCTTGTATCCGTACAAATTATTAATGATAAATAAAGTGCTTGATGACTGTGCTGAATCATTTAACTGCTTTCTGATTTCTGTGTTATACTTACATGTGCTTGTTAACATACTAGTAGTATGCAGAAAAGTTACTAAATAGTCCTGTGTGCTTCCCTAAGTGTTAAGAATTAAAAGTGTTACAAAAAAAATATATATATATATATATAGGATACGTTGTGGATTAATTAAGCACTTTAAGGGAACAACACCCAACCGAACAACCGGACATTACCCTGAACACAAAAATATTATTTAAAACATTGTTACACTTTTTCTGAGCTAGTTATGGTCCCCGAGCACTATAACACTTTACATAATACCCGGTACACGCTAAACACTAGACATAACATTAAACTCCCACTAATTAATTTATTTACCCATTTAAATTACAAATCAACCCCCCCCCCCACATGTAAATGACGGTTCATTAGCCCCCCCCCCCCCACACACACACACTTCAAGATTGTTTGAAATCTTTGTAAATACCCATGTGATCTCCTTGGGATTTGATGTAAACTTGTGTAGGATATGTTGGTACTTGTGAAGACATGATAACCAATGGACATAAAGAATTAGGAGTTATATTATGGATCATAATTCTTCACCTTCACTTCAACAAACCCTCCTCTTCCTCTCCTCTAGTAAGCTCGGCCGAACACCCACCCAACACCATCTCCATTTTCGATTTTCCTTCAAGCGATCCAAGTGTACTTCTAGTTGTTACAAGGCGTTCAACGAAGCTCGGTGTTCTCGGAAGTTAAAGGACCACTCTCATCTTCTTTTATCCACCACTTTTCTACACTTGAACTTCCCTAGTCTTGAACTAGTGGTAAGAACTTAGATCCGTTCATTTTTCATGTTATTAGAGTGGTTAATAGTTATTTTATGATGAGAATCCATGAACACTAAAGGATCATAAACAAAGCTTTGAACATAGAGCTAACCTAATAATGAAATGTTGTTGAAATGTGATGAAGTGATGTTAATATGAACTTGTTTTGATTCTTGTTGATTACCTGACGATTTGTTTGTTAATATTGATGTTTGAGGTTGTTGTGATCACTAAACATGTTAACGGAATCAATCGAACGCGAGTTAGAAAGCTGAAAAACAGCTTCTGTCCAAGCTTTTACAGCCAACTTCAGTTGGCTGTAAACAGGTCAATATTTAACGAAAAATTGATTTTCTAGAGTCTATAACAGGCTATTTCAAAATACGGTTCTAATGGCACCGGAATCATAATTTTTGGACTTCGTTTACTATTTTTAAAGATCTGTTTTTGGACAGCAGCTCAAGCTGCATTTTTACTGCTGAAAATATGCATTCTGTTTTCCATCGTAACTTGAATTCTGTGTAGAGTTAGCTCATGAAATTTGTACTGTAGATGACCACCGATGTATTTGTAATTCTCCCACTGGAATTTCATAAATCGGACTCACGATGAATTTTAAATAAATTATTCCGTGGACTGCAGTCAGAAAAAGATGAATTTGATTGCAGTCCGGAAAATGAATTTTTATAAAATATTGGTAATGAATTGGATCCCGAGATTTTTATACAATGATATTTGGATCGTTTAAGATACTCTGTAAAAATTTGGGAATTTTGGAATAATTTAACTATTTTATTAAAATGTCCGAAAACAGCCCAGTTTTGGATATTTAAGTTGAAATGACATAAGTAGTAATTTGCGTGTCTAAATGTCGAGTATGTCATCTGAGAATGATCTAACATGTTATATGTCAATGAAAGTAATATGTGCAATATCGTATGCTTGTTCTTGAATAACTATAGGTGGAATGTTTATATGAGCGTGAACTGTTAAAGTGAATGCATGTTATGTAGTAGATACGTGTAGGAACTTTGTGCTCTATTTGAAACCACTAAATGACTAACTGGTAATCATATTAGGACGTGATTGACCGACCTTGACTGTTAGCTATATTTGAGATTCTAACCGAGCAAACCGAGGTGAGTTCACACTTTTCTACAAAGCATGGTAATTCCCGGTGGGAATGGGAATGGGTTCAGGAATAGGGATTCCTCGTCCTTGGGACGTGTTCAGGAATGAGAATTCCTTGTCCTGTTGGGACGGAATTAGACTTACCGGACTAGAACTCTATCAGCGAAGTCCCTCCCTTTTATATCGACTTAATCGCCGAGGCTATGGCGAGCGGGTCATTAGTTAATAGCGCTATTAGGTTTAACAAACCTCACACCGTGCCAGTCGGACGGGCGTGTACTAATGGACTATGGCACGTCGGTGATGATAGACACCGACGCTAGGGCACAAGTAATTTTCGTTAGTAGTCGATATGATAAATGAGTCTGGTAGTTTAAATAATGGGGTAGCCTCCACGGCCGAAGTGCCGGGCTGGATAGCCAAGGAAGGTGGACATGGGATGGTTAACTGATAAATGTTTTCGAACTATGGGGTAACCCCCACGGCTGGATAGCTGATGAAGATTAAACTACGTTTTTGGAAACAACTCTATAATGGACAACCAACCGTGAACTCACTCAACTTTGTTGTTGACTCGTTGTTACATGCTTTGCAGGTCGCTAGATGCTATGGGGCTTGCACATGGAGGTGGTCGTTGTGGGATGCGAACTGTTATGTCTCGTACTCAATAAATAAACCTTATGAACTTATGAAACTTATGTTTTGGGTCTTTAACCTTATGAACTACGAACTTATGTTATGGTTTAACGTCTTATGCTTCCGCTGTTTAAATTGAACTTGGTTAACTTCCTTTTGGTCACCAATTGTATTATGGTTGGTTTTATTTACTTAAATACGTTGTTCAATATGATTGGTGGCTCGATCCTGGTCATGTCACGCCTCCAAGCGGTGATACTCCGCATGGTGGAATTTGGGGGTGTGACATAGTCAACGTGGTAATCAGTAGGTATAGTCACAAGGGACTATAACCATCGTGATTACGCTCACGTTGCAAAGTTTAAACAAACTTTGTCTTGACCAATTCATGGTCAAAGCTGAAAGTCAAACACTGTTTGACTTTCTTGCTTAAAAAACATAACCAAGCATGAAAGAACACTTACAAGAGTCCAAGCTTGGAAAGAGGACAAAGAAAACTCAGGTATGAGGCCTTCAACAAGTGTGAGAGCCTCAACTTAGAGCAGGAGTGAAGAAGAAAGCAAATGAGCAAGGAAGAATGGAAAAACACCTTGCTATTTATAGGAAATCAAGTGCCTTTAGGATCACGACAAGTGTTTTTTAATGGATCAAAGCATGATCAACACCCTACACATGTTATACACTGATTTGGCAACTTGGGAACACATAAACCATCTCATGGTATGCAAAAACTATGGTTAAAAACCAATTCAGCAGCTGATTTGAAGGATTCAATGAATCTGCCCAGCTCTCGTGGGCCGCGAAGGAAACAACAACAGTCTTCGCTGGCCGCCAGGCCGCCAGGGAGTGCAGGTCAGAACTTTCAAACTTGTCAAAACAGGTCCCTGCAGCTCTGAAACTTGTTTTTCGACGCGTTTAACCCCCGTTAACCCAGTTCCAAGGCTCTAGAAGGTTGTTAAAACATAGGGAACTTAAAATATGTTTGAAAATATCACGGATGTTGGTTCGTTTGGTCGTACGGTCACGTTGTTCGGTTAATTATGACGAAACTCGAACGGACGCGAAAACGACCCAAATTACGCAACGAATGGTATTTTTTCATTCCCATCACTAAAATAAAATATTTTAGTGATTACAAAATTTTTGGATGTCCGGATATGGTCTGAATGTAAGATATGCGTGTAAATTCAAACTTACGCACCTTTCGACGCTTTTAGTCCCTGATGATCAATAAGCGTATTTTCGCATACCGAGCCCATCAAAACTTATTTCTAAGCTATGTTAAGGGTATTTAGGGTATGTTTAGCTTATGATCTTGTTCCAGAGTGTACGTTTCTATACGAATCGGCATACTTTTGCAGTTTGTCGCAAATAGTCCCTGTGAGCGAATAAACTTGTTTTTGACACACCAAACCCTTCAAAACTTATTTCTAAGTTATGTAAAGGTTATTTAAGGTATGTTAAGCATATGTCACTGTTCCGGAGTGTTTTTCGCATTAAACTGATTACGTTTACATAAAAGTTTGCGTATAACTTTCCAAAAAGCGATTAAAAGCTTGAAATCGAACTAGAATCAAAACTTGAAATTGTCAAACACAAATAAACAAATATAGAGACCAAAACACATTGTTTCATTGATAATTGATATTTTTCTATGTCGTACAGTGTTTACTGAGCACAAATGTTACAAGGTAGCTTCGTTCGAAGCCAGCCGCTTCGTACGAAGGCATCATACTCGGCTTCGTACGAAGCCCCATGTCTATATATATTTGATGAGTCTTTGTCATTTGTAACTTTGAGCAAACTTCGAGGCGAAGCTCTGCTCATTTGTTTTCGCGTTATTGTACTGTCAAATCAGCAATAGAAAACATATTATAATTACATCTGAGTGTCTGATCCACACACGTTTTTGGATTCCGCACATTATACGTGTTCGTACGCATTCAACGGTGAAGGAATCGATCTCGATCCTGAATTCTCAAGTGGTATCAGAGCGGGTGTTTGTTTGCATGGATATAAGACACGAAGATTCAAGCTTCTTCATTAGATTCAGAGCCGATTTCATCTTTTTCTACTCATTTCTTCTTCTACTCATCTTTTACACATACTTTTTGAACTAAAAACTCAAATATACAACGTTTCCACGGTTAAAATCAGCTAAAATTTGGATATGTTGTGTGAAAACTGTTGTTAATCAATCCTACAAATTTTCAGATCAAAATTAAAACAAAATCGCATTCAAATCAGTGAAAAACCATGAAAAACATGGTTGTGTTCGTCGCAACGTAGCTTCGTATGAAGGCAAGTTGTAGCTTCGTACGAAGTCACTTAATCAGTTGTTTTTGTTACAAATACAGCTTCGTACGAAAGCATTGTTGGTTATCTGATCATTTTGTTTGGTAGCCTCGTACGAAGACACTATTCCAGCTTCGTACGAACGGAGAGCTGTATATTGTTTGTTTTTCAGATTTGATCAAGCGTTTGTTTGTTTGTTTGTAGGTTGTTCAAAGATCAGAAACATGGCTGAAGAGTTTTACAACACATTTTACAATGCGTTCACAACTAAAGAAACTCCAGTAACACCAAAGACTGCTACAAATATGATTTCTGAAAGTTTGAACCATGATAATGTTTGCGGAAATCATCAAAAGCCACCGAAACTAATGAATATCGAAGATTATCACTGGTGGAGTACAAGATTTGAAAACTGGGTGCAAGCATATGCTTATGAAAGCTGGATCATGTTAACAATAGGATACAAAAAACCAACAAATGATAAACATGAATTACTTACACTTAAACAATTTTAGGCTGATGATAAAAAAGAACATTCTAGTGAACTGAGAATGGTTACTTTGATTCAACAATCTGTTAGATAGGATATTCTTTCCCTGCTTCAGCATGGTGAAACATCAAAATCAATGTGGGAAGCATTGAAATTAAAATCCGAAGGAGGAAAAGATATAAAGAAAACAAAATCTCATTGTTGAAAAAGGAGTTTGATTTGTTTGGCTTCATGAAGGGTGAAACTGTTCGACAAATGATTGAAATATTTTGTCATCTGAAGATTGAGTTAGAGAGGTTTGGAATCAACAAAGACAGAGAAGAGATTGTTGATAAATTGGTTGAGGCAATACCACACGTCGATGACTGACAGACATCTGTGATAATTTTGAAAAATGATGCCAAGTTTGATGAGATGACGTTAGATAGTTTAATTGAAAAACTGGAGGGACATGATCTGATGTTACAGAAACAAAACAAAATGTCCAGTTCGAGTTATCAGCAAAATGTTGATCTGTACTACCGGAAGAGTATGCTGTTGAATAATCAGATTCAAGCACCAAAGATTGGTACTGCTTTTAATGCTGACAACGCTGGTGATTCGTCAAAGAACCAGTCTCCTAGTTATGATACTGGATATTATTCATCTTCTGCATCATCCAAATCCAATCAAAGTCAAGACTGTAAAGATTCTCCGCATTTGAACACTGATTTCACTAGACAGCACATGAGTTTTTTAGCTTCTATTCTGGGGTCATATGAAGGTCTGATTGCAGGAAAATAGGCAATCCAAACATGACAAAAGAAGACTATGATCAAGTTGATCTGGAAGAGATGGAGCTCATGGATATTCGTTGGTGCATGGCAAGCGTCATCAGAAGGGCTCAAAGGTTCATGGAGATCACTGGAAGAAAATGTTTGGAAGGTCCCGATATGAAGCTGGGATTCGACAAAGCCAAAGTCACTTGTTTGAAGTGCAAGCAGAAAGGACACTTCTAGAGAGAGTGTACTAATCGTCAAGCTGATGATAGTGTAAATCCATTTCACGATGACTACTACAAAAAGGCCATCTATCATCGCAACGACAAGCAACCGTCAAGAAAGCAGAATGATGAAGGGTCATCTAAAGAAAAGAAACAAGCTATGTTGACAATTAATGTTGAATGCAGTAGATCCAGTATGATAATTCAAGAAGATGAAGGTTTTAATTGGAACGATTATATTAAAGATGAGAGAAAAGAACTAAAATGGGTGTTGGTTGCTGAAATCAAACAGAGCCGAGAGGAAAGACATGCACGCATGATGTTGGACGAAGTGTATGATGCTTACAAGGAAGCAACGCGAGCAAACAGATGGATTCAAGAAAAAGAATGTTATGTGGATCCTCAAGGAAACCTGACAGTTGATCCTGATGAGGAAGATTTTGAAGCATTAGTTGCTGCAATACCAACTGTAGGGGTTTGGTGTAAAGGCCTTGAAGAGATTCCAAGATACAGAGAAAAGGTTGAGTAAGGCATAAAGAAGGTGATATATGCCAGCTTAGAGAAGAAGAAGAAGAAGAAGAAGAAGAAGAATACGGTTGAGGAGATTGTTGATGAAAGTCAGAAGATAGTAGATGACGTGAAGAAAGCTGATGAGAAAGATGAAGAAGCTATAGCTGAGAAGCAGCAAATGTCTGAAGAAGATCAGAATCAAAATGCAAAAATCGAGGTGCCAGACACTGAGGTAACAACTCAAACTAAATCTTCTGAAATGTTAAATAAATCTGATAAACAGTGCAAGAAATGCATGGAAACGTGTAGTGCTTGTACTGAAAAAGATGAAAGGTTTAAAATTAGAGATATTGAGTTTAATAAGATAGAAAGAATCTTTAAGGAAAAGTGTAATGAAATGCTTGAAATGAAAAATTTTTGAAAGAAAAAGAACTAACACAGAAATATGAAAATCTTGAAAAAGAAAATAAAGTTTTAAAACAAAAGTGTTTAGCTGATTGCAACGAATGTATTCCAAAAGATAAAACTATTCAAGAATTGTAAAAAGAATATGACGGAATTAAGTTGTCATATCATACTGTAAAAAAAGCCTATGAAACTTTGAATAGTAGAGTCAAAAGTTTAGATGATAGATTGTCAGCATGCCAGAAAACAACTAAATTTCTTGAAGCTAGATATGAAGTAAAACAAATGGTTCTAAATCAGTACATTGATGATGTTGCTAAACTTAAACAAGAACTGGCAGAAAAAGAAAAGTTGGTTAATAAACTTCAAAATTATCATGCTTCTTCATACATTTTGGAACGTATTTTCAACATCACACCTGAGGTGAAAGAGTAAAAAAAGAACAAAAAGGGAATTGGGTCTGAATACCATCAAGTTCCACCATCGTTGGAGAACAATTATACATTCTATGATGGCGAAAAGGTGGAAAAAGCAATAAACATGATTGATGAATTACCTTACAACATCGATGTGACTTACACCAAATCTGATGATCTTGATGATTCAGAGGTGGTAGGTAAGGTTGTAGAAAGTGTTTTGACAGAAGAGTCTACCAAAACAAATAAGTCTGAATCACATGATGAAAATGAGGGAAGTTTTCATGAGAGTTATCTTAAAAATTCAAAATTTGAGAAAATTTTGAATGATGATCCGATAGGATTGGCATATACCATGATTGGATCGGACAAATTATTCTCAGAAATTGAAGTCCTGATTCAAAATGTGATTTCAGAAAAGATTGACAAAGTTTTTAAATTGGTAGAAATTGAAAAACCTAGTTACAAAAAGAAAAACATGAAGGCTGGGTTGGGTTATAAGAAGAAACATAATCAGAAACGTTTTGAAAAGAAAAATTATCAGAAAAAGACGAATTTTGTTCATGGAACAAGTTCTGAAGAAGAGAAAGAACTCCAATTTAGACGACAGTCTAATGAAGGGTTCTATGCTCAAAAGAAAAAACAACATGTTAAAGATGTTTCCAAGAGAACATGCTTTAAGTGTAATCAAATTGGACATCTTAGTCGCAATTGTCCAAATCTTAAACCTGTTGGTGTTGAGAAAAAGAAGTTTGATGTTGTGAATCAGAAGCCAAGCAAGTTTGAAACTAAACAAACTTAGAAGCCGAAAATGTCAAAGGCTGAATCACAACAAACTTGGAAACAAGTGACACCTAGATTTAGGACAACACAAAGTTGGAAAATAACGATTGATGCAACAAAACTAAAACAGTTTTGGAAACCAAAAGTTGTTCAAAATAAAAACATTCAAAATGAAAGATTTTATCAAAGGAATGTTTCGAAAGGGCAAATCTGGGTAGTCAAGTAACAAAAGGTTTCTAATGATGAGAAGCTTAAAGAATATATTTTGGAAAAGAATGACAGAAAGTATCCAGTTTTACCTGGAAAGATTCACATTCAGCTACCTGAGTCAAAGCAGGCTTGGGTTGCATTGTTCAAATGATCGAATTATTTGAATGTGCAGGTGCTCCTGAAGATAAATGAATGTCAGATTAAGGAGAGGAGCAGTCTGGCACGAGAGGAGGTTGCTTGTCACTGCAAGTGAAAACAGGGAGTTTATTTCTGTACATACATAACCCATATTTCAAAAAACCCTAAAAATAGAAAATTTAAAAATCCAAAAATATGTTTTTACTGTTGTCAAAAATTTGAAAAATGAAAAAATATGTGTGTTTTTAAATTTGTCAAAAATTTCAAAAAATTTCAAAAAGATGTTTTGATTGAATATGTCGAAACCCTCACGGCTGAAGAAACATGATTATTTCACAATTGAAAATGGTTTTAACATTGTTAAAAATCAATTTGTTGTAAATCATGGGGGTACTTTATTCGAAACAGAGCATGTGACGCAGAAAGTTGATGGCGAGACAAAGCTATTTGTATCAGGCTGTCAAATTTTCTTAGAAAGTTTTGGATTTTAGGGGGAGTAAAAATTTCAAATTTCAAAAAATACAAAAACATTTGAAAATTTGAAAAAGCCAAAAACAATAGAAAATTCAACATGAGTTTTGTGTAAAAAGAGGAAATGATAGTACATCAGTAGACAATCATAGTACGCTAAAGAAATGGAAAGTTATATTGTGATAAACGGTCTCACTGATGATATGCCAGTAGGTTTTTACACGCTTAGTAGATTGATGTCGAGATATAAACCTAAATATCAATACTTGCTTATCTCATGGGGAACATCTCTCGGATATATGGGTAACCCCCGAAATGTTGTTTGAGAGATTGCCTGATTATGAGATACTAGGTTTTTATATTGTTTGATATATGGGGTATTATACCTGGTCTTCTGATATTGCGGAAGCAATGGCCTAGACCTCGTATAATACTTTATGCGCTTTATAAAAAGCTTTCCCTCTACATAAAAATTGAGAAAATATCGAAAGATATCAATCAAGTGCAGTTGTAAAGAAGATCCCTAAGTGGGACACACCTAAATTCGAGCCTTCAACTCTTTGTCTGGACGGTAGTTCATACCTGAGCTCTCAAGGTCTCGCACTAACCCAGAGTACAGATATCAATATAGTATATTCACCTGTAAGACTGAATCTAGGGAATTTTGATACGGGAGTATATCCAGAGGTGGGACACGCGAATAAGTTAAGTACTTAAAACACTAAATCTCGTATCTCGAATCAGTTTAACTTTGTGTGAAAATTTAAGTGGATCAGTATTCTGGCAATCTAAGTGAATCGTTTAGAACTTAAAGTGTTTAAAGCTCAACGGTGCTAGTGATTTGTCATAAATTGTTATGATCCTCTGACACGAACTCAAACAAAAATAGTGTCTGTAAATATTTCTTTACTGCTTTATGTTTCAGAAAAAATACAAAAAAAATTGTTTCTACCTTTATTTTCGACAACCGATGTCTGAAAGCTGAGTTTCAAAATCTAAGTATGTTGAAAATGTTTCTAAAATAAACAAGTTAATTAATTTGAAACTTGAAGTTTTACATGAAAATCAAAAACAGTTTATGAGATCTTCAAGGTCATTAATTTGGACTTGGATGATAATCGTGAGGTTTTGGATTCTTATAATGTCAAATATAGAGTTGTTTGATATGGGGGAGAGCCAGGTTATCATTCCTGGAAAAATTAAAATTGTCAAATACTTGTGTGTTTAAGAGCCAGGCAGTCGTTCTTGGGAAAATCTAAATAGATTTTAAACTATTAAATGTGAGCCAGGTTCTCGTTCCAAAAAATAATTTGAGCCTGGTCACATATTTCTGTGAACAAGCGATGTCTTGTGCTGTCACATATATGAAATGCTCCAGCTTATTCATGTTATATGTTTAGAGCTAGGGTATTGATTTTAAAACTTTAATTGTCAAAAATCTTATAAATGGTTTGAGATTTTTGCAGATAAGAGTGCCAGACTACGATCCCGATAGCTGAGCTTAAGGGGGAGTCTGAAGACGAGCTCATCGCAAGGGGGAGCTTACATTCAAAAAGCCAGATAATGATTCTAGAAGAACTTGTATAGCCAGGTGACGATCCTAGTAGCTGAAAGCACGGAAGCTTAAAGCAAGGGGGAGCCTGAAGAAAAAGTGAAACAAATGGAGGAGCAGATAGAATTGAAAGCAGATCCATGGGGATTCTGTTAGAATAAAGGGAGAGTCTGTGTTGCTGAATATGTCAACATTTCTACAAGACTCAGAGAGAGAGAGAGAAAGCTACGAGATTGATCGCGGCAATATCCAAGGGGAAGTCTGTGAGTGCATTATGTCATTCGCTTGCGTCAATCACGTATCGTAGCTGAAACAGATGATACAAGACTGGTGTTGAATAGAAGATAGCAGGTTATGAAGCTGAGGTAGCTTCGTACGAAGGCAGCATACACGGCTTCGTACGAAGCCCCATGTCTATATATAGTTGATGAGCCTTTGTCATTTGTAACTTTGAGCAAACTTTGAGGCGAATCTCTGCTCGTTTGTTTTAGTGTTATTGTACTGTCAAATCAGCAATAGAAAACATATTATAATTACATCTGAGTGTCTGATCCACACACGTATTTGGATTCCGCACATTATACGTGTTCGTACGCATTCAACGGTGAAGCAATCGATCTCGATCCTGAATTCTCAAAAGCTTTTGCTTGCAATAGATCAGGACCTTTTATATTTCATAAAATCGTGTTTATCAAAATCATCTTCGCATAACATTGTTTTTTTATATTTAGTATAGTGTGTTTATTTGTTGATTGACATATTTGGACATTATCATTTGTCTTTTTTTTAATCATAAGTCATTAGTATGATTTTAACATTATGCTACATGTTCAAAAACCCATGTTTAATTATTAGAAAAATCTTAAAATTCGTTTATAGATAACTTATTGTATTATTTTAAATACAATGTTACTCGTAAAGTTAGAATATAAAAAACTTTCTAAAGCCCGAGAAGCAGTATTGGATGATGACCTAGTTAAGTATATAACACTACATTTATTCAACTCTTACAGATTATGACCTAGTAAACAAACAAAATAAACCCTACAACAATACAAACGACTTGTTATATAGCAAACACACAAACAAAGCAAAAACATTAAAGTAAAAAACATGCAACATACATGTGTGGATCTAAAATAAGATAAAGACAACCCAAGGTAAAATCCCAAACCGTTAAACGAAAAAGCATTCACAAGAAATGGATGAACATAAATAGTACAAACCGATTAAGCACTTGAAAATCAGGGTTGTGACAAATTGACATACCGGTTTGAATAAGTGTTAAGATCGAATGAACGTATCATTGAAAGATTGAAGAGATGGATCTTTATTGCAAGGGCTTAGATTACGACAATAAGAAATTGGGTTGGAATGACAATTAGCGTTGTAAACAATTAAAACCAGGTTTTAACGTTTAAGTAGGATTGAGCTTTGATTTAGAACGGGTTAAAAACCAACAAGTTACATAAAACAGGTTTAAAGAGTATGGATGAATTTTTTTTGGTTGTACTTAGATGTATTCATTTATTACAAGGAATAAAGAATGTAAATCACTTCACTCAAAATTTTAATTATATTTTTAGTTACTTCAATCACTATTTAAAACCATATAATAAAACATAAAATTGAAATTGAAAAACATTAAGGGGTTGTTTGGTAGCCTCTTAATGACCATTCAGATGCTACCTCTTAATGGTTTAAAACCTCTGAATGAATAAGAGGTAACTTCAAGTCTGAATGGTTAAGAGGTAACCTCTGAATGGTAAATCATCACATGTCACATTCTTCTAGCTTCTCATTGGTAAAATTCTTAATGGTTCCATTAAGAGGTAGCCTCTTAATAACCATTCAGAGGCTACCAAACAGCCCCTAAATATATACATACATTATCCTATAAGTTTAAACAAAATCTAATCATAATCAATCAGGGTGTTGCTAAATGTACCCCCCTTTTTCAAATTTTTACCGGCTACACCTCCCCCCTTGAAGTTTGTAAATAAAAACAATGAACCCTTATGTTTTCTACTTTTTTAAAATTACATAAGGAACTATCCCTATTTTTTATAGGGGTTTATCCACTTCCCATAATTTGAATATTTACCTAAACGTGTTTTACTTTTACATTAGAACGGCTTCATAAAAAAATTCCTGCTGATTGAAAGAAGGAGATTAAGAGAGACCTTGAAAAACGATTTAGTGCAACTTTGAATTTCATCAAAAATCTAATTGATTGAGCGTTCTTGGTATGTATTCATCTTTCTCATTAATATAGTTCTTCTTCTTCTTTTTTTTTTTTTGCGGTTCAAACTTGACCACAAATCGATTTGCGGATGTTTGTAGTGGATTTACAAATAAACAATTACCTTTATAATATTTGTCGATTTGCGGATGTTTGTAGTGGATTTACCATACGTCTATAGCGATATCCAAACGAGAGGCAAGACTATTAATTTATTCTCGAATCCGCAAATTACACAGAAGTGTTTGAAAAGAAAATAAATTAACTTATGCATGAAGACTTCCTGGCTGTTTGTTAATATATTATATTAATGTATTCCTAAATTCCTTGTTGTACATACCTTGTTTGATATAGAGTATATATTAATTAATATATTATCTTATGTACTATATTATTGTATATGTTAATAATTGTTTTTGAGTTTATGCCTCTGATATTAGTTATCACGGTTTATCACAGTTCGACATCAAGAGTTATACAAAAAGATATCCGTATTTTCTACCGATCAGGTATAATTTTTATTTGAAGGATGAAGCTATGATTATAAGATTGTATTGATAATGTCTGTAGTCATATGTCCCAATCCTAATATTAGTTTATTTTTAGGAGTTCAAATCTCGTGAAGAGATGATGGAATGGGTTCAAAACACCGCACGCGATGTTGTCTATGTTATCGTCACTAAGAGATCAAGAACAAAGCCAAATGGTTATTCTAGAGTCATACTAATGTGTGAACGTGGTGGTGTGTATAGGTCTATTAAAGGTACAAGTAAAGCTACTGGCACCAAAAAAAAAAACTGTCCATTTGAATTGATCGGAGCATATACAAAAATGAATGATTGTTGGAAGTTAGTTCATATACGAGATGAACATAATCATCCGCCCGCACAATATATGGAGGGGCATGCATTTGTAGGGCGATTGTCACGTAATGAGTTTCAATTAGTAGCGGAGTTGACAAAGAAGCATGTGGTGCCACAAGATATTCTTGGTATTATGAAGGAGCAAAATGGAGATAATGTCTCTACCCTTAAAACCGTATACAATGCACGCATGTAACATCCCGAAATTTCAAAACTCTATACTAGAATTATAAATTGTATAATAAACAAGAATAAACTAACTAGGATAAATAACCCGGTTAGTTAGAAGTCTTGTAGTAACACAAAGATGAGTTAAAAAGGTCAAAAATGTAAACTAATTGAGAGTGGAGGGACCAAGGTTGTCAAAATTGAAACTTGAGTTACTAATAATTAGTAAAACAATAACCAAACACTCCATTTGGAGTCTTGGTCGATCAGAAGAACACAGGGGGCGACACCCTCATCTCCACAACCCTAAATTCTGCTAAAACTCAAAATTGAAGGCTCAAATCATGTCCTAATCGAAATCTAAGCATAGAATCGTGATCTCCTCGTCAAGGAGGTCATAAGGTATGTCAAATTAGGTCGTTTTGATACAACTCAAATTCTTGCATGTGATTGAAATCAAAGATTGAGCTTGATTGTGTGTTGTAAAACATGAAATTAGAAGTAATGTGAAGTCTAGGGACAAACCCTAGATGATTTCTTGTCAAAATCTTGCATGTTAGTTGTAAGAATCAAAATCACTATAGTGGGTGATTAGAAGGTTAGTAGAACTTGATGAACACTAGGATTAAGACTCTTGTTCTAGTGTAAACTGAAATTTGTGGGATAATCTCTGAAATTGTTGATGTTAAAATATGTGTATATTGTCTAATAGAAGTTAATTAGAGTGATAAATTCAAGTTATGAACTTGGTTTTGATCATGTAGAAATCTGACCCGCAAGGTGTTTGATAAAATGCCTAAAAGAGGGTTAAAATGTTAAAAATTGCTAAAAACGCAGATTTGCATATGTTATGAATGAATGCGTTAAAGCCTGTGAAAAAGAGTTCTAATCTTGTTATGAATTGAACTCTTTAGGCAAGGAGTCCGGAACGTCAAGTGGACACGCCGGAAGTGATACCCGCGGAAAAGGTGTGCTTTAAAGGTACGTGACTTTAGTCTCGTTGTATTATGTAATAATGTTGGTTTTAGTGTACAAACGATGTCGGATTGTAGTTGATGCGTTGATGTATCGCTAAAGTGGCGAAGTTCACTAGATCATCAAACGGGTCAAAATAAACATTAGAAATTTGGTTTGGTATGCTAACAAAGTGATGGTCATCACTAGATAGCCAAACGGGTCAAAATGTTGTTCGAAAATGAATCACATGAGTAGGGACTTAAAGGTCTCATATCTTGCTAGGTGGTAGATGGTAATGCACCAATAAATTGGTTATGAAATTTTAAGTCTACAAACCCGGTATATCGGGTCAAACAATAGTAGTTAATAGAAGGTGCCGTTTGAAACGGGATACTTGAATTCCGCAAAAACAAGTGTTTAGTTCGGAGAAAACGTGAAGCCATGGTATGGCGTGTATACTCCATGGTCATAAGCCCGGGAAATTGGGTAATTATGCCTAAGAGGTTTTAAGAATGGAAAAGAGGTGCGATGCACCTACACTAACGGGTTGGATAATTAATTTGAGGAAATTGTGAACCGACTGTCGGTGTCTCGGTTTCCGTATTGAGAAATTCACGTGGTCGAGTCCGTAATGTTATTACGGACTCGTAGGAAAAAGAATCGACTAAATCGGACTAACAAGTAAAAAGTTATGAACTTTTAAAGTGAAAAAAATAGTCTAGGGACGGATCTGCAGAACCCACCGTAAATTACGGTCCTACCGTAATTTACGGTGGACATAAAAAGGCTTTACGGTGTGTTCCTCCTGATTTACGGCAGACATGTTTGTTCAGGGATCACCGTAATTTACGGTGACACCGTAAATTACGGTGGAACCCTGAAAACTTGAATTTAGTTTTGTTATTTTGCGACCTTATAACTTGTATATAAGTAATGTATTGATGTCAAAACTAACGATTTTAGTGTTTGACCCTAGGTATGATGAAGTTTTCCCCGGATCGTGATCAAGCATAATGTCAAGAACCGAACACGCATTTTGAAGCTTCCGCATTGATCTTAATCTTGTCTAGACATAATCATGTTGAAAACACTTTTGTTAATCACGTTTTAAATCCTTTAAACTAGTGGTTAGTTTACTAGCAAGGGTTGACTTTTAAACTTGTTATGAATTATATTGGGATATGTTTGGTACTATCTCAAGTGTGTATGGTTTAAACACGAAATTTTTTTGTAAACTCTGATTTTGTAATGTTTCATGTAATTATTAGTTAATTTCAGTCAATTTATTTAGGGTGTTACAAGTTGGTAATCAGAGCCCAAGGTTGTTAATAAGTGTTCGGTTCAAGCTTGATCAAACATCCGGTAAGAGTTAAATTGTTCTAAGTAGAGTTACTAAGTATATAAAGAGAAGTAATGAATAGAAATGCATGGGAAGAGCGTGTTAACACACTCAAACCCGGAAAGTGCATTAAATAAGAACGGTGAAAACAAGTTATGAACTTGAACAAACCGAAGTGAATAAATCATACGTCATAAATGAAATGTTAACGCTTAATGTAAACATTTCAGTTAAAGATGACGGATAAAGGCAATGATGATGCGGTACCAAGAGTCACCGAACAAACGAGAGAAGTGATTGCTGAAGAGGTAGGAAAAGCAATCGAAAACAGTTTGTCGGGTTTCATCGACAAAATCCAAAACACGGTATTATCAGTGGTGGAAGAAAGAATCAAGAAATTGGAAGATAATTCCAATTTAGCAAAAGAGAAGTCGGGAGGACGAAAATCTTGTTCTTATAAAGAGTTCATGGCGTGTAAACCGCCCATTTACAATGGGGAGGTTGACCCGATCATATGTCAGCGGTGGTTAAGCGATATGGATGGGGTGTTCGAAAGGACTCATTGTGATCCGGATGACTTCGTAGCCTATGGCACGGGTCAGTTAAGAGGTCAAGCGAAAGACTGGTGGGATAACAAGAAGAAGGAAATTGGAAGCGAAGCGGCTAAGGCTATGACATGGGATGAGTTTAAGACGCCGTTTCTTAAACATCACAGTCCCAAGGCAGTCATTAACAAGATCAAGGAAGAATTCATGCAGCTTCGACACAAGGGTGAATCTATCGACAAAATCACGGGAATATTCATGGATAAGATGAAGTTTTGTGATGAGTTGATAACGAATGAGGAGCAGAAAATATATTATTATTATAATATGTTGAGCGCCGAATATAGGGAGTTTATGACTCCTTCAAAGTATGAGACTCTCACCGAAATTATAAACGTTGCTCGGGAACGGGAGATAGAGTTGAAGAAACAGATTGAAAGAGGTGAAAGAAGGGCTCAGATAGTAAATCCAAGCCCAACGAAAAAGGCGCGCACAACAGAATCCTCAAAGAAGCAAGATGGTAAAGGTGGGTCATCAAACTGCAAGATATGCGGGAAAGGGCACAAAAGTGAGTGTCGGTTCAAGGACAAACCGTGTCCTATTTGTGGGAAGACGGGACACACGGCTGCATTGTGCCCGGGAAAGGTGTCGGTGTGCTACAAATGCTACCAACCGGGTCACAAGAAATCTGAGTGCCCGGAGTTGGTTGGAAAGAAGGATGACAAGAATACACCTACTGAGGCACCAAGAGCAAAGGCGAGATCTTTTCAGTTGACAGCAATTGAGGCAAAAACAGAGCCCGATGTGGTCTCAGGTATATTTGCCATAAATTCAATTCCTGCACACGTGTTATTTGATACGGGTGCGAATAAATCTTTTGTTTCATATGGATTTATTCGACATCCTTCTTTTGTACTAACAAAATTGCCTATGCCATTAGAGGTAGAAATAGGTGATAACAAAAGTTTTCTTGTATGTGATGTATGTCGAGATTGCAAAATAAGCGTTGATGATGAAGAATATTTGATAGACTTGATCCCTATGTCAATGGGAGAATTTCAAGTAGTGGTAGGGATGGATTGGTTATCCCGACATCATGCAAAGGTGATATGTTTCCGCAAGGAGATACAGTTGACATCTCCAAGTGGAAAGCAAGTCACCATTTATGGCGAAAAAGGGGGCAGTCCCGTTATGTGCTCAATATTGAAGGCCCACAAACTTATGAGGCGCGGATGTAAAGCATTCATGATATACGCAAACGAACCAAACAAAGAGGCACCAAAGATGGAAGATGTACCAGTGGTACGTGAATATGCTGATGTATTTCCGGAAGATTTACCGGGAATACCGCCAGTACGGGAGGTAGAGTTCGGGATCGAATTGGTTCCGGGCGCAAAACCTGTGGCCAAGGCGCCGTATCGACTCGCGCCATCAGAATTGCAAGAATTGATGTCACAAATCCAAGAATTGCTTGACAAGGGATTTATTCGGCCAAGCGTGTCACCATGGGGCGCACCGGTATTATTCGTGAGAAAGAAAGACGGGAGCATGCGTATGTGCATTGATTACCGGGAGTTGAATAAACTCACGGTAAAGAATCGATATCCGCTTCCAAGGATTGATGACCTATTTGACCAATTACAAGGCGCAAGCTGGTTCTCAAAAATAGACCTCAGATCTGGGTACCATCAGTTGAAAGTCAAAGAGGAGGATGTACCGAAAACGGCTTTTCGTACACGGTACGGACATTACGAGTTTCTCGTGATGTCCTTTGGGTTAACTAATGCACCCGCGGCTTTCATGGATCTCATGAACCGGGTTTGCAAACCCATGCTAGACAAGTCAGTGATAGTGTTTATCGATGATATCTTGATATACTCCAAGAATGAAGCAGAACACGCAAGTCATTTGCGTGAAGTGCTGGAGACGCTCAGGAAAGAGAAATTGTATGCGAAATTCTCAAAATGTGCCTTTTGGTTACGAGAGGTGCAATTTCTTGGGCATATTATTAGTGCAAACGGAGTGCTAGTAGATCCTTCAAAAATAGAAGCTGTGTCAAGATGGACTCCACCGAAGAATCCTTCGGAAATTAGAAGCTTCTTGGGGCTTGCGGGTTATTATCGGAGATTCATACAAGATTTCTCCAAAATTGCTACGCCGTTGACCAAATTAACCCGTAAGGATGAAAAGTTTATTTGGGCCGAGGATCAAGAAAAGGCGTTCCAAACACTCAAGGAAAAATTGACCCATGCGCCGGTGTTGACACTACCCGACGGAACTGATGATATGGTAGTTTACTCGGATGCATCGCATTCGGGACTTGGCTGCGTTTTGATGCAGCGAGACAAAGTTATAGCCTATGCCTCGAGACAGCTAAAGACTCATGAGAAGAGATATCCTACCCATGACCTCGAGTTAGCAGCAGTGGTGTTTGCCTTAAAGATATGGAGGCATTACTTATACGGAGTGAAGTGCACTATCTTTACCGACCACAAAAGCTTAAAGTATTTCTTCGATCAGAAGGAATTAAATATGAGGCAGAGACGGTGGTTAGAAACTGTCAAAGACTTTGATTGTGAAATACATTACCACCCCGGGAAGGCTAATGTAGTGGCCGACGCGTTGAGCCGAAAAACGGGTTACACGCCTATTCGAGTACGATCGATGCAATTAATTGTGACATCGGGTTTGCTCGAAGAAATCCAAAAATCTCAAATTGAAGCAATCAAGGAAGAAAATGTGAAGAGAGAAAGGATAGTTGGGCAACTAAAAGACTTGGAGGATGGTAATCAAGGATTGAAAACTCGATTTGGGAGAATTTGGGTTCCAAATACGTGTGGGGCCAAGGCGCGTCTTCTTAACGAGGCCCATAAATCTCATTATTCAATTCATCCGGGGGCGACTAAAATGTATAATGACGTAAAACAAAACTATTGGTGGCCCGGAATGAAAAGAGATATCGTGAAGTATGTGGAGAAGTGTCTGACTTGTTTACAAGTCAAAGCGGAGCACCAAAAGCCATATGGTAGGTTGCAACCGCTGGATATCCCAGTTTGGAAGTGGGAACAAATCACGATGGACTTGTTAACCAAATTGCCCAAGACTAATCGCGGATTTGATGCCATATGGGTAGTCGTAGATCGATTGACAAAAAGTGCTCACTTCATTCCGATTCGTGAGACTTATACATCCGAGAAGATGTCGGAAGTATACACGAATGAGATCATAGCACGTCACGGAGTGCCGATATCCATTGTGTCAGACAGAGATACTCGGTTTACCTCCAAATTCTGGCGCGAATTTCAAGAGCAAATGGGAACTAAACTGTACATTAGCACAGCTTATCATCCGCAAACGGATGGGCAAAGTGAGAGAACGATACAAACGTTGGAAGATATGTTGCGGGCTTGCATCATCGACTTCGGGGGCAGTTGGGATATCCATCTACCCTTAGTCGAATTTTCATATAACAATAGTTATCAGTCGAGCATTAAAATGGCCCCGTATGAAATGTTATATGGTAGAAAGTGTCGAACCCCGGTGTGTTGGGGAGAAGTGGGACCACGAGGACTAGCACATACGGATATAATCCGAAATACGAATGAGAAAATTGATAAGGTCCGAGCTCACTTAAAAGCAGCTCAGGATAGACAGAAGTCGTATGCGGATAAGCGAAAAAGGCCAATTGAGTTTCAAGTGGGTGATAAAGTGATGCTAAAAGTATCGCCATGGAAAGGAATTATACGGTTCAGGAAAAGAGGAAAGTTGAGTCCAAGGTTCATCGGGCCATTCAGAATCACTGAACGGGTTGGTCAGGTAGCATATCGCCTTGAATTACCCGAGGAGCTGAGTGGAATTCATAACACATTCCACGTATCACATCTCCGAAAATGCTTAGCAATTGAAGCTGATCGCATCCGCTATGATGACATCGAGGTGGATAACAGCCTCAATTATGCAGTGAGACCAATTGCAATTTTAGATCGGAAAGAGAAGAATCTGAGGAACAAAGTAATTAACCAGGTGAAGGTTAAGTGGGAGCACAGGAAGGGTGCGGATACCACGTGGGAATCCGAAGAAGAGATGCAACGACTCTACCCTAAACTATTTGGTACGTATTACGGTTTCGGGGACGAAACCCTTTTTAAGGGGGGTGGACTTGTAACATCCCGAAATTTCAAAACTCTATACTAGAATTATAAATTGTATAATAAACAAGAATAAACTAACTAGGATAAATAACCCGGTTAGTTAGAAGTCTTGTAGTAACACAAAGATGAGTTAAAAAGGTCAAAAATGTAAACTAATTGAGAGTGGAGGGACCAAGGTTGTCAAAATTGAAACTTGAGTTACTAATAATTAGTAAAACAATAACCAAACACTCCATTTGGAGTCTTGGTCGATCAGAAGAACACAGGGGGCGACACCCTCATCTCCACAACCCTAAATTCTGCTAAAACTCAAAATTGAAGGCTCAAATCATGTCCTAATCGAAATCTAAGCATAGAATCGTGATCTCCTCGTCAAGGAGGTCATAAGGTATGTCAAATTAGGTCGTTTTGATACAACTCAAATTCTTGCATGTGATTGAAATCAAAGATTGAGCTTGATTGTGTGTTGTAAAACATGAAATTAGAAGTAATGTGAAGTCTAGGGACAAACCCTAGATGATTTCTTGTCAAAATCTTGCATGTTAGTTGTAAGAATCAAAATCACTATAGTGGGTGATTAGAAGGTTAGTAGAACTTGATGAACACTAGGATTAAGACTCTTGTTCTAGTGTAAACTGAAATTTGTGGGATAATCTCTGAAATTGTTGATGTTAAAATATGTGTATATTGTCTAATAGAAGTTAATTAGAGTGATAAATTCAAGTTATGAACTTGGTTTTGATCATGTAGAAATCTGACCCGCAAGGTGTTTGATAAAATGCCTAAAAGAGGGTTAAAATGTTAAAAATTGCTAAAAACGCAGATTTGCATATGTTATGAATGAATGCGTTAAAGCCTGTGAAAAGAGTTCTAATCTTGTTATGAATTGAACTCTTTAGGCAAGGAGTCCGGAACGTCAAGTGGACACGCCGGAAGTGATACCCGCGGAAAAGGTGTGCTTTAAAGGTACGTGACTTTAGTCTCGTTGTATTATGTAATAATGTTGGTTTTAGTGTACAAACGATGTCGGATTGTAGTTGATGCGTTGATGTATCGCTAAAGTGGCGAAGTTCACTAGATCATCAAACGGGTCAAAATAAACATTAGAAATTTGGTTTGGTATGCTAACAAAGTGATGGTCATCACTAGATAGCCAAACGGGTCAAAATGTTGTTCGAAAATGAATCACATGAGTAGGGACTTAAAGGTCTCATATCTTGCTAGGTGGTAGATGGTAATGCACCAATAAATTGGTTATGAAATTTTAAGTCTACAAACCCGGTATATCGGGTCAAACAATAGTAGTTAATAGAAGGTGCCGTTTGAAACGGGATACTTGAATTCCGCAAAAACAAGTGTTTAGTTCGGAGAAAACGTGAAGCCATGGTATGGCGTGTATACTCCATGGTCATAAGCCCGGGAAATTGGGTAATTATGCCTAAGAGGTTTTAAGAATGGAAAAGAGGTGCGATGCACCTACACTAACGGGTTGGATAATTAATTTGAGGAAATTGTGAACCGACTGTCGGTGTCTCGGTTTCCGTATTGAGAAATTCACGTGGTCGAGTCCGTAATGTTATTACGGACTCGTAGGAAAAAGAATCGACTAAATCGGACTAACAAGTAAAAAGTTATGAACTTTTAAAGTGAAAAAAATAGTCTAGGGACGGGTCTGCAGAACCCACCGTAAATTACGGTCCTACCGTAATTTACGGTGGACATAAAAAGGCTTTACGGTGTGTTCCTCCTGATTTACGGCAGACATGTTTGTTCAGGGATCACCGTAATTTACGGTGACACCGTAAATTACGGTGGAACCCTGAAAACTTGAATTTAGTTTTGTTATTTTGCGACCTTATAACTTGTATATAAGTAATGTATTGATGTCAAAACTAACGATTTTAGTGTTTGACCCTAGGTATGATGAAGTTTTCCCCGGATCGTGATCAAGCATAATGTCAAGAACCGAACACGCATTTTGAAGCTTCCGCATTGATCTTAATCTTGTCTAGACATAATCATGTTGAAAACACTTTTGTTAATCACGTTTTAAATCCTTTAAACTAGTGGTTAGTTTACTAGCAAGGGTTGACTTTTAAACTTGTTATGAATTATATTGGGATATGTTTGGTACTATCTCAAGTGTGTATGGTTTAAACACGAAATTTTTTTGTAAACTCTGATTTTGTAATGTTTCATGTAATTATTAGTTAATTTCAGTCAATTTATTTAGGGTGTTACAACGCAATAAAATTCGAAAGATAAACCATAAAGGAAAAAGCCCAATGCAGGTTGTTATGTCTCGTTTACAAGAAAATGGTTATACTTATTATACTTCCATCAATAGTATTTCAAATGAGTTGGAATCGTTATTTTTCGCTCATCAGACATCATTAGACCTATTGCGTGCTTTCCCACATGTGATGCTTATGGATGCCACGTATAAGACAAACAAGTATAATATTCCGTTTCTTGAAATTGTTGGTGTAACTTCTACCAGTAAGACGTTTTCTATAGCTTTTGCGTTTATGCATAAAGAAACAAAGGACATCTACGTGTGGGTATTACATTGCTTAAAGTCAATATTAGATAACTGCATGCAACCACGCGTTATAGTTATAGACCGAGAGTTCGCCCTCATGAACGCATGTCAACAGATTTTTCCGGATGCCACCCAATTACTTTGTAGATTTCATATTTCTCAAAGCATATTTAGGAATTGCAAGTCACATTTCAAGTCGCAGCGTAAGTGGGAGTCTTTTACTAGCATGTGGAGTTCACTAATTGAGTCTTCAACTTTGACATCATTCAAGGAAAATTACAAAGAACTTCAATCAATGTTGACCAAATATCCAGGTATTTTTTTAATTATTATTGTTGTTGTTTTGTTAGCGTTCTCATCATAATATTACAGGTGTTTTGCATTACCTGGAAGAAACTTGGTTGAACAATCACAAAGAACTGTTTGTCTCCTTTTGGACTGATAAATGCTTACATTTTAGAAATCAGACAACCAACAGAGTTGAGAGCCAACATGCAAAGCTAAAAGTCTACTTGAATTCAGCTAATTCTACCTTAGATAAGTTTGTGGGTTGCATTGAGGAAATTGTGAAATCACAATTTACATCAATTAAAGCAAGTTTCCAAAAAAGTATAAATACATTAAAGCATGAGCATAATTCACCAATCTTGAAACTTCTACATGGTTTTGTTTCTCATGAGGCGCTCGACATAATAGTGGAAGAGCTCAAGGTAACCTCTTCTAATTGTGGTTGTCATGTTCGTAGGAGTTGTGGATTACCATGTGCTTGTGTAGTATCAACGCATTTGAAAGAAGGTAAGTCGATTACACCACAGTAGCTTAATATATATATATATATATATATATATATATATTCACTATTCTAATGCCTAGAAAAAATTAATAAAGGGTGTATTTATTTTTGTACACAGAGCGGTGTATTCCATTGGATTCGGTCGACATATTTTGGAGGAAACTTGATATGTCACCGTTAAAACATGAGGAAAATGATGATATTACTTGTGATGTTGAATTGAAAATGTTTCAAGAACTCTTTGATAAGCAGTCCAACCTGGGGAAGAAAGTGTTGCTAGAAAAGCTAAAAGGAATAATCGATCCAAGTATACTATCATTTAAAGAACCCACTGTTCGCAAAAATACTCGCGGGGGACCAAAGAAACAACAAAAAAAACAAAGTCGAGCCGATCCTCAGTATTCTCGTAAACGTAGTTATGCAACCACGTCAAATGTAGTTGAATACAATTTTATGGAGCTGAAACCATCGCCGCAGAGACATAGTTCATACGCGAAAGATTCTGACCCATTAATGAAGCAACATGTTGTTAAGAAAAAACCTCGTGGATGACCAAGCTTAAAGAAAAACAACAACAAAAAGTTATGGTTGATCCACAATATCCTAATAAACGTAGTTGTTCAACCACGTCAAATGTAGTTGAATATAATTTTATGGACTTGAAACCATCGCCACCGAGACATAGTTCATATGCGAACGATTCAGAGCCATTAAAGAAAGAAATCCCAGAAATCTTTCACCCATACATTTCACGTATAAAAAATGTCGATCCCGATGGTAACTGTGGGTTTCGATCTATAGCTGTGGGCTTGGAGCTGGATGAAAACTTTTGGGGTTTTATTCAAAGTGAACTTGTACACGAGATAGACGCTCACCAAAAAATTTGGAGGCAAATTTTTGAGACGATTGTCCCCGGAGAGTATAACCGTCTACGTCGCAACATAGATCATCAAGGAAAGGCATATGCAACCGGTGATCATTGGATGGAAATGCCCCACACTGGACTCCTCATTGCTAATAGATTTTGTGTGATTGTTCACCTTTTAAGCATCGCCGGGAATCAAACTTTCTTCCCTCTATTGCTCGGTCCCAACCAAGTCCGTAGCCCTCATCAAGTGGTATCGCTTGTTCATGTTTATACAAACCATTTCATCCATGTTAAATTAGAAGGTGACTATCCGATGCCTCTACCCAACAATCTTTGGAGTATGAACCGACGTGACGTCGCAGCAGATTGGGAAGTTATGTACAGATCTCGCATAAACAGGTATAGGGAGCTGATGAACCCTAATCCAGACCGAAGTGTACAATATGTTGGTTAAACTTTAATTGCAATTTTTTTTTTTTTGTTAAACTTCATTTGTTACTTATGGATAAGAACCTTCTAGATGCATGTTTGGATTGACACAATAAAATGAATAACTGAACATTCTTGAGTTTTCAAGAAATTTTTTCTTTGCTTTGGATTGGACACAATAATATAATTAATCGAACATCTTGTTTTTTAAAGAATTTTTCGATTGATCATACTGTTTATGTAAATCAATTTTTGTAATTAATTTCTAGTGAAAAATGATTTCGATTGATCATACTGTTTATGTAAATCAATTTTTGTAATTAAAAATGTTGATTCAGTTCAAGCTCCAAATGTATTCAGCCCTAAACCTTCATCAGATATTGTCATTTTTAAAAGGTGAAATTTGAAAAGTTCTAAAATGTTTTTTTTATGGAAAGGGGGTGCATTTAGTTTAGTAAAAACGGGTGCATTTAGCCAACCCCAATCATAAAAAAAAAAATGTTTTTTTATAACAACCACCAATTTTGTAGCACTTTTCTTCTCACCTTCCACCACAAACCGTTTCCAAAGTCATAATAATATTCCTCTATAGAAGGATCTAGAAACCCCTAAACCGCTCTTTTATACCCCATTCCTCTCTTCCATCTTCCTCACTCTGCATTCATCTTCTTCTTTCAATCCTCTCTATTTTCTTCATCAATGGCGGACACCGAGACCTTTGCGTTTCAAGCCGAGATCAACCAGCTCTTGAGTCTCATCATCAACACCTTCTACAGCAACAAGGAGATCTTCCTTCGTGAACTTATTAGCAACTCGTCTGATGTAAGTTTTGATTAACCTGTTTTTGTTTAATTTTGTTGTTGTGTTTACTGTTTATCGTTGAAATTCTGTCCATCGGTTTACTCTGTTCCGTTGTTTAATGGTCTCGTTTGAATTGAGATGATATTGATGTAGTAGATCTAGCCTCTAGGTTTTACGTTAACGTATTATGAACGGTTTACAGTTATATGTATCGATTGCAGCATTTGTTTGTTAATTGATTGTATGTATCTAGCCTCCAGGTTTTACGTTAACGTATTGCGTACGGTATTTGAATACTTTCATTTATGTTTCGCTAGTTGTTTTGGCACGGTTATTGTTTTATTATTATTTGAATTGAATATATACGTGAATGATGAATCTGTGATAGGCTAGGGTTTTGACGTGAAGACGTTTGTTAAGATGACGTCATTCTTCTTTTTTACAGAATTTGAAATTCACATGTTGCCATAACAATTCATGTGTTTATAGTGATGTATATGAATTAGGTAGTGTTATGCTAATAGCCTAATTAATATACATCATGGTGTATTGCTATGTGATTAACAAAAAAACGTTCTGTGTTTCCATCACCTTACCATTATATGGTGTATGCTCAAAAACTGTTGTACACAGATTAATGTAGTAGCACTGATTTTGTTAAGTAAAATAGTTGATGGCAACAACTATTATGTTGTTAGATTTGTTATGTTCTTGTTTCCGTTGTGTCAAACGGTTTACTCTGTTTCGAAAATCATGTACTATTTGAGATTATTTTAGCATATTATAAACTGTAATATGCACCGATTGCAGCATCTGATATTCTGATTCATGTTAAGGCACGGTTTTTATAATCTAAATCTATTCAAGAATCAGTGTAATTTGTTATGGCACTGTTTTTATAATTTAAATCGATACATGAATCAGTGTTCAGTAGCTAGGGTTTTGACATGAAGGCGTTCGTTATGATTACATATTTTCTAGTTCTCTTATTTAAACTGAATTTCACTAGTTGACGTAACAATTCATCTTTCAATAGTAATGTTTATGCATTAGATCAGTTATGCTAGTAAACATCATGGTGTTTTGCTACTTGATTAACAAATTGATGTTGCTAAACCGAATTTTATTTTTAATACTACTTTAGGCTCTGGATAAAATTCGCTTTGAAAGCTTGACTGACAAGAGTAAGCTAGATGCGCAACCCGAGCTTTTCATTCACATCGTTCCCGACAAGACCAACAACACCTTGACCATCATTGACAGCGGAGTTGGAATGACCAAAGCTGGTAAGAAATTGTTGTTAGTAAAACACAATTTTTATAATGTTAAAAATAGTGGACATGGTAACTTATAACAATATATAAATTTTCCAGATTTGGTGAACAATTTGGGTACCATTGCAAGATCTGGTACCAAAGAGTTCATGGAAGCGATAGCTGCGGGTGCTGATGTAAGCATGATCGGACAATTTGGTGTCGGTTTCTACTCTGCTTATTTGGTTGCTGATAAAGTCGTGGTAACAACCAAACACAACGACGATGAACAATACGTTTGGGAGTCTCAAGCTGGCGGGTCGTTTACAGTGACTAGAGACACCTCTGGTGAATCTCTTGGCAGAGGAACCAAAATGACACTCTACTTGAAAGAAGACCAGCTTGAATATCTTGAAGAACGCAGGCTTAAAGATCTGATCAAGAAGCACTCAGAGTTCATCAGCTACCCAATCTCGTTATGGATCGAGAAAACCACCGAAAAAGAGATTTCTGATGATGAAGACGAGGAGGAGAAGAAAGAGGAAGAAGGGAAAGTAGAGGAAGTTGATGAGGAAAAAGAGAAGGAAGAAAAGAAAACGAAGAAGATCAAGGAAGTGTCTCATGAGTGGGATTTGGTAAACAAACAAAAGCCGATTTGGATGAGGAAACCCGAAGAGATTACAAAGGAAGAATATGCTGCGTTTTACAAGAGTTTGACCAACGACTGGGAAGAACACCTGGCTGTGAAGCATTTCTCAGTTGAAGGTCAACTCGAATTCAAAGCCATTCTATTTGTTCCCAAACGGGCTCCGTTCGACCTATTCGACACCAAGAAGAAGCCGAACAACATCAAGCTTTACGTCCGACGTGTCTTTATCATGGACAACTGTGAAGAACTGATTCCAGAATACCTCAGTTTTGTAAAGGGTATTGTGGATTCTGAAGATCTTCCGCTTAACATCTCTAGAGAGATGTTGCAGCAGAACAAGATTTTAAAGGTGATCCGCAAGAATTTGGTGAAGAAGTGCATCGAGTTGTTTCAAGAGATCGCTGAGAACAAGGAGGATTACAACAAGTTTTACGAAGCTTTCTCGAAGAATCTTAAGTTGGGTATCCATGAGGATTCGCAAAACAAAACTAAGCTCGCGGAACTTCTTCGTTACCATTCGACGAAGAGCGGAGACGAGATGACCAGCTTGAAGGACTACGTGACCCGGATGAAGGAGGGTCAAAACGACATTTACTACATCACTGGTGAAAGCAAGAAGGCGGTTGAGAACTCTCCGTTTTTGGAAAAGTTAAGGAAAAAGGGGTACGAGGTGTTGTACATGGTGGACGCGATTGACGAGTACGCGGTCGGTCAACTGAAAGAATTCGAAGGAAAGAAGTTGGTTTCCGCAACTAAGGAAGGGTTGAAGCTTGAAGAAACCGAGGACGAGAAACAAAAGCAAGAAGCATTGAAAGCTAAGTTTGAGGGTCTGTGCAAGGTGATTAAGGATGTGTTGGGTGACAAGGTGGAAAAGGTGATTGTATCGGACCGTGTGGTGGATTCCCCGTGCTGTTTGGTTACCGGTGAGTACGGGTGGACCGCAAACATGGAAAGAATTATGAAAGCGCAAGCGTTGAGGGATTCAAGCATGGCTGGTTATATGTCGAGCAAGAAGACTATGGAGATCAACCCCGAGAACCCAATTATGGAGGAGCTGAGGAAGAGGGCTGATGCTGATAAGAACGACAAGTCGGTGAAGGATCTGGTGATGTTGCTGTTTGAGACGTCGTTGTTGACTTCTGGTTTCAGTTTAGATGACCCGAACACGTTTGGCAACCGGATTCATAGAATGTTGAAGCTCGGTTTGAGCATCGATGAGGACGGTGATGGTGACATTGACATGCCTGCTCTTGAGGAAACTGAGGGTGATGCAGAGAGTAAGATGGAGGAAGTTGATTAAGTGGAAAATTTTCTAGTTTTTGATTTTGATATGCTGCTTTTACTTTTGTTGGATTTGGTGGTTTTTCTAAACTTTTAGTCATTCTAGTTATGGCATTTTTTTAATATTTTGCAAGGGCTTCAAATGAAAATAACTTTCAACAAGGTCAATCCCATTGGTCCCATACGAAAGCATACGAACGGCCATTCTAGTTTTTCAGTGTATGCAAGGATGTTTGGGTACACGGTGAGCTCGCTAATAAACAATCTGGACTAGATTTTGATTACATGAGCTTACTTTAATATAACTTATGTTTATTTGTTGACCGAGTTGATTGTTTAACTTTAAGCTTTCAACTAAATTAAGCGAGTCAAGCAAAGCCTTGTTTATTCAAGGCTTAACTTGACATGAGTCGGTTAATATGGTTAGAAGGTGAAATATGGATGAAAATTTTGTGAGTTTAAGTCATTTATAGTAGGGCTTGTAACCCGATTCACATTATGTATTTGGCTTTTTGCATACAACTAAATAAGTAAGGCATATACAGCTTTAGTCGATTAAGCTTTTGAATTGTTAGTTTCATAAACAAAGACGACACTTAGGATGAAGGGGGTGCAAGGGATTAGGCAAAGTTTTCTCTCACCCGATCATGTTGTGCATGTAATTTGTCTAAACTTTTTGCCTATTATCCAAAAAAGAAGTGTATGCCTAAATTGAGATTAGAAAAACTAATTAAAAAAAAAAAGAAACAAGGTTGATTGGTTAAAAAAAATTAGGAAAACTAATTTTTTTTTTTTTAAAAAAGGTAACTTTTTTGTATATGGGCCCACCACTTACCTCCTCTCCTCTTCTTTCCCTCATCGGCAAGATGTTCCCGAAATCTCATCTGCATCTTCCTGATTTCTTCTTTGCCGCAATCTTCTTTGGCAGTGGTCTTTGCCGTGCGGCAAGGGGTTGCCGAATCCTTACCTAACCCACCCCGTACACCTTTATTTAGTAATTAGTATGGCAGATATAAATATGACCGACTCTTAGATGAGTAAATGATATATTAAATGTGTTTTCTTTGATTTTGGTGGAATAAACTGAGAAAAGTAGTGGATAAGAAAAGAGAACTAATTTTCTTTTTCTACTCCTAAGTTTGACAAAACATAAAAAGCAAGCCTTTCTATCTCGTACACATTTTATGACTTATGACATAAAATACACTATTGTAGATCGTATATTAGTTACATCAAAAATCAACCTTTTATATTATTGTATTTGTTTTTTTTTTTAAATTGTCAACAATATTAATTTCTAACTTAAGAATTCAATTGAGCTCTTAATTTCTACATTGTATATTTTGTTCTCTTCACATGAGAGATATTAAGTCAAAAGGAAGACATTGCCTCATACGTCACAAATTCGTGTTTGGCGTATTGGTTGGCAATGTTCACATGCACACTAAGATAGTAAGATTCCTCTCATGAAATCTCCTGCCCTACAGGGGCGGACCCACCCTTTGGCCAAGGTGGGTGGCCGCACCTCTTAAAAAAATTTAGTGTATATATTTTAGCCAAAAAAAAACTCGAAGGCACCCCTTAAAAATATGGTTGAACACCTCATCCACACCCCCAACAAATAATTTCTGGGTCCACCACTGCTGCCCTATTAAAATACCCGGATAGACGACAACTATGTACCCAATGGCACCCCACCACCCTTAACTATTTGAAAACTGTGCTCCCATAATTAGTTAATTCATTTATGTTTTTACTAAACTTTTGTTTTAAATAGACCTTACACTTCCAAAATTGTATATACATGTTTAGAAATTGAATTTTAAATTCATCAATATACAAAAAAGTTACCTTTTTCTACATTTTGAGGTGTTTTACTTTTGTGTCACTTTAAAACACATACTTGCTGACTAAACATATGAAAGGTTTATTTAGACAAACAACATTCTTACACAAGACATGTGTCTAATCACATTCAAACAGTCTCTCTCCTACCAAATGATATTAGAAGACAAAATTGTCAATTTGACCTTTTCTGATGCTTGTTTGTATATATATTTATGAAAGAGCTATATGTGGTTTTGTCATTTTAATAGTTTTGCCCTAATCATTTAAAAACGGACATTTTGCTCCCTGATGTTTCAGTTTTATCGCCACTTTGCTCCACGACCCAAACTTCATCCATTATGTTAACTGAAAGGGTATTTTGGTAATTTCAAGTATAAAATAAGGGTACTTTAGTAATTTGTAATTAGATGTAATATATATATATATATACCATAACGAGGAGGATCGTATATGGTAGTTTTACAAAACAATAAAACCGTCAAAATAAGGTGATAAATTTTTAAAGAATTCAAACCGTCAAATTAACTTAAGGTGGATTACAACCAGTCTTACAAACTCCCTATCAATCATCAAAACGGGATAACCCGGACTAAGGTTCCCTTAGGCCATAAGACCATTAATTGCCAGTTTAAAATTCCAACCCTGCCAGTTTATGTTTTAACCATTTTAGAAAAACCTTTTTATAATATAAGTACCATGTTATCAAAAGATGTTACTGAGTCATGCTTCAATACTTTAGGGGCTTTAGCCCATCATGATTATTATAAATAAAACAAAATTTAAATTGTTACCTATGAACACCAAAAGGATCTTCAAGTCGGAAGATTTTATTCAAACTTCAAAATATATTACAAGTGCAGAAATTAGAGAGAGAGAAGAGAGGGGCAAAGATTGCGTGCCTCTTACAAAAACAACTAATCCTATATATAGGAAAACTAAGACATAAGCAAACAAAAACCAAAAAGGAAGAACGGACGAAAAATCAAAAAGAAAAGCAAAAGCAAATGCTTTTAAAAAGCAAAAGTTAAAGGGGCTCTATTATTGCCCAAAGTGCCGTGTATCATGGCCAACTTTTTTCATTTTTTCAAAGATGCCCATTATGAGTGGGGCCTTGGTGTCGACTCAATTATTTGTCTTTTTTCTTTTCTTCCTCTGGTTCTTTCATCTTCAGAATTACCCTGACCGTCTTAACATACACCCTCCTTCTGTTGTCAAAACAAAGGACGAATCGCCTGATTGCCAGAGTGTATCTCCACGAAACGATTGTTGCCATTTTTGGTGTTTTGGTTAATTTGACGTTTTTGGTTAAAGATGTTTTTTTGCAGAAATTGGTAGATTGAAGTGATTATGGAAGTTATGTTTTACCTCGTTTATATAATGATGTTTTTGGTGCGTAATTTAGGAGGGAATTTTCTTCTAATAAATGTTAACAACTTAAATTCAGTTACTGTGTTGTTTCATCTTCCTGTAATATCCAACGCGTTTTATGAGTAATTTTTGGCGTTTTGTTTTTAATGGCGTTTTATTTTTTTGAATGGCGTGTTATCATTTGATGGCGTTTTGAATATGAGCGGTAAAAGACCCTTTTACCCTTAATGAAGCGCGTCCCACATAATAAAATTGATGTTATTTACGAAAACGCCACCGCGCAATATAGTCCATGGATTGTTTTGATCGGACGACCCATAAGCGTTCTCACCGTTCTCACACTTTTCACCGTTTTCTCTAAATCCTGACCCTATAACCACATGTTTGTTTATTAAATTATCAAAACTTCCAATTTGATATATTAATCTAGGATTTATATGAGGTATTGTCCATTTATTAAGTAGATCAAGGTCTTGAGGTATATCATATTCCTCATTAGTACTATTTTTAATAGTACTATTTCTCTTAAAGAGATTTAACATTATGAAAATTAAAGTATTGAAACAAGACATACAATTGCCAGTTTAAAATTCCAACCCTGCCAGTTTATGTTTTAACCATTTTAGAAAAACCTTTTTATAATATAAGTACCATGTTATCAAAGGATGTTACTGGGCCATGCTTCAATACTTTAGGGGCTTTAGCCCATCATGATTATTATAAATAAAACAAAATTTAAATTGTTACCTAAGAACACCAAAAGGATCTTCAAGTCGGAAGATTTTATTCAAACTTCAAAATATATTACAAGTGCAGAAATTAGAGAGAGAGAAGAGAGGGGCAAAGATTGCGTGCCTCTTACAAAAACAACTAATCCTATATATAGGAAAACTAAGACATAAGCAAACAAAAACCAAAAAGGAAGAACGGACGAAAAATCAAAAAGAAAAGCAAAAGCAAATGCTTTTAAAAAGCAAAAGTTAAAGGGGCTCTATTATTGCCCAAAGTGCCGTGTATCATGGCCAACTTTTTTCATTTTTTCAAAGATGCCCATTATGAGTGGGGCCTTGGTGTCGACTCAATTATTTGTCTTTTTTCTTTTCTTCCTCTGGTTCTTTCTTTGGGGTAAATTCTTCTACCACCGTTTGAAGATATACTTCAAGATCATCATCCAGACGTATTTCTGGAATTTCCTCTATTGGTTGAGATTCTCCTGCTAAACATGAGAAACGGTTGTTCTCATCTTCTTGACTGGCAGATGAGATTGACATAGCTTTGGAGGAGCTTTCAGCAGTTGATTCAAAAAACCTTTTCAACTCCTTCTTCATTTATTCTTTGTATAATTCCAGCATATCAGCCTTTGATGTAATTGAGGCTGCTTGTTTTTCTTGAATCCTTCTTGTCATTTGTTCGAAGGGACTCGGAAGCTGTCTTTGTTGTCTTTTATTGATTTGAGTTCTATAATACTCAGTTTTATTAGTGATCAATTTTATAGTATCTTGACCTTCCAATTCTTTAGTAGAGTTATTAACTCTTATCATTTTGGACCAGAACTTTGTATAACTAGCTCTTTTGAGACAGGGAATATTATCCCTCAGGGTATGACCTGTTGTGGGTTTCCATTTCCAAATCCATGGTATGGAAAACTCTATAAAAAAGTACATTGAGGCTATTCCCTCAAACCAAGTTTTATTATATTCGGCTTCTATAAGGTCTGGAGAGACAGCTACCCATTCTTGGTAGAGACCTTTAAATGGTTCAGGAAGAATTTGAACCGATGGACCATATAACATAAACCATCTTTGAAACCAACTTGGGATTCCATCTTTATAAATTTTGTCACTCACCTTTATGAACCATGAGTGCTTCTTGCTGGGATTTTGATAAAATAAACATTTTTCAAAACTTTGAATGTAATCCCAGTAATTGTATTTATAAATTTGATTGTTAGGATTTATCACTTCCTTTTCATTCAAAGTATTTAATCCCCATTTTTGAGGAGATAGAAGATGTTTTATAAAAATTTTACTGAAATTAAATGATCTTTTATTATCTGCTGGGTAAAAGTGTCTTATTTCAGCAGACTCAGAAATTTGAACAATACTTTCATAGTATTGCCTTGGTTTATAAGAAGTAACGTCATATGATGCTGGTTCTAAATATTTTTGCATTAAAAACCAAGGATCATCAAAAAACTTATTATCTTCTTGGTTAAGAAGAATTATTTTCTTCTGTCTATCGGATATAACCCATTCATCATCATCATCTTCTTGTGCTATATTAGCATAGGAGAGAGCCTTTGAGGCTTCTTGGGCTTTTATAATAGCCTGTTCTTCTTCTTGGGCTTTTATTATAGCCATGATCTTTTCGTATGATGGATCATTAGGACTTATCTGGATTCCCCTGTTATTATTTGAACTATTTGAAGCAATATTAGAGGCTATGAGCCTTCTGCTTCCTTGCTGGGCCAAAACTAAATTTTGGCCTCTTCCTCTTCCCCTGCCTCTTCCCATGTATGATGTGGGAAAAGGTTGTTTTCCTCTATTATGAGGAATCATTCCTGAAAATATAAAATCAGGCTGATGAGATTATTTCTCACTTTCTTCAAGAATCTTTATTTGATTCTTAAAATGATGTAATTTGGTAAATTGTTCTGAAAGTCTATTAATTCTTTCAGCTGGATGAATACTATAATTATTCATCAAATCATGGATTCTGTATTGAGTAACTCTTATCAAGACATTATAGTCATCAATTTCATTTTGAATATTATTAAAAACTATTTTCAGGGGTCCTTTGATCTTTGACATTTAAACCTGCAAATTAAACAGAAGCTATTATCTTCAAATATTCTCTAGTTAGAAAATCTGGAAGACTATTTTCTTCTCCTTTTTTATATTGAATTTCAAAATCAAATGGAGCTAATTGAGATTGCCATCTAGCAAACATTTGTTTAGAAACATCATGTTTAAAATCTTTTTGAAACATGAATTTAGCTGCTTGACAATCAGTTTTTATTATAAATTTTTGATTATATAAATCATCTTGAAACTTTAAAACACATTTCAAAATGGCTAAAATTTCTTTGGCAATAGTAGCATATTTTTTCTGGCTTTCAAGCCATTTTCCTGAATGAAACCTAACAAGATATTCTTGCTTTGTTTCTGGATGAATTTGTTTTAATATTCCTCCATAACCTATTTCTGAGGCATCTGTTTCTATAATTTTCTCCCAATTGGGATTAGCAATGGTCATACAAGGAAGACCTAAAACTCTCTTTTTTATTTTTATAACAGCTTGAGTATGATTTTCATCCCAAGGGTTAGGATTCTTCTTTAATCTATCATATAAAATAGAAGAATCTTTAGCTAAATCATGGTAATAAGGAGCTATATAATTTAAACTTCCTAAGAACCTTTGTAATTGAGTTTTATCAGTTATTTTATCAGGAAACTTAGAAGCAAATTCTATACTTCTATTGATAGGAACTATTTTCCCTTTTTCTATTATATGACCTAAAAATCTGATACTTGTTTGAAAGAGCATCATTTTAGGACTAGATATAACTAATCCATTTTTAATAATAATGGTTTTAAATATATCTAGGTGCTTAAAATGAGTTTCAATGTCTTTTGAAAACACCAGTATATCATCTATATAAACAATTATAAAACTTGAAAAGGGAATGAATATTTCATTCATAATTTTCTGAAATTCTGAAGGGGCATTCTTCAGACCAAAAGGCATAACATTCCATTCATATTGTCCAAAAGGAACATTAAAAGCAGTCTTATATCTGTCTTTTTTATCAATTTGTATTTGCCAATACCCAGATTTTAAATCAAATTTTGAGAATATTAAAGCATCATATAACCTATCTAATAAATCCTTTTTATTAGGAATTGGATATCTAATCCATTTCAAAACTTTATTCAGAGGTTTATAATTTATAACTAATCTAGGAACACCTCTTTCAATCTCAGAATGTTTATTAACATAAAATGCAGTACATGACCAAGGAGACTTTGAAGGATATATCAATCCTTTTTGTTGTAATGACTCAATCTCCTTTTTACATAATTCTAAATATTCAGAGTTCATCTGACAAGGTCTTGCCTTGGTAGGAATATTACTTTCTATAAAATCATCTTCATATGGCAAAGAAACAATATGTTGTTTTCTATTCCAAAAAGCATTTGGATGATCATTACATATTTCTATATTGAACTGATTTTTTATAGTTTCAATTTTTAATATTAACTTAGGGTTTTTTAGTTTTTCCTCAATCGTATTAATATTAATTTCTTCTTTAAGAAAATTTATTTGATTAGTTTTAGCTTGTATAAGAAACTCATTCAAATATTTTTCAAAAGGTTGGGTTATAAACTCAAAATATAATTCTTTGTTATTATAAACAGCTTTGAATCCTTTTTTATTAACTTCTTTTAAAGGAAAATTTTTTGAAAGAAATGGAGTTCCTAATATAACTTCATTTGTTATATTTTTAACAAGAACAAATGATAAAGGAATACATTCTCCATTATTGCAAATTTTTGCATTAGGGATTTTATATTCTACTCACATATCTTGTCTATTAGCTGCCTTTAAAATATGAGTAGTCTTTTCAAAATATTTTGTAGGAATAAATCCTTCCCTTAAACAATTTAAATCTGCTCCAGAATCTATGAGAGCAACAAAATTCTTTTTAAAAGTATTCTGGATTAAAAGGGTTACCTTAACTAACCATTTCTGGGAAATAAATTTTTCTATTTTATTAAGAAATTCTTCTCCTTTATTTTTAATAATCAAAGGAGGAAAATTCTTATCATAACTCTTAGTAGGACTAGTAATAGGAGAAGGAATTTTATAAGATGTTTCTCCTATTTCATGAGTAGAGGATTTATAAAAAGATTCATCAACTATGATTTTCTCTTCAAGATTTACTATTCTTTTTTCAAAACTAGAATTTTTTTTTTTAAATAAACAATTTCCTGTTTTAAATTGTTAATTTCAACATTTAAATCTTCTGTTGTAGAAGAACTATTTTTTCGATTATTTAATATATTATGAACATATTTCATGGAATAAGGACCTTCAGGCTCCTCTATTCTTTTTTGAACTTCTTTATTATGAAGTTCTTCATTTTGATATAACATCTGAAGAATTTTTAATTTTTCTTCTGGACTTCTAATTTTGTTCAAAACATTTTCCAGAATATTACTATCTATAACATTTATTTCATTATCATTAATATTATTGTCCTGAAATTGAGACATAACTTTATATAACATTTCATTATCAGAAACTATTTTATTACAACAATTTTCTTGACAATTTTCAGAACAAGAACTTTCCTCAGTACTATAATCTGAAGATTCTTCAGAATCAAAAATCTTATATAATTCATTTTTGATATTTTCTTCTATATCTAAACTATTTATTTTATTTTTAAAAGTTTTTCTTTGGCTACATTCATTAGCCTTATGACCTTTCTTCTTGCATATATAGCAAGTAGGAACCCATTTTTCTCTTCTTTGAGTTTTTCTCCTTTCTCTTTTTTCCCTACGTTTCTGGAAATATTTTTCCCTTCTATATTTTTTATAATATTTTTCATTATCAAAACTTTTTTCTTTGGTACAATCCATACCAAATTGTTCACAAAATTCTCCTAACTGTCTTTTCTCTGTTAGGCTTTGTTTTTTAATTTGTTGATTTAATTTTAACTCATTACATAGGGCTAAACCTTCTTGAACACAGACTCCTATTAGTCTGCCATAAGTATAACTATCATAAGGGATTTGAATATTATTACCCCTAAGGACTTTTCTTACTCTTTCAGCAAATAAAGACGGAAGACCATCAATGAATTTAGACTTCCAATGAGAACTATTATTCTCTGGGAGTTCATAAACTCTACTTAAAAATACATCTTTATACCATCTAAAAGAGGTTAAAGTATGACATTTAAGCCCATTTAACAAGGTTCTAATAGTTTCAGAATTATCAGACCATCTACCTGTAAAATGTTCTATAATAGTTAGTATTAAAGTGTAGACAGCATCAGAAACTTTATTTTCACCATCTTGCCTATAATGTTTATAAATTTGATCTTGTTTATCACTTATATAATTATCCCACCATCCTTTTAACTGACCTGTAAATCCTGCAGTTATCATTTTACAGGTTACTTCATCAGTATTAGAATTATTTTTAGCTATGGTGGCGTACATTAACATTCTATGAGTCATAGTATAAACCTGTCTATCTGTATAGCCATCTAAATTCCATTCATAAATGGCTTTCCCACTATAAGAATTATTTATTTCTAATTCTTGTTCCTCATGAAGAACATCTTGAGGAGTAGGCCTAGGATAATAATATAATCTTTGTCTAGGTTTATCAGAATACTTATTATTATAATTATCATAACTCTTATGCTTTCTACCTTTTCCAAATTTATTTATAGAATCAGTAACATAAGCTTCATGCGTTTCATTATCCATGTTTTCCATATCACTTAGCACATTAATTTGGACATTTGAAAACTTTTCTTTTATAATTTCTATTAAGTCATCCATAGACTTAAGCTCTTCTTCAGGTTTCATTTTATAATTATTTATCTCGGGAGGAGGCTGAATAGTAGCTTTAGCCAATATAATTGACTCAGGTTCAGGTTCAGGAATCTTAGTATTACTAGATTCTCCTATTTCCTTTTCTTGAAAAACCTTATCAATTTTATTATTTATTTCCTGAAGATTTTCAGATAAATTCTTTAAACATAAATTTGTATAATTGTTTTGTTGTATAATATGATTAACATGAGAAATAGTGACAGTCATTAACCCACTACTTAAAGCTTTTTTAAAAGCAGCAAAATGAATTATATCATTTTCTTTTGTCATTTCAAAATCATTCTGAGGAGGAAATAGAGATTTTGTTATTTCTCCTGTAATTAATTTATAATGTTTCTCAATAACAGAGATATATTTCAAAGAATATTTGTTTATAAACCAAACAGGAAATTCTATAATTTCCTGGATATTCTCTAAATCTTTATAAAATTCTCTTCCTAGTTCAAATCTTTTTTCTCTAGAGTATGACTCAAAAAACCAATCTTTAAATGGTTGCCAAACAGGATGTCTAAAATTTTTACAATTTTTTTGTCTAATGACAGATCCATGACTAAAATCGAGTTTTTCTTTATTCATTGTAAATTAAAGCTCATTTGTGTGACCGTATCATCCTCACTAACAGGTTGGTATATTCCTGAAACAAAATTATTATCAATATTTAAATTTTCTACTCTATTTCTTATTTGAGAAATAGAGGCTCTCGAAGACTCTGGTACGATCCTCCTCGTTATGGTATCAGAGCCATGAAATCAAAGGAAGTTATTGTATGTCTTGTTTCAATACTTTAATTTTCATAATGTTAAATCTCTTTAAGAGAAATAGTACTATTAAAAATAGTACTAATGAGGAATATGATATACCTCAAGACCTTGATCTACTTAATAAATGGACAATACCTCATATAAATCCTAGATTAATATATCAAATTGGAAGTTTTGATAATTTAATAAACAAACATGTGGTTAAAACCACTGAAGAATCAGTTTCTATAAAAGATGAAGAAATGATAATAAAATTGTTAAATATGTCTGACATAAACAGACATAAAAAAGATTATAATTTTATGCATGTTGGTTTAGTTCAAGTTGCTTTTAAACCATTAACGTTAAAAGGCTTGCCAGAAAGTTTTATAGCTGTGTTACGAGATGCTCGTAACCTAAACTGGAAACAATCATTGATGGGTATTATAGAAACCAGTCTGGCACATGGTCCAGTTTATTTTAATGTTTATCCTGATGTTCATTTATCCTTAACAGATAAAAATATTGATGATGCTTTAACTTTATATGTTAAAACACATGGTTATAATTATGCTGAAGGATCTGAAGTTATATGTATTTGTTATAGAATATATTATAGATTACTTACTACTATGAATGCTAGATGTAAAAGAGTTGATAAATCTAGTGATGAAACTATATTAATAGAAACAAATTATGGAAAATCTAATATTTCTATAAGAAGACCAGTTAAATGGGAAGAAATTACTTTCCCTGAAAATTGGGTGATTAATAGAGCTGTTAAAATACCACCTCAAATAAATCATAAATTAAGGAGATTAATAGAAACTCCTGAAGGAAATGTAGAAATAGAATTTGAAGAAGAAAGAAAGGATAAAAAACTTTTAAAATCTATTTCTTCTAGGTCTTATATATCACCTCTTGATTATAAAGTGGATCTACCAGAGTCTTCGAGAGCCTCTACTTCTCAAATAAGAAATAGAGTAGAAAATTTAAATATTGATAATAATTTTGTTTCAGGAATATACCAACCTGTTAGTGAGGATGATACGGTCTCACAAATGAGCTTTAATTTACAATGAATAAAGAAAAACTCGATTTTAGTCATGGATCTGTCATTAGACAAAAAATTTGTAAAAATTTTAGACATCCTGTTTGGCAACCATTTAAAGATTGGTTTTTTGAGTCATACTCTAGAGAAAAAAGATTTGAACTAGGAAGAGAATTTTATAAAGATTTAGAGAATATCCAGGAAATTATAGAATTTCCTGTTTGGTTTATAAACAAATATTCTTTTAAATATATCTCTGTTATTGAGAAACATTATAAATTAATTACAGGAGAAATAACAAAATCTCTATTTCCTCCTCAGAATGATTTTGAAATGACAAAAGAAAATGATATAATTCATTTTGCTGCTTTTAAAAAAGCTTTAAGTAGTGGGTTAATGACTGTCACTATTTCTCATGTTAATCATATTATACAACAAAACAATTATACAAATTTATGTTTAAAGAATTTATCTGAAAATCTTCAGGAAATAAATAATAAAATTGATAAGGTTTTTCAAGAAAAGGAAATAGGAGAATCTAGTAATACTAAGATTCCTGAACCTGAACCTGAGTCAATTATATTGGCTAAAGCTACTATTCAGCCTCCTCCTGAGATAAATAATTATAAAATGAAACCTGAAGAAGAGCTTAAGTCTATGGATGACTTAATAGAAATTATAAAAGAAAAGTTTTCAAATGTCCAAATTAATGTGCTAAGTGATATGGAAAACATGGATAATGAAACGCATGAAGCTTATGTTACTGATTCTATAAATAAATTTGGAAAAGGTAGAAAGCATAAGAGTTATGATAATTATAATAATAAGTATTCTGATAAACCTAGACAAAGATTATATTATTATCCTAGGCCTACTCCTCAAGATGTTCTTCATGAGGAACAAGAATTAGAAATAAATAATTCTTATAGTGGGAAAGCCATTTATGAATGGAATTTAGATGGCTATACAGATAGACAGGTTTATACTATGACTCATAGAATGTTAATGTACGCCACCATAGCTAAAAATAATTCTAATACTGATGAAGTAACCTGTAAAATGATAACTGCAGGATTTACAGGTCAGTTAAAAGGATGGTGGGATAATTATATAAGTGATAAACAAGATCAAATTTATAAACATTATAGGCAAGATGGTGAAAATAAAGTTTCTGATGCTGTCTACACTTTAATACTAACTATTATAGAACATTTTACAGGTAGATGGTCTGATAATTCTGAAACTATTAGAACCTTGTTAAATGGGCTTAAATGTCATACTTTAACCTCTTTTAGATGGTATAAAGATGTATTTTTAAGTAGAGTTTATGAACTCCCAGAGAATAATAGTTCTCATTGGAAGTCTAAATTCATTGATGGTCTTCCGTCTTTATTTGCTGAAAGAGTAAGAAAAGTCCTTAGGGGTAATAATATTCAAATCCCTTATGATAGTTATACTTATGGCAGACTAATAGGAGTCTGTGTTCAAGAAGGTTTAGCCCTATGTAATGAGTTAAAATTAAATCAACAAATTAAAAAACAAAGCCTAACAGAGAAAAGACAGTTAGGAGAATTTTGTGAACAATTTGGTATGGATTGTACCAAAGAAAAAAGTTTTGATAATGAAAAATATTATAAAAAATATAGAAGGGAAAAATATTTCCAGAAACGTAGGGAAAAAAGAGAAAGGAGAAAAACTCAAAGAAGAGAAAAATGGGTTCCTACTTGCTATATATGCAAGAAGAAAGGTCATAAGGCTAATGAATGTAGCCAAAGAAAAACTTTTAAAAATAAAATAAATAGTTTAGATATAGAAGAAAATATCAAAAATGAATTATATAAGATTTTTGATTCTGAAGAATCTTCAGATTATAGTACTGAGGAAAGTTCTTGTTCTGAAAATTGTCAAGAAAATTGTTGTAATAAAATAGTTTCTGATAATGAAATGTTATATAAAGTTATGTCTCAATTTCAGGACAATAATATTAATGATAATGAAATAAATGTTATAGATAGTAATATTCTGGAAAATGTTTTGAACAAAATTAGAAGTCCAGAAGAAAAATTAAAAATTCTTCAGATGTTATATCAAAATGAAGAACTTCATAATAAAGAAGTTCAAAAAAGAATAGAGGAGCCTGAAGGTCCTTATTCCATGAAATATGTTCATAATATATTAAATAATCGAAAAAATAGTTCTTCTACAACAGAAGATTTAAATGTTGAAATTAACAATTTAAAACAGGAAATTGTTTATTTAAAAAAAAAAATTCTAGTTTTGAAAAAAGAATAGTAAATCTTGAAGAGAAAATCATAGTTGATGAATCTTTTTATAAATCCTCTACTCATGAAATAGGAGAAACATCTTATAAAATTCCTTCTCCTATTACTAGTCCTACTAAGAGTTATGATAAGAATTTTCCTCCTTTGATTATTAAAAATAAAGGAGAAGAATTTCTTAATAAAATAGAAAAATTTATTTCCCAGAAATGGTTAGTTAAGGTAACCCTTTTAATCCAGAATACTTTTAAAAAGAATTTTGTTGCTCTCATAGATTCTGGAGCAGATTTAAATTGTTTAAGGGAAGGATTTATTCCTACAAAATATTTTGAAAAGACTACTCATATTTTAAAGGCAGCTAATAGACAAGATATGTGAGTAGAATATAAAATCCCTAATGCAAAAATTTGCAATAATGGAGAATGTATTCCTTTATCATTTGTTCTTGTTAAAAATATAACAAATGAAGTTATATTAGGAACTCCATTTCTTTCAAAAAATTTTCCTTTAAAAGAAGTTAATAAAAAAGGATTCAAAGCTGTTTATAATAACAAAGAATTATATTTTGAGTTTATAACCCAACCTTTTGAAAAATATTTGAATGAGTTTCTTATACAAGCTAAAACTAATCAAATAAATTTTCTTAAAGAAGAAATTAATATTAATACGATTGAGGAAAAACTAAAAAACCCTAAGTTAATATTAAAAATTGAAACTATAAAAAATCAGTTCAATATAGAAATATGTAATGATCATCCAAATGCTTTTTGGAATAGAAAACAACATATTGTTTCTTTGCCATATGAAGATGATTTTATAGAAAGTAATATTCCTACCAAGGCAAGACCTTGTCAGATGAACTCTGAATATTTAGAATTATGTAAAAAGGAGATTGAGTCATTACAACAAAAAGGATTGATATATCCTTCAAAGTCTCCTTGGTCATGTACTGCATTTTATGTTAATAAACATTCTGAGATTGAAAGAGGTGTTCCTAGATTAGTTATAAATTATAAACCTCTGAATAAAGTTTTGAAATGGATTAGATATCCAATTCCTAATAAAAAGGATTTATTAGATAGGTTATATGATGCTTTAATATTCTCAAAATTTGATTTAAAATCTGGGTATTGGCAAATACAAATTGATAAAAAAGACAGATATAAGACTGCTTTTAATGTTCCTTTTGGACAATATGAATGGAATGTTATGCCTTTTGGTCTGAAGAATGCCCCTTCAGAATTTCAGAAAATTATGAATGAAATATTCATTCCCTTTTCAAGTTTTATAATTGTTTATATAGATGATATACTGGTGTTTTCAAAAGACATTGAAACTCATTTTAAGCACCTAGATATATTTAAAACCATTATTATTAAAAATGGATTAGTTATATCTAGTCCTAAAATGATGCTCTTTCAAACAAGTATCAGATTTTTAGGTCATATAATAGAAAAAGGGAAAATAGTTCCTATCAATAGAAGTATAGAATTTGCTTCTAAGTTTCCTGATAAAATAACTGATAAAACTCAATTACAAAGGTTCTTAGGAAGTTTAAATTATATAGCTCCTTATTACCATGATTTAGCTAAAGATTCTTCTATTTTATATGATAGATTAAAGAAGAATCCTAACCCTTGGGATGAAAATCATACTCAAGCTGTTATAAAAATAAAAAAGAGAGTTTTAGGTCTTCCTTGTATGACCATTGCTAATCCCAATTGGGAGAAAATTATAGAAACAGATGCCTCAGAAATAGGTTATGGAGGAATATTAAAACAAATTCATCCAGAAACAAAGCAAGAATATCTTGTTAGGTTTCATTCAGGAAAATGGCTTGAAAGCCAGAAAAAATATGCTACTATTGCCAAAGAAATTTTAGCCATTTTGAAATGTGTTTTAAAGTTTCAAGATGATTTATATAATCAAAAATTTATAATAAAAACTGATTGTCAAGCAGCTAAATTCATGTTTCAAAAAGATTTTAAACATGATGTTTCTAAACAAATGTTTGCTAGATGGCAATCTCAATTAGCTCCATTTGATTTTGAAATTCAATATAAAAAAGGAGAAGAAAATAGTCTTCCAGATTTTCTAACTAGAGAATATTTGAAGATAATAGCTTCTGTTTAATTTGCAAGTTTAAATGTCAAAGATCAAAGGACCCCTGAAAATAGTTTTTAATAATATTCAAAATGAAATTGATGACTATAATGTCTTGATAAGAGTTACTCAATACAGAATCCATGATTTGATGAATAATTATAGTATTCATCCAGCTGAAAGAATTAATAGACTTTCAGAACAATTTACCAAATTACATCATTTTAAGAATCAAATAAAGATTCTTGAAGAAAGTGAGAAAATAATCTCATCAGCCTGATTTTATATTTTCAGGAATGATTCCTCATAATAGAGGAAAACAACCTTTTCCCACATCATACATGGGAAGAGGCAGGGGAAGAGGAAGAGGCCAAAATTTAGTTTTGGCCCAGCAAGGAAGCAGAAGGCTCATAGCCTCTAATATTGCTTCAAATAGTTCAAATAATAACAGGGGAATCCAGATAAGTCCTAATGATCCATCATACGAAAAGATCATGGCTATAATAAAAGCCCAAGAAGAAGAACAGGCTATTATAAAAGCCCAAGAAGCCTCAAAGGCTCCCTCCTATGCTAATATAGCACAAGAAGATGATGATGATGAATGGGTTATATCCGATAGACAGAAGAAAATAATTCTTCTGAACCAAGAAGATAATAAGTTTTTTGATGATCCTTGGTTTTTAATGCAAAAATATTTAGAACCAGCATCATATGACGTTACTTCTTATAAACCAAGGCAATACTATGAAAGTATTGTTCAAATTTCTGAGTCTGCTGAAATAAGACACTTTTACCCAGCAGATAATAAAAGATCATTTAATTTCCGTAAAATTTTTATAAAACATCTTCTATCTCCTCAAAAATGGGGATTAAATACTTTGAATGAAAAGGAAGTGATAAATCCTAACAATCAAATTTATAAATACAATTACTGGGATTACATTCAAAGTTTTGAAAAATGTTTATTTTATCAAAATCCCAGCAAGAAGCACTCATGGTTCATAAAGGTGAGTGACAAAATTTATAAAGATGGAATCCCAAGTTGGTTTCAAAGATGGTTTATGTTATATGGTCCATCGGTTCAAATTCTTCCTGAACCATTTAAAGGTCTCTACCAAGAATGGGTAGCTGTCTCTCCAGACCTTATAGAAGCCGAATATAATAAAACTTGGTTTGAGGGAATAGCCTCAATGTACTTTTTTATAGAGTTTTCCATACCATGGATTTGGAAATGGAAACCCACAACAGGTCATACCCTGAGGGATAATATTCCCTGTCTCAAAAGAGCTAGTTATACAAAGTTCTGGTCCAAAATGATAAGAGTTAATAACTCTACTAAAGAATTGGAAGGTCAAGATACTATAAAATTGATCACTAATAAAACTGAGTATTATAGAACTCAAATCAATAAAAGACAACAAAGACAGCTTCCGAGTCCCTTCGAACAAATGACAAGAAGGATTCAAGAAAAACAAGCAGCCTCAATTACATCAAAGGCTGACATGCTGGAATTATACAAAGAAGAAATGAAGAAGGAGTTGAAAAAGTTTTTTGAATCAACTGCTAAAAGCTCCTCCAAAGCTATGTCAATCTCATCTGCCAGTCAAGAAGATGAGAACAACCGTTTCTCATGTTTAGCAGGAGAATCTCAACCAATAGAGGAAATTCCAGAAATACGTCTGGATGATGATCTTGAAGTATATCTTCAAACGGTGGTAGAAGAATTTACCCCAAAGAAAGAACCAGAGGAAGAAAAGAAAAAAGACAAATAATTGAGTCGACACCAAGGCCCCACTCATAATGGGCATCTTTGAAAAAATGAAAAAAGTTGGCCATGATACACGGCACTTTGGGCAATAATAGAGCCCCTTTAACTTTTGCTTTTTAAAAGCATTTGCTTTTGCTTTTCTTTTTGATTTTTCATCCGTTCTTCCTTTTTGGTTTTTGTTTGCTTATGTCTTAGTTTTCCTATATATAGGATTAGTTGTTTTTGTAAGAGGCACGCAATCTTTGCCCCTCTCTTCTCTCTCTCTCTAATTTCTGCACTTGTAATATATTTTGAAGTTTGAATAAAATCTTCCGACTTGAAGATCCTTTTGGTGTTTTTAGGTAACAATTTAAATTTTGTTTTATTTATAATAATCATGATGGGCTAAAGCCCCTAAAGTATTGAAGCATGGCTCAGTAACATCCTTTGATAACATGGTACTTATATTATAAAAAGGTTTTTCTAAAATGGTTAAAACATAAACTGGCAGGGTTGGAATTTTAAACTGGCAATTGTATGTCTTGTTTCAATACTTTAATTTTCATAATGTTAAATCTCTTTAAGAGAAATAGTACTATTAAAAATAGTACTAATGAGGAATATGATATACCTCAAGACCTTGATCTACTCAATAAATGGACAATACCTCATATAAATCCTAGATTAATATATCAAATTGGAAGTTTTGATAATTTAATAAACAAACATGTGGTTATAGGGTCAGGATTTAGAGAAAACGGTGAAAAGTGTGAGAACGGTGAGAACGCTTATGGGTCGTCCGATCAAAACAATCCATGGACTATATTGCGCGGTGGCGTTTTCGTAAATAACATCAATTTTATTATGTGGGACGCGCTTCATTAAGGGTAAAAGGGTCTTTTACCGCTCATATTCAAAACGCCATCAAATGATAACACGCCATTCAAAAAAATAAAACGCCATTAAAAACAAAACGCCAAAAATTACTCATAAAACGCGTTGGATATTACAGGAAGATGAAACAACACAGTAACTGAATTTAAGTTGTTAACATTTATTAGAAGAAAATTCCCTCCTAAATTACGCACCAAAAACATCATTATATAAACGAGGTAAAACATAACTTCCATAATCACTTCAATCTACCAATTTCTGCAAAAAAACATCTTTAACCAAAAACGTCAAATTAACCAAAACACCAAAAATGGCAACAATCGTTTCGTGGAGATACACTCTGGCAATCAGGCGATTCGTCCTTTGTTTTGACAACAGAAGGAGGGTGTATGTTAAGACGGTCAGGGTAATTCTGAAGATGAAAGAAGACATACAGATGGGGATCTTATCCCTTGGCATCGCTCAAGACAACGAATGCCATGAAACACATATGCTTATGAAAGCATTAACCAGAAAATTTGGACCAATCAAAACAGATGTGAAGCCGGACCCAGTCATGACATCATGGCGTTTTGATGATGAAACAGACATGGTGACCGTTACATACGACAGCGGAGAGCAGGAAGTCTACTGGCTAGAAAACATCATGACAAAGCAGAGTCTTGGTTTCATGGTAGAATTGCATAACGCCACTTGTACCAACACATAAATAGACTCAAAATTGAAGTTAATGCAAGACATGTTCAAGTGGAGGCTTCAGAATCTTCAGGAACAATAAGCTGATGAAGGTGAAGGTGATGACATGGATGAAGATCCAGATGAAGACTCCGAGGAGGAAGAAGATGACGCAAGTGATGGATACTTTTCGGATAAAGTACCTTCTGACGAAGGCTTTTAATTTTTTTTCCTCTTTTTTTTTCTTCTGTGTAATCTTTTTTTTAAAGATAATTAAATTATATATTTCTCTCTTTATTATCAAAACGCCAAAAAAATACTAAAAATGGTTATTCCTTACAAAACGCCAAAAATAACAAAAAAACATTTTTCCTGCTTAATATTTTATTTACTCCGTTATTGTATTTTGTCATCTTGGTCTGCATAACGCCATTTAAAAAAACGCCAAACTTAGAAGATGGGACGTCTATCACCTATAAAACTGATAAAAGCTGATCAACACAGTAAATACAAAAATAGTAACTGAAAAGACAGTTACTTTATTACTATCATTTATTACAAATAAAAAAGTCCCGCCTAAACTACGCGCCAAAAAACTCATATAAGAGAGGGGTCTATACACAATGAAATTGATGAAACCTAGAAAACACAAACGCCATATCCTCTAGAAACCACTCACTTTAAAACGCCAAAAAATGTTAGTTAAAAAACCACAGATGGCAAAGCTTTCACTGAATGGATTCTTCTTCTGAGAGGGTTATCTCAATAATATTTTGCTGAATGAGATGGACAAATATTCAAGAAAAAGAGACTGATGACAGTGATATGTCATCATGTGAGCTTTGTTCTTGATGAATATAGGCATGGAATAAAGGGATCAACACAAGGGTAAAATGCTATTTTGGACTCCATTATTACAAATTGCATCAAGCAAGAGTTGATCTTCAATGACATGCCACCAAACAAGAATATCACACCAAAACACAGGATGCCACTAAGCAGCTTCGTCTAAAAAATACGGGGTTTATGTAGGAAAGTTGGCATCTAGCTAAGGTATTCAAAAGGTTCAAAACGCAAAACCAAATTCAAGAAGGAGCTAATGACAGTGAAGATTCGGAAGAGAAATTAGATTACCATTTTTAATTTTTTTCTTTTTCATTTTATATTGTTTTGTTATCAAGTTATCTGTTGTTTTGTTATCTAATTTTCTACAAATAAAATACATTAATATATAAAACGCCAAAACTGCAAACACCAAAACGCTAGTAGTGTGAAAACTGTGAGAACGGGTGCTGGCAAAGCAACTAGTCAAATGTATTAAACGCCAAAAAATTCATTAAACGCCCAAAAAAAACATTTGGTCTTATTGTTAACTTATGAAAATATTAATGACTCGTAGTGAATATTATACAAAACGCCATAAAACGCCAAAAAAATTGACCAAAAAACGCTATAACGCCAAAAAATTATATATGTGACACAAAAACAATTAATTCAACGCCAAAAAGTTTAATAAATACAATTAACGCCAAAAAAATCTTAGACGCCAGAAAATGTTATAGCGCGTTAGGAAAATAAAAGAAGATTGAAAAGACAAAAAAAATCGGACCCTGATCATGTCCCGCGCCACCTGTTAGGCCAGGATGCGTTCTCACCGTTCTCACACTTTTGAGTGTTTTCTCCTGATCCCGTTTATATATATATATATATATATATATATATATATATATAGGGAGATGATCTTGAGAAAACTACATATAAATGAGAAAACTAGAAAACTAACTAAAAAAGCTAAAAACATACCAAATTTTTTTACAATTTTTTATAAAAAAATCGCTAATTTTTATATATAAAAAACAATTTCAAAAAAAAAAATTTTTGTTGTACTGCACATGTGCATTATATGTGTACTACACATGTGCACTATATCCGTAATAGTGCACATGTGCAATACAACAAAAAAAATTTATTTTTTTTTTGAAAATTTTTTTCCAGGCATAAAAACCTACGATTTTTTTATAAAAATTTTAAAAAAAATTGGTATGTTTTTTAGGCTTTTTTAGTTAGTTTTTTTGTTTTCTCATATATATATATATATATATCACACATAACAAATACAATATTTACTCTCTCTCTACAAGATCTCCCCCTCTCTTCCACACCACCACCCACCACCTCACACCGCCCGCCACCCACCGTCGGCCACCCACCACCCAACGCCGCCACCCGACATCACCACCACCATTCACCACCTCACCCAACATCATCACCATCATTCCCCCTAGCCTCTATTGCCTTCAATTTACCGTCTCTCTCTTCCTCTCTCTCAATTTCTCTCTAACCCCAACTACTACCACCGGCCCCATCGCCACCATATGTCGTCTTTCTTTCTCTTTCTCTCTCTCTCTCTCTCTCACACACACAAGAGCACACCTATCTCAACTCGATCCGGCCACTGCATAGGTATAACAACCTTCCTGAAATTTTTCTGACACCCTAAAATATATTAAAATATTCCCATATGTCTTAAAATACACCCCGTATGTGAAAACCGAGCCCAAAATACGATCTAGCATTAAAAATAAAATAAAAGCAAGAAAATAAAATCTGTCGCGGGGAGCGTAGCCTTTGACTACTGCCTACGCGGGCCGCGAGCGATCAACTACGAGGCCTCACCCGGTGGTGACACGTGGCAACACGTGTTGAACCTATACCGTGACCCGGATCAGCTACGGCCTAGACCCCCTACTACGCGGGCCGCGAGAAAACAAAAATCAGTCCCTATATAAGAGGGCATCGGGTCTTCAGTCGAAACTCGCTCACGATCTTTTCTTTCTCTCAAATTTCACATAGTAGGCATAATTCTCGGGTATAATACCCCCTAATTAACAAAGTTCTGCCCCGATGTAAGTATCATAACCCCGGTTACGTATTAGATACGCTGCCCGATTGATCCAGGGTTCCGTAACGGCTGTTGAGGTTCTGCCCGACGTAGTCGTTGGAATGTCGTATCGGGGAGGGTATAACTAATGTAAATATAAAGGGTTATTATACAAATGCGTGTGCATTGTGTAAATTATAGATAATCACCAGGAAACCTTAGAAGAAAACCTAAGTCAGCAATGTGAGTAATCTCCTTTTTGTAAACTGTTTTTACAAAACCTTAAATATTTTACAATGTGATTAAGCAGTGATTGAGTCTTTGTAGTTCTTCAATTACTGCTGGTATGTTGGGGTTTTGTATACAAAATGTGGAACACGTTACCATTGGACAACGAGTTAGCCAATGTGTAATATGACGCACCAGTCAGGATTGACAATACTGAATGAGTAATTGTGTAGAAATAAACAATGTGATTGCTCTCAATACTGTTAATAGATAAAACTCTTCTTGATTAAATTGGAATTCACTCACCAGTATTTCCCACTGACAAATGTTTTTAAAACGTGTTTCAGGTAACAAAATGTAAAAGCCAAATTAGAAGAAAGCCAACTGGAGAGCACTGACGGCTTGGAAAAATGTGGCTATAAAAGTTACCTAAAAGACGATGTTTTAAATAAAATAGGGTTTATCCCTATAAATATGTTGTAATAAGAAACTTGGGTTTTACCCATGTGATTATTAATATAAAATATGGTGGTTTTACTCTGATAAATATTTCCTAACTATGGTCCTGATGAAATTTCCGCTGCCAAAATGATAAATAATGATACCACCAAAACTGGTCTCGCAGCCGCCCGTTCCCGGGACAGATAGGGGGTGGGGGTTACGACAGAGGGTGGTATCAGAGCTAAGCCACTGATTCAGCCACAAAAGTGTTCTGCTGACACCAATACATTATTCAAATTGTTAGGAAATTAATTATGGAAATACGTGCATATCTGTATTTTATTGTTGTGTGTTATTTTACTATTTGTTAGTTTACAGTATGAGTGATCAAGGATCCTCAGACGCGTATCGTCAGTTGTCCGATTCACCTAGAAGTGAAGGTACCTCTTCCCAACCTGCCCTCTCTGGGTATTCAGCTGACCAGGAAGAAGGGATGTTTGTCTTTAAGGCTCAGTCTGAAGAGCCATTCCCTTAGAAAAAGAGAGGATGGTTCAGTAAGGGAGCATTTGAGCGTAGGAAAAGAATGCGAAAGTTGCAACAGCAAAGAGTCCTAGCAGCCGCTAAGCGAGAGTCAGATGCCCATACACAGGATGTGCTTAATAGGAGCTTAGCCAATTTTCATATCCTAGCAACAACAGCTGCCGACCCAAACCTAGAACAACTAGTAGCCCCACAACCCTTACCTTTATTCCCCACTCAGCCGATGGAGATAGTAGCAACCCCGAAAACCATGTCCAAATGCATGATTTCAACCCTGAGGAGATACCTAGGATACCAGCCCCTAATCCCTTAGATCCAGATTATGATTCATGGTTCGATGATCATAGGGATTATGTGCCACGCTACCACCTAAACGACGAACTCATGCCAAACTTAGCAGCCTATCCAGGTCTGGACCCTCTAGATCCCTACTACTATGATAACGATGAATACATTAGGGAGATCTTAGAGAATCCGTACCCTCAGGAGAATCCCATGCCCCAGTATCCAGACCCAGTACCAGCACCTGCACCCCCAATGAGTGCAGAAAATGTGCACGAGCTCCGGACTTTCGGAGAAGAGATTTTAGAGAGTAGTGAGAGGATGAGGCAGGTAGGAGAGCGACTCGTCTGGAAGTACGACGAGCGCAATATGGATTACTGGATGAATCCAGACCAATGAATGTGATGGTGGAGTTGGTAATAATAATAATAATAATAATAATAATAATATAATAATATATAATATGTTTGTATGAAAAAAAATAATATATATATATATATATATGTGTGTGTGTGTGTGTGTGTGTGTGTAATAATAATATATGATGTAGTATAGACCACTTCGTGGTTAACGATGCATAGTAGTATTGTAATTTTAATTCCAGTCTTAGTGTGTATTTAACGCATACTATAATAGAAAAGAGTAAAGTCGCAATGCTCGACGCTTTTGACCAATATATGTGTTGTGTGGTTATTGCCTAAATTATCAATTATTTTGTGATATTAATAATTGATAAATGTTTAAAATTCAGATGGACGACGAAGTAAATCAGAAAAACCAGAATAATGATAACCAGAGTAACATTAACCCGGATAATGAAAACCCGAACAAAAACAATAATGGAAACCAAGTGGATAACAGTGCCATGCAGCATATAGTGGCACAAGGGATAATAGATGCAATGCCATATATTATCAAAACGGTTAAGGAAGCGGAAAATAAAAGTAAACATGATAGCAAACGACCTTCTGAACCTGAAAACAGCGTGAACAATGGACCCGTACTTCAAGTGCCCATTCCCAAAAGAAGATGAACCGTGTCTTACGGTTGTTCTTATAAAGAATTCTGGTATTGTAAACCAATGGAATTCTCGGGCAATGAAGGGGTCGTTGCATCTCTACGCTGGATAGAAAAGACTGAGCAGTCTTAAGGATAAGTAAATGCGCGGAAGAGGATAAGATAATGTTTGCTTCCAACCTGTTTAAGAATTTAGCATTAGAATGGTGGAACACTATCCTCCAGTCTAGGGGAAGTGATAGAACTTACAATATGGAATGCGAGGAGTTTAAAAATATGGTAGAAAGGAAATTATGCCCTCCTAATGAAAAAGAACAGATAGCAAACAAATTCTTAAATCTTAGGATGATTGGGATAAATAGTAAGGGTTATACTACATTATTCTTTAAATATGCCCGAATAGTACCAACCCTTGCTTCCCCTGAACCCGTTTTAATCTCTCGTTACATCTGGGGATTAATTGGGGAGATTAGACATGTAGTCAAGGCAGCTAGACCTCAAACTATAGAAGAAGCAGTAGAACTAGCCAACACCTTGATAGATGAATTAGTCCGTACACGAGAAGAGGATCAAAGGAGGAACCTAACCCAGAAGCTTACCCAAGAATTCCGTTCTGGAAATTCTAACAGTGGGAGAAATGTAGGTTCTACCTCTGCACCCTACTGTAAGTATTTCAAAAGAAAGCATTCAGAAAGATGTTCCATATACTGTAACTTTTGCAAAATATCTGGACACAAGGAGGAAGACTGCAGGAAAAAGCCTAACAACAGGATATGCTACAACTGCGGAGAACAAGGTCATATCAAGCCTAACTGTCCAAAAATAGCTCCAGGAACACCAAGAATACTAAAAATGCTAGAGCATTTGTTCTAATTGCAGAAGAAGCAAAGATGATCCCAGATGTGATCACTGGTACGTTTTTAGCTAATGATGTTTTTGCTAAAGTATTATTTGACTCTGGTGCGAACCAAAGTTTTATTAATACTTCATTTTGCAAACTTCTTAATCAATCATTAACTAAACTCCCACAAGAATGTCTAGTAGAGACATCAAATGGGGAAACCATTAAGATTTCTGAAATCTTGCAGGGAGCAAGAATAGAAATTTTAAATCAGAAATTTATTGCAAATCTTTACCCAATGAAGCTGGCAGGATTTGATGTTGTATTAGGAATGGATTTGTTAATAGCCAAAAAAGCTAGTATTTTATGTGATCAAAAGTCAATTCAAGTAAATTCACCAAGGGGTGAAAAGATCATAATTAAAGGAAATAAAACCTCTAAATCCACAAAATTCATCTCTGTGATGAAAACAACAAGTTATATAAGGAAAGGATTATTAGTGTATTTGATTTCTATAATCACTAACACTAAAGGAAAAGAATTAAAGGATATTCCAGTAGTATCCCAGTTTTCAGATTTATTTCCAGAAGAGCTACAAGGACAACCTCCAGATAGGGAAGTTGAATTTAGAATCCACTTAATACCAGGAACCGCACCAATTGCCAAAGCACCTTACCGTTTGGCACCCGCAGAAATGCAAGAACTAAAGAAACAATTAGATGAATTGTTGGAAAAGGGATTTATACAACCAAGCTCATCGCCATGGGGAGCACCGATTTTGTTCGTTAAAAAGAAGGACGGATCAATGCGTATGTGCATTGATTACCGTGAATTAAACAAGGTCACGATTAAGAATCGGTATCCATTACCAAGAATAGATGATCTGTTTGATCAATTGCAAGAAGCACGATTTTTCTCTAAAATCGATTTAAGGTCAGGATATCATCAATTAAAGGTACAGGAAGAAGGCATTCCTAAGACCGCTTTCAGAACAAGGTATGGCCATTATGAATTTACTGTCATGCCATTCGGTTTAACCAATGCCCCAGCTGCATTTATGGACATGATGAACCGAATATCTAAGCCATATTTGGATAAATTCATAATTGTCTTTATAGATGATATTCTTATTTATTTCAAAAGCAAAGAAGATCATGCAAAGCATCTGCACGCACTTCTAAGTTTACTAAGAAAAGAAAAGCTTTATGCTAAGTTTTCGAAGTGTGAGTTCTGGTTAGAACAGGTACAATTTCTTGGACATTTCGTTAATCATGAAGGAATTCATGTAGATCCCACCAAGATCGAGGCGATTACCAAGTGGAAAACCCCTGAGTCACCAACCGAGGTTAGAAGTTTCTTAGGTTTGGCTGGTTATTATAGAAGATTTATTCGAGATTTTTTTAGAACAGCCATTCCCTTGACTAAGCTAACCTGTAAATCTATTAAGTTTGAATGGGGACAAAAACAGGAAGAAGCCTTTAGAATTCTTAAGCAAATATTAACCCATGCACCCATACTAGCATTACCAGAAGGAACTGAAGATTTGGTAATCTATTGTGACGCTTCCAAGTTAGGTTATGGATGTGTGTTAATGCAACGTCAAAAGGTTATAGCTTACACCTCTAGACAGCTTAAGAATCATGAAGAGAATTACTCGACCCATGATCTAGAATTAGGAGCTATAATTTTTGCCCTTAAGATTTGGAGACATTACCTTTACGGTAGTAAGTTTACCATATTCACCGACCATAAGAGTTTAAGGTATGTTTTTGGGCAAAAGGAATTGAATATGAGATAAAGACGCTGGATGGACATACTTAGTGATTTTGACTGTAATATCCAGTATCATGCAGGAAAGGCAAATGTAGTAGCAGATGCTTTAAGTCGGAAGTATCATGAAAAGCCAAAAAGAGTACGTTCTCTTAAGTTAATTCTGCAAGTAGATTTAAATGATCAGATTAGAAAGGCACAAGAATCAGTAATCAAGGATGATACTGAGAAACTGAAAGGAATGATTAAGGAATTAGAACAAGGAACAGATGGAATTTGGAGATTCTGTAAGAAAAGAATGTGGATACCTAAATTAGGAAACCTACGCCACCGTATATTAGAAGAAGCCCATAAGTCTAAGCATACGATGCATCCTGGAAATGATAAGATGTATCAGGACTTAAGGAAGAATTTCTGGTGGATAGGAATGAAAAAGGATATAGCAGCATATGTTGCAAAGTGTTTAACTTATTCACAAGTTAAAGCTGAACATCAGAAATCCTCAGGTTTATTGCAACAGTTAGAAATGCCTGTATGGAAATGGGAATTGATAACAATGGATTTTGTTACCAAATTACCCAAAACAAGAAAAGGTAATGATACAACTTGGGTGATTGTAGACAGGCTAACTAAATCAGCTCATTTCCTACCAATGAAAGAAACTTTCAGTATGGAACAGTTAGTTAAATTATATGTAAATGAAATAGTTTCATTACATGGAATTCCTCAATCAATTGTTTCTGATAGGGATAGTCATTTTACCTCTCATTTTTGGACAAGTTTCCAAAAAGCAAATGGGAACCAAGTTGAATCTAAGCACAGCTTATCATCCTCAAACGGACGGACAAAGCGAAAGGACAATTCAGACAATGGAAGACATGCTTAGAGCTTTTGTAATTGATTTCGGAGGTAATTGGGACGATCATTTACCATTGATAGAATTTTCTTATAATAACAGTTATCACACAAGTATCAATGCTGCACCATTCGAAGCACTTTATGGACGAAAGTGCCGAACGCCAGTCTGTTGGGCAGAAATTGGAGAAAAGCAACTATCTGGACCTGAGATAGTACAAGAAACGACAGATAAAATTATTCAAGTCAAGGAACGACTGAAAGCAGCATATGATCGACAAAAGTGTCACACCCCAACCGATGGCGGAAACATCAGGGCGTGGCACTGAGCGAAACAGATTGTCCAGAAGTTTCCATAATAACTATATTTACCAAATATTTTAAAGCAACACGTCCCATACCATGTCATAAATGATAATACAATTATTACAGAAAAGATCCAGTCAAATTGTTCTGTTCCGACAACTCAGATTTTTTTATTACAGACAATTGTTTATTTATTGGTTTCTAGGACTCCGTCCCTAGCCTCAATTTCATCACCAGCACACAAAGCATGTAAACATCCTAAGCACCTGTCACATACGTTAAAGTAAAAGTCAATACACATAGTGTAAAGGTGAGCATACAAGTTTGATAATAGCATATAGAGTTCAAAAGCGTTACGCATAACCAGCACGTACACAGTGTAAAATGAGGCATGTTAGTTATCGACATGAACCTATCGATACCAATGACTGCGGGTTGACTGCCCAAGGCAGTTCGCGATACACACTCACCACTGTGAGCCATGTAGGTAATTGTCCTTAACAACCCTCGAGTGAACGGGTGCTGAGTCCAAACTAATAGTACTATCGTTGCTAAGGCAGGTAGACAGCATTCCATGTGTAAACATAACAAACAAGCATTCATTAAGTCACGTATAACATGCGGTAACGGTTAGCGTTTAAAGTGTTGCGTAGTGTGTTCGATGTGATTTAGTATAAGCAATGTATATAACACCCAAAAGTGCGAAAAGCAAAAAGGGATCGAGTATACTCACATCGGTTGATGGATTGAAGGGAGCGCTAGAGAGTAGGGTTAGCCTGAACAGAGTGATAGTGTAATGATAAGCGACGCGTAAAACGGTGCAAAGTACAAGTGAGTCGGACAGCAGTTCGATCGGATGGTAATCTGATCGGACAGCAGTTCGATCGGATGGTAATCTGATCGGACAGCCAGTTGTGCGAGTGGTAGTCCGTTCGGACGGTAGTCCGGTCGGATGACCGTTCGAGTGGATTGTTACTTCCTCTGGGAAGGTTGTGTTTGTGTATGATGGCTTGACTTTTGAAGTTTTCGTTGTAGCATTTTGAAAACATTGAAGTATCTCTACCTTTCAGGTCGATCGATCGAACGACCGTTCGATCGGGCGACAATCCGATAGGTTGGGCACTTCAGCGAGAACAAGTTCACAGCAGGTTGTCACTCGATCGGACGGTTGTTCGATCGGGTGGCATCCTTTGTGCATTGAACATGTTGTAAATTGTTTAAGTGTTGAAGTTTCGAAACATCACATATTCGGATGGTCGGTCGAACTAGTGGTAGCTCGCTCGGACGGCAATCCGTTCGGTGTTCCAAAACCCTTGAGAGTTGATTTGAAAATTAAGGTGGGACCAAGGTGCAAGTCGTTCGGATTGGCCAGTCGTTCGGATTGGCTATTCGATCGGACAGCAGTCCGATCAGACGGCACTCCGTCCTGGTCGACCTGTTCGTCTTACACTTGGTTGTTTAGATTGTTTGTTGTTTTATCGAGATGTGTTGATATCGTGCTAACCAACAGAACCCCATCCTAAGCTCTAGTGACCCGATTGAACAGGAACCACCCAAGTTCAGTCAGTCCACCGGTTCAAGAAGGTTGTTCTTGGTTAACCCGGAATCGATAATCTCGTGGATAGAATACGAATCTTGAACCAACGCAACCACAAGAATGAGTAGTAAGTCGGCACAAGCTCCGATTCTATCGGTTTTGAGTGCATTGAGTGTAAAAGAGTTGAAAGAAAGTTGGAAAACCATATTTCAATCCTTTCCATTGTGAATATGTTTAGATCTATAAAAGATCTTTGTTTGTTTATGTGGAAATCGGTTAGATCTAAGTTGTTCTTGGTGGATTGAGGCCAAAACATGAAGTTCTTCAATAACACATGATGACGTCATCCTAGAACACCTTGAATCTTGATGATTTCACGGTTAAAAGTTAAGATTCAAAAGATAGAAAGGTGTAGGAGTGCGTGTAGATTAAGGAAGTACAAGATTTAGGACGAGATCTTACCGGAGCTGTGAGAAATCAGGGAAAAAGCAAGGGTAAAGCGCTGGTCGGACGTCAGTTGCCAAAAGTAGAAAGAATGAAAGTGACAAGGGGTATTTATAGGGTTACCCAAAGTGGAAAGGGGCTGGTCGATCGGTTAGGCAGCCCGATCGAACAGCTTGTCCGATCGGACGGCAGTTCGATCGAACGGCATCGCCTGGTCGCCTGGTCGATCAGTCACCTTGTTTGAGCGTTCAGTGCGACGAGTTTTGCCGTTTCGATTTTGATTACGAGCGTTGCGATGCGATAGATTTTCCTAGTCAAATTACTTTTAATCCCAACTACTATATCAACATACAAGCATCCTTATTTCGTATTCGTTTAGCGTTTGTGATTCGTTTGCGATTGAGTTCGATTGCGTTTCGATTGGTTCCCACATATATCATAAATAAGCATGCACAAGTAACACATAAGGCACACACACACGTATAGCAATAACCAAAATGCGTAATTCAAGTTGCGAGTGCGATTGCGATAGCGATAAAGTGATTAAACATGCGATAAATAGCGATTACCATGCGATCATTAATAGATACTCCACATAATACAACTAAAGCGATAATAAAATAGGCTAATTACAAGTCAAAGAAGTCAAAACAGGAATTGAGCAAGGAGAGACAGATCGCAATTAGCAATATTTTCTTCCTTTGACTTCAATCTTGACTTTGACTTTGACTTCCGAAACACGGGGTGTTATAGCCTCCCCTAGTTGAGGGAATTTCGTCCCGAAATTAGGCCGAAGCCGTAACAAACAACTGCGGGTACTTCGCCTTCATGTCGCTTTCGAGTTCCCAAGTGAACTCTGTGCCTCGTTTGCCTTCCCATCGGACTTTCACAATAGGAATGCGCGAGCATCTGAGCTGCTTGGTTTGGCGATCCATGATTTCGACAGGCTTCTCCACGAAGTGTAATGTTTCGTTTACTTGGAGGTCATCGAGAGGTACAATTAAATCATGCTCAGCCAGGCACTTTCGGAGGTTTGACACATGGAAAGTAGGGTGGACATTACTAAGCTCCTCCAGTAGTTCAAGTCTGTAGGCGACTTTTCCGATCCTTTCCAGAATCTTAAAAGGTCCAACATATCGAGGCGCTAGTTTCCCTTTCTTGCCGAATCTGACCACACCCTTCCAAGGTGATACCTTTAGGAGTACGCAGTCGCCAACGTCAAATTCAAGGGGCTTGCGTTGTCTATCGGCGTAACTTTTCTGTCGACTTCGAGCTTTCAACAAGTTGTCTCGAATTTGGAGGACTTTGTCAGTCGTTTCTTGTAATAGCTCAGGGCCGGTTAGTTGCGAGTGACCGATCTAGTGCCACACAATAGGCGACCAACATCTTCTTCCGTATAAAGCCTCGAATGGTGCCATCTGAATGCTGGAATGATAACTGTTGTTGTACGAGAATTCGACTAATGGCAGGTATGCATCCCAATTACCACCGAAATCTATGACACACGAACGAAGCATGTCTTCAAGAGTACGGATAGTTCTCTCAGTCTGACCGTCGGTTTGAGGGTGGAATGCGGTACCTAGATTAAGTGTTGTACCGAGAGCAGCTTGAAACATTTCCCACAGTCGCGAGGTAAACCGAGCATCACGGTCAGATATGATGTCACGAGGCGTCCCATATCGACAAATGATCTCATTGGTGTAGATTCGGGCTAATCGTTCTACCTTGTAGTCTTCCCGTATTGGCAAAAAGTGAGTTGATTTGGTCAAACGGTCAACAACCACCCAGATGCTGTCGTGACCTGATGACGTGTGCAGAAGCTTTGTTATGAAATCCATAGCTATGCTCTCCCACTTCCATATAGGGATCGGCGGTTGTTCGAGTAAGCCAGAGGGTCTTTGGTGTTCAGCCTTGACCTTTGCACAAGTCAGGCACTTCCCAACGTAGAGAGCAATATCCCTTTTCATGCCCGGCCACCAGTACTTGTAGCGAAGATCCTGGTACATTTTGTCGGCACCGGGATGAATAGAATACCGGGATTTGTGGGCTTCGTCCATCAAAATCTTTCGCAAATCGGTCCGTTTAGGGATCCAAATCCGGTCCAGATAATGGAATATCCCATTCGGCTTATTCACAAGATGAGCTCCATCGTGGTAGATTCTTTCTTTATCCAAGGTGCGCTCGTTAAAACAAGCATGTTGGGCTTCGCGGATGAGAGTTTCGAGATCGTACTGGGCTTGGGTTTTACGAATGCTAAGCAGATAACTTCGTCTGTTGAGAGCGTCGGTAATGACATTTGATTTGCCAGGGTGATAACGAATCTCACAGTCATAATCGTTGAGAAGTTCTACCCATCGGTGTTGACGCATATTAAGTTCCTTCTGGTCAAAGATGTGTTGTAGACTCCTATGATCGGTGAAGATCGTACACTTTGTACCATATAGGTAGTGTCGCCAAATCTTTAACGCAAAAACAACTGCGCCTAGCTCGAGATCATGGGTTGTATAGTTCTTCTCGTGGATTTTGAGCTGACGAGATGCGTAAGCTATAACCTTGTCCCGTTGCATGAGGACACAACCAAGACCAAGGTTGGAAGCATCACAATATACAATGAAGTCGTCATTTCCATCGGGCAATGTGAGAACAGGAGCATTGCAAAGCATGCGCTTGAGGGTTTGGAAAGCAGACTCTTGTTCAGTTCCCCAAACAAAAGGCTTGTCTTTATGTGTGAGAGCGGTAAGCGGCACAGCGATCTTTGAGAATCCTTCAATAAATCATCGATAATAGCCCGCTAGTCCGAGAAAAGAACGGACTTCAGACGGGTTCTTAGGTATAATCCAACTCCTAACGGCTCCAATCTTCGCGGGATCGACGTGAATACCTTGACTATTTACTATGTGACCGAGGAATTGAACCTCCTCCAGCCAAAATTCGCACTTGGAGAACTTGGCATAGAGTCGATTCCCTTGGAGTAGCTCGAGAACCAAACGTAGATGCTGCGCGTATTCGGCTTTCGATTTAGAATAGATCAAGGCATCATCAATGAACATGATGACGAAACGGTCAAGATAAGGTTTACATACGCGATTCATCAGATTCATGAAAACCGCAGGTGCGTTGGTTAAGCCAAAAGGCATAACAACGAACTCGTAGTGGTCGTATCGAGTGCGAAAAGCGGTTTTGGGTATATCCTCCTCCTGAATGCGTAGCTGGTGATAGCCTGAATGTAGATCGATCTTCGAGAAACATGTAGCACCTTGTAGCTGGTCAAACAGATCATCGATGCGAGGCAGGGGATAGCGGTTCTTGATAGTCAACTTATTCAGTTCCCGATAGTCGATGCACATCCGGAATGTCCCATCCTTCTTTTTGACGAAAAGGACTGGCGTACCCCAAGGAGAGGTGCTCGGGCGAATGAAGTCTTTCTCAAGCAATTCCTGAAGCTGACTTGAGAGTTCACGCATTTCGGACGGTGCGATTCTGTAAGGAGATTTGGCAATAGGGTTGGCTCCAGGAATGAGGTCGATACGAAAGTCGATATCACGACTTGGCGGAAGACCGGGAAGATCGTCAGGGAACACATTAGGAAATTCACGAACCACAGGGACGTCTTTCACTTCTGTCTTTCCTTTCTTTTCCTTCTCCGCTACTACAATGTTAGCTAAGAAAGCTCTGTATTCCTTGCGGAGATACTTGCTAGCTTGGACACATGACATGAGTTTGAGACCCTTCGAAGCAGTTTCGCCATAAACACACAATAAATCACCATTTGCGAGCGAGAATCGAATCATCTTATCGAAGCACACAACTTCAGCATGGTTTTCGCGAAGAAAGTCCATGCCTACTATGACGTCAAAACTTCTGAGTTGCATCGGAATAAGGTCGATTGGGAAGATGTGATTGTTGAGCTCAAGAGTACAATCATGAAGAACAGAATTAACAGCGACAGTTCTTCCGGTGGTGACTTCGACATCGAACGTCGAGGGGAGATGGGAGCGCTTACGACTAAGAATCTTCTCGAATTCAAACGACACAAATCAGTTATCGGCTCCAGTATCAAATAAACATGAAGCATAAATACCATTCAGAAGGAACGTACCATTGGCCACGTTGTTGTCAGCCTGGGCTTGGCGCACATTGATGTTGAAAGTTCTGGCGCGTGCGGCTTTTTGCTGCTGCTGAGGTTGTTGCTGCTGAGGTTGCTGCTGCTGGGGCTCTTGTTTCACAGCCCTGTTCGGGCACATGTTCGCAAAGTGGTTGGGATCACCACATGCGAAGCAGACTCGGGCGTTGATCACGGATGCCTGAGCCGCTTGTTGGCATTGCGGGGCTGGGAGCAGAGCTTGATGAGCAGTGGCTTGAGCTGGCACTTGACGGGGACTAGTACGGCAGTTAGCAGTGAAGTGACCGTACATATTGCAGTGAGCGCAGAAACGACAGGCGAGACCCACCGGGTGATGGTAAGAACATGTTGGGCAAGCCGGGTGGGGGTCTGTGTATGCACGCTTTGCAGGCGGTGCATAAGTAACTGGTGCTGGGCAGTGGTGAGAGTGCTGCTGGGCCGATACGCCTTGAAGTGGAGCAGCAGTGGTGGTGACAGCACAGTTCTTGTTGCTGGAGCTACTGTTGTTGTTTTTCTTCTTGCGGCGTGAGGACTTTGACGGTTGAGCGACGGCGGTTTCGGCAGTTGGTGTGGCGGTGACTTGGTGCAGGTTCTTTGAAGTATTATCCCAAAAACCAGCTTTTACTTGCTTGTCGTTGATTTCGGCGGCAAGTAAGTTTCTTCGATCGTTGCTGGCTTTGCGGCATGCACAAAATCTGCACCACAGTCGGGTAGAGCTCGAATGTACTTCTTGATCGTCATGTCGGGCGTCTTCACTTGATCGGGACAGATGATGCTGAGCTGCTTAAAGCGACCAGTCAGGGCAGCGTTGTCACCTTCCTTCTACTTAATGTGCCAAAATTCGTCCTCCAGCTTTTGGCGTTCATGGGGAGGGCAGAATTCATCCATCATGATGGCCTTCAACTCTTCCCACGTTAGCTCGTATGCTGCATCGTTTCCGTGTTTGTTTCTCTCGGCCGTCCACCAGTCTAATGCGCGTGAAGGGGTAAGGTCCCAAAAACCTCATAATAAGTACTTGGGACCATACCACAACCTTGCCTTTTTACCTTTTTAACCTTGCGCGGCTGCGCACTGGTCTTGCAAAAGGAAGAAACGGTCAGCAGTCTATAGTCGCGTGCCCAAAAGGAAATCATAAATCCTTGCGCCTTCTCCCATTAGTAAAGGATGAAAATCCTGAAATAAACATTCCCGCCTGAATATCCAGACCTGGATATTAATTACTCAGACTTGGGATTTATTTATTCATTCTCTCAGCTATTTCCACACAATAAAAGTGCCACACCAGATTACAGCAGTAATCTTCTAGAAGAAATACAATCGTGCACCACCAAGACGGTTATAACCGTCTGGACACGTGTCACCATCTCAGACGTCCCTGAATTCACAACGGAAGCATGTAATTAGGAGAGTAATCTCCACTTGATCACTTTACACGTGGCAAATCCCCAGCCTTCGATCTAAACCACGATCCGTGTGCTCTCACGTCGAATCAAAGAACTTAACGGAAGGAAATGTAACCGCTTACGGGGTTAGCATCTTCCGTCAACTTTTCATTAACGGGTTTTCCCGCCTAAAACGACTCCCGGCTATAAATATGAGAAACCACCCAGGTATGAATTCAAGTTACACACACACTTCTCAAATACATCTTCTTCTTCATTACCCATACTTATTCTCACACCGGAGTCGGGTCAAGGAGAGAACCCTCTTCTCCCCTTGGCGAGGCTAACGGTGCTCTTTTTTGCAGAATTACCGGAGAAGAAAATCTGCTACACCTGAATCAATCGAGAGGAAACTAACCTTTTCATGCGGATTCAAACCCCCTAGATATTTCGGTTCCGACCATTTATCTAGTGTTTCTTCAGCGCGGGACTGGAAGACGCCGGTAGCGTTTAGAGTGCGGAGATTTTCGGGACATCCACTCTGGCGCAGAGTGACTTCGACGGAATCGAACCATTGAAACATAGCCGTTGGGCCATCTTCTCCAGTGAATTCCTTTGGACCGCATGCCTTGAACTGCTTGAAGCTGAAAGCAGTCTTGGTAGCAACTTTAGGAGCTTCGGTCCTAGACTCCTCAGATGATTTACTAACATTCTCATAAATCTCACTCACGATCTGAGGCACAACCTTGGCCACTTGTTTAGCGAGGATGGCAGCAAGGCGTTTGTCCCTCTGTTCCTGACGAGAGACTCGTGGGTGACGGGGTCCAGATGATGGTCCAGTTGACATTGTCTGCAACAGACATCGTCATAGGTCTCAGACACGTCATAATCGAATCTCACCTCACACGTCTAATACTATTAAAGCTCAGGAACACAACAAAACATGTATCACATAAACACGTAGGCACATAATCATAGATTCACATAGAGACACAGAAGCACATAAGCATGTAAGGCACAGAAACACAGAAGCACATACGCATGAAATCACAGAGGCAGTTAGAATACAGAAACCTATCATTCAAAGTTCGCGAGTGTTCGAATATAGCAGTCGCGAATAACTTAGCGAGTAGTATAGCATAAGCGTATAGTATAGTAAGCAACATAACGTACGGTGGTTCCTTATGGTAGTAGCGATTTGTTAACTTTTTGAGATAGATATGCAAATGCGGGTTGTGCGTGTTGATCGAAGTGAAAGCAAAGATCGAATAAGTCTCCAAAATTTAAACACATAAACAGGGAAATACACATACAAACACATAAAATCGACGTATCATCAGAGTCAGCAGTTGCGGGCTCAGAATCGAAACACATAAAAATCGGGAAATAGATCGTCTGCGGCTATTAGACATTGACTATCCAAAGTGATTCGACTATTCTCAAGGACTTGTTGTACACATTTTGACCTTCAGGACTGTGCTTTTGCCTTGATTCTTGGGCGTTTGGCACGCATCCCTTTAGTCATGTCGTGACTTCGAGTCGTTGGAGTCCGTCGAGACTTTGGTGAGAGTTTTGTAAAACCAAGTAAAGGTCGGAACAAGTCATCAAGGTTAGGGTTTCACCCCTATCTTAACAACTTCTTTCCCGTTTTGGTAAAATAAAAAAGAACTATGCGTCAAAGTATGGATTTCACTCCTTTTTCAACACAGTTTCTCGAGTTTATAGATAAAAATGTGGGTTGATCGAGCAATTCAGCCGAGAGTTTGCCTTTTTCACACCTAATCTCGACTTAATCGCTTATTCATGATTTGAAAATTCGAGTGCGGTGATAGTGTAGCGTAGGTGAGAATAGAGAGAAATAGCAAGTACGCTCACACATGATCCCTACTGGATATGCACGAGTCGGTCTGTTGGTTCCTAACTATAGACTAGGTCTCTAAGACATCGACCCGGACTACGTCGAGTCTTTCCTAATTCCCTATAGTTATTGCTCTGATACCAATCTGTCACACCCCAACCGATGGCGGAAACATCGGGGCGTGGCACTGAGCGAAACAGATTGTCCAGAAGTTTCCATAACAACTATATTTACCAAATATTTTAAAGCAACACGTCCCATACCATGTCATAAATGATAATACAATTATTACAGAAAAGATCCAGTCAAATTGTTCTGTTCCGACAACACATATTTTTTTATTACAGACAATTGTTTATTTATTGGTTTCTAGGACTCCGTCCCTAGCCTCAATTTCATCACCGCACACAAAGCATGTAAACATCCTAAGCACCTGTCACATACGTTAAAGTAAAAGTCAATACATATAGTGTAAAGGTGAGCATACAAGTTTGATAATACCATATAGAGTTCGAAAGCGTTACGCATAACCAGCACGTACACAGTGTAAAATGAGGCATGTTAGTTATCGACATGAACCTATCGATACCAATGACTGCGGGTTGACTGCCCAAAGCAGTTCGCGATACACACTTACCACTGTGAGCCATGTAGGTAATTGTCCTTAACAACCCCCCGAGTGAACGGGTGCTGAGTCCAAACTAATAGTACTATCGTTGCTAAGGAAGGTAGACAGCATTCCATGTGTAAACATAACAAACAAGCATTCATTAAGTCACGTATAACATGCGGTAACGGTTAGCGTTTAAAGTGTTGCGTAGTGTGTTCGATGTGATTTAGTATAAGTAAGGTATGTAACACCCAAAAGTGCGAAAAGCAAAAAGGGATCGAGTATACTCACAGCGGTTGATGGATTGAAGGGAGCGCTAGAGAGTAGGGTTAGCCTGAACAGATTGATAGTGTAACGATAAGTGACGTGTAAAACGGTGCAAAGTACAAGTGAGTCGGACAGCAGTACGATCGGATGGTAATTCGATCGGACAGCCAGTCGTGCGAGTGGTAGTCCATTCGGACGGTAGTCCGGTCGGATGATCGTTTGAGTGGATTGTTACTTCCTCTGGGAAGGATGTGTTTGTGTATGATGGGTTGACTTTTGAAGTTTTCGTTGTAGCATTTTGAAAACATTGAAGTATCACTACCTTTCAGGTCGATCGATCAAACGACCGTTCGATCGGGCTACAATCCGATAGGTTGGGCACTTCAGCGAGAACAAGTTCACAGCAGGTTGTCACTCGATAGGACGGTTGTTCGATCGGGTGGCATCCTTTGTGCATTGAACATGTTGTAAATTGTTTAAGTGTTGAAGTTTCGAAACATCACATATTCGGATGGTCGGTCGATCGAGTGGTAGCTCGCTCGGACGGCAATCCGTTCGGTGTTCCAAAACTCTTGAGAGTTGATTTGAAAATTAAGGTGGGACCAAGGTGCCAGTCGTTCAGATTGGCTGTTCGATCGGACAGCAGTCCGATCAGACGGCACTCCGTCCTAGTCGACCTGTTCGTCTTACACTTGGTTGTTTTGATTGTTTGTCGTTTTATCGAGATGTGTTGATATCGTGCTAACCAACAGAACCCCATCCTAAGCTCTAGTGACCCGATTGAACAGGAACCACCCAAGTTCAGTCAGTCCACCGATTCAAGAAGGTTGTTCTTGGTTAACCCGGAATCGATAATCTCGTGGATAGAATACGAATCTTGAACCAACGCAACCACAAGAATGAGTAGTAAGTCGGCACAAGCCCCATTCTATCGGTTTTGAGTGCATTGAGTGTAAAAGAGTTGAAAGAAAGTTGGAAAACCATCTTTCAATCCTTTCCATTGTGAATATGTTTAGATCTATAAAAGATCTTTGTTTGTTTATGTGGAAATCGGTTAGATCTAAGTTGTTCTTGGTGGATTGTGGCAAAAACATGAAGTTCTTCAAGAACACATGATGACGTCATCCTAGAACACCTTGAATCTTGATGATTTCACGGTTAAAAGTTAAGATTCAAAAGATAGAAAGGTGTAGGAGTGCGTGTAGATTAAGGAAGTACAAGATTTAAGACGAGATCTTACCGGAGTTGCGAGAAGTCGGGGAAAAAGCAAGGGTAAAGCGCTGGTCGGACGTCAGTTGCCAAAAGTAGAAAGAATGAAAGTGACAAGGGGTATTTATAGGGTTACCCAAAGTGGAAAGGGGCTTGTCGATCGGACGGCAGTCCGATCGAACGGCTGGTCGATCGGCTGGTCGCCTGGTCGATCAGTCACCTTGTTTGAGCGTTCGGTGCGACGAGTTTTGCCGTTTCGATTTCGATTGCGAGCGTTGCGATCCGATAGATTTTCCTAGTCAAATTACTTTTAATCCCAACTACTATATCAACATACAAGCATCCTTATTTCGTATTCATTTAGCGTTTGTGATTCGATTGCGATTGAGTTCGATTGCGTTTCGATTGGTTCCCACATATATCATAAATAAGCATGCACAAGTAACACATAAGGCACACACACACATATAGCAATAACCAAAATGCGTAATTCAAGTTGCGAGTGCGATTGCAATAGCGATAAAGTGATTAAACATGTGAAAAATAACGATTACCATGCGATCATTAATAGATACTCCACATAATACAACTAAAGCGATAATAAAATAGGCTAATTACAAGTCAAAGAAGTCAAAACAGGAATTGAGCAAGGAAAGACAGATCGCAATTAGCAATCTTTTCTTCCTTTGACTTCAATCTTGACTTTGACTTTGACTTCCGAAACGAGGCCTCACCCGGTGGTGACACGTGGCAACACGTGTTGAACCTATACCGCGAGCGATCAACAACGAGGCCTCACCCGGTGGTGACACGTGGCAACACGTGTTGAACCTATACCGTGACCCGGATCAGCTAAGGGGTAGACCCCCTACTACGCGGGTCGCATAAGAAGACCCTTAGGTCTACGCGGGTCGCGAGAAAACGAAAATCAGGCCCTATATAAGAGGGTATCGGGCCTTCAGTCGAAACACGCTTACGATCTTTTCTTTCTCCCAATTTTCACATAGTAGGCATAATTCTCGGGTATAATACCCCCCTAATTAACAAAGTTCTGCCCCGATGTAAGTATCATAACCCCGGTTACGTATTAGATACGCTGCCCGATTGATCCAGGGTTCCATAACGGCTGTCGAGGTTCTGCCCGACGTAGTCAGTGGAATGTCGTCTCGGGGAGGGTATAACTAATGTAAATATAAAGGGTTATTATACTAATGCATGTGCATTGTGTAAATTATAGATAATCACCAGGAAACCTTAGAAGAAACCTAAGTCAGCAATGTGAGTAATCTCCTTTTTGTAAACTGTTTTTACAAAACCTTAAATATTTTACAATGTGATTAAGCAGTGATTGAGTCTTTGTAGTTCTTCAATTATTGCCGGTATGTTGGGGTTTTGTATACAAAATGTGGAACACGTTACCATTGGACAACGAGTTAGTCAATGTGTAATATGACCCACCAGTCAGGATTGACAATACTGAATGAGTAATTGTGTAGAAATAAACAATGTGATTGCTCTCAATACTGTTAATGGATAAAACTCTTCTTGATTAAACTGGAATTCACTCACCAGTATTTCCCACTGACAAATGTTTTTAAAACGCGTTTCACGTAACAAAATGTAAAAGCCAAATTAGAAGAAAGCCAGCTGGAGAGCACTGACGGCTTGGAAAAATGTGGCTATAAAAGTTACCTAAAAGACGATGTTTTAAATAAAATAGGGTTTATCCCTATAAATATGGTGTAATAAGAAACTTAGGTTTTACCCATGTGATTATTAATATAAAATATGGTGGTTTTACTCTGATAAATATTTCCTAACTACGGTCCTGATGAAATTTCTGCTGCCAAAATGATAAAGATACCACCAAAATTGGTCTCGCGGCCGCCCGTTCCCGGGACAGATAGGGGGCGGGGGTTGCGACAATAGGATTTTAAACAGATCTCAAACCAAATCCGTCAATATCACCATACACCACCACTACTAACCTGGTCAGATTTTGTGACAACTGTCAAATTTGCATGCATCCGTACAAATTAATTAGACAATAATTAATGGTTAATGACTGTGCTGATTTACAATTTATGACTTGAATTGCTTTCTGATTAGTGTTACCATACATACATGTGCATCATATATTGCAAATGACATAACATTATTACATGCAACCTTTATTGATTGAAATGATGCACGAAGCATAGTTAGCACAGTTATCAGACAAATCAGAAAAATGCTGACAAAATTCAGTAGATAGACAGACATTGTATTGAGACACAGAATGAGCCAGAAACCAATTCTACACTAGTGTAGTGTGTAGGAAAGTAAGGATCATAAAACTGCATTCCTAGTGATAGTTTAAGTGCCGGAAAGTGCCTAAAACTCACATAAACTGCATAATTCTGCAGAAAATCAGCAAAATTTGCATTTAAACAATCCAATATCATGCAGAAATATGCTTAAATGGTCCTGAATACTTTTCTAAGTGTCGGGAATCAAAACTGTCACAAAAGGTAACATAAAGCACACTAAACTGCATAGTTTAGCACCTTAACGAACCGGTAACCAACCGAACAACCGGACATTACCCGAAACACCAAATTTTCACTAGAAGCACTGTTTTAACATTTCCAAGCTAGTTATGGTCCCCGAACATCATAACACCCCATATAAATATCAACTAACTAGACATCTAACTATATACTTATAATTCAATTACAAACTAATCATATGGTTACATCCTAACTCTAGACCCCCCCCCCCATACCTACGGCCTACTTGTGGCCCCCACACAAAGATTTTATTTTGATATTTAAATGGATCATGTTTCCTTTTTAAGAACACATTAACTCTTGGATTATATAATGTTGGAAGACTTCTTTATAAAAACCATAAGTTCCATCATTCTTATACTTCACAAATTCACTTGAACTCTCTCCTTCCTCCTCCCTCCATAACTCACGGCTCACACACACCTCCCACACATCTCCATTTTCACTTCCATTCCATCTATTCCCAAGTGATATTAAGGTGTAAGGAGCTAAGTTAGGAAGCTTGGAGCTTTCGGAAGTTCAAGGACCTCTCTTAATTGCTTTTATCCACTTGTTTTCTTCACTTGATCATCCCTAGCCTTGAGCTAGTTGTAAGAACCTTGATCTTGCTATTTTACATCATATCTAAGTGGTTAAAAGATGTTACATAAAGCTAAACATGAAGAACACTAAGAATCACAAGAAAAGAACTTGAACATAAGCTTGAATACATAAGAAATCTTGATGAATATGAGTTGTTATGCTTGATGATTGTTGATTGTTTGTGAAAATGATGTTGATCATCATATGATCTTGCTAGATCATGATTAAAAACATAATCTAGCAAGATGAAAGGATGAACATGTTAGAGCTTAATGGATCATCCACACATAACGCATGAACTTGAAAGAACAAAATGTTTTCTTGAAAAATAATGATCAAAGTGAGTAGTAATACTTGTAGATCTAAAGATTTATGGATGATTTCTAAAGAAACCAAGTTAAAAATACAAGTTTTATTTAATCTTGGTTCTTACATAAACAAACCTTATTTTTGGTGGTTAAACAAGTGTAGAAACACTTGTGTAACAAGAAGAATTCATAAAGAAACATTTTTAGAAATGATGATCACAAGTTGTAAAGATCCATATTCTTTAAAAATGAAGTTTTTAAAGAATCACTCACACTTTAAAGGATAACAAGGCTTACTAATAACACTAGTAAGTTACTACAAATTTTTGTGAAATTTCAAGTTCATGAAGTAGTAGATTATACTTGTTTTGGCAAAATTGGTAAGTAAAGGTTGTTTATTATTGTTTATGGATTGATTGTGATGATTTTTACAAAAAAAAAATGATATGCTTGAAAGCATGGAAACTTCCATTTTTAGGAGAAACTATGGCAAAATTTTCTAAAAATTTAAACACTTAGAAAAATATTTCTAAACAAGTATTTACAAGTGTATTTCAAACCATAAATTGTTACAAAAACTTTGCCATAATTTTTGGTTACAAAAATATAAATATTGGAGGTTGGTTTTTATAAATAAAACTGACTAAGTATGTATTTAGGAAATATATATTTAGAAGACACCATGTGTGTGATTATTTGTATACTTTGTGTATTAGTTATATTATTTTAGGACATGAAATAATATAACATATCAAAATACCAAGAATTTACAATCCAAAATATTACCAAAATTCCAAGGAATAAATATACAAAGAATACCCAAAAATACCGGTAAAACCGAACAAAGGAATATAACTCACAAAATATTCCGGAAGTATTATTCATGTGTATATTTTGGTAAATAATATTTTGGACATCAAGGGAATGAAAATGGGATTTTCATGATTACTACAAAATATTTCATATTTTTTACAAGAAGGAAATGCATTGTCTTTGGGCAAGTAAAAATATATATTTTTCTTGGATTTATTAGAAGATATATTATTTTTAGAAGAAAATTTATATTTTCTCAAACAAACATGAAATACAATATTTTTGGGGTGAAAGATGTATTTTCTCAAATAAATGTGAAATATATCATTTTTGGAGAAAAATAAGTTTATATATATTTTCTAAGTTAGACTTGAAAATATATTATTTTTGGGACTTATATGGAAATACAAATATTTTTGCCAAATGAAAAATTATAAATAATTTTTCTAAATAATAATCCTTAAAATGTATATTTTGAAAATATATATTGATGAATTTTCATTAAAGATAATATTCCGGAAAAGATAAGTGTAAGAATACTTAATAAACACAATAAGGATACGTATTCTCGTACGTATAAATACACTCTGGAATACGATGCTAATACATGGCAAAAATATACAAGTATAAGAATAAGAATACAAATACACTCATCCTTGGGAAGGATATACATATACAATACATAAGCGTGTCAAGTTAAAATATATATTATTTTAAGTAATATTCCAAAATGTAATAAATATAATTTAAGTTAAAATATTTATTATTTTGACAAATAATTATATACTTGGAATAACATTGATGACACAAACTAACGTAACTCAAGACACTAATTAAGACCAAGGTTAAGGCACGACCTACCCGTCTAATGGACCATAGTACGCATGTAGGTAGTCGTGCATACTAGAAGAAGCTTTGAGTTACATTGGATACTGTTGGTGCACTACGTCTGTCGACTACGTCTTACATCGAGTCTTGCGTTGTATAGGATTAAACATGGCACGAAATCTAAGAAACATGTGTTAGATAGTGATTTCGTCCATGTGTCAAGGTCTGATTTCGCTCATGTGTCATAACACATGATTTCGCTTATGTGTCATTACTAGGTTTCGCTTATATGACATGTGGGTGGTTTCGCTTATGTGTCAGGTCCATAAGAGCGAACCTGCATGCCTATAAATAGGTCATTTGAGCGAAATCTCATATATAGTTGTAGGTGTTGTCTTCCGGTGAGCCACGAAGTGCTGCCGAAGTGCTGTCAGAGTCTGTAAACGTTATCAAGATCAATACAACAGCAATTAATAGTGAATCCGGCTGAAATAGCACCAAATCATTAGTTTCCGCCTCTTGTTTTGGATAGGAATTCTTCTGATCGACTCAAACAGGGCCGAATACGATCCTGCAAGTGGTATCAGATTTCAGGAGGAAGAGTTCTTGCCATTTCAGCTGCATATTCTGATTTTCTACACCTTCTTTGTCATTTTTGAATTTTTTTTACGGAAAAACCAGCTTAAATTCACACACAGCACTCGGAATCATGTATTAATAAATCCTTGAAAGTTTCATAACTAAAATCGACCTAAAACTTAGGATTTTTGAGGTTTCGCTCATATGGACTCGTGCATTTGATGATGTCAGCAGCTGTTTGGTCTTGATTTCGCTTATTTGTACAACATAATTTCGCTCTTGTGGACAATCAGCTGATTTCGCTTTTGTGGAAGTTTAAAGAGTAATTTCGCTCATAAGGCACAAGGTGATTTCGCTCCAGTGACACTTGATATTTCGCTCATTTGAGACACTAGTGGTTTCGCTTTTTGTGACCATCAAGACTGGTTTCGCTTATAGTGACAACTAGTGGTTTCGCTTATAGTGACAACTAGTGGTTTAGCTTATAGTGACACTTAGTATTTCGCTCATAAGGTCACTTTGGGATTTCGCTTTTGTGACAACTTTGAGGTTCCGCTCTTAAGACACTTTGAAGGTTTCGCTTATGGTGACACTTGTTCAAGCTGATTTCGTTTAAGTGTTCTTGCTGATTTCGATTCAAAGTTAACTTTGCCTAAGCTTGGAAATTTGTAAACTTGTGAACTTTGAACAATGGACAACGAATTCTATAACGCTTTTGCTAGTCCGATTACAATCACGCAGAATGCTTTACTTGAGAATGAAACCGGGACATCTCAGAAACGGCCTAAACTCATGGATATTGATGATTACAATGGATGGTCCGAACGGTTTGGAAATTGGGTTGAGGCATATCATTTGGATGCGTGGGAACACACTGAGGAACCATATGTTAGACCCACAACAAATAATGTGCAGTTAACAATTCGAGAAATGAGTACGAAAGATAAAAAGAAATATCGAGATGAGAAATTGATGGTGAGTCTGCTTCAGCAAGCAATAAAAGAAGATATCTTGATACTGCTTCAACATGATGGAACTGCTTATTCAATTTGGACAGAATTGGAAGCAAAATTTGTTGGAAGTTATGATATGCTCAAAAACAAGATGTCTCTCATGAAGAAAGAATTTGATTTATTTCGTGGTTTGAAATCTGAAAACACCAAGCAAATAATTGATAGATATTGTAACTTGGTGAGAAATATGACAAAACTTGGAATTAAGAAAGATACTGATGAATTGATTGAAAAAGATATTGTAACTTGGTGAGAAATATGACAAAACTTGGAATTAAGAAAGATACTGATGAATTGATTGAAAAATTTGCAGATGCGCTACCATATGAAACTTGGGGAACGTTTCTGATGATGCTGAGATCCAACAGAAAAGATTACAAAAATATGACACTGGGAGATTTCATCAAACACCTGGAAGCTCAAGAGATGGAGCAGAGAAAGATTGCCAGGATGAAGAACTACGATGGAAAACAAGATATCAGCTTGTATTACAAAAGTGGTGTCAACGAAAAGTCAAATTTTTCTCCAAAAGTCGAAACTGCTTACAGTGTGAAAGATTCTTCTGAAAAGAAATCATCCCAGGGATCAAGCAGCACAAGATTTTCATCATTTGATCCAAACATTTCAGCAACAAAGAACGGAAGAAAACTTCAGTGCAATATTGTTCTAAGTCTTGAAAATGATCAAGATTATACTGAAGAAGTTGCTAAAAATCAAATGTCTTTGTTGGGAATGGTGTTGGAATCCTATAGTAGTTTTGTGGCCGGAAAGATCGGTAATCCAATGCTCACGAAAGAAGATTACGATCAAATCGATGCTGAAGAAATGGAATTGATGGATATTAAATGGTGCATGGCCAGCGTGTTGAGAAGAGCCGAAAAATTTAAACAAATTACAGGCCGAGATGATTTTCGTAAGGCTCATGTTTCAACTTTAGGCTTTGATAAATCTAAAGTTACATGTTTTCGTTGCAGGGAAAAGGGGCATTTCAAGAGGGAGTGCAAAAATCGTGAAGCTACTGGAGCCCAGAATCCTTTTGGAAACAACGATTATCACAAAAAGGCGATTTATCATCAAGTCACACCACCAGTACCGCATCAGGCACAAACTGCTCACGGAAGAGATGTGATTGAAGGATAAAAAAGAGCATGTATAGTTAATCAGGGAAAGTATGATAATTTTACTTGGGATAAATATCTTCCAATAAACAGTAAAGTGTGTTTGGCAGAACAAGATGATGAAAAGTTAGCTGAAGGTTTCAGTTGGAACGATTTTTGCTCAAATCAAGAACTTATGGCCAAAGATGCTAAAGCTTTCATTGCAAATGCCTACGATTTGAAATGTGCCAAAAAGTGCAGAAAAGTAATGGAAGCTGCTGAAGCAAGACGGAGGAAGCTTGAAGAAGAGGAAGAAGAGGAAGAGAGATTAAAAGCTGAAGCTGAAGCCGAGAAAAAGAGAAGAGCTGAATTTTTACGATCAAACAGAACAGTCAAAGAGGTTCCTAAATTTGAAGTCAAAGTTGATGCAGAACCTGTCAAAGTTCCTGAAAAGTGCATGAACTGTGATTCTTTAATCAAGCAAAACAATGAGTTGCTGCATAACATAAACAGATTGAAAGAATCCTATGATACATTGAACAGAGAAATTAACAAGTATACTGATTCAAACGGTGAACAAGTTGTGGCAATGAATACGCTGAAGAAAGCGTACCTGAGACAGCTTGATGATGTCAACTTTCACATAAAGAAATGTGCTGATCTGGAGTTGAAATTGGCAACACAAAAGATAGAAACTGAAAGAGTCAACAAGTTATTAGAAAGTTACTCATGTTCTACTTTTGTTGTTGACATGATTTATCCAGTTGTGGAGAATTTGAAGACGTTTGAAGATGTGAAGATGTCCGAAGAAAAGAAATCTGTGACAAAAGATGAAGATAAAATGAAGATTTCTGGTAAGAAACCAAGTGTGGTCTACACTAAATGTCCGCCCCCGGTCGAAAATGGATTTTCACCTCGAAATCCAAATTCCGAAAGAGTCGAAAAGGCAATAAACTTACAATGGGAGTCTGGGCCGTCAGATAACTTGCCAGAAATTATTGATGTTACGTACACGTCGTCCGACACTGATCATGAGTCAAAGTTGATAAAAAGTGTGGTCGATCAGGTGTTAGATAAAGATGACTGTGAGGAGTCAAAACCGGAGTCCAAATCCAAGTCAAAATCTGAGTCCGATGCGTCAAAGTTAACAGTCAAAAAGGACAAACGGGTTTATGATAAAGAGTTTTTTATATCAAAATCTAATTTGAATGATGAATCATTCAAAGTGGCATATACTTTGAAAGATTCTGACAAATTATATTCTGATGAGACTTTTCCAATAAGAGGTGTTAAAACTGAAATGATTAAACAGGTTTTCAAACTTACAGAAATTAATATTTCTGAAATAAAAGATTTAAATCTTATCGGAAAACCTAAACAATACACTTCAAGAGATCAACAAAGAATTAACAAGAAAATGGGTTACAATTGTGGTTATAGTTTCCAAAAGAAACTAAACCATAATCGTAATTTCAAAAAGAAAGGATTAGGTTTTATTCAACCAAAAAATTATAAAAATGAAAAAGTTTATAAACCAAAAACTGTGTTTGTTTCAGGGAAAACGACAGAGGCTGAGAAAGAACAAGCATTCAGAAAACAGACGAATCAGGAATTCCTTGCCAAGAAGCAAGAAGAGTTGAAGAAAAATACTGTTCCAAAGAAGATAGAGACGAGAACCTGTTTTCAGTGCAAAACTGCTGGTCATATTGCTAGAAATTGTCCGAAAACATTCAAACCAAAACAGGAAGTCTCTGGTAAAATGAAAGAAAAAGTTGTTGAGAAAACTGAACTAACAACCAGAAAATTTACAGGCTTTGAAAATTCAACCTTTGAAATTGGTGAATGTTCAAAGAATGTGGTTAAAAGAAAAGAAAATCTGATAAATCAAAAATGGGTTGTTAAGGGTTCAGGAAACAGTTCTGGTGATGAATCTGATTCCACAAAATCAGAGGAGCCAAAAGTTGTTAAAGAAAAGGTTGAGAAATTAGTTCCAAAAGTGGATGATGTGAATTTTCCACCTCTACGAGCTGAAAATTTTAAAAAGAAGGTTGGGAAAGTTGAAATTTCAAATCAATTTTATTCTGATAAGAAAAAATTTGATGTTGATAAGGCTTTCAACGGAACTGTGAAACACATTTTTGGAAAAATGGTCGATGGTAAGGTCAAAGGAGTGAAAGAATTTTATGCTTCCAAAAGAAATGTTCACAGGTCGGTTGAAAGTAAAGATGAAGAAAAGGTTGTTACACCCAAGGAAGGTCAGGCTTGGGTGGATATATTTTTCAAACAGTAAAAACTTGACTTGCCGGAGCTCCCAAGTTGGTAATCGTGGAGCATGAATCGGCATCATTCTTATGTTGTTTGTTTGAAAATTGAAATTTTTTGGAAAGTTTTGCAGGAATAGCCGGAACTCCCAGGTTGGTAAGTGAGGAGTAGGAATCGGCACCTTGAGAATTCAACCAACAGATGATGATTGGTTGAAAATGCTTGATTGGATTGATCTTATAAGTGGTAAATCAGGGACATTAAGTTGTATCTGATTTCCTACAATTGATTGAAAAACAATGTGATGAACCAAATCCCAAACCTACTAATGGTTTTACAAAATCAACACAACTTATTTTCCAGAAAAACCATTTTGATTAAAACAAACTTAAGTGTTTTGAAATCATAATGGGAAAATAGTTTGTTGTGAGGGGGAGTTCTGATTGTTTATGCCAAGTGGATGGCGAATTGAAGTGATTCGATATCAGTTGTCACGTTCTTGTACAGTTTGTTTTCAAATTTCCTAAAATGTGTTTGCATTTTAGGGGGAGTAAGAAATTTTAGAAAATCCAAAAACATTAGAAAATTTGAAAAAGCCAAAAACATGATAAAATGAAAAATGAGTTTTTGTTGCATAAAAGAGGAAATGATAGTACATCAGTGGACTATCACAACATGCTAAAGAATTGTAAAGTCAAAATGTGATAAACGGTCTCACTGATGATGTGCCAGTAGGTTTTTGCACATTTAGTAGATTGTGACGAGATATAAACCTAAATTTCAAACTTGCTTATATCGTGGGGAAACATCTCTCGGATATATGGGTAACCCCCGAAATCTCGTTTGAAAGATTCCTTTTTCTGATATACTAGGTCTTTATACTCAGTGATGTCTGGGGTATTATTCCAGGACTTCTGCTGAATGGAAGTTCTGACCTAGTCCTCGAATAATACTTTCCGCAATGCTTGAAACATAGCATCACCCTCAGCATATATGATAAGACAATAAAATTGCTTAGCAATGCTGTTGTAAAAAAGATCCTCTAAAGGGGACACACCCAAAAGACGAGTCATGATCTTTCTACTGAACGGTAGTTCTGACCTGAGCTCTCATGATTCTTCATAATTTATTAACCCCTACAGATATCATTTGTGTCATAATCACCTGTAAGACTGAATATTGGGATCTGGATACGGGGGTATATTCTGAGGTGGGACACGCGATTGAGTTTAAGTGCTTAAAACATTAATATTGTATCTCGGATCAGTTGAACTTTGTGTGAAAATTTAAGTGGACCAGTATACTGACAATCTAAGTGAATCGTTTAAAACTTAATATGTTTAAAGCTTAACGGTGTTAGTGATTTGTCTCAAAAACTGATATGATCCTCTTGCACAAACTCACAAAAACATTGTTTGTATATATTTCATTTCTGCATTTTCTTGATTCTACAAGTGATGTCAGTTATTTTCTTTCAGAAAATCCAAAAAGATTTTTGTGTGTTTTAGCATAAAGTTTGGAAAAGTCAAAAAGATTTTTGACAACTGGTGTTGGAAAGCTGATTTTCAAAATTCCAAGTGCTAAACATGATGAACAAATGGTTTGGGTGAAAGTGTTTGAAGATTTTTGAAATAAAATGAGAAAAGTTTCTGCTATAAAACGTTATTCCTGCAAGTGGTAAATTAGATTTGAAAATCTTATCCACAAATGGTTATCAGAAAATTTATTTTTGGGTAGAGTTTTTGCAGGTTGGCCGGGTTTCAATCCAGAGCAGGATGAAAGCCAGGTTATGATCTTGTGAATTCCAGACTACGATCCCAGCAGATTGAGAGGGGGAGTCTGAAGACACCATGATATTCAACATTAGAGAGAGAGGAGTTTGTTGATGATAAAAGATAGAGAATGAGGATTCTTGAAATGACAAAATACTTCAGAGGAAGATCGAAGACTGATAAAGATTGTAGATTGACAATCAAAGACTCAACACTGAAGACTCTGTCAACATCCGAGGGGGAGTTTGTTGGTGCACTACGTCTGTCGACTACGTCTTACATCGAGTCTTGCGTTGTATAGGATTAAACATGGCACGAAATCTAAGAAACATGTGTTAGATAGTGATTTCGTCCATGTGTCAAGGTCTGATTTCGCTCATGTGTCATAACACATGATTTCGCTTATGTGTCATTACTAGGTTTCGCTTATATGACATGTGGGTGGTTTCGCTTATGTGTCAGGTCCATAAGAGCGAACCTGCATGCCTATAAATAGGTCATTTGAGCGAAATCTCATATATAGTTGTAGGTGTTGTCTTCCGGTGAGCCACGAAGTGCTGCCGAAGTGCTGTCAGAGTCTGTAAACGTTATCAAGATCAATACAACAACAATTAATAGTGAATCCGGCTGAAATAGCACCAAATCATTAGTTTCCGCCTCTTGTTTTGGATAGGAATTCTTCTGATCGACTCAAACAGGGCCGAATACGATCCTACAGATACGAATAACGCAAAACTGTGAGTTCATGTCCCTCCTTTTCTTTTAACTGTTTTCAGTTTTATAACTTCGGGGGTGAAGTACAGGTTACTAAATGTTTACAAACAATTACAAATGGTATGGTTAGCTAAGGAAAATACTGTTAGATCATGTGAATGGGTAGGCACACTCTTAAGACCATTAATCCTCGTTTTAGGACCGAGGGACATGAGTGATAGATCTATTTGGGTGTAGCGAGCCCACACCCATGTGGACCAGGGTGGCCCATGAGGTGACTATGTCTTACAGCCGGAGGCCCGGTACAAATCTGCTAGGTTTGAGCCTTCATACGCCGTTTCACACATGTTAATGTATTAGCTACATATTAATTGATCTGTTCCTTGTCGCTTCATACTAGTTTACAAATACATACATACATACATACTTACAAATGTTTACAAGGATGATTCGTGCACACTTACAAATCACATGAACTCGCTCAACTTTTGTTGATGTTTTCAAAACTACATGTATTTCAGGAAACTAAGCATGGATCTGGTGGGCGTTGAAGTTTCAAGTGTTGTTTGGAATAAAAGATGTCATCCAGGGTCGAATGGTTTAGATTGTGTATCCTATCCTGGATAGGATACATGTTTCATAGCCTAGTTTTCATTAGTGCCTTTTAAAAAGTCCTTATGGAACTTAAAACCTGTTGGTGTTGTATTCTGAATACGAAGTCTGTGTTTTTGGGGTTTAAAACAATGTTGTTGTAATGATTTAAACCTTAATCAATGGATGAACATCTTGGTTTTATCATATAGTTGTTTGTTATGGTTGAATGCAATGATATTAAGCAAGTCACACCAAATCACGCTTCCGCAAAACTCAGGGTGTGACAGATGTCAAATCCCCATTGTCGCTGTTGTTCCATGTCTTTAGGGCTTCGTTTTAAAGCTCAGACAACCACCGTATGGGTGTGTATGGCTTAGATTTAGGGTCGCCATCGTTCCACAACATCTAGGTTTGCGATTGTCGGAGATTATGGCTCAGATTACCGATTGTTAGGGTTTGCAGTTGAACTCATATGTGTGTAAAAATCTAGGGATAAATAGGTTGTTTGTTTGGGGGTTATGGTATGAAGGTTGGGGGTTATGGCTGGTGGTCGACAGGTGATGGTGGTGGTGGGTGTCGACAGGTGGTGGCCGGTGAGGTTCTTGGTGGTGATGTTTGGTTATGTGGTTATGGAGAGAGAGAGAGAGAGAGAGAGAGAGCAAAGAGAGAAACTAGAGAGAGAAGAGGGTGTATGTTTGTGTTATATATGTATAATACTAAAATAATAATAATAATAATAATAATAATAATATCTTTTTAGGTTGGATGGGAGAGATTAAAATGCCCCTTATTTTTTACTTGAAATTACCAAAATATCCTTTTAGTTAACATACAATATGGATGGAGTTAGGGCCGTGGAGCAAACTGGCGACAAAACTGAAACATCAGGGAGCAAAATGTCCGTTTTAAATGATTGGGGCAAAACCATTAAAATGACCAAACCATATGGAGCAAAACGGAAGTTTACTCTTTATCAAATAACCATAAAGTAAGAGGATGTATAATTTCTTATTTTTCATTACGACTTCTAATATATAATATAACTAAGTTATAACCCTGTTTATTACACGGGTTAAATAAATGTAATGTTATATACATATTTATAGAAAGATATAATGTTTAAAAAAACATGTGTATTGCACGAGTTGAGTATAAACCATGTATTATACAGTTTAATAAAATATATTTCATCCGTTAACACATGTAATCGTCAAGACATGTGTTTAAAAATGAACTTTAACGTGACATTTATAAATCTTGTTAAGTTAATTTTAAAACATATTTTTTTTTCTCAACAATGTTATTGATAAGTGTAGATACTCCTTTAAATGTCATTTTAACACAGTTAAGTTAATTCAAATTAAAATTATAAATATATAGAAATATGAATACATATAAAAAATTAAGGACTAAAATTTGATTCTTTTAATGCTATCTATATTTTATTTGACATATTTTTACCATTAAACATCCAACCACATTAAATATTTAAATTTTTTAGAAATTACCCATAAAAAACAATTCTTCTTCTTACCCATAAAAAACAATTCTTCTTCTTCTTATTTCTTTTTATAATATTTTAACAAAGGTAATTTTAAATTTAGGAATATTTGGAGATTGAAATATAAGTTTTATGTAAAAGATAAGTTTATTTATAAAATTTATAATTACTTTCATATTACACTTGTTAATGAAGATATTAACTATCAATAATTAAATAATAATTATCTATAGATGAATAGGAGAGAGATGCAGGACAACCTAAACACAAATAACTTAAAAAATATAGTCGTAATAAAAGAGAAGAAAATGTTGTATATGAAATTAAAAAAATATGTAAAAAGGAAAAAATAACTGAACCAAGACATACAAAAATGAAAGTCGTAATAATATTTACTTTTACGTTAAATAATAAAATAGAATCTATATCTATCTATCCTATATAATAAAATAAACCGTTTTAGGGACACTTGTCATCATATTAAGCCATATCTTATGGATAAATATTATTTTAGTTTAATCTCTTCTAATTAATTATAGATAATCCTCCTACTAAATATTATTTAGTTTAATTATTATTTTTATATTTATCTATTTACTTCAAATTCAAACTTAGTTATCTAATTTGATATTAGAGTAAATTACGATTTTAGCCCCTGTGGTTATATCACTTTTACCCTTTTAACCCAAAAATGATTTTTTTAACATCTGAGCTCTCAACGTCTTTTTTTCTAACCCTTTTGGACCCCAACGTCTTTTTTCTAACCCTTTTGGCCCCTAAAAGTAAATGGATGGTGTTAGTGTTAGGGGACAAAAGGGTTAGAAAAAAATACGTTGGGGGCTCAGATGTTTAAAGATTCATTTTTTGGCTAAAAGGGTAAAAGTGATATAACCACAGGGGCCAAAAATCGTAATTTACTCTTGATATTAACTATATATTTGAACGTTTTGTTTAGTTTGGTATCAAATAGATTTTACGAAACTTAAAATAAAATTAGTTAATATTATTTATCATTTCTACATTTACAAGTTTTAAATAAATTGTTAAATTTATTGAGACTTCGTTACATTTACAAGTTTTAAATAAAGGGTTAAATTTATTGAGACTTCATTAACAAATTTTACTACAATATGTATTATTTGATAAACAATATTACATTTATTCAACCCGTGTAATACACGTGGTTTTAAAGATATAACTTTGAGTAAACTTCCGTTTTGCTCCCTGTGGTTTGGTCACTTTAACGGTTTTGCTTCAAATCTTTAAAAATAGTCATTTTACTCCCTGATGTTTTGTTTTTTTTGGCAGTTTGCTCCCCGCCTCTAACTCCATTCAAATTGTTTGTTTTTCCATTTTGCTCCCCGTAGGGAGTAAACTGGCAACAAAACCAAAACATCAGGGAGTAAAATGGCTATTTTTAAAGGTTTGGGGCAAAACCGTTAAAGTGACCAAACCACAGGGGGCAAAACGAAAGGTTTTTATAGATATAACTTTTTATTATTTAATATATAAAATTATATTTATTCAACCCGTGCAATAAAGAAGGTTTTTAAAGATATATTGTTTTATTATTTAGTATATAAAATTCATTTATTCGACCCGTGTAATACACGGGGTTATAACCTAGTTAGTTACATAAATTAAAGGAAAACACATTGTTAAAAAGTTTAGTAATTAATATTTACTTAAATTGAGTAAACTTTTCTTATTTTTTAAAAGAACAAAACAATCGTAATTATTAAAACTACATAATAATTATCTATCCCTTCCCCGTGGCCCAGTGGTATCCCCACTTGGGTTATGTTGGCCGGCTCCTCCTTTGGGAGGTCACTGGTTCGACTCCCACTGTGGTCTTAGAGGGGGGACGTCCCAATGATGGATCGTATCCTACCGAGGCATGGTGCGGTCTTGAGGGCAACCCGGTTTTACCCAGCTGTTACCCCAGCGAGTCTCTCGTGTGGGGGCAGTATGGTTTCCGGGCGGAAGTCAGCTTGCGCGGCGGCCGGGGCCCGATCGAACATCGCGTCCGAGAGTGCGGGGCTGACGGGGGAATGTCTTCGACATGAACCCGGTGACCAATAGGTCCAGTACATAGAAAGTCACCTTTCAAAAAAACATAATAATTATCTACAATTAAGTAGAAGAGATTAAACTAAATAATAAATATTTATAATTAAGTTGAAAAGTTATATGTAATTAAGTAGATGAATAAACTATGTGATTATCTTTTTTTTTAAAGTAAACTTCATTAAAAAACACCTCCGACCCAAACGGGCAAAAGGCCAAACAACATACACCCCCCCGACCCAAACAGGCAAAGGGAAAAAATTACATTATATACAGAGGGTATTTACACCAATCACCCCAACTAATATACTTACAGGACGTTCTATTTTTAAACCAAACGTAACCTCTAGATTTAATCTCCCCAACAATCTCCCGAGGACTTCGCCTAATTTGATTGAAAACCAACTCGTTCCTTCCATTCCATATGCACCAGCACGAAATTATCACCAAGCCTTGAATGATTTTTTTTTTTGCTTTATTTCCAACTTGATAATAATTATGGATATCCAGAATGTCTTTGAAATCGAAAATAAATATCGGGGGGATTTTACACCAGGTACTAATCTCCGCCCAAACCCTATTTGCCAACGAACAAGCGGTAAAAAGATGCTCCACCGTTTCCTCAAATTCGTTACAAAAAGGGCACATCACCGATATAATGTCCACGTTCCTTCTTCTTAAGTTCACTCTTGTGGCTAGCTTGTCCAGGTTACCTCTCCAAGCCATAATGTTGCATTTAATTGGCACCCATTTGCACCACTCGAAATTAGGAAGATGAATATTCACCCTTTCTTAAATAAGAGCCTTTTTGACTGCCTTCACCGAGAAACCATCTTGGCTATCTCCATTCCATTCCCACGCATCCTTAGAGTTGATAAGCGCAATCTTATTAAGGGTCTCTTTGCATTCCTGCCACTCCTTTAGCTCCACTTCCGATTCTGGCGGTCTAGACCAGTTCCAAGTCAAAACCCCAAATCCCCTGTTCATCTCCATTCTATCTGCAATCCTGCAAGTTTTAAACAATTCCAAACCGAACAAATGTGGCCATCTAACCATAAACGGCATATCACCCTCCCATAAATCGATCCAAAACCGAATCTCCTCCCCGTTCCCAACCTTTCCCAAAACCAAATGATTTATATCCTTTCCTTTGATTTTAATAAGAGATATAGTTTTGACAATATTTTTCCAACAACCTCCCATATTACCGTTCAAAGGAAGAAAACTCCTCTGATTAGGTTTTCCATGACATGCGTCGACCACTCTTTTCCACAAACTTTGATTTTCAACCCTATACCTCCATCCCCATTTAAATAAAAGGGCCTCATTTACCTCTTTGAGCCTGCTAATACCTAACCCCCTTACCTTTAGGCCACGTAACCCACTCCCAAGCCACCCAATTAACTTTGTTATAGTCGCTATAACCCGCCCAAAGGAATTTTCTCATCTTAGCTTCCAACAGCTTAATGACACCCGCTGGGACTTTATAGAACGAGAAGTAATAGATAGGCAGACTTTCCAACACATTTTTTTTTTCTATGTGATTAAGAATCGCTCATCTTGATTCCCTGCCACTAAAATTAGAGAGTTTTAAAAACCAAAACATTTAAATCAAAGCACTTATGTTTAGTTAGACCAAGACAAATGACGTAGTTTTAATCTTGATATTGTAATCACGTAATCGTTTTTTACCTTCTCCTAAGTCTAGGAGTTTTCCCTGTTTCGTTTTTTATTATACAGTTGCCGTTAAAAAGAAATAGTATAAAAAGTATTTTAAAGGAGAAAAATTACCTAGATAGACCATATTGACCTTGACTTTTCCAAAATACACGACAAAATTTTGTATTTTTTAAATTTTCTTTTATCTCAAAAAAGCTATAAATGACACTACCTTTAAAGTCCAAAATTGCGAGTGAAAAAAACTCTTTTATCCCATTATCATACAAACACATAAACTCCAAGGACTCGTTATGCAAATACAAAAGTCATTGGTCATCCCAATAGAAGGATCTAGAACACAAACCCTAACTCCCAAACCCTAATATATAACCTCCTTCCGCCTCCTTCTCCGATCTACTCCACACCTTCAATCCTCTCTGTAAATCACTCATCCTTTTCAGATCATTCATCAATGGCGGACACAGAGACGTTTGCTTTTCAAGCGGAGATCAACCAGCTGCTCAGTCTCATCATCAACACGTTCTACAGCAACAAGGAGATCTTTCTCCGTGAGCTTATCAGTAACTCCTCTGATGTAAGTCTGATTTCTGTTGTTGTGAAAGTTTGATGTTGATGATTTCGTTGTACTACTCAGTGTTGCTTTTTTGTTGATGTAGCATAAGGATGATCTAGGTTATGTGATTTGTACTCGATGATCTGATTGTATAACCTTTACTGATTTTTTGTTGATGTATGTTACTGTTTGTACTTGATTTAAAGCGTAAGGATGATCTAGGTTATACTGTTTCTCATAGTTTGTATATAATGGATTGTACTCTTCAGTTTGCACAGAGTTAGTTTGTGTATATCTAATTGATTGATCATTATTTTGTTGTTTACTTTTAAACGTTAAGTTGTAGGTTTTGAATTCTTTGTTGTTTTGGTAGCATTTTGATAAACAGAGCAAGGCTTTGAGTTGGAGTTGTTTTTATTTCAAAATATGTAGAAACTGTTAACTGATAAGTATTTGTTATACTGCTGAGTTATTGAAGTGCTTATTTCATTATGAATAGTTAGCTTATTTGAGTTATTAAAGATATTTATTACAGTGTGTCACGTTACTATACAAAAGAAAGGATCTATGTGCTTGTATCTTTATTCTAACAATAGTCTGTTACATATGATTTTTTTTGTATACTATAAAGAAGTAACAATTTGAAATTTAAATTGGCAGTAACCATAGTATGTTATTAAATTTCTTTATGTAAAGTATATTTGATATTAAAAGTTTCAGTATTAGTATGTTTTGTTTGGTTATTAATTTCACTTTACATGAAATTTCTTTCAGGCTTTGGACAAGATTCGTTTTGAGAGCTTGACAGACAAGAGTAAGCTCGATGGTCAGCCAGAGCTTTTCATTCATATCATTCCCGACAAAGCGAGCAACACTTTGACCATCATTGATAGTGGAGTGGGAATGACCAAGGCTGGTGAGTAGCATAATTACTGTTAATTGTGCTGTTGGATCATGTTTAAACAGTGTTCTGATGTTATATTTTTGTTACAGATTTGGTGAACAATTTGGGTACCATTGCTAGATCTGGTACCAAGGAGTTCATGGAAGCTATTACCGCTGGTGCTGATGTCAGCATGATCGGACAGTTTGGTGTTGGTTTCTACTCTGCTTACTTGGTTGCTGATAAGGTTGTGGTGACAACCAAACACAATGATGACGAACAATACATTTGGGAGTCTCAAGCCGGTGGATCTTTCACTGTCACCAGAGATACATCCGGTGAGTCTCTTGGCAGAGGAACCAAAATGACACTCTACTTGAAAGAAGATCAGCTAGAATACCTTGAGGAACGCAGGTTGAAAGATCTGGTCAAGAAGCATTCAGAGTTCATCAGCTACCCGATCTCTCTATGGGTCGAGAAAACCACTGAAAAGGAGATTTCCGATGATGAAGATGAGGAAGAGAAAGAGAAGAAAGAAGAGGAAGGAGACGTGGAGGAAGTCGATGAAGAGAAGGAAAAGGAAGAGAAGAAAAAGAAGAAGATCAAGGAAGTGTCGCATGAATGGGACTTGGTGAACAAACAGAAGCCGATCTGGATGAGAAAACCTGAAGAAATCACCAAGGAAGAATATGCTGCGTTTTACAAGAGTTTAACTAATGACTGGGAAGAACACTTGGCTGTGAAGCATTTCTCAGTCGAGGGTCAGCTCGAATTCAAAGCCATTCTCTTTGTACCCAAACGGGCTCCGTTTGATCTTTTCGACACCAAGAAGAAGCCAAACAACATCAAGCTTTACGTCCGTCGTGTCTTCATCATGGACAACTGTGAGGAGTTGATCCCTGAGTACTTGAGTTTTGTTAAGGGTATTGTCGACTCTGAAGATCTTCCTCTCAACATCTCTAGAGAGATGTTGCAGCAAAACAAGATCTTGAAGGTTATCCGCAAGAACTTAGTGAAGAAGTGCATTGAGTTGTTCCAAGAGATTGCCGAGAACAAGGAAGATTACAACAAGTTTTACGAAGCTTTCTCGAAGAATCTTAAGTTGGGTATCCACGAAGATTCCCAAAACAAAACCAAACTCGCCGAACTTCTTCGTTACCATTCCACGAAAAGCGGAGATGAGATGACCAGCTTGAAAGACTACGTGACCCGAATGAAGGAGGGTCAAAGCGACATCTTTTACATTACCGGTGAAAGCAAGAAGGCGGTTGAGAACTCTCCGTTCCTTGAGAAGCTAAAAAAGAAGGGGTATGAGGTGTTGTATATGGTGGACGCGATTGATGAGTATTCAGTTGGTCAGTTGAAGGAATTCGAGGGTAAGAAGTTGGTTTCCGCTACCAAGGAAGGTTTGAAGCTTGATGAAACCGAAGACGAGAAGGCGAAGCAGGAAGAGTTGAAAACTAAGTTCGAGGGTTTGTGCAAGGTGATGAAGGATGTCTTGGGTGACAGGGTGGAAAAGGTGGTGGTTTCTGACCGTGTAGTGGATTCCCCGTGCTGTTTGGTTACTGGTGAGTACGGGTGGACCGCTAACATGGAGAGAATCATGAAGGCGCAAGCGTTGAGGGATTCGAGCATGGCGGGTTACATGTCGAGCAAGAAGACCATGGAGATTAACCCAGAAAATGCTATTATGGAGGAGCTCAGGAAGAGAGCCGATGCTGACAAAAATGACAAGTCGGTTAAAGATTTGGTGCTGTTGCTCTTTGAGACCGCTCTACTAACCTCCGGTTTTAGCCTTGATGAACCCAGCACTTTTGGCAACAGGATCCATAGGATGCTGAAACTTGGTCTCAGCATTGATGACGATGCTGCGGAGGATGAAGATGTTCCTGCTCTTGAGGAAGCTGAAGGTGATGCTGAGAGCAAGATGGAGGAGGTCGACTAATTTACTCGCAGTTGATTTTATTCTATCTTTGTCGTTTAATCGTTATGAATCTTTTTAGTTTTCTAAGTGTCTTATTTTTGTTATTTTTATGAAATGTTTCTGTCAAGACACTTCTCATTTACAGTCGTTATATAGGCAGCATTTTGTGTTTTGGTTTTAGTCGAATGTTACTTTTAACACTTTTCATTTACAGTCGTTATACAGGCAGCATTTGTGTTCTGGTTTACGTCGAATGTTTTCGTTAACACTCATTTACATGGTTGTTATCGGAAAAATCACTTATTTTTTGGTTTTTGGAAACAATATATAAGCCACAACAGCACAAAAACAAATTTCTTATTTCATGTCTAAAAGGTCTATCAAATTTCTATGAAGCAACAATATGTGATGTTTATGCACTTGGAAACAAGAATGATCGACAAACTAGCAGCTTGCAAAAGTAAACAAATAAACCGTGCCTTTTACATATCCTCGACCCTCGAGTGAAAAACAAAGCTTGGGAATGTCGTCGTGATGTCCCTGTAGCAAAACCAAAACCATAAACCAACATCGTCGTGAAACAAACGTCTTATAAAAAAAGACAAAAATGCTGTGAAATCGAACTTACTTTAGGTATTGCAATGTCATGTTCTTCAAAAGAGAAGGGTGTCTCAGGACAAGATTTCTCCACTCTTCTTGATCAATTTTTCCGTCGTGTTTCGTGTCGGCTTCTTCAAAAGTCTAAAAAACAAAGTACCAAATTATCATTCGGGTTTCCAACAACACGCATTTGATTTGTTTCCAGAACAAAAAAGCAGTAACGGTTTAACTACCTTGTCGATGATGCTCTCTATAACCTCGTCTGACAGGTTCATCCCTGATTCGGCAAGCGTAGCCACCACCATCTGTTTCACCTGCATATTCATTGTTTCACATTTGGCTTCAGTGACTTGTTTCCAACCACTTGCAAAATGACCCGTTGTTTCTGACCCGTTACCCGCTCGATTTGGCAGGTACCTGTACATTATATGCATACAACTTACCTCTTGTCTCTCTATGTAACCTTGCTGCTTAAGATCATAAAGCTGAAAGGAAACTGCAATTCAACACGGGACGCATAAGTATATTTGAATATGAAAATCAAACATAACTTGTTAAAACAGTTTCAACTTACAGTTGATCTTATCATCAATAGGGGCATTCGGATGAAACACCGAGAGTGCACGAGCAAACTCTTCAAATCCCAAGATTCCATTATGCTTTGTGTCAAACAAGTCAAACACCTAGATTTGGGTAACCCGAAAAACCTCTAAACTCTTGTTAGACATCACATTTTACTTGATAAAAGATTCTTAAAAGTTAAAAATCGACCGTACCCGATCAGCAAACAAGCTCTCCTTTTTATTGGTCTTGAACAATGCCAACTGAAACTTTTCCTTATTGATTAACCCGTCATCGTTGACTGCACTACTACTTATCTTCTTAAACAGCTCGTAAAGCGCTTCGATTTCACTTACACTAACTGCACCACACAAGGAAAAATAATACTTCATGATGTTTAAGATCACTTGCAAACAATGCACGTAAGTTAGTATTTTAGATTAATTGCGTACAAACTGTCTGGCTAGCAAGAACTGCGGGATCATCAAGCCCCTGCGACTGTTTACTCAATTCAAAATCACAGCAGTAAAGCAGGGAAGCACATAAATGCTTGATCCCTTCTAAGCACTGAGACATGGCACTCGTCGTACATCAAAACCTTCCATACCTAAAACAACGTGTATGGAATATAGTTAAGGTCGGACAATCTACTTGTAAACATCAAAACCGGATAGAGATAAATCTACTAATCTAGGGGCGGAAAGAGTGTCCGCTGACAGGTCACCAGAACTTGTTGATTTTTTATATATAAAATCTGAATTATTTTTTAATAAAATTACATGAGTCAGACCCCTTTGTTCTAAAAAAAACCTTATGATAACCCCCGACTAAAAGGTTCTGGTTCCGCCACTAGTTCATAAATTAATAATCAATAATATAGAATATATAGATAACCTTTTGGCCATTTCCTGTTGCTGCTGAAATTAAAAGACTCTGCTCAAACTATTTCTGTTGGAAGTACAAAACAAAATTAGAATCCTAATAATCCCAAGATTGTTGGCACAAATTTGATTTAATGTCACTAACTAAACAAATATACATAGTAAAATCCCATTCATGGTCGGGTCTGGAGAGGGTCAGATGAGGGGAAACCTTTCCTTTATCGAGGGGATCGAGAGGATGCTCTCACTGAGACCCCCGGCTCCAAAGATTCATTTTTTAATTTTTATTTTTACATCTTCAGCTTACTAATCCAGATACAAACATACAAACATTACTAATCATGTCACTAACTACAACAACCATACACCATTGGTGGTCTGCGGAGGGTGGGATGTGATGCAGTTGATATCACCGATATATCGGTTATCGGTCCCAAGGTAAAATATCGGTCAGAATATCGGTACCAATATTATTGGCGATATTAACCGATATATCACCTATTTTCCTGATATTAGTGTTTTAAGTTTTAATTGTTAGTGTTTAAGTCTTAATTAGTTCCTACTTGCTACGGTTGTTGGTGTTTTCCAAGTTGCAAAAGGTTAATTTGTTAATGGCAGAAGAGTATACTGAATTGTTAGTGTTAAATTGCTATATATATACATTCTGCATGATATATTAAAATTACCAATATCCCACCAAGATAACCTATATCTCAAATATCGGTCCTTGACCGATATTCGATATTTCCTTGACCGATATTCGATATTTTACTGCATTAACTGCATAGGTGGGATGTAGGCAAACCTAATCTCTATCCGTAGGGATAGAGAGACTGCTACCAAGGAGACCCTCGACTCCAAAACAAAAACAACACTAAAGTGTATAATTAAAAATCTATCAATAACTGAAGAAGTTGTAAAGGACAAACATGGTAAAAATAGTATAACCACAAGAAAGACAATCCCATATTCCCATGTAAATAAAGTCCACCTAATAATGTCACTAACTAACTACAATAAACTAAATCACACACTAGAGGTGTTTTGTCTTGCTTACTAAACCTGTTTTGAGGATGTTTCAATTCAAATTCCTCATCTTTCAAAACCAATCCCCAAACACAACCAAATTTCAACCCACCACCACAAATCAATCAATCAAATCAAGACATCCAAAACCAAAGATTCACATCCAACACAAAGATTAATCCCAACAAACACAAACCCATCTCACAAAAATCAAAATTCAAACACCAAATCACCCAGAAATCCCAGATCTCCAAATGCAAGAAACTGCAGCACAGATCAACCATAACTCCAAAACAAGTAATCAACTTTATAATTCAATCATAATAACCCATGTACCCAAATCAATCTTTTTCGAAATTAAAACCAACCTACATAAAAAAGATCGAAACTTTTTGAAATTGAAAGAAGAAGAAAACAAGAAAGACTGACCTGTTGAAAGGAAAGATTGGTAGATGGGTATGGTGGATGTATAGATTTGGAGTGAAAACACAATCAAAATTCCAGATTTAAAAAAGGGAAAAAAATGAAGGAAGATGGAAATGATTAGTGTTGGGCACGATAATGATGTGGGGAATAACATGGGTATGGGCCATGGGGGGAACAGAGGAGAACACGTGACTGCCAAATAGATTGCACTCATTCTAACCGACCCAAACAAACCAATCGGGTTGGTTTTGGGATGTTCAAATCCGGGTCGGGTATGAAACCAGGTTTTTTTTTTATTTTTGAAGAGAAAGTGGTCCATATTTTTTTGTTTTCGGTTTGGGTATTTTTTTTTTTTTGGGTTTTGACTAGTATCGGTTGGGTATAATTGGGTTGGAACCGGTTTTAGATCACAGGATATGAAAGTGATGTATGCATGGCGGGTAGGGATAGGTAAGAAATCAGGTACGCGTTTGGTTTCAGGTTTTTTGTCGGGTCGGGTTCGTACCTAGTTTTGTTTGGTATCTCTATCGAAATACAAAACAATTATTGGATATGATATGATGTGATTAACTAATTGTTATTGATCTTTATTATGACTCTTTTCAATTATTATTAAGGGTTTCAACTTTCAAATTATGATGAAAGAAATGATGACTCATTTAATTTTATTTTATATTTTTATCATGTACTTGTTGCTATAGCCTAAAGAGATGTCTACAAATTATTATTTGCACAGAATTGGATATGAAATATATTGAGCAAATTATTAAAAAAATACTAAAAGAGTTAACATGAAAATATAAAATTATCATTTATTATTTCACTTTTAATCGAAAGAGTTGAGTTGTAAGTCTGGACGGTGTGGTTTCATGTTCCTGGCCCTACCACCTCACCCATTTTGGCGTCCCATAGCGTTCCTCTGTGAGATTAAATATATTATTAATGTAATATTTAATCTTGTAGCTTTTATAATCATTTATATTATATTAGATCAAAATATATTAATAACCTATTAATAATTAGTTGGTAATTGTTGATGGACCATATTACTCTTATTAACTAATTGGGTGTCCTCTTGGGTGTATAAATAAGGAACTTATTAGAGAGTTAAAGGGTTAGACAATTACACAATACAAACAACCCCATAACATCAAATTTGTCTCTCTCTCCCTAACCGAAATCAACCCTACTTTCGGTTTCATCACCATCATTATCTTACACCCTAAGGAGGAACCAGATCACACTGACAAAGATGTCGAACTCAATGGCTGGATCTCTGACTGGATTCTCCACTGCATTGAATGCTGTAACAGGTATGTTATTTCATGTTTTCCATTATGTTTAAACAGGACTGATCAACATGTGGTATCAGAGCATATGTTGATAAATCAGTTCTGGTTTTGTATCCATTATTCTGGGATCAAAAAAAAAATCTGGAAAACGAAAATTTTAAAGCTTTTATAAAATCTCGGCTGTTTCGAGTCCTTGTTGCCGAAATCACTGTTTTCGGAAGAAGTTGGTTAATATATTGACTCGAGACTATAGTGGGCAAATCTTAATATCCGAAATCCGTTAATAAAAGGTCTAAAATTTAAGGTTTCGGATCCCAGATTAAGTTTTAACTTTTTTAGGGTTCATCATTCTGTTCTAAGAAAACTCGAAAATTCCCTAAATTTTGGAATATAATTTGGATTAGTGGGTGTTTTAATGATTTTGATCTTAATTTTATCTATTAAAATTTCGAAAACTGTTAATAGTTTTTCAGTTATTATTTTCGAAATCTTTTGATAAGTTTAGATAAAAAATAAAATAGGAAACACTATCCCAAAAATCCCTCAAATTTCGAGTTTCAGTTATTATCACAATAAACAGCCTTAACAGTGGATTCAAAATCATAATCGCACAAGTCCCTTAACAGTCGCACAAGATCAGATCAGATATGATCTGATCGCACAAGACATTCGCACAAGATCAGATCACATAAGATGTGATCTGATCACACAAGGGAAATCGCACAAGAACTTATGGATCGCACAAGACTTGGGCCTTACATACATCGCACAAGTTATTGGGCCTTACTGATCGCACAAGTTATTGGGCCTTACTGATCGCACAAGTTATTGGGCATTACTGATCGCACAAGTTCGATCCGCGCTAACAGGTGGTTTGCTATTAAATACTTGGTTTTGTTAATACTTAATTAATTAATCAGAATCAGATAATTTTTACAAAACCAAAATAGCTTAACTTGAATGAGCTTCTGATGTATTAATTCTGGCCAAAGCTGATTTAATACATCTATTTATTGTTCAAGTATTATAAAAGCTATGTTAAGTATGCATTACAAACGTGAAATGTCTTAATTCTGGCCAAAGCTGATTTAATTCATTTATGTTTAGCATGCTTGACAAGTGCATAACTAAAGTGATTGTCTCATTTCTGGCCAAAGCTGATTTGTCACAATTACTTTGCACACATATTTAAATGATTACACTTCTGGCCAAAGCTGATTTGTCTTCGTTTAAATAGAATTTTACTAAGTCTATTATTTTGATGTTAGTAATAGACAATATCACAGCTTCATAATTAAAATGGTCATTACTTATGCCTGCCTTAGTATAACATGCCCTTAGATCACATTAAGACTTCTTTCTTAGTATCATAACTTGCTCACCTTATTTCCACTATCAACACCCAATCAGGGGATTCCACCTTTGACTGGTGATAACTTTGCTGCATGGAAGGATGCCCTCATGCTTACACTTGGACTGCTGGACTTTGATTATGCTCTAAGAGAGAATAAGCCAGCGGACCTTACTACTCAAAGTACTGCTGCTGAGCAGTTACTTCATGATAAGTGGACTAGGTGTAACCGCATGTCTCTCATGTTCATGAAGCAGTCCATTCATAACTCAATCAGAGGAGCCATTCCTGATTCTGAAGATGCTAAAACCTATTTGGCTTCTGTGGAGGATCAATTCAAGGGAACATAAAAAGCACACGCTAGCACTCTTATCCTCAAGCTGGTGACGACTAAGTATGATGGGAGGAGCGGCATACGCGAACACATCATGATGATGCATGACATGGCCAATAAGTTGAAGGGCCTAGAGATGGAAATCAGTGATGGTTTTTTGGTTCACTTCATCATTACTTCGCTTCCTTCGTCGTATGAAGCATTCAAGATCAATTACAACACTCAGAAGGACAAATGGACGATGAGTGAGCTGATTGCTATGTGCGTGCATGAGGAAGAGCGTATGAAGATGGATCGCACTACTGATGTTGCTAACTTTACCACCTCCAGCTCTAAGAAGAGGAAGAACAATTATCAAAGAAAGGATGCTTCTAAGGTCCAAAAGCCAAGTCCAAATCCTCATACAAGTGCACCTTCCAGCTCTAAGAACTCCTTAGGCAAACCCTACTGCAAGTTCTGTAAGAAAACAGGACATAAGCAAAAGGAATGCCCTGACTTCAAGGAGTGGCTGGCTAAGAAAGGTAACGATTTTTTCATGATACTTGAGTCCTTTAATTTAAATGTTCCTGCTAATTCTTGGTGGTTTGATTCTGGTTCTATGGTTCATGTTACCAATTCACTTCAGGGATTCCTTACAATCCGGAAGCTGGGAAGAAACCAAAGAACACTTAAAGTTGGAGATGATCGGGAATTAGAAGTGAAGGCCATAGGAACATTACAATTATTTTTGAAAACTGGTTTATGTATTAAACTTTATGATACCTTATATGTTCCTGAGGTAACTCGGAACCTTGTATCAGGACCAAAGTTAGACATGGACGGTTTTGTCGTTTCTCAAGGTCATCGCAAACTCTCTATTCTCTATGATTCCGTTGTTTATAGTACTGGCATTCTGGATGGTGGTCTCTATAGATTAGAACTAGATGATAATTTTTCCAAATCTTTGTTGTCATATAATATTAATGAATTACTCACAAAGATGAAACAGGTTCGAGACTTAGAGACTTCATCTATGTTGTGGCATCAACGTTTAGGCCACGTCTCAAGAGAACAATTAAATCGTCTCGTAAAGGATGAAGTCTTACCTCCTCTCGATTTTACTGATTTTGGAACATGTGTCAAATGTCTTAAAGGCAAAATGACATTAGCGAATAAGAAAGGTGCCACTAGGAGCTCTAATTTATTAGAACTCATTCACACTGACATTAGTGGTCCTTATCAAATCGCTGGTATAACAGGACATACTTCATTTATCACTTTCATTGATGATTATTCTCGTTACATGTACTTGTATCTTATAAAGGAAAAATCTGAATCTCTAACAACTTTTAAAGATTATAAAGCTGAAGTTGAAAAGCAATTAGATCGTCAGATTAAAGTTGTGAGATCAGATAGAGGCGGTGAATATTATGGAAGACATACTGATGTGGGTCAAGCTCCTGGTCCATTTTATGAGTTTTGTAAAGGCCAGGGGATTGTGAACCAATACACCATGCCTGGTACACCTCAGCAGAATGGTGTCACTGAACGAAGAAATCGTACCCTTATGAACATGGTGCGCAGTATGTTAGCCAACACTAATTTACCATTATTCCTCTGGACTGAAGCGTTAAAAGCAGCTGTTCATATACTCAATAGAGTTCCTTCTAAGTCTGTCCCTAAAACTCCTTATGAACTTTGGACAGGAAGGAAACCGAGTCTTAAATATATGAAAATATGGGGCTGCATTGCTGAAGCAAAACTCTATAATCCTTTCCTAAGGAAACTTGACCCTAAAACAGTTACCTGCTTCTTTATCGGGTATCCTGATCATTCGAAGGGTTATCGTTTCTATTGTCCTTCCCATGTCACCCGTATTGTTGAAACCAAGCGTGCTGCGTTCCTGGAGGATTTCAAGGTCAGTGGGAGCAGTACCAACCCTTACGAAGAATTGCAAGAAGTACAAGACGCGGGGGGGGGGGGGGGGGGAGACTCGTCGCTTACCATTACTCCGTTTACTCCTCTTTGTACCCCATGCAACAACTGTACCTGAAGCCACTGCACAAACTCCATCTCCACAATCAGAACCCATTATACCTCATAACGAAGGCACATCAAACACTCAAAACCAAGACAACGCTGAACCCGAAAATCAACTCAGGAGGTCATCTAGGCAAAGAAGGCCTACTAATTGGGATGATTATGTTACTACCTGACTGAAATGGATGCTGGAAAGCTCAATGATCCTATCTTTTATAATGAAGCCATTAGCAGTGATCAGTCTTCTGAATGGAACAAAGCAATGATTGATGAGCTTGAATCCATGAAGAAAAATGACGTTTGGGATTTAGTCGAATTAGCCAATGGTGCCAAACCTGTAGGTTGTAAATGGGTGTTCAAAACAAAACTGGATCCGAATGGGAACGTTGAACGCTACAAAGCGAGATTGGTTGCAAAGGGCTACACTCAGAAAGAGGGAATTGATTATCAAGAGACGTTTTCACCTGTCTCTCGTAAAGATTCATTAAGGATCGTTATGGCCCTAGTAGCTCATTTTGATTTAGAGCTGCATCAGATGGACGTCAAAATTGCTTTCCTTAACGGAGACTTAGACGAAGATGTTTACATGAAACAACCTGAAGGCTTTAAACCTGAAGGTCAGGAGCATCTAGTCTGTAAGTTGAAGAAATCCATTTATGGGTTAAAACAAGCATCACGTCAATGGTACCTCAAGTTTGATGAAGTCATGAAGAGGCAAGGTTTTATGAAGAATCAAGTGGATCAATGCACCTACCTCAAGATGAGTGGGAGTAATTTTACTATACTTGTCCTTTATGTAGACGATATTCTATTGACAAGTAATAGTTTAGACATGTTGCATGAGTCGAAGCGGTTACTCTCGCATAACTTCGACATGAAGGATCTCAGAGATGCTTCTTACGTCATTGGCATCGAAATTCACCGAGATAGACACAAAGGGATCTTAGGATTGTCTCAAAAGACTTACATAGATCGTGTCCTTACACGTTACAACATGCAACAGTGCAAACCCTCCGTCGCTCCAGTAGTTAAGGGAGATGTTTTCGGTTCATTCCCGTGTCCGACAACAGAGGTTGAAAAGGAGCAAATGAGCCAGATACCTTACGCGTCAGTAGTCGGGAGCCTGATGTATGCTCAAGTCTGTACTCGCCCAGATATCGCTTCCATTGCTGGAATGCTAGGTCGTTATCAGACTAATCCTGGCCTAGATCACTGGAAAGCAGCTAAGAAGGTCCTTAGATATTTGCAAGGGACGAAAGACTATAAACTGACTTATAGGAGAAGTGATCACTTAGAAGTGGTAGGTTATTCTGATTCTGACTTTGCCAAATGCAAAGATGACAAGAAATCCACTTCGGGCTACATCTTTATGTTAGCAGGCGGACCTATCTCATGGAAGAGTCATAAACAACAGTTAACTACAACTTCCACAATGATGGCAGAGTACATTGCTGTTTACAACGCAACCTGTCATGGAATGTTGCTTAGAAATCTGATCACTGGACTCAAAATCGTTAATTCCATTTCTAGACCATTGAAGCTTTACTGTGATAACTCAGCTGCCGTTAGTTTCTCGAACAGTAACAGTTCGACTGGAGCTGGTTTATATCTCGATACAAAATATTTGTTCGTACGTGAATGAGTTGAGGAAAATAATCTTTGTATTGAGTATATTAGTACTAAAGATATGCTTGCGGATCCGATGACTAAAGGTCTCTGATGCGTGCGAAGTGTTATATATATTAGGTGTATATTTTAAGCCCTTTTTAACACTTATTTTAGCCAAGTTTTAAATTTATAAAACACGATATTTCACTAACACTAAACACACATATGGGCAAGTGCACCCATCGTTGAGTGTAGTATAGCGTTGGTAAGATACCGAGGTCGTCCAAGGACACAAGAGCTTTTAGTACCGGTTTATCCTCAACGTCTAACAAAAATAAAAGTTTAGAAAAATGTTTTAAACTAAGAAAATTAAAAACTAACTAAAATGCTGAAAATAAAAATAAAAGAAAAAACAGATAGACAAGATGAATCACTTGGTTCCGACTCGTATCTAGTATAACCTTTGATTATTTCCGCACTTTTGCACATAATTAAGAGATTATCTTAGTTATTGTAGTAGGCCCCTCTTTTGAAGGTGACGTTACCCTCACCCCAGTAGTTTGAGTCAGCAGGGATACAATCCTAAAAGGGTGGATTATTGGAAGATAATGAATTAAGTTATTAATGCAGTATTGTGGTAGGCCCCGCTTTTGGCGGTGACGTTACCCTCGGCTAAGTAGTCTGAGTCAGCAGGGATACAGTCCTAAATAGCCGGGTTATAGTATTAATAGTAGTTAACTTATGAGGGGATCAAAGAGTTTGGACCCCCGCCATCCAATACCGTGAAGTATTGAAGGAGGTCCTACTAAATTTGACCCAGGTCCATTGCAGGACCTCTAAACGATGAACAATGGCAAGACCTTTACCAAACCGTTCCCTTAACCCCCGACCAGGTAGCCAACATATCTCCATATAGACCGTGGAGATATGAATGGTGAAAATCCTTTATTTTATATAGACAGTAAAATAATGCCAAGACACCACGGACAAACGATAAGGAAAGATCACCTTCAACATAAGTAACTAGTTATTAAAGTCATTAATACAAAACCAAATAAAAAGTGCAAAAGATTAGAAATAAAAAGTATTATACTAGACACTTTGTCTTCACCAAGTGATGTAAGAGACTTAGGCAAACATGGCCTTGATTGTCAAGAACTCTTACGATCAATCTTGGATCCCGAGACGACTCACACACTCTACGATGGACAATGGATGATGGTGGTGGATGATGGTGTTGTGATGGTGGTGGGTGGTGGATGAAGTGTGAGAGAGGTGGTGTGCCAAGGGATGAGATGAAATGAATCCAAGCCCTCCTATTTATAGGCTGAACAGAGAGCTGGACACGGCCCCGTGTCCGCTGGGCACGGCCCCGTGACTGTCTGACAATCTCTCTCCTCATTAATTGTAATTCGCAATTACAATAAATGCGCCTGCTGTACTTTCGACACGCCCCCGTGTCCGCTGAGCACGGCCCGTGGTGGGCAATAGAAGCTTCTATAGGTTTGTCTTTTCTGCTGCTTCTTGGGCACGACCCCGTGCTGGCTGAGCACGGGGCGTGTTCAGTCTTCTGATTTCTCTACTTTGCTTTGGAAGGTGCCGTTGAGGGGTCGGGCAGTCCACTAATATTCCTTTTCTTGTATTTATGTTGGATTTAGCTGTCTTTTTGCTTCTTTTGCGTTTTTTTGAGCTCATTTAATCCTGAAAATACAAAAGGAAGACAAAAACACTCTTTTTCCAATATTAGTACTTAAAAAGGGTTAGTTTTATGCCTCATTTGATGTAATTTATATGTTGCATTTTACATACATCAGTCTCCCACCTAAAGTTTTCGAAGAACATGTATCGAATATGGGACTTACTAAAGACCTTGTTTAATGGCATATTGTACTAGCTTATGTTTTAATTAATAAAATTTCCTCAGTTTGATTTTGTATGTCTCTAACATATGTTCTGCTGGTGTAATGACATATAGACAAATATAAATACAAATCAGACGCTAAAGGGCTTATACATATTTTGATCGTAACTATTAGGTTTTAAATTGAAGCTATAGTATGACTAATGGGGGTCCTGAGTCGAATGATGATTCAACGGCTGTATTTCTCTGCTATAGTTTTTGGTTTAAGGCTAAAATGAGTGTTAACTCCTGGCCAGGCTCATCTAATACTCATGATAAATGATTATTCGGCTAAGTGGGAGAATGTGAGATTAAATATATTATTAATGTAATATTTAATCTTGTAGCCTTTATAATCATTTATATTATATTAGATCAAAATATATTAATAACCTATTAATAATTAGTTGGTAATTGTTGATGGACCATATTACCCTTATTAACTAATTGGGTTTCCTATTGGGTGTATAAATAAGGAGCTTATTAGAGAGTTAAAGGGTTAGACAATTACACAATACAAACAACCCCATAACATCAAATTCGTCTCTCTCTCCCTAACCGAAATCAACCCTACTTTCGGTTTCATCACCATCATCATCTTACACCCTAAGGAGGAACCAGATCACACTGACAAAGATGTCGAACTCAATGGCTGGATCTCTGACTGGATTCTCCACTGCATTGAATGTCACACCCTGGCTTTGCGGAAGCGTGGTTATTTTGGTGTGACTTCTTAATACCATAGCTTAATCATAACAAGCTATATGAAATAAAAACCATGCAAGATCATCCATTAAAATAAGTTTTAAAACCAAAGTAACATAACAGTGTCTTGGAACTACACCATCATAACATAAAGCATTGTTTTGAAAGGCATAAACATCAACATGAATAAAACGCAGTTTAAGGACTGTGACTCGTCCAGGTAAAAGTCACATCCCCTAAACCTGGATAACCTCGGAACCCATATGCAGCGGGAAAACATAACATACCGCGCCAGATCTTTAATTCCCTGAAATACATGTAAGTTTGGAAAAATCAACAATAATGTTGAGCGAGTTCATGTGTAAGTGAGTAAATAAACCTTTGTATGTATAAAAACCCTGGTATGTAGCAAATAAGGAAAAAGAGATCACCAATGGTTTGCAAGGCCATTGATATGTGTGAAGTGCAAGTAGGGAGACTCAAACCTAGCGGATTTATGCGTTGGGCACAAAGTCACCCCGAGGTCCGTTCTGTTTGGGCCTGGGGCTGGGCTCGCTACACCCAGATAGATCTACCGCTCCTGTCCCTCGGTCCTACCTTGAGGATTAATGGCCTCAAGTTTCCGCCTACCCACTCACATGATCTGAATAATAACCCTCCTTACGCTAACCATACCATGTAAGAATTATTCGTAATCATAGTAACATGTATTTCACCCCCGCAGTTTAGAAAACTGAAAACAGTTAGAGAAAAGGGGGACATGAACTCACAGTGGTGCGTCTCTACCAAGTATATCTCCTGATCAAGCAGCTGTGCGACGACCTACACGTACTAACTCTATTAGACGGATGGTCGTGCCTTAGCTTAAGGTTTAAGTTTTTGGGAAATAGTTAGACAACTATTTCGTGTTTATATTTTTGTAAATACTTGGTAATTATTCTCCTTCCCAAGGATGGGGGATTTAATACATGCGTGTTCGCAAAATTCGAAATACATTATTAAGTCTCACTTAATATATTTTATTCCATTTGTCCAAAAAAAATACTTTACTTCCCAAAATATAAATATTTTTCCCAAAATAATACTTTGACCAAAATACGTGCTCATAAATATTTTCTTAAAATGCGTAAGTTACGTTTTGAAGATCGGGTGGTAATAATTATACCGTTGTAACTTAAATAATTATTGTGAAGACGTTCGTATTATTTTGGAATCGTTAACATTCGGTAATATTATTTTTACCCTAAAAATAATATTCGTATAGTTCACAAAATAATCATAGAAATTCACAAGTGTTGCTATGAAAAACATATATTCTAAATATATATATTTCAGGTTTTATTTTGTGAAAATCCCACCTCCGACACTTAGAAATTTTGTAAACAGAATCATGGCGAAATTTAGGTCTTTGAAAACAAGTTAAAGATGTATTTCTAACACTTGTGATGAAAATATTTTCAAGTGTTAGGTTAGGTTTTTAGAAAAATTTCGCTAGAGTTTCCCCTGTAACTGGAGGTGGCCATGCTTTCAAGCGTATCATTTTCTTATATAATTCAAATCAACAATTTTCTTATTCAACAATATCCAAAGCATTAAACTAGTCAAAACATATATAAATCGCATAAATTACACGAACTTGTGGTTTGTCCAAAATTTGTAGAAATTTCCATTACTTTTAGTGGATCTTTGCAATACTCTACTCGGTTTCGTAAAAGCCTCGTTTTTAAAGAAATTCCATCTTTACAACTTCTTGTAAAATTTGACAAAACTAGTTCTTTGTCGAAACTTAGTGTTACACAAGTATTTACACACTTGTGTGTTTGCTAAAATCATTATTGTTTATGAAAGATCCGTCTTTAAAAGTATGTTTTCTCTTGACACGTGGTCCTTTGAAAATACCGTTTGTAGATCCGTAGATCTACTAGTTTTGAACACTATTTCATAAGAAAAATCGATTTTACACAAGTTCATGTTTAATGTGTGGTAGAGTTTCATCATTTAACCCTTTGTACACTTAAACAAACTCTATGTCATGATCCATGATCACGACTAATCCGGGTTAGATGATGATCCGAGCTACCACATCATAGATCGGCACTAAATAATCACACAAAACAAATCTTACAAGATTTACACAACCCTTGTGTTATTAACCAACATTTTTAACATTTTAGTAGACTTTTACATATCATCTTGTAAGTTCATGAGTTTTAACCGTCATAAATTATTTTAACCACTTTAAAATAGATCGAGAGTGTGTTTAAAGCAACTTACTACTAGCTCGAGGCTAGGGAAGAATCTAGTCGAAAAATGCGTGGATAAAAGCAATAGGGTGAGGTCCTTCACGTTCCGAATGCACCAAGCTTCCTCGTATGAGATCCTTAACACTTGTATACTCTTGTAATAGCTTGATGGAAATTGAAAGATGGATGGATGGTAGAGGGGATGTTCGGCCGAGAGCTTGCAAGGAGAGGGAAAGAGTGTGTGTTGTGAGTTGAGTGATGGAAAGGTTAAGTGTGTTATGTCATGAACTTATAGGCAATTCACATGATCATTAACCAAAGGATCATATGTCTAATTGATATTAGACAAGATGATTTAAATAATCATCAAAGTACAAAGGGTGTCCCCCTTGGGGATGGTTCGGTTAGAGAGGGGGGGGGGGGTCTTGGTTCAATCTCAACCATGTAGTTAGGACATTAGTTAAGTTAAGTGAAGGTTAACACGGTTACTGATGTGTTATGCGTTATAGCGGGTGTTAGGGTATTCAGGGACCCTAACTGGCTCAGAAAAAGATAAACAATGTTATTGGCAATATTTTTATGTTCCGGGTATAATCCGGTTGTTCGTTTGGATAATGATCCGTTAAAGTGCTTAAGAAAGCTTTAAAGTGTCATTATTATTATTTTTAGTGACACAACTTATTCCCGACACTTTGGAAAGTGTCTAGTAATGTTTTTCTCATGTTTTGACACTTTATTAGTTAGCTAGATTGTAACACCCGTTCTTATAAATTAAAGTTTAACGTATCATTTACGAAAAACAATCATGTAATTAAGATTACATATGCGTTTGAAATTTACGGGTTTATTAAAACTTTTTACAATTTAAAAGTATACAACATATCATGTGTACATTTGTCGTTTAACATAATAACGATGCATAGTGCGGAAGCTTATTTCTTGATCGTGTTCGGTTCTTCGTTGTGCTTGATCATCCTCCGGTGCTAAAATTTTACCTGAAACTCATAAAACATGAGTTGGATTAGTCATATGTAACTTAGAACGTATTTAAACGGGTTCGCAATGCATTAACGGTTAAAATAAGCGATTTTCGCGAAACTGACACCCGCTCGCGTAGCGCCACTGCCAGTCGCGCTACGCCACGGCTTGTTTTCGACAGAATGCTGTTTACTGGTGCTGCAGATTTCCAGCGCGACCTGATTTCACGGAAACGGCCATAACTTCTTCGTTATTGATCCGTTTTACCCGATTCTTTTTCCTACGCGTCCGTAATTTAATCCTCCATCTTATGGAGTTAAAATCCTACATCCAACATAAGAAATTTTGAGACTTCTAAGCCTTCGACTCGTTACCTTTTTACCGAATTTTAACCTGTTTATGCATTTTATCAAACAAACGTATTTATTTGATTCCTATATCTCATACACTTCTTCAAATTAATGTTACCTACTATATTAGGTTCTAATCATTGGTTTATTACACAATTTAAACCCGTTTTCGCTCGTATGCTTATTTTGACCCGTTAAGGGTATTTTAGCACTTTAAAACTTTCTACTCGCTTTCATTCCTTTCTAGCATCTTATTCCTACATTTCTTATCAAGTTATCTTCCACAACATCTATATGTGTGTTGGATTTAATATGGATATCTATATGTTCCGAGTTTCTACCCCTCGGATTATCATTTTACGGCAAAGACTCATATAAAGTCTTTCGACCCAAGGATTTACATCCTTCACTACCTATACTCATTCTAAGCATATATTTAATCATAAAACTTATTTCCGAACCACCTTTATGGGTCGTTCGTTCAAATTAGCTTACAAGGGCAATTTGGTCAATTTTCATCATTCTTTTACTACAAGGACCTTTAATTACTTGTTTGACTAAAAATCCAACCTTTTAACTATAATTCTTGTTTGTAAACTCATGTGCTTCTAAAACACCATAAACATAATTCAACTTATTCGGTTTACCTAAAGATAACCGAATATCTATACCTTAACCTTGTCTAACTCTTATAGAACTCCAAATTCTATGTGATGAGTTGTGTTATTATACATACCTGGCTCGGATCGATATATTGACCCGTTTCAATACCTTGCCTTCGTAACCGCTAAGCAATAGCGATGTACTTATCCATTTGCTATTTATTCCTATAACATGTAACTCGGCAAACCATTAGACAATATTGTCAAAGGGTGATAATTTCACCTTTTGACCCGTTTATTTACCTAGTGATCTTCATCACTTCAAGTAAATGCCAATTTCATGTATTATGCTAATTTAAAGTCTACTAGCTAGAATACGGAATCAAGCATAATGTAACGGAACCGTAGTTACGTACCTTTTAAGCATCCTTTCCAAACGCGTATTTCCACCGGCTTGTCCATTTGACGATCCGGATTCCTCGCCTAAAGAGTTCCATTCATAACCAATTTAGAACCCTTTTTACAACCATTTATCATGATTCATTATGATATCGCAAATCTGCGTTTTTGTCCGATTATTAATACTTTACTCCTCACTTAGGCGTTTCAACAAACACCTAGCGGGTCAGATTTTACATAATCATTACGAAGTTCATGACTTGTAGTTATCATCTAATTTCACTTCAATTAGTCAACTTTACACATATCTAAACATCAATATTTCTGAAATTACTTTTTGAATTCAGATTGTGCTAGAACAAGAGAGTTATAATTCTAGCATTTATCAAGTTTCTTCAAGCTCATTAATCACCTACAATGGTGATTATGAAACCCTACAAATATCATGCAAGATTTTGTCATGAAATCATCTAGGGTTCGTTCCTAAACCTCATATCACATCTAATTTCATCCATGCATCAAGTAGTCAAGCTGAATTTTCGTTTTTCACATTTAACCTAGAATTCAAGATGCAACAAAATACCACAATTTTACATACCTTTTGATCCTTACGACTAGGAGATCACTAATTTATGTTCGAGACTTGATTTAGAGCAGATTAGGGGCTTCAATTTGTGAATTTTGTGGGAATTTTAGGGTTTGAAGAAAACCCCTGGTCGCCCTCCTCTTCTGATCGATCCCAGCACACCCACCAGTGTGTTTTTTTTTGTAAATTATTTCTTATTTGATCAATTAAGTTTCAGCTTTTATTAATTTGGCCCCTCCACTTTGGTTTAACTTATAGATTGGTTCTTTTTAACCTTATTATAAGTTATTTCTAGACTATTAGCTAACTAGGTTATAATTTTTCCTAGTTAATTAGTTCTTGTTCAAAAACCCGTTTTATTTTAAGTCCCGTTAAATCTCGGGCCTTTTTATATACTTTGCTTTCTCAAAGTATTTCCCATTTTTTTTAAATAAATATTAGATTTATTTATTTAAATCCTAATATTCACTGGGTTAATTTTACCACTAACAGTATTTTACCCGTTTTTACTATTAACGAGGTTTGATTACCAAACCCGTTTTCGGGGTGTTACAAGTCTACCCCCCTTAAAGAGGTTTCGTCCTCGAAACCTTTTCTTTCATAATTTATAGAGTTTAACTCCATGCATATGCTCTCAATAATCAATTGAGCATTGCTCATATTTTAATCGATTGTTAGTATTACCAGAAAAATTATGGTAATACCTTTTTGGTTACAAAACATCTACGTGCCTCATTCGACATAATGCAACTTGAAATAACGTAATTTCATTATTTCTACTAGTTTAGTTAACTTAGCGATATCCATCGCTTTTATATATTATCTAACTCTTGGTGAATCTGTTACCTTGACCCGTTTAAAGGTCTTTAGTGAAATATTTCACTTTTAGCAATAATTTCTTTTGTTTTCATATTTATTTATTCGGTTCAGTTATACCAAATCCACCGCTTACAAGCAAACCAATTTTTATTGATTTGAATTACTGGCCTTAACCGGTCTTACTAACTAGACTTATTAGTCCCGTTACTTTTCGCCGCTCGCTTGGTTATAATGTGATTTTACTTCACATTACATTTCCTAACCGTGATCGTGTCACACCGTGTTTAGTTTGTATCAACCTTTCATTTTCGAAAATATCACTCTTCGAATATATTGTCTTGCGCCTATCAATGTCGAGACTTGTATCTTTCATGCTTACTATTTAAATTCCTATCAGAATTTATGTTTGTAAAAACGTTATTTCTTACTAAAACCGAAGTTTTAGTTTTAGGATCTTCTCTTTAACTTTTGTCAATTATTCATACCAGGATATTGACAGTCCATAATTTATTCTTTTACAGTCTTAGTTTTATGCGGGGATTCTCAACCGATTCCCTCGCTTTATCTAATTAACCTGTAGGTTTTTATCACTTAGCCTTATGGGCTATTTTGATTAGACCTTCACCTCCTTAGGGCGAAGTCCTTATAACTTCTTTCTAATCATGACCCGTGGGTCGTTTTAGTCCCGTAGATCTTTCATTTGTTTATAACCCTAAAGGTTATGTTGATCCCGTAGATCACTCCTAACTCATGTCATTCTTAAAATACATGTTTGGTGTCAAGGCACCCTGTTTTTTGTTCGAAGAGTCGTTTGGTTTCAAGCTTAGGTCCCGTTAACCTTGATTGTAGTTTCATGGCTATAATTGTTTTCTTTCGGACAATTTTCCGATTTTATGACTTCTCACGTCATTTATGCGTCAGTTCTTCTTATGCTTACTGTTATTTGATTTGCATATATTCTTATTTGGTTATATCCCATTACCGGGCTCATTATTCTCTTGCATTTAACGCTACCTTTATCTGGCTAGCGCTCATTTGTGCCATTCGGCGTTATATTGTATTCATCATGTTTAACCTATTAATGTGAAATACATCACTTATAAACAATCAACTTTATTCTTTATTCAACCCATTCGACTTTGAATAGTTGAACATATTTACTCGCAATTTCTATATACGAGATTTTATAGTCACAACTCGTAATCCAAGTCCTTTGATTTTTCAACCCGCGTTCACGTCTCTTGGTTTACGCATGTGTTTAATTCTTACCCATCAACCGGGTGTTTTACCGAAGTCGTTATTATTGCAACCCTCTCGGTATGCATTAAGACCTCGCTTCATTTTTATATTCTGACTTTGTCCTTAAGTTTGACGTTTTACAAAAACGACCCGTTAAGGGACATACTTGCATTTTCCGGGTTCGAGTGTAAGTACACCCCCTCCCAATACTTGTCTAAATCATTTTACATGTTTCCGTTTTCCGGGTTCGAGTGTAAGTACACTCCCTCCCAATACTTGTCTAAATCATTTTACATGCTTGCGTTTTCTGGGTTCGAGTGTAAGTACACTCCCTCCCAATACTCGTCTAAATCATTTTACATGCTTGCGTTTTCTGGGTTCGAGTGTAAGTACACCCCCTCCCAATACTCGTCTAAATCATTTTACATGCTTGCGTTTTCTGGGTTCGAGTGTAAGTACACTCCCTCCCAATACTTGTCTAAATCATTTTACATGTTTCTTTGTCCCTTCACTCGGGCTCATTATCCTAATGTAATACGCTTCCGTCACTCGGTTGTGCGTTTACATTATTATCAAATATTTTGCTTATCTGATTCATTTGGGTACTTTTTAATTAGTCCCATTCACCCCGCCCTTACTACATCGGATGTAAACGTGTCCGCCATAAGAAGTTTGTGGTATCATATGCCACTACTTACTTGGCCAGAGTAAGTGATTAACACATGACACACATGACCTTTTTATAGTTTTCACATCACACCCTATGTAAGTAACGCCTCTATTTGTTTCTCTTGGAAACAATATCCCGAATACATTTTCTATTCTGGTTTTTCCAAGTTTTTAATCTACATATGCAACTTTCAATTTCTACGTATTGGTTGCATGTTTATATTCATGCAATAATTTAAACGTGCACCTGGTAAATGCTTGCCCTAACGGGCTTTTCTTGCCATTAGCCTTGTTCGCGACCATTAGGCGATTTAGGTCCTTAATGAGCATGCTCTTCTTGTCATATCTCGGACCATGCCATCATCATATCCACAATTCGTTTGACTCTCGTCGTCTTCAGACGCGAGTGTCCATCAATTAAACATTCACAAAAGTTAGTAACATCTACTTCAATAATCGCCCGTATTCTAATACAAGGCTTTTTCTACTATACGCGTCAATGCACGTATTTTCGTCAACTATATCAATCATTTCAATTGGGGTAACGTGTATCACACGGTAGCCCTATGTGTTGTTTACAACACTTTAGCATGCTAAACCATTAACATACCTGTACTTACCGGATTTGCGATCAAGCCTCGAACCGAACACATTTGTCAACAACCTTGAGCTCTGATTACCAACTTGAACACCCGTTCTTATAAATTAAAGTTTAACGTATCATTTACGAAAAACAATCATGTAATTAAGATTACATATGCGTTTGAAATTTACGGGTTTATTAAAACTTTTTACAATTTAAAAGTATACAACATATCATGTGTACATTTGTCGTTTAACATAATAACGATGCATAGTGCGGAAGCTTATTTCTTGATCGTGTTCGGTTCTTCGTTGTGCTTGATCATCCTCCGGTGCTAAAATTTTACCTGAAACTCATAAAACATGAGTTGGATTAGTCATATGTAACTTAGAACGTATTTAAACGGGTTCGCAATGCATTAACGGTTAAAATAAGCGATTTTCGCGAAACTGACACCCGCTCGCGTAGCGCCACTGCCAGTAGCGCTACGCCACGGCTTGTTTTCGACAGAATGCTGTTTACTGGTGCTGCAGATTTCCAGCGCGACCTGATTTCACGGAAACGGCCATAACTTCTTCGTTATTGATCCGTTTTACCCGATTCTTTTTCCTACGCGTCCGTAATTTAATCCTCCATCTTATGGAGTTAAAATCCTACATCCAACATAAGAAATTTTGAGACTTCTAAGCCTTCGACTCGTTACCTTTTTACCGAATTTTAACCTGTTTATGCATTTTATCAAACAAACGTATTTATTTGATTCCTATATCTCATACACTTCTTCAAATTAATGTTACCTACTATATTAGGTTCTAATCATTGGTTTATTACACAATTTAAACCCGTTTTCGCTCGTATGCTTATTTTGACCCGTTAAGGGTATTTTAGCACTTTAAAACTTTCTACTCGCTTTCATTCCTTTCTAGCATCTTATTCCTACATTTCTTATCAAGTTATCTTCCACAACATCTATATGTGTGTTGGATTTAATATGGATATCTATATGTTCCGAGTTTCTACCCCTCGGATTATCATTTTACGGCAAAGACTCATATAAAGTCTTTCGACCCAAGGATTTACATCCTTCACTACCTATACTCATTCTAAGCATATATTTAATCATAAAACTTATTTCCGAACCACCTTTATGGGTCGTTCGTTCAAATTAGCTTACAAGGGCAATTTGGTCAATTTTCATCATTCTTTTACTACAAGGACCTTTAATTACTTGTTTGACTAAAAATCCAACCTTTTAACTATAATTCTTGTTTGTAAACTCATGTGCTTCTAAAACACCATAAACATAATTCAACTTATTCGGTTTACCTAAAGATAACCGAATATCTATACCTTAACCTTGTCTAACTCTTATAGAACTCCAAATTCTATGTGATGAGTTGTGTTATTATACATACCTGGCTCGGATCGATATATTGACCCGTTTCAATACCTTGCCTTCGTAACCGCTAAGCAATAGCGATGTACTTATCCATTTGCTATTTATTCCTATAACATGTAACTCGGCAAACCATTAGACAATATTGTCAAAGGGTGATAATTTCACCTTTTGACCCGTTTATTTACCTAGTGATCTTCATCACTTCAAGTAAATGCCAATTTCATGTATTATGCTAATTTAAAGTCTACTAGCTAGAATACGGAATCAAGCATAATGTAACGGAACCGTAGTTACGTACCTTTTAAGCATCCTTTCCAAACGCGTATTTCCACCGGCTTGTCCATTTGACGATCCGGATTCCTCGCCTAAAGAGTTCCATTCATAACCAATTTAGAACCCTTTTTACAACCATTTATCATGATTCATTATGATATCGCAAATCTGCGTTTTTGTCCGATTATTAATACTTTACTCCTCACTTAGGCGTTTCAACAAACACCTAGCGGGTCAGATTTTACATAATCATTACGAAGTTCATGACTTGTAGTTATCATCTAATTCACTTCAATTAGTCAACTTTACACATATCTAAACATCAATATTTCTGAAATTACTTTTTGAATTCAGATTGTGCTAGAACAAGAGAGTTATAATTCTAGCATTTATCAAGTTTCTTCAAGCTCATTAATCACCTACAATGGTGATTATGAAACCCTACAAATATCATGCAAGATTTTGTCATGAAATCATCTAGGGTTTGTTCCTAAACCTCATATCACATCTAATTTCATCCATGCATCAAGTAGTCAAGCTGAATTTTCGTTTTTCACATTTAACCTAGAATTCAAGATGCAACAAAATACCACAATTTTACATACCTTTTGATCCTTACGACTAGGAGATCACTAATTTATGTTCGAGACTTGATTTAGAGCAGATTAGGGGCTTCAATTTGTGAATTTTGTGGGAATTTTAGGGTTTGAAGAAAACCCCTGGTCGCCCTCCTCTTCTGATCGATCCCAGCACACCCACCAGTGTGTTTTTTTTTTGTAAATTATTTCTTATTTGATCAATTAAGTTTCAGCTTTTATTAATTTGGCCCCTCCACTTTGGTTTAACTTATAGATTGGTTCTTTTTAACCTTATTATAAGTTATTTCTAGACTATTAGCTAACTAGGTTATAATTTTTCCTAGTTAATTAGTTCTTGTTCAAAAACCCGTTTTATTTTAAGTCCCGTTAAATCTCGGGCCTTTTTATATACTTTGCTTTCTCAAAGTATTTCCCATTTTTTTTAAATAAATATTAGATTTATTTATTTAAATCCTAATATTCACCGGGTTAATTTTACCACTAACAGTATTTTACCCGTTTTTACTATTAACGAGGTTTGATTACCAAACCCGTTTTCGGGGTGTTACAAGCTAGATGCTGAATTTTAATTAAAGTGCTGAATTTTGTACTTAAAGTACGTTTTAGGCACATCCGGTCACTGTAATCTCATTCCTAGTGACGCAGTTCTATAACCCTTATATCTCTACACTCACCACTAGTGTAGCAAACTATCTCAGGCTCTTACAGACCTTAGAGGCAGTACCTGCCTGGTGCTAGTTATGACAGCACGTTTAATAGGTTATCCGTTCATTGTGCTACTATGCTTTTGGTGCATCAAGGTTGTCACAAAGGTGCTGTAAGCAAAACATGGAGTGACAGCAAGTAAAGTATGATGCAAGTAAGTACATGTATCAACATTCAAGTAGCAGTTTATCCACAAGTTCAAGTAAGCACAGTAATTAAGCAGTAATTAATTATTAATTAAGTCGTACGTATACCTGGTTTAGTGAGGGTTGTCACATTGAATGCTGTAACAAGTATGTTATTCATGTTTTCCATTAAGTTTAAACAGAATTGATCAACATCCTCCCCCATTTCCTAGGCGCTATGGGGGCGCCATCCTACTCCTCGCCATGCACATAACAGACGTCAAGCGGTTTTTTCCGAGAGAAAAGGTCAATATGATCGTTTCCAAACGGTCGGATTTAAAAAAAAACTTAAAATTTTTATTATATATATACATATGTTAAACACAAACCAATCACAAACTCATTCAATAAAACCTACAACACAACATTCGAGCTAATCTGACCGAGCACCTATTGTTTGATTGTGGAGAGTTTTAAGTTTAAAATTTAAGTATTTTTTTTAGGTTTGTATTGTTTTTAAGTAACTTTGAGTTTTTTAAGTGATATTGTACTTTGAGTAAATTGTTGTTTTGGCCCATGTGGTTAAGCCAGTTTAACCTTTTCAGCCTAAAAAGGATTCTTTAAACATATCCGATCCTGAGGTTGCATTTAACGGTTTTGGCCCATGACACTAACTTTGTTACTTTTTTTGCAGTTAAGTGTAAGGGTAATTTGGTAATTATATACCTTAGTGGCTGTTTTTGATAATTATAAAGTTCATTTAATATTTAAGAGATTATTAATGCAATTACTCAAGTTTTTTTTTATTTCGTTATTTTCACGATTATTATTTAACAAAATATGTTTTATATATACAAATAAATATGCATTTTCATTAAGTGTTTGTTTTTTTATAAACGCCATTTTTTAAATCATTTGTTATTTAACTTTTTTTAAACCGTCTATCCTTTTTAAAATTATTAATTTTTAAACATGTTGTTTATTAAAAATCGTTCTTTTAAAAGTTGTTTGTCTTTTAAAGTTTTTTAAACGATTCATTTTATACCGTTCTTTTTAAAATCATTTTTTTTAACTTTTTTAAACAATTCGTTAAGTCGTTAATTTTTAAAGCGTTTCTTTTTAAACCGTTCCTTTTAAAAAAGGACGTTTAAAGAAAACAAAACCTTAAAAGAATAAGTTAACAAGTGTAAGGTACTAAAAAACGGACGAATTTAATAAACGAAAGGTTAAAAAATAACGAATTTTGAATAACAAACGGTCCAAAGAAATGGAAGATTTGAAAAAGAAATAAACTATTCTAAAAAAAGTTTGAAAAATGAACGATCTTTTGCAAACTTTTTATTAGAATGTTTCTTTTTTTTCTTCAAATTTTACATTTCTTTTGTTTTTTATACACATCGTTTTGTAAAATTTTAAAAAATGGACGACTTTAAAAAGTAAGTTGTTTAAAAATGTTTAAAAATAAATGATTTTAAAAAGAATAGTATAAAATGAAGTGTTTAAAAAACTTTAAAAGACAAACGACTTAAAATGAACGATTTAAAAAAAAACAAATGGTTTAATAAAGAACAATTTTGAAAACGATAGATGGTCTAAACAAAATGTAAAAAAAAAAAATTTAAAACGATTTTTATGAAAACAAACGGTTAATGAAAATACATATTTATTTGTATATTTAAAACGTATTTTGTTAAATAATAATCGTTAAATTAGGAAATAATAAAAAAACTTGAGTAATTGCATTAATAATCTCTTAAATATTAAATTACCTTTGTAATTATAAAAAACCGCCCCTATGGTCTATAATGACCTAATTACCCTTACACTTAATTGCAAAAAAGTAACAAAGTTAGTGTGAAGGGCCAAAACTGTTATAAAATGCAACCACATGGTCTGATATGTTAAAAGATTCCTTTTTGGACTGAAATGGTTAACTGACTAAACCACATGGATCAAAACAGTAATTTACTCTTGTACTTTTTTTTGTATTAAAGTTATGTTTGTTATATTTTATTTATGTTATTAAATTTTAATTTAATAATGTTTAAATTTAATTAAAAAATAATTAGGTAATGATGATGACGACTTTAAACCATTGCAAGGATGTTAAAGGAAGGGACTTTAAAGCCCACATATGACGTGGCGGTGATGTAGCATAATAAACCCCCTAGGAGCTTTATACCACATCACCGGTTTAAGAGCGTATCCGACGCTTGTTTTTGAGCTCACGTTAAGAAGAGAGTGAGAGGAGACAACGACTAATTGGTAAAAAAAATCTAAGGTGTTAACGTCCAGGGTTTTTTAAGTTTGGTTTCAGGTTTTTTGTTGGGTCATGTTCGTACCTAGTTTTTCTGTTATCTCTATCACAACAGAAAACAATTAACGGATATGATGTGATTAATTAATTAATTGTTATCGATCTTTATGATGACCCATTTTTTATTATGTTTAAGTGTTTCAAATTATGGTGAAAGAAATGACGAGTAAGTAATTTTATTTTATATTATATTTTAATCATGTATTTGTTGTATAGCCTAAAGAGATGTCTACAAATTATTATTTGCACCTAGGGCTGTAAACGAACCGAACGAACACGAACAAGACCTCGTTTGTGTTCGTTTGTTAAGAAATATATGTGTTTGCGAACCGTTCACGAACACTTATCGAACGAGATTTTATGTTTGTGTTCGTTTGTTAAGGAAGTGAACTTGTTCGTGTTTGTTTGTTAATTTTAGGCAACGAACAAAAACGAATGTTGACGGACACAAATGAGCACAAACTAATGTTCATGAACACAATTGGAAACAAACGAACACAAACAATCGTTCATGAACAAAATATATAATACATTGACATTTATTAGATATTTAATTTGTCGGAATTTTGAAGTATTTAAATAAATATAAAAACTAAAAACACTAATGAACTATCGAACACGTTCACAAACATAAACGAACGAACACGAGCTCTGTTCATGTTTGTTCATTTAACTAAACGAACGAATTTTCTTGTTCATGTTCGTTTGTTTAATAAACGAACGAACGAACACAAACGAACTTCCCGCCAAACAGTTCACGAACTGTTCGCCGAACGTTTGGTTCGTTTGCAGTCCTATTTGCACCTAAAGAAGTGGATATGAAGGGTATTGAGTAAATTATTAAAAACGGTAACATGAAAATATAAACTTATCATTTATTATTTCACTTTTAATTGGAAGAGTGGTGTTTTAATATATAAAAGAACCGGTCACCGGTTTAAGAGCGTATTCGACACTTGTTTTTGGGCTCACGTTGAGAAGAGTGAGAGGAGACGACTAATTGGTAAAAAAAATCTATGGTGTTAACGTTCCCGATTTTTTAAAGTTTGGTTTCAGGTTTTTTGTCGGGTTGGGTTCGTACCTAGTTTTTTTTTTATTATCTCTATCACAACACAACAATTATTGGATATGATGTGATTAACTACTTGTTACGAGTTTTTTTTTTTTTGACGTCACGCGTTGCGACGAAACCGAGCAAATGATAATTTAAAACAAACGTGATTTAAAAATAAAGCATGTTGTTTAGAAAGCCAAACCATTAGAACGGTTTAGTTTATTATCGTACCGTTTTATAATACCAAATAAATACTTTATTTTAAGTACAACTTCGTTTTTAACAAAACTCATAACGGAACGTCAGGAAAAAATCAAGCATAACTACTTACTTAAGTTTTTAGAAAAAAGTTATAAACGTAAATTATTAAATAAGTATCAAATTAATCGATAAATTAATATATGTTCTAAAAAAGGAAAAAAAGAATTATTAAAAAATGGTAAAGGAAATATATGGTTTTAGAAAAGGAATTTTTTTTAAATATATTATTAAAAGTCAATATAATCATAAACTATTATAATATATTAAATAAAAAATAATAAAAAAATTATATATTATTATAAAAATAAAGTTACTATTCATCGTCCTTATCAACAATAAAAAAATCAAGCACAAGTGCACAACTACGTAATTAAGGTTTTAGAAAAAAAAAAGTTATAAACGTAAATTATTAAAGAAGTATCAAATTGACATGTGTTCTAAAAAAAAGAAAACAAAAGAATTATAAAAAATGGTAAAGGAAAGGGAAAAGTGCTCGGATAGTTCATGTGGTTTGTTCCGATTTTATATTTAGTCCCTACATTCTCAAAATTACAGCTATAGTCACCAACTTTGGCAAATTTGTTCTCGGATGGTCCTTGGCGTGGATGGGGGTTACTTTTCTCAGTTAAGTGTGTGTGAAATTACCTAAATGCTCTTAATATAAAACAAAATAGATTAAGGCGGGGCACACGCTTTTTATTTAAAATAATGATATTGCTAGTCAAAGTCAACACCCCTGCAACAAACCACCATCATCACCACTCACAAACTTGCCGCCACCCACAAACCACCATCATCCATAAACCACCACCACCTGCAACCACGGTACACAACACCATCACCCCTGTATCTACCAACAACTCTTAAAAATCTCAAAAACTAAAGAAAACAGAGCATGAATATTTTTCTATTGGTTTTTTAATTGGAGAACAACAAAATCTCGACACAAAGTAACCTCAAAAAGTTTGATTTTAGGAAGATAAACATTTTTCTAAATTAATTATATGCAACTAAAAATTGCACATAGTAGATTAAATTTGCGATCTGTTAATCTGACGAAATAAAAATAAAAACAGCTCTGAAAAATGTTGACATCTCAGAAACTAAAGTGTTCACATCAGCAAGTGTAAGAACTACAGTCTAGAAGCAATAATCAAACAATAAAAAAAATTAAAACAAACACAAAACTAAGTAACAACAATCGAACCCTTAAACTTGATTTTTTGGCATCAAAGTATGTTGTTGATAAAGATGAGTCAACCGAAGAGCAACAAGAGCAGATTCAAAGCTAGATGAGATGGGCGGACAAGCTATGGTGGTAACGTGGCGCATGTTTTACATCCGGTGAAATAGTTGATCGGAGAAGCTATGTATAACAACCCTCGGAAACGCCCTAAAATACACCGTATGACCAAAACTCAACCCGTATAACCCTATTTTTATTAAAACTCAAATAAAATATTTATTTTCGGTGGCTCGCGGGCCGCGACAGGTTTGAAGGTGGTCTGTCGTGGGGCACGAGAAGCCTTTCTTGTTGAACACCTAGGGTGACACGTGTCACCTATCGTGTCGAGTCTAAGGTTGTGATCAGGCAACCCTAGCCGTAGCTAGGGTGCCCTCGCGGGGCGCGAGAGGAACCAGAGAGGTGGGCCGCGGGGCGCGAGAGACCTCAAAATCACCTATAAATTGAGCAGACATTCGACATTTCAAAGTCATTCAGTTTCTTTCTTTCTCTCTATGATATAGCTCGAAAATAATAGCTATTATTCCCCTTAAAACACGAAGCTCTGCCCCGTTGTAAGTATTTTAACCCCCGATCACTAATTTGTTACCCTACCCGATTGATCTAAGTTCATTGGGGTTCTGTCTCGTGTTGTATTGCTAAAGTGACTTGGATTATTTTACTAACACACGTGCATTATATGTTTTTATTAGAAACTCAAGAAAATAATCAAGAAATATCACCATGAATCCCGTAGAAAAACATAAGTTTGCAATGTGAGTCGTTCTCTTTTTCTCACAGTTTGTGAGCCATTATATTTAAAATGCTTTGCAAAACCCTAAATGTTATCAGTTATACTTACAGTGATTAAGTCTTTGTATTCTACAATTACTGCCGGTATATGGGGTTTTGTTTACACTACTAACTAGGTTATAACCCCGTGTATTACACGGGTTGAATAAATAAATTTTATATACTAAATAATAAAACAATATATCTTTAAAAACCTTCTTTATTGCACGAGTTGAATAAATATAATTTTATATATTAAAAAATAAAAAGTTATATCTATAAGAACAATATTGTACAGGTTAAATAAATGTAATTTTATATACCAAATAAAAAAGTTATATCTTTAAAACCACGTGTATTACGCGAGTTGAATAAATGTAATATTGTTTACTAAATAATAAAATAACACATCTTTAAAAAACCTCATTTATTATACGGGTTGAATAAATGTAATTTTATATACCAAATAATAAAAAAAAATTACATCATTAAAAATATGCGTATTACACGGTTTGAATAAATGTAATTTTCTGTACTAAATAATAAAAAAATATATATCCTTAAAAAATCTTGTGTATTGTACGAATCGAATAAATATAATTTTATACATCAAATAATAAAATTACGATTTTGGCCCCTGTGGTTATATCACTTTTACCCTTTTAACTCAAAAAATAATTTTTTAACATCTAAGCCCCCAACGTCTTTTTTTTCTAACCTTTTTGGCCCCTAACGTCTTTTTTAAACCCTTTTGGCCCATAACATTTAATGGATGAGGTTAGTGTTAGGGGCCAAAAGGGTTAAAAAAGAAGACGTTGGGGGCTCAGATGTTAAAAAAAATTGGGCTAAAAAGGTAAAAGTGATATAACCATAAGGGCCAAAATCGTAATTTTCTCTAAATAATATTATAAATAAGAAGAAGATTAAACTAAATAATAATTATCCATAAGATATTAAACTAAATAATATTTAATAAAAGGGTTATCTATAATTAATTAAAAAAAATAAATTAAAATAATAATTATCTATAAGAGATGCCCTAATATAATGACAAGTGTCCACAAAGTGGTTTCTTTTATTATATAGTATAGATCAAGCGTTACTATTGGACAAAAAGTTAGGCAATAGTAATATGACCACGTTCATTGAAACTGCCAACGTGACAAATACTGAATGAGTAATTGGGTAGATATAAACATTGTAATCACTCTTAATATTGTAAAGTTATAAAAGCTTATTTTTGTAAACTGAAATGTACTCACCAGTATTTCTTGCTGATAAAACATTTTTAAAACGCGTTTCAGGTAACTTGATGTGAAGATATTAAAAGCCAGCTACGGAGCACTGAAGGCTTAGAGATAGTGGCTATAAAGTTTATGTTTTCAGCAACTAGGGTTTATCCCTATAAATAAATGAAATATGGGTTTTTATCCCATTTGTTTAATGTAAAAGTTTGGTGTTTTGAAACTCTGAAGTTATGATCCTGATGTCTCATTTCCGCTGCTAAATTAATAAACACCGATACCACCAGCTCTTGTTCGCGGCTCCCGCTCCTGGGGTGGGGTCGGGGGTTGCGACACTATGGTGATGACGTGGGACAGCTGATCGGAGAAGCAGTTATGGTGGTTCTTAGTGGAGATGGTGAACGGTGGGGTGGGGTGGGTTTGTGATTTGGGTTAACATATATACGGTGAGGGTGAGAGGGAAGGTGGGGGTGGGTTAAGGTGATGAGTGAGGACGGGGGTGGGTTATTGATTTAAATGTTATTTTTTAATAGTAAGGGTATTTAGGTCATTTCACACCCACTTAACTGAAAAGACTAACCTCCGTCTGCGCTAGGGACTATCCAGGAACGAAACTGAAAAAGTTGGGGACTATAGTTGTGATTTTAGAAAGTTAGGAACTAAAGGTGAAAAAAGACCAAACCATATGGACTATCCGGGTATTTAACTCTAAAGGAAATATATAAATTAAAAAAGGAAAAAAAAATAAAAATATGTTATTAAAAGTAAATATAATAATAAATTATTATAATATATTAAATAAAAAAATAATAAAAAGCTATATATTATTATAAAAATAAAATTATTATTTATCGTCATTGTCAAACTAGTGTCCGCGCGCCTGTAGGAGATAGAACGGAAACTAGTGTCCGCGCGCCTGTAGGAGATACAAACTTCTTTCCTGTCGAGGTAGGACTCCACCAGGGGTCTGCGTTGAGCCCTTTTCTTTTTGTGGTTGTCTTGGATGAGTTGTCCAAGTTGATTCAGAGGACTGTTCCGTGGTGCATGCTTTTTGCAGACGATATTGTGTTGATTGCAGAGACTAAACAATGTCTGAACGCGAGGGTAGAGGAGTGGAGAGTAGCATTAGAGAGCAAGGGCCTAAGGATTAGTCGATCTAAGACTGAGTATCTACACTGTGATTTCAGTGGTGTAGCCGATGACGATGACACCCAAATCACCATTGAGGATCAATTGGTCCCGCAGGTAACTAGGTTTAAGTATCTGGGGTCGTTTGTACAAAGAGATGGTGACATAGATAGTGATGTAACCCATCGCATACAGGCTAGCTGGTGTAGATGGAGGGCAGCCAGTGGGGTATTGTGCGATAGGAGGTTCCCAACTAAATTAAAGGGGAAATTTTACAGGGTAGCAGTCAGACCCGCTATGCTATATGGAACAGACTGTTGGGCTATCAAGAAGACACAAGTGCGCAAGATGGAGGTAGCAGAGATGAGGATGCTGAGGTGGATGTGTGGACACACGAGGTTAGACCGGATAAGAAATGAGGTTTTTAGGGAAAGATTAGGAGTGGCTAGTATATCGGAGAAGATTAAGGAGGGGAGATTGAGATGGTTTGGGCATGTGAAGCGGAGGGAAATGACGGCACCAGTTAGAGTAGTGGAAACTCTTGCTGTCGAGGGGAGGAGAGGAAGAGGCAGACCCAAACTGACATGGGATGAGCAGATTAGACATGATTTAGTAGAGTTGCATCTTTCTGAGGATATGGTCCAAGATAGGACTGCGTGGAGGCATAAGATTAGGGTTAAGGACTTCTAGAAGATACTACAGTAAGGTCTTAGGTGTATTTTAATGAGGTAGGTTTTTCCTAGTCTTTAAGGGACTTTTCCGGTGATTGTCTTCTTGTGTTTATGCCCAAATGATGTTGTATGCATGCTATTATACATGATTTACATTATATTGTGTCAACTCGGATCATTTCTTGGTATGGGGACTTCTTATTTGTATATTCTTTTACTTGGTGTGTTGGTTTGTTGTGCGTTTTCGAGCCGAGGGTCTCTCTGGAAGCAGCCACTCTATCCCTATGGATAGAGGCAAGGTCTGCCTACATCCCACCCTCCCCAGACCCTATAAGTAGCTTTGCTATTTGTGGGATTTACTGGGTATGGTTGTTGTTGTTGTTGTCGTCCTTGTCAACAATATATATATATATATATATATATATATATATATATATATATATATATATATATATATATATATATATATATATATATATATATATATATAGGGTGGAGTTATTGTAAAAAAGACCAAAAGTGTGAGAAAGGTAAGAAAGAATCTCAACCATTAGATCTAAATTAATTGAAAAGGGTAAGATTGTAAATGCATTAACAAATTCAAATATGGTAATCCTTGATTTAAGGATTTGGAGAGAGAAAAACCTGGATTTTAGGACTTATAACCGTCCATAAAATATAACACCATTCAGATCATGTTCATACATGGTGTTTTAAATATAACACAATTCAGAAAATATAACACCATTCAGCACAAAAATAACACCATTCAGTACAAAAATAACACCATTCAGGAAACAAAATAACACCATTCAGTAAACAAAAAAACACCATTCAGTACAAAAATAACATCATTCAGCAGTAAATAAAAAAAACACCATTCAGTACAAAGAATATAACACCATTCAGTACAAAAATAACACCATTCAGCAAACAAAATAACACCATTCAATAAACAAAATAACACCATTCAGAAAAAAATAACACCATTCAGAAAATAAAATAAACACCATTCAGTAAATAAAAATAACACCTCTATATCATCTTCTTCACTTCCGGCACCACCACCACTGCCACTTCCGGCACCACCACTGCCGATCCAGCACCACCACCACCGCCTCTCTATCATCTTCTTCACTTCCGGCACCACCACCACTGCCACTTCCGGCACCACCACTGCCGATCCAGCACCACCACCACCACCGCCGCTCGAACCACCACCACTGCCGCTGCCGCTCGCATCCGTCATCCGAATCAATAAACATGCGATCTTCATCAATCAGATCAAAACCACTAAAAAAACTCCAATCGATGACCTACATAAATCCGATTCACAAGATCAACTGCTGAAATCCGATTTTCGTTTTCATGTTATCAACGATTTCTGCGATTGGAGAGAGAGAGAGCTCTCTGGTAGTTCGATTGGAGAGAGAGAGAGATTGTCTGGTAGTTCGATTGGAGAGAGATTGTAGGGATTTTAATTACAGTTACCTCTTTTGAATGGATGTAAAAGACTTTATTACCCCTATAATTTTCAATTCAGTCCAAAAAATAAAACAAATTTTACATTTTGGTCCCTATTAATCTAAACCATTAGATCAAAAATCTAATGGTGTAGATTCTTTGTTATCCTTCTCACACTTTTAGTCTTTTTTACAGGATCCTCTACCTTAATATATATATATATATATATATATATATATATATATAATCGATCTTTATGATGACTTATTTTTTTATTATTATTAAGTGTTCCCAATTATTATGAAAGAAATGATCACTAAGTAATTTTATTTTATATTTTAATCATGTATTTGTTGATATAGCCTAAAGAGATGTGCGCAAATTATTATTTGCATCTAAAGAATTCATATATGTTAATAAGCCAACGAAATGAATAGTACATTTTACCGTGTTGATATATGATTGGGCCCATTTGGCGGTGATGGGCTTATCACCACCAAATGAGACACGTGTTGTGTCATCTGAAGGGCGATGTAATGCTACCGCCCTCTTTGTTACAGAGAGCTGGAGATGCGGTGACTCAGAAGGAATGCAGACACAGAAAGAGAACCGATTTCATGGCAGTTTGCTGGCGGTGTGTTGAGGCAGAGCTTCAGATGCCGCCTGTGAAGGCAGTGTTTTGCCGAAGAAGATGCCTTTGCAACCGGCGGTCATCCCCCTTGCCAACACCTCTTTGAAAGTATCAGAAGAGAAGAGACTGAAGAGAGGAAAAGGGGAGGAGAGGGGCGGTGACCGGAGTCTCACCACCACTCTAATCAGGGTTTCTAGGGTTTCAGATTCATTTGATCTGTGGTTCAAGGTTTCTAGGGCTTTAATTTCTGATTCAAGGTAAGTATATATTATATGATTGGAATCCTTTTTTTATTACTTTAATGTTTAATTTACATGTTTTTCCCGATTGAAGATATTTGAGAAGGGTTTTTTTTTTTTTTTTTTTTTTTCTTTTGAAACATATTAGTTAGGGTTTATTTTCAATTTGTTATGTATAGGTGTTAGAATCCATTTATGATTAATTTAATATACATGCTTTTTAGTCGATCAAAGATATTTGACAAGGTTTGGTTGTGTTAAATTACTTTTGCTACAATTATGAATTTTGAACTTGCTGTGATAAAGGAGAAAAAAATTTGTTGTATAATTGTAAACTTTTACCTATGAGCTATCATGGTTTCATGAGTGAAGGCCATTACCCAGTTTAGAAATTAACATCCATGGTGTGTGTTTTTTTAATTTTCTACTAATTTATGTTGAGGGTAAACTTTAATCGAATTTTTGAAAGTTCCTGTACAAGTGTTTTGAATAATTATATATTGTTTGTGATTTTGATGTAGTATACATAAAACATTACAGAGATTTGAAACTGCCTCATATGTGCGACATCTTGATGTGTTACTGATATAGCTTTTTCTAGGTTATATTAACCATTGGGGATGGGTCGGAGGAGATGGAAGTTGTCATGATAATTGTTGTTCTTTGACGTACAAAAGCTGAAATTGTGGTGGCATTAGTTGGTGATATACTTGAAATTGCGGCATCGCGTAGAGTAAGATTAGTTGCAGACATGCTGCTTATTGATGTTGCTAAACATTCATATGATCTAATCATGTTGCTTATGGTTTGTTCCGATTGACCTATTTGAGCGGTCAACCCTCCTTGAGACGCGTTATCTAGCTTTATATGTTACCCCTCTTAAAGAAGACATAGGGGAGGTGACCGGAGTGTCACCATTGGCGTATTCAGGCCGTTTAGCCGACGTTTTAGGATATGGCTGTCGGGGTTCTTGCGAGGTTTCAGCTTTTCACTTACCTGACGATGATGGTGGCTTGCTACCTGGTATGGCAACTCCGGTTGCAACCGTAGCGCTACTGAGCGGGTTCAACGACGATGATGATCTTTTCCGGATCTAAGTCGTGTTGGTAATTCTGTTTTTTTTCCGCTTTCTGAGATTGATTAAACGATTGTGTTAGTGGTGTTGGCCATGTTGTTTCTCGCTATTGTTTCGGCTGTGATGTTGGTGGTTGTGTTGATAACAGTAGTAGTGAAAACACAAGTTATTTATGTTCGTGGTGAAAAGTACAAACTGTATGTTTTTCGATTTATTTGGGATTTGAAGCGTTATCCGGCGATGATGGTGGCTTGCTACTTGGTGTGGCAACTCTGGTTGCAGCCGTAGCGGCACTGAGCCGTGTTTTGTTGGCACCGGCGATGATGAAGTGTCATTCTGAGCCTTTTTCGCTTTGTGACGACCAGCGTTGGTTGGTTGTGATTATCGTTGTTTTACTAAGCCGTCTTTTAAGGTTTGAATATTGGTGTTTAGCTGGTTGGTTGTGATTACCGGCTAAAAATAGGTATCTATTAATACACCTGCATCGAATATGCTAACCCTAAAATGCGTACCGCATTATGCTAATTTGGATAATTATGTTTATGTGTTTAAAAAGTGACAAATGTTAATCTGCAGAGTGCATGGGCTTTATAAAAGGAATCACGCACAAACTGACGGGTCAAACTGAAAGTATATGATTTTATAATTCCGGTGCGTGATCCGAGTGCAAAAGGAATCACTGCAATTTTGTGGGTTGAAAAGGTCGGTTTTTATTCTAATTGATTTTAATAGAACAATTCGAAATAGAATTTGATGAAATCTTATAAAGAAAGACTATAAAAAAAGTGTCGGTTCTGGTAACGTTATCCATTGGTCTTTGGGCTGATGAATATGCAGCCCCTGAGAGAAAAAGAAGTCGGCTAGGAAAATTAGAAGGAAAACCCATTAGTCGTTCTGGGGGGTGGGGGGGGGGGTTGTTTCCAATCGCCCCACAATTTTGAGTAGACGCGCACAACGAAACCAGTTTGAGAACATAAACCGAAACCCGCAAGAAACCGAAACAGCTTTGAAACCGGTACCACTCATAGGTTTCTAACGGTAAGTTTCCTTTCAATACTATAATATTACCTTTAACAAAGAATAACTATTTACTTAAGGAAAATTGTAATACTTTTTCACATTGTTATCATCAAACTTTGTTGTCAGGTACAAAATTTCATGTTGGTGATGACATGTAAGAGAGTTGGAAAAGGTAAAATTTCCTGCAAATCTGTGACTCTTATGTCCATTTTCTTCACTATTTGGTTTAAGAGTCATGCTTTGGTACTTTGCAATATCGAATTCCATAGTCCAATACTTAAGGAAAATGTTTATAAAACTCTAGAAAAACTCAAAGTTGGACTTGGCGAATGCCGAATTAACAGTTGGCTAGATGGATTATGGTCGTTTATGTTTATATTTAACCGACCCGTTTTGCCTGGAGTCTATACTGACTTCAATTCGTTTTGTCCCAAGCACATTTTAACCTGAACCAAACTGAACCAGTTTTGAATTAGCCTATTCTAAACCGAACCCGTTTTGACCCATTCTCAATTTGTAGTATCCATTATTGAAATACAACTTTGTGTTTTAGAGCTATTCCAATTGGTGTTCAGTAGAAGAAGATTGAAGAACTCATACTATTATATATTGCTACCAATTCGGATATTTGCAGTTGGTTAACAAGATTGCTGAAAAGACCATCAAAAAGCGAGACAGGGTTGAAAGGTTGAAGAAAAGAAGAGTAGTAAAAACTTCACCACCATCAACATCATCGAATATTAGCATCTTTGATATGGCCATCACAGTTTTTTTTCATCGTCATCATTTTTCAAGGCAAACATATCTTATGCATGTGATATGATGAAAGATGATTGATATTCATTGATCTTGATGATGATCGGATTGTAATAAAAGTTTCTTTTGTGGAATGACTACGTTTTCATATATTGATGTTAATAGACACAATTTTTTTGTATTTGATACAGTATAACATGAGTTGTTTGTTTTGTTATAAATGCATTTGCCATCTTATTACAACAAGAATGATTCGGTTTAGCGTGATTGCTTACATGCTATCACCAAGAATGTGTATATGATACAATTTAATATGAGTTGTTTGTTTTATTAAAAATACATTTGGCATATCAGCACCAAGAATGATTCGGTTTAGCATGACTGTGTTATGAGTTGTTTTGTAATGTAGAGCTCACATTTTATCACATCAAGAATGTTTCGGTTGAGCTCGCCGCAACGCGGCGTTTGGTACAAAACTAGTTGGATATGAAAGGTATTGAGCAAATTCTAAACATTATTAAAAGAGGTAACATGAAAAATATAAAATTCATCATTTGTTATTTTAAGCTGTAGGAGTTGCAACTGTGGTGCCCGAGACCGGAGGGATAGAGGGAGTAGATGACACGGGAAAGGTAGGGATGATGTGAGACTCAAGTATATCAGGATCAAGAAACAGGTCAGAAACTGGAACGACAGATTCTAGAAAGAAAGGGTGCAACTTATCAAAGGTGACGTCAGCACTGGTAAAGTATCGGCGAAGAAATGGACTATAACACCGATAACCTTTCTGGACAGGCGAGTAACCCCCACAGACACAACGAATGGCTCGAGGGTCGATTTTAGGGACTCTGGGACGATAATCATGGACATAAGTTGCACATCCAAAAATTTGGGGCTCAAGTGGAAATGAAATTCCTCTAGGAAATAAAAAAGAGAACGGGGTTTGACCATGAAGAACGGACGAGGTCATACGATTAATCAGATAAGCCGCAGTAAGAACATCACCCCAAAATTGACGAGGAGCATGAGAATGAATCATGAGTGTGCGAGTAACATCCAACATATGGTGGTTCTTGCGTTCAGCAACACCATTATGTTGGGATGTATATGCGCACCAAGTCTTGTGAATTATACCTTGTGTTTTGAGAATTAGTGCGGAAGGTTTGGATGTATGTTTTGAACTGGGTCTTGACATATGCATGGAATTCACAAAATATCGAGTTGATTTCACTACGGGATTTCAATAGGTAAATGACGTGGGCGCGACTATACACATTTATTTACAACATTTACAACCGCGCCCGACGAAAGTGCGTTTTATATTTATAAAAATGGTTTATACCTTAACATTAAAACACACACAACAAAGGACAAGTGTATCCCGTCATATATGTAGTAAAGTATTGGTAAGAGCCAGATATCGATCCATGGAACACGGGTGTTATTAAGTACTAAATCTTTGTCATTAGATTACCGGATATAAGGATAAGTGAATGGTTGTTTAACTAAATTATCTAAACTACATCTAAAACATAAATATACTACTATCTTGTTTCAGAAACAACCTAAACATGTTATCTATCAAATATGTCACAGAAGCACTTAATCAATTTTCCAATTTCGAGACAGCTAGTTACCGGGTCTGGATTTCTAGCATTATGATTCTTCGGAAAGTTAACGCGATGGTCACACGTTAACCACCTAAAATCATTCATTAGCGAGGTATTGGTATTTATTCATGCGAACCTTTAAAGATAGGTTATTTACCAGGTCTGGATTCCTAACCTCACTTATCAAAGAAAGCAATACCGATGGTCACAATACAGCCACGAGGATAAGCAATTATGTAGATCATATAACAAACAATTTCACCTTTACATGTCTTAAACACAAATCTACCATGTCAGCAATTTCAGACCAAAACTACTAAACAAGGATCATAAACCGCATCTAAGAACATGCAATCAACACCATGTAATTCATTAGAACCCTTACGTGCAAGAAAGTATTCCTAATCAAAATAAGATATATCTTGTATAAAACCAATACCCTGGTCTGGTTTCATGGTGTAAACAAAGTCTACAAATAAGTGATTAATCAAGAAATAGTTACCATCCCACTAACCACAAATTCATTATCCAAGATCTGCCATCTCGTTCCAAGTTGTGATGGACCCTGCTGGAAGTGACAAAAGCCAAGATCGGGCCTTGTCTCACAAAGAAAATGGAAAGAGTCGCAAACGAATTTCGTCTTCAGAAACGTCTCGAATTTTGAAAGTCGAGCATACTTCGAGAAATGATGCGATGTGTCGACCCGGATCCTCGTGATCCTTTCCATCGAATTGCACAGAGTTTTGTAACATGTTAATTATACTAGATTTGATTTCAAAACTCGGTGCTGCTATCGTAGGTCGGGCGATGCTGGGTAGCAAGCCCTCTCCTCCTGGACGGCCGGTCTCATTCAAAGGCTGGTCGTCCTCCGCCATAATGCTTCCTGTGTCGTCCTTTGAACTCTCGCTGTCAGAAAGTATCACTGGTTCGTTGATTGCGGCCGCAATCCTTTGTGCCACGACAAGTGATCTTTCGCGAAGCCGCCTGCTTCTTCCTAGGTTATTTTCTGGTTCGTTGGCTAGCTCAGCAATAGCGGGTACAGGGGTTGTGGACATTAACCTGCAAGTAATAAGGAATGCATTATACGAAAAAATAACATAATAATAATATAAGTAATATAAATATAAATAATAATACTATTATATTATATAATATACATTTATTTACAATTTATTATACATAACTATATAATATTTACTTACTTATTTACATCCGAAAATTGTTTTTTTTGTTTCAGAAAATCTGATGAGATCTGATAAAAATCTGATGAAATCTGGTTATCTCATTGAAAATCTGAAATGTTTATATTTTACTAGAAATTGAAATCTGATGATTTAATCAGAAAGTCTTTTCTCTTTTTTTTTTATATTAGAAAATCTGATAAGATCTGATAAAAATCTGATCAAAATTTTCTTTCCATCAGAATTTCTGATAAATCCATTAGAATTTACCAGAAAATCTGGTAAATTCATCAGAAGTGAATTTTAAAAAAAAATCTAATGGGTTTATCAGAATCCATCAGAAAATCTGATAAATTCATCAGAATCTACCAGAAAATCTGATGATTTTATCATAAAGTTATATTTTATTTTCGTGGAGTAAATAAATAAATAACTGAGTACAAATAAATGAATAAATAATAGTTAATTAAATAAGTAAATGGACAGAAAAGAATAAATGAACTTAAATAAATAAATATAAAAAATGAATGAATGAACAGTTAACTAAATAAATAAATAAATGGACAAAAATGAATAAATAAATGCATAAATGAAATATATATAAATAAGTGGTTCGATTCCGAACACGGGCATAAATGTAAATATAAATAGAAATAAAATAACTGAATTGAAATAAATGAAATACTGAATTAACTGTACTCGAATGAAATAAATAAATAAATGTAAATGAAATGACTGAATTGAAATACTGAATTAAAAGTACAAAAATAAAATAAATAAAGGAAATAAATGAATGAATGGTTCGATCCCGAACACTTAACTGAATTAAATAAATAAATGAAAAATTTTAGTCGAACAATAAAATAAAAAGTTAGTATGTTAGTAAGGTTAGTGGTTAGTTAGTTAGTTGGTTAGTAAAACAGAAAAAAATGTTAGTCAAAAGTTAATCCTAGTGGGCGTGCCAGGCTACGTATTCACAAGTTAGTAAATAAAAGAAAAAAAATAAATAAAAAAATGTACAAGTATTCACAGTTTGTACACCGGTAAAATAATAACTCGGATTGTTCCATAAATTTCGCCGTGTCCCCGGCAACGACGTCAAAAACTTGACGTGGGCGCGGCTATACACATTTATTTACAGCATTTACAACCGCGCCCGACGAAAGTGCGTTTTATATTTATAAAAATGGTTTATACCTTAACATTAAAACACACACAACAAAGGACAAGTGTATCCCGTCATATATGTAGTAAAGTATTGGTAAGAGCCAGATATCGATCCATGGAACACGGGCGTTATTAAGTACTAAATCTTTGTCATTAGATTACCGGATATAAGGATAAGTGAATGGTTGTTTAACTAAATTATCTAAACTACATCTAAAACATAAATATACTACTATCTTGTTTCAGAAACAACCTAAACATGTTATCTACCAGATATGTCACAGAAGCACTTAATCAATTTTCCAATTTCGAGACAGCTAGTTACCGGGTCTGGATTTCTAGCATTATGATTCTTCGGAAAGTTAACGCGATGGTCACACGTTAACCACCTAAAATCATTCATTAGCGAGCTATTGATATTTATTCATGCGAACCTTTAAAGATAGGTTATTTACCGGGTCTGGATTCCTAACTTCACTTATCAAAGAAAGCAATACCGATGGTCACAATACAACCACGAGGATAAGCAATTATGTAGATCATATAACAAACAATTTCACCTTTACATGTCTTAAACACAAATCTACCATGTCAGCAATTTCAGACCAAAACTACTAAACAAAGATCATAAACCGCATCTAAGAACATGCAATCAACACCTTGTAATTCATTAGAACCCTTACGTGCAAGAGAGTATTCCTAATCAAAATAAGATATATCTTGTATAAAACCAATACCCTGGTCTGGTTTCATGGTGTAAACAAAGTCTACAAATAAGTGATTAATCAAGAAATAGTTACCATCCCACTAACCACATATTCATTATCCAAGATAATCAAACATAACAAGGAACTCAACATCAATGAAACATTCGTTATATAATCATGAAGATTCAAACATGAAAAAGTACTAAAGCTTCATACAAATAAGATTACAATGTAACGAATATTCAAGAAACAAGTTTATAACTATTATTACATAAACTACATTAAACATAAACTAACATCAGCTCATAACTTGAATAATGATCAGAATACATGTTCAAGAACAAGGAATCGAACCATAAACAAGCAAGGAATTGACGGGTTGGATCGGTTATGCTTCCACTCGATCTTTAAGCTTCAAATGGGTCTGATCAGGACTGCTTCGGAACCCCCAACATTTTGATCAGTAGCGAATGCTGCTATTTATAGGCAATTTTCAGTTTGGCACGTCCGTGCCATTGGGTCGCACGACCGTGCGGTCAGGTCTTGTCGGGTGACGTCAGTTTCAGCGATCCCGAGTCAGCCAAGTGGACTAGTGGACAAGTTGCCTGAGTCATCAGATCGGCACGGTCATGCCGTTGGTCGCACGGTAGTGCGAGGTCATCAGAAATCTTGATTTGGCATTGGCATGGTCATGCGGCGGGTGGCACGATCATGCGGCCCGGGAACAGATCGACACTGGCTGTTGCACTGGTAGTGCTTCCGAGATCGAACGATCGGCACGGTAGTGCCGATGGATGGCACGGCCGTGCCACACCTGGCAGTCATCAGAATTTTTCCCGTTTCATCAGAAATGCATCAGAATTTGTCCGTTTTTATCAGAATTTTCTTTTGTTCTTCGTTTAAGACCTGAAAATATAAAAGTACCGAATTTGGTACCTAAATGTTGCGGTTTCGGTAAAAAACGCTTAAAACGGAAGTGTTTTGGGGTATAAAAACATGTATAATTTAACGTATATCAGTAAACCTATGTAGCACGAGAATAATCATCAATGAAAGTAACAAAATATTGAAAGCCCAATGTAGTCTTAACTGGACATGGACCCCATGCATCCGAATGTACAAGTTCAAATATGGAAATGGTTCGGATTGACACTTTTGGGAGATAAGGACGTCGAGTATGTTTACCGAGCTGACATGACTAGCAATGGAAGTTATCGGGAATAGAGATGCCAGGTCTCATTTGCCTTAGGACGGTTACTGAGGGATGGCCTAACCGACATAGTTTCAAAGATACTAGACTCACATATGTTTGCTTTGGGATGCGACAATGAGGACATTCGATAGAGACCTCCTGATTCGAGGCCGGTACCAGTTACTCGGTTAGTACCTGTACCTAGTTCATTAAAGGTACAATGAGTAGGATAAAAGGTAACGGAACAATTATTTCGTTTAGTAATCTGACTGACAGATAAATGGCTGGCAAGGAAGTTAGGAACAAGAAGAACAGAAGGCAGGTTTAGGTTATCTGGGTTGTGAATGGATCCAATGCCGCGTACGGGGCACGAGGAACCATCTGCAAGTTTAATCGACGGGTAAGAGGTATTGTGAAGGCTAGTGAGAATACCTTGATTCGCAGTCATGTGATGAGTAGCTCCAGAATCAATAATCCAGGATAAGTCAAAGCTAGAAAACGTACTTGGTTGTACCGAGTTGGTTTGAGGACCCGATGACCAAAAAGCAAGGAACTGTTGAAGCAAATCATACTCCTCCTTGGTGCATGCAATGGTGTGAGTTCGTCTCCCACTTGAAAAGATGTTTAACCCAAAAAAACCAAACTGAAACCCGAGCATGCGAACCGAGGCAGAAAACAAAAAGACGCTCAGATCGAAAAACTAACCATACGGTCTTGGTTGGAATGAGATTCTAACACTGTAGAAAAAACGGTGACTGGAAATAGTGTCACGCGCCGACGCGTGGGAATCCGTGGCGGAAGGGTGGTGGCGCATGGTGGCGTGTCCAGCGTCGGATGAGACCGAAATTTGCAGGGTTTGTAGATCAGGACCTCCTGAGTACGATGGCGTGGGAGGTGAGATCTCACTTGCCGGAAAATAACGCAGATCTGAAAAGGAGGCGGCGACACGTGGTGGTGGTCCATTGGCGAGTGACGGTTTTTCCGACGTCAGATGAAGCTGAATTTTTTCAGGGATTATAGATCGGCACTTTCTAAACACAATGGTATAGGAGGTGTAATCCCACTTGCCGGAAAATGTGTCGGATCTGAAAAAGTAGGTGACGGGTTGTGGTGGTTTTGAGTGTTTGAGCATATTTGAAGTGGACTTTAGGAGTAGAAAAGTAGGAATGTTATACCGAACTGATGGTGACCGGAATGGTCACCCGAAAGACTCGTGAGCTAAGAAACCTTTAGCTCTGATACCATGTAAATGGTATGAATATGAAATATGAACTTGTATTGATTAAGTGTGTCATAACAAGAAAAGGATCCTTCTATATACAGGGAGAAAGAGAGACCAAAAAGAAATAACTAATTACATGTGGGTACATCTAGAATTGCATGCAAGGACTCTATAATTACATGCAGGGACCTCTAGTTAACAACTAGGTCCTTCTACTATTACAACTAACATGGATCATGTGTTCAACTTACATGGATGGCTACAGACTATTGTGAGTGATAGAGACCATGGTTGTAAAACAAAGTCGAGTACTCACCGAGTACTCGCTACAAGGTAGGTCGCTAAAGGCACGAGTACTCCTTGTCCAGGTCAATTACTCGGGGTACTCTCCGCCTAGAACGAATACTTCCCGAGTACCCTTAAATCCGACTAAGGACCACCTAGCGACTTTTGCAACCATGATAAAGACCCTTTGCTTTTAAGCAGTTTTTGGAAGGAGTTTACAAAAATGCAGGTTATACGGCTGGCCATGTCAACAACCTATCATCCTCAGTCTGATGGCCTGACTGAGGTAGTAAACATGTGTATTGAAGCCTATCTCAGAAGTATGACTTTGACTAATAACACACTTGGCTCAGGTGGCTGTCTTTAGCTGAATGGTGGTATAACACTTAACTCCCATTCAGCCATTAAAACACCACCTTTTCAAGCTCTATATGGATATCCGCCTCCATTGTTTATTCCATATATTCCTAGGGATTGTTCAGCAGAGGCAGTTGATCAAATATGCAGTGAAAAGGAACAACCAATCAAACAGTTAAGACAAGCACTTTCAGTAGCACAAAATCAAATGAAACAAATAACAGATGGTAAACGCACTGAAAGGGAATTTGTAGTGGGTCAGTGGGTGTATTTGAGATTACAGGAAAACAGGTAGAATTCATTAAGAAATCACAAGTACAACAAATTGAGCCCTAAATATTTTGGACCTTTCTTGATAATTGAAAGAGTGGGAAAAGTGGCTTACAAGCTACATTTACCTGAGGAAGCTCAGCTACCATTCAGTTGTGTTGCCGCTTCCTGTTCAACTTAGATTCAAGTATATGCCAGCTGTGGTAATCGATCGAAGGATGTGTAAGAAGGGGAATAGAGCTAGTGTGGATGTTTTGGTTCACTCGAATGATCTACTAGTATCAGAAGCTTCGTGGGAGAACACTGAAGAGATGAAAGCGCGGTTTCCAAATTTCAATTTTGAGGTCAAAATTGGTAAAGGAAGGGGCATTGTTATGTAGTAGAAGTTGAAGGGTCAATTGTTGTTTAGTTCAGGGACTGTTTGTGCTTAGTATTAGAATATGGTTAGTTGTTAGTTTGTACTTAACGAAGTCGGTAATGTCAGTTAGCATCTTTGGTTGTTACGCTAATTCTGTTATTCTCTCTACTCTCTCACTAGAATTCTCGTCACATAAAATCAGTCTGAATTTGTAATCACTAATTAGTTTTCAAACTATTATAACTATAATTATTTGTACTGCATTCTCTTAATATACCAGCAACCAAACTAAATACAAGAACTTGCAACCAATGCCAATGTAAAAATATGATTTAGATTTTAATGTGATGTCATATATATCTCAAAATTCACAGCAGAATTACTAGGTTTCAATCCATAATCATCTGTTTTTAATCATCATGGGAGCTACCTTATAGATTATTCTGATTTCTGAAAGAATCTATTTCACCTCTAATCCCTGTAAGTCCCCTCCTTCTCTTGATCTTTCAGAAACCCTAGAAATGCAAGAAACCCAAAAAAGAAGAATCCGCCAGACGACCACCCACCTCCTCCACCGCCTCCGCCACCACCGCCGTCATCGTCACGTGGTGGTAGTCCAGTCCCTCCATCGTCAAGGTCCGGAGACTTCTCCTTCCCTGTTTTCCAGTTAGTCGTCACAAAAGGTTGTTAACCGACAAGAATTCAAATAATAACAGACAAGAATAAACAACAAATGTTCTAATTTATTAATAAAAAAGACGCAATTTCCTGTAGTTGTTGTATGAAGGTTGGTGCATATCTTTTGCCTATGAATATCCAAGATAACGGTTGGACTAACAAGGTTATGATGAACATATCCTTTTTCATAATTTCTCAAGTCAAAGAAGCAAAAAAAAAAACTTTATATTTACCTTGAATAGGAGCAATGGTGATTGTTGATGACTGGCGTGTGACAGTTTGAGTCTGTTCGGCAGCCATCGTAGCATTCTGCATAGAAGAAAATGCAAGAATCAATAAGTTTCTCAGATTCAGCTCTATACACTAGATTATTATTATTATTGTACAATTAATACATATAGAGGCATTTATTTCATCATCATCTTTAGTCCAGAAAAAGGGGCATCATATTTGAGTATTGTTCAGTCCAGAAAAAAACCTGATGAGGGCTCATGTTGTTGCTTTAGTTCTTGATGGTCAAGAGGTTGGTCAAACATGTTTTCTTTTTTATAGATAAAATTATGCATTAACGCCCCACTTGCGGTAGGCGCATATAATGTATATACTGTGGGCGCTCAGGGGGCAAAAGTGAAAGTGCACTAAATTTTAACGTTATTTTACTAATTTCCATAGTTATCAAATGTGCTGGGCGCACTCAAGGCGCATAGGCCTCGCCTTGGGCCTAGGCGCAAAGTGCAAAAAAAGCGAGGGCATGAGAAAAAAAGCGCACTTAAATGAAAAAATAATAATAAATTATGTATTAGAAAAATAATAGTATTTTCAAATAAAATAAATAAAAGCTATTATATAACATTTATAAGGGTTTAGACATGATTTAGGTTGTATAAACAATAGTTTCTAACCAATAATTCTTATCTACAACAAAACAAGATTAATGTATAACTAATCATCATCATCATACTCAGTATATCCCACCAATAGCAAAGCTAAGGTAGGGTCTGAGGAGGGTGAGATGTAGACAGCCTTACCTCTACCCGTAGGAATAGAGAGGCTGCTTCCAATGAGACCCCCGGCTCGAATTAATGTATAACTAAATAAAAGTTAAAAACGTGAGAGTCGTAACAACCTGTAAAAAAAGAATATAAAACAAATTAGAATCAAAAAGCTCATTTAACAGAAAAACAAAAGCTGGACTATAACATGAGAGTAGTAAAAGTTAAAAAGTAACTGCACAAACAATGCAGTGACTAGTCAAGTTGACTGGGCAGAAAAACAAAAGCTCTGAACACAAATGCAGGACTCACGTAATTAAAATTTTAAACTCTACCCTAATCCTTTCCCTTTTCATTTTTCTCCTCTCCCTCCTCCCTCACTCATAACCTGCAACTGCATCAACTACAATTTAGGCTATTTCAGGCCGGTTTTAGCCTTTAGTCCTCTTTTTGGATGCTTAGACCGATTTTGGATGTTCTGAGCTGTTCAAACCGGATTTTGACCGAAATTTGGCCAAAAACTCGCCTTAGTGCGCCTCGACTACCAAGAGGCGTTTTGTTTGCGTCTCGCCTCGCATGAGCGCCTAGGTGCACGCGTAGGTCGCTTTTGATAACCATGCTAATTTCGTGAAAATAACATCAAAGGAGGGGGATGGTTAATCATGCATCATGTGGTGGCGTTGATAGCCGAAGACAAGGGGGTGCATGCACTAATCGTCCTTTGTCTCAATTGCTGAGTGTTATGTGCCTTATGTCCAAGGCTTGATGCAAAACTACTATCGAGCCGGGGGTCTCACTGGAAGCAGCCTCTCAGACCGTAGGCCCTACCTTAGCTTTGCTATTGGTGGTATTTACCGAGTATGATGATGATGAGAGGCATTTATTTCCAAACCAATAAGATGTTGAGATTTACAACGAAGGCATGCACCCTTATACTATTTATTATATAAACTGACTAGAATGCATGTGGATTTCAATATCATTTAAAACTTATTTTTAAAAAATATAATAATATAGAATTTTGTCTTAAATGCAAGGTGCATATACACTACATGCACATTGTTATACTTTAAGAAAATATTAGTAGAGATTCGATAAAATCAAAGAAATAGTATGGGGGAGAGCAATAAACCATTTTTATTTTACAATTTTTATTAAAGTGCTTGCAATTCATGTAAATCGTAATTTTCAACATTATATTAGTTCTGAATAAATCGTAATTTTCAACATTATATTAGTTCTGAATAAATCGCAATTTGCAAATATATAACATATATTTGCTTGCACTTCCTGATAGCATTGATCTTGATATACCACAGATATTGGTACTAGTGTAATGAGAGGTGTTTTAGAACAACATTATGATAATATTCATGCCAGTAAAGTAAGAGGATAAAGAAGACAGTTCTTTCAAATTTTCTGCACCTATTCTTCAACAGCCATAAGACTGAACTTAGAAACACAGTCCATGGTAACGTAACGAACAGCACAAAAAAAAATTAGAAATGAATAGTATTCGACGAGTAACGAAATTGAACTCACCAAAGCTGCAGCGCAAATAAAAGCAGCAGACTTCCTTGGTAAAATTTGATTATTTCTTCCAAATGTTGCATGCTGTGTGGTAAGCGGTCTGAGTGGCAAAGAGCAAAGGCTACTAGACTTTATTTGCCCAACTTTTGGTACTTCGGACCTTGCTGTAAAGAAAATACCAACATCGTCCAACCCAAAAGTCAGTCATTTATATGCAACAAAACAAGTTCCAACTCCAACAATTATGGAATGTTAATACAGTAAAGTAATTGTACCTAGTTGGGAGGTGGAGCTAGGAACCACGCTTGCACTCAACGAAAACATCTTGAGATCCCAACCTGAAATCTTCTTCATCTCAGGCCATAAACTTTTTATAGACTAGAATCATATGGGATCCATAAAGAATTTTGTGGAATGAGAGACAAAAAAGATGAAAATAAAAACAAAAAGGTAACGAATGACACTGAATTTATATAATATGCTTTTAATTATATGGTAATATCAAAAGCTACAAGGTGGGTTTTTCCTTTAGTAGGTCTTGGCATGAAGCAATCTGTTCACGGAAACTTTCCCTTTCAGTTCAATTACTATACAAATACAGATAATGAGGTTTTTAATCCAGATAGGCACAGCTGAGATACAAATAAACCATTACAACCTAATCGTAGAAAGTTTTCACCATTTTAATGCTCTGAATGTGTTTGACGAAAACCCAAAAAAATGTCACCCTGAAAGTGGTAGCCATCAAGTAAACTTCTAGTTCTAGCTTGTCTAATTTCTACCTATCTAACATAATTTCATCAAAAAACACTGATAGTACCAGAACAGGTTTACTACACTAAACGAGCTTCCACATTTTAGTAATATGCTTTGAACCGTTAGATATAACGAAACAGTTTTTTTAGGTTTACAACATAGTTGTCACTTGTCAATAGCGATCGCTATAGCGCGCTACGTAGCGTATAGGTCTAGTGTCGCTATTAGGGTTGTAGCGATGGATAGCGAGAATAGCGACATTTTTTTAATATAAATAGCAATTAAACATAGCCATAAAATAGCTGGATTTTAGTATATAAAATACATGTAAAATAGCATATATACCAGGGTATTTTGATATAATATACATACAAAATTTATAAAAAAAAATCTAGTGTATCGCTATTTATATAATAGCCGCCCGCTATTTGCTATGTAGCATATAGGTACCTTATCGCCATTTGTCGCTATTCGCCATTAACAACTATGGTTTACAGCAAGTCAAAAAAAAGGTGCCACGTCACCTTTTGCTGGTTAAAAGTTTCTTACATCAAATGCTGAGAAAAAAAGTTTCTTGAGACTTAAGAGCAGAGCCGTCTACTCGTCTCAACCTATTCCGGGGCCTAAATGAATTTTATAAAATCCTGACCTTTTTGTAACAAAAGTAACAATTTTGCATACAATCCTAAATCCTAATACTAACTTACCATTGTTATTAGACTTTACAAGAGCAGAAACCGCAAACAACATACTCGTCACATCGGAATCCTAAGTAACTAAACATGTATCGAAAGATGCAATCTTGGAACCCTAAAGCAAGACTACCCCATTCAGTTGTAATTAGGGCTGGCAAAATACGTCTTATCGTGTTTAACAGGTCCGCGACGCGATTAACACAAGTATCAAGTGTGAATACGACTCGTTTAACTACTTTATAGTTTATACCTCATGTGTGTAACACAGTTGTATGTTCTATATGAAATGATGTAACCTAGCCTCCTAATTTTAATTATTTAAAAAATATATATATAATTACATAGTGTACTTTTTATAAACAGAGTTCTTATCGTGTCGTAAACAGTTTAGTAACTAATTCCATTTCTTCAAACCCTAAAAACCACATAAAGCCTCTCTCTAACTTCACCTAACCTGATTCCATTTCTTCAATTCAACAACAAATCAACACACAAATCATTACAATTCAACAATCAGATAACAATCACAACAAAAGCCTCCATATTACAGCCATACGATAACAATATTATGAAACCCTAAATCAATACCAATCGTACCTTTTATTGAACCGAATATATTCCGGTCAAGCAACGAACTTTCCGGCGGTATTATTAACAACAGAAACACTCCGGCCACCGGCTAACAGTCCGGTTTCCGGTCGATGTGAAATTGATTGAAGAAACTTGTAGAAGATATTGGTGGCTGTTATAGTAATTGTAGTTTTATTTTGCACTTAAGTCCCTGTAGTTAGTAATTGTAGTTTTTTTTTATTTTGCACTTTGGTCCCTGTTGTAGTTGGTATTTTGAAATGAATTCTCATTTAACCGCCTAAGGCCCAATACACTTGAGGCCCGGCCCGTATTAACTCGTCCGGTTCAGTGTGAGGATAGTTTGTGACCTTGGGTTGGCCATTTCTCTAGGATTTTTTATATATAAATAATGAGGATTGGGCTACAAAAAACCGGTTTGGAACCGATTGAACATGTATGTTGAGACCGGTTTGGAATCGAATCGTTGAAACTAGTTTGGAATCGGTTTAAACCAAATCGAACATAACTGGCCAAAATGGGAACTGGTTTGGAACCGAAGTGATCGACTTTTGTTGAAGGAAATCGGTTTGGGAAAAAGCTGGTTTTGACTTTTGTTGATGGAAACTGGAACGAGTTATAACGATTCGTGAACTTTTAATGGGGAACGTTCATTTTAGAACCGGTAATTGTATTGAGAAGCATGAGAAGTTCATGACAAATTTGCATATTTTGCTTTAAGTGTGATAGACAAGGCGGTTACATAACTGTCTGCCACACTTTCTCTCTCTCCATTTAATTATCAATGGACTACATATAAATAATTTATTTAATCCTTGCGGTTCTCAAAATAATACTGGTTTTGAAAAGAATGTGCCTCTATAAATAATATACTATGTATAAATATGCTTTAAACGGTTTTAAAGTTGTTATTGCTACTACTATTATTAATGTTGTTGTCGTCGTCACCGTCATCGTCATCACAAGTATCTAGGACACTCATTTTTTAATCTTATGTGGTTTAACATAATTCATTTATATTTTCATGAGTTAACTGCCATTTTCGTCCCTGTGGTTTGGTCACTTTGGCCATTTCAGTCCATTTCTCAAAAATGCGCCATTTTCGTCCCCCACGTTCTGGAAAGGTGCCATTTCAGTCCAAAAATCATAACCCAGTTAAGTCAGTTAGTAAATAAGGACTGATTGTGTAAATTTGTAACATAAAGGACTGATTGTGTAAATTTGAAAAATGGACTGAAATGGCAGTTAACACCACCACCACTAGCCCTGCCACCACCGCCACCACCGCCACCACAGCCACCACCGCCACCACAGCCACTGCCACCACCACCACCACCTCCACCACCGCCACCACCGCCACCACAGCCACCACCGCCACCACAGCCACCACCGCCACCACAGCCAATCCAGCCATCATTGTTCACCTCTGTTCATCGCCGTCATCCTCTCCGACAACCCTCGTTCACCGCCGACGCCGGAACCACCACCATCAACGTCATCATCGTCAACATCTGTTATCATCATCATCGTTCACCACCATTGGATATCAAAATACTCACACACACACAAACAACGAATAAACACTTGATCGAAATGATAGAATGGATATCGAATTACAATATCTTGGTGTCTTCCATTGTTGCAGGAAGTTACACTTATATAAAAGGTTGTTGATGGTGGTTAATTGGCGGCAAACAAAAACCGTTAAACGGCAGCAAGCAAACTGCCAATAACTACCAAACTAACATTAATACTAACCTAAGACAATGTTCTATACATAATACATACACTTATATAAACAGATGTTGATTCCACGATGATCGAACACACACAAACTAGCCAACACAGTGCTGGTTCATTAAGTCACTACTCTAGGGTTCACAACTTTATATTATTGTGCAACTACACTAACAACCTAAAATCTCCACACACAGACCACCGGATACAAAACAAACATGTATACATACATAAACCGTGCATCAATCATACCTTAACAGAAGACGAATAAGAAGAGCGACCGGAGATCCCCACAAACATCTAGTTCCACCCCTGCTCATTTCTGCAACTCGCCGGAGTTCGAAGTTCATCGGAGAAGACGACCGGAGAGTCCCCGTAACCCGCAAGCTTTTCGTTTCGGTATACCGTTCTCGTTCCCGTAACTCGGCGGCGGCGGCGGTGGTGGTGGTGGTGGTGGCAGTGGCTGTGGTGGCGGTGGTGGCTGTGGTGGCGGTGGTGGTGGCAGCGGAGTGGTGGTGGTGGCAGGGCTAGTGGTGGTGGTGTTACAAATTTACACAATCAGTCCTTCATGTTACAAATTTACACAATCAGTCCTTATTTACTAACTGACTTAACTGGGTTATGATTTTTGGACTGAAATGACACCTTTCCAGAACGTGGGGGACGAAAATGGCGCATTTTTGAGAAATTGACTGAAATGGCCAAAGTGACCAAACCACAGGGACGAAAATGGCAGTTAACTCTATTTTCATTCTAATAACTCGCTTTTAAACTAAGGATGAGAGGATATTTCAAACTTGACAAGAAAAGCCGACTCTCGAAACTCAAAACATTATGCATAAGTAATGTGACGGGTATTTAAGTATGTAATTAGTTATAAAAAAAATTCATAGGTTTGAAATGAATACGGTTTTAAGTGATACATGTATCATTATTTGAAGTCAATCTCATACTCTTTTACCAACATCTATAATGAATATAGTGATACATTAATATAACTTCAAATGTTTTTCAAGTTGATTTTCCGACCGAACTTTTTTCATTATCATTAAAAGTTACATAAAAACATATGATATTTTGAAGTTTCTAGAATTTAAAAGCTACAAAATATTTAAAAATATATATATAAGATTGTTAGAAATGTTATTAAGTATTCGATATTTCGAGTTGGTTTTTGGACCAAGCTTAAAATCGGGTTTCGTGTTACAAATATCCTAAAGGGTAATTTTTTAATCACATAAGATCACAAACTCGTATATCAATACACGCGAAGGAAGCCCACAAACCTAGCTGGTACGGATTAGGGCTGGTAAATCGTGTCTTAGCAGGTTTAACAAGTAACTGATAACGCGAACAACAAAAATTTTAAACATAATTACGACTCGTTTAACTACTTTATATCCAATGTCTATAAGACAGATGTATATCTTTTGCACCTAGAAGAAGAAATAATGGATCATAGCTTTCAAATTTTGATTATTTTTAAAAACGTAAAAAATCACGTGGTGTACTTTTCTGTTATCGTGTCTTAGCAGGTTACCTACAGGTTACCTATTGCCAGCCCTAGTATGGATCCATAATTACTAAAAATCTCCTATAATCACCCATATTTTAAACTCACCCTAAAAACTGGTTCAAAACTATCTATCTATACTTTATATAAAATGAGAAATCCCAATGACATAAGAAAAACTGATGTGTCAGCAGGAGAGCATGTCCAATAAGGCTTTTCTTATGTCATTTTTACATCATAAACCTTAATATAAAAAGACTTTAAAATTCAAAGATGGCTCACATTCACCTTTTCAAACCACTGCCCCTCCAAACCTCCAAACATATATTATAATTCAAACATCTGCATCAAACCACTGCCCATTCAAAATTTTGGCTCCAGTTTCAAAATTTAAACATTTGATGTTTCAAAATTCAAAATTCAAAATTGTGGCTCCATGTATATAAGATACATCAGGCTCCACATTCAAAATTCAAACCTCACTTTCAATGCTTCTTCAGACAATTCTCAAATCAATAATCAGTAACGATATCAACTCTCTCTCTCTCTCTCTCTCTCTCTAAAACTCACTTTCTCTCTCTAAAACTCACTTTCTCTCTCTCAAATCCAGGAATCCCAAACACCCGATCATTTCAAAACATCAATCGAGCTTCTTCTTTGTGCTTGAAGCCTCTGCAATCCAAAGAAAGAAAGCCTCTGCAATCTTATGAAGTTTAGTTACAATGGTCTGTTCCGATGGCGTGGCGGCTGATGAGGAAGAAGCTGCTCAAAATCATTGTTCCAACATCGTTGTTTCATTGATGCTCTGTTTCACACACTCACCTTTGACCTCGGCTTTGCATATTCAGTTAGTTCATCTACGATTACAACTTTTTGTACTTCACGAAATTTTTCCAACATCGTTGAGGGTATGTTTTTTTCTTTGATTTTGACTCTTAAAATTTGAACTGGTCTGTTCTAATTCTCTGTTTATATTTCAGCCTAATCAGAGTTGTTTAAAATTCAAACAATCAGTTGCGGGTTATTTTAGGTTTGTGGATTCTTTTAAACTGTTGATAATATTTATTTTAAGGTGTTGATATATTTCAGCTTTTTTTTTTCGAGCGAGCAGTGGGGAGTTCTTCTGCACTGTTTTTTAAGTCTGAAGTGCAGAAAGTGGAGTACTTCTTTATGATAAATGAAGAAGTTAATGGTAATTATGAGAACCTGTTTTTATTTTTATTTTTGTTCTTTCGGTTTCTTGATATTTAACTTTTTACTACGATTATTATATCCTTCTTTTACATGACACTTGAAGAAATATACAAGTTAAATAACATATATGAATTTGGCTCCACATTCAAGAGTTAAAAATGTCATCATACCCTTCTGTAGGTTCTTATAATTTAAAGTATCGCTTTATCAAGCAAGTTGAGGATCAAGTATCTGAGGATAGGGCTACTGTTGAAGAGCTGAAGAGGTGTTTTGATGGACTACATCTTGGTCTGTTTACGAGAGACCAAGTGTCCAGAAACCTGATGGTGATGTCTTTCTGCACTTCAGACTTCAAAACAATGCAGAAGTTTTTCATCACGTTTTACTACCATTATATCCTTCTTTTACATCAGAGTTGAAGAAATACACAAGTTAAAAATGTCATCATATCCTTCTGTAGGTTCTTATGATTTAAAGTATTGCTTTATCAAGCAAGTTGAGGATCAAGTATATGAGGATAGGGCTACTGTTCAAGAGCTGAAGATTATTAAATTTCGTTGTTCACTTCTCAATGTAATTGTTGATCTATCGTCATATGTGATATGTAATTTTAATTATATTAATCTTTGTAGAGCATTTTATTTTTACTAATTTGAGCATCAATAGATGTTAGTGTTGATACCTGCTATTGTAAATGTTGAGTTGCAACTGTTGCCAACATCTGTTATTCCTAACAGCAGTTTCCAAAGAAGATTCAACCATTAACATAATAGAAGTTCTGAACATTCTTAAAAAATAGACAAAAATCTTTAAAAGTCTGTTGAAAACAGTTGTTTTTAAAACATCTGTTTGGCAAAAGATTCATCCACTGTTTAAAGGTATTGTCTGTTCTGATAATTCATGTTTTTTGTAATGACTGTTGAGTTGCTACTGTTGCCAACATCTGTTATTCCCAACAGTAGTTTCCAAAGAATTGTCAACCATTAACACAATAGAAGTTCTGAACATTGTTAAAAAATAGGTATTTTGAAAAAAAATTGACAAAATGTTTAAAAGTCAGTTGAAAACAGCTTTTTTAAAACATCTGTTTGGCAAAAGATTCATCCACTGTTTAAAGGTATTGTCTGTTCTCATAATTTCTGTTTTTTTGTAACGACTGTTGAGTTGCTATTGTTGCGAACATCTGTTATTTCCAACAACAGTTTCCAAAGAATTGTCAAGGATTAACATAATAGAAGTCCTGAACATCTGTTATTGCTCAACAGTTCTGAACATCTATTATTGCTCAACTGTTGATTTACCACAGTTTACAACATTTGTGTCCGATGAAGTGGTAGTAGCCTTTGTTTGCCATGTAGATTATTTTTGATCTTTAAATGAAGAGTTTTAAAAAAAAAAAAAATTTATGGCAGAGGTTTAAAATTTGTCCTTTCAGTTTCTTGATATTTAATTTTATAGTTTTCCTATGAAAATTAATTTTTTAAATGTTTTGCATTAAATGGCTACTGATATTTAATATCAATTTATTCGTTTATATTAAAAGTCTATTGAAAACAACTGTTTTCCAAACCTGTGTTTGACTAAGGACTGCTGACTTACTATTGTTGTATAAGATCTGTCGTTGCCCAACAGTGGTTTCCAAGCACTGCTGAAGGGTATTGTCTGTTCTCATAGGTTCTGTTTAATCTGAGGATTGCTGAGTTACTAATGTTTCCTAACATCAGTTGTTGGCCAACAGTGGTTTTCAAACAACTGTCATCCATTATCAGAGCAGAGGTTGTGACGTGCACAGATGTTAGCCATCATATCTTTGTAACTTCTGACACGTCAGCATTCACCTTTTCACTTTGTAAACCCCTGTTTCATCCCCAAACAGAGGTTTTACTTTCGTCTTGAGTTTAAAATTTAGCAGAGCGGTTTCCACCTTCTTCTTCAACACTTCTTCGTCAACCTCTCGCAACTTTCAATTCCGATCATGACTTTGATGATGAAAAATTCGCATAACTATCAGGGTATTTTTGAGAAAACCGAGAACAATACTCTCTATCTTTCAATGATTGATGTTCTTACATCATCAAAATATAAGGTCATTCTTACCGCCGACGCACCCATTTTCCAAGAGACGCTTCGCGATTTTTGGGCTAATGCGAATATTGAATAACAAAACAATGTGGCCGTAAGTATAACTTCAAAAGTCAGAGGTGAATCGGTTGCTATTACCCCCAGTACCATATCAACAACATTTTAGGTAAACGACTTGGCAGGTAAGAGATCTTTCCCGAAAAATGAGATTCAAACATACTTGATTGGGAGGGGATATGATGGACAGTTGAATCAGGAAATTATGTTTAAACGTAATTTTCCAACACCAATGAAATTCCTGTTCCATACTCTCTTAATCTGTCTCTCAAATAAAACTACTTCTTTTAATGAAATACCTTTAAAAATTCAGTCATTGGGGTATGCAATTTTGACAAATACTGATTTTAACTACTCCCAAGCACTGTTTGTTGATTTGGTTGCAAATTTAAAAAACATTAAAAAAGGCAAAATTGCTGCTATTAAAAAGGGGAAAACTGCTGGTTTTCTTATGTTTCCTAGACTATTAAGCTATTACCTGCAAAAATATGTTTCTCAAAAAGCTTTTGAAAAAGATAAAGCTATTAAAGTGAATAATCTAACATCTGAAACTTTTACTCGCCTTATGGCTAAAGAGTCAGATGTTTCCAGAACTGAAGCAGAGGGGAATGAGCAAATTTTAGATGAGTCCACAACTGCTCCTGAAACCTCTATTTCTGAGCCTACTGCTCTTGGTGATCACAACACTACAACCACTGCTGTGAAACCCCCACCAACAAAACTCAAAAAGACCAAAACAAAATCCAAAAAGCCCACTGAAACCAGCAAAACGGGTCCTCTGGAAGATGAGATCCTAGAGGTTAACCCTGTGACAACACAGATGTCACTACAAACCACTGTTGCTACTTCCTCACAACATGTGGAAAGATCTCAACCCATAAACCAAACTCCTCATGATTCCTCATAAAAGGAATATGTTGTATTCACAGGGACACCACAATATAATGTCATACCCTCATATGAGAGTATACTTAAAAGCCCTTCTCTCGGGGCAATGTCTCTTTCGACAGCAATCCCTTCATCTTCTATTTCACCAAAGTTTGTAACACTGTTTCAAGCTATTGACATTCAAACTGATAGCAATCCCTCCCACGAACACTTTACTGAGAGTTTAACTTCAACAATAGCTATGTCTAAACCTTTTCAATTACGTAACCCATAAATAGTTGAGGAGGCTACACCTCTTGAATTTCAGCAAATTCTTGATGGTATTTCAAGTGGAGCAGCTACTACAAATGTCAAATCCACCGATTTACATTTGGACAGTAGTTTCATCAGTCAGACTCCCTTGAAGGCAACCACTGCTGTGTCTATTCCACTGGTGAGTTCAAGTTAACCACGGGTGAGATCACTAAGGTAACCACTGATGCAGAGGGAAGTCCCCAGAACCAAGAACAAGGGGCATCTGCTAATGAAAATTTGGAGATACCTCCTCATTCAAAAGCAGATACAACCACTTCTGGTGGGAATTCAGATGATCCTATTAAGTTAGGTGATGGATTAAAATACCAGGATTTGACGAAGAGGATATCTAACTTGGAAACAACTATTGCTGATATGAAAGATCAATTGAAGCAGTTGCTGGATGCTTTCAAAAGTCGACCTTCTCATCAGCAGTTATGCTAAGAGCTTTGGAATTCGGTACAACCTATTCTTGCAGCTCAAAGGGAACTTGCTGAGATTCAACTTAATTCCCACATGAAGCTAATTAGAGTTATGGTTGAAGCAAGATACAAAGACACACAGGGTGACATCAAGGGCATAAAAGAATGCATTGTAAAGTTAACTGGTAGTACCCCTGCACATGTGTTTGAAAAAGACGATGAAGATGATGCTGAAAAGAGGGAAAAGGATTCCATGAAAAACTTTGGCAAACCAACACCAAGGAATCAGCCAAAACAAAATCCAAAGCCTGCCAAGCAAACTTCTGCAAAATCTCCTGGAAAATCTGATACTGGTAAGAAAAAGGGAATTGATGATACCGTTAACAAACAAACAGATGAAATGACTCAATTTTACACAGAGGATGATCCATCCAAAAGAACCTTCCCATCTCTTCAGGGATTCGAAACTCCAAAGAATATTTATGAATATCTGAAGCTAAAGGGCAAGCAAGCAGAAGATAAGGCAAATGAAGAGTGTAAAGGGCTAGGAGACATTAAGTTATTAGCTCGCATGCAACATTGGCTTGGTGAAGTCAAGAAGTTGGAAGATTTTGCTAGAGACCTGAGTAAGAATCTGTCAAATCTGTCACCAAATGCTGAGCTAGAAAAGACATTAAGGAATGATTTCTTGAACACTATCATGGAAACCAAGCCCTACGAAGCCTACAGGTCTAATTTCAAAGACTGGCCCCTTGAGGCTCTTAATGAGGAAGTTAATAGAATTGAAAAGATGAATAAAGATCCTCAAATGCCAAAATCTGCTCCCAACTGGAAACAATACAAATAGGTTGAAGTGGATGAAGTGTTGAAGTATAAGAGAATGAAGGCAGAACTTGTAGCAGCTAAGGTTGGGACTGCTAGACAAATTGGAAAATGGACTAGGCAGTATATTAATCGAGCTTACAGTAGGTTAGAAGAGCGAAGAAAGACAGATCCATCCCTTCCTAAAAAGCCTGTATACAAAGATGAAATGACTGTTATACGTCGGCAGACCGTTACATCTAAAAAGCTGTTCTCACCAGCAGATGTCACACCCTGACTTTTGCGGAAGCGTGATTTGGTGTGACTTGCTTAATATCATTGCATTCAACCATAACAAACAACTATATGATAAATCCAAGATGTTCATCCATTGATTAAGTTTTAATACATTACAATAACATTGTTTTAGAATCCAAATACTGACTTCAAATCTGAATTGCAAACCATGCAATTTTGTTTTAGAGTTCCATAAAGACTTCTCAAAAGATACTAATGAAAATTTGGCTTTTGAATATGCATCCTATCCAGGATAAGGTACATACTCCCAAACCATACGACACCGGATGACATCTTTTATTCCAAACAACACTTGAAAACTTCAACGCCCGCCAGATCCATACTTAATTTCCTGAAATACATGTAGTTTGAAAACATCAACAAAATTTGAGCGAGTTCATGTGTGTGTTTGTGAATAAACCTTTGAAACCTTTGTAAGTATGTTTGTATGTACTTGGAATCCGGTATGAAAGCAACAAGGAAACAGATCAATTAATGTGTAGCTAATACATTAATATTTGTGACGTGATGCAAGTAAACTCAAACCTAGCAGATTTTGTCTCTGGCAATAAGACATAGTCACCACATGGTCCACTCGACGGACTCATGGGTGGGGCTCGCTACACCTAAATAGATCTATTACTCTTGCCCCACGGTCCTACAAAGAGGATTAATGGCCTTAAGCATCATACCCACCACTCACATGATCTAGCAGTGTCTTTCCTTAGCTAACCATACCATGTATAAATGTTTGTAAACAGTTTGTAACATGTACTTCACCCCCGAAGTTATAAAACTGAAAACAGTTAAAAGAAAAGGGGGAACATGAACTCACAGTTTTGCGTTCCTCGTATCCAATGTAACTCAAAGCTTCCTCTAGAACGCATGTCTACCTACATGCGTACTATGGTCCATTAGACGAACGGGTCGTGCCTTGACTTAGTATTTTCGAGTTACGTTTCAAAGTGTCTTTATTATTATTCCAAGCATATAATTATTTGTTAAAATAATAAATATTGTAACTTAAATTATATTTGTTAAACCTTGGAATAATAGTTAAAATAATATACTTTTAACTTATCACACTTTTGTATTTGTACATGAATATCCTTCCCAAGGATGGGTGTATTTGTATTCGTATTCTTATACTTGTATATTTTTGCCATGTATTGGTATCGTATTCCGGAGTGTATTTATACGTACGAGAATACGTATTTTTATTGTGTTTATTAAGTATCCTTATACTTAATTTTCGTATTAACTCTTCTGGAATAGTATCTTTAATAAAAATACATGAATATATTTCTCCAAAATATATATTTTAAGAAGTATTACTTAGAAAAATTATTTATAATTTTCCCTTGGCAAAAATATTTATAAATTTCATACAAGTCTCAAAAATAATATATTTTCAAGTCCAACTTAGAATATATATATATATATATATATATATATATATATATATATATATATATATATCTGAACCCATTTTTCATCCAAAATGATACATTTCATATTTATTTGAGAAAGTATATCTTTCACCCCAAAAATATTGTATTTCTTGTTTGTGTAAGAAAATATATTTCTTAAAAATAATATATATCTTCTAAAAATCTCAAGAAAAATATATATTCATGCTTGCCAAAAATAATATATTTTTCTCTTGTCAAAATATGACATATTCTTGTAGTAATTGTAAAAATCATATTTTCATTCCTTGGTGTCCAAAATATTATTTACCAAAATATGCATATGAATATTATTTCTGGAATATTTTTGTGAGTTATATTCCTTGGTCCGGTTTCATCATTATTTTGTGTATAACTTGTATCTTCATATCCTTGGAATTTTGGTAATATTTTGGATTGTAATTCTTGGTATTTTGATGTGTTATATTATTCCAAATCCTAAAATGATATAACTAATACACAAAATATACAAATAATCACACACATGGTGTCTTCTAAATATATATTTCCTAAATACATATTTAGTCACTTTTATTTATAAAAACCAACCTCCAATATTTGTATTTTTTGTAACAAAAAATTATGGCAAAGTTTATGTAACAATTTATTGTTGAAAATACACTTGTAAGTGCATGTTTATAAATATTTTTCTAAGTGTTTAGATTTTTAGAAAAATTTGCCATAGTTTCCCCTAAAAATGGAGGTTTCCATGCTTTCAAGCATATCATTTTCTTTTGTAGAAATCATCACAATCCATTTACAATTAATAATAGACAACCTTTACTTACCAATTTTGCCAAATATAAGTATAATCTACTACTTCATGAACTTGAATATTTATAAAAATTTGTAGGAACTTACTAGTGTTATTAGTAAGCCTTGTTATCCTTTAAAGTGTGAGTGATTCTTTAAAAACTTCATTTTTAAAGAAGATTGATCTTTACAACTTGTGATCATCATTTCTAAAAATGTTTCTTTATGAAATCTTATTATTACACAAGTGGTTCTACACTTGTTTAACCACCAAAAATAAGGTTTGTTTATGTAAGAATCAAGATTTAACTAAACTTATATTTTTAACTTGGTTTCTTTAGAAATCACCCATGAAATCTTTAGATCTACATGGTTAACAACTTTCTTTTATCATTATTTTACAAGAAATCAATGTATTCTTTCAAGTCCATGATCTTTGTGTGGATGATCTATCATCCTTCAACATTTCTACTTTCTCATCTTGCTAGATTATGTTTTTAATCATGATCTAGCAAGATCATATGATGATGTACATCATACATATGAACAAACAACAATCATCAAGCAAATCAACACAAGAACAACTTAGTTTCTTCATTAAACATGCTTATGTTCAAGTTTCATTCTTATGATCTTTAGTGTTCTTCAAGATTATGATTATGTTTCTCCTTTTAACCACTTAAAATAGAAGTAAAGTACCAAGATCAAGACTCTTACCACTAGCACAAGGCTAGGGATGATCAAGTGAAGAAAACAAGTGGATAAAAGCACTAGAGAGAGGTCCTTCAACTTTCAAGAGCACCAAGCCTCCTTATATGCCTTCTTACACCCTCGTATATGCATGGATTTAATGGAAAGTGGAAGATGAAGATGATGTTGGTGGGGGGTTTCTTGGCCGTGAGTTATGGGAGGAGGAAGGAGGTGATTATGTGCTGAAGATGAAGAAATGATCTTGGCTAAATCTCATGGTTTATAAGAATTTCTTCCAACATGTAATGGAATATGGCATCTTCCAACACAATCAAATTTTATAACAAATAAAATCAAGGGTGGGCCCCACACTATGGCCGTGAACTAGGTGGGGGGGGGGGTCTTAGGCTAGGTTGTAATGTTATGGTTAGATCATGGTTGAAATCCAAGTGTCTAGTTAGGTTATTTAGTTATTAGCATGTTGTATTGTGTGTTATGATGTTCAGGGACCATAACTAGCTTCGTAATGTTAAAACAGTGCTTCTAGTGAAAATTTGGTGTTCCGGGTAATGTCTGGTTGTTCGGTTGGTTACCGGTCCGTTAAGGTGCTAAACTTCACAGTTTAGTGTGCTTTCTGTAACCCTTTTGTGACAGTTTTGATTCCCGACGCTTAGGAAAGCATTCAGGACCATTTAACCATGTTTCTGCATGATATTAAGTTGTTTAAATGCTGAATTTGCTTATTTTCTGCAGAATCCTGCAGTTTATGTGAGTTTTAAGCACTTTCCGGCACTTAAACTATCACTAGGAAGGCAGTTTTGTGATCCTTACTTTCCTACACACTATACTAGTGTAATATTTGGTTTTTGGATCATTCTGTGTCTCAATACAATGTCTGTCTATCTACTGAACTCTGTCAGCATTTTTCTGATTTTCCAGATAACTGTTCTAACTGTGTTTCGTGCATCATTTGAGTCAATAAAGTTCTCATGCAATAATGACATGACATTAAGCAATATATGATGCACATGTATGTATATGGTAATAATCAGAAGCAATTCAAGTAATTAATTGTAATTTAGCACAGTCATTAAGCACTAATCATTATTTAATAATTGTACGGATACCTGCAAATTTGACAGTTGTCACATTCTCCCCCTGTTAAGAAAATTTCGTCCTCGAAATTTATACTACCTTAACTCCTTAGGGTTACGTCATGCATGTATGGATATGCATAACACCACAGTAACTAACCACACACCGAACCAAGACCTATTGAATCAGGTGAATCCAAGGACATTTTACTATATTAAGAATCCAATGGTTAAAAGGCATGTCTATCAGAATTTGACGTCAAGGGATACGAGATGTATAGATGTAAAATCTGGTGTCACTTATTTCACAGGGGTCCAATAAAAGAGGAGTTTCGACCACTAGAATTCCAACGGATCGTTCACAATATGCAAATAAGTTTTAGAAACAATAACATCCGCTAGATGAACTCAAAATCAGCAAGCTTAAATGTAATAGTAACATGAAAATGATCCGTCAACTTTGGAACAAATGAATGAAGAAAATTAGTGTGTTGACAGTATTGAGTCGCAAGAATACACCGAAATAAAATACAATCGAAGCTGGTTGTCACGGCCCCCGTCCCGGTTTTACCCTGTTCAGGAGCCGCGGGACAGAAATCCGTGGGAATTATTATGTTGGCAGCGGAATTTTAACAGGATCTTTTAAATACTTTGAAATGCCCAATTATCTTATTTCATAATTTGGGGGATTACACCCATAATTTACAATAAAGGTGATTTCTCACAGAAATCCCCTGTTTTACAAAAACATGTTTATTCATTTTTTTTTGAGCCACCTCTTCATGCTTGTAGTGCTACGCGACACTTTTTCCTTGATCACAGCAGATCACCTGAAACATGTTTTAAAAAGATTTTATCAGCAGGGAAATACTGGCGAGTCATTCAAGTTGCACAAAACGACACATTGTTATAATATACAGTATTAAGGGTGATTACATTGTTTCTATCAACCAATTACCCCAAATCGGTATTTGTCACTCGACAGTATCTGTGACTATGGTCAGATCACCCATTGGCTAACCCGTTGTCCAATGGTAACGGGTATCAAGTAATGTATATGAAACCCCACATACCGGCAGTAATTGAAGATTACAAAGACTTAATCCCTGTAATTATAACTTTGAAAATAAATAGGGTTTTGGAAACAATTTAATAAAAAGAAAATGACTCACATTGCAAGTTTAGACGGGCAGCGTTTAGCCTACTGATTTTTAGCCTGATTAACCTAATTCAAATAACAATGCACACGAAAACTAGGTCAGTAACTTAATACAACTTTTACGACAACTCACGAGATCGAAACCCTCACAACGAATGACAAAGTATAGCCCGATTACGGGCTACACTTAAACATCCATCGGATTGGTCTCAATCGATCGGACATTAAATCGTAGCAGTGATCGAGTTATTACCTTGTTATCGCGGCAGAATTTTGTGCTTTGTGTGTGTTTTGAAGTAAACAGACGATATCTCAATGTACGAAACGTGTTTTTACGTCGAACCAACGCCAAACTTCAAGTGCCAAAGCCTACTATTTATACTGAAAAACCGGCTCCCTCGCGTGGCGCGAGGGCACCACTTCTAGCATAGGGTTTCCTCGTGTCTTACTAGCTTGGCTGAGTCGATGGTTTGATAAAATTCGATTTCTACAGCGAACTGTTTAGATAATACCAATTTGGGAATACCCCCCCCCCTGAGTTTTAGGGGCCCTGATCCTAGTTCCGATTGTTCTGAAAATTTTAGGGGTCATGCAATATTTCTTGGGCGTCTCATTTAGGGTTTCCTATTGGACAAAATAAGATAAGAAATGGTAATTTTAATGAGAGTTGTTACATCCTCCCCACCTTATTAAAATCTCATCCTCGAGATTTACTGGAACAAGTAGGGATACTTTCGCTTCATTTCGGATTCCAGTTCCCAAGTGTATTCAGGTCCTCTCTTCGAATCCCACTTGACTTTGACCAGTACTAGTCTTTTGTGCTTGAGAAACTTGACCTTTCTGTCTTCTATCCGTAGTGGCTTCTCAACAAATTTTAACTTTTCATTTACCTCTACATCTTGAAGAGGTACTACCAGGGATTCGTCAGATAGACATTTCTTAAGGTTGGATACATGAAATACGTCATGTACCCCAGCTAATTCTTCTGGTAGTTGTAAACGATAAGCAACTGGTCCTATTCGCTGGATTATTGGGAATAGTCCTACGTATCTTGGACTTAGCTTTCCCTTTTCACCGAACCAGACAACTCCTTTCCAAGGAGAAACTTTCAAGAGTACCTTATCTCCAACTTGAAATTCTAGCGGCTTGCGTCTATTGTTTTCATAACTTTTCTGGCGATCTCGAGCCGTTTTTAGTCTTTCCTTGATTTGAGTGATCTTGTCGGTGGTTTCTTGTACAAATTCAGGACCTGATAATTGACTTTCTCCTATTTCTTCCCAACAAACTGGAGTTCTGCACTTTCGTCCATACAGTGCTTCGAATGGGGCAGCTTCAATGCTTGAATGGTAACTATTGTTATAGGAGAATTCAATTAAGGGTAGATAGTCATCCCAGTTTCCACCAAAATCTATTACACATGCCCTGAGCATGTCTTCTAAGGTTTGGATCGTCCTTTCACTTTGTCCGTCTGTTTGAGGATGGTAAGCTGTACTTAAATTTAAGCTCGTCCCCATGGCTTCTTGGAAACTTGTCCAGAAATGCGAAGTGAAACGACTATATCTATCCGATACAATAGAGAGTGGACTTCCATGTAAGGATACTACTTCGTCGTATAATTTTGCTAACCTTTCCATGCTAAAGGTTTCTTTCATGGGTAGAAAATGAGTTGATTTGGTTAATCGATCCACAATTACCCAAATTGCGTCGTTACCTTTTCTGGTTTTGGGCAACTTAGTAACAAAATCCATGGTTATTAGTTCCCATTTCCAAACAGGCATTTCTAATTGTTTAAGTAGCCCTGAAGGTTTCTGGTGTTCTGCCTTAACTTGTGAACAAGTAAGACACTTAGATACATATCTAGCTATATCCTTTTTCATTCCTATCCACCAGAAGTTATTCCTTAAATCTTGGTACATCTTATTATTACCAGGATGCATGGTATACCTAGATTTATGGGCTTCCTCTAAAATCTTATTTCTTAATTCTCCTTGCTTAGGTACCCAAATCCTCTTCTTGTGGAATCTCCAAATTCCATCAGCTCCTTGCTCTAATTCATTTATTCTTTCTTTCATTCCTTCAGCATCATCCTTGATTGCTGTTTCTTGAATGTGTTTCAATTGTTCCATTAAGTCTAATTGTAAACTTAATCTAAGAGCACGAACTCGCTTTTGCTTTTCATGATACTTACGACTTAGAGCATCTGCGACTACATTTGCTTTTCCTTCGTGATATTGAATATCACAGTCGTAGTCACTTAGAATTTCCATCCATCTTCTTTGCCTCATATTCAATTCTTTTTGCCCAAAAATGTATCTTAAACTCTTATAATCCGTATAAATAGTAAACTTACTTCCATACAAATAGTGTCTCCAAATCTTAAGGGCAAAAATTATCGACCCTAATTCTAAGTCGTGTGTCGTATAGTTTTCCTCATGCTTCTTCAATTGCCTTGAGGCATACGCAATTACCTTCTTGCGTTGCATTAGCACACACCCTAATCCTATCTTAGAAGCATCACAGTAAACTTCAAAATCTTCTGTCCCTTCGGGTAAGGCAAGGATTGGGGTGTTTGTTAACCTTTGCTTTAGAATCCTAAAGGCCCCTTCTTGCTTAGGTCCCCATTCAAACTTAACTGTTTTACAGGTTAGCTTAGTTAATGGCACAACTATCTTAGAAAAATCTTTAATGAAACGCCTATAGTACCCAACTAAGCCTAGAAAACTTCTAACTTCTATAGCTGATTGCGGGACCTTCCATTTGGTGATTGCTTCTATGTTAGCAGAATCTACGTGAATACCTTCATGATTCACCATGTGACCTAAAAATTGCACCTCCTGTAGCCAAAATTCACACTTCGAGAATTTGGCGTAAAGCTTTTCCTTTCTTAACAAAGTTAAGAGTGCATGTAGATGTTTACAATGCTCGTCCTGACTTTTGGAATAAATAAGTATGTCGTCGATGAAGACAATTACGAATTTATCCAAATATGGTTTACAGATCCTATTCATCATGTCCATAAATGCTGTAGGAGCATTTGTTAGTCCAAAGGGCATGACTGTAAACAGTGGCGAAGCTTGAGATTTTCGATCGGGGGGTCGGAAGTCACCGAACCTAAAATTATACCTAAAAGATTATAAAACCGGGGGGTCGAAAACGTATATACCTAAAAAATTCTATACGAAAACTACATACCGTACACTACTGAGCGAAAAGTTCGGGGGGTCGGGCGCCCCCTCCGGCCCCAACTATGCTACGCCCATGACTGTAAACTCATAGTGACCATACCTAGTTCTGAAAGCAGTTTTAGGTATGTCTTCGTCTTGTACCTTCAATTGTTGGTATCCGGAGCGTAAATCTATTTTAGAAAAATGTCTAGCTCCTTGTAGTTGATCGAAAAGATCATCAATCCTAGGCAATGGGTATCGATTCTTAATTGTAACTTTGTTCAGTTCCCTATAATCGATACACATCCGCATCGAACCATCTTTCTTTTTCACAAACAATACTGGTGTTCCCCACGGGGATGAACTAGGTTGTATGAATCCTTTACTGAGCAATTCATCTAATTGCTTTTTCAGTTCCAACATTTCAGTGGGTGCTAATCGGTAGGGTGCTTTAGCTATGGGTGTTGTTCCAGGAATCAAATGAATTCTAAATTCTACCTCCCTATCTGGTGGTAATCCCGGTAATTCTTCTAGGAATACATCAGAGTATTCTGATACTACAAGAATTTCCTTAAGTTCCTTACCCTTAGTGCTAATGATTACCGAAATCATATACACTATTCCTTGCTTTCGTTCATAACTAGCAACTTTCATTACTGAAATGAACTTCATTGGTTTACGCGGCTTATCCCCTGTAATCATAATTACTTCTCCTATAGGTGCATGGATTTCTATGGAATTTCTATCACAGAGGATTCGAGCATGGTTGGCTACTAACCAATCCATTCCTAATACGACATCGAATCCAGCTAAATTCATAGGTAATAGGTTTGCAGAAAATTTATGACCTGAAAGTTCTATATTTTCTTTTTGCAAAACCGTATCTATGTTAACAGAGTTCCCGTCTGCCGTTTCTACTCTATAAATCTGCCTAAGTTTGGTTAAAGGTTGTTTAAGAGCTTGCACTAGAGTCGAATAATACTTTCGCATAAACGTTGTGTACCAGAAACGTACCAGCTATTACGTCAGGAATCAGTTCGGCTTCCTGCGTGGTCAGTTGGAAGGCTCTTGCGTTCTTCTTATTAGTCCCTTCAGCAGGTTTGGCTTTGTTATCTGTTGGTTTGACCAATTTAGGGCATTCTGGTTTAAAATGCCCAACTTCTCCACAGTTGTAGCAGATCTTTGTTTTCCTTCTGCAATCTTCTTCACGATGTCCTATAGCTTTGTAGAAGTTGCAGGTTTCATTACATTCTCCAAAATGTTTCTTTTTACAGTTCCTGCAGAACGGCGGAGTGGAAGATTGCCCAGTTCTTCTTTTCTTGAAATTGCTATTATTACCCACACGAAATCCTTGGGTAATTTTCTGAGCCAAATCCTTCTTCCTGGTTTCTTCTCGCGTACGCACCAGTCCGTCAGTCAAAGTGTTGGCCAATTCCACCGCATCATCAATCGTGCGGGGTCTCGCAGCTTTGACAATATCACGGATCTCGCTAATTAAACCCCATATGTAGCGAGAAATAAGTACCGGTTCTGGCGAAGCCAGAGTAAGCACAATTCGAGCATATTCGAAAAACTTCGAAGTATACCCTCGGCAGTCCACATCCACCATTCGGTGGCTCAGGAATTTATTTGCCATTTGTTCTTTTTCATACTCTTGGCATAATTTTCTTTCCACCAATTGCTTAAACTCTTCCCAGTTTATGGCATAGGCCATGTCACTTCCCTTAGCTTGTAATACCGTATTCCACCATTCTAATGCTTCTTCCTTGAAAAGATGAGAAGCATACATGACTTTATCCTCCTCGGCACATTTACTTATTTTAATTACTGCCTCGGTTTTCTCCAACCAACGCAGTGCAGCAGTCGCCCCTTCATTGCCTGCAAATTCGATATGTTTACAGGCAAGAAATTCCTTATAAGTGCAACCAGGCGTTGCAACTTTCATTCTCTTAAGAATTGGGGCTTGCATCCCATTATTATCATTATTATTAATGTTGACGCCTCCATTTACGCTATTACTAAAATTATCACCGTGAGTGCGTTTGCTGGGAATAATTTGTTGAGGCTCAACTGGATTTCGGGCAGCAACAATGATTGCTGGAATAGCATTTGCTATTCCCTGGGCAACGATGTTTTCTATATCTTGCCTATTAAGAAATTGATCTCCATGGTTTTGTTCAGATTGGTTAACTTCATTAGCTGGTTCATTGACGGAATGTTCCATCTGATAATTAACAATATATATATATATAAAAGTTATTACCATAAAATAATCTCACAAAAAATAATTGCACGTAATCATGTCAACATGTATAGCCAAAATTGTCGATTTTTCGACTTCCATATTTTATATATTTTAATATACATCCATACATTACCAGATATGTTACAAATTTTTATTTTTAGTTATTTTACATGATTATATTTTTATTATTATATTATTATTAAACACACATTCCCACAACCACATACGATCCTTATCAGCTGGCACTTCAGAAACGACGTTCCCTTTTGTCGTACTTCCATGATATCCTCTCCCCCACATCTCGAATTCTATTTCCTGCGTCCACCAGCTCCTCGCCATAGTGGCGAAGTTCAGCCAAGTTCTTGGTGCTCATTGGTGGGTGTAGTGGAGGCTCAGAGTCAAATTGAGGGAAAAAGGTATTAGGGTTATTTAAAAGATTTTGAAATTGCTAGTCAGTTGTCCACCATTCTTCTAGCCCTTCTGGTAGAGGTTGGGGGTGGATAATAGGATCTGGGATAGCAGGCTCCAAATTAACTGGAAGTTGTATTTCAGCTGGGTAATTGAAGAGGTTTTCATCGGCAAGTCTGATGAGGTCACTAAGTCCCAATCTACGATCTAGCTACTCCCACGATGGCATTTCCTGAGCTTGCTCGGAACTCTCCCCGATCTCCTTTCCTTTGCCTTTATCCTTGAAATCCTCAGTCTTTATAACTTTCTGTACCACTGGTTTCTTCCTACGCACACGCCTCCAGCCCACGAATCTTCTTCTCTTTTTCGGTTTGGGTTTCTCCTGAGGTTGGGCTTGGAATACCATTGGCTCTTCAGTATCAGCCTGGTAGCCAGTGAAGGTATCGGTGGTATCCATATCTATGGTATGGATAGTAAAGTTTTGAAGTGCTTCTGATAGTTCATTCATGCTGTTAGCATACATGAAGAAACACACAAAATTCTAAGTTAAAATTTTGTAAATTAAATTTTCACAGAATCACAAAATGAAAATCAGAAAAAAATTAAGTATTTCTAAATACTTAATTGGCTTAAATCAGTGGCTCTGATACCACCTTTTTCTGTCACGTCTCCCGTCCCGGTTTTACCCGGTTCAAGAGCCGCAGGACAGAAATCCGTGGGAATTATTATGTTGGCAGCGGAATTTTAACAGGATCGTTTAAATACTTTGAAATGCCCAATTATCTTATTTCATAATTTGGGGGATTACACCCATAATTTACAATAAAGGTGATTTCTCACGGAAATCCCCTGTTGACAATAACATGTTTATTCATTTTATTGAGCCACCTCTTCAAGCTTTTAGTGCTACGCGGCACTTTTTCCTTGATCACAACAGATCACTTGAAACATGTTTTAAAAAGATTTTATCAGCAGGGAAATACTGGCGAGTCATTCAAGTTGCATAAAATGACACATTGTTATAATATACATTATTAAGGGTGATTACATTGTTTCTATCAACCAATTACCCCAAATCGGTGTTTGTCACTCGACAGTATATGTGACTATGGTCAGATCACCCATTGGCTAACCCGTTGTCCAATGGTGACGGGTATCAAGTAATGTGTACAAAACCCCACATACCGGCAGTAATTGAAGATTACAAAGACTTAATCCCTGTAATTATAACTTTGAAAATAAATAGGGTTTTGGAAACAATTTAATAAAAAGAGAATGACTCACATTGCAAGTTTAGACGGGCAGCGTTTAGCCTACTGATTTTTAGCCTGATGAACCTAATTCAAATAACAATGCACACGAAAACTAGGTCAGTAACTTAATACAACTTTTACGACAACTCACGAGATCGAAACCCTCACAACGAATGACAAAGTATAGCCCGATTGCGGGCAACACTTAAATATCCATCGGATTGGTCTCAATCGATCAGATATTAAATCCTAGCAGTGATCGAGTTATTACCCTGTTATCGTGGCAGAATTTCGTGCTTTGTGTGTGTTTTGAAGTAAACAGACGATATCTCAATGTACGAAACGAGTTTTTACGTTGAACCAACGCCAAACTTCAAGTGCCAAAGCCTACTATTTATACTGAAAAACCGGCTCCCTCGCGTGGTGCAAGGGCACCACTTCTAGCATAGGGTAGCCTCGTGTCTTACTAGCTTGGTTGAGTCGACGGTTTGATAAAATTCGATTTCTACAGCGAACTGTTTAGATAATACCAATTAGGGAATACCCCCCCCCCCCTGAGTTTTAGGGGCCCTGATCCTAGTTCCGTTTGTTCTGAAAATTTTAGGGGTCATGCAATATTTCTTGGGGGTCTCAATTAGGGTTTCCTATTGGACAAAATAAGATAAGAAATGGTAATTTTAATGAGAGTTGTTACACTGGTGTACCATTGTCTTAATTCATAGTTGCATTAAGAATGTTTACAAGACAAGTTAAGCAAAAATATGGGTAGTTGCGTGTGAAACTGTTGACCCTGATTAGCACAAGCTAGAAGTTTACACCGACACCACAAGGTGTCGTAATGACATAATTTAGTAATAGCGGTGACCGAACAAGTTCACCGTGTTTGCAATCAATTGACGTGTAATGAAGCAATCCTAGAAATTTGATTCAAACGGCATCGTAGGATCTTTCAATTGAATATAGAACACCAAAGAACTATCGTTTTCAATCGAAGATGAAAAGGTAATAAATATTGCAAGGTATTCGATCGATAATGAAAGAACCGTTAGGAGGTACACTGGGATATAAAACGAATTTATGTACCATCGTCTTAAAACACGATTGTGTTAAGACTACTTTAATCATGATAAAATAGAACAGATTTAAAGAAAGTCAATAAATAAACAAATATATCCGTGTATGGGATGCGTAAACGAGATTAGCGCAAGCTTCCGGCACTTAAACTATCACTAGGAAGGCAGTTTTGTGATCCTTACTTTCCTACACACTATACTAGTGTAATACTTGGTTTCTAGCTCATTCTGTGTCTCAATACAATGTATGTCTATCTACTGAACTCTGTCAGCATTTTTCTGATTTGCCGGATAACTGTGCTAACTGTGTTTCGTGCATCATTTGAGTCAATAAAGTTCTCATGCAATAATGACATGACATTAAGCAATATATGATGCACATGTATGTATATGGTAATAATCAGAAGCAATTCAAGTAATTAATTGTAATTTAGCACAGTCATTAAGCACTAATCATTATTTAATAATCGTACGGATACCTGCAAATTTGACAGTTGTCACATTCTGTGACAACCCGTGTTTCCGGCGTTAGCGTCGTTCGTTTCTTTTCTCTTTTAATCATTTTATATTACGCTTTACTTTTCTACGAAATCAAATGTGGTACACTCATCTAAATTATTTCGCGCGAACAAGCCAAATCAATATCCTGATCTAACCCACCCGAACCGTTTGAATGACGGCATGATTCGCGTAACTCGAAACTTTGGAGGACCAAACCATAATAGGTTTAATTTAATAATAATTAGTAGTTGTTAATTACTTTTGCCTAAAAAAAATAATAATCATCATTAATAATAATAATGTTTGTGCGTTACCTAAACAATTGTTGTTCACCACCGAATCCTTTGATTCGTTCACGGCCCAAGGAGCCCAAGCTCCACCACTCAACCTTTTTCATCATGCTCGGCCCACTGATGCAAATCGCACACCGCCCTTGACCTCCTTATTAGGATTACGTCGCATGCATTCATGATGGAACCCACGCAAACCCTACCTGCTGCTTCACTTGATCCGCTCCCCCTCACCCGAAACTCCACGACAGCCACTTTCTTCTCCGGCGAGTTCAAGACACCGACGACGCCGGTGCTCCCCGTTCTACCTCCGGTGGCTCGCGACACTGCGACTCGGAACTCTGTGTATTTCTCTTCTTACCGCACACTCCGCTACGGGCATCAACATCAGGTTAGAACAGCGTCTTTATGTGAATGTTTGATGTTGATATAGGATAGTTCTTGAATGATGTTTAGAAAACAATGGGATTTGTTGAATCTACAAATAATGAGAAGGCTCTAGTATGAAATTGGTGGACACTCGATGCTTGTGATAGTACTCTTTTCATGTGGACGATTTGAATAGTATATGTATTAGATTTTTGAATGAAACAGGGAACGTGTTGTTTGATATTCTCTGCTCACGTGGACGTTTCTTGAATTATATTGATATATTATTCATTCAAAACAATGAGAAAATAAATGAAGTAAATAATAAATCTATTTTAATTGTTGAAATAATGATACTAGGTTTACTATGAAAGTACAACTGCACAAGCTTAGTGTACAACCTGGTTAAGCATGTCTAAGTGTTTAGAAATAAGGAACTCGATATGATGATTGCTTATGCGGTTGAATGTGTTGTTAACAATCTGATGTTGTTCTAGGATCCATGTTAGACAATGTGGTTAGTGTGATCGTATGGTAATTGTGTATTCACTATTGTATGGCTGAATGGAATTTCGATAGGATGTTAATCCAATGAATAAATTTGTTGTTATGTTGATGAAATTCCGATACATGTTAGCTGGGTTACTACAATTCTTAGATGAAATTATATATGGTTGGGCCGGTTGTGATGTTGGGCCACACATAGTTACTGAGCACACACTTCAATTAGTTATTGGTTTTGGGCCACCCTCATTAGCCTACATACACCACAAGACTATTATTATTATTATGGGAAAGTGTTAGTATGGGCCGAAATCAAATGGACTGTTATTAGTTTAATTTGATTAACAAGTATTAATATTAAAGTAGAGTTATAAATTGTATTTGGGCTGTTAATTCGGTTAAGTAAAACACTAGGGTAATCGTTGAACGGATTTAGTTGCCATGAGTTGTGTGGATTAGGAATATGGATCACTTATGAACCGAACACTCACTATGTTATTAATACGGTGTTTAATGATGCGGAATGCTTGTTGTAACCTGTGTGACAATATGTGCCAAGCTTGTTCATTACTTGCATAATGGAGATATGTGATTTATTTGCATAAGTAACTAACTGGCATTGAAACCATACTAGGATTGGATTGATCAAACTGTGAACACATACTTTAATCTTACCGAGCAAACCGAGGTGAGTTCACACTTTCCACAAGGCATGGGATTCCCAGGGGTTGGGAATGGGTAAAGGATTGAAACTGAAACTGCGTGATTTCCTGGTTTGGAACACATACACACCCTCTTTATTGAAGGGTGACAACACGTGATAAGGATATAATTGGAATCTGCGTAATCTCCTGGTTTGGGGATTTCGTACACACCCTCTTTATTGAAGGGTGACAACACAGATGCTAGACCAAAATCTCTATCATGAAGTCCCTCCTTTTTATATCGACTTAATCGCCGGGCCAATGGCGAGCGGGTCATTAGTTAGATAGCGCTATTTAGGTTTGGCAAGCCTCACACCGTGCCGCAGAGGACAGGCGTGAACTAATGGATCTGGACACGTCAATGATGATAGACATTGACGCTAGGGCACCAACTTACTTCAGTCAGTGGTCGATATGGTAACGGGTCTAGTGGTCCACATGGGGAGCCCCCACTGGTTATGGTTTGGGAAAGAAGGAATTGATTAATCATATTTTCAACTATGGGGTAACCCCCACGGTAAGTAAGCCAGCTAAAGAAAAACTATGTTTTTGAAACAACTTAAAACGAACACCCAACTGTGAACTCGCTCAACTTTGTTGTTGATTCGTTGTTACATGCCTTGCAGGCCTTTAGGTGCATAACATTGGAACTTGCTGTCTGGGAGGCTGGAGTGGTCATGGATCGAGATACATGGAAACGCAAGACAAGACTAATGGCTTCTACATGTGGTTTATAAACTCTTAACAAATGAATTATGCTTCCGATGTATACTGTGAATTATTTGTAACGTGTAACACTTAACTGTAATACATGAAAGTTTATTTAAATACACCTATGAGTTCAACATGATTGGTGGCTTAGATCCTGGTCAGTCATGCCTCCTGCGGTGATACTCTGCTTGTGGATTTTGGGGGTGTGACACATTCTCCCCCTGTTAAGAAAATTTCGTCCTCGAAATTTATACTACCTTAACTCCTTAGGGTTACGTCATGCATGTATGGATATGCATAACACCACAGTAACTAACCACACACCGAACCAAGACCTATTGAATCAGGCGAATCCAAGGACATCTTACTATATTAAGAATCCAATGGTTAAAAGGCATGTCTCTCAGAATTTGACGTCAAGGGATACGAGATGTATAGATGTAAAATCTGGTGTCACTTATTTCACAGGGGTCCAATAAAAGAGGAGTTTCGACCACTAGAATTCCAATGGATCGTTCACAATATGCAAATGAGTTTTAGAAACAATAACATCCGCTAGATGAACTCAAAATCAACAAGCTCAAATGTAATAGTAACATGAAAATGATCCGTCAACTTTGGAACAAATGAATGAAGAAAATTAGTGTGTTGACAGTATTGAGTCGCAAGAATACACCGAAATAAAATACAAACGAAGCTGGTGTACCATTGTCTTAATTCATAGTTGCATTAAGAATGTTTACAAGACAAGTTAAGCAAAAATATGGGTAGTTGCGTGTGAAACGGTTGACCCTGATTAGCACAAGCTAGAAGTTTACACCGACACCACAAGGTGTCGTAATGACATAATTTAGTAATAGTGGTGACCGAACAAGTTCACCGTGTTTGCAATCAATTGACGTGTAATGAAGCAATCCTAGAAATTTGATTCAAACTGCATCGTAGGATCTTTCAATTGAATATAGAACACCAAAGAACTATCGTTTTGGATCGAAGATGAAAAGGTAATAAATATTGCAAGGTATTCGATCGATAATGAAAGAACCGTTAGGAGGTACACTGGGATATAAAACGAATTTATGTACCATCGTCTTAACACACGATTGTGTTAAGAGTGCTTTAATCATGATAAAACATAACGAATTTAGAGCAAGTCAATAAATAAACAAATATATCCGTGTATGGGATGCGTAAACGAGATTAGCACAAGCTTCAAATTAATCGAGACACCACCACAAGGTGTCGAAATTAATGAACGATTTAATGGAGTCGTAGACCAAACAAGTCTACTACGACTCGAAACAAAAGAAATTTTGCAAAAATAAATTTGAATATGATGCTCTCAACACATCATATGGTGTCTTGAATTGAATATACGAAATGGACAAGTTCAAGCAATTGAACTTGGTTTAAGTGCAACCCAACAATAAACGTATGTATCAACAAGGGAATTTCGACATGGTTACAAAGACAAACCATGTATGTAACTTGAAGGAAAAGAAGTTTCAAGAAAGTGTGTTGGCTTGATATCAAAGGAGCCAACAATTGCAATAATGTAGGTCATCCGAACCACAAATCGAAAATTAGCTTTAGCAAATAATTTTTGAACTTTTGATGAAGAGTTTATTCAAAACGAAACCACATGCATAACAAATGGTGCATGCGTAACATATGACTTTCCAAGAAATGAAACAACCAGTATTTACTAAAATGAAGAAATGATCAAGTATCGAGACAAAGGAGTGTTCGCTTTAATGAAGAAAATTGTTATGTTGCAACTATCATTAGGAGAAGTAGAGATGCAAAATTCTACTTGTTAGAAGCAAAAGCGGAAATTTCAATATAAGAAACTCGAGCACTTTATCTGTTTGGTTAACTAAAACAGCTTTCATGACAGAATAATAGTGTTTGTCCGAGTTAATAGATGTAGTTTCTATGTGATAACCTTTAATGAGTCTTGTCCTAAGTTCCCGAAGGTCTTAAGTGCATGATTCCTAAGTTCTCAAATTTTCGTATCCTGTGTAAAGCTGTTTTGTGCATTGTGTAGAAAATACCATATTAGTGTATGTTTAAAGCAAGTTGTCGTCTCACTGTACTTTTGGTATACTTCTTTCCTGAATTCACAGTTAATGGTACTCGATCAACGATCAATCTTGGAATAGTAGTTAGATCCTTGAAGTTAGTTAAGTAATTCGTTAATCCTCAGCATGGAATTCCGGTTCTTGATGGTTGACTTGTTCAGCTCTTGGTAGTTGATGCTCATTCAAAAGTCACCACCCTTCTTTTCGTCGTGCAACACTGGAGCTCCCCAAGCGAGAAACTTAGTCTTATAAATCCCTTATCTAAAAATTCCTGAAGCTGTGTTGACTACTCTTGCCTCTCTGAAGGCGCAAGTCGATAAGGTGTCTTAGCTACAGGCGCGACGCCTGGAACCTAGCCAATATGGACTCGGCTTGTCATTGAGAATATAATCTTGGCAAGCCTTCGGGGAGGTCTTCAGGGTATTCCCTTATCACAGGGATATCTTCGAGCTTAGGTTCTTTGGCTTCCTTGTCCAGGACATGAGTCAAGAAGGCAATACACCATCTCTTCGAGCTTAGGTTCTTCTCCCCATGAATCACGATCGTTTCTTCATTCGCCATCGGAATGCGGATAGTCTTCTACTGGCACGCCATCTCTGCACGAGCACTTGGCAACCAACCCCTTCCAACTACTACATCGAAGCTTCCCGACTCATCAGGCAGAAGAACTATCGCAAACTCACATTCTCCAAGCGTTGTCACACGGACTCTAATTACTTTGTTGGCATTCCACTAGCTTCCCATTAGCTAGTTCTATCGAGTACAGGATATTTAACTTACTTGTTACTAAACCAAGTATACTCCTAAACTCTAGAGATGCGATGCTAAAATTGGCAACAGTATCAAGCAGCACAGATGCATAACTGTCACACCCCGACCACGTAGAACATACAAAACATGGCGGAAATGTCGGGGAGTGTTGTAACAGAATTAATTGTTTCAAATCCATGGCAATTGAAGTTTCGTTTTATTGATTAAAAGTGTTACAATGTCTTAACAAACAAGGAAATACAACATAATTAACTAGTCTTGCATCTTTTATTATCACTAAAGCCCAAGTCTGCCTATGTGTATCTTGATCATCTTATGCAACAGCTCCTGAAAAACACATGTGAAAATAGGTACGTCAGCATAAAAATGCCTGTGAGATACATAGGTTTTGTGAAAATAGGTTTCATGACTTATGTTTGAGAAAATGTTTAGTCATGAACCTTATAATTTGCTTTGTTTTGTAAATCATTTGAAAAACGATAAGATCAGATGATATGTATAAATAAGAGAATAATGTATGGTTAAATGAATAACCATGTAAAATGAGTTTGTATAAGATAAGTTGTTTGTAAATCAATGTCTTGTGAAAAGTATGTTATTTGTATAAAATGTTATATGTATCAAACTGAAATGATTCAAATAACGCTACGATATGTAATACCATACAAACACTTATATATAGGAAGTGCCAGCGGCGTATCCACCATGCTTGTATCATATTACACACGCATCGTTACTTAATCACTTAATCAAACCAAACCACCAAAGTAATGTTTAACAATTGTTGAAATGTATATGTATGGTCAAATACGGTTCACACGGTTCACAGATACAAACGGTTCACAGATACAAACGGTTCACATATACAAATGGTTCACAGATACAAACGGTTCACAGATACAAACGGTTCACAGATACAAACGGTTCATAGATACAAACGGTTCACATAGTCAAATGATTTCAACGGTTCAAAAATGTAATGTAAAACGATGTACTAAGTATGCACACAATGGACATACATAGCATAAAATGTAATGTAAAACGATGTACTAAGTATGCACACAATGGACATACATAGCATAAAATGTAATGAAATCATGTACTATAATGTACTAACAAACATAGCAGGTATATGTTGTGAAAACGGGAAAGCATGAATGTAACAAGTAGGCACATGTGTTTCACCCCAAAACAGTTTGGAAAACAGTAAAAGAGGGGTCTATGTACTCACTTGAGATTGCTCAGTAGTCCTTCAGTAACAACCAAACAATGCTAGAGGTCACGGATATCAAACGGCACCTAATTTAGGTAACTATGTTAATAAACCGGACCTAAATCGGAAGATCGGGTAGCATGAGGGTTTGTAAACCAAATGAGTGTAGAGACTCGTGTCATTTGGTTTAACAAAGCCTACATACTAAATGAAACCTAACAATATTGTTTACGACCCATTACGACCCGTTTAGGTAGCTTATGCTACTTTAACGCGTCGTTCGCGTGAAACGCGTTCGGACCATCTAACAAGTCCTATGACAAGTGTTATATGCCTAAACATGTTACATAATCAGTTATGTGACAAAAGTTTAGGTTACATATGCTTAATTACCAATTATACATGAAAAGGGTATTCTGGTAATTTACCTAAGGCATATTAACTACCTATCATACAACTACTCAAACGAAGCGACCATAGGGTATAACCTCTGAAGGTTATTCCCTACCTACTATGGTCACCTAATGTGTTTGGTCGGATCCTAATGATCGACCAAATAGGTCGGGTTCGAGGTATAAGCGATTTATCAGATCGCTTACCCTACGACCCTAGACAACGTGGTAATCAGTAGGCATAGTCCCAAGGGACTATAACCAACGTGATTACACTCACGTTGCGAAGTTCAAACGAACTTCGCATTGACCATAAACTGGTCAATGCAGAAAGTCAAACAAAGTTTGACTTTCAGACTCTAAAAGACTCGAAAAGCAATAAAAGAACGAAAGAATACTTACGAAGGGTCCCCGAATGCTAATTTCGATTCAAAAATCTCAGGTATGAAACAATAGTTTCAACTTAGAGTTTCTCAAATCAAAATTCTTGTAAGTTTTGCAATGGGGTGATGGGGTATTTATAGTTTTCGGGTAACCGTTAAAATCGTTTCATGTAAACCGTGCTTTAATCGCATCCGTACAAGTGTCGGGACCTTATGGTAGCTAGAAATTGATCCTTATTAGCTGACTAGACAATTGAGGATGTGTGGATGAGAATCAAACAACTGCAATCTGCTGTTAAATGCATGTAATCTGGTCAGGAAGTCGGACGCGGCCCGCGTGGGGATGTATAGAAACTGAGGCAGGCCGCCTGGCCATGTCAGATCAGCAACATGTTTCAGAAATTACAGTTTCAGTCCCTGCACGTGTTTAAGCCCATTTCCGGCACTTCTAAGGCCCGTAAAGCCAACTTTAAGGCCCTAAAATGATGCCTAAACATTGTGGACATGAAACATGCTCAAAAATATGTCGGATGTTGGTTCGTTTGGTCGTACGAACGCGATGTTCGCTTAATTACGACGGAATGCGCATAAGCGCGAAAAACGATCCAAATGGCGTGATGAATGGATTTTTCTTATGCCAAACACTAAAATAAAATATTATAGTGCTTACATAAATTTTTGGATGTCCGTATGTATTCAGAACGTAAGTTATGCGTAAAAATGCAAACTTGTGCACTTTTTGACGCTTTTAGTCCCTGAATGACACAAAAGTTTATTTTAGCACACCGAACCCCTCAAAGCCTATTTCTAAGCTATGTAAAGGATATTTAAGGTGTTTTTAACTTATGGCCATGTTCCGGAATGTCTGTTACAGTTCAAATTGGCATACTTTCGCAGTTTGTCAAATTTAGTCCCTGTAAGCGAATAAACTTGATTTCACCATACCAAATCTTCCAAAACTTATTTCTAAGTTATGTAAAGATTATTTAAGGTATGTTAAGCCTATTTCACTATTCCGGAGTGTTTGTTGCATTAAACTGGTTATATTTACGCATTAGTGCGCGTATAACCTTCCAGAAAGCGATTTAGAGCTTGAAATCGAACAAGAGTTGATATGTGCTAAAGATACACATATTTTTACAAATCCCAAGTATGAAATACTATATTTCATTGGTTTGGCATTTGTTTGATGGTTGAAGTGACACAGGTGTCACAGTCTCCCCTACTTTAGGAAATTTCATCCCGAAATTTATTCGTAGGAGTCTATTTGTGACTTTGTGTCAAATAACCACCAGAGATATGTAAGGCAAAATCCTGTCATTTCCTTAACGGACATTCTTCAGAACGAAAATGAACAGACGGAGTCATTTTCCTCAACGAGTATTCTTCAGAAGTGGAAATGAAGGAATAAACAACGGGGATTCATTTCCTCAACGGGCAATCTTCAGAAACGTAAAATGAACTTACGGAGTCATTTTCAACGGGTGTGTCATCAGAAATGGAAATGAAATGGAGAAACAAACGGATATTCATTTCCTCAACGGACAAATCTTCAGAAACGAAAATGAACAAACGGAGTCATTTTCAACGGGTGTATCATCAGAAATGGAAATGAAAGGAGAAACAAACGGATATTCATTTCCTCAACGGACAAATCTTCAGAAACAAAAATGAACAAACGGAGTCATTTTCAATGGGTGCTTCATCAGAAATGGAAATGAAAAGAAGAAACAAACGGATATTCATTTCCTCAACGGACAAATCTTCGGAAACGAAAATGAACAAACGGAGTCATTTTCAACGGGTGTTTCATCAGAAATGGAAATGAAAAGGATAGACAAACGGATATTCATTTCCTCAACGGACAATCTTCAGAAACGAAAATGAACAAACGGAGTCATTTTCAACGGGTGCTTCCTCGGAAATGGAAATGAAAAGGATAGACAAACGGATATTCATTTCCTAAACGGAAAATCTTCAGAAACGAAAATGAACAAACGGAGTCATTTTCAACGGGTGCTTCCTCATAAATGGAAATGAATAGAGTTAACTTCTAGGCACATGACAAGGCTCACTGTGGTTTCTGTGCACTAAATTCCATAATTATGTATGCATCCATAATTACGTAATTCCTTGCATAGTCCGCACAGTTTGTCTTGTAATGTTCATAAGCACATAATCACATAGTTGTTTAACTTGGTTATTAATTTGTTTATCGATAGAGAACGGATATGGAAACCAGTTGATGGACTTCAATGTCCTCTGGGATCTATCTGAAAAGATAGGAAGATCTCCCAACAATTCGATTTTGTTTTCAAAGAAACGTAATAGTCGAATTAAGGAACACAACAAATTTTAGGATTCACGGAAATACCCTTAGGTACCCTATTAAGGATTTATAGTGGTACTTTGGGTATTCGTCCAGTGTTGTAACTTGCGCCTTGTACTTCGTTTCCTTAGAGGAAACGAGTACTTAGGAATTTCGTGGAAACGCAAGAGATCATAGAATGGGAAAATTTTTTGGGGTAGTTTGTTCTTCAAGGAATACGGTTCCTTGAATGTCGGTATTGTAAGAGATATGTTGTTTATACACGCAACCACATAAATACATTGCAATGTATATAAAAGATTTATTTATAAACAACGATAACAACTGTTTCTTGGACCTTGACAACTAAAGAAAATAATACATAAGGATTGATTATTTCTAAACAGCGTTGTCTTCCATTCGGTCAGATGCTCATCCCTGTGCTGGATTTGCATTAGCAAGTTTTGGGCAATTTCTTCAGAAATGACCCATCTTGCCACAGTCGAAGCAAGAACCTGGTAGAAAACGACCTTGAGCGGTATTGTTGCCAGCTTGGTTTGGTGCGGCTGCAGCTGGGCAGACTCTTGCTGTATGGCCTATAAGCCCACAAGTTTGGCATTTGCGGCACTTTACATTGGCATGATGATGGAGGCTACATTGGTTGCACAAGGGTGCAGTTCCATTGTATGGCTTCCTAGCAGGGGGTTGAGCTGGTTGGTTGGGGGTGGCTTGATCATTGTGAGTAACCATGGCGAAGTTCTGAGAAGCCTTTCGCTTCTTTGACTTTTTAGGGGATCCAGTCTGTTCATCCATGGTCTTTGATTCCTCGATTGGTTTCGATTCCTCGACCGGCTTCTTGTCACCTTTTCGGAAAACTTTACCTTTCCTGATCTTTGATTCAGTCAAGGTTGCAGATAGCTCAATGGCCTGTCTAACTGTAGTAGGGTTGCTGCCACTCACAATGTCTTGTATTGAGTCAGGGAGGCCATCAATGTACTTTTCTATTGCCTTATCCAAAGGCGTGACCATGTTTGGGCATAACAGACTCAATTCCTCATAACGGTCTGTGTAGGCTCGATGCTCACCGCTGTCTTGCTCAAGATTGTCGAATTCCCTTTCCAAGGCCCTGATCTCGTGACGAGGACAGAATTCCTTCATCATAAGGGCCCTAAGTTCAGCCCATGTCTGTGCTAGAGCAACTTCTGCACCACGATCTCTCATAACACCGTTCCACCACGTAAGGGCTCTCTTCTGGAACACACTCGAAGCAAACTCGACCTTGCGATTGTCAGGACACTGCACGTGGCGGAAAGTATTCTCAATGCTCTCGAACCATTGAAGAAGCCCAGTCGCTCTCTCAGAACCACTAAACTTGAGTGGTTTCGCCGAGTTAAAACTCTTGAAATTGCATGGACCATTGTTGTTGTTGTTGGCTTGATTCCATTGAGAAAAGAGGTTTGGGAATTGAGCAGCCATTTGCTGCGCAATGATTTCTGCCAATTCGGCGGTCGCTATCTGGCTTTCGCGTCGAGGAGGCATTCTAAAAAGGAAACATGAAAGGAAACGAGTGAGAGAATTAGACGAAAAGAATGAGATGAAACAAATCTGATGAAAGCAAGGGTAGTGGTCATTTGTTTGTTACCACAAGGTAAACAAACGACACACAGTGACTAATCAAAGTAAATGGGTCAAAAATAATGTATCGCGAAGACATGCTCGCCTATAAGTGAACCCTCATCCCAAGAATTCCCAGGTAAGCACAACTGGTCTCGCGTCTGATGAGATATATACGAAGTGCTTGCCTAGACAGAAAACCCAGAATACAGGCATTCACCCTTCCAGTTTGCACGTGTTCACATTATTTAAAACCCAAAACTTTGACGAGATTTTGAAAACTCAAAGGGGTTCAAAACCTTATAACAGAGGGTTTAAAACCTTATAATAGAGGGTTCAAAACCTAGTAATCAATCATCCTAGAACAGATGATTAGTTTTCAAAGCGGTTTTGAAATTTATGTTCTTGTTGTGGTCGTCGCCTAAGGATAGGTGACGGTATTGTTTTATGACTAAACGCAAGTAAACTCGCGTTAGGGTCCTAAGAAGGTTATAGACTAGGTCAAAGCATTACTAATAACCTAATTCCCTATAACCATTGGCTCTGATACCATCTTTTCTGTCACACCCCGACCACGTAGAACATACAAAACGTGGCGGAAATGTCGGGGAGTGTTGTAACAGAATTAATTGTTTCAAATCCATGGCAATTGAAGTTTTGTTTTATTGATTAAAAGTGTTACAATGTCTTAACAAACAAGGAAATACAACATAATTAACTAGTCTTGCATCTTTTATTGTCACTAAAGCCCAAGACTGCCTATGTGTATCTTGATCATCTTATGCAACAGCTCCTGAAAAACACATGTGAAAATAGGCACGTCAGCATAAAAATGCCTGTGAGATACATAGGTTTTGTGAAAATAGGTTTCATGACTTATGTTTGAGAAAATGTTTAGTCATGAACCTTGTAATTTGCTTTGTTTTGTAAATCATTTGAAAAACGATAAGATCAGATGATATGTATAAATAAGAGAATAATGTATGGTTAAATGAATAACCATGTAAAATGAGTTTGTATAAGATAAGTTGTTTGTAAATCAATGTCTTGTGAAAAGTATGTTATTTGTATAAAATGTTATATGTATCAAACTGAAATGATTCAAATAACGCTACGATATGTAATACCATACAAACACTTATATATAGGAAGTATCAGTGGCGTATCCACCATGCTTGTATCATATTACACACGCATCGTTACTTAATCACTTAATCAAACCAAACCACCAAAGTAATGTTTAACAATTGTTGAAATGTTTATGTATGGTCAAATACGGTTCACACGGTTCACAGATACAAACGGTTCACAGATACAAACGGTTCATAGATACAAATGGTTCACAGATACAAATGGTTCACAGATACAAACGGTTCACAGATACAAACGGTTCATAGATACAAACGGTTCACATAGTCAAATGATTTCAACGGTTCAAAAATGTAATGTAAAACGATGTACTAAGTATGCACACAATGGACATACATAGCATAAAATGTAATGTAAAACGATGTACTAAGTATGCACACAATGGACATACATAGCATAAAATGTAATGAAATCATGTACTATAATGTACTAACGAACATAGCAGGTATATGATGTGAAAACGGGAAAGCATGAATGTAACAAGTAGGCACATGTGTTTCACCCCAAAACAGTTTGGAAAACAGTAAAAGAGGGGTCTATGTACTCACTTGAGATTGCTCAGTAGTCCTTGAGTAACAACCAAACAATGCTAGAGGTCACGGATATCAAACGGCACCTAATTTAGGTAACTATGTTAATAAACCGGACCTAAATCGGAAGATCGGGTAGCATGAGGGTTTGTAAACCAAACGAGTGTAGAGACTCGTGTCATTTGGTTTAACAAAGCCTACATACTAAATGAAACCTAACAATATTGTTTACGACCCATTACGACCCGTTTAGGTAGCTTATGCTACTTTAACGCGTCGTTCGCGTGAAACGCGTTCGGACCGTCTAACTAGTCCTATGACAAGTGTTATATGCCTAAACATGTTACATAATCATTTATGTGACAAAAGTTTAGGTTACATATGCTTAATTACCAATTATACATGAAAAGGGTATTCTGGTAATTTACCTAAGGCATATTCACATAGTCAAATGATTTCAACGGTTCAAAAATGTAATGTAAAACGATGTACTAAGTATGCACACAATGGACATACATAGCATAAAATGTAATGTAAAACGATGTACTAAGTATGCACACAATGGACATACATAGCATAAAATGTAATGAAATCATGTACTATAATGTACTAACAAACATAGCAGGTATATGATGTGAAAACGGGAAAGCATGAATGTAACAAGTAGGCACATGTGTTTCACCCCAAAACAGTTTGGAAAACAGTAAAAGAGGGGTCTATGTACTCACTTGAGATTGCTCAGTAGTCCTTGAGTAACAACCAAACAATGCTAGAGGTCACGGATATCAAACGGCACCTAATTTAGGTAACTATGTTAATAAACCGGACCTAAATCGGAAGATCGGGTAGCATGAGGGTTTGTAAACCAAACGAGTGTAGAGACTCGTGTCATTTGGTTTAACAAAGCCTACATACTAAATGAAACCTAACAATATTGTTTACGACCCATTACGACCCGTTTAGGTAGCTTATGCTACTTTAACGCGTCGTTCGAGTGAAATGCGTTCGGACCGTCTAACTAGTCCTATGACAAGTGTTATATGCCTAAACATGTTACATAATCAGTTATGTGACAAAAGTTAAGGTTACATATGCTTAATTACCAATTATACATGAAAAGGGTATTCTGGTAATTTACCTAAGGCATATTAACTACCTATCATACAACTACTCAAACGAAGCGACCATAGGGTATAACCTCGGAAGGTTATTCCCTACCTACTATGGTCACCTAATGTGTTTGGTCGGATCCTAATGATCGACCAAATAGGTCGGGTTCGAGGTATAAGCGGTTTATCAGATCGCTTACCCTACGACCCTAGACAACGTGGTAATCAGTAGGCATAGTCCCAAGGGACTATAACCAACGTGATTACACTCACGTTGCGAAGTTCAAACGAACTTCGCATTGACCATAAACTGGTCAATGCAGAAAGTCAAACAAAGTTTGACTTTCAGACTCTAAAAGACTCAAAAAGCAATAAAAGAACGAAAGAATACTTACGAAGGGTCCCCGAATGCTAATTTCGATTCAAAAATCTCAGGTATGAAACAATAGTTTCAACTTAGAGTTTCTCAAATCAAAATTCTTGTAAGTTTTGCAATGGGGTGATGGGGTATTTATAGTTTTCGGGTAACCGTTAAGATCGTTTCATGTAAACCGTGCTTTAATCGCATCCGTACAAGTGTCGGGACCTTATGGTAGCTAGAAATTGATCCTTATCAGCTGACTAGACAATTGAGGATGTGTGGATGAGAATCAAACAGCTGCAATCTGCTGTTAAATGCATGTAATCTGGTCAGGAAGTCGGACGCGGCCCGCATGGGGATGTACAGAAACTGAGGCGGGCCGCCTGGCCATGTCAGATCAGCAACATGTTTCAGAAATTACAGTTTCAGTCCCTGCACGTGTTTAAGCCCATTTCCGGCACTTCTAAGGCCCGTAAAGCCAACTTTAAGGCCCTAAAATGATGCCTAAACATTGTGGACATGAAACATGCTCAAAAATATGTCGGATGTTGGTTCGTTTGGTCGTACGAACGCGATGTTCGCTTAATTACGACGGAATGCGCATAAGCGCGAAAAACGATCCAAATGGCGTGACGAATGGATTTTTCTTATTCCAAACACTAAAATAAAATATTATAGTGCTTACATAAATTTTTGGATGTCCGGATGTATTCAGAACGTAAGTTATGCGTAAAAATGCAAACTTGTGCACTTTTTGACGCTTTTAGTCCCTGAATGACACAAGTTTATTTTAGCACACCGAACCCCTCAAAGCCTATTTCTAAGCTATGTAAAGGATATTTAAGGTGTGTTTAACTTATGGCCATGTTCCGGAATGTCTGTTACAGTTCAAATTGGCATACTTTCGCAGTTTGTCAAATTTAGTCCCTGTAAGCGAATAAACTTGATTTCACCATACCAAATATTCCAAAACTTATTTCTAAGTTATGTAAAGATTATTTAAGGTATGTTAAGCCTATTTCACTATTCTGGAGTGTTCGTTGCATTAAACTGGTTATATTTACGCATTAGTGCGCGTATAACCTTCCAGAAAGCGATTTAGAGCTTGAAATCGAACAAGAGTTGATATGTGCTAAAGATACACTTATTTTTACATATCCCAAGTATGAAATACTATATTTCATTGGTTTGGAATTTGTTTGATGGTTGAAGTGACACAGGTGTCACAATAACGTTGACTAATATGGGACGTACCGATGACCATGTCTGGATCCTGGCGTGCTTCCCTAGCTCCGCTGTTGAGCTTTCATCCAAGTGCCTGAGTGTTTATAGGGCAATATTTTCTGAAATTCTTTTTGTCTCCACAGTTAAAACACCCTTGAGCACGTTTTTGTTTGTCAATCGTCCTGCCTTGATAGTCGTTGTTGTCGCCGTTTCCTTCGTGATTCTCGCTACCATCTTGGCCTCCATTTCCAGATTCGGTACCTTGCCTACAAGTCTCCTTGACGTGCCCCCTCTTGCCACAGTTATCACATTTTCCATATTTATATCGCCCGACATGATAACGTAGGCAATTGTCGCACTTAGGTAGGATACCCAGGTACTCTTTTCCCTTTTTGGCCTTCTTCTTGTTACTCTCCCGAGTACCCTTCTTGAAATTTCTTAAACTTCTTCTTGTTATCTCCAGATGGCTCCACATGAGTTTCCTTATTCTCCTCCGAGGTGGAAAATTTTCCCAGCCTAACCGCTTCTTCAGTGAGCGCCACACTTAAGTCGATAGCATCGGTAATCGTCAGAGGTTTAGATGTTGTCACCATGCTTAGAATCGGAGGTGCCAATCCCCAGATGGAACGTTCGATCCTCTTAAACTCTGGTTCCACCATTCGTGGAGCAACTTGTGATAAATCGTGAAATCTCTGCACATACTCGGCTATCTTTGGACCTTCCATTTTCAAGTTCCAGAATTCAGTTTCCAACTTCTGGACTTCTGCCCTTGAGCAATATCTCTTACGCATCAGCTCTTTCAGTCCGTCCCAAGTCAAGGCATATGCAACAGTCTCGCCCAACGTCTGAACCTGAAGGTTCCACCATGACAGAGCCCCATCTTGAAACAGTCTAGATATGTACGTGACCTGATGCTCTGGGGCGCATTTGCTCAAACGCAAAACAGAATCCGTGTTCTCAACCCAGCGCATGAAGGCTATGGCACCCCCAGTGTCGTCGAAATCTCGGGGCTTGCAGCTCAAGAACTGCTTGTAGGTGCAGTCTGCGACATAAGCAACATCATTCACATAAGGCATTAGCAATGCACCTTTGGAAATGTCTGAACGTTTTGTAATGTGTCTTAAGTGACTAAACATTACCGTTGGGTGGGTTATTTCCTGAGGTACCTCCACTGCGTTCGTAGCGAAGGGCCTCGTGCTGTGCAATGGCCTGTGAGATGCGCTCTTGTAATTCTACCTCTGTCGTCGGCAGAGGGTTGTTGGTATCGATGTTCCCTTGAATCGACATCTTCTAAGAAGAAGATCGGCTAGGTTAGGTCTTATTAAGGACACAAGCTCATAAGTCTCTACTTAACGAATAAGACCTAGGAGGTGCGTATACATATGTATATAAGCAATCGTCATAGCAAGCAATCATATAACATCACAATTGTAGCACAAACATGTAGATGGGAACATATTTAATGAGAACATAACGAGCAAGCACGTAACATCACAATCATAGCACAAATATGTACACCAACAACGTACTTAATGAGAACATGATGATTGAGCTTTCATTAATCATCGACCACAAAGTATTGTTACATGTTTTACAAATTGTATCATATCGAAAGGAACACAGGGTCACACTACCCTTGTCCAACAAGTCTACCAATCTACAAAGGTCTTAAAATCAAAAGGTGGTCTCCAAAAGGCTTCACAAGCTCAGCTCAAAAGTGGTACCCTCATCAAAGGTAATGCATCTGCATAAAACCAAAAACCTACTGTACTGATGGCGGCGGAGGAGGAGGGAGGAAAATCAAACTGAGAACATGTGCGAGCTCCTCCTCGAGCTTGTGCACGTGACGAAGCAAATAACGGACCTGCTGCTTGACGGTGAGGAATCGAGCATCAAACTCTGGAAAAGGAGTAAGGGGAGCAGGTGGACGTGAAAAAGGTGGTGGTGATGAACAAGGGGGAATGGAAGCATGCTGACAAGGACACGGTAATGGACGCGGTATCGACTCAAGCTCCAAGACTCCGCGACTCATAACTTCAAATCGGAGCTGAAGCGAATAAAGTAACTCATCCTGTGTATAACCAACAAAATGTGAGGGATGGTAGGGGTCTGAGGTCGGCGTGGAATATGGCGGGGACCCTCTGAATGGCTCATCAGTTGGTGAAGAAGTAAAAGAAGCAAAAGGTGCAGACTGGGGAATGTGTGGATAAGCTGCTGAAACATGGAGATCGTGACTAGGCTGCCGACCTGAAGCGTCTTCCCCTGGACTGGGTGCGGGTATGTCATGCAAGAAATCGGTGGGTAAATCAACACGATGGACATCAGACTCCACAGAATGAGAAGGAGCAACATCGGTGGGTGCAGGTGCAGGTGGAGGAACAAATGTCTCAACAATAGGAGGATCAACGGTTGGAGGAACTGGATCAGGTATGAGGGGTGCAATGTTAGGTATGCCAAAAGGAATAGGGTCATGGTCAGGTAAAGTCTCAGGGTCAGCAGGTGCAACATTGGGCTGATCATCAGGGACAGAGTCTAGCTCAAGCTCGAGCTCGAGATCGTATGGAGGGGATGGTGCAACTGACATGACCGTATCATCATCAAAATCCATGGCATAGTGTCGTTATCCAACTGCCAGCAAGGCGGAGAGCGTCACAGACTCAAAGGAATCTTGGACAGAGTGTAAACTAGAGTCGGAGGAAATCTCAATAACAGGGATCTCAAAAAGTGGAATAGCATCAATGTCCTCATCTAGCCTTTCATCACCATGGGCGTCATCAAAAGGACCATCAATAAGCAAATCAACATCAATATCAATCAAATCGTCAAAAGGCGAATCCTTGAGAGGAATGGCCACTAAAGGAACGAGAGCGAGGATCGGTGCCATGTCATGCTCACCATCGGGATGATCGATGATAAGATGATCATGGACAGGAATGGGAATAACAATTGGATCCTCGTCTGGAATGCCATCAGTAGTCGGTGTGTTATCTCCCGAGTCGGGCAACGCAAATGGCTGGAAATCGTCATCGTCGTCGGATATCATCTCCAGGTCACTCTCTGCATCGAAAGTAAAGATCTCTGGCTCAGGGACGATCCCATCATCAGAAACGATAGCCATGGGGTCTTCAGTATCGGACAATCCACTCTCGGATGATGACATAATGTCTGTAGCAAACAATTACAATATATGCACATATATTAATCACTATCATTAAGTATGCAAGCAAGGTTAACGTATAATGGAATCATGTATCCTCGTGATTCCTTACGAACCATTTCTATCCTTCCTAGTCTCCCAGACTAGTCCACCCAGTCTCCCAGACTAAACCACCTAGTCTCCCAGACTGAACCACCCAGTCTCCCAGACTGAACCACCCAGTCTCCCAGACTGAACCACCCAGTCTCCCAGACTGAACCACCCAGTCACTCAGACTGAACCAATAAAGTAACTGTGCATTGTGTTTCTTGTCTTTTTATTTTGTAAAAATGTTTGTTTCCCTGGATCTGGGCGTTTCGTGTATGCAATGAAAACATGTTGTAAAAATATTTTCGTGAGAGCACTAATGATTGTAGTCTAGACTCAAGAAGAAATCCTAGTTCGCTACAATCGAAGCTCTGATATCAAACTGTCACACCCTGACTTTTGCGGAAGCGTGATTTAGTGTGACTTGCTTAATATCATTGCATTCAACCATAATAAACAACTATATGATAAATCCAAGATGTTCATCCATTGATTAAGTTTTAAGACATTACAATAACATTGTTTTAGAATCCAAATACTGACTTCAAATCTGAATTACAAACCATGCAATTTTGTTTTAGAGTTCCATAAAGACTTCTCAAAAGATACTAATGAAAATTTGGCTTTTGAATATGCATCCCATCCAGGATAGGGTACATACTCTCAAACCATACGACACCGGATGACATCTTTTATTCCAAACAACACTTGAAAACTTCAACGCCCGCCAGATCCATACTTAATTTCCTGAAATACATGTAGTTTGAAAACATCAACAAAAGTTGAGCGAGTTCATGTGTGTGTTTGTGAATAAACCTTTGAAACATTTGTAAGTATGTTTGTATGTACTTGGAATCCGGTATGAAAGCAACAAGGAAACAGATCAATTAATGTGTAGCTAATACATTAATATTTGTGACGTAATACAGGAAAACTCAAACCTAGAATACGTATTTTTATTGTGTTTATTAAGTATCCTTATACTTAATTTTCATATTAACTCTTCTGGAATAGTATCTTTAATAAAAATACATGAATATATTTCTCCAAAATATATATTTTAAGAAGTATAACTTAGAAAAATTATTTATAATTTTTCCCTTGGCAAAAATATTTATAAATTTCATACAAGTCTAAAAAATAATATATTTTCAAGTCCAACTTAGAAAATATATATATATATGAACCCATTTTTCATCCAAAATGATACATTTCATATTTATTTGAAAAAGTATATCTTTCACCCAAAAAATATTGTATTTCGTGTTTGTGTAAAAAATATATTTCTTAAAAATAATATATATCTTCTAAAAATCTCAAGAAAAATATATGTTCATGCTTGCCAAAAATAATATATTTTTCACTTGTCAAAATATGACATATTCTTGTAGTAATTGTAAAAATCATATTTTCATTCCTTGGTGTCCAAAATATTATTTACCAAAATATGCATATGAATATTATTTCCGGAATATTTTGTGAGTTATATTCCTTGGTTCGGTTTCATCATTATTTTGTGTATAACTTGTATCTTCATATCCTTGGAATTTTGGTGATATTTTGGATTGTAATTCTTGGTATTTTGATGTGTTATATTATTCCAAATCCTAAAATAATATAACTAATACACAAAATATACAAATAATCACACACATGGTGTCTTCTAAATATATATTTCCTAAATACATATTTAGTCACTTTTATTTATAAAAACCAACCTCCAATATTTGTATTTTTGTAACAAAAAAATATGGCAAAGTTTATGTAACAATTTATTGTTGAAAATACACTTGTAAGTGCATGTTTATAAATATTTTCTAAGTGTTTAGATTTTTAGAAAAATTTTGCCATAGTTTCCCCTAAACATGGAGGTTTCCATGCTTTCAAGCATATCATTTTCTTTTGTAGAAATCATCACAATCCACTTACAATTAATAATAGAGAACCTTTACTTACCAATTTTGCCAAAAATAAGTATAATCTACTACTTCATGAACTTGAATATTTGTAAAAATTTGTAGGAACTTACTAGTGTTATTAGTAAGCCTTGTTATCCTTTAAAGTATGAGTGATTCTTTAAAAACTTCATTTTTAAAGAAGATTGATCTTTACAACTTGTGATCATCATTTCTAAAAATGTTTGTTTATGAAATCTTATTGTTACACAAGTGGTTCTACACTTGTTTAACCACCAAAAATAAGGTTTGTTTATGTAAGAACCAAGATTTAACTAAACTTATATTTTTAACTTGGTTTCTTTAGAAATCACCCATGAAATCTTTAGATCTACATGGTTAACAACTTTCTTTGATCATTATTTTACAAGAAATTAATGTATTCTTTCAAGTTCATGATCTTTGTGTGGATGATCTAACATCCTTCAACATTTCTACTTTCTCATCTTGCTAGATTATGTTTTTAATCATGATCTAGCAAGATCATATGATGATCTACATCATACATATGAACAAACAACAATCATTAAGCAAATCAACACAAGAACAACTTAGGTGCTGTTTGATTTTTGATAAAACGTCTGCGCAGGCTCTTCTGTCTGCGCGGCGCAGACCACGCGCAGACATTGCCACGCGCAAACTGTTTGGTTTTCCGAAGACGTTTCATTAAAAAAGGTCTGCGTGAGGTCTTCTTGGTGCAGACTTGGTCCAACCACTTCTAAGATCTTCTAAGGTCTGCAGAGGGTTAAACACCACCACCCACCACCATCGTCCACCACCCACCACCACCCACCACCACCGTCCACCACCGACCACCACCGTCCACCACCCACCACCGCCTACCACCACCGTCCACCACCACCGGCCACCACCCACCACCACCGTCCACCACCCACTACCACCGGCCACCACCACCGACCACCACTGTCTACCACCCACCACCACCGTCCACCTACCATCACCACCACCACCACCACCATCACCACCACCACCACCGTCCACCACCCACCACCACCTCCACCGACCACCACCACCGTCCACCACCCACCACCACCGTCTACCACCACCCACCGCCGTTCATCACCACCACCACCATCCACCACCCACCACCACCGTCCACCACCATCACCGTCCACCACCTACCACCGTCTGTACACCTCCACCAGTTTATTTTAGAAGTCAACATATGGTAAAAAACAAACAGTTTTCTTCTTGCAGACTACAGACATTTGGTCCACCTCTTCTTCAACAGATGTCTGCAGATGTGGTCCGCAGACTGCAGACATTTTACCTCTTAAAAAACAAACAGCACCTTAGTTTCTTCATTAAACATGCTTATGTTCAAGTTTCATTCTTATGATCTTTAGTGTTCTTCAAGATTATGATTATGTTTCTCCTTTTAACCACTTAAAATAGAAGTAAACTAGCAAGATCAAGACTCTTACCACTAGCACAAGGCTAGGGATGATCAAGTGAAGAAAACAAGTGGATAAAAGCACTAGAGAGAGGTCCTTCAACTTTCAAGAGCACCAAGTCTCCTAATATGCCTTCTTACACCCTTGTATATGCATGGATTTAATGGAAAGTGGAAGATGAAGATGATGTTGGTAGGGGGTTTCTTGGCCGTGAGTTATGGGAGGAGGAAGGAGGTGATTATGTGTTGAAGATGAAGAAATGATCTTAGCTAAATCTCATGGTTTATAAGAATTTCTTCCAACATGTAATGGAATATGGCATCTTATGTGTATGATATACCCAACACAATCAAATTTTATAACAAATAAAATCAAGGGTGGGCCCCACACTATGGCCGTGAACTAGGTGGGGGGGGGGTCTTAGGCTAGGTTGTAATGTTATGGTTAGATCATGGTTGAAATCCAAGTGTCTAGTTAGGTTATTTAGTTATTAGCATGTTGTATTGTGTGTTATGATGTTCGGGACCATAACTAGCTTGGTAATGTTAAAACAGTGCTTCTAATGAAAATTTGGTGTTCCGGGTAATGTCCGGTTGTTCGGTTGGTTAACGGTTCGTTAAGGTGCTAAACTTCACAGTTTAGTGTGCTTTCTGTAACCCTTTTTGTGACAGTTTTGATTCCCGACGCTTAGGAAAGCATTCAGGACCATTTAACCATGTTTCTACATGATATTAAGTTGTTTAAATGGTGAATTTGCTGATTTTCAGCAGAATCCTGCAGTTTATGTGAGTTTTAGGCACTTTCCGGCACTTAAACTATCACTAGGAAGGCAGTTTTGTGATCCTTACTTTCCTACACACTATACTAGTGTAATACTTGGTTTCTGGCTCATTCTGTGTCTCAATACAATGTATGTCTATCTACTGAACTCTGTCAACATTTTTCTGATTTGTCGGATAACTGTGCTAACTGTGTTTCGTGCATCATTTGAGTCAATAAAGTTCTCATGCAATAATGACATGACATTAAGCAATATATGATGCACATGTATGTATATGGTAATAATCAGAAGCAATTCAAGTAATTAATTGTAATTTAGCACAGTCATTAAGCACTAATCATTATTTAATAATCGTACGGATACCTGCAAATTTGACAGTTGTCACATTCTCCCCCTGTTAAGAAAATTTCGTCCTCGAAATTTATACTACCTTAACTCCTTAGGGTTACGTCATGCATGTATGGATATGCATAACACCATAGTAACTAACCACACACCGAACCAAGACCTATTGAATCAGGTGAATCCAAGGACATCTTACTATATTAAGAATCCAATGGTTAAAAGGCATGTCTCTCAGAATTTGACGTCAAGGGATACTAGATGTATAGATGTAAAATCTGGTGTCACTTATTTCACAGGGGTCCAATAAAAGAGGAGTTTCGACCACTAGAATTCCAATGGATCGTTCACAATATGCAAATGAGTTTTAGAAACAATAACATCCGCTAGATGAACTCAAAATCAGCAAGCTCAAATGTAATAGTAACATGAAAATGATCCGTCAACTTTGGAACAAATGAATGAACAAAATTAGTGTGTTGACAGTATTGAGTCGCAAGAATACACCGAAATAAAATACAATCGAAGCTGGTGTACCATTGTCTTAATTCATAGTTGCATTAAGAATGTTTACAAGACAAGTTAAGCAAAAATATGGGTAGTTGCGTGTGAAACGGTTGACCCTGATTAGCACAAGCTAGAAGTTTACACCGACACCACAAGGTGTCGTAATGACATAATTTAGTAATAGCGGTGACCGAACAAGTTCACCATGTTTGCAATCAATTGACGTGTAATGAAGCAATCCTAGAAATTTGATTCAAACGGCATCGTAGGATCTTTCAATTGAATATAGAACACCAAAGAACTATCGTTTTCGATCGAAGATGAAAAGGTAATAAATATTGCAAGGTATTCGATCGATAATGAAAGAACCGTTAGGAGGTACACTGGGATATAAAACGAATTTATGTACCATCGTCTTAACACACGATTGTGTTAAGACTGCTTTAATCATGATAAAACAGAACGGATTTAGAGCAAGTCAATAAATAAACAAATATATCCGTGTATGGGATGCGTAAACGAGATTAGCACAAGCTTCAAATTAGTCGAGACACCACCACAAGGTGTCGAAATTAATGAACGATTTAGTGGAGTCGTAGACCAAACAAGTCTACTAGGACTCGAAACAAAAGAAATTTTTGCAAAAATAAATTTGAATATGATGCTCTCAACACATCATATGGTGTCTTGAATTGAATATACGAAATGGACAAGTTCAAGCAATTGAACTTGGTTTCAGTGCAACCCAACAATAAACGTATGTATCAACAAGGGAATTTCGGCATGGCTACAAAGACAAACCATGTATGTAACTTGAAGGAAAAGAAGTTTCAAGAAAGTGTGTTGGCTTGATATCAAAGGAGCCAACAATTGCAATAATGTAGGTCATCCGAACCACAAATCGAAAATTAGCTTTAGCAAATAATTTTTGAACTTTTGATGAAGCGTTTATTCGAAACGAAACCACCTGCATAACAAATGGTGCATGCGTAACATATGACTTTCCAAGAAATGAAACAACGAGTATTTATTAAAATGAAGAAATGATCAAGTATCGAGACAAAAAAAGTTCGCTTTAATGAAGAAAATTGTTATGTTGCACCTATCATTAGGAGAAGTAGAGATGCAAAATTCTACTTGTTAGAAGCAAAAGCGGAAATTTCAATATAAGAAACTCGAGCACTTTATCTGTTTGGTTAACTAAAACAGCTTTCATGACAGAATAATAGTGTTTGTCCGAGTTAATAGACGTAGTTTCTATGTGATATCCTTTAATGAGTCTTGTCCTAAGTTCCCGAAGGTCTTAAGTGCATGATTCCTAAGTTCTAAAATTTTCGTATCCTGTGTAAAGCTGTTTTGTGCATCGTGTAGAAAACACCATATTAGTGTATGTTTAAAACAAGTTGTCGTCTCACTGTACTTTTGGTATACTTCTTTCCTGAATTCACAGTTAATGGTACTCGACCAACGATCAATCTTGGAATAGTAGTTGGATCCTTGCAGTTAGTTAAGTAATTCGTTAATCCTCGGCATGGAATTCCGGTTCTTGATGGTTGACTTGTTCAGCTCTTGGTAGTTGATGCTCATTCAAAAGTCATCACCCTTCTTTTCGTCGTGCAACACTGGAGCTCCCCAAGCGAGAAGCTTAGTCTTATAAATCCCTTATCTAACAATTCCTGAAGCTGTGTTGACTACTCTTGCATCTCTGAAGGCGCAAGTCGATAAGGTGTCTTAGCTACAGGCGCGACGCCTGGAACCTAGCCAATGTGGACTTGGCTTGTCATTCAGAAGATAATCCTGGAAAGCCTTCGGGGAGGTCTTCAGGGTATTCCCTTATCACAGGGATATCTTCGAGATTAGGTTCTTTGGCTTCCTTGTCCAAGACATGAGTCAAGAAGGCAATACACCTTTTACGCAAAAACTTCCGTGCCTTCAAACAGCTAGTAATCTGTAGGGGCGTATCCGACTTCTCCCCATGAATCACGATCGTTTCTTCATTCGCCATCGGAATGCGGATAGTCTTCTACTGGCATGCCATCTCTGCACGAGCACTTGGCAACCAACCCCTTCCAACTACTACATCGAAGCTTCCCGACTCATCAGGCAGAAGAACTATCGCAAACTCACATTCTCCAAGCTTTGTCACACGGCCTCTAATTACTTTGTTGGCATTCCACTAGCTTCCCATTAGCTAGTTCTATTGAGTACAGGATATCTAACTTACTTGTTACTAAACCAAGTATACTCCTAAACTCTAGAGATGCGATGCTAAAATTGGCAACAGTATCAAGCAGCACATATGCATAACGTTGACTAATATGGGACGTACCGATGACCATGTCTGGATCCTGGCGTGCTTCCCTAGCTCCGCTGTTGAGCTTTCATCCAAGTGCCTGAGTGTTTTTAGGGCAGTATTTTCTGAAATGCTTTTTGTCTCCACAGTTAAAACACCCTTGAGCACGTTTTTGTTTGTCACTCGTCCTGCCTTGATAGTCGTTGTTGTCGCCGTTTCCTTCGTGATTCTCGCTACCATCTTGGCCTCCATTTCCACATTCGGTACCTTGCCTACAAGTCTCCTTGACTGTCACACCTCGATATTTCCACGTATTACCGGTGGGCCCGGTGGGGAGTATCGTGACGTAGTTGCTATCATCATGGTCAAACAACACAATTTAAATGCACAGCGGAAGCAAAAGATATGAATCACATTACAAATCGAATAAACAGTAATATCAAAGTATTACAACGGACTGTAAAGGATCTACAGGCAGATCAAAAGATAAATAAGATCATTGTTCAACAGACTTTAACATCTAGAGCTTGCGAGACTTGATTATTGATGCCTGGAGTAGCCAACCTATTTCGTATAGTACCTGCACTTAGCCTTTTTGGAAAATACGTTAGTTTACACTGGTAAATACAATTAACTGACTCATTTTGAAAAGAGTTTAAGAAAATTGAATTGAATGCACTAGGCACAAATAATCTTTTATAACTTGGGATAATTATTTAAAAATAAACTTGTATACAGTTTTACATGTTTGTCGTCTATTTAGGACCCGGTTAGAAGAGCCGATTTAACAAGATTAATAGACACACCACTTGGTATAATACCCACAAGAATATACCCTTCTCGTGGACTACCTTTTTACATACGCAACTGTCAGGTGTATGCCTACACCCCGTGCTTAAGTCGTGGCCATTTCTAACGAATGAGCTGAGGATATCCAGGACACGGTCATTAACCCCCCCTAAAGGTATTGCATCAAACAAGACAGAATAAAACGGGTTATGCATCTTTTTAATCAATATTTGATTGTACGACTTCATACCCGACCAAGCGGTATATTATAATACCGTACCCCAAGCCCGTATAGGGAAAATAAGTTAAAGTATTTACATGAGCAAAGTATAACTCAGAAACAGCAAGTGCATGTAGCTTTTACGCTATTGAGCATAACTCCTAATCTAGACCTCAAACTGAGGTGAAATTTTAGGGACATGTTTATAAATCAGTAACAAAGATTATTGTCCTCTCACATTTACAAAAATCTTGTTTTATGGTTAAAAGGGCATTATGGTCAACATTAAGCAATTAACGGAAACGTGTAAATGAATCGGACAATCAACGAGCCATTCACAGAGGATTATACTATCATATAACCTGGTCCTAATGAAGCTCTACGGCATTTTTAAATCATGCTAATATGGGTCAGAACTGAAAGTCAAAGCAGTGGTCAATTTATGCGACTTTCGGTTCCGAACCGGTCCTAAACTGAAAATTGTCTGGTCGGACATGCTTAGACATGTTCTTGCATTGATTACCAAGTTATATGAGTGGTAAAATAGGTTATACGTCTTCTACATTGCTAATTATGTGTTAATTCGAAAATTATGTTTTTGTTGACTTTTTATAACTAACTTTGACCCGACAAATGACTTAGTTAGAGTGGGAATCAGAGGGTGCCATTTTAAGGGTTTAATGCCCACATAATTACCAACTTATAACTACTTTTAGTTTGACTAATCACCGGACCATTAGTGATTAATCGTTAAGTCAAACCTTAATTACGACGGTTTGACTTTATGTGACAACTCGTGTTTTTAGAACTCTTTTGTGTGCTTTAATGTAACATGTTTTGAACGTTATGTGATTATGTGATGCATTGATTTAATGTTAGTTATGTTATTGTGTTATGTGAATGTATGTGACCCGAATCGCACAACTTTAACTCGATTGCACAAGCCCATTCGGGCTACACTTATTGTACTCGAAACCCAAAAGGGCAACCCAAGAATGGGTTCGGCCCACTCCCTTGTGTCGCATAACACCATGGGGAAAGAGTGTATTCCTCATAACTTGCAAAACTAGAACACACACAAAACCCTAGCTCTCCTATTCTCTTTTGTTCGACGACTGTCTCATCATTCGAAGTCCTCCCATCTCGATCAAGATAGCTCTTTTGATTTCTGGTTAGTGTTACACCTTTATTAGTTATCATGATTTCGATTGCTATGATTTTTAGATGATAACTAGGATTCATGTTGTAGTAATATTGATAGTTATTGAGATCATGAATTTGAAATATGTGTTCAATTTATATATATGTGATGATGGGAACTGTTTGTGGTTGATGGATCGAATGATGATATATATGTTAACCTAGAGCCGATTTCATGTTAAAGGGATTTGATCTTGTTTGGGTGTTAATTGATTAACTTGATTTTGGCAACAGAAATTGTATGTTGGTACTCGAATTCTATAATCTGATTATAAGCTTTGCATGAGGATCGATTGTTCATGATTGGGTTAGTAATTAGGGTTCATATGAATTCATGAGAAAATGGACTGTTTGATCCGTTTGAATGAGTTGTTAGATTTTAATTTATGTTATAATTACCAAACATATGATTGGGATGATTTTGGAAGTTATTGATTCTATAGAAATTGAAATTGATTGCATGAATAACTAAATTGCATGATTTAAGGAAACTAGTAATTGATCGCACAAGATCAGATCACACAAGATCTGATCCGGTCGCACAAGACCAAATGCACAAGGGAATCGCACAAGTTAAATAAATTAGGGTGCAACAACTAAAGCATCATGAATAACCTCCTATAGCATAGTCGCACAACATCTTGTGGATCGCACAAGATTGTGCTGATTGCACAAGATGTTGGGCCGCCCAACATAATTGATTATGTTATGCAGTTGGGCCGAACAGCCAAAAATCCGATCGCACAAGATGTATGTAGTCGCACAAGATAAATGGACCGCACAAGATGTTGTTCTGTTTAATTGTTTGGGCCGAGTGAATATTGGATTATTTATGTTATTGGGCCGGGTAGGTTTTGGATCGCACAAGTTGTGCTGATCGCACAATAGGTTGGGCCGTATGCTCTTTGGGCTTTAGTTATTAACTCACACAAGATGATTGGGCTCGCACAAGCTCGATGCCCCAATCATCCGAGTCGCACAAGTTAGGCCCTTTTGTATTATTGACTGCTAAGGTGTTCTACGTGTTTGCCATGATCATTACGTGCTCTTGACTTGTTAGTTCTGTGTAAACTTATGTGCACTACTTGAACCTATACCTGACTTGTATGGTGACCATGTTAGGACGTGGTTGACCCCTAGCAGCTCGATTCGACCTTTTGCTTATCTGCCAAGCTAACCTAAGGTGAGTTCACACTTCTCTACAAAGCATGGGATTCCTAGGGGTTGGGAATGGGTTAAGGAATAGGGATTCCTCATCCTGTTGGGACGTGTTCAGGAATGTGAATTCCTCGTCCTGTTGAGACGGATTTTGTAACACCTCGAAAATTCAAGTCCTATAATGTGTAGACACGTGTCATATGATTAAACGTGTGAAAGAATTTTATAAAAGGATTTAAGTTGACAATAATGAAAAGTATGTGAATATACGAGTTCTAAATGTCAACAGTGAATAAATATGTTGTATATTAACCCTACATGATGCTCATACCTTCAAACGAATAAATCATGGATCATACGAAGCTAAAAGTGAGAGATTACAAACTACAGGGGTTAAATGTGTCAACATGTTTAAATTATACCTCTGAGTGACCTTTTGACAAACCCGAAGCTTTGTAACGATTAATTATGCTCACTAGAATGCACGATAAAAATTTCATAAAGTTTCGTCAACGTATGAGAAAGTTATGATCAAATTCGTGTACGAGGGGTTAAAGCGTCAACGTTGAAAGTTAGGCCTTTTCGGGTAACAATAAAGTTAACCGGGGACTTAACAAAGTGGGTAAATGTTTTAAAGACCTTATATGTTAAGTTAGAGGGCTCATTGTGCAAAACAAGACATGAAAGCGACCTTTAGAAGGGCCAGGGACCAAAACTGCAATTTTTAAAAGTTTTGTTGGATGACACCAAGGGCTCGCGTAGCGCGAGCACTAACTGCTTATGCAGTAGCGCTACGCCACTGCCATGTCTGGACAGAAATTGATTTTCTTTGATCTCATGTCTGCCACAGCCCTTGTAACCTCCTTTAATCGACTTTGCCTCTTCATGCTTGACCCCTAGACACCCCCTAAGCACTAGGAACACTTGTAAGTCATTTGTGGAGAGTTGTAGACCCAAGTGTCAACAATTTGTGGTGAGAAATTCACTATAAAAGGACCAAGGTTGCAACCATTGTTCTTCACATCTCATTCTTGCAATCTGATCATTTTTGGAGCTCCAAGGAACTCTCAAGTGATCACTAATCAAGCTTAGGACTCTTGTAAGTTTGCTTGACCTTTCTTAATTAATTTTTAGCTTAGTTTTAGCTTAAGAGTCAAACCGTCGTAATTAACGGTTGACTTAACGATTAGTCATTGTTAGCTCAGTGATTAGTCGAAGTAAAAGTAGTTATAAGTTGGTAATTATGTTGGTAATAAACCCTCAAAAAGGGTTCCCCCTAATTCCCACTCTAACTAGGTCAAATGTCGGGTCAAACTTGCTAAGAAAAAGTCAACAGAATGATTAAATACTAATTTATGCATGATTAACAATGTAGAGCACATACAACCCATTTGATCATTAATATAACTTGGTAATTAGTGTAAGAACATGCCTAAACATGTTCAACCCGACAATTTAATGTATAGACCCGGTTCGGAACCGAAAGTCGCAAAGCTTTGACTTTTGCTTTGACTTCAGTTCTGACCCGTTATGGTATGATTTAGAAATACCTTAGAGCTTCATTTGGACCAGGTTACATGCTAGTATAACCCTCTGTGATTATACCCCTCGGTTCATTAGTTATCCGATTAATACGCATGATTCCGTTAATTGCTCGTATGTTGACCATTGTGCCCTTATTACTTTAAAACGTGATTCTTGAAAATGTAAAAGAGTAGAAACCTTAGTTACTGATATATATACTTGTGTGCAAAGTTTGACATCAGTTTGAGGTGTAGAATAAGAGTTATGCTCATTAGCGCAAATTGAAAGCTTTATGTTAATTAAATGGCGTAAGTAGCGTATAGCCTAGTTAAGCCTACTTTTTGATATCAAATCTTTTACCCACTGATGTAATATATTATTTTGGGATTTTTAAAGATTTTTAATTAATTTTAGGCTGAGCATAACTATTAGTCGTAGGCTTAATCCGGTAATTGTCGGTTTTGCCCTTACGGGCCATAAAATGAGTTTTACATATCTAAATGACTCCAAACCTTTTGCTACTGATCAAATATGATAAATAAATTATTTTAATCCTTCTGGAATAATAAAAATATCAGATTTATGTATCGAACCCATAAATGGCTTTTGATCGCCTTATTAAGCGTTTTTAACGCATAGTATGTACTAAAACTATTTTAAACATACAAGGGCTGATACCTACTGATATTTGAGGCAAATCATAATATTTTAATAGTAAGCAAAGGTCGATAAAGTCAAACTTCAGTTTTGAGCTTTTCGGCTTATGTGAAATTACCAAAATGCCCCTACGGTGCATAGTTTGGTTATAATTGATAAATTTCACATATATACTTTACCCTACTGTTATAACTTGTTAAATTGAGTACGTTTGCTGATTACATCAGACCTGTAACTCAGGCAAACACTTAAACTCTTTTATAAACTTTTAAATGACCAAACTACCCCTACGGGGCATAGTTTGTGTTCAAACTCGTTCCGGGCATAATGAAAGACAACTTACTGATTTCACAACATATTTGAAGCATATTAACTTTGGAAACCTGTAGATGGCTCTCATGAACACCCGTTACGCTTATTACGCGTTCGGTTCGGTTTATGTAACTAGTTTACATAAATTAGCCTAAACGGGTCAAACCTTAACGGTTTATTCTCAAAATCCAGAATGTGTATGAAATACCCATATTAAGCAAGTCTCCGAACTTGTCGGGTCTAAATCACATTCTATCCGGTCTTCGCTTAATCGTGCGTACGAACCGTATCTTTGAAACTAGCCGGTCTAAGCTTAAGCTTAATTAAAGACCCGTTAGGATTCTAATAGGTTATTATAAAACCTTCGTTCCAGATTAGGAGGACCAGTAAAAGCTACGTGCATTTTGCTAATTGTGAATTATACTTTGCTCAGGTAAATACTTTTAACTTATTTTCCCTATACGGGCTTGGGTTACGGTATATAGCATACCGCTTGATCGGGCATCAAATTCTCCACCGTTGAGTGGGTAATTGAATAAATTTGATCGACTCGTTTAAACAGTCTTGTTACTTAAAGCCTTTGGGGGGTTAATGACCATGCCCCGGATATCCTCGGCATCATTTTACGAAATGGCCACGACTTAAGCGCGGGGTGTAGGCGTACACCCGTCAGTGCACAAAAGAACATTGTGGTGTGTCTATTGATCTTTAACCCGGACAGGATCCGGGTTACTGAACGCACAAGGAACATGTAATTCGTTCACAAGATTATAATATTAAATAATTCTCCCAAGTTATAAAAGGTTAATTTTGCCTCTGTGCATTTTAACCAGATTATAAAACATTTATGCCATGTGCATCCAAACCAATTTTAAATCATTTTCCAAAATGAGTCAGTTGATTGTATTTACCAGTGTAAACTGACGTATTTTCCCAAAAAGATTAAATGCAGGTACTAAACGTAATTGGCTGGGATTTCTCCTTAGCATCGATAGAAGTCTCGCAAGCTTAAGATGCCTAAAGTCTGTTGAACTATTGTTTCCATTTTATGTTCGATCCTTCTGTGGATAAACTTCCGAATATTGTGACATTTGATATTACAATAATAAATTCGGTTGTATTATATTTTCAATTGCTTCCGCTGTGCATATTAATATTGTGTTGTTTGACTATTATGTTGCCAACCATGACGTCACGATACTCCCCACCGGTGACACGTGGAAATTCGGGGTGTGACAGGTTGGTATCAGAGCCAACATTGAGTGAATTAAACACTAGCTTTATGGTGTTTAATCTCAATGACACAGTAGCACATTCCTTGACCTCCTGAGTCTAGACTTAACATAGGAATATTCCCAACCCTAATCTGGAAATTTTTACTTCCAAATTTGTATATATACGTCGCCAAGCGAAGAAGCTGTAATGGAAATTTCTCCACACCTGGAGCCTTGAAATGCTGAGCTTCGTACCGCGGCTAGAATGAAACGAGCATCCAAGGAGAGGACACTTAGAAATAAATAAAGAAGAAACTCCTCTTGCTGAAGATCGTTTCCTTAATAAGTCCTTATAAGGACACAATTATCTTTCAGTCCCTACGAGGACAACATTATTCCTTTCAAGTCCCGCTTAGGGCAACTTTATACTTTTATTTTTATATAGTGGAATGATTAAGTTTAAACTTTCATTCTAAACAAGAATATTAAATAAATGGAAAATAACATTTCCTTTTGCAAGATCTACCATTATAATAAAATGGCAAAATCTAAAAAGGACAAGACCTAGCTTCAGGTCATAATAAGACCGGCCAAGATGGCAGTTCCTCAATTTAGATTCAGATCCTTATTAACATTTCAATTTAGAAATTGTTCTGCGATAAATATTAAAAGAATCTTAAGAGTGAAACCTAGCCTGAGTGTCATTATAAAGACCTGGCCAAGATGGTAAGACCTGTTTAAAAGATTCGTATCCCAGTTAACATCTGAAAACATGTTAACACTCCCGACAGATGTGATTCGTTGGAAATCACACACGTTATTAAGGATTCTTCAAAAGATTCCTAACCCAGTTTAATGATCCCTGAATCCTAGGTTTACATCATCAATTAAGATGATATTTTAACCATACGTGGTAATATAGTGCCTACGGGCCTTGCCCATTTCTACATGAGCCAAAAGACAGTGGTAGCGATGACTCCCTGTCCGTTAATATAATGCCTACGGGCCTTGCTCATTTCTACATGAGCCAAAATACAGTGGTAGCTATGACTCCCTGTCAGAAAAAGGTAATGAACTAGGTTCAAACCTCAAATGCTTTGATTCTCTGAAATCATAGCATATAATTTATATATGTCCTTGTGACTAAGCCTGTTGTGCTAATTTACTTAAGGGCCTTGATTCTCTGAAATCATGGCTTATAATTTAAAAATTGTCCTTGTGACTAGGCCTTTTGTGCTATCCAATAAAACTGTTATTGTTGCTTTGATTCTCTGAAATCATATGCTTAAATTTTTTTATAAATGTCCATGTGACCAGGCCTTGGGTGCCACTAATAAAACTGTTAATGTTTTATAAATAGGATAAATTATAATAGAAATCCTAAATAAATGTTAGCAATAAATTAACCGAATATGGTCTCTGTTTACCATGGTTAATGAATTACCCTAAGGGGCAATTCCATAATAAACATCCCTTAGAAGGGAAGTGCCTACGGGCTATAGTTAATGTCCTTTGAGACTAAAGACAGTGGTAGCCTACAACTCCCTGTCAAGAAAAGGTAATGAACTTTGATTCAAACCTTAATGCCTCGATTCTCTGAAATCATGGCTTATAAATTAAACATGTCTACGCGACTAGGCCATTTGTGCTATTATTAACTTATAAATTAGGATTTATGATAAAAATCCTGAATAAAATAAATATCCTTCCTTCCCTGTCAGTATGCATTTTAAAAGGGAATCTTAAAGGTGAAACCTAGCCTACGCGGCCAAGATGGTGAAACCTACTCAAGGGATTCAGATCCTTGTTAACACCTAAGAACGTGTTAGCACTCTTGACAAATGTGATTCGAGAAAATCACAACAGTCATCCTTATATTGGATTCTTCCAATTCCCTTATCTAACCTAATGATTTAGGAATCATGGCTTATATCATCCTATAAGATGATCAGATTATGAACATCCGTTAGTGATGAAGTGCCTACGAGCTAAACTTGTTGTCCGTTAAGACAACGACAGTGATGGTCTTTGACCTCCTGTCTAAAATATTGGACTATGTCCAAACATCATAGTCTATATGGTCAATGCGATCATGACTAATATCATTTAATACGATGATAATATTATTTAACATCCTTTAGTGATGTTTTGCCTACGGGCTATGATATATTGTCCATTTGAGACATTGACATTGTTATCTTTATGATTCCTTGTCTGAGGTGGTGAGCTATGCTCAAGCCAAAATAGTCAATATGATTAATGCAATCATGACTTATATCTTCTAATAGGATGAACCTATTATAAACATCCATTAGTGATGTTTCGCCTATGGGCCATATTATATTGTCCATGTGTGACAAAGACATTGTGATCTTTACGATTCCCTGTTCCAGGTAGTGAGCTATGCTCAAGCCTAATAGTCTATATATGATCAATGCAATCATGACAAAGATCGTCAATATGATGATTAAAGATTTTAACATCCTTAATGATGTTTTGCCTAAGGGCTATATTATATTGTCCAATTGAGTCAAGGCAATTGTAATCTTTTGTGATTCTTTGCCCAAGGGGGTGAGCTATACTCAAATCCCATAGTCTATACTATCATTGCGATCATGACTAGTATCATCAGTATGATGATCATAATATTAACATCCCTCGTGATGAAATGCCTACGGGCTATACCTTATTCTAGTGTCGGCTAGACAAAGATAGTAGTGATCTTTATGATCCCCTGTTCAAAATGGTGTGATTATACCCAACCCTAATAGTCAATATGATCGATGTGATCATGACTAATATCATTAGATACGATGGTTATATATAAACATCCATTAGTGATGTTGATTGGCTTACTTTCCTGCCAAATGAATCGTCTTTCAAGACGATGACAGTTGTAGTCTATGACTCCCTGTCCAAAGGTGAAGAACCACGTTCAAACCTTGAAGCCCTAATCTAATAAGATTGCGGCTAATAAATTAAGGTCCTTGATGATAGACCATCGAGTTATGTTTTAAAGTCATTCATGACAAGCCTATGTGCTATAATTTGTCATTCGTGACAAGCTAACATATTAAATGTTAACATTCCCGGTGACATGCCTTTGTGCCAGATTTGATAAATGTCCTTATGACAAGGCCAATTTGTGCCATATCTAAATGACCTTTGCGACAAGGCCTTCGTGCCGTATAATCATTTATGTCCTTCATGACTGGGCTTTATGCCATATCTTTCTACGTCCATCGGGACAGGTTTCTATGCCATATATGTATATATATAATAAAAGTCTTGTAAGACTAGCCTTTGAGCTATTTATAATCGTCCTTGTGATAAGGACATTTGTGACATTATGGTCCCCTGTCAAGCAGGTATTGGACTCGCTCCAAACCTTAAATGCCATTGATAGTCCTTTTGTGACCCAAGCTAAATGTAATAGATATACATTCAAATAGCATTCATTAAGAATGTTCAGAACAGAATAGCCCATACGGTTCATGAATGCCGTGGCTAATCTAAGTCAGGTCATCAGGATGATGACTAATAATTGATAAATCTTGGTGATTAGTACCAAGTTTCGAGTATGGAAAACTCGGATGAGGTAGACGATGGTCGCAATACTATTAATACGACGAAAGTTAATAAAACTACAAACGTAAACCTCAATATTAATAGAGTTAATCTCCAGGCTGTGGTTGACGCAACAGTTGGAAGGACCATAGAAAGATCATGAAACAATCCAAAGAGCCGAATGCTCCTCGCTCTGAATTTCATTCAAAACCATGTTCAATTGCTCATGAGAAGAGTTTTGTTCACACTTAGTATATGAAGGATGAACCAAAGGAGGAAGATAACTCCCCGAAATCTAAGAAGAAGAGCAAGTACAGGCTTAATAAGAACCATCAAAAGTTCAGTAAGAAGCATGTATGTAAGAATTGCTATAAAAGACACTAGGGACAATGTCGATTAGAACAAAGACCAAAAGCACTGTGGCATCTGCTAAGGAAACTGGTCATCATTACCATGAATGTAGGGACATAAAGAATGCAGTCTATTATGGCTGTGGAGAGCGAGGCCGCATCAGAACTAGATACCATAAAGCTGCCAAAGAAGGTACAACTAAGCCTGGAAAGGCTAAAGGAAGAGATGCCTGAACCCACCTGATGAATGCCAAGAGGCAGTTCACAATGTCATCAAATACATTCCTTATCATTTACCAATGATAATTTCTGCTAAGTGTCCTGTTTTTAATACAGGCAATAATAAATCTTCATAAACCATAAGCTTAGCAAACCTTTATATTATTCACAAGGTATAACTTACCATGGAAACCATAGTAACCGATTCTTCTAGTATCGGCAAGGAATCCTTCCGAAAAATATAAGAGTACTCTTACTTCGCATAGAGTACGACAACATATGTTATTTTAATTATTTTTCCCATTGTTTTCCTATCGCCTGCGAATGCCAAACTATGTTTGATAAGAGTACCATATGAGGATTGGCGTGTCCTAGTGTGTCCCATAGACTGCTTCCATGCCTGATCAGTATGGAGGTTTAATACATGGAACCCCTAAGATATCCCAATGATCATATTGTACTAAAGTCGACTAGTAGTATTCAAAGAAGATATCCAGAATGGAATTTTCCAAGTAAATGTTCCCGATTAAGGAATTCGTGGACTTATAACATAAATGTGTCACTCATTTGACACGAACAATGATGGATGAACTGGAGCCTGAGATATGGAAAATCTCTGCAGCCTCCTTGCATCTTGATTATCTTCTCATAAGTTTTCCCTGCTTACCTCCTGGAAGGCAGGTAGAATTAAGATGTATATCCCATTTAAGGCTGTATCATTGGAAGAATCGAAACCCTGATTTACTATGTTTTAAAATAGAGGGTTCATATAGCTTAACCCGATATCCCGAAAGTTTTATATTATTAAATAAGAAAGACAGTTCATATTGCTTATGTATTAATTGCCGCAACCCTAATTAGGCAACGATTAAGAATTTGCCATCAGCTACCCAGGATCTAAGGGCAAACTATTGGTGGATAGGCTTGAAGAAGTCTGTGGCCACCTATGTAGCTAAATGCTTGACATGTGCGCAAGTCAAAGCCGAGCATCAGAAACCGTCAGGTTTGCTACAATAGCCTGAACTTCCTGCGTGGATAGTGGGAAGTGGTAACTATGGATTTTATCACCAAGTTACCCAAGACAAGGAAAGGAAATGATACAATATGGGGTATAGTTGATAGACTGACTAAGTCAGCACATTTCCTACCCAATAAGGAGACTCATAGCTCCGACATGTTAGCCCAGTTGTACGTGGATAAGATTGTAGCCTTACATGGCATACATGTGTCTATTATCTCTGACAGAGATACTAGATACACGTCACATTTTTGGAAAAGTTTCCAACAATCTTTGGGCACGCGTTTGAATTTTAGTACGGCTTACCACCCTCAGACAGACGGTCAGAGTGAGCGTACTATTCAAACTTTGGAAGACATGCTACGTGCATGTGTGATTGATTTGGGGGGGTAGTTGGGATAACCACCTACCACTAATTGAGTTCTCCTACAACAATAGCTACCACACCAGCATAAAGGTTGCGCCTTTTGAGGCACTATACGGTAGAAAGTGCAGATCGCCCGTTTGTTGGGCGGAAGTTGGAGATGTCCAATTATCAGGACTAGAGATAGTGTTCGAAGCGACAGACAAGATTATCCAGATTCGTGACCGTCTCAAAGCTGCCCGTGATAGGCAGAAGAGTTACGCAGATCCAAAGCGTAAAGATTTTCACTTCGAAGTCGGTGATAAAGTGTTACTTAAAGTATCACCCTGGAAGGGGGTGATGCGATTTGGTAAGAAAGACAAGCTAAGCCCGATATACATAGGACCTTTCGAGGTTATCGAACGTGTCGGGACAGTTGCCTATAAGTTAAACTTACCTGAGGAGCTCAGTAGTATACATAATGTATTCCACATCTGCAACCTGAAGAAATGCCTGGCTGATGAATCGCTAGTCATACCACACACAGATGTGCATATAGATGAGAGCTTGAAATTTGTGGAAAAACCATTGTCGATCGAGGATCGATAGGTTAAGAAGCTTCGAAGGAAGCATGTACCTATTGTAAAGGTCAAATGGGATGCCGTAGAGGTCCCGAATTCACGTGGGAGGTTGAGTCCACGATGAAAGAAAAATACCCTTATTTATTTCAGTAAATCTCGGGTCGAGATTTATTTTAAGGGGGTGAGGATGTAACACCTCGAAAATTCACGTCCTATAATGTGTAGACACGTGTCATATGATTAAACGTGTGAAAGAATGTTATAAAAGGATTTAAGTTGACAATAATGAAAAGTATGTGAATATACAAGTTCTAAATGTCAACAGTGAATAAATATGTTGTATATTAACCCTACATGATGCTCATACCTTCAAACGAATAAATCATGGATCATACGAAGCTAAAAGTGAGAGATTACAAACTACAGGGGTTAAATGTGTCAACATGTTTAAATTATACCTCTGAGTGACCTTTTGACAAACCCGAAGCTTTGTAACGATTAATTATGCTCACTAGAATGCACGATAAAAATTTCATAAAGTTTCGTCAACGTATGAGAAAGTTATGATCAAATTCGTGTACGAGGGGTTAAAGCGTCAACGTTGAAAGTTAGGACTTTTCGGGTAACAATAAAGTTAACCGGGGACTTAACAAAGTGGGTAAATGTTTTAAAGCCCTTATATGTTAAGTTAGAGGGCTCATTGTGCAAAACAAGACATGAAAGCGACCTTTAGAAGGGCCAGGGACCAAAACTGCAATTTTTAAAAGTTTTGTTGGATGACACCAAGGGCTCGCGTAGCGCGAGCACTAACTGCTTATGTAGTAGCGCTACGCCACTGCCATGTCCGGACAGAAATTGATTTTCTTTGATCTCATGTCTGCCACAGCCCTTGTAACCTCCTTTAATTGACTTTGCCTCTTCATGCTTGACCCCTAGACACCCCCTAAGCACTAGGAACACTTGTAAGTCAGTTGTGGAGAGTTGTAGAACCAAGTGTCAACAATTTGTGGTGAGAAATTCATTATAAAAGGACCAAGGTTGCAACCATTATTCTTCACATCTCATTCTTGCAATCTGATCATTTTTGGAGCTCCAAGGCACTCTCAAGTGATCACTAATCAAGCTTAGGACTCTTGTAAGTTTGCTTGACCTTTCTTAATTAATTTTTAGCTTAGTTTTAGCTTAAGAGTCAAACCGTCGTAATTAACGGTTGACTTAATGATTAGTCATTGTTAGCTCAGTGATTAGGCGAAGTAAAAGTAGTTATAAGTTGGTAATTATGTGGGTAATAAACCCTCAAAAGGGTTCCCCCTAATTCCCACTCTAACTAGGTCAAATGTCGGGTCAAACTTGCTAAGAAAAAGTCAACAGAATGATTAAATACTAATTTATGCATGATTAACAATGTAGAGCACATACAACCCATTTGATCATTAATATAACTTGGTAATTAGTGTAAGAACATGCCTAAACATGTTCAACCCGACAATTTAATGTATAGACCCGGTTCGGAACCGAAAGTCGCAAAGCTTTGACTTTTGCTTTGACTTCAGTTCTGACCCATTATGGTATGATTTAGAAATACCTTAGAGCTTAATTTGGACCAGGTTACATGCTAGTATAACCCTCTGTGATTATACCCCTCGGTTCATTAGTTATCCGATTAATACGCATGATTCCGTTAATTGCTCGTATGTTGACCATTATGCCCTTATTACTTTAAAACGTGATTCTTGAAAATGTAAAAGAGTAGAAACCTTAGTTACTGATATATATACTTGTGTGCAAAGTTTGACATCAGTTTGAGGTGTAGAATACGAGTTATGCTCATTAGCGCAAATTGAAAGCTTTATGTTAATTAAATGGCGTAAGTAGCGTATAGCCTAGTTAAGCCTACTTTTTGATATCAAATCTTTTACCCACTGATGTAATATATTATTTTGGGATTTTTAAAGATTTTTAATTAATTTTAAGCTGAGCATAACTATTAGTCGTAGGCTTAACCCGGTAATTGTCGGTTTTGCCCTTACGGGCCATAAAATGAGTTTTACATATCTAAATGACTCCAAACCTTTTGCTACTGATCACATACGATAAATAAATTATTTTAAGCCTTCTGGAATAATAAAAATATCATATTTATGTATCGAACCCAGAAATGGCTTTTGATCGCCTTATTAAGCGTTTTTAACGCATAGTATGTACTAAAACTATTTTAAACATAAAAGGGTTGATACCTTCTGATATTTGAGGCAAATCATAATATTTTAACAGTAAGCAAAGGTCGAGAAAGTCAGACTTCAGTTTTGAGCTTTTCGGCTTATGTGAAATTACCAAAATGCCCCTACGGTGCATAGTTTGGTTATAATTGATAAATTTCACATATATACTTTACCCTACTGTTATAACTTGTTAAATTGAGTACGTTTGCTGATTACATCAGACCTGTAACTCAGGCAAACACTTAAACTCTTTTATAAACTTTTAAATGACCAAACTACCCCTACGGGGCATAGTTTGTGTTCAAACTTGTTCTGGGCATAATGAAAGACAACTTACTGATGTCACAACATATTTGAAGCATATTAACTTAGGAAACCTGTAGATGGCTCTCATGAACACCCGTTACGCTTATTACGCGTTCGGTTCGGTTTATGTAACTAGTTTACATAAATTAGCCTAAACGGGTCAAACCTTAACGGTTTATTCTCAAAATCCAGAATGTGTATGAAATACCCATATTAAGCAAGTCTCCGAACTTGTCGGGTCTAAATCACATTCTATCCGGTCTTCGCTTAATCGTGCGTACGAACCGTATCTTTGAAACTAGCCGGTCTAAGCTTAAGCTTAATTAAAGACCCGTTAGGATTCTAATAGGTTATTATAAAACCTTCGTTCCAGATTAGGAGGACCAGTAAAAGCTACGTGCATTTTGCTAATTGTGAATTATACTTTGCTCAGGTAAATACTTTTAACTTATTTTCCCTATACGGGCTTGGGTTACGGTATATAGCATACCGCTTGATCGGGCATCAAATTCTCCACCGTTGAGTGGGTAATTGAATAAATTTGATCGGCTCGTTTAAACAATCTTGTTACTTAAAGCTTTTGGGGGGTTAATGACCATGTCCCGGATATCCTCGGCATCATTTTACAAAATGGCCACGACTTAAGCGCGGGGTGTAGGCGTACACCCGTCAGTGCACAAAAGAACATTGTGGTGTGTCTATTGATCTTTAACCCGGACAGGATCCGGGCTACTGAACACACAAGGAACATGTAATTCGTTCACAAGATTATAATATTAAATAATCATCCCAAGTTATAAAAAGGTTAATTTTGCCTCTGTGCATTTTAATCAGATTATAAAACATTCATGCCATGTGCATCAAAACCAATTTTAAATCATTTTCCAAAATGAGTCAGTTGATTGTATTTACCAGTGTAAACTGACGTATTTTCCCAAAAAGATTAAATGCAGGTACTAAACGTAATTGGCTGGGATTTCTCCTTAGCATCGATAGAAGTCTCGCAAGCTTAAGATGCCTAAAGTCTGTTGAACTATTGTTTCCATTTTATGTTCGATCCTTTTGTGGATAAACTTCCGAATATTGTGACATTTGATATTACAATAATAAATTCGGTTGTATTATATTTTCAATTGCTTCCGCTGTGCATATTAATATTGTGTTGTTTGACTATTATGTTGCCAACCATGACGTCACGATACTCCCCACCGGGCCCACCGGTGACACGTAGAAATTCGGGGTGTGACAGATTTAGATTTGCTAGACTAGAACTCTATCAACGAAGTCCCTCCTTTTGTATCGACTTAATCGCCGAGGCCAATGGCGAACGGGTCATTAGTTAAATAGCGCTATTCGGTTTAACAAACCTCACACCGTGCCGCAGAGGACGGGCGTGGACTAATGGACTTTGGCACGTCAGTGATGATAGACACCGACGCTAGGGCACATAAACATGACGAACGTTAGTAGTCGATATGGTAACGAGTCTTGTAGTTTAAACATGGGGGTAGCCCCCACGGCCGAAGTGTCGGGCTGGATAGCCAAAAATTGAGAACATGGGGTAGCCCCCACGACTGGAATGGTCGAAGTGAAAATGGATTAACCAATGAACATTTTTGAAACTATGGGGTAATCCCCACGGCTAGATAGCCAGTTAAGATTAAACTATGTTTTTGGAACAACTCTAAAATGGACAACCAACTGTGAACTCGTTTAACTTTGTTGTTGACTCGTAACTACATGCTTTGCAGGTCACTAGGCTTAGCCGGAGCTTGCATGGGGAAGGGTCGTTGTGGAGCATGGACATTGAGTGTTCACGATAAACTTAAATACACTGAATTTATGATTTGGATTTTGAACTATTTGCTTCCGCTGATAACTTAGACTTATTAAACTGTTTTTGGACACCAATTATATTGTGTGGTTGAACTTTTAATTACTTTACTATATTGTTCAATATGATTGGTGGTTCGATCCTTGTCAGTCACGTCTCCAAGCGGTGATACTCCGCATGTGGATTTTGGGGGTGTGACACTTTAAGCTAATAAACTAAGTAAAACATGATTAAGGAAGGCTAAGGACACTTACCGAAGTCCTAAGTACGACTAGAGATGCTTAGGGACTGATCTTGAACTCCAAAAATCTCCAGAAGTTGAGTTTGAATGAATGATCAAAAGTTGAAACAATGAGGGTCTTTATATAGTGATCTTGATTGATCAAGATGGTGCCAAACAAGTCTAGACATGTTCCCTGATGTATACAAGTGTCCCTAGTGCCTAAAAACATGTTTGTGCAGCCCATGGTATTGAAAACAAGTGATATAAGTTGGTTAAACGGGCTGGACAGACACCTGTGGGTGTTTTCTGATGCTGGGGGGTTCAGGCGGCCCGTGTGGGTGGTCAGGACAGGCCGCACAAGTTTCAACAATTGCATTTTGGCCCCGGTCCTTTTAAAAGTTGTTTTAACTTCTTGTTTTGAACTTTGAGCCCTCTAAATTGATTTCTAAGGACTCCAAGACATAACCAATCTTTGTGAAGTCCTTGGTCACTTTATGGTCACCCGAAAAGCCTTAGCTTTCAACGTTTACGCTTTTAACCCCTCGCATACGAATGTTAGCATAACTTTCTCATACGGAAACGAAACCTTGTGAAATTTTTATCACTTATTCTAGTGAGCATAATTAATCATTACAAAGCTTCGGGTTTGTTAAAAGGTCAATCAGAGGTATACTTTAAACATGTTGACTGATGTGTGTAAAATGCAACATATAAATTACATCAAATGAGGCATAAAACTAACCCTTTTTTAGTACTAATATTGGAAAAAGAGTGTTTTTGTCTTCCTTTTGTATTTTCAGGATTAAATGAGCTCAAAAACGCAAAAGAAGCAAAAAGACAGCTAAATCCAACATAAATACAAGAAAAGGAACATTAGTGGACTGCCCGAACCCTCAACGGCACCTTCCAAAGCAAAATAGAGAAAACAGAAGACTGAACACGCCCCGTGCTCAGCCAGCACGGGGCCGTGCCCAAGAAGCAGCAGAAAAGACAAACCTATAGAAGCTTCTATTGCCCATCACGGGGCCGTGCTCAGCGGACACGGGGGCGTGTCGAAAGTACAGCAGGCGCATTTATTGTAATTGCGAATTACAATTAATGAGGAGAGAGAGTGTCAGACGGACACGGGGCCGTGCCCAGCTCTCTGTTCAGCCTATAAATAGGAGTGCTTGGATTCATTTCATCTCATCCCTTGGCACACCACCTCTCTCACACTTCATCCACCACCCACCACCATCACAACACCATCATCCACCACCATCATCCATTGTCCATCATAGAGTGTGTGAGTCGTCTCGGGATCCAAGATTGATCGTAAGAGTTCTTGACAATCAAGGCCATGTTTGCCTAAGTCTCTTACATCACTTGGTGAAGACAAAGTGTCTAGTATAATACTTTTTATTTCTAATCTTTTGCACTTTTTATTTGGTTTTGTATTAATGACTTTAATAACTAGTTACTTATGTTGAAGGTGATCTTTCCTTATCGTTTGTCCGTGGTGTCTTGGCATTATTTTACTGTCTATATAAAATAAAGGATTTTCACCATTCATATCTCCACGGTCTATATGGAGATATGTTGGCTACCTGGTAGGGGGTTAAGGGAACGGTTTGGTAAAGGTCTTGCCATTGTTCAGCGTTTAGAGGTCCTGCAATGGACCTGGGTCAAATTTAGTAGGACCTCCTTCAATACTTCACGGTATTGGATGGCGGGGGTCCAAACTCTTTGATCCCCTCATAAGTTAACTACTATTAATACTATAACCCGGCTATTTAGGACTGTATCCCTGCTGACTCAGACTACTTAGCCGAGGGTAACGTCACCGCCAAAAGCGGGGCCTACCACAATACTGCATTAATAACTTAATTCATTATCTTCCAATAATCCACCCTTTTAGGATTGTATCTCTGCTGACTCAAACTACTGGGGTGAGGGTAACGTCGCCTTCAAAAGAGGGGCCTACTACAATAACTAAGATAATCTCTTAATTATGTGCAAAAGTGCGGAAATAATCAAAGGTTATACTAGATACGAGTCGGAACCAAGTGATTCATCTTGTCTATCTGTTTTTATTTTTATTTTTATTTTCAGCATTTTAGTTAGTTTTATTTTTCTTAGTTTAAAACATTTTTCTAAACTTTTATTTTGGTTAGACGTTGAGGATAAACCGGTACTAAAAGCTCTTGTGTCCTTGGACGACCTCGGTATCTTACCAACGCTATACTACACTCAACGATGGGTGCACTTGCCCATATGTGTGTTTAGTGTTAGTGAAATATCGTGTTTTATAAATTTAAAACTTGGCTAAAATAAGTGTTAAAAAGGGCTTAAAATATACACCTAATATATACGACACTTCACGCACATCAAGTTTTTGGCGCCGCTGCCGGGGACACAAGGAGTTTAAGAAAGTTAGGAATCAACGGCCTAATCATCTTTTATTTTTCTTTTTATTTTTTTTAGGATTTTCTTAGTTTTTCAGCTTCTGCAGAGCTCAGCACGGGCCGTGCCCGCTGAACACGCCCCCGTGCTCAATCATTGGAACTGGCAATCCTGTTTTACATCAGACAGTAAGCTGAACACGGGGCCGTGCCCACTCAACACGCCCCCGTGCCCAAGTTTCAGTTACTGAAAACAGAACCGTTAGATCCCGACGGTTGGTAATTTCTGACATAAACATGAGTGATAGTAATTATTTTTACTTTCGGCACTCTTATGGCACGTGGTGTCAATTATGTGGTGGCGAACATGAAGAAGTAAAATGCTACTTCCTAAATTATAGGCCCCACTACATGGACCCACCATCTTCTCACAACCTTAAGAGGGGCGAAAGTAAAAATAAGCACTATTTCTCCCTCGAATGCGCCCAGCCAGATATTCTAGGGGAAATGCTCCTTAGCGAGTTATTTCAACTAGAAGAGCTAATTCTGAAATGGATAGAAGAGCTTGGGAAGGATTTTATTGATCCACCCCAAGACGATACCCATGAAGAAATGTTGGAACCGCATTCCGACAACCTCGTTGCTCCCAAAAATACCTTCGTACCTAGCAAAGACTTGGACGATAGTCGTCCCTGTGTCGATTGTGCCGTGAAGGACTCTCCATCGACTTCGTTCGGTGCATACATAGACCTGAGCGATTCGGCATATACCTTCTTTAACAAGAGCCCGGGAAAGGGTTGGACTTGTCCACCTAGAATGAAAATAGGAATTACCCTCACCGACAACCTCTTGCGTTCTCGCCTTAGTCTAGGACAATTAAGGTATATTAGGCACTTTGGGGTTGTTCCAACCAGTCAGGAGCCACCCGATACTAACAAGTTCCTTAAAAAAACTAGACAACTTCATAAAACAGTCCCTAGACACGGGGCCGTGTCCAGCCAACACGTCCCCGTGTCCATCGAAAGATTCCATTCTGATCAGTACGTCAGAATACGGACAAACTGTGTCAGAACTCCACCTGCACACGGGGCCGTGTCCACTGAACACGGGGCCGTGTCCAGGATGCTGTCGTTTTCTATAAATGCAGCCAAGAATTCTGCACATTTGGACCAACTTGGGGCAGAGATTTGCAAGAATCTTCTCTCAAACTATCCTAGGTAAGTCTAAAAGAAGGTTCCAACAACCCATCTTGTCCTTTCCTCTTTTAGCCATTTCCTTCTTCTTCATCTTTCTCCAAGAGCTACCATTGAAAGTTTGGAATTCCTCCAACTCTATGGTAGGGATAAATGAGTTTTGTTCAAAGAATCTTGGTAAAAACATGTTATGAAACATTGTTTTAAGTTACTAGTAGCCAAAAAGGCCCCACAACGTTCAGAAAATAACTTAAAAATCCAAGTTTCCTTGTTCCAAAACTCTGCAGAAAGATGAACACGGGGCCGTGCTCAGTGAGCACGGGGCCGTTTCCGGTCACTGTTTCATTAAATAAACTATTTTTAGTTTATTTTTCGTAGGATGACGAGTGAAAACAGCGAAACATCTCCTGTGCATTCGCCAAACAGCCGAAGAGGAAGAAGACCCTCCATTGAAGCTACACTTGTACACTATGTGATAGCATTAAGGGAGGCTCTCGACGAAATGACTTCAGTAGAGGAGGTCCTAATCGACCGTATTAACGATCTTACGATGGGACTTGAAAGCAGCTTCCAAGAAATTAACCTCTTGCACCAGAGGTTAAATATTCTTGTAGCACCTCCAATGGAACCAGTCCTTCCTCAACAGGATTGGAACCTGGCACTCGGAATCAACAACCCTACCGGGTGGGAAGACTTTCCGGCGGAACCTCCCATGGAACACCAACAAGAGATCCCGGTGGAAGTTGAAACTCCTCAAACTAATGCCAATGAGCCTTCTTTTCTCCTTCCAAGGGAGGTAGAAGAATGGCTCGCCGACATTTGAGGAGAACCGCACTCGGAAGAAGGAGTTCATAAAGGCCTTGTTTAACCAAGATTAATTACTTCTTGGAAATTTTGCTAAATTAAAATAAAGTAAAGGCTAGGACTCCATGGTTTGTTATTTCTTTGTTTTATCTAGTTTAATTTAGGATTATGTAAGTTCTCTCTATGATGAAATGAAATGATGGTTTTAAGGTTTGGATGGTTTGTAATGAGTACAACACACTCATGCTGGTAAAGGATGAAAAGGGGAACGAGAAAAATGATCCCATGCACAAGAACGAGGCAACCCGACAATTTTCTCCATTTCAGAAGGTTCAACACGGGCCGTGCCCAACCAACACGGCCCCGTGCCGAACCACCTGCAGAAAAACGCCCAGTACAGGTACCTGGACACGGGCCGTGTTCACCCAACACGCCCCCGTGTCCAGCCTTCTGTTTGACTTATTTCAATTTTGTTACTGGCACTTGAACACGGGGCCATGTTCAGCGCCCAGTAACACAAATTTTTTGCTTTTCAAACACTATTTTACACATCTAATCAACCTAAAAATTTATTTTTGGGACACATTGAGGACAATGTGTAATTTAAGTGTGGGGGGGGGGGGGATGCTAAAACCTTGAATTTTGCAAGTCCTAAATACAAGCCTTACACAAAACTCTATTGGAACCGCTAATCACCCCAAATTTTTTCAAAAATTTCATTTTTTTTACTTGTCTAGGTTTAAATCGGGAAATTCAAGTTCTCAAAAAGGTTATATTTTTACAAATTTACAACCGATAGCGTAGTGATAAAAAGAACCAACATAAGAAAATTATGAAAAGGCATAGCAAACTTATTTAAAATTTGATTATATACTTGATCACATAAAAACCCATTCCCACAAAAGTGAGTTTTGAGCCTTTATTGAGCACACAATTACATATCATTTGACTAAATGCTCATTTTTCGTTTCTTGTGTGAATAGCTGCTTGGTTCTTACGACTCTAGAACTTGCCATGACAATACATTCCCGGTCCTTATCAACTTAAACCCGAGTAAGTAAATGATGGAGGCATTAGGACTAACCCTTTTCATTTCTACACCATTATTTTTTTCTTTTTCCTTTACCACCTACCCAAAAATCCCCCTAGTTAGCCCCTTTGAGCCTAAACCTTTTCGTTTCATCACCCAAACAAAAACCCTTTCATCCACCAAAACCTTTTTCATTTTTAACCCTTTATTTTAGTAACAAGTTCGGTTCTTCGTGAAAAAAAAAATGATAATGATGAAGCAAAAAGAAAATAAACAAACAAGTTAATAAAAAATAACTTAGTTTGAATAAAAGCTTCATCAAAATAAAAAGTTGCAAAAATACGAAAACCGACACTTGTTACGCTTTTAGCCCTTTTTCTACTAACCACTAACCCAACCACCTACCTTTAACCCTAGCCAACCCTTAACCCACAAAGTCCTCTTGATATCTACAAAGGTATAAAAGTTAAAAAGGAGGAGGATTGATTTCTTGGCAAGCCTATGGTAGGAATAAGTTTCATGCCGCTCTCGAGTGATTCACTAAAAATACACCTTCGGCCGAGTGTGAGTGATTTCCCCGCGATGTATGTGAACTTGTATATAAATAGAATTTTAAAAAGGCATGTTATGCCCAAATAAGTAATTTCTTTTATGAACAGTTCTAAATAAATCATTACGAATAGGAGTGTAAATAAATAAAAATAAAACCCAAAAAGATCTTGGAAATCCCGACACTCTACGACAAGCCCAAAACCTTCTCTTCTACCTATTCCGTTTGGGAGTGTAAGCCACATATTAAAGAGTTTTGCTTGAGGACAAGCAAAAGTTCAAGTGTGGGGGTATTTGATGTGTGTAAAATGCAACATATAAATTACATCAAATGAGGCATAAAACTAACCCTTTTTTAGTACTAATATTGGAAAAAGAGTGTTTTTGTCTTCCTTTTATATTTTCAGGATTAAATGAGCTCAAAAACGCAAAAGAAGCAAAAAGACAGCTAAATCCAACATAAATACAAGAAAAGGAACATTAGTGGACTGCCCGAACCCTCAACGGCACCTTCCAAAGAAAAATAGAGAAAATAGAAGACTGAACACGCCCCGTGCTCAGCCAGCACGGGGCCGTGCCCAAGAAGCAGCAGAAAAGACAAATCTATAGAAGCTTCTATTGCCCATCACGGGGCCGTGCTCAGCGGACACGGGGGCGTGTCGAAAGTACAGCAGGCGCATTTATTGTAATTGCGAATTACAATTAATGAGGAGAGAGAGTGTCAGACGGACACGGGGCCGTGCCCAGCTCTCTGTTCAGCCTATAAATAGGAGTGCTTGGATTCATTTCATCTCATCCCTTGGCACACCACCTCTCTCACACTTCATCCACCACCCACCACCATCACAACACCATCATCCACCACCATCATCCATTGTCCATCATAGAGTGTGTGAGTCGTCTCGGGATCCAAGATTGATCGTAAGAGTTCTTGACAATCAAGGCCATGTTTGCCTAAGTCTCTTACATCACTTGGTGAAGACAAAGTGTCTAGTATAATACTTTTTATTTCTAATCTTTTGCACTTTTTATTTGGTTTTGTATTAATGACTTTAATAACTAGTTACTTATGTTGAAGGTGATCTTTCCTTATCGTTTGTCCGTGGTGTCTTGGCATTATTTTACTGTCTATATAAAATAAAGGATTTTCACCATTCATATCTCCACGGTCTATATGGAGATATGTTGGCTACCTGGTAGGGGGTTAAGGGAACGGTTTGGTAAAGGTCTTGCCATTGTTCAGCGTTTAGAGGTCCTGCAATGGACCTGGGTCAAATTTAGTAGGACCTCCTTCAATACTTCACGGTATTGGATGGCGGGGGTCCAAACTCTTTGATCCCCTCATAAGTTAACTACTATTAATACTATAACCCGGCTATTTAGGACTGTATCCCTGCTGACTCAGACTACTTAGCCGAGGGTAACGTCACCGCCAAAAGCGGGGCCTACCACAATACTGCATTAATAACTTAATTCATTATCTTCCAATAATCCACCCTTTTAGGATTGTATCTCTGCTGACTCAAACTACTGGGGTGAGGGTAACGTCGCCTTCAAAAGAGGGGCCTACTACAATAACTAAGATAATCTCTTAATTATGTGCAAAAGTGCGGAAATAATCAAAGGTTATACTAGATACGAGTCGGAACCAAGTGATTCATCTTGTCTATCTGTTTTTATTTTTATTTTTATTTTCAGCATTTTAGTTAGTTTTATTTTTCTTAGTTTAAAACATTTTTCTAAACTTTTATTTTGGTTAGACGTTGAGGATAAACCGGTACTAAAAGCTCTTGTGTCCTTGGACGACCTCGGTATCTTACCAACGCTATACTACACTCAACGATGGGTGCACTTGCCCATATGTGTGTTTAGTGTTAGTGAAATATCGTGTTTTATAAATTTAAAACTTGGCTAAAATAAGTGTTAAAAAGGGCTTAAAATATACACCTAATATATACGACACTTCACGCACATCATTGACACATTTAACCCCTGTAGTTTGTAATCTCTCGCTTTCTTCCACAATTAGTTTCGTATGATACATAATTCATTCGTTTAAGGGTATAAACATCATGTAGGGTTGTTGCAAGGTATATTTATCCAATTTTTACATTTTAAATCCTTTTACACACGTAAATTCTTTGTTTGTCAACTTTAGTCCTTTTAACTTAATCCTTTACATGTTTAAAGCTCATGACACGTGTCGATAGTATATTGGACATGAAATTACGAGGTGTTACATCCTCACCCCCTTAAAAGAAATCTCGACCTTGAAATTTACTAAAATAAATGAGGGTACTTTTCTTTCATTGTGGAGTCTACCTCCCACGTGTACTCGGGACCTCTACGGGCATCCTATTTTACTTTTACGATTGATACATGCTTCCTTTGAAGCTTCTTAACCTGTCGATCCTCGATTGACACAGGTTTTTCAACGAACTTCAAGCTCTCTTCTATGTGCACATCTGTATGTGGTATGACTAGTGATTCATTAGCTAGACATTTCTTCAGATTGCAGATGTGGAATACATTGTGAATACCACTGAGCTCTTCAGGTAAGTTTAACTTATAAGCAACTAATCCGACACATTCGATGATCTCGAATGGTCCTATATACCTTGGGCTTAACTTACCTTTCTTACCAAACCGCATCACTCCCTTCCAGGGTGATACTTTAAGCAACACTTTGTCACCTACCTCGAATTTCAGAGGTTTATGCTTTAAATCTGCGTAGCTTTTCTGCCTATCTCTGGCAGCTTTCAGGCGGTCACGAATCTGGACAATCTTGTCCGTCGTTTCAAAGACTATGTCAGGTCCTGATAATTGAGCTTCTCCTACTTCTGCCCATAAATAGGCGTCCTGCATTTCCTACCATATAATGCCTCGAAAGGCGCAGCGTGAATGCTCGTATGGTAGCTATTGTTATAGGAGAACTCGATCAATGGCAGGTGGTTATCCCAACTACCACCTAGGTTAATTACCCACGCACGAAGCATGTCTTCCAAAGTTTGGATGGTACGCTCACTCTGCCCGTCTGTCTGAGGATGGTAAGCCGTACTGAAATTTAAGCGCGTGCCTAAAGACTGTTGGAAACTTTTCCAAAAATGTGATGTGTATCTGGTATCTCTGTCAGAGATAATAGACACTGGTACGCCATGCAGAGATACAATCTTATCTACGTACAATTGGGCTAACATGTCGGAGCTATAAGTCTCCTTAATGGGTAGGAAATGTGCTGACTTAGTCAGTCTATCTACTATCACCCATATAGTATCATTTCCTTTCTTTGTCTTTGGCAACTTAGTGATAAAATCCATAGTTACCATTTCCAAGTGGGAAGTTCAGGCTGTTGTAGCAAACCTGACGGCTTCTGATGTTCTGCTTTAACTTGTGCGCACGTCAAACATTTGGCCACATAAGTGGCTACAGATTTCTTCAAACCTATCCACCAGTAATTTGCCCTCAAATCCTGGTACATTTTATCACTACCAGGATGTACTGAGTATTTCGAACTATGGGATTCTTGGAGAATCATATCTCTAAGTCCTCCATAGATTGGAACCCATATCCGTCCATTCAATCTTAAGATTCCCTCTTTTCCATATGATAACTGCTCAGCAGTTACTCCTAATTTTTCATTAGGATAGTTAGCTTCTAATATTGCTTCCTTCTGAGCGGCTAACAATCCTTCATTTAAACTGTTTTTCAACTCAATGCTCTTGGCATTTATTCTAATGGGTTTAACTCTTTCCTTTCTGCTCAAGGCATCAGTGACTACATTCGCCTTGCCTGGATGGTATCGGATTTCACAATCGTAATCATTCAATGTCTCCATCCATCGGCGCTACCTCATGTTCAAATCCTTTTGGTTAAACAGGTGCCGGAGGCTCTTGTGATCAGAATAGATCACCCACATGATTCCATACAAATAATGCCTCCACGGTTTTAATGCAAATACAACGACACCCAACTCCAAGTCATGGGTGGTGTAGTTCCTCTCGTGCACCTTTAACTGTCGAGAAGCATAGGCAATAACCTTGCCTTTCTGCATAAGCACACACCCCATACCGGTGTGTGATGCATCACAGTATACTACAAATTCTTCAATCCCTTCAGGCAATGTCAACACTGGTGCATTGCTTAGTTTCTGCTTGAGGATATCAAAGGATTCTTGTTGCTTTGGTCCCCAGTCAAACTTAATATCCTTCCTAGTCAAAGAAGTTAGGGGTGCAGCAATCCTGGAGAAATTTTCAATAAAACGCCTGTAATATCCTGCCAATCCCAAGAAGCTGCGAATCTCTGTGGGCGTCTTTGGCTCTTGCCAATTCATGATGGCTTCAATCTTAGCGGGATCCACCTGGATACCACGCTCGCTTACCATATGTCCAAGAAATTGGACTTCCCGAAGCCAAAATTCACACTTAGAGAATTTGGTGTAGAGCTTTTCTCGATGAAGCAGTTTCAGGATGCAACGGAGGTGCTTCTTATGGTCAGATTGATTCTTCGAGTAAATAAGAATGTCATCGATGAAGACGATGACAAATTTATCCAAGTAGGGCTTGCAGACGCGGTTCATGAGATCCATGAATGCGGCTGGTGCATTAGTGAGTCCAAAAGGCATCACTAAGAACTCGTAATAACCATAACGAGTCCTAAATGCAGTCTTGTGTACATCTTCATCTTTAACTTTCAGTTGATGATATCCTGACCTTAAGTCAATCTTGGAAAAGTAACTTGCTCCTTGAAGCTGATCGAACAAGTCGTCGATCCTGGGCAATGGATACCGATTCTTGATAGTAACTTTGTTAAGCTCTCGATAATCGATGCACAGACGCATCGATCCATCCTTTTTCTTCACAAACAGGATTGGTGCTCCCCAAGGAGATGATCTAGGTCTAATAAATCCTTTGGCTAACAAATCATCCAGTTGAGTTCTCAATTCTTTCATCTCCATTGGTGCCAATCTGTAAGGCGCCCTTGCAACAGGTGCCGCTCCAGGAATAATGTCAATCCTGAACTCCACTTGCCTATCTAGGGGTAAACCAGGTAGTTCTTCAGGGAATACTTCTGGATATTCAGAGATAATAGGTATGTCTTTGATCTTAGGCTTTGGTTCATCAACAGTTACTTGCGCCATGTAGATAACACAACCCTTCTTCAAACACCTTGATGCCTTGAGCATGGACACTTGCTCAGGCATTCCGTACTTAGTATCTCCTTGGATTGTCAAAGGCTCGCCATGAGGAGTTCTGACAATCACTTGCTTCTTAGCACAAACGATCTGGGCTTGGTTGCGAGACAACCAATCCATGCCTATTACTATATCGAAACCGGCTAATTTCAAAGGAAGTAAGGACAATGGAAAAGAATGGTTCCTAATGGATATGAAACATCCATCTAATACGGTTGAAGCAGATTCTATGGTTCCATCAGCTAACTCCACTTCGTATTTTATGCTTAGGGTTCTAACAGGTAGATTTAACAACTTACATAATTTATTATCCACAAATGACTTATCCGCCCTTGAATCAAATAACACTCTTGCATAAACATCATTTATAAGGAAGGTACTTGTTATGACATTATCATCCTGAACTGCTTCCTTAGCATCCATCCTAAAGACCCTAGCGTTGGTCTTCTTAATTTCTTCCGGTTTCTTTGCATACTTTGGGCAATTTGACTTGATGTGCCCCTTCTCGTTACAGTTATAGCATGTCGCATCCTTTATCTTCTTGCACTCTATTGTCTTGTGTTCCTTGGACTTGCATATCCCACATGCAAAAGTCCTTGATTGTGTCTGCGAGTTCGATTCCAATCTACACTTTCCAAAGTGATGTTTCCGACAAACTTTACATCTGGGTTTCTCACCCGACTGTTGGTTACCTTTGTTGAACCCTGAACTCTTCTTGTTCTCATGGTTCCCTTTGTGTTTCTTGTCTGAGCGACGTGAGTTATCATCCTCACGTTTCCTCTTTCCCTCATCTGAGTTTTTAAACGATCTCTGCCTGACCGCGTCGAGGGTAAGGGATAATGATAAATCAGTCACAGACCTAAAGGTAGTAGGTCTTGACGCTTTCACACTCGCCTTAATCTCTGGAGCTAAACCTCCTACGAAACGAGCTATACGCTTAGGTTCCGGTGTAACCAGATATGGAACCAACCTAGACATGGTATTGAAACTTGTGAGATACGCCTGACAGTCCAGGTTCCTCATAGCCAATGTGAGGAAGTCAGTTTCTATCTTCTCGACCTCGTGTTGAGGACAGAAAGTATCCTTGATTAACGTAACAAACTGACCCCATGTCATGTTATAAAGCGGGATCTTTCTAGTAGCTTGAATTAACGATCTCCACCATGCTAGGGCTTCTCCCTTAAACGACTGTGACACATACTTCACAATGTCTCGCTCAGCACAACCACTAATATCCACTACAGTGTCCATCTTGTCGAGCCAGGTCATACAATCGACGGCTCCTTTTTCTCCTGTGAAGTCTCTCGGCTTGCAGGAGACAAAGTACTTATATGAACAGGTTTTGACCCGAGGCTCCTGGTTGAGCTCAACCTGTTTAGACGGGACACTTTTCTGATTTGAAGAGTGATGAGATTCACTCTTTCGAGCTGAATGAACTTTGGAGGGTGCTTTAGAGTGAAGTACAGATAAGGTCTTGCTATGTGTACCACTTGATTCATATTCCCTTCTATCCAGAGCTCGAGTAATGGCATTGTCTATCAATGCCTGCAGTTCTTCACCCGCTATGTTAATTCGGGTATTATCATGATTCTCCCTTGGGTGACTGTTGATCTCATCTGAGTCAGCCATGTAGCTTGAACTGTTACATAAAATATCGACAATAGTTTATTTGGGAGTTTATTATGGAATTGTCTTTTATGGCAATTCATTAACCATGGTAAACCTAAACCATATTTGGTTAATTTGTTAATCATATTTATTTAGGATTTTTATTATAATTTATCCTAATTATAAAACAATAACAATATTATTAGTGGCACAAAAGGCCTAGTCACAAGGACATTTTAAATCATTAGCCATGATTTTGGAGAATCAAGGCATTCAGGTTTGAACATAGTTCTTTACCTTTTTCTGACAGGGAGTCGTGGACTACAACTGTCTTTTGTCTTATATGACAATGAGTATGGCCCGTAGGCACTACATCACCAATGGATGTTTAATATATGATCATCTTAATTGATGATTTAAACCCATGATTTATAGATCATTAAATTAGGTTAGGAATCTTTTGAAGAATCCAAATATAAGAATGACGTGTGTGATTTTAACGAATCACGTCTGCCAGGAGCGTTAACATGTTTTCAGATGTTAACAGGGATTTGAATCTTTTTAAACAGGTCTTACCATCTTGGCCAAGTCTCATAACGATATGCAGGCTAGGTTATACCTTTAGGATTCTTATTTAATATTTAATAGGCAGATTATTATAAGAGGAAAGATTTTTGATTTATTTATTTCATGTATAATATGCATATAATGACAAAAATGAAATTTTTAAATTTAACATTCCATTAAACATTAAAAGGAGTACATATTTCCCTAAACGGGACTTTTGACAGAAATAACTTGCCCATGCAGGGGCTAAACTGTACATACAAGTCCTCGCAGGGACGGATTACTAAAATAGATGTCCACGCAGGGACTAACGAAAGACAAGTCCACGCAGGGACTAAGGAAAGACAAGTCCACGCAGGGACTAAGAAAAACAAGTCCACGCAGGGACTAAGTACTTAGATAAATGTCCACGTAGGGACTTGATTGAAATAAGGAAATACAACAATACATATAGGGATTTATTGATCCCTCTTCTTCTTCTTTCCTTTTAGTAAGCTTGCTAGGCCCTTGAGAAATCCCCGGTTGTTCCTACGCTCTTCTTGAAATTCATGTTCCACCCGACTTAGCCTTTGGAGGATTTCCTCCTGTTCCGGTGGGGAAAACCGTGGTGGCTGTGGCTGCTGCTGAACTGGAGGTCGAGCAGGTATTTGATACCCATGAGCTGGGTATCCCAATCCCCAGGGGGCGCCATATGGTCCTTCAGGATGAAGGGCGTTGTAGTTTGCCGCTACAAGGTATGGGTCGGCTTCAGCATAGTTGTAGTTAGTGTGGGCCGGCTGCTCAAAGGGATTATACGCCGTTGAACCGGCGTATGTAGGAATTGGATTACCAAATCCCAATGGTGGCGGCGCGATAGGTGCAGAATCTATCTCTGAAACTGGATTTGAAGGCCCACCCATTTGTGGGTCTTCATGCAGTGGCGGATAGTGACTGCCACTTGAGTGTTGGGGGGTGCTGAAGTGAAAACCCCCTTCCCGCACGGACATCCGTGCGCCTGTTCTTTTACGCCTTGGTGGTTCTGGAGGTGCTTGATGAACTGGCGGCGGCGGCGGTGGTGGCGTGATTGCCACGAAACGCGAATCCTCGGAGGGATCCTGCTACTGTGGGTTATGAGAGGGAGTAAAATACCACTCATATTGGGCGAATCTCGCCTGGTAGCTATCTGGACCATGGTATGGTGATCCATGGAAGGACGACCCATCAGAGATCTCGATGGGGTGGTTGGGGGTCCTGGTTGCAGGCTCGACGGGATCCGTGTCCTCGTCCATGTCCATTGCATGGTCTCCCGAGAAATGGTCTTCAGGTCCTAGTGGGTTAAAACCCACTGGTTCTTCAATATAGTTTGCCGGGTTGAACCGGCCCTGGAAGACAGGAGTGGGGTCGCCAAAGGAATGGTGCGAAATGGACCGCTGCAACGGCAAGAAGGGGTGGCGTGAGTCTTCGGGCTCATTCTCTGATTACGGCCCAAAGGAGTGACGAAAAGGAGGCGTTGAGCTAAGCGAGACAGATCGCCTAGCGGGCTCCAAATAGGTCCTCCAGTTTCCTTGAGGATCGGTACTCATGGTAGCAGAAGGAGTTCACCGGTGTGAAGGCTCGGCTTCGTGATCGTTGGGGGCGTTGATTGGCCCCTTACCTCGTCCTCCTCTTCGGAACCTCGGTGGCATATTCCCTGTCGAAACAAATGAAGGAAACAACAAGAAAAATAAAGGACAAAATAAAACAAATTAGGATTTTTCCTAAGTTCTTTGTCTAAACTCGGAAGTCGAGGAATGTGCAAACTGTGTCATTGAGATTAAACATAAAAAGGCTAGTGTTTAATTCACTCAATGTTGGCTCTGATACCAACCTGTCACACCCCAATATTTCCACGTATTACCGGTGGGCCCGGTGGGGAGTATCGTGACGTAGTTGATATCATCATGGTCAAACAACACAATTTAAATGCACAGCGGAAGCAAAAGATATGAATCACATTACAAACCAAATAAATAGTAATATCAAAGTATTACAACGGACTGTAAAGGATCTACAGGCGGATCAAAAGATAAATAAGATCATTGTTCAACAGACTTTAACATCTAGAGCTTGCGAGACTTGATTATTGATGCCTGGACTAGCCAGCCTATTTCGTATAGTACCTGCACTTAGCCTTTTTGGAAAATACGTCAGTTTACACTGGTAAATACAATTAACTGACTAATTTTGAAAAGAGTTTAAGAAAATTGAATTGAATGCACCAGGCACAAATAATCTTTTATAACTTGGGATAATTATTTAAAAATAAACTTGTATACAGTTTTACATGTTTGTCGTCCATTTAGGACCCGGTTAGAAGAGCCGGTTTAACAAGATTAATAGACACACCACTTGGTATAATACCCACAAGAAGATACCCTTCTCGTGGACTACCTTTTTACATACGCAACTGTCAGGTGTATGCCTACACCCCATGCTTAAGTCGTGGCCATTTCTAACGAATGAGCCGAGGATATCCAGGACACGGTCATTAACCCCCCAAAGGTATTGCATCAAACAAGACAGAATAAAACGGGTTATGCATCTTTTTTATCAATATTTGATTGTACGACTTCATACCCGACCAAGCGGTATATTATAATACCGTACCCCAAGCCCGTATAGGGAAAATAAGTTAAAGTATTTACCTGAGCAAAGTATAACTCACAAAAAGCAAGTGCACGTAGCTTTTACCGGGCTCCTAATCTGGAACGAAGGTTTTAATAACCTATTAGATTCCTAACGGATCTTAATTAAGCTTAAACTTAGACCGGTTAGTTTTAAAGAAATGTATACGGTTCAAGACGCAAGATTAAGCGAAGACCGGATTAGAATGTGATTTAGTCCTGACAAGTTTGAAGACTTGTATAATATGGGTAAACTAAACACATTCTAGATTTTGAGGTGAAAATGATAAGGTTTGACCCGTTTCGGTCGATTTATGCAAACTAGTTACATAAACCGAACCGGAAGCGAATAACGCATAACGGGTAACCAAATGAGTCATGAACAGGTTTCCTAAGTTAATATACTTTAAATATGTTGTGATATCAGTAGGATACCTTTCATTATGCCCAAAACGAGTTTAATCTCAAATTAAGCCCCGTAGGGGTATTTTGGTCATTTTAAAGATTATAAAAGAGATTAAATGTAATTCAGAGGTTTAGGTCTGAAATAATCAGTAAAACTACTTAATTTAATAAGTTATATCAGTTGGAGATAAGTCTTATATGACAAGAATGGTTTTAACCCATACTACGCGTTTAAACGCATAAAAAGTCGTTTTAAGCGATTTCCGGGTTAGAATAGGAATCTGAATTTCCTGATCAGTTTATAAAGTTCAAAATACTTCATTTATCATATAAAATCAGTATCCAAAGATTTGGTATCAAATTGTTATGTAAAACTCATTTTATAAGCAAAAAGGGTATAATCGGCAATAACCGAATCAAGGCAATAACCCTATGTTATGATCAGTTTAAAAATAATTAAAAATCTTCAAAAATCCCAGAATATTATTTTACATCAGTGGGTAAAAGGTTTGGTGTCAAGAATTGGGTTTAGATAGGCTTTATGCTAATTGCGCCGTTTAATTAAATAAAAAACTTTCTAATTACGCTATTGAGCATAACTCCTAATCTAGACCTCAAACTGAGGTGAAATTTTAGGGACATGTTTATAAATCAGTAACAAAGATTATTGTCCTCTCACATTTACAAAAATCTTGTTTTATGGTTAAAAGGGCATTATGGTCAACATTAAGCAATTAACGGAAACGTGTAAATGAATCGGACAATCAACGAGCCATTCACAGAGGGTTATACTATCATATAACCTGGTCCTAATGAAGCTCTACAGCATTTTTAAATCATGCTAATATGGGTCAGAACTGAAAGTCAAAGCAGTGGTCAATTTATGCGACTTTCGGTTCCGAACCGGTCCTAAACTGAAAATTGTCGGGTCGGACATGCTTAGACATGTTCTTGCATTGATTACCAAGTTATATGAGTGGTAAAACAGGTTACACGTCTTCTACATTGCTAATTATGTGTTAATTCGAAAATTATGTTTCTGTTGACTTTTTATAACTAACTTTGACCCGACAAATGACTTAGTTAGAGCGGGAATCAGAGGGTGCCCTTTTAAGGGTTTAATGCCCACATAATTAGCAACTTATAACTACTTTTAGTTTGACTAATCACCGGACCATTAGTGATTAATCGTTAAGTCAAACCTTAATTACGACGGTTTGACTTTAAGCTAATAAACTAAGTAAAACATGATTAAGGAAGGCTAAGGACACTTACCAAAGTCCTAAGTACGACTAGAGATGATTAGGGACTGATCTTGAACTCCAAAAATCTCCAGAAGTTGAGTTTGAATGAATGATCAAAAGTTGCAACAATGAGGGTCTTTATATAGTGATCTTGATTGATCAAGATGGTGCCAAACAAGTCTAGACATGTTCCCTGATGTATACAAGTGTCCCTAGTGCCTAAAAACATGTTTTTGCATCCCATGGTATTGAAAACAAGTGATATAAGTCGGTTAAACGGGCTGGACAGACAGCTGTGGGTGTTTTCTGATGCTGGGGGGTTCAGGCGGCCCGCGTAAGAGTCCCCTGATGTCTTACGCGGCCCGTGTGGGTGGTCAGGACCTACCACACAAGTTTCAACAATTGCATTTTGGCCCCCGGTCCTTTTAAAAGTTGTTTTAACTTCTTGTTTTGCACTTTGAGCCCTCTAAATTGATTTCTAAGGACTCCAAGACATAACCAATCTTTCTGAACTCCTTGGTCACTTTATGGTCACCCGAAAAGCCTTAGCTTTCAACGTTTACGCTTTTAACCCCTCGCATACGAATGTTAGCATAACTTTCTCATACGGAAACGAAACCTTGTGAAATTTTTATCACTTATTCTAGTGAGCATAATTAATCATTACAAAGCTTCGGATTTGTTAAAAGGTCACTCAGAGGTATACTTTAAACATGTTGACACATTTAACCCCTGTAGTTTGTAATCTCTTGCTTTCTTCCACAATTAGTTTCGTGTGATACATAATTCATTCGTTTAAGGGTATAAACATCGTGTAGGGTTATTGCAAGGTATATTTATCCGATGTTGACATTTTAAATCCTTTTACACACGTAAATTCTTTGTTTGTCAACTTTAGTCCTTTTAACTTAACCCTTTACATGTTTAAAGCTTATGACACGTGTCGATAGTATATTGGACATGAAATTATGAGGTGTTACATTGACGTGCCCCCTCTTGCCACAGTTATCATATTTTCCATATTTACATCGCCCGACATGATAACGTAGGCAATTGTCGCACTTAGGTAGGATACCCAGGTACTCTTTTCCCTTTTTTGGCCTTCTTCTTGTTACTCGCCCGAGTACCCTTCTTGAAATTCGCGAACTTCTTCTTGTTATCTCCAGATGGCTCCACAGGAGTTTCCTTATTCTCCTCCGAGGTGGAAAATTTTCCCAGCCTAACCGCTTCTTCAGTGAGCGCCACACTTAAATCGATAGCATCGGTAATCATCGGAGGTTTAGATGTTGTCACCATGCTTAGAATCGGAGGTGCCAATCCCCAGATGGAACGTTCGATCCTCTTAAACTCTAGTTCCACCATTCTTGGAGCAACTTGTGATAAATCGTGAAATCTCTGCACATACTCGGCTATCTTTGGACCTTCCATTTTCAAGTTCCAGAATTCAGTTTCCAACTTCTGGACTTCTGCCCTTGAGCAATATCTCTTACGCATCAGCTCTTTCAGTCCGTCCCAAGTCAAAGCATATGCAGCAGTCTCGCCTAACGTCTGAACCTGAAGGTTCCACCATGACAGAGCCCCATCTTGAAAGAGTCCAGATATGTACATGACCTGATGCTCTGGGGCGCATTTGCTCAAACACAAAACAGAATCTGTGTTTGCAGCTCTCATTTTTAATGAGAGTATTAAATTCTTTGTTAATAACATTATTCTCTTAACATCTGTTTACTAACCTTTGTAATTTCTGTTGACTGACCTTTTTAACATAGGTTGATTAACATCTGATACTTACTATCTATCCATCTGGCAAGCTCTGTTGGAGATAATGGATAACAGTTTTTAGTAAAGTCTGTTGAAAAGCAACATAGGTTTTTAATAGTTAATAGATAACATTGGTTTGCTATCAACATAATGGAATTGCTGTTGAATAAACCTATTGACCATTAGTTTATATCAATTTTGTAAGTCTGTACTAATTATTTTTTTACTCTCTGTCAATATGTGTTATGCATGGTTTTCTAAGAAACGACTCGTGTTTGCACACGGGTCTTACCGCTAGTACTATATAATAAAAGAACCCAATGAAGGGACACTTGTCATTATTCTAGACCATCCTTAATTATAGATAATTATTATTTAATTTATATTATTAAATATTAATTAAATTAATATAAATCTTATCAACTCTAAATCATTGGAGTAAATTGTCAAAATCGTCCTTGAGGTTTGGGCATGTTTGCCATTTGCATCCAAAACAATTTTTTTTATACCATTTAGTCCTTCACTTTTGGGATTTTTTGCTATTTTCATCCAAACTTTTGATTTTTTTTTTGTTTTTTGCCAAAATCATCAATGAGATTTGGGATTTTTTGCCATTTTCATCCAAATGTTTGATAAAAAAATAAAGCAAATTAGACGTTTGGATGAAAATGACAAAAAATCCGAAAACTGAATGACTATATGGTACAAAAAATTGTTTTGGATGAAAATGACACACATGCCCAAACCTTAGTGACGATTTTGGTAATTTACTCAAATCATTGGCATAAACTTAACTTCAAATCGTAAAGTCTTATCTAAACTAAAAAGCATTGTTCAAGTAGATAAAAATGCATATTATTTATTATTAATGTTATTATTGTTAACTATGAGAAATTATATTAACTTATTAATCAAACCAAAAATTTTAAATAGTATTAACCTAATTTAAAAAATAACAAAAAATCCATTTTGATTTAGAAAGATTTTTTTAACAATAGATAAACCCGTGTAATGCACAGGGTTTTTAAAGATATAACATTTTTTTACTATTTGCTATATAAAATTAAATTTATCCAACCCGTACAATACACAAAGTTTTTTTTAAATATATCTTTTTATTATTTAGTATATAAAATTACATTTCTTCCACCCGTGAATACACAAGTTTTTTTAAATATAACTTTTTTATTGTTTGGTATATAAAATTACTTTTATTCAACCCGCACAATACACGAGGTTCTTAAAGATATAATTTTTTTTTATTATTTAACATATAAAATTATATTTACTTAACACGTGTAATAAATGAGATTTTTAAAAATATATTGTTTTTTATTTAGTATATAAAATTATATTTATTAAACCCGTGTAATACACAGGGTTCTAAGCTAGTATCATATATTCATCTACATTTCTAACGATCTTTTTTTAATAGCTTTAATTTAATTTCTAACAACTTGAAAATGGATATTGTATTGTTTACAATAATTAAAATTACCATATTTCATACTCATCCCAAACCTATAATCTTATCTATATATATATATATATTAATAAATGAGATGATTTGGGCTATGTGTCCTTAAATGGTGAAGCCATTTTGATGATGTGGCATCCATTGGTTTAGTGAACCTTGATTTTGGGAGGGAAGTTGTGTAATTCTAAATACACAAACGAAATTTATAAAAACACAAACCAAAACCTTAGTTGGACGCGGGATCCGTTTTTACAATGGGGCGACCCGATGTCAAATGGATCATATATGTTGACAAACCCTAAAGCTTCACAACCACACTTCTCAAAACACACACAATTCATCCTACCAAAAATCTCTGAAACCCTAAATCCCTCTAGATGTTTCTGTGAAATCGATCTTCCATATGATCCAATCCATCTTCTTTTATTCAAGTTACACCTTTCTCTCAATCGGCAAAAGTTTCCATCATGAAATCAATCATTGATATCTTTGCAGATTTGCAGATAATATGCCCTAATTTTGTGCCTTTATTATCCGAACTTGATAGGTCTTCAAATATTTCACATCAGCCGTGTGTTGTCGTGATTCCATATACATCGATGGGTATGATTTTCGTATATGCAATGTTTGTTTTTCTTTTATGGATGTGGTTTTCGTATATGCAATCTTTGTTGCCGTGTGTTTCCATGATTCTGTATACATCGATTTGTTTCTGATTTCCCCCTTATTTTGGGGATTTTTTGTTACTATCAGAAACCCTAAACATATTTTTGTTTGTGCGTATTTTGTTCTTATCCTAAACCCTAACTGTATATATGTTGGTGCGTAATGGTAGGATTTATTATGTTCTGTGATTGTGTGATACCATCAATTGAGTCGAAATGCTTCGTCTCCTGAAGACGGTTGTCTTCATCTTTGGTTGCCACTGTTACTGTTTAGGGGTTTTAATACCTTATTTTCTCTTCGCATAACTCATTTGTTGCTTTTAAAATTGTGCATGTAAGGTGTTTGACGAAATGCTTTGATGGCTTTCTTTTTGTTAAAGATGGTAAATTGCATCAAGGTTATGGTTGTCGCTGTTTACCACCATGGATTATACTATGGGTTGTTTTAGTTGGCTCCATTGTCAACTTTCTTTCAAAGCATGCGTTAGATAACAAATTGTACATAAAGTGTTCGCTGAAATGTTTTTGTGATTCACACTCTGCCTATGATTCTGAACCCTAGGTCAGTGGTTAGTGTACAATTATCTTCGACATGAGGCCGTGATGAATGTTTTGATGCAATTCAGAATGGGGTAACGCTTAAACCTTGGCATGGAAAATTCGGAGGATGGCAGGTGCTTTCCTGCAACCTCCATTGCAGCCATGGTGTGGTGACCCCTTTGCACACTCTGAGCCTACTTTATATGATTTATGAATGCTCACGGTTTTCTCTTAACTGGTTACGGTGGTGGACAACCAATTAGCAAGTCTCAGTTTTAATGTTTACAACTCTGTTCGTGTTCTATTGTTGGTAATTTTACACAGCTTTTGTTAAGTTTATTGTTGGGCTTGCATACAATGTCGTGTACCGCTTTTTTGCTATGAAACTTTGGCATGGGAAACATCACTGAGGAAAACGATTATGCTTATAGGTTATTTATGTCGATTTATGATGAAGAAACTTCAAAGCTGAATATTTAAGTAATCAAATCAGGTTTATTTTCTTGATAATTCGACATGTTAGGTTACAATTTTCTCGTTTAAGAATCTCAATGAATGATGGCAGGTTTAACCCTCTTAAAGAATAGGTAGAGGCGGTGACCGGAGGGTCGCCACCGGATTCAGTCCGTCCTGATGGCGGTGATTTCCAGACCCTGTTATGATGTTGGCTTACTACCTGGTATGGCAACTTTGGTTGCAACGGTAGCACCATTGAGCGGTTTGAATGACGATGATGATCTTTCAGATCTGAGTCAATTTGTTTTCATTTTTGGTTTGTTTCCTCTCTAAGATTTATTAGATGGTTGTGTTAGTAGTGGTGGTCATGCTGTTGTTGGTCGTGATATTGGTGGCTGTGTTAACAATAGCTGTTAAAAGGCGGGCTTTTTATGTTTGTGTTGAATAGTATAGATTGTGTATATGTTGCTTTAATGGCGATTTGAAACATTGCCCGGAGATGATGGTGGCTTGCTACTAGGCGTGGCAACTCCGTTTGCAGCTGTAGTAGAGTTGAGCCGTATTTTGTACGATCGATGATGAAGTGCCATTCTGAGCATCTTCACTTTGTCACGAGTCGAATGGTTTTGTAACTTATATATATAGTCCTTAAAATGCAGTTTTAAAGGCAGCAAATGTGTACACAACACAAATGTGGTCTCCTTTTGTTATCCAATTTTCTTTCTTTCTCCCACTTTTCTAAAGCTATTTTTTGGTTCCTGTTGGTTTTTGATGGTTATTGTAATCTTTGATGAGGGCCATTTCTCCGATGATCCATCGACGACCACTGTCTCCTTGCGGTCTTCAAGTTTAAAGTCGACCCAACTTCAAAAAAAGGTATTTAATTTCTTCTTTTGGTCAATCTGCATATGGGTTATTCTTATTTTTGGTATATGTTTGATTATATGTGGTTTAGGCCATGGTGACGAACGCAAACCCCAACCGCGCCCTTCGATGATGACGACTATGGTTCCGGCGACTGTTCCGAAAAAAAAAATCAGATTTTGGTTATATAAGTCTTTATAACACATGATCTTATTGTTGTACGCTACCTTAATCTTGGACTTAGATTACCAACTATTAGTTTGAAAGGTACCTTTTTAAGTTTATTTAGATAAAGATTTTTTGTCATATATGTGCCAACTTTGGGGCTTTTATTGTATTTCATTTTTTTTGTTTTATAGGGTTAAACCGCTCACGTGGGTCTATGCATTTTTCTTTGAGTGGTCATCGGTTCATTGAATCAGGTTTACCTCTTTCCTTCAGTATGCTACTTATTCCAGGTGGTCGGGTGAGGTTGTGAACTAAAGGCACTTATAAATTGATCCTACATAACTGTTTGTTTAGGTTTTTTTAGGTATGATGTCTTTACTTTAGTGGATTGTTGATTGCTTGAAATTGCTGGATGGCCACAACCGTGAGACAGCAAGCTCGAACTAACAGAAACGGCCTCTGGTAGGATATAACACCTCTTACAACAACATACATAACACACTTTTCTTATGAATAACCTGAAACTGCTATGAGCCTATTAGCATAACTTTATGATTTTGTTATTTGGAAACTACCTATTAGATAAAATCAACCTCAACGTATAAAAAGAATTACTTGATTTTGGGGTCAATTATGGTCGGCTTCTGGGGTCAATTTTTTCTAAGAAGAGTTGTTTCATTTCTACAGAGATCTTCACTTTTTGTATTCATTCGTTAAGTTGTCAACTTTGCCAGTGCTCTTATAATGGGTAAGTTTCTACATCCACTTTGCTATTTGTGCTTGAGAAGATGTAGGGTTATGAAGTTGGATCAATATATGTAGGGGTCATTGGTGTGGACAGAAGCATCAGGATGATCCATAACCATGAGTGAATGGGCTTTCATGAGTTTTGAGAGCTGCCAATAGTTTTAGAATACATGTCATGTGATTTGTGTGAAAACTGTGTTGGGTGCTTTATTCGTGGACAGTACCGTTGCTGCAAATAATGTACAGAGATAGGACATAAGTCAAACCTGTGAAGATTTCGTTTTGAAGAAGTGCATATAAAATCAGATAAAAGTTTGGGATCAGGTATGGATGTCTACAACACTTAATAGATTTATATTTGTAAAACTTAACATAAATGTATTTAACATAAATGTATTTAACATAAATGTTATGGAGGAACCACAATGATCAATGTGCTAAACCTAAAGTGAAAGTCTATGAGTTTAAGTTCTAAAAGGTGGAATAAATAACATATGTATTTATATCGACACAAGTAAAGGAATTTATTTGGAAATAACATATGAATTATATAAACACAAGTAAAGGAATTTTAGCTATATCATTTTAGTACAGTTGGTGTTATACTTTTATTACTAAAAATATATCATCAATGTAATTTTGGTGCTATCACAAGTTTTTTTATTGTTTTTTACAACTTATTCTAATGGTTGGTTTTATTGAAGTGTAATATATATATTCAAAGTTTAAAGTTTAATATGAGAAATGAATAATTAATATACTTCTATTTATTACTATGCAAATTTTATTTATATGGTCTTCATTCTGATTACTCTGCAGGTTTTATTTACAAGCATAGATGGGTCTTCATTCTTATTACTCTGTAATTTTTACTTACAAGCACAAATGGGTCTTTATTCTGATTACTCTGCTATTTTTATGCAATTTTTATAGCCACAAATGGGTCAAAACTGATCCACTGAACCCGGTCTTGCCATTTTTGAGCTGCAACATGGTCAAATAATAACGGACATTGATCTCCGAGGGTTCATGATCCAACTGTTGTTTAGGGATCAAAGTAGGTCTCTCATGAGGTTAACTGCAACTTATAGTTTTTAATAGGTCATTGTATTCTTTAAAAAATTAGAATCAAGGTTAGATTTTGTTGGTCATAGGTCCGATTGCATGTCACATTCTGTAGGTAGTAAGCCAAATTAATTTCTTAATGTGTAATTATCATCCACCTACAAAGGCAAGAATGCGATCTTGAACCATCTGACAAAGGGTATTGAATGATTGGTTTAGCACGACGCATGTGATTTTTAGTGATGAAAGTGATCTAGGAGGTTAAGATGATGTGGCTTCTATGGATAACGAATACAACATTGCAATTTAAATTTTGTTCATCAACTCCGTTTTTCTGAACTATTCTGTTAAAAAACCAATATAACAGGATTTTTATTCCTTTTTTTACGACAGCTATGTGATAGGTGGTGCCCCGCAAGACAAGCCATCTGCTAAAAGGGTACGTATATTCCTAAGCCTGACAAAACAAGTCATTTTAAAAAAGTTTCAATTTGGTTCGGGTCAAAAGGGGTTTTGATAATTATCGTTATATAGTAAAATACCTATCTATTTGTTTTGATAATAATCCGACATGAACAACATTAATTCAAATCCTTTCTAGTTGACAGGTTGATTTACCTAGAGGTCTGAAAACAGATCGGGTTGACGTCTCATTGCAGCCTGAAGAGTTAGAGCTCACGGAGAATGTGTTGCCATCAAAGTGAGTCTTGCCCTGTCACCGACATAAAATCACAATAAAACATAAACTTGATGTTTACTTATTAATCTTTGTGAGCTTTTTTAGATACGAGGAGACCCGGAAGGAAGAGAAGCGCCTTAGCCAACGGGAGGACTTCAGTGACATGGTTGCCGAGGTGTGTGCATCATATTTTTACTTTATTTCATTTGAAATATATATATATTTTTTAAATGATGATGAACGCTTAACTCTGTTGGGATTACTGTGTTTGGAGAATGAAAAGAAGAGGAAGCGAAGGATGCATGAGAAAGATAGCAAGTCGAAGAAAAAGGATTTTAAGTTTTAGAAAGCTCATTTTCTCTTTGGATTGTAAAAGATGTGTGGAGTATAATGCGTGGGTCATGAATGTACGTTCTGCTCGAGACATTTTAGGAAAACAAAGGTGCATTGGATCTGTATAAACATGTACTACTTTATACCCCATCAGTCAGTTTAAGGAGCATTTGAGTTTGCTTTTTAAAGCTATTAAATGTATCTTGAAGTAATCGAATTATGCCTTTTGAAATAATCGGACTATATGCTTCTACAATCAGATTATGTGCTTTGATTATCACTTGAATTAAAACACAAAACTGATAAATCTGTTTTAGTATAAAAAAAAAAGATCATATAATGTATGTCCTGTTGTAGTTGCATATATCACATATGGCATCAAGTTTTTTTTGTTTTTTGTTTTGTTTCTGACAGCATTTTGATAAGGTTGAACCATGGGTGACAATTGCATTGACCAACAAATGCCTTATGTACTTTCTTTAATTTTGTTTATAGAGATTTCAATGTGATGGTATTTTTGTTGTTTCCTCTATTAATTTCTCTATATAATATAGAATAGAGGCTCCAACGTAAATGCTCTAAATATACATGTGTACTTTACATTCTTACTTTTGTATGTTTTTATGGCTCTTTATAACAAGAAAGTTTAAGAAACCGAATTAAAAATTTATGATGGAGAAAAGGGAAAGAGGATACTTTAGAGCTAAAAGAGTAGAATTTTATTTAATTTGATTTTTCTTCGATAGCTCGCATTCGTTATCTTTTTTTTTTAAGTTGAATACGCAACTCGAAGTAATTTTTTTCTCCATGGTTCTCTATAAACTTTGTTAAAAATAGTTTTATTCAAGATAATAGCGTGATGAACCAAGTTAAATCGATACTGACATCACTATCGGTATTGTTATAATCGGAACCTATATCAGTATTCGTTTTATAATCAGTATTGTTATTGTTATTTCATTTATACATTTATGATTAGTTTAAATTAAATTTTCCTACCCGGAAAGTTTCCGGGTTATAACCTAGTAACCAAATATATTATATCCGATTATACCCGCTGACCGCAGTGAGTATTTCACCTTTAATCTTGGACGATTTTGGTTTTGTTGAATTTCTGTCGTTCCTATATTAATAATGATATATATGGTCAAGTAAAATGTTTTTACATTATTTAAAGTCTATGTTTTCACAATTTCCGTTCTGATTATATATGGTCAAGTAAAATGTTTTTATATTATTTAAAGTCTAAGTCTATGTTTTCACAATTTCAGTTCTGATTTAAACCGACACATTTCCATCTTGTGGTATAATTTTTCTTTAATTCCCACACAAAAGACAAGGAACCCAATAAAGCAAAAGACTAATTTAAATGATTCTTTTAGCATGATTGGTAGTGATTTGGTTATAGCCTTAATTTCTAATTAAAAAATAATCAACTTTTTTTATTAGTAATAAAACCATCGGAGATTTTTATATATTAATTATAACTAGTATTTAGCCCCTGCGTTGCAGGGCGAGGGGCGTAAATCCGCGCTACAATTGTTGGGGGAGGAGGCATAAAATCATGTTATGTAGCCAAGCAACGGCGACTAAAACAGAGAAAAATAGTAAAACAAAAACACGAATTTAGAACACCAAATTACTTACATAACGTAAAAAGTATACGAACTCAAATGTATACTTACACCTATTAGAAAGTTGATGGAGATCAAAGTATGTATTAAGTTTTTAGAAAGCTTAAAACAAAAGTAACCCAACTTCAAAACTTAAGAGAAAAGAAAAACAAACTTACATTAAAAGGAAAAAAAGTTTGGGGACCATTTCTTACCACCAACCAAGTTTTGATGGCAAAACTACAAAACCAGAAAAGTAGACTGTTGCAAAGCCATGTTGTGGTTTGATATATTAAATACAGTTAAATGTCATTTTAGTTCTTATAGTTTGGGTCATTTTGTCAGTTTAGTTCAAAGTTTCATTTTTCGCTTTTGCGTACAAAAGTGTTTCATTGGTTCCATTTTAGTCTACTAGATTAACTTCATCCATTTTTTTTGTTAACGAGAAGAGCAATTCTGCCATTTTATATGGTCGAATTGCCCTTATAGTTAACAGAATTACAAATAAAATGACCGAATTGCCTTTCTTATTAACAGAAAAAATGAATAAAGTTAACACAGTGGACTAAAATGGCAATGGTGAAATCTTTTTTGACCCACATACGAAAAGTGAAACATTTGGACTAAAATGACAAAACGATCCAAACCACTGGAAAATATATTTTGCGAATGGAACTACAATAGATATTCACCACCGCCACCACATGTGAAATAATATAACCTGAAAGATCAACCGGATTGTATTCCAAAAGGTCCGATAAAAACAATATAAACCGGTTATTTAACCGGGTGTTCGTAATTAATATGTCTCGATTATTAAAATGCTAAGAAAAATGGTTTAAGAGGTTGAAATTGTTGAGCCAAATGATGAACTAAATAATGCAAATGTGGGTCAAGTGAAAAGCAAATGATGAATGAGATGGATATAACTACATCATAATTGATGCGACAGTTTTATATTATGCTTTTCACATTGGCATAAAAGAACAAGTGATTTTTATTGATTTCATAATACATGATTACAATTATTATTCCTCTATATATACTTGTTGAAAGTAACGACAAAACTTAAGTTCATGACTACACTACATTTGGTTACAAATTTATTAGTAAATAGTTACTTGTTTAATTGCTATGTTGACTAGTCATCTAGTTAATGTCCTATCTCCTATAAAGTACTTTGATGTCTAGTTGAAGTGATGTTCAACACCCTCCTTGTTTCAAAAATTGTTTTGTTAGGGTGAAAGGAGTGGGTGCGAGGAGTGATGCGACATGGAACACCGCCGCCATCAACCAAGTCATCGCATGGGGAGTGAATTCGGGGAGTGTTCACTGCACAAGGGTAGAGGAGGGAGGAGGAGAGAGGGGGTGTATAGTGGGTCTCACTCTCTTCCTATTAATCATACATTTTTCTTTTTTTCAAAACAATGGTTACCATCCCTTGTGATTAAGGGCAAGGGGGAGTTGAGAGAAAAGTTAATATGGCAAGAAATCATTAGTGAGAAGTTACCCTCAAGAGATGACACTCCTCTCACCCTTATATTCTCCACAATTTGTTAACACATCTACAACATGTTGACTTGTGTTGCATTATTGTAACTCGCCTATCCCTTTTGCAATAACAACGTGTTATGTTCTTTAATGAATCGTTGGATTGTTATTATAGAAAAACAACTGAGTTGTGTCTTCTTGACCTTGGTCAAAGTATTATAGTAGCCTTTTTATTAGGGAAGGCAATGGGTCAGGTTTGGGACAAGTTTAGGTAATCCCAACCTCAAACCCGGTTAGATAAGTTTGTCCCAAACCCGTCGGGTTTCTAGCAGGTAAATACCATCGGGTATTGGGTACATCTGCGGGTTTCGGATAAACCTATTAATTTAAAAAAAATTACCTGTCGGGTATATGCGACCCAAAACCCATCGAGTATAGTTACTAATCAGTTACATTAAGTATTATCACTATAAAAATATATCAAATAATTACAATGTATATCGAAAAAATACATATATGTATAAAGGTAGAGGATCCTGTAAAAAGTGCTCAAAGTGTGAGAAATGTATTATAACCATATATATAATACTATATAACACTATATAAACACCGTATAACAATATGTAACACCATATAATACTATGTAACAATATATATCATTATATAACAAATATAACACTATAGGTTGTCTGATAGCATGTCTATGATAGATGTATAGTGTTATATTTGTTATATAATGATATATAGTGTTACATAGTGTTATATGGTATTATATAGTGTTACATATTGTTATACGGTGTTTATATGATTTTATATAGTATTATATATAGTGTTATAATACACTTCTCACACTTTAGGCCCTTTTTACACTATCCTTACCCTATGTATAAAAATGGATCTATCATATATACATATTTAAAATATAAAAGAAATTATATCGGGTATACAATTGGGTAAACGAATACACTTTATCGGGTAATTGGGTACATCACCAAATCCCAAACCCCCCCAAAAAAAAACTAGTTCGGGTTTACCCATCAAGATCGGTTTTAATTGCCATCCCTACTTCTTAGCAATACAGCTTGACAACTTTGCTACATATAGTGCTTTAGAAAATGTAAAAGGAATAATCACTTGCTTCTTTGAGATCATTGAGATTGCTCTCAATCTAATCATCCACCAATCAGTCAATCACTATCTATAGACTCAATGCTCATGCCTCGATGTCTAATCATCCACTAATCATTAAGTAAGTGCATAGCTTAAAATTCTCCACACATCAATACCAAATTATATACTTGGTAGTAATGCACAAATGCATTATGTATATACCTTGAGTTCTACTAGCTGAAACTGTGTATGGATAACCTCGCACGAGAACAAAATTTAGACCTTGAAGGGGTATGGTCCCAAAAAGTCGCGCAAACCTCCGTAAGGGTTGCGCGCGGGACCATACTCCTTATTCAAAAAGTTTCCTATCTTTAACCTCGCGCGAGTTACACCATGTTCTCCTTTACGTTGCGCGGTTCACAAACAATGGGAAGCTCCATTAACAACACTTAGCATGCCATAAGAATACTCAGTCACCTAAACCCCGCGCGACTTAGTTAACGTGTTGATTATATCATTAGAACATGGGTAAAACATAAACCCTAATTAAATAAATTCAATCATGGATAATAAATCATGTGTACCTGGTTAGCCAGTAACCGCATCAGAGAATGAAGTAGACGTCATGTTCGTCAGATTGATTCGGTTCCCCTTTAGGATGTATGTTCTTGATGGTAGTACCGAGTTCTTTAGGGTTGAAGAACTCGTAGTAATGGAGAGAGAGGAGGGACGATTTTAGTGTGATGTTATGAGGGTCTAACCCTAATCCCTCTCTAATAATCTCCTTATATACACCCAAGGGGAAACCTAATTAGTTAATTAGGGTAATCTGGCCCATCAACAATTACCAACTAATTTATTATAGGTTTTAATATATTTTGATCTATATTATATAAATGATAATGATGGCTACTAGATTAAATATAAATAAATAAATATTTAATCTTACATTCTCCCACTTAGCCGAATAATCATTTATCATGAGTATTAGATAAGTCTGATCAGAAGTTAATACTCATTTTAGCCTTAAACAAGTACTATAGCAGAGAAATACAGCCGTTGAATCATTATGAGACTCAGGACCCCCATTAGTCATACTATAGCCTTAATTTAAAACCTAACAGTTATGATCAAAATACAAACAAGCCCTTTAGCGTTTGATTTGTATTTATAGTTGTCTATATGTCATTACACCGGCAGAACATATGTAAGAGACATACAAAATCAAACTGATGAGGAATATTAAAAGTTAATCATTCTTAGTACGATATGCAGTTGTACATAGTCACCAATAAACCCGTGATTATTATAAGCGCTTACATAATAGTTATGGGTGATAGACTTTTAGTTATAGGATCCTTAAGCATATCATGAATGCATTCGATACAAAGATTTAGTTTCCTCAATTCGTTCATAAACGAATAATTAATTGTGTATCGAAATTCAATGCAGCACCTCTCGAACTGTTACTGTTCAAGGAGACATGGTAGCTGCCTTTATCACAACAAGTCTTCAATATATTAATTATATGGAGTTAATAAAGTCATGAGTCCACTGATAAATTTCCAACAACATTTAGTGACTATATTATGTCGTTATAACTTAGGTTGTTGATATCAGTCCATTATGACTCCTCCATGAGATAGGTTTTGTCTGCTGACATAAAAATATACCCGAAATTACATTTTGTCATCTTTGAATATTACAAAGTTAGAGTAATAAACCAGTTTTATTTCTCACTTCTTCTTTAAAATATAGCCTCTCGTTTCTTTTAAGGATATTGTAATACTCTATTAAATGCTTCACATTAATCTAGACATATCTAGTGTGTTGCAATGTGAGTAATATCTAAACGAGTATAGACTTGAACTTACATAAGGTTTCTAATTAATGAAGCATAAGAAATAATCTCATTTATCCTATTATCCTCTAAAGGAGAGCAGTATTGTTTGTTACATATGTAAGGACCAGTTTAATGTTAAACTTATGGAACGGAAGTAATGTTCCATTTGGTCTATCTCAACATGTTATGATATCTATTATGTAAGAGATATCTCTGAGATCTATTATATCAAAGTTTGTGTTAACAATGCTTTGACTTATGTAACATCTACTTGTCAAAAGAATATCATCTATATAGACAAGTTTATCTTAGTTGCTCCCACTCATCTTGAGGTAGGTACATTATTCCACTTGGTTGTTGATGAAAATAATTGCGTTAAGATTTCATCACATTATGATGTTTGCATTAACCCATACATGGATTTTATTAGCTTACAAATAAAGTGTTCTTTAACCTTCAGTTTGGAACTTTCAGGTTGTTTTATGATCATGTAAATATGTCAGCCATTTGTTAGGGAAATTGTTTTTAATGTTCATCTAATGTAGCTTTAAACTATTATAAGCTACTAGAACAGTGATGATCCTAAAAGAAATCTTTTGTTAGATATATAAGAAAGATTCTTTAATAATATATCTCTTCCTGAGTATAACCTTTGACAATCAATCATGCTTCTTTGTGTCTTAACGTTTATATCAGGATTTGGTTTAGTTATGAACACTCTTAGGTTATTCAATCAAATCCCAAACGTTATGCGAACACATAAAATCAGTTTTACTAGAAAACAGTTTTATTCCATTCAGAAGATTGATTGACACTAATGGCTTAGTTAGAAGAGATAGGATCAATAAACTTTTCCAAAATCCATTTCTACTTCAGTTAGGGAGGTTATGTAATCATCAAAGTTAGTAGGCTTTTAAACTTAGATGACCTCCTGAGTTGATTATTGGGTTTGTTAGAAGTGTCAGTTTTATGGATTAGCTCTTGATTATGTTGCTATCATTTTCAGGATTCTAAGTTTGTAAGAGTTGGTGCAGTATGGTGTACAATAGGTGTAATCGGAGTTAAATTTGGAGTGAAATTTAATAACACTCTTCCCCCCGCCTCTTGTATTCCTTGCAAGTCATAATAAGGACTTTGACTACTCCCACCGACCTTAGAAATCTTTAGGAACTCAACATGCTTAGGGTCAATATTTAACGACCAAACAAATTCTAATAGAGAAAACATATTAATGAACATATTAATGACGTTAGTCATTGTAGTTTCTCTTGTTGAGGATTATGTTAGTTTAGATAAGAAATCTAAGTGTGCCCACAATTAAGCAACAATGAAACTTTTGTAAAAGTAGCTTTAGATTTTAAGGAGACAAGTTATGATAGAACAGTGTCAAGATGGGGCAGTGTCTTGTACAAGAGGTGTAAATTTAGGTAATGTAAAATTTTCACTCCCCCACCTCTTGCAACTATTGCAAGTTATTATTAAGACACTTAATGCTCCCACTGATCTTTAGTATCTCTAGAAATGCTACAAGAGAAGTTTCAATGAGGTACGTGACGTGGGAACCTATCATATATACGTTAGACTTTATTTGATTTCTTTAATGTCCAGATATCATAAGAAACTTTAGGGACATATCTAATAGAAATCTTATTAAGTACATATATGAATAGATTTCTTATAAGACCGTGGGCCATATGCGACAAAATTTAGATACAAGTTGATAGTCTTTTAAATGATAAATGAATTATGTCCGAATATTCCATTTGGAATAAGTTCCACGAATGTCAATGAATGACTTATGATGGACCCATACTTATTCATTAAGCCAAGTAATATTTAGGGCTATAACGTCATGATTTAAAAACACTTAGAATGAGATTAGATAAGAAATCATCCTCATTAACCATGTCATGATTTCTCATGAATTTTGGTTATAATTGATGAAATTTGTAAGTCTCATTTTTCCTTTTGTCAAATTTTTCATTTGCATGATGACAAAAGTTGTGAAAATGTAAAGTATCATCTAGTTTTATCTTAATAATGTTTCAATCCAGATGTTTAGAACAAATAAAATGAGAGTTTAAGGTAAGTGTGACTTTATGTTGACTATGTAAACCTCACAACCTTCATAACATTGCTTATATTATGATACTATATTCTGATTAATACTCAGAATTTATGTACGGTATCGAAAAAAACGTTGTTAGAAGACTGCTTATTATGGTTTTTATAGCCTTAACATTTAACTTTGTCACTAACTCTCATGTTAATTATTTGTTGATTTCTGGTAAGGAAACATTTAAAACTAGAGTCAACTAATCATGTATTAATAGGAATATCTTTAATAAGTGACTATCTAATTAATTCATCCAACTGTTCTTTAGAATAATGGATAGCCTCGTTGCTTATGTCTAGTCGAATGACATAATGATGCATTGAGTTTTTCCCTTTAAGAACCTTAGAGGTGGAATTTACAGTTGTAATTTGTCTATGGGCCTTAGAACAATACTCTTTTAAGGTTTTAAGTGGTTGTAAAGTGAGTAACAACTTATTTTTCCAGCTTCAAACATTTATTTCTTTGTACATATGTTGCATATCAACACACTCATTATACTTTGGTATGTTTGAGTGTTATAGTTGATTTATAAGGCATCAAATTGTACAAGTGAAAATCTTAATATGTAATGTACTGGAAAATGTACTTATTTCCATGCGTAAGCCCTTAACTTTATGGGTCATGGTATTGTACATCATTATGTATTCACATATACCACTTAACTTTATAGTTTAGAATTTTAAAGAAGGCATGCATCTTAGGAGTTCTAGTGATTCTTCCATATATAAGAGATTAGCCTTAGGAAAGACTTAATCTGAAATAACCTTAGTGACAGCATTATGTTAGAGAGTTCTTGATTATCATAAGAGACATCATGTTCGATTTGTCCTAATCATCATGCTCTAATTTTTCTTCTTTACAATCTTTATCAGAAGAGAGCAATAGGATTATCGTGTCTTAAGAAATAATCAAGGATTTAGTTTAAGAGCTAATTCTAATAGAAACTTTAATTAAAGCAAACATTTTAGGTTTAGGAATTAAAGTGGATGAGATATATGTAGAAGTAAATTATAGTGAGTAAAATTATGGGTACTAAGAATAAGACAGACGAAATGATCATAAAATTAATTAAGGATCATTAATATAAGGATCATTATGTGAAGAGATTGTGATATGTCTATTACTAACATCAAAATAATAGACTTAGTAAAATTCTACTTAAACAAAGACAAATCAGCTTTGGCCAGAAGTGTAATCATTTAAGTATGTGTGCAAAGTTATTGTGACAAATCAGCTTTGGCCAGAAATGAGACAATCACTTTAGTTATGCACTTGTCAAGCATGCTAAACATAAATGAATTAAATCAGCTTTGGCCAGAATTAAGACATTTCACGTTTGTAATGCATACTTAACATAGCTTTTATAATACTTGAACAATAAATAGATGCATCAAATCAGCTTTGGCCAGAATTGATACATCAGAAGCTCATTCAAGTTAAGCCATTTTGGTTTTGTAAAAGATTATTTGATCCTTATTAATTAACTAAGTATTTACAAAACCAATCATTCAAGCTAAGTCTTAGTTCACATTAAACAGCCTAAAATAATGAGGTTTCGAGTGAGATCTCGACTCAGTTATGAGGTCTCGAGTGAGATCTCGAGTCAAGTCTCGACTCATCTATAACATTATGAGGTCTCGACTCATTAAGGTCTCGAGTCGCAACCTCGTTGTCCCGAGTCGGAAACATGGTCTCGACTACTGTATTTTATGAGATCTCGACTCATAATGAGGTCTCGAGTCGCAACCACGGTCTCGAGTTGTGATGATTGAAACCCTTAGTCGAAACCTCAGTGGTCTCGAGTCGAAACCTTATGGTCTCGAGTCGAAATCGTGGTCTCGAGTTATAAAGATTGAAACCCTTTATGATTTCGAGTCGCAACCTTGTGGTCTCGAAACTCCTGATTAGCAGCTAATTAGTGTGATAAGTATGAATCAGCTAATTTTAAGGGATTTTGATTATAATTTTTGAAATATCTCTATCTATCCAAGTTAATTATTCGATTATAAATAGAATTATATTTTATTCGAAACTTGGGGATAAAGTTAAACAAATTTAGGAAATATAATCAAAATCTAATTATCACAAAATTAGGTGATATTATAAGAAACATCATAGCGTGAATAAGGCATGTAAATATTCAACATAGTAATAATTAATTATTAAATGCACATATTAAAACTTTGATTCGATGACAAAAAAATGCAATCGATTCCACTAATTCTTAAATGCACACATTCATATGTGAACATGAATTATATGAATACATTTAACGATTGACTGCAATTTAATATTAATAATCATAATGAAGTGCAATACATACAATAATATCTCAAACTTCAAAACCAATACGTACAATAATAATTAATCTGATGTGAGAACTTGTACCATAAATGGCTTAATCGATTTTGATTCTAGAAAACGATTATCATCAAAGATAAAATAATTTTGATTGATTTTAGTTTCCAAACCGATTCATTGAATTCTTTGATTGAATATGATATAATCAACATCTGCTCTGATACCACATGTTGATTATATCATTAGAACATGGGTAAAACATAAACCCTAATTAAATAAATTCAATCATGGATAATAAATCATGTGTACCTGGTTAGCCAGTAACCGCATCAGAGAATGAAGTAGACGTCATGTTCGTCAGATTGATTCGGTTCCCCTTTAGGATGTATGTTCTTGATGGTAGTACCGAGTTCTTTAGGGTTGAAGAACTCGTAGTAATGGAGAGAGAGGAGGGACGATTTTAGTGTGATGTTATGAGGGTCTAACCCTAATCCCTCTCTAATAATCTCCTTATATACACCCAAGGGGAAACCTAATTAGTTAATTAGGGTAATCTGGCCCATCAACAATTACCAACTAATTTATTATAGGTTTTAATATATTTTGATCTATATTATATAAATGATAATGATGGCTACTAGATTAAATATAAATAAATAAATATTTAATCTTACATAACGTGCCCATCAAGACTCGTGCAGGAAAGCAGCGCAAGGCTGCCCCAAATAGTACACAAGGTACAAGCGGCAGAAGAAAAGAGCCAATCAACGTCCCTCTGGCTCTGCTCAATCGTGCTCCACGATCATCTGACTTGCAGGAGACAAAAAGTACTCAAGGACACCTACATGGCACCAATCATAAGGCGGAGACAACTGCCCCACGATCTCCACTCACCTGCTGATGGCAGAAGGGCGGTCAGGCCGACAACGGTGACACGTGGCTCCAATCACATTGCGCCAGCTCCAGAAAGCTCCTAGAAGCCACTAACGGTCGACACCAGTGAGACAAGGAGCATATCCTCCATGTTGTCGCCTTCCGGCCCAAGGCCCATCAGCCCACACCCTCTTACACTACTCCGGCTATAAATAGAGGCCTTACTTCACAGGTTAATTCATTTCATTCCCTCTACTCTCTCATTTAATACTTAATTCTCTCCAAAGCAGTCGCTTATTCTCACGCCGGAGACCGGTTAAGAGGGAAACCCCCACATTCCCCTCTTAACGAGTAACGCTGTTTTGTTTTGCAGATAACCACGGTCATTACAGAGCTCAGGAAACCTTAAAGAAGATTAACCATCATGGTAGAAACATAAACCAAACTGATTAGTCCCTTAATTAGTTCTGTGTTTCTTCATTGGCGCCCACCGATTTTTTCTACAAAACACTTTCATCTTCTTTTTCCTGAGTTTTCGTTGTTTTTTCTTCCTTCGATCATGGCTGGTCAAGGAATCGTTCCCGAGTTCGTTGGTTTCGGTGAAAACCCTAATGCAGCGTTGGGGGAGGGTAATCCAAATGCCCAACCTCAACACATCGAAGAAGTTGGTGAAGTCGAAGTAACCAATACGGGGGGACCGCACGGGAGTATCACCCGCATTACTCAAGCGGTAAACCCAGGAAACAATGGTGCTGGACCTTCAAACCCAACTCCACCTCAGAACATCTCGGCGCTACTAGGGCTACCAGAGGGCGAAACCCCAGCCTTATTGTACGCCAAGCAACTTGCCACCATTAACGAGGCATATCAATCTTTGAGCGCGCAACAAGCAGTCTTAACGGCAGAGCCATCCTTGGTTACACCAACCAGCCCCAGTCATGGGCCGCGCCAGATGCCACCACCGCAAAACGTAAGAAAAGAGTTAACAGACCTCCCCCCACCCGAAGGTTAAGCGTGCAGGACACGCGCGACACACGGGGAGAAACAGAAAGCTACTATGACGATCCGTCGAACTTCCAAAGAGGCCCAGTTCATAGCCGGCTCATGCCGCGCAACATGAACGATGAATGGGAAGATACTGATCCAAATGATCCAACTTGGGAGAACGATGAAGGATCTTCAGTCTTCAATCGTTTACAAAGAAATCACGAGTACTACAAACCGAGACAGCACGTTGGGTACACCGAAGAGGCCGAACAAGACTTTCGCCTCGCCTATCGACCAGCTGAAGCTGTAGAACATTCCAAGTTCATCCCAAAAATCGCGCTCGCGCCGCTCAAAAAAGAGAAGTTACCTCCGACAGTCGGAAAGTTTAACGGATTGACTGATCCCGATTATCACGTCAGAGTTTTCACAAGCGTGGGCTGCTTGGGAGGATGGAATATGCCCATGTGGTGCCATCTGTTTATCCAAACGCTTACCGGGGCTGCTCGTGCCTGGTTCGACAGCCTTCCTCCGGGAAAGATAAAATCGTTGGTAGATTTCAGGACCCAGTTTATGAGTCACTTTAGTCAACAAAGACGATACCAGCGCGACACAGCCGAGGTTGAAGACATCTGGCGCAGAGATAATGAGGGTTTGGAAGATTTCATCACTCGCTTTAACAAAGAGTGTTTGGAAATCGGTGGTGTAAGCGAGCAACTCATGCGCTGCCATTTCAAAAAAGCCATCCGCTGTGATAGCCTAATTAGAACCATCACCGGGAAAGATGGAATGCCCAAGGAATGGGATAAACTCATGGAAGCCGCGAAGATAGTCGCGCAAACTGAAGAGTCACTCGCTAGAAACAACAGTTATCGCTCTGAAGATCGATTTTCTAAAGGGGATCACTCTCGCGACGACAACAGACGTAACAAAGGAAAAAACCATGGGTGGAAGGCCAACCACTCCAGAGGTTATAGTGAACGACCTCGTTATGAAGAACGGTCCCGCTACAAGGAAGACGCGCGAGATACTATCGACCGCATCGGCTATCGAAAAGCAGCCAGAGAGGATAATCGTGAGAAGCATTGGACTCCGCTCATAAAAACACCAAAAGAGGTGCTAATGACGGAAAACCATGATTTTAAGGCTCCAAGTGTCACACCCCCAAAATCCACACGCGGAGTGTCACCGCCTGGAGGCATGACTGACCAGGATCCAGCCACCAATCATATTGAACAAGCATGTAAGTAATTAGAAAATCCAACCAATACAATTGGTGTCCAAACAAAACATAGTTTAAGTTGCAAGCGGAAGCATAATGATTAAATCCAAAACCAAATATAAGTTCAAATGTTTAAATGTTTAACATGGCACACAGTTGTCCATGTCCCACAACGACCACGCCTCCTCGTGCAAGCTCCATAAGTACCTAACGACCTGCAAGGCATGTAACAACGAGTCAACAACAAAGTTGAGCGAGTTCACAGTTGGTGTTCATTGTTAAGTTGTTTCAAAAACCAGGAATTGATTTGTAAGTTGTAAGTTAATCAGTTTACCCTGTTTCCCAAACATATCCATAGTTGGTGGGGGCTTCCCCATGTTAACCACTAGACTCGTTACCATATCGACCACTGACTGAAGTAAGTTGGTGCCCTAGCGTCAATGTCTATCATCATTGACGTGCCCAGATCCATTAGTTCACGCCCGTCCTCTGCGGCATGGTGTGAGGCTTGTCAAACCTAAATAGCGCTATCTAACTAATGACCCGCTCTCCATTGGCCCGGCGATTAAGTCGATATAAAAGGAGGGACTTCATGATAGAGAGTTTTGGTCTAGTATCCGTGTTGTCACCCTTCAGTAAAGAGGGTGTGTACGTAATCCCCAAACCAGGAAATTACGCAGGTTTCAATTATATTCTTATCACGTGTTGTCACCCTTCAAATAAGAGGGTGTGTACGTGATCCAAGCCAGGATATCACGTAGTTTCAGTTTAAATCCTTTACCCATTCCCAACCCTTGGGAATCCCATGCCTTGTGGAAAGTATGAACTCACCTCGGTTTGCTCGGCAGGTATTTCACTTGTTAAAATTCTTTAGTCAATCACGTCCTATTATAGTTACCATGTTTCATTAGGTTCGTATTCGGTTAACGGCACATATACACGTATTCAACACGTAGCACAAACATCACGTATTCATATCAACATGGCATACACATACTGCACATTGAGTTCAATTAGCTATCCACAGTGTGCAATCCAATTTAGTTAGTGGCATAATGCCAGTGTGCGGTTCATGTATTCGTGAGTTAACCTTAGTTATGTGGTCCATACGACTAAATGGATCAGTGCAATTAACCTATACTTTGCACGGCTCAACTTTTATAACGGCCCAAACACAAAACTCTATTGGCCCAATACTCCAATTAATTCATTTAGTGCATCTCATAACAATCAGACATCACCCATCCTAGGATTGAACAAATAAGACAAAAATACTTTTTAAATCAATCAAGAATGGAAACCCAGCTTCCAGTATATGAACCTCCATATTCATGTTTCTGAGTTCTTTTGATAATCACAAAGACAACAAGTTCGCCATACTATATCACCATTATCTACCTTAAAAATATAGAAATCATCCTACAGTATCACAAATATGCATGACCAGGTTGTACATAGAGCATGTTTAGTTGTACATTTAAGAAAACCCATCATAAAGTCATTAAAAACACATATTTACTTATTCAAATAATGAATATCCATACAAACTTTCGATCCATCAAATGCAAACCAATTCTTATTTAATACTAACCCAGCAAATATATTCATCAAGGTCACATAACCTATTATTCATATTTTATCCTTAACTTTTAATCTTAGCATGCATCATTGAGTTGTACGTTGAGCATTCTTGATTGTACACACCATTAATACACAGACTCAAGCATTTGCATTATGAACATATATCACTCTTCACATTAATCATAACTCAAAAACACATTTACGGAGGTCATGATTATCGAAGCATGCTTCTACTCCTAGACGATTACTTAGAACATAAGAATCAATGATCAACAACACATAAAACATATTTATTTCTCATTTAAAATAGGGTTATTGGATTTTATCACCCCCAACTATCGGCCTTTGGCCGTTGCCACCCGCAACTAACACTTTGACCCCTGGCACCCCCAACTTGACTTTTTCTTTGCACTAGCACCACTCAGTTAAATCTGCTCTAACTTGGTTAGTTTTTTGTCCGACGTGGCACCATTTTGCTGATGTGTACATGATTGCTGGCTGGTTATGTGTATATGTGTATAAGCTTCCTCTCTCAGTTATATATATATAACAAACAATGGCACAATGCAGATATTTCTCTCCCTCAATCCCTCTTCTCTCTCATTTCACCTACCACCACCATATGCCGCCGCCGCAGCCACCGTCTTCACCACCACCACCGTCTTCACCACCACCATATGCCACCGCCACCACCTCCCAACTGCAACCACCCCCTTCTTCATCTTTACCAGCACTCAGACGCCCACTCTCTCTCTAAAAACCCACTGCCACCACTCATACGTCATCTGTTAATCTGTTGACGATCGAGATCTGATTGTTTCGGTGACGTTCGGAACCAGAGGATTGTCGTCTTCTTCTACATCGCTCAGTATGGCGCTGTTATCGTCTCCGTCTGCCATTGTTAGGTCAATATTGACTGAAATTGATCGATCGATTAATTGATGAATTGTTGATTGATTGAACGGTTGTTAGTGTTGTGGACAGTTTAAGATGAGAGTGGTGCGGTAGAGTTGGGTTGTCGGCAGGTGTGGATAGTGGTCTCGAGACAAAATTTCGAGACAGAAGTAGGTTGATGAGGGCGGTGGTGGTGGGTTTTGAGGAGGAAAGAGGGTGGCGGTGGTGGGTTTTGAAGAGGAAAGAGGGTGCCGATGGTGGTGGTGGTGGATTTTAAGATCTTGATTTGATTTGAAGATATATGATTTGTAAGTTGGGTTTTGCAAATGATTTGGGATGAAAGATAATGTAGAATCTGTATGTTAGATTTTGTAGGTTGGATTTTGTAGAATGATTTAGAAATTAATTTTAGGATTAGATTTAGGTTTTGTTTTTTTTATTTGTTCTTGTTTGCAGATGATTATTATTAGCTTCTTGAATTTGCAAATGAAATTTGATGATAATCTTTGAATATGTTCTTGATTTTCTGGGTTTTGGATATTCTTGAAGATGATGAACGATGATGACTGAAGATGAACTGTGATTATGATGTTTGAAGATGTTCTTGCTATGAAAATGATGAAATTGATAAGAACATAGGCCCAGATCTTCAAAATAATGAAATTAGAATTTATGATTTGTTATTGTTTTTTTTTAATATTGTAAAGAAGGAGATGAGGTTTAGATACACGTCAGCGCCACGTAATCATCTCCAACTCAGCAAAATGGTGCCACGTCAGACAAAAAACTAACCAAGTTAGAGCAGATTTAACTGAGTGGTGCTAGTGCAAACAAAAAGTCAAGTTGGGGGTGCCGGGGGTCAAAGTGTTAGTTGCGGGTGGCAACGGTCAAAGGCCGATAGTTGGGGGTGATAAAATCCAATAACCCTTTAAAATAAAGATCACGGTCTCTATATAACTCATGGAATGGATATCATTAACATCAAGCAAAACTCTTACGAGTGGTAGTGTTCTAACCTGATTTCGAAGTAGTGTGTGTGTCGGAGGAATGAAACAGAAACGGAGCTCCGAGCCGAGTAAGTGTGGGTTATCGGAGGTGCAGTCGGAGCGTCGCGAGCTACCGGAGGTCGAACGGAGAGCACCGGTGTCACCGGAGTTTTGAACTCGCTGGAGAAGGAGATGGTAGCGGCTATTTCGTTGCAGGGTTTCGGGTAGAGGGGCGGTGAGGAAGACAGCGGGTAGGGTTTGTGAGGGTTAAGACGTGAATTCATGCTACGTAACCTATTAAATACAAGACTTTCATGATGGCGGTTAGTGAAGTGGGCCGCACACAAGGGTTTTGGGCTGGGGGTGGACCGAGAAGAATAAAGGAAAGGGGATTGGGCTGTGGGGTGTTGATTGGGTCGAAATTTACATAGGGGAAAAGGCAGCATATATAATTTGGTGTAATGTGTACTCACATGGGGGTTTAGGGAATTTAGTTTGGGTTAGATTACTTAGGATTAACTAAGATTAACTAATAAAGATTTATATAACATAAATGTAAAATATACACGCTAAGGGTTCGGGCCTCAAAAGTTTCGAGTTATGCGGTTCATATCATGGTTCAAACGGGTCGGGTAGGTTCATCACCAAATGGACTTGGTTTCAACTACCAGTTTGCACACAATAACTAAATGAGTATAAATTTAATTCGTCGAAAGTAGATCAATATATATTTATTCTTAAGGGCGAAACGAACGATTTATACCTCGAAGTTATGGATTGTCACATCATCCCCAAGTTGAAAGAAATTTCGTCCCGAAATTTAGCACGCAGTTACTGAGGAAACTAGATAGGTTGCGTGGTTTTCCTGGGGTGTCACACCAAGGCCTATGACGAACAAAAAAGGGCAAGACCTATGACGGAAAACCATGATTTTATGGACTCCGCTCATAAAAACACCAAAAGAGGTGCTAATGACGGAAAACCATGATTTTAAGGCTCCAAGGCCTATGACGAACAAAAAAGGGCAAGACCCCAACCCGTATTGTGATTTCCACAAGGATACATGCCACTTAACAGATGATTGTTACAGCTTACGTCAAGAGATCGAAAGAGCACTGAAGAGTGGAAAGCTGAGCCACTTGGTGAAAAACGTGCGCAAGGAAACCCGACAGCTCCATCGCCACGATGAGGGAAATCACAAGAAAGTCCGGCGCTTAGAGACCCACATGGTTAATAGACCAAGGTATAGCGCATGAGAAAAAGGCAAGAGACCTTACGAGCCTTCATGGCAAGAACAACAGGTCATTTTCCCGGTGGTGCGCGGGGGTCCTCGAGCCACACGACCCATCGTCATCACCGGTATCATCGGCCATTACGAAACTGAATACATCTTCATTGACCCGGGGAGTACAGCAGACATCATCTATGAATAGTGCTTTAACCAGTTCGATGATGAAGACAAAGCGAGACTTGAACCAGTCGATTATCCACTGTCTGGATTCTGCAATGAGATAGTCTTCCCGCTAGGCCAGATCAGTTTCCCCGTCACACTCTCTGACGGGAAGCATTCAAGAACAACGAACGTTAACTTCATGGTGATGTCTGTTAAATCAAGACATGATGTGTTGATCGGGAGAGAGACCCAAGGTGAGCTGAATATGATAACCTCCACCCCCCACTCAGCGATTGGTTTCCCAACCAAAACGGGGGTGGCAATCATTTATGCAAAGAAAGAAGTGATGTCAACAGAAGAGATACGCCCAACAAAAGCGGCGAAGGTTTCAACAACCGAGCCCGAAAAATGGGTTTTAAATCGCAAATACCCAGAGCAAACGGTAACGATTGGCCACGCAATCTCACCGAACATCAGAACCCGTCTCAAGCAGCTCCTGTTCAAAAACATGGATATCTTCGCCTGGACCCCGGCTGACATGACCGGAGTCCCGCGCGACATTACCGAGCACTGTTTAAACACCTACCCCTCTGTTGAACCGAAAGTCCAAAGAAGGCGCAGCTTAGGGGCAGATAAAACGAAAGCAATGAATGAGCAAGTATGCGAGTTACTCAAAGCCGGCATCCTACGAGAAGTACGTTATCAAAGTTGGGTCACGAACCCTGTAATGGTAGAGAAGTCTAGTGGAGGATGGCGAATGTGTGTCGACTATACCGATCTCAACAAGACATGTCCTAAAGATTGTTATTCTTTGCCTGAGATCGACAAAAAGATAGACTCTCTTGCGCCATACAGATGGAAATGCTTCTTGGATTGCTACAAGGGGTACCATCAAGTTCAAATGAAGCTCGAGGATGAAGACAAGACGGCTTTTCGTACTGATCTTGGGATTTTTTGCTATACAAAGATGCCATTCGGCCTCAAAAACGCTGGCGCCACATACCAGCGCCTGATGGATAAGACCTTCGCGGGAGATATCGGGAAGCACATTGAGGTCTATATTGATGATCTGGGGGTCAAAAGTCCTGAAGAGGACTAAATGTTGAAGGACATCGAGAAAACGTTCAATTCATTGCGCAACGTAAATATGAAGCTGAATCCAGCCAAATGTTCTTTTAGCATGGAAGAAGGGAAGTTTTTAGGCTTCATAGTCACAAACGGTGGCTTTAAGGTGAATCCGGAAAAAGTCCAGGCAATAGAGCGAATGCCATCGCCGCGAACAATCAAAGAGATGTAACGGCTGGCCGGCCACCTGGCCGCGCTTAACCGCTTTTTATCAAATCACGCCGCGAAGTCGTACCCTTTTATCAGCACTCTGCGCAATTGCGTGAAGAAGCAAGAGTTCAGATGGACCTCTGAAGCAGAGAAGGCTTTTCAACAAATGAAAGAATGTTTGATCGAGCTCCCTACCCTGACTGCACCGTTTGAAAAAGAACCACTCGTACTATACTTATCTTCTTCAGATAAGGCAGTAGGATCGGTATTACTGGTGGAGAGAAATGGAGTTCAAACTCCAATTTATTACGTCAGCAGGGTACTCACTGACCCGGAAACGAGATATTCCACGATGGAAAAATTGGTGCTTGCGCTGCTACACGCCTCCCGAAGACTGCGCAGATATTTTACAGGGCATGTGATCACCGTACTTACCAATTTCCATATCGGCACGATACTTCAAAAACCAGAAACATCCGGGCGGTTAGCAAAATGGGCCATCGAGCTGGGGGGCCACAACATTCTGTACAGGCCGCGCCCAGCCATCAAGGGTCAAGTTCTAGCGGACTTCATCACAGAAGTCCCAGTTGAGAAAATCAAAGATTGTGAGCTGGTGGAGACTCCCGAAAAAGACATGACTGTCACACCCCGACTTTCCACGTGTCACCGGTGGGCCCGGTGGGGGAGTATCGTGACGTCATGGTTGGCAACATAATAGTCAAACAACACAATATATATGAATGCACAGCGGAAGCAAAGGATATTTATTATTACATTCCGAATATGAAGTAATATTCAGTATTACAACGGAAGTAAAGGATCCACAGGCGGATCGAAATAAGGTAAAAACTGTTCAACAGACTTTGACATCTAGAACTTGCGAAACTTGAGTAATGATGCCTGGAGTAGCCAGCCTATTTCGTCTAGCACCTGCACTTAGCCTTTTTGGAAAATACGTCAGTTTACACTGGTAAATACAACTCAACTGACTCATTTAGAAAAGAGTTTAATAAAATTGATTTGAATGCACTTCGGCAAAACATATCTTTATAACTTGGGACAATTATATATATATAATCTTGTTTACAGTTTTACTCATTTGCCGTCCGTCGGGACAGATTAGCTGACACGCCATAGGTATAATGCCCACAGGCTATCATCCTCTAAGTGGATTACCAGTTCCGGTATAATACCCACAAGGATGATACCCCTAAGTGGATTACCAGTTTTCACATAATGCATCTGTCAGGTGTACGCCTACACCCCGTGCTTAGGTCATGGCCATTTCGTAAAATGATGCCAAGGATATCCGGGACATGGTCATTTAACCCCCAAGGGCCATACATCAAATAATACAGAATAAAGCGAGTTATGTAATACATTAATCACAATCCGATTTACATGTCTACATACCCGACCAAGCGGTACTTTTATAGCACCGTATCCCAAGCCCGTATAGGGAAAATAAGTTAAGAGTATTTACCTGAGCAAAGTATAAATCCAATACAGTAATTGCAAGTACTTTCACTGGGCTCCTAATCTGGAACGAAGGTTTATAATAACCTATTAGAATCCTAACGGGTCTTTAATTAAGCTTAAGCTTAGACCGGCTAGTTTCACAGATACGGTTCGTACGCACGATTAAGCGAAGACCGGATAGAATGTGATTCAGACCCGGCAAGTTCAGAGACTTGCTTAATATTGGTTTATTATTCACATTCTGGATTTTGAGATAAAACTGATAAGGTTTGACCCGTTTCGGTTAATTTATGTAAACTTGTTACATAACCCGAACCGAACGCGTAATAAGCGTGACGGGTATTCATTAGAGCCATCTACAGGTTTCCTAAGTTAATTGTGCCTCAAATATGTTGTGACATCAGTAAGATGTCTTTCATTATGCCCGAAACATATTTAAACACAAACTAGGCCCCGTAGGGGTAGTTTGGTCATTTAAAAGGTTATAAAAGAGTTTAAATGTTTAACTGAGTTACAGGTCTGATGTAAACAGCAAACATACTTAATTTGATGAGTTATAACAGTAGGCTAAAGCGTATATGTGAAATTTATCATCTTTAACCAAACTATGCCCCGTAGGGGTATTTTGGTAATTTCTCATAAGCCGAAAAGCTCAAAAACTAAGTCTGAGATAACCAACCTTTGCTTACTGTTAAAATATCATAATTTGCCTCATATATCAGTAGGTATCAACCCGGGTATATCCAATATGATTTTAAGACATACTATGCGTTAAAAACGCTAATTATGGCGATTAAAGGCCATTTCCGGGTTCGATACTTAAATCTGATATTTTTTATATTTCTAGAGGGCTTAAAATAATTTATTTAACATATGTGATCAGTAGAAAAAGGGTTGGAGTCGTTTCGATAAGTAAAACTCATTTTATGGCCCGTAAGGGCAAAACCGACAATTACCGGATTAAACCTACGACTACTAGTTATGCTCAGCTTAAAATTAATTAAAAATCTTTAAAAATCCCAAAATAATATATTACATTAGTGGGTATTAAGTTTGATACCAAAAAGTAGGCTTAACTAGGCTATACGCTAATTACGCCGTTTTATTAACATAAAGCATTAATTTTGCGATATTGAGCATAACTCTTAGTCTACAATTCAAACTGATGTCAAACTTTGCATAAAAGTTTATATATCAGTAACCAAGGTTTCTACACTTTTACATTTTCATAAATCTCGTTTTAAGGCAATAAGGGCATAATGGTCAACATATGAGCAATTAACGGAATCATGCGTATTAATCGGATAACTAATGAACCGAGGTGTATAATCCCCGAGGGTTATACTAGCATGTAACCTGGTCCAAATGAAGCTCTAAGGTATTTCTAAAACATACCTAAACGGGTCAGAATTGAAGTCAAAGCAAAAAGTCAAAGCTTTGCGACTTTCGGTTCCGAACCGGGTCTAAACAGGAAATAGTCGGGTCGAACATGTTTGGACATGTTCTTACACTTATTACTAAGTTATAACAATGATCAAACAGGTTATATATGTTCTAGATAGCTAATTATGCATAAATGACCCTTTTAAGCATTATGTTGACTTTTTGATTAAAGGTTTGACCCGACATTTGACCTGGTTAGGATGGTGATCAGGGGAAACCCTTTTGGGGTTTTATTTCCCACATAAATACCAACTTATAACCACTTTTAATTCGAGATATGACTGAGCCATTATTGACTAATCTCGAAGTCAAACCGTATTTACGACGGTTTGACTTTTAGCTAATTAAACAAGCTAAACTCAAATAAAGAAGGACTAGTAGACTTACAAGAGTCCTATGCACGACTTTAGATCAGTTGGACCAGCTTGAGAGCTCCAGGAATGATCAAATCATGCAAATGAAGGTGTGAGGAGTTGTGTTGCATAAGGTGGGCTTTTATAGTGAAAATTCCACCACAAATCTTTGACACTTGGTGTCTACAACTCTCCATACCCTTCCAACAAGTGTCCTAGATGTTTAGGGGTCATTTAGGGGCCAAGGGGGATGTGAAAAACCGTTTAAAATCGATTACAAGTTCACCTAGCAAGCCCCTATCCTAGAAACATGGATTCTGCCCAGTTATAGCCGTCGCGTAGCGCGACGGCAGCCCCATTCAGGCTCGCGCTACGCGAGCCCATGTGGTTCAGCCAAACGAATTTTCATTTAATTGCAGATTGGTCCTTGGCTCTTCAAACCTTGTATAGACACTTGTTTATTGCATTTTGAGCCCTCGTAATTGATCTATAAGGGCCTCAAGACATATACCCATTTTGTTAAGTCCCCGGTTAACTTAATTGTTACCCGAAAAGGCCTAACTTTCAACGTTGACGCTTTAACCCCTCGCACACGAATTCGATCATAACTTTCTCATACGTTAACGAAACTTTACGAAATTTAAATCGTGCATTCTAGTGAGCATAATTAACATTTACAAAGCTTCGGGTTTGTCAAAAGGCCAATCAGAGGTATATATTTAAACATGTTGACACATTTAACCCCTGTAGTTTGTAATCTCTCACTTTTAGCTTCGTATGATCCATGATTTATTCGTTTGAAGGTATGAGCATCGTGTAGGGTTAATGTACATTATATTTATTCACAGTTGACACTTAGAATACGTATTTCCACATACTTTCCATGTTTATCAACTTTAGTCCTTCTATAATATTTCCTTCACACGTTTAAACATCTGACACGTGTCTACACGTTATGGGACGTGAATTTTCGAGGTGTTACATCGACAAATGAGACTTGGATGCTTTATACTGATGGAGCCTCAAATGAGGATGGCGCGGGAGCTGGATTGCGCCTAGTAAGCCCGGAAAATCATGAATTCTCTTACGCCATCAAGTTGGATTTTAAAAACACCAACAACGAGGCGGAGTACGAGGCATTTCTGGCAGGCTTGCGCCTCGCCATCAAATGGGAGCTAAGAACTTGCAAGCACACGTTGATTCACTCCTGATAGCCAGCCAAGTTAACGGTATATACGATGCAAAGGGTGAGGTTATGGCCCTATATCTAGAGCAGGCAAAAGAGTTGCTCCAACAATTCAAGTCTCACAAGGTCATCCACATCAATCGTTCTGAAAACAAACCAGCTGACGCTTTGAGCAAGCTTGCTTCAACGTCCTTCCAACATCTTGCCAAAGATGTAAGGATTGAGGTACTCAAGAATCCTTCAGTCTTGCTACGACAAGTCAACGTGATCGAGATAGGGCAGCCATCCTGGATGACCTCTATCATTCAATACTTGCAAGAAGGAATACTCCCTGAGAGTAAAGCAGAGGCAAGGAAGGTTCAGAACAAGGCTCTGTAGTACAAAATGAATGGTGGTATCTTATACCGCAAGTCCTTCTTGGGGCCACTACTGCGCTGCGTGGACCCCCAGGATGCGAGTTATCTGATAAGGGAGATTCATGAAGGAATTTGCGGCATTCATGCAGGGCCACGCATGATTGTCACAAAAATTATGAACGCTGGGTATTACTGGCCAGGGATGCATGTCGATGCCCTGAAAGAGCTGCGCAAGTGCGACTCCTGTCAGCGGCACTCTCCGAAAACCCTACGCCCCAAGAACGATCTGATCCCCGTATCCACTGCTTGGCCCTTTCAGCAGTGGGGAATTGACATGGTGGGACCTTTCCCAGAGGCTCCCGGCGCCGTCAAGTTTATAATAGTGGCCGTCGATTACTTCACGAAATGGGTGGAGGCCAAATCCCTTTGCTTCAACTACAGCCATGATGGTGCGCAAGTTCATCTAGGAACACATCATCTGCAGATTTGGCCTCCCACTCAAGATCGTAACTGACAACGGCACAAACTTTGCGTCTGAAGACCTCCAGAACTGGATGAAAGAGATGAAAATCGAACACACTTTCTCCTCCGTAGCGCATCCTCAAGGCAACGGGCAGGTTGAAAGTGTAAACAAGTGTATTGTCGATGGGATTAAGGCCCGACTGGGCACAAAGCGAAGAGGCTGGGTGGATGAGCTCCCGAGTATCTTGTGGGCTCACCGAACCATGCCGAAAACAAGTACCGGCGAAACCCCTTTTAGCCTAGTCTATGGCTCAGAAGCGGTTATCCCGGCAGAAGTTGGCCTGCCCTCTCCGCGTTTGACAGCAGTCAACGCAATCGACAACGAGGCAGAGCGTCGTCTTGACTTGGATTTGCTGGAAGAAAGGCGTGAAATTGCGCGAATTAAAGAAGCTAAGTACAAAACACAATTGGAAAGGTACTACAACGCGCGAGTCCGCATCTGTACCTTCACTCCAGGGGAATACATCTTTCGAGACAACGAAGCCTCAAACGTTGAATGCCCAGGAAAGCTAGCACCCAAATGGGAAGGCCCATACTTGGTTCACGAAGTGCTAGGGAAAGGGGCTTACAAATTGCGCACCATGGATGGACACATCATCCCGCGCACGTGGAATGCGCAACAACTGCGTAAATGCTATATGTCACTATTCCAGGCCCTGCGCCTTTATCCATTAATGTTGGCCATGCGCCTTTTACTTTCCTATGTTGGCTACACGCCTTTTACAATTACAAGCAATGTATGATTGGCCTAAGCGCCTGTTTCCAAGTCAATGAAAGCATACGACATGTTTTCCATTACTTTTTCGTTACAAATGCATGTTAAACTTCTGATTAGCACGAAAACACTCTAGTAACTTACGAGCTCTCGACTTACGCCTCCAAGGTCCTCCGCGAACATAGCGCGAGACCGGGCAATTACGCTCACACAAGAGCCATACTTGCATTCATTCGTGCTAACTTAACCAAAGTTTTTAACAACAGTGCAATAATTGTAACGGAAAAACTAAACGAGTATTATATTTGAAAAAAGCGCGCCCGCGCAACAGTTAGACTAAAACAGTGTCAATTCATTTGATCAGAAACAAGCGTAACCACGCAAAGGTTTACATTTCAAAACTTCTAAGGAAAAGTTACAGGGCACAAAGCCTAAAAGTACTAGCCTATTCAAAGCTATCATCATGCTTGCCGCCATCACCATCACCTTTACCATCGCCATCATCACCCGCAGCTTCCTCCTCATCCGAAAGCTCAACGGTCTGCGGTGGGTCAAGGATATTCTTCAGCCGTTGACACCAGTCATCATGCTTCAGCGCATCAGTAACCAAATCCATCACCGGAATTGATAGATGATCATAACTGTGTTCAGCACGAGCTAACTCAGCCTCAGCTTCATCAGTCACTGAGCAGTGACTAGTGTCGAACTCCTGCCCAAGCATAACTGTTGCATGTTGCGCACACTCAAGATAGCCTTTACGGTGACCAACTGCGAGGGAAGCATCTATAACGGCCGCAACAGCTTTATCCAATTATCCAGCATTGAGGATGGAATTAGCCATCTACAGCAAACGCAATACTTAAGCCAACCAAGTTTAAATAAATCAAAACGCAGTACTTAAAAAGAATCATACCAGCACCATTCCGCGCCCGCGCAGCCACTCGGCTTCAGAGACCAAAGTATCCATGATGCCTTGAGCTTCGGAGTAGTTGTTTTGCGCTACATTAAAAGCAGCGGTGCTAATGTCTCGCGCCTCCTCAGCCTTTTGTTTGGCCTCTTGAGCAGTGGCTGCCTTAACCTTCTCAGCTTCGAGGTCGATTTCCAAGGATTCGCATTTATTAACCTGCTCGTTCAGGCGACATTTCAGCTCAGCGATCTCGACATCCTTGGCCTGCAGGTCCTTGTCTGTTGGACCGTTGTACGACCTCTAAAAGTCAGTTAAGGCAGTTCATCTTCATGTGTAAAGGCGGAATCAATGCACATAAAGTCATAACAGCTCTAATCCTTTTAATCTTTCTTTTCTGATTGATTTGAGTGCTTGTACAAGGTTTTCTGATACAAATCCGTCAGCACTTCGTGTTTCACACAATGACCAAGTTCACAAATGAACAACACAACACACATATATATAGGCTTGATGATTTCGCTTGAACATGCTTGAAGCGAAATCATATGTTGTTGATTTCGCTTGAAGATGTTTCAAGCGAAATCTTCAATCTTATCCACTACAAACCCTAATTTAACCCTAATGTGTGTTCATTCAACCTATCTAGACACAAGACTTAATGCAGACGAAGTCAACAGACATTCCATGCACTAACAGACTCCCCCTTGGATGTTGACGAAGTCTTCAGCTCCTGAGTCTTCAGTCTTGGTCTTTTCTCCAACACTCTTTTCAACAAAAACACTCTATCTTCACAGGTTTAGGATCATAAACTGACTCCATCTTCAAACTCCCCTTTGACTGTTGATCCAGACTCCCCTTTTTCATTGACTCCCCCTCTCGATATGCTAGAATCTGAGATGTCTGGTTCAAGCTTTGTCATTTAGCTTCCATTGGGAATAATGAAGTCCAAACCTGCATAATCTCTACCACAACATAAGTTTCACAAATTTATAACACTTAGATTTAAAAACTTATTGACAGAAAACATTAATTCAACAATCTGTAAAGTTACATCAAGCTCAAATGAATGATCTTGATTAACTAACCACACAATCTTTCAAAACATTTGTATATAACATTCAAAGTTTTCAATAAACTCTCCCAACCCAATTCATCAAGTTTAGCACTTGGAATTTTGAAAATCAGCTCTTCAACATCAGTTGTCGAAAATCTTTTTGGATTTTTGATTTTAAAGAAATGCAGTAAACAGATATATACAGATAAAATTTTTGTGAGTTTGTGTAAGAGGATCATATCAGTTTATGAAACAAATCACTAGCACCGTTAAGCTTTAAACATGTTAAGTTTTAAACGATTCACTTAGATTGTCAGTATACTGATCCACTTAAATTTTCACACACATTTCAACTGCTTCGAGATACGAGTTTAATGTCTTAGATACTTAAACTTATTCGCGTATCCCACCTCAGAATATACTCCCGTATCCAGATCCCAATATTCAGTCTTACAGGTAGTTATAACACAAATGATATCTGTAAGGGGTTAATAATTTATAAAGAATCATGAGAGCTCAGGTCAGAACTACCGTTCAGCAGAGAGATCATGACTCAACTTGGGTGTGTCCCCTTTAGAGGATCTTTTTTACAACAGCATTGCTAAGCAATTTTATTGTCTTATCATTTATGCTGAGGGTGATGCTATGTTTCAAGCATTTGCAGAAAGTATTATTCGAGGACTAGGTCAGAACTACCGTTCAGCAGAAGTCCCGGAATAATACCCCAGACATCACTGAGCATAAAGACCTGTATATCAGAATACGAAACCTTTCAAACGAGATTTCGGGGGTTACCCATATATCCTAGAGATGTTACCCACGATATAAGCAAGTTTTGAAATTTAGGTTTATATCTCGTCACAATCTACTAAATGTGCAAAAACCTACTGACACATCATCAGTGAGACCGTTTATCACATTTGACATTTCATATCTTTAGCATGCTGTGATAGTTCACTGATTTTCTATCATTTCCTCTTTTTCACAACAAAACTCATTTTTGCTTTTTCAATGTTTTTAGCATTTTCAAATTTTCTAATTTTTTTTAAAATATTTCTCCCCCTAAAATCAAAATATGTTTCAATTTTGATTTTCTGAGAAAATTTGAAAACAAACTATACAAGAAACGTGACAAACTGATATCAAATCGCTTTAATTCGCCATTCACTCGGCATAAACAATCAGAACTCCCCCTGACAACAAACTATTTTCCCATTATGATTTCAAAACACTTAAGTTTGTTTTAATCAAATGGTTTTTCCAGAAAATTAGTTTTGTGTGTCATTTCACAAATTCGGGGTTTCATCACATTGTTCTTTCTCAACCATTTTAAAGAATTAACAATTAAGACCCTTGTCAATAACAAACACTAGTAGAAAATCAAGTACAACTTAATGTCCCTGATTTACCACTTGTAAATCGAAATATCACAGTTACCATCCTGTGAATTTCTCAAGAAAAATGCCGATTTCTGCTTCACGCTTACCAACCTGGAAGCTCCGGCAAGTCAGATTTTTCTATTTGAAAAGTTTCACCCAAGCCTGACCAATCTCGGGTGATTTTGAATTCTTGTTCAACAATGGTGGAAAATTTGCATTATCCATTGTTAAACCTGAATTCTCAGATTTTACCTCAACACTAGGCTCTTCTGGCTTTGACGAACCAGAATCATTGCCTGCACATGGCTTGTCTGACTTTGATGAGCCAGATTCATCGCCTGATGGTGGCTTGTCTGACTTTGACACAACAGATTCATCGCCGACCATTTTCTTCTTCTTTTTCTCTGTTGTCCTCAAATTTGTAACTGATGAACTCGGCTTGTTTGACTTTGCAGTCGATTGAAGCGATTCATCAGTACTCTTATTCTTACCAACCGAAGAACTCGAGGACAAAATCTTTTCCAGATATTCTCTGGCCTTCTTCCTTTTCTTTCGCAGTTTGTCTTTCTGCCCCTGTGAAAGTTTAACTTTCTTTTCTTGAATTGTCTGATCCTGAACTTTAGGTTTTAGAACCTTCTGTTCATGGGGCTTGACATTTACTGGCTTCTTTGCCATTCTTTTAGATTCAACCCTCGATCTTCCCATCGATCTCCTTGGGCAATCTTTGGCAATATGTCCTCTGATTTGGCAATTATAGCATCTTCTTGACTCATAACTCCAATTCTGGCAGTTAACAGCAATATGTCCTCGAATACCACAAGAGTAACACACTCTGTTATCGTACCATTCACCACTATTACACCAAACACTTAAATCATAGCATTGTCTAGCTTTGTGGTGATTATCACTCCTCCTGAAAACTGATTTTGACTTTGAAGTACTGTGGTCAAACCTGCACCACTTATTACCAACATTTTGTGAGTTTTCAATTTTAAATTTTTGTGGTTTTTTATCACGATTGGATGATTGAACTGATGAGCTTTTATTTTCTTTTTGAACATTTTCCTGTTTTTTATCCTTTTGTTTTTGTTCCACATTCTTCTTTACAGGTTTTTGCTTTGAGCATTCACCTTTCTCAGTAGAATGTAGAACAGTTTCTTTAAACATTTCTTTTAATTTCAAAAATGTTTTCTTTTTCTCATCATCATCAGTTTTCTCATCACAATCTTCAACTTTGACATTGTCAAAGTTTGTGACATTTTCACTTATTGGAACAGAATTGATCAGTTTTGAAGAAACATGTGATGTAAGATTCTCAAAACTTTTCAATTTCACCTCAAGCTCTTTGATTTTCATCCGAGCTTTTTCAGCTTCTTTTTCAAGCTGAATGATTTTAGCAAGATGAGAATTGATTTCAATTTGTTTTTCAAGATTATCTTTACCAAAAATATCTTTCTCATCTTCTAAAATCTTGATTTGATTTTGAAAATCTTTTTCTTTTTCTTTTAACATTTCATTTTCCAATCTTATCCAAAAAACGTTTTCATTTTCAATTTTGATTTTTCCAAAATCTTTTTCTTTTTCTTTCAAGTCGTTAATTTTCAATGTCAAACTGTCCAAACTACTCAACAGTTTGTCATTTTCAGAAGTCAATTTCTCACAATTTTCTCTCATTTCAAGAATCTGTTTATTATCAGATTCTTTCTCATCCTTCAAACTTTTGATTTCCACTGTCAAATTCTCCACATCTTTCAAGAGATTGAAATTTTCTGCTTCGGATTTTTCGCATTTTGAGCATACAACTTCACTTTTCGAAGTTTCATCCATCTTTGATTCTTCATTCTTTGTCATTCCTTCTCTAATCTTATTGATTAATTCACTAAACTCATCCAAACTCATATTTTCTGAGTTTCTTTCAATTTCATCTAGTAACTCTTTCTTTTTCTTTTTCTCTTCTTCATCTACCCACCATTTCTTTTGCCAATAATCATCCTCTTCTTTGTACTGCTGGATTATGGCTTCAATATCAAGCGTTTTGTCATCAATCGCAATATTTCCATATTCATCAAGATAACACTCTCTTTTTGGATCCCATCTATTTGCTCTCCTAGCTTCCAGAAAGATACCAGAAAGTCTGATAATCTTGTTTTCAGCAATCATCTTCCGGTATTGATACTTCTGTTCCTCAGTACGATCATCTTTCCACGGAATAGGTTCGTCGTTTTCCCCCATGATTTTATGTCCTTGAATAACCTCGAAATTACCTGCAAACAAAACAAACAAGCAAATACTTACAAAATTTTAAGTTTTGAACACTCAGCAACTTCAAGCGAAATACTTGAAATATAATCAGCTTCAAGCGAAATCAGTTTAATAAAACTGTTCAAGCGAAAACTGATATGAACTATTTCGCTTCAACTTCAAGCGAAAACCTGTTACAAAGTGTTTCAAAGTACTTTTCAAGCGAAATCAAATACCAATACTGATTCAAGCGAAATCCACTATTTCGCTTCAACAATACAATCGAAATCCAAATCTGTTCAAGCGAAACAACAGCAAACAATTTCGCTTCAAGTTTCAAGCGAAAACAACTGTTTCGCTTCAGATGTTTTCAAGCGAAATCCAGTAGAATCAAGTTCGCTTCAGATATTTCAAGCGAAACCAACTATTTCGCTTCAGATATTTCAAGCGAAATAGTCTGATATCAAGTCAAATTGTCTGTTTTTAAGCGAAATCAACCTGTTATCTTCGGATACTTTCAAGCGAAATCCAGTTTAAGGTCAATTTTAACATGTTTTAGTCTGAATTTTAGTCCGAAACTTTGTAGGCTTTGTTAAAACTCAGTTTTACACGTTATACTCGAAAATCAGACCATTTTGACCGTTGAAACTTGTTCAGATCAGAAAAGTAAGAGAAGAAGTGAGTAGAGATAAGAAAATCCGGTAGAATCAAGCTGCTATGGTATGAACTCCTCGTCCTGAGCTCTGATACCACTTGTTGGACCGTTGTACGACCTCTAAAAGTCAGTTAAGGCAGTTCATCTTCATGTGTAAAGGCGGAATCAATGCACATAAAGTCATAACAGCTCTAATCCTTTTAATCTTTCTTTTCTGATTGATTTGAGTGCTTGTACAAGGTTTTCTGATACAAATCCGTCAGCACTTCGTGTTTCACACAATGACCAAGTTCACAAATGAACAACACAACACACATATATATAGGCTTGATGATTTCGCTTGAATATGCTTGAAGCGAAATCATATGTTGTTGATTTCGCTTGAAGATGTTTCAAGCGAAATCTTCAATCTTATCCACTACAAACCCTAATTTAACCCTAATGTGTGTTCATTCAACCTATCTAGACACAAGACTTAATGCAGACGAAGTCAACAGACATTCCATGCACTAACATTGTCCTTACCAGAAAACTGACCCTTCACTTCAGCAAGCTCAACCTAAAAAGGACAGGACTTAAGATATTTTGCAATAAAAGCACAGAAGGAAAAGGTAGAAGTTATACAAACCTCCAGCTGCTCCTTAACAGCCTTAGCAGCTTGTGCATCCTCAAGCTTCACCGTCAACTCCACAACCTTGGCTTCAAGGTTGACAATCTTGTTACGAGCCGCGGCCACGCGCTCATTAACCTTCTCGTATATGCCCTTGAATTCGGATTTCTCCTTTGCCAACTGCTGTTCAGCAGCTTGAAGCTTGCTTTTAAGGCCCTCGCGCCCCCACTCTTCTGACTTTCGGTCAGCCTCGAATTTCGCTTTTTCCTCATCAAAAGCAGCTCTCGACTTCTCCAAGTCCGTAGCACGCCTTAATATCCGATCACGATATTTTTCCCAGTCATCCCTCTCCCTAACCATTGTCCGCCACTCGCGAACAATCTCCTGGTTAGCGGCGCGGGTGTTGGCCTCGCCAACAACATAAGCATGATATAGCCCGCTGTGAGTGCGCACTCGTTGGCGATCAACCTCGCCAGGAGGAATGGAGTTCAGCAGCCAGTCGCGGCAAGGCACGAACTCTTGAAAGGTATCCTTTTGCTTTAACCCACAAGGCGGATTGTGCGGAGAGTCGCCACAACTCTCTTCAGTATATGACTTGTAATAAATATCCCCCAACGTATCCCGGGGGCCTATCGGAGAGCGCGGCGGCGCGCCATGTTTTACACCACCCGACCCAGCCGCCGAACCAGAAGCGGCACCTTTTCCAGTAGAAATCCCAAAAGACTTGTCAGCAGCGGATTTCTTCTTCTCTTTCTCCTGCTCGGCTAGCTTCTTCTTCTCCTGCTCAGCTAGCCTGTTTTTCTCCTGCTCAACCAACCTTCTCTTCTCATCCTCAGCCTTCCTCCGTCGATCTTCATCAGCTTCAGCTTTCCTACGCGCCTCATCAGCCTTCCTCTTCTCTTCTTCAGACACACTTTTCTCTGCCGCGCCAGTTTTCCCCTTCCCGACTTCGACAGCATGCTTTGGCTTATCGGATTCCACCGTTTTGGGAGGCTTAGCAGTAACCTTCGGCCTCTTATGCGCTGGCTCTAGGGGATCTACAAACACCACCCCCTTTTCAGGGGTCTTCTTTTTAAACTCTGCAAAAACCAAGTGTCAAAAAGAGCGGAGGTAACAGAATTACGTGACCAAAAAACTAACCCGGAGAAACTTTGTAAAGCGAGCGCAAGTTGCTCCGTTTCCCAATCAAGGGAATCTCACCAGCTCCGGGCGCAGCTGACACACCAGCTGTAGTTTCGCTTCTAACTCTCTTTCTGCTGATCAACTTTTCAGCAGCCTCCTCTTCTTCTTCTTCCTCGTCTTCATGCGCAACAGAAGACGGAGTAGCGCCAGCATCCGGGTTACGAGAACCCGCGCTACCTCCACTCTTCGAGCCACCCGCTCCAGCTTTCTTCTCGCCTGCGCGCGACAAGCCTTCAAGTGAGTCACTAATTATCACATAATCTTTCAAGTCACTCTGACGAAGCCGAAGAGTACCTTTATCAGCAGCACCAGCAGCTGCGCGGCTACTCCCACCTTTTTTACTCGTCACTTCAGGCTCAAGATTGATCACTTTCTTCTTCCTGGGCGGTTTTTTCTTCTCTTCAGGGTCGATGCCTAAATCGCGCAACACACCTGCAAAGATGGTAGACCAGGAACTTAACTCCCCGGTTGAGGACCCCACAGACTCTTCGCTGGAAAGATAGACAACCTCTTTCCCAGCAGAAGTGACAGAGCGCAAGGGACGAGGGTTAGGTATGTGCACACCTTCAGTAGCAGTAGTCGGAGAGGCAAATGCATCAGCAACCGGGTACATAAAGTTGCCCCTAATTTGTTCATACCAGTACTCCTCCCCAGCTTGAAGCGGGCGCACACTCATTGAACCACCAAAGGTGGAGAATGCAGCCTGATACAGTTGCGCCTCTGCAAAACAAATTACATAAATAAACAAAGACTTACGAAACGCGAAATCAAAGAGGCTAAGTAAAGTGCTAACCTCTATCCTCGAACATCAGAACCGGAACGTCCTTGCTATCAGCCGGCCATTGGTCACTCATGCGCGCCGCCACCAGGACGTTTTCTCCAAACACTCGGTTTGGAGTGGAAGTAAGCTTCTTGTACCAAACGTTATTCTTGGGGATCGCCAGATCCTCCTTCAAAATTGGTTCCGACCAGGCGTGGAAGGTCATGGCGATCGGGATTACCTCCTCCCGGATATAGAAAAATTTTGATTTCCAGTCATGGAAACTCTTAGGGGGGTTCAGCAAAATCTTCTTTGCGGCGCCACGACTGGAGAAAGAATAGAAACCCATATTTCTCTGAAGCTGGTAAAACGCACGGAACTTCTCAACCGTAGGTTCAATACCATGAGATCAGCACAAGAATTCAAAGTGACGAACCCGGACCATCCCGGGAGGGCTCATCTGCGATATATGAAACCCATAAAACTGCAAAATATGGGCCATAAAATTCGTCGCTGGCAACCGGAAATTACCTTGATGAAAGAAATCTTCGAACAACGTGATGTACCCCGGTGGGGCATCAGCGGCAGTCTGGTTTTGACCGGGGTACTTAGCGTCCCATTCCGGTGGGAACCGGAAACTCCTTGTGATCTGCTCAAAAAGACCCGAATCCCACCGGAGAACGAGAACAGGGCCCTCCTCACCGGGAATATCCTCTTGATGCTCTTCAACCATAGTAAATATGAATCAAGTCCTGGAAAAAACTTGAAGATGTGAAGAAATATCTTGAAGGTATGAAGAACGATCTCAAAAATCTGCTACAAAACTTGAAGATACGAAGAAATATCTTGAAGATTTGAAGATACGAGCGAAGAGAGATAGCAATAGTAGAAGAGAAAAGTGATAACCTCCCACATCTCTTCGGATATATATACCCATCGCATTTAATGCGATGGGTAAACGTGCCGAGATCGCCGCGCACGTGACCAATCAGAAGATGACACGTAAGGCGGGAACCCCGGAACGACAGTTATCACGCACGCGTGGAACTCACTCTCCTGACGGAATGACCAACCGTCAGAGACAACTTGATGACAGCCGTGTAACAGGTCAACTCAAACGTCACCGTCAATGACGTTTCTCACCAACTTGTCAGAATTCAAATCTCGAAGTTTTCCCGCCCAAATTACCGCAAACGTCATGCAGAAGCTACCAAGACCGCAACGAGTTAGTAATCAAACATGGTAGTTGCGCCGTAGTAATCAATAAGAGCTTACTCGCGCCCCGTCTACCAAAGCCAAGGAAACATTTTCCACAACTTTTATTTTAAGTCCAGAGCTCCAACCACTTGCCTCGCGCATGGTGCAGCACTGGACTGGGGGGACTTGAAGGGGTATGGTCCCAAAAAGCCGCGCAAACCTCCGTAAGGGTTGCGCGCGGGACCATACTCCTTATTCAAAAAGCTTCCTATCTTTAACCTCGCGCGAGTTACACCATGTTCTCCTTTACGTTGCGCGGTTCACAAACAATGGGAAGCTCCATTAACAACACTTAGCATGCCATAAGAATACTCAGTCACCTAAACCCCGCGCGACTTAGTTAACGTGCCCATCAAGACTCGTGCAGGAAAGCAGCGCAAGGCTGCCTCAAATAGTACACAAGGTACAAGCGGCAGAAGAAAAGAGCCAATCAACGTCCCTCTGGCTCTGCTCAATCGTGCTCCACGATCATCTGACTTGCAGGAGACAAAAAGTACTCAAGGACGCCTACATGGCACCAATCATAAGGCGGAGACAACTGCCCCACGATCTCCACTCACCTGCTGATGGCAGAAGGGCGGTCAGGCCGACAACGGTGACACGTGGCTCCAATCACATTGCGCCAGCTCCAGAAAGCTCCTAGAAGCCACTAACGGTCGACACCAGTGAGACAAGGAGCATATCCTCCATGTTGTCGCCTTCCGGCCCAAGGCCCATCAGCCCACACCCTCTTACACTACTCCGGCCTTACTTCACAGGTTAATTCATTCCATTCCCTCTACTCTCTCACTTAATACTTAATTCTCTCCAAAGCAGTCGCTTATTCTCACGTCGGAGCCCGGTTTAGAGGGAAACCCCCACATTCCCCTCTTAACGAGTAACGGTGTTTTGTTTTGCAGATAACCACGGTCATTACGGAGCTTAGGAAACCTTAAAGAAGATTAACCATCATGGTAGAAACATAAACCAAACTGATTAGTCCCTTAATTAGTTCTGTGTTTCTTCAGACCTTCAAAATCATGTTTCAAAGTTACTTATTTTTGCCCATTGTTGTGCTATTATCTCATCATTTTACCATGCACCCTTCTTGTTGAGTTACATACACCTCCTCCATATCATCGGAGTTTCGTTGTCAAATAAAGAGCTATGACATTTTCAGATCCTCTAACTTAAAAATACGCTTCTATGCTCTTTTGTCACTTGTATGTAGCGTGAATAGTTGTTTTAGGCAAACACATCCGTATTACTTGAAAGATAAGTTGAATTCATATGTTGTTTCTTTTCATAGCTAATACTTCTCCATCAATAACACATTATAGCTAGCTATTTCTTTTAACAACTTCATCACACTCCGCTTGTCCGGTGTATGATCATATGTTGAACTATACGCATTTAATAAGTGACATGTAGTCAAAAAGCCCTTGCTAAACTACCATATAATCGTGACACAAATCAAAATCGAATCTAAGCTTTAAACACGAACATAAAAATCCTTCATCGAAACAAAGAAGAAGGACATGATGCAACACCACACTAAAAAACCAATACGAGTCCTCAACTTGAATATCCAAATCCTTAAAATAGGCATAATTATTAAATCGATATTAAGTCTTACATCATAAAAACATACTCCAGTAACCTAAAACTAATTAAAATAAAAAAGACTATACAGAGGTAAAAAGAAGAAATAAGATGAAAAATTATCATCTTTTATTATCCTTTGGTAATAGAATAAAGGTTAAAATATTACAAGATTAAAAGGTTTTTTTTTTATAAAACTTAGGAAAAGTATGAGTATGTTTGGCATGGAGCTTTTTTTTAGGAGCTTCTAGCTTTAAGATTTTATGAAAAGTCATACTCAATAAAAAAACTTGTTAATGAACAAAGTGCTAGCCAATAGGCTCAAACTGGTCATTGGCTCGGTTATTTCTGAAAATCAATCCGCTTTTCTTAAAGATAGGCTGATTTTGGACGGCCCTCTTATTCTTAATGAAGTTCTTGCGTGGGCGAGGAAGAACGGGTCGGAGTTGTTTATGTTTAAGATTGACTTTGCTAAAGCTTACGACAATGTCAACTGGAATTTCCTTTCGTCTATAATGCTTCAGCTTGGCTTTCCCCCTAAATGGTGCCTTTGGATTCATGGTATTCTCTCTTCGGCTCGCTCTGCGGTCCTTGTTAATGGTTCGCCCACCTTCGAGTTCCAATGCCATAAAGGTATGCGTCAAGGTGATCCAATTTCGCCATTTCTTTTTTTGATAGTTATGGAGGCTTTTTCTAGTATGATTAGAAAAGCGTGTGAGATTGGGGCTTTTAGAGGCATTCGGTTTCCAAATGGGGGGCCGGAGCTATCTCACCTACTTTATGCGGACGATTGTATCCTTGTCGGTGAATGGGCTAGCAACAATATTAAAAAGGTGGCGTTACTGTTGAGATGTTTTTATCTATGCTCCGGTCTAAAAATTAATATGAACAAGTCATGTCTTTTTGGTGTCGGTGTGGATGTCTCGGATATAGATGTTATGGCCTCGGTTTTAAGGTGCTCCGTTGGTAATTTGCCTTTCTTCCACCTTGGAATCTTGGTGGGCGCTAGAATGAGTAAAGTCGCTAATTGGAATTTTATATTGGATATTTTTGAAACGCGATTGGCGGGGTGGAAGGCTTCCTTATTGTCCATTGGCGGTCGTGTTACTCTCATAAAATCGGTCCTTGAAAATCTGCCCAACTATTATTTTTCTCTGTTTAAAGCCCCCACTTCGATTTTAAATAAGTTAAATTCCATTATAAAGAAGTTCCTGTGGGGAGGTACATGCTCGGATAAAAAGTTATATTGGGTCGCTTGGGCACGTGCCTCGGCTCCGATTGATAAGGGAGGGATTGGGCTTGCTGATCTCAAAGATTCTAACATTGCCTTGTTATGTAAATGGGTGTGGAGATACCGTAACGAAGATAATGCGCTTTGGAAAAAGGTGATTGACTCCATCCATTGTTCAAAAAGGAATTGGTCCTCGCTGCCGGTTAATAAAAGCATCGCTGGAGTGTGGAAAGGTATAATGTCGTGTATCTCAGCTTCTAAGGTGGGTGGTATTAAATTATTGCAGAATTTCAAAGGTGTGGCAGGTGTTGGTGATTCGATCAGATTTTGGCTAGACCCGCGGGCCTGTTACGATCCTTTAAAGGATCGGTTCCCAGTTCTCTTCAGGCTGGAATCAGACAAGCGGTGTCTTATTGCTGATCGCTTCGACAGTTCTATTTCAGCGTTCTCTGGGAAGTGGGGCTGGTCTCGGGTTCCGTATTCAGAGGATGAAAGGAGAGAGTGGGACTCTTTTATCGAGCTTCTGGATTCGGTTAAGCTGGCAGGGACCGGTGATAGGTGGGAATGGATCGGTGGAAACGACAAAGAGTTCTCGGTTAGTGCGGTTAAAAGTTTTCTCAGGAGCGCGACTGATTTCAGCAACAATTTTGTCTTTGAATGGTCGAAGTGGGTCCCGAAGAAGGTGAATATCCTGGTGTGGAGAGCACAAATGGGTAGGATCGCCACGTTGGACGCTCTCTCCAAACGTAATTGTTTCAATGGGGACGAAAGGTGTATCTTGTGCAACGACGGGCTTGAATCTGCTGACCACCTCTTTCGTTCGTGTAGTGTTGCCTCTGAGGTTTGGTATCTTATTAGTCGTTGGTGTAACATCAGTCCGATATTCGCCTTCTCGTTAGAAGATTTACTTGAAGTTCATGTTTTCTCTGGTTTGGGGATCAAAGCTAAGATTGTCCTTAAAGGCATCATTATGGTAGGTTGGTGGTGCATTTGGATAGCCAGAAATAACTGTAGATTCTCTAATAAAACGTGTTCGGCCTCTAGTATAGTCCAGGACATCAAATCGCTTGGTTTTCTATGGTATAGTAATAGATCTAGATGTAGAGATATCAGCTGGAGAGATTGGCTGTCGTTTTCTTTTTTGTAATCGGTTTTGTTTGTGTTTGTGTTGGCTGCCCTTGTTTTGAGGGTGGGCCTTTGTGAATAAAAGTTAACTTTCAAAAAAAAAAAAAAAAAAAAAAAACTTGTTTGGTTGAAGGAGCTTGAAGCTTTTAGATTAGAAGCTTGAAGTTTTTGTTTGAGCGCTCCTACCAGTAGCGTTTAGAAGGAGCTACAAACTTTTAGGGAAAAAATAATTATTTTAACCTCTAAAGATAATGAACTTTTTAGTTACGTCCATTTTGATTATTTTATACATTTTATCAAAAGCTACAGCTACTCTATGAAACATCTAAATATATCTAAAGAATTACAGTCACCAACTACCAGCTTCCAGCTACTCTTGCTAAAGATACCCTATATGTTTTTTTTGAACGACAAGGTGTCACAATTTTTTGGGTGCGAGACACCCCACACCCCTCCTCATTGGGGTGACCGGCGTCCAGGGAGAAAACCCCACAGGTACCTCGCTCTGGATCAAGACTTGAAGAGTTGAGAGCCGCCACAAAGGGAAATAAACCGTCTCAAGTGGTGATCGAACTCGGGTACAATGGGTAAGGGTGAGAGGGGCACTCCCCTCTTAGGGGAGTCCTCTCTCTTACGCCTACCCAATCAGGTTATGCCACGTTAACTCCCCTCTTAAACTCCCCTCGCACGCCAATTTGATGGCGGCACTCCCCTCTTAGGGGAATTGTTTTTTTATTTAAAAAAAAAAAGTTTTCATTGGTTGAAAATGAGGGTTGCCCCACCTTCTCTCTCCTCCCTCTTCGGTGACTTCACCCCGACCCACCTCCCCGATTGCCCTCCATCCGCCTTCGGCGGCACCCTCCCCGCTCGGTAAAACCGGTCCCCGCATGGGGTCACCGAGGGTGCCCCGGACACCCTAAAAACTCGAGTGCATCAAGTAGTTGGAGTGGCATCATTTGCACCCTATATGTTATCTCTAATAATGTTAGGGGTTGACGGTTTAAAGTTTAATGATAATCTGAAAGCATACTTTTCCGTTAAAACGTATCCCTTTCCAGCCTCACACAAATTATTCCTCACAACATTCTCTCTCTCTCTCTCTCTCTCTCTCTCTCTCTACACCAACAACAACAGTCATTCACTGCAAATTCATGTCGGTAAGAACTTTCTCCCTAATCTTTTCTTCATCGATCCATCATCCGATCCATTTATCTTCATACACTCAATCACTCGATTCGATTCTTTACTTTTCACTCCACAATTTGCTTATTAATCACTTGTTCATTATGATTTATGATTATCTACTTTTGAACACAAATTAGCTTAGGATTATTGTGATTACTCATCGATTATTTAAATTATTTCCTAATTCGGATGTATCTCATGTCGTGTTCAGTGAATTTAATGCACTTAAAAGTTGCTAGGGTTTGCCAAATACGAATTGTTAATCTAGTTTGTTTGTTTGTTTATGTTCTTTTACTCAACTGATCGTATAGCTTGTTAATCAACGGACATAAAATGAAAGAACATGAACAAAGATATTTGTTCGATTGTATGTTCGTTTTCGTGTTTGGTTACAGGCCTATCATTTATTTGTTTATGTTCATTTGTGTCTGTTTGTTTGTATATGTTCGTTTACGTTTGTGAATTGTTTGTTTAGTTTTTTTTAATAAACGAACATAAACAAACACGAACATGTCCATTCTTTTGATGATTGAATGTGAACAAAAAAAAATCGTTGTTAAAGTTAAATGAACGAACAGTCGAACACAAGCATGCCCTGGTTCGTGTTCGTTCGGTTCGTTTACAGGCTTACACTTAGGTCACCACACTCCTCAACAACGCATACATACAATGCACTTGTTAGGGTTTGGTACGATGAGGACGAATGGACAAGTGTCTATTAAATCAGATCCACTGTTAATTTGTATACCGTTAATTGTTTTGGTAGGAGGAGAACGGTAGGCCGTTGCCGAAATTTGGAGATTGGGATGTAAATGATCCTGCATCAGCCGAGGGTTTTACTGTGATTTTTAATAAGGCTAGGGACGAGAAGAAGACAGGCGGGAAACCGGACTCGCCGTCGAATGGGGATCCTGGTGTTAAGAATGCTGCTACGCCTGTAAAGAAGCCTCCAGCTGTAAGTGGCCCCTTAATTTCCCCTGTTATAGCTGTATTTAGTTAGTTCTTTGGTTGTAATTTCAGTTATTAAATATTATGAATTATGTTATGATTGCTTGCCATGAGTTCTCAAGTAGACAGAGGGGATCCATATAATTGATTTGAAATAGTCTGGGCTACAACTGTTTTACATTGCAACTGAGCTGTAGGCAAGAAAGATAGAAGGTGTGTGTGTGTGTGTGTGTGTGTGAGGGGGGGGGGGTATGTTATGTGGTAAGTATTAACTAGAGGTGTAAAAAAGCCGAGCGGCTTAGTGAGCTACTCGAGATTGGCTCGCTAATTCAATAATGGAGCTTGACTAGGCTCACGAGCCTACTATTTATATATATAATTAATTCTAAATTTAAATTAATAATAAAGTTATTAAATATAAATTAGGATAAACATAACTAAATAATACATATTTTATCATATAAATTGTAAATAAATTTACATATAATTAGATATGTATAGAAATAAAATAATAAGTATTTAATAGATAAAAAACTAGTCGGGCTTGAACTTAAAAAAATATTAATGAGTTGAGCTCGAGCTCGGCTCTTTTACACCCGTAGCATGAACCATGATATTGAAGAAACACGAGTTTTGGGAACATTAGAGCAATGGTTGCAAAAGATACGAGCTACTCGAGCTTGGCTTGGAAAAAAGCTCGAAAAGAGCCGAGCTTAATCGAGCCCGAGCCTGTGCTTTGCTTATCAAGCTCGATCCGGCCTGCGAGCCTAAACAAGCCAACCGTTTATATATTAAATAAATATTTAAATAAACTTAATTACTATTTATAAATTGTAAAAAAGAACTAATTTATATATAAAATAATAATTATAATTAATATAAATTAATTAATAAATTATAAACGAGCCCGAGCTCGAGCTTTAGAAACAAAGCTCGAATCGAGCCGAGCTCGGGCTCGAGTTTTCATAAGTTAAGCGAGCTTGAGCTCCACTATCGAGCTCGTGCTCGGCTCGGCTCGTTTGCACCCCTTTTAGAGCCTATTTTTTTCGTGTGATGCTTTCTCTTTTACCCTGTGCTTTTCAGCCTTTTCGGTTGAGTATCTAAAAATGATGGTCTTTTTTTTGTTAGTCATCGCAAGGTTTGATTTTGAACAACCTTTCATGCTCATATAACAATCTTGTACTTTATGATTGACTATTCTTTGAAACCTGACCCTTCTAAAGTGACTTTATGGTTTACAACTTAAAGATTTTAGAGACCCACTGATTGTCTGATTCCCTTATCAACGAGAATACAGTTTTCGACTTGAAAACACACAATTTTGACCACTTCTCTCTTTGACCCTTTTGATTTGCAGAAGAAATGGTTTTGCTGCATGCAAGCACCTCATGCAGAATCCTAACATGGTTGTTAGCTTGGCCCGTAGGTGCTCCGGTACTGGCCCGGCTCGACCCGATCCAACTACTTGGATTCTGTGTGTTACAGGGTGAGTCTTCTAATGGGAAAAGGAAGACTGAAATATGTCTATATTACAGATTGTGGAGTTCCTTGCTCTTTTGTGTGTGTTGTCTGTCATGAGTCAAAAGCAAGGGTCATGTGTAGCTGTTTCGACCAATTGCTTTGGTTTTACCTTTGGAAACTTTAATGTTAACAGAATTTGTGATGGATGATCATTGTTTGTTGGGGTTTCATTTCATTTGGTACTTATTATTGGAAATATTATAATTTGTAATTATATAGTTAAGTAATTTAAAAACAAAATTCTTAAAAAAAATCATTTTGGATAGATTTTCTCCATTATTTGTTGGATTTTATATATAGTTTGATGAAAAAGATTTTAACTATTAATAAAAAAATAGGGTAAATTACACTTTTCGTCTTTTATGTTTGTAGCGGGTTGCAATAGATGACCTTTAACTTTAATAATTACAGTCACAATCCTTTATTTGAAAAACCCGTTACATGTTTCGTCCTTTACCCCAAACCAGGTTATAAATTTAAGTTAACTATGACCATGTGCTTAGACTATCCCCATTGGTGACATTTTGTCAACCAAGGTTGTCAAAATAATAAAAAGAAAAAGGAAAATTCACATATTATCAACAACCTGGTCTAAGCCACGACCCAGGTTGTGACATTGGTTCACATAATTGCCTTGCCACATGTCCACCAACCAATGGATGATATAATTATTTGACTTTTCTTTTTTTCTTTTAACATAATTAATTATAAATATAATTAGATTATATCTAATAACTTATAAAATTTAACTGTTTTTAAAAATCTAAAATCACAGCCTTGTTTATTTTTTTTGTGAACATGCAGATATAAATTTTATAAAAATATGATATATTTTTTTAATTGTTTTTTTTATCTAACATTATCTTATTGCCACATGTCAACATTCTATTGGGTTGTTAGATTTTTTGATAAAATTTATTATCTAAAAATCTAACATTATCCAATTTAAAAGAGATTTATAAAAAAATATCTAAGATTTTTAGATGTATTATAAATATTGTACAAAACATAACAAAGTTTCATATCCATTCTGAATTCCATATCTCTAATCTCTTTTGTATTTCCTACCATGAGTTCTTCGTTTCCAAACTTTAGTTTGAATCTTGGAGATTCCGGAGATTACCCGAATAGTCAATCCTATGAAAACACTCCGTTTTATTCAAACCCGAGTCAAGTTCCTGAAAACTTTCAAACCTCACAAAATACTGAAACTAAAACTTCACGAAGTACTAAATGGGAGGTTGCTGAAGATATTGCTTTAGTATCATCATGGTGTATTGCTAGTGAAAATAAAATTTGTGGCAAAAACCAGAGATCTACAACATTATGGGCAGAAGCAAAGAAGTTGTATGATGCAGCTCAAGCAGAAAATCCAGAAAAACTTGGTGTGAGGAATGTTGAACAAATGAAAGGTCGTTTTAAACGACTTAACGAAAGTGTGAATAAGTGGGTTGGTGCATACCGGGAAGCATATCGTCGCATAAAAAGTGAAATGAGCGAGAAAGATGTTGAGGCTGAAGCTCATAAAATATATTTTAATGAAGTTAAAAGCAAGTTTACTGATTCTATTGTTTTTAATGAAGTTATGTGTAAACACCCAAAGTGGGAGCTACAACTACATCATGACACAACACGTTCTCGTCCTGAATGTGAAGTTGAGAACGAAGAAAGTGGTGGTAGTACTAAAAGATCAAGGACTACTGAAGAAGGGGACTATTCCAACCCACAAACGCCAAATAGTGGCACTTCAACAATTCAACGTCCAACAGGTAGAGATGAGGCAAAAGCAAAAAAGAAAAGGTAAGGCTCATGTTGCAGTTGTTGAAAAACTTGATGAACTGAAGCTTACTAGAGACAATGAGAATGAACTCTTCAAAAGAAAACTCGACTTGGAGGAAGAAAAGGTGCGTCAAAAGGAAGAAAGAGACCTAAAGAAAATGCAACTCGTGCATCTTAACACACTGTTAAAAAAGGAGTATTTGACGCCTATAGAAGAAGACATGAAAAACTTTCTAATATCGAAGTTTTATGGAAACTAAAAACTAGTTTCATATTTAATATATGTGATCTATTGTGTGTTTTATCTTTAAGTTGCTTTTAGTGTATGTGTAAGGTATTTGATTATCAAGTTATGTGTTGTATCTTCATGTATGTGTAAGATATTTGATTATCATGTTATATGTTTTTATCTAATCTACTATTTGGAAACTTTTCATTGGATGTTTGGATTTTATTTAGATAAGATAATTTAACATTATCCAATCAATTTAACATTATATTCAATCATCCGTTTGGCAATTTTTCATAGGATACTTGGATTTTATTTAGATAAGATATATTAAACATTATCCTTTCAATTTAACACTATCTTCAATCTTCCACTTGGCATTTTTTCTTTGAATCCTAGGATTTTATTCAGATAAGATAATTTAACATTATCTAGTAGGAAAATTCATTATTATTCTTTTATAAATAGAGTATCACATAGAGGCTTTCTCATCCAACCAAAATATTTCAATTTCATCTCTTTAAAAATGTCATATAGTGAAAGCTTATCAGAGAGTTCTGATTCGTCAGATTCGAATGAGTTTGATGAATGGCATGAACGAGTGATTCAGTCAAATCGCCAACTTGACGACATCATGATTGAATTACTCACAACCATGCCAGATATGATCATAAGAGATCATCCTCGTACAAGAAGGAGGTATTGCAATCGGGAACGTGAGCAGGGCGAGGCACGTTTGATGCAAGACTACTTTGTTGATAACCCAACGTATGATCAAGCAACTTTTCGGCGTAGATTTCGAATGCAGAAACCACTATTCCTACGTATAGTGGCTGCTATTACGGCCAATGATAGTTATTTTCAACAAAGATGTGATGCCACAGGAAGACAAGGTCTTTCACCATTGCAGAAATGTACTGGAGTTATGCGGGTGCTAGCGTATGGAACATCAGCAGATGCACAAGATGAATATTTGAGAATGAGTGAAACTGTAACGAGGGACTCTCTTATAAAGTTTGTAGAAGGTGTTATTTCATGCTTCGGTGAAGAGTACCTTAGAAGGCCAAATGATGATGATTTAGCAAGACTACTACATGTTGGAGCAGAACGTGGATTCCCAGGAATGGTAGGCAGCATTGACTGTATGCATTGGGAATGGAAAAATTGTCCCACCGCTTGGGCTGGGCAATATGCAGGTAGAAGCGGTAAACCAACAATTATTTTAGAAGCTGTTGCCTCATATGACCTATGGATATGGCACGCGTTCTTCGGAACACCAGGTACATGCAATGACATTAATGTCCTCCAACGATCTCCAGTTTTTGATGATGTATTGTCAGGTCGAGCACCAAATGTGAGTTACATAGTGAATGGTCGGGAATATAATAGGACATATTATCTCACTGACGGCATATATCCTTCATGGGCTGCCTTTGTCAAGTCCATAACCTCTCCACAACTTCGAAAACATAAGTTATTCGCTCTACATCAAGAGGCCGCTAGAAAAGATGTTGAGCGAGCATTTGGAGTTCTACAAGCTCGATTTGCATTTCTTCGACACCCATGTCTTGTGTGGGACAAGGACACGATGGGTAAAATTATGATCGCATGTATAATCATTCATAATATGATCGTTGAGGATGAACGGGACACATACCTTCACTATTATGATCCATCTGAATTTCTAAATGATACACCTACAAACCAGCAACGAACAAGCTCTATTGAAGATGATGGACAATCTTTTCAATACTCAACTGAACGAATTGCAGACCTATCTAGTTATATGACTAATAGGGCACAACTTCGCAACAGAGAAACTCATATCGCTCTAAAAAACGATTTGATTGAGCATATATGGCAAAAATTTTCCAATGAGGAATGATTATGCAATTTCTATTTTATGTCTTTGTAATTTTACATTAATTGTTATGTAATATTTCTTTTTTAATTTTTAATAACTTTTTTATTTTAAATATTTTAAATATTAAAGTTTAAAAATAAACATTTTATCATTTATGATAAATTTTATAGAATAAATTATTAACCTAAGTCATATTTATTTAATAAAAAAATAGTTAGGTTGGGTTGTTAATGGGTGTGAAAGGTTGGGTTGGGTTGGGTTGGGTTGTCTAGGTGGAAGAGAGAGAAATTAATTTTTTATTAAAAGTTGGGTTGGGTTGGGTTGTGAATGGGGATAGTCTTAGCATGTGAGGGCATTTATGTCCTTTTACCACTAATTCCTTACACCTTATAAATCCCTCTTTCACCCACCTTCCCAAATTAGGGTTCCAAAGTTCTGTTATCGAAGCCCCACAACCACCTTATCCCAACAACCACCACCAACAAATCCGTCCTGCAGCCCCACCACCACCGTCCAGTAAGCTAACCACATGTCACCACAACCACCTGCCCCTACCACAACTGTCGTTGCTGCAGTCCCTATACTACCGCCATCGATGTACCACCAACACCGTCGTCGCTGCAGATGAGCGGAAGATTCGAATACATCTGCAACTGCTGGAGGACTTATGAAGTCAAATTTGCATCCGACGTCACGCTCAAAAGATCTAATTGTTCTCCTTTGAAATCTGCCCAATCTTCTTTTCTCTTTGATGTTGAGATATGTAACCGTGCAATGCTTCAGAAGTGATACTATTAATCAAAGCTATTGATATCTCGCCTGCATCCCTTTTGTCTGAGTATGAACGATGTTCTATGTTCCTTGGATTAATAATAAACTTCTATTTCAATTTTGTAGTGAGTCACATGTGAATTGATTGTTCATTCATAGAGTTGTTTATTGGGATTACATGTTTTGAAATCTTTTTTATTTATTTTTTAATAATTTGTTTCTACCAATGAAGTTTGATTTATGGCATTTTTTAAGCAGAGATCTCATGGTTAAGTTGGATTGTCTTCGTATGATTTGGATAATTGCTTTTACAGTCTACACTTAATTGAGGCAAAATTACTAATTCCACTTGCTTTTTGATTAAAGATGGTTATTCATGATTCTATCGACGGTGGAGTCTTTTTTATTAAACATGACGGTGGGGTTTTTTTTTTTGGTGGCCGATGGTGGCGATCACTGGTGGTGATGTTGGGGTTTGGTTGAAGTCAGAGAGGGAGAGAGAGAGAATTGAGAGAGAGAGAGAGATTGAGTATATATTTTATTACTTAAAATTCTTTTTGATTTATTAATTAAATAAATATATTTTAAATAAATACGTAAAATTACCAATCTACCCGCACATGATTAGATTTAACTGAAAAAGAATTCGTATAATATATTTATAATGGGAGTTGAAAAAGAATGGGGTCTTATGCATATCATATTTTTGGCTACTCTTTTATAGCAAAACATATTATATTATATTTATATTTATAAAGATTTTGTACTCTATACTTAACTGGCATATGTAACTTCAAGTGAAATATCTTTTTACTTAAATGTAAGTTGATACAATTAATTTACTGAAGCAGCATGAAAGAGTTCGTTAATGCCACATGGGTAGTTGGCCCAGTAGTAGAGACATTTGTCTCTTGATGAAAACTAGTTAGTGATACTCGCGCTTTGTAGCGGTAGACCCGATTTATAAATTTTAAATGAAAACGTAGACACAATGATAGAAATAACATTAATAGCAGGAATCTGGTCGCTATCGGTTTTGTTTATTATGGTATCGATACAATAACGACACTTGATATAGCAATCGAAAGAGAAAGCTTAAAAAATAAAGTCGTCATATGATTAAAAGGATATCGAGCCATATTTTACATCGATCGAAAACAATAAAAATGAATACCAATATCGATACAATAACGACACTTGATATAGCAATCGAAAGAGAAAGCTTAAAAAATAAAGTCATCATATGATTAAAAGGATATCGAGCCATATTTTACATCGATCGAAAACAATAAAAATGAATACCAATATCGATATCGACGTTCAGTCGAAAACAATAAAAATGAATACCAATATCGATACCGACGTTCAGTCCAAATTGGTCTGGTTCATTTGTTACCTGTACAATATCGACAATCAGTGTAACTAATGAACACAAGTTAGTTACAATAGTAATATTAACGTGTGATTGTAGCTTTAAAAGAAACTAAATGAAAAAGTAAAAAAGAAAAATAAAAACAGACAAAAGGAAACTGTAGCAAACATACAATGCCAATTGATATATATAATAATAATAATTTCCGGTCAAAGTCAAACTTTAACCAACAGTTTTACTCAACTTGATTGTAAAATTTAGAGTAAATTACAAAAATCGTCCTTTATGTATGTCACTTATTGCAAACTGTGTCATTTGTCTTTAATAATTACTGAAAACGTACTCGATGTTTGCAAACCCTTGCAAGTTATGTCCTTTAGCCCTAACTCAGTTAATTTTTTGTTGTTAAATCTGACAAAATGAACCTCACATGAGGGTATTTTGGTCATTTTACTCTCATATAAGGTCTATTTGGTCGGATTTAACCACAAAAATACCCCCATGTGGGGTCCATTTGGTCAGATTTTACCACAAAAATTAACCGAGTTAGAGCTAAAGGACATAACTTGCAAAAGTTTGCCAACATCGAGTACGTTTTCTGTAATTATTGAAGACAAAGGACACAGTTTAGAATAAGTGACATACATAAAGGACGATTATTGTAATTTACTCTAAAATTTAAGTGTCATGAATGAACAAAGAAATATTAAATAGTCATCAATGAAAATTTGGATTTAGTAAAATAATATAGAGTTAAATGCTTGGTTGGTCCCTGTGGTTTGCAAAAATTGCAAACTTGGTCCCAATGCTTTACTAATTACACTCGTGGTCCCGGAACTTGTCAAAAGTGCACTCGCTTGGTCCCTAGCCCTAACTGAAGTTAAATTTCTCAGTTAATTATGTGTGAAATGACTATATTACCCTTGAACAATTAAAAGAAATAAAAATATATATATAAAGAAGATGCCCACCCTCCCCTCTCTCTTCTTCCCCATCTATTTCTATGCAAACAACAATAACCTTCACCATCATAATAATAACACCCACCACCATAACAGATCCACCCCACATCGCAGGAAAAACGCCCCACCATAACAACACCACGCCGCCACCACCTCACCCGGACATCGCCGGCAAAAAACCCACCACCGTAACACCTCCACCCCACTGCGGCGCTGCCAACACCTCACCCCTACATCGCGGGAAAACCAACCACTGTAAATCGCCTTTAATAAAAACCTGCAATTAGTGATAAAGGTTTATAAATCGCAATTAGAATATGTTATTTAGAAGTTAATGTTCTTGTTCAACTTACAGATCTGGTTTTATAAGTAATTACGATGAACAGAAATATTGATCTGAACTAATTCGAGTGATGTTGATGTTCTTGTTTATGTAGTGATTCCAATCTGTATACTAGGCTATGTGGATTTTGTTATGAATCGTACCTGATTGTTTTAATTTCTGGGTAAATCTTCATTGTGTTCTTGATGTGCATGAAAATCTGTGTTAAAAAGTACATATTTTGGTGTGTGTACGGGGAAATTGAATTGTGGTTGATTGTAGTTAATTCATGATGAAGCAATTGAGGGTTTATGATGTAAAGTTAAACTAATCTCGGTGGTTGTTTTCTTTATAGAGAGATAGAGAGACTCAGAGTCTTTGTAAAAACTGGTGGTGTATGGTGGTGGGTTAGAGAGAGAACCTGGGGGAGAAATAATGATGGTGATGAAGATGATGCAGATTATAAAGAGGGATAATAAGCAAGGGTATTTTGGTCATTTAACATAGACTTAACTGAGAAATTTAACTTCAGTTAGGGCTAGGGACCAAGCGAGTGCACTTTTGACAAGTTCCGGGACCACGAGTGTAATTAGTAAAGCATTGGGACCAAGTTTGCAATTTTTGCAAACCACAGGGACCAACCAAGCATTTAACTCAATAATATATTAGGATAAGATATAACTGAAGGGGTAAATAAAAAAAGCAAGAAAAAAAAATATTGAGTTTACAAAATATTAACACATACAGCAACAACCATATCCATTATAATCTCACCTATAGCAAAGCTATTGATAAAGTCTGGAGAGGGTAGGATGTAGGCAAGCCTTACCTCTATCCCAGGAAATAGAGAGGCTGCTTCCAGTGAGAAAAACAATATAAGCACACAACTACTAAAAATTGTGGAAAAGAAAAATAATAAAAATAAACACATAAATAAATAAGTAGTTGTTAGTAAAACTACGACGCCGGGAATAAGTGAAAACTTATAAAAAACTATATCACACCTCATAGAAAACGAAAAAAAATAGACTCATAAGACAAGAACCTAAACTAAAAACCAGGCCAAACTCCTAAAAGTCCTTAACCTTAATCCTACGTCTCCACGAAGTTCTATCCTCGACCATGTCCTCGAAGAGGTGCAAATCTAGCAAATCTTGCCTAATCCGCTCATCCCAAGTCATTTTCGGCCTACCTCTACTCCTCCTTCCATCTACAGTGAGTGTTTCAACTATTCTAATCGGGTCTGTCGTCTGCCTCCTCCTGACATGCCCAAACCATCTCAATCTTCCCTCCCTTATTTTGTCTGAAATACCCGCAACTCCTAGTCTTACCCTAAAAACTTCATTTCTTATCTTGTCCAACCTAGTATGCCCACACATCCATCTTAGCATCCTCATCTCTGCCACCTCTAGCTTTCGTGCATGAATTTTCTTGATGACCCAACAATCTGTTCCGTATAACATAGAGGGTCTAATTGCAACCCTATAAAATTCCCCTTTTAATTTATCAAGGAACCTCTTGTCGCATAATACATCTGTGGTTGCTCTCCACCTACACCATCCAACCTGGATACGGTGAGCTACGTCACTGTCTATGTCTCCATTACTCTGAACAAACGATCCTACATACTTGAACTTAGTTGCCTGTGGGACCACCTGGCCCTCAATGGTGATCTGAGTGTCGTGCTCATCGCCCACTCCACTAAAATCACAATAAAGGTACTCAGTCTTAGAGCGACTTATCCTCAAACCTTTGCCTTCAGAGCGGCTTATCCTCAAACCTTTGCCTTCTAAGGCTAAACGCCATTCTTATAACCTCTCATTCAAGATATGTTTACTTTCTTCTATCAGCACAATATCGTCTGCAAAAAGCAAGCACCACAGAACTGACTCCTGAATCGACTTTGACAACTCATCTAGGACAATCGCAAATAGAAAAGGACAATCGCAAATACAAAAGGACTCAACACTGACCCTTGGTGGAGTCCTACTTACACAGGAAAGAAATCAGTATCCCCTACCGGTGCACGAACACTAGTTTTAGTTTCAACATACATATCCTTAATTAAGTCTGCATACTTACTAGGTACCCCTCTATCCTCTAAATTGCCCCATATCAATCTATGTGGCACACTGTCATACGCCTTTTCTAAATTAATGAACACCATATGTGTAACGCCCTGCGTCCCTAAACTTTTGTCTTTTGTCAATATTGGCCCCTATACTATGTAAACTTGACCCTTTTGATACTTTAAGAATCTTGACGCTTTGATACTTGAATCTTGAATCTTGGTTGATACTTGAAACTTGGTGAATCTTAATACTATGAAACTTGACTCTTAATACTAGATGCTTGATTCTTGATACTTAACTCTAGATACTTGATCCTTGATGCTTGATTCTTGATACTTAATACTATGAGACTTGATTCTTGATACTTGGTGCTTTACTCTTGAGACTCGTGAAACTTGAGACTTGGTTGAACGAGAGACTGGAGCCTTGACACTTATGTAAACTCGGAAACTTTTGTGGTAATTATATAATCTTGTTATGAAATAGTACTACACAATAATACACAACACAACGCTTAATATAGCTCACAAAACGAACCAAAGACGGAAAAGTTGCAAAACGGATTGGACTGTCCGAATGGACATCCGATTGGATGACCATCAGATTTGATGACCATCCGATCAGATGACCATCCGATCGGATGTCCATCCGATTGCCATCCGATCCGTCTGCTGCACCACCTTATCTCCACTCTTACACTATAAATAGGACCTGTCACATCATTCTTCATTGATGTGACAACCTCCTCCGATCCAGACACACGCACTCTCATTCTTGAGCACTTTTCTTCGATTCTAGGCCGATTCTTGTAAGTTCTCTTAGATTCTTGTACAACTTCAATCTATACACTATTCTCTACATGATTCTCCCTCGAAATCACACTTTTCACCGTGAGATCTCTAAGATTTGAGCTCTTGAGGATGACCTCATCATGGCGGTTTGTACAAACGGTTGTGTGATGTCATTCCCGCCAAGCTTTAACTCAGATCTAAGGAATTTCATGTGTTTTTACAATCAAGACTTTGCTAATTCTAGGTTTTTCAGTCAATTTCATATGTATCTTCAAACTTTCTTAAACTTTTACTTAAAACGGCGGAATCCGAACCCAAACGGGCTGTAGATTTGATGATTAGTCTGGAGTCGGCTTGGAAATGGAAGATCCCTAGAGAAGATGACCGGAATACGGATTCGGACATGAACACCGTCAAGAACAGAACCTGATCGGATGGGGTTATTCCCATCTGATCAGAAAGGTTGAGCCTTGATGTGTTTTCCGTTGTCTCAATACGTACCATGTCGTCACCGTTAAACTCGAAACTTAGAAACTTTACAAGGTTGAAAAGGAAGAATATCATTGCAGTCGAATGGCGATCCGATCGGACGGAGTCCGATCGAACGGCCATCCGATCAAGCGAAACGTGTCTTACAACCTTCAACTTCAACTATTTGAATCAGAAACTTTGAACTTTAAAACTTACACTCGAAGGGTCATTCGACCGAACGGTCATCCGATCGGATGACCATCCGATCGAATGACTTAGTATCTTGCTACAATGAAGACTTCAAAAGTTAACATTTGGAAGCACACTATTTGGATCGAATGATCGAATGGCCATCCATCCAGATGAGGATGGCAGTCTGTCCCATCTCACAAGTCATCCGACCGGATGACCATCCGTCCGGATGGCCACCCGATCAGGAGACTGATCCGACACTTTGCATGATTCTCATATTTTGCTTGACGCTTATCTGTTAATCTATAATCAGGCTAGTTCAGAGCTCCATTTGATCCAATCTATAGGTGCCGATACTTAGCACCCGCTGTGAGTATACTCGATCCCTTTTTGTTTTAAACTTTTGGGATGCAACATGCATTCTATGAAACTTGAAACTATTTGAAATCTAACTCTATCCTCGGTAAATGTGAAACTTGATACTTTTGGATTCTTGATTCTTTATGCTATGTGAACGTTTAATCCTTGTGTGTAGTTCCGCCTTAACAATAGTAGCGCTATAGGATAATGCACCTCCCCATTATTCTCGGGGGTATTGTTAGGAGGATTCTATTTGCTTTCCTTGATTCTTGGGAAAGTGGTAAATGCATTGGGACACTTGGGCTATCACCTGGACTGCGAACACTAGCATGGCTGAAACTATTTTATTGTTTACATGATGGATATGAGTCTTTTAAACTATTATATTATATTCTCAAACTTGTATACTCGCCAGTACATTATTGTATTGACTTTATTTTAATACATGTTACAGGCTGATAGAATGTTGGAACCATGGGAAAACAAGCTAGGTTGCTGCTAGAAACACACGCCTAGTTAATCTAAAAACTTGAAACAATATTTGATGTTTTGGATGTGAGACTTGTGTTTGATTTGTGGATTGTTTTAGAAAATGTTTTAATCTATTTAATCTATATCGAAATATCTAGTGTTATGGAAACTTTTGAGCAATCTGAACGCTTAGTGCCGCGCCCCGATGTTTCCGCCATCGGTTGGGGTGTGATAGATTGGTATCAGAGCCATAACTATAGGGAATTAGGAAAAGTAGGAATACTTTGCCTAGTCTATACTTCTAGGAATCTTGACTCTTATCTGTTGTTTAAGACTTATGCATTCTACCGTATCTGCTTCCTAGCAGCACATATTCCTGTTAAACTTACATGCCTTTCCTAAGGATGACACAATATACACTTGTAAACTTTGGAAACACTACTAAACAGTGTTTGTATTTTGCACGAAATTTGCCCTTAATTCAGGAGTGACATCCGAACCTTGATGGGAAATTTCCTTGTTATATTCTAGTAGGTCTTATCTGTTGATAAGTACTGACACTATTAGGGTACGATGTTGTCAAGATAGAGGTGAAACTCACACCTTGATAACTAGTCCCACTCCTCGATTTTTATGTCTCGCCAAAGTCTCGAAATCCCAATCAATTAGGAACGTGAAATGACCAAAAGGGCAAATATCGTAGGCCTAACATCCATGACGTATTTGTCTAAGTAAGTCAAGATACGTTGCCTCAATTCGAAAGGGGTTCGAATCGCTTTGGTTAGTCACCGTTCCTCTACCCGGAACAATCCTATGTTTTATGAGCCTTATCTCGATTTTTGTATGTGGTTTTAAACTTGATTCTTCGTTTATTTTAATACTTTTTACACAAATCGCACATATGTACACAATCTAAAACTCTAATCATAATCTCACAGAACAAACTAAAATTTCGAAGCTTTATTCGTCATACTAATCTATGTGAGAATCTTGATCGACTATGATATTGCGTGAAACTATCTGATGAATCTATGTGTTATTGTGGTAGCGAAACACTAAACGTGACATGGCATTGAAAGACGAAACAGAAGTAACATGGATGAAACATGGTGGATACGCCGCTGGTACTTTCTATATATAAGTGTTTCCGACATGTTACTAACTTTTGTACCACATGCCATGCGAAACTTAGTTTTTTTGCAGACCGGTGATGAGAATGTTGGACTCTAAACTATGTGAAACTACTTGTGTAATCTATGTGTACTCTAGTGCGTATGTGTGGTTGAGTGGCAGAATGCGAAACGTAGCCTAGCACCGAAGGCGAGACGGATGTGGCATGTCCGAAACATGGTGGATACGCCGCTGGTACTTCCTATATATAAGTGTTTCTGGCATGTTACAGAACTTCCGTACCACGTGCTAAGTGAAGTTCGTAGTTTTGCGGACTCGTGGTGGAGTTGTTGAATCTATTTGGTAACTCTATGTGAAAATCTTGTGAGAATGATGGAGTTTAATGTTATGGTTGCCGAAGCATTAAACCGATGACAAGACAGACGTGTCATGACTGAAGCATGGTGGATACGCCGCTGGTACTTCCTATATATAAGTGCTTCCATCATCTTGCCTGTAACAACCCGCTTTTTGGAAAGTCAAAGTACAAGTCAAAGTCAAAGGAAGAAAAGATTGCTAATTACGATCTGTCACTCCTTGCTTAACTACTGAATTGTGCTTCTTGACTTGTAATTGAATCCTTTTATTTTATCGCTTTAGTTGTATTATGTGGAGTATCTATTAATAATCGAGGTTTAACCGCATGTTTAATCGCTAATCGACTTATCGTTAATTGCATCGCTATCGCATTTGCAACTCAAATTATGTGTTCTGGATATTGTTTTACGTGTGTGTGCTAATATGTGTTACTTGTGCATGTTATGCTTATGTTGAGGTGTTTGATCGCAATCGCAATCGCAATTCTATCGCAACACAATCTAATCGCAAACGCTAAACGCAAGTTAATTATAGTGATTGTATGTGAGATATAGTAGTTAGGTTATTTGCGTAACTAATGGGTAATACTATCGCATCGCTCACTCGAAATGCATCGCAACGCTTAACACGCAAATCGAAATGCCAAAATCCAACTCGCCGGACCACTCCATCGAATGGTCATCCGAACGGATGACCATCCCATCGGATGGCCATCCGATCGAAGTGTCGTCCGATCCGATCCATTTGCCACTTTCCTCTTTTGGCAACCTATAAATACCCCCTGTCATATCACCAAAGTGACGTGACAGCTCTCTCTCGTTCGACCAGTATTCCAGCCCACTTTTCTCTCGATTTCTCACGATTCTTGTAAGTTTTCAACTCAAATCTTGTACTTCTATGATCTACACACACTTCTTCATCATTTTCACCTTTGAACCTTAACTTTTAACCATGAAATCAACGGATTTTAGGTGTTTTAGGATGATGTCATCATGGGGTTCTTAAGAACTTCAAGTTCTGGCATTATTCCACTAAGAACAACTCAGATCTACAGGATTTCCACATGGTTCAACACTATTTTCATCTAGATCTAAACATTTTCAAGGTTAAAAGAATTGAAAGATGGTTTCTAACTTTCTTTCAACTCTTTTATACTCAATGCACTCAAAACCGATAGAATCGGAGCTAGTTCAGGCCTTCTACTCGTTCTCTAGTGAAGTGTCGGTCCCAGATCTGAATTCTATCAACGAGACAACCGATTTCGGATTGAACATGAACAACCGTCAAAGAACAGTTGACTGGTCGGATTAGGGTGATTCCTGTTCGATCGAACGACTTGTGACTTGACGAGGTTCCGTTGTCCAGTACGTTTCATACCGTCTTAAGCAAACCACAGAAACTTATCAAAATCATCAAGTTCAAAACGATCAGATCATCGGGATGGATTGCCGTCCAATCGGATTGCCATCTGATCGAACGACAATCCGATCGGATTGCACTTAAACTCCAACACTTAAACTTTTTTCAATTTTCAAAGATCATTGGTTTCTAACAGATTGCCATCTGATCAGAAGACCATCCGATCGAATGACAACCCTTCTGTGAACTTGTTCTCACTAAGTGTCCTGCCGATCAGATCGCCATCCGATCAAACGACCGTTCCATCGAACGACCTGAAAGGTAGAGATACTTCTACGTTTTTAAAATGCTACAACGAAAACTTCAAAGTCACATCATACACAAACATATCCATCCCAAACGAATGTCAATCCGATCGAATGGCCATCCGAACGGATTGTCATTCGATCGAATGACCATCTGTTCGGATTGTCATCCGATCTGATGACCATTCGTCACATTGTTCACTTTTTACCGTTTAACGCACCGTTCATTCGCTCATGCTATCGTTAACTATTCAGGCTAATCACTCTAGCGCCCCCTTCAATCCATTAACTTCTATCGCTGTGAGTATACTCGATCCCTTTTTGCATTACGCACTTTTGGGTGTTATATACGTTACTTATTCTAAATCACAATGATACACAACGCAAACACTATTTATACGCTGACCGTTATTTCATGTTACGTGTTACTCGATGAATGCTTGTATGTTATGTTAACACAGTGATTGTTGCCTGACGCCTTAGCAATGATAGTACTATAGTTTGGACTCAGCACCTGTCGTGGAGAGGGGTTGTTAAGGTTATTTCTTCACGTGTCAAAGTGGAGATATGTGTTGCGCATTCTACAACTCGCAGTCATGTCTGTGCATATTTCATTGTCGATAACGTTTTCAAACTCTATTATTACTATTAAACTTATATGCTCACCTTTACACTATGTGTATTGACCCCTATTTTAATGTATGTGACAGGTGTTTAGGAATGTTGTGCTTTGGTGAATCAAGCTAGGGGTCTAGTTATGTCATGCTGAATCTGAGTTGTCGGAACAGTGCTTGTTTTTTAGACAATTATTTGTAATAACTGTTTTATTTGGATATGTTGTGGTATGGGACATGACGTTATATATCTGGTAATTAATAGTTGTTATGGATACTCATGAACAATCTGTTTTGCTCAGTGCCGCACCCTGATGTTTCCGCCATCGGTTGGGGTGTGATAGATTGGTATCAGAGCCATAACTATAGGGAATTAGGAAAGACTCGACCTAGTCCGGGTCGATGTCTTAGAAACGACCTAGTCTATAGTCTAAGTACCAACAGACCGACTTGTGCATACCCGGTATGGGTTTTGTACGAGCTTACTCGCTATTTCTCACTCGAACTCGCTGTACACTACACTCTTGCGCGAACATCGCATACTACAGTTTCGTGCAAAACCAGCATTTCCTAAGGCTGGGTACATGTCACACCCCGATATTTCCACGTATTACCGGTGGACCCGGTGGGGAGTATCGTGACGTAGTTGATATCATCATAGTCAAACAACACAATTTTAAATGCACAGCGGAAGCAAAAGATAAATATATTACAATCCGATATAAAGTAATATCAAATATTACAGCGGAATGTAAGATGGATCCACAGGCGGATCTAAAATAGAAAGATAACACTGTTCAACATACTTTAACATCTAGAGCTTGCGAGACTTGATTATTGATGCCTGGAGTAGCCAGCCTATTACGTATAGTACCTGCACTTAGCCTTTTTGGAAAATACGTCAGTTTACACTGGTAAATACAACTTAACTGACTCATTTTGAAAAGAGTTTGAAAATTAATTTGAATGCACATAGCACAAAACTTTTTATAACCTGGGATAATTATTTATATATAATCTTGTATACAGTTTTATTTATTTATCGTCCGTCAGGGCTGGTTTGTAGGGCCGGTCTAGATTAACTGACACGCCACATGTATAATGCCCACAAGGATTACTTCCTTTAAGTGGATTACCAGTTTTTACATAATGCATCTGTCAGGTGTACGCCTACACCACGTGCTTAGGTCGTGGCCATTTCTTTGAATGATGACAAGGATATCCGGGCCATGGTCATTTAACCCCCAAAGGCCATACACCAAATAATACGGAATAAAACGAGTTATGTAAATACATCAATCACAATCCGATTTAAATGATTACATACCCGACCAAGCGGTATTATTATAATACCGTATCCCAAGCCCGTATAGGGAAAATAAGTTAAGAGTATTTACCTGAGCAAATTTAAATTCAATTTATCCTAGCTGTATACCACCAAGCAAGTACAGATAGCTTTTACTGGGCTCCTAAATCTGGAACGAAGGTTTTTAATAACCTATTAGATTCCTAACGGGTCTTAATTAAGCCTATGCTTAGACCGGTTAGTTTTAAAAGGAGGATACGGTTTAAAACGCATGATTAAGCGAGACCCGGATTAGAATGTGGTTTAGGACCGACAAGCTTGTATACTTTTGTAATAAGGGTAAACTAAACACATTCTGGATTTTGAGATAAAATGACAAGGTTTGACCCGTTTCGGCTAATTTATGCAAACTAGTTACATAAGCCGATCCGAACGCGAAAATGTAACACCTCGAAAATTCACGTCCTATAATGTGTAGACACGTGTCATATGTTTGAACGTGTGAAAGAATGTTATAGAAGGACTAAAGTTGACAGTCATGGAAAGTATGTGAATATACGGGTTCTAAATGTCAACAATGACTAAAAATATTGTACAATAACCCTACATGATGTTTATAGCATCAAACGAATAAATCATGGATCATGCGAAGCTAAAAGTGAGAGAGTACAAACTACAGGGGTTAAATGTGTCAACATGTTTAAGTTGTACCTCTGAGTGACCTTTTGACAAACCCGAAGCTTTGTAACTAATATTTATGCTCACTAGAATGCGCGATATAAATTTCATAAAGTTTCGTTATCGTATGAGAAAGTTATGATCAAATTCGTGTGCGAGGGGTTAAAGCGTTAACATTGAAAGTTAGGACTTTTCGGGTTAACTGGAAGTGTCCAGGGACTTGGCAAAGTGGGTATAAGTCCTAAAGCCCTTGTGTGTAAATAATAAGGGTTCAAATTGCAATATAAAGGTTAGTTGACCTTTCGGAAGGGCCAAGAGTCAAGTATGCAACACATAGAAAATGTAAAATCTATAGACGAGGCTAAGGCGGGCCGCGTAAAGGTTAACATAACCTTATGCGGGCCGCGTCAATCGCCCATATGCAGAAAGTGTAGACAGCAGCCTGCAAACGCGCTCAATCGCCCCTTAACATATATTTTTGCATTATGGGCGACCCCTAAACAGTCTTAGAGCACTAGGGACACTTGTGGGCAGCTTATGGTCAGTTGTAGACTTGTGTGTCAACCTTTTGTGGTGGATTAAACACTATATAAAGGACCAAAGTTGCAACCAAGTTCCTCACACCTTCTCTTGCACTTCTGATCATTCTTGGAGCTTCAAAGCAGACTCAAGTGATCTCTGGTCGTTCATAGGACTCTTGTAAGTTTGCTTGACCTTTCTAAATTAAGTTTTAGCTTAGTTATAGCTTAAAAGTCAAACCGTCGTAATTAACGGTTGACTTTAAGATTAATCACTATTGGTCCAGTAATTTGTCGAATCAAAAGTAGTGATATGTTGGTAATTATGTGGGTAATAAACCCTTAAAGGGTTCCCCCTGATTACCACTCTAACCAGGTCAAAAGTCGGGTCAAACTTGCTAAGAAAAAGTCAACAGGATACTTAAATTTCAATTTATGCATAATTAGCAATGTAGAACATATACAACCTGTTTGATCATTAATATAACTTGGTAATTAGTGTAAGAACATGTCTAAACATGTTCAACCCGACAATTTCCTGTTTAGACCCGGTTCGGAACCGAAAGTCGCATAGTTTGACTTATACTTTGACTTTCAGTTCTGACCCGTTTAGGAATGATTTAGAAATGCCTTAGAGCTTAATTTGGACCAGGTAACATGCTAGTATAACCCTCTGTGATTATACACCATGGTTCGATAGTTAACCAATTAATTCGCATGATTCCGTTAACTGCTCATATGTTGACCATTATGCCCTAATTACCTTAAAACGTGATTTTTTGAAATGTAAAAGAGTAGAAACTTTAATTACTGATATATAAACTTGTATGCAAAGTTTGACATCAGTTTGAGGTGTAGATTGAGAGTTATGCTCATTAGCGCAAAATGAAAGCTTTATGTTAACTAAATGGCGTAATTAGCATATAGCCTAGTTAAGCCTACTTTTTGATATCAAACTTAATACCCACTGATGTAATACATTATTTTGGGATTTTTGAAGATTTTTAATTAATTTTAGGCTAAGCATAACTCATAGTCGTAGGCTTAATCCGGTGATTGTCGGTTTTGCCCTTACGGGCCATAAAATGAGTTTTACATATCTAAACGACTCCAAACCTTTTGCTACTGATTCTAAATGATAAATAAATTATTTTAAACCCTATGGAATAATAAAAATATCATATTTCTATATAGAACCCGGAAACGGCTTCTAATCGCCTTTTTAAGCTTTTTTAACGACTAGTATGTGCTAGAACTATTTTAAACATACTAAGGGTGATACCTACTGATATTTGAGGTAAATTATAACATTTTCACAGTAAGCAAAAGTTGTTAAACTCAGACTTCGGTTTTGAGCTTTTCGGCTTATGTGAAATTACCAAAATGCCCCTACGGTGCATAGTTTGGTTAAAATTGATAAATTTCACATATATACTTTAACCTACTGATATAACTTAGCAAATTGAGTATATTTGCTGATTACATCAGGCCTGTAACTCAGGTTAACACTTAAACTCTTTTACAACCTTTAAAATGACCAAACTACCCCTACGGGGCATAGTTTGTGTTTAAATTCGTTTCGGGCATAATAAAAGACACCTTACTGATGTCACAACATATTTGGAGCATATTAAATTAGGAAACCTGTAAATGGCTCTCATTATTACCCGTTACGCTTATTACGCGTTCGGTTTGGTTTATGTAACAAGTTTACATAAATTAGCCGAAACGGGTCAAACCTTATCGGTTTTATCTCAAAATCCAGAATGTGCATGAAGGACCCATATTAAACAAGTCTCTGAACTTGTCGGGTCTAAATCACATTCTATCCGGTCTTCGCTTAATCGTGCGTACGAACCGTATCTTTGAAACTAACCGGTCTAAGCTTAAGCTTAACTAAAGACCCGTTAGGATTCTAATAGGTTATTATAAACCTTCGTTCCAGATTAGGAGAACCAGTAAAAGCTACTTGAAATTTGCTTATTGTGATTTATACATTGCTCAGGTAAATACTTTTAACTTATTTTCCCTATACGGGCTTGGGTTACGGTATATAGAATACCGCTTGATCGGGCATCAAATCTTCCATCGTTGGGTGGTTAATTGAATAATTTGATCGGCTCGTTTAAATAGTCTTGTTACTTAAAGCCTTTGGGGGGTTAATGACCATGTCCCGGATATCCCTGGCATCATTTTACGAAATGGCCACGACTTAAGCGCGGGGTGTAGGCGTACACCCGTCAGTGCACAAAAGAATATTGTGGTGTGTCTATTGATCTTTAACCCAGACAAGATCCGGGCTACTGAACGCACAAGGAACATGTAATTCGTTCACAAGATTATAATATTAAATAATTCTCCCAAGTTAAATAAAATGTTTATGCCACGTGCATCCAAATCAATTTTCAATCATTTTCCAAAATGAGTCAGTTGATCGTATTTACCAGTGTAAACTGACGTATTTTCCCAAAAAGATTAAATGCAGGTACTAAGCGTAATTGGCTGGGATTTCTCCTTAGCATCAATAGAAGTCTCGCAAGCTTAAGATGCCTGAAGTCTGTTGAACTATTAATTCCATTTTATTTTCGATCCGTCTGTGGATAAACTTTCGAATATTGTGACATTTGATATTACAATATTAAATTCGGTTGAAACTTATCTTTTATATTGCTTCCGCTGTGCATATTAATTATTGTGTTGTTTGACTATTATGTTGCCAAGCACGTCACGATACTCCCCCACCGGTGACACGTGGAAATCGGGGTGTGACAGGTTGGTATCAGAGCCAACGCTTAGTGAATTAAATACTAGCCTTTAGTGTTTAATCTCAGTTACACAATTGCACATATTTAAATTTTCGAGTCTAGACAAATAACATAGGACAAATTCTACCTTGTTTGGTTTTTGTTCTGTTCTTTAATTTATATATATTCTTGTCGTTATCTCATGTTGTATTGACAGGATTATCAAAATGCCGCCAAGATTCTTCAGGAGAAGAGGACGCGGAAAGGGGCCAATCACCGCCCCCAATGACAACGAGGCAGGACCGTCGAATGTGCGAGCTCCTTCGACCACTGAGAGTGACGATCCCCGGCAAAACCGGAGGAACCTCTTTGAACCGGCTAGACGGTCGGTCTCACACAGTTCAACACCTCCTGTCCATAACCCTTATGGGCCACAACCGGAGTACGAGCCCAACAACCCTCAACCCTCCTACATACCGTTACAGCGATCTTTATCGCATAATTCTTTTGGTGACCCTACACCAGTTTTTAGGGGCCGGTTTAACACGGCAAACTACATAGCAGAACCAGTGGGTTTTAACCCATTGGGGCCGGAGGATCATTTCTCGGGAGATCACGCAGACGATATGGACGAGGATACAGACCCCGTCGAACCTGCCAGTGGTACACCAAACCACCCGATAGAGATCTCTGACGGATCTTCTTTCCACGGATCACCCTATGTTGGTCCAGATAGCTTTCAAGCTATGTTTACCAGGCACGAATGGTACTATACACCTCCTCGCCATTCACCGCCTCAGCAGCAGCAACATCAGCAACAGGATCCCTCTGTGGATTCAAGATTTGTGGCAGTCACGCCACCGCCTCCACCGCCACCAGTTCAACCGGCACCTCCACAACCGCCAAGGCGTAGGAGATCCGGAGCGCGTATGTCTGCGCGAGCAGGAGACTTTCATTTCAGCTCTCCACGTCAATCCAGTGGCAGTCACTATCCGCCACATCAGGAGGACCCACAAATGGGTGGACCTTCTAACCCAGCTGTACCACAGCCACCGCCGATGGGTTTTGATAACCCAATTCCAGCATACACGGGTTCCATGGTGTATAACCCGTTTGAACCGCCGACTCACCACAATTATGGTTACGCAGAGGCCGACCCCTACATGGTAGCGGCTAACTACAACACCCAAGGACCCTATGGAGATCCATGGGGAGTAGGGTACCCAACACACGGGTACCGAATACCTCCAAGACCTATTATCAGGAAACAATCGCAACCACCAAGGTTCTCCCCACCAGAGCGTGAAGAAATTCTGCAAAGGTTGGACCATGTAGAGCGAGAGTTTCACAGGGAACGAAGGGAGCGACAAACTTTCTTCCAAGGATTAACGAGCCTAATTAAAGGGAAGAACAAGAAGGACCACTGAATCCTTCCATTTATTATTGAGCCCCTGCGTGGGCCAGTCTTGCTTTATAAACCCCTGCGTGGGTATGCTTGTTTGTTTTGACCCCTGCGTGGGTCTATCTTTTTGTAAACCCCTACGAGGGTATGTTATTTGTGTAAGTCCCTGCGTGGACTATTATGTTGATTAAGCCCCTGCGTGGGTATGTGTGTTAGTAAGCCCCCGCGTGGGTATGTGTGTTATTAGGCCCCTGCGTGGGTAAGTACTTGTTTAAACCCCTGCGTGGGTAAGTTTGTTTATTTAAAAATTCCCGTTTAGGGCGATATGTAATATTTTGATAATTAATGGAATGTAAGTTTATAAATTTCATGTTTGCTATTATATGCATAAATATTATATATGAAATAAATAAATCAAAATCATTCCTTTTAATAATAATCTGCCTATTTAAATATTGAATAAGAATCTTAAGAGTGAAACCTAGCCTGAGTGTCATTATAAAGACCTGGCCATGATGGTAAGACCTGTTTAAAAGATTCAAATCCCGGTTAACATCTGAGAACATGTTAACACTCCTGGCAGACGTGATTCATTTAAAATCACACACGTCATTATTATATATGGATCTTTTCAAAGATTCCAAACCCAACTAAATGATCTCCGAATCATGGGTTAAATCATCAATTAAGATGATCATATTTTTACCATACGTGGTAATATAGTGCCTACAGGCCCTGCTCATTTCCATATGAGCCAAAAGACAGTGGTAGCGATGACTCCCTGTCAGATAAAGGTAATGAACTAGGTTCAAACCTTCATGCTTTGATTCTCTGAAATCATAGCTTATAATTTATAAATGTCCTTGTGACTAGGCCTATTGTGTCAGTATACCTTCATGTTTTGATTCTCTGAAATCATAGCTTATAAATTAAAAATGTCCATGTGACTAGGCCTTTTGTGCCACAAATAAAACTGTTATTGTTTTATAATTAGGATAAATTATGATAGAAATCCTAAATAAATATGATTAATAAATTAACCAAATATGGTCTCTGTTTACCATGGTTAATGAATTACCCTAAGGGGCAATTCCATAATAAACTCCCAAATAAACTATTGTCCTTGTTTTCTGTAACAGTTCAATTAAAATGGCTAACTCAGACGAGATAAATAGTCATCCAGTGGAGAACATTGATAACGCCCGGATTAATTTAACGGGTGCGGAATTAAAAGCGTTGGTCGACGACGCAGTTACAAAGGCATTGGAAAGGCAGTACGAAGAGTATAGTGGGACTCATAGTAGGACCCAATCTACACAGCCTTCAAAGCCACCGTCCAAGAAGGACGAACCGAAGAAAGATGATGATCGGCACTCCTCGAACCACCACAGTGCTCCATCTCAGCAGGTTGTACTAAATCAAGGACCCCATGACAAGGGTTGCTCATATAAATATTTTGTTTCCTGCAAACCCCGGGATTTCACTGGGGAGAAAGGGGCCATCGACTGTATGACGTGGCTGGACGAGATGGACACAGTTGTGGATATCAGCGGATGCGCTGAGAGGGATATAGTCAAGTTTGTGTCGCAGTCTTTCAAGGGTGAAGCTTTAGCATGGTGGAGATCACTGATTCAAGCCACCGGGAAAATCCCATTGTACAACATGTCGTGTGATCAATTTGTTGCCCTCATCAGGGAAAATTACTGCCCTCAGCATGAGGTGGAGAAGATAGAATCTGATTTTCTATCATTGGTGATGACAAACCTTGACTGTCAAGCTTACCTAACGAGCTTCAACACAATGTCCTGGTTGGTTCCTTATCTGGTGACCCCGGAACCAAAAAGAATAGCTCGTTTTATCGGTGGTTTAGCCCCGGAAATCAAGGCAAGCGTAAAGGCTTCTCGGCCAGCTACTTTTAGATCAGTAGCTGACATATCCTTGTCCCTCACTTTGGATGCGGTCAGGCAGAGATCAATGAGGAATAAGGAGGCTGAGAAGAGGAAACGTGAAGATGATAGTTCACATAGATCGAACAAGAAGCACCGTGGGAACGGTGACAACAGGAAAGGATCGGAGTCAAGGAAAGATGGGCATCATTCTGGTGAGAAGCCCAAATGCAAAATTTGCAAGAAACAGCACTATGGAAAGTGCAGACTCGAGTCAAACTCGCAGACTCAGTCAAAAACCTTTGCATGTGGAATATGCAAGTCCACGGATCACAAAACCTTGGATTGCAAGAAGATGAAAGACGCAACGTGCTACCGTTGCATTGAAAAAGGGCACATTAAAACCAACTGCCCTAAATACACCAAGAAGCCTGAAGAGGCCAAGAAGACTAATGCTAGAGTCTTCAGAATGGACGCAAAGGAAGCGGTTCTAGACGACAACGTTATTACAGGTACTTTCCTTGTAAATGATGTCTATGCAAGGGTACTATTTGATTCAGGCGCTGATAAGTCGTTTGTAGATCATAAATTTTGCAAATTGCTGAATTTACCTGTCAAAACCTTAAGTGTAAACTATGAGGGGGAGTTAGCAGATGGCACCATAGAAACCGTCTCAACTGTGTTAGAGGGATGTGTTATATCCATTAAGAACCACTCTTTTCCTCTATCCTTACTTCCCTTTAAATTGGCTGGTTTTGACATAGTTTTGGGTATGGACTGGTTATCTCACAACCAGGCCCAAATCATCTGCAACAGAAAGCAAGTGGTGATTAAGACTCCGTCTGGTGAATCACTTACCATTCGGGGAGATACCCAGTATGGATTGCCTAAGCAAGTGACTATGCTCAAGGCTTCCAAGTGTTTAAAGAAGGGTTGTGTCATCTACATGGCACAGGTGATTATTGATGAGCCTAAACCAAAGATAGAAGACATCCCTGTCATTTCTGAATACCCAGAAGTTTTTCCGGAAGAACTACCTGGTTTGCCACCAGATAGGCAAGTGGAATTCAGGATTGATATCATCCCCGGAGCAACACCGGTTGCTAGAGCACCTTATAGGTTGGCGCCCACAGAAATGAAGGAATTGAGGACACAACTGGACGAACTGCTAGCTAAAGGTTTCATTAAACCTAGTTCGTCTCCATGGGGAGCGCCAGTCCTATTTGTGAAGAAGAAGGATGGATCGATGCGTCTGTGCATCGATTATCGTGAGCTTAATAAAGTCACGATAAAGAATAGGTATCCTCTACCAAGGATCGACGATTTGTTCGATCAACTACAAGGAGCAAGTTATTTCTCGAAGATTGACTTGAGGTCAGGCTACCATCAACTGAAGGTTAGAGATGAAGACGTGCACAAAACTGCATTTAGGACTCGTTATGGTCATTACGAGTTCCTAGTGATGCCTTTTGGACTCACTAATGCACCGGCTGCGTTCATGGACCTCATGAATCGCGTTTGCAAGCCATACTTAGATAAATTCGTCATCGTTTTCATCGAAGATATTCTTATCTATTCGAAGAATCAAGCTGACCACGAGAAACACCTTCGATGTATTCTCAAACTTCTACATCAGGAGAAGCTCTATGCCAAATTCTCTAAGTGTGAATTTTGGCTACGAGAAGTCCAATTTCTTGGACATGTGGTCAGTGAGCATGGTATCCAGGTGGATCCCGCTAAGGTTGAAGCAGTAATGAACTGGCAAGAGTCAAAGATGCCTACAGAGATTTGTAGCTTACTGGGATTGGCAGGATATTACAGGCGTTTCATTGAAAAATTTTCAAGGATTGCTGCACCCCTAACTTCCTTGACTAAGAAGAAAGTAAAGTTCATTTGGGGCCCTAAGCAGCAAGAGTCCTTTGATATTCTGAAGCAAAAGTTGAGCAACGCCCCAGTTCTGACATTGCCAGATGGAATAGAAGAGTTCGTGGTTTACTGCGATGCATCGCACACTGGCATGGGGTGTGTGCTTATGCAGAAAGGCAAGGTTATTGCCTATGCTTCAAGACAGTTAAAGGTGCATGAAAAGAATTACACCACCCACGACTTGGAGTTGGGTGCCGTTGTATTCGCACTAAAACTGTGGAGGCATTATCTATATGGGATCAAGTGTGTGATCTATTCTGATCACAAGAGCCTTCAACATCTGTTTAATCAGAAGGAATTAAACATGAGGCAACGCCGTTGGATGGAAACTTTAAATGATTATGATTGTGAAATCAGATACCATCCCGGCAAGGCGAATGTAGTCGCCGATGCCTTGAGTCGAAAGGAAAGGGTGAAACCCATCCGAATCAATGCCAAGCGCATGGAGATAAAGAACAGTTTGACTGAAAGGTTGTTAGGTGCACAGAAGGAAGCTGTGTTGGAAGCTAACTATCCTAATGAAAAGCTAGGGGTAACTGAGGAGCAGTTAACTCTTAGCAAGGACGGAATTCTAAGATTAAATGGACGCATATGGGTTCCAATTTATGGAGGACTTCGAGATGTCATCCTCCAGGAAGCCCATAGTTCCAAATACTCCGTTCATCCTGGAGCTGATAAGATGTACCAGGATCTAAGGGCAAATTATTGGTGGATAGGTTTGAAAAAGTTTGTAGCCACCTATGTAGCTAAATGCTTGACATGTGCGCAAGTCAAAGCCGAGCATCAAAAGCCATCAGGTTTGCTACAACAGCCTGAACTTCCTACGTGGAAGTGGGAAATGGTAACTATGGATTTTATCACCAAGTTACCTAAGACCAGGAAAGGCAATGATACAATATGGGTGATAGTTGATAGACTGACTAAGTCAGCACATTTCTTACCCATCAAGGAGACTTATAGCTCCGACATGTTAGCCCAGTTATACGTGGATAAGATTGTAGCCTTACATGGCATACCTGTGTCTATTATCTCTGACAGAGATACTAGATACACGTCACATTTTTGGAAGAGTTTCCAACAATCTTTGGGCACGCGTTTGAATTTCAGTACAGCTTACCATCCTCAGACAGACGGTCAGAGTGAGCGTACTATTCAAACGTTGGAAGACATGCTATGTGCATGTGTGATCGATTTGGGTGTTAGTTGGGATAAGCACCTACCACTAATTGAGTTCTCCTACAACAATAGCTACCACACCAGCATAAAGGCTTCGCCTTTTGAGGCATTATACGGTAGAAAGTGTAGAACGCCAGTTTGTTGGGCGGAAGTTGGAGATGTCCAATTATCAGGACCAGAGATAGTGTTCGAAACGACGGACAAGATTGTCCAGATTCGCGACCGTCTCAAAGCTGCCCGGGATAGGCAGAAGAGTTACGCAGATCCAAAGCGTAAAGCTTTTCACTTCGAAGTAGGTGACAAAGTGTTACTTAAAGTGTCACCCTGGAAGGGGGTGATGCGATTTGGTAAGAAAGGCAAGCTAAGCCCGAGATACATAGGACCTTTCGAGGTTATCGAACGTGTCGGGTCAGTTGCCTATAAGTTAAACTTACCAGAAGAGCTCAGTGGAATTCACAACGTGTTCCACATCTGCAATCTGAAAAAGTGTTTCGCTGACGAATCACTGGTAATACCGCATACAGATGTACACATAGATGAGAGCTTGAAATTTTTGGAAAAACCATTGTCGATTGAAGATCGACAGGTTAAGAAGCTTCGAAGGAAGCATGTGTGTTGGATCTGAGTTTCTTTTTGATTGTATTTTCGTTTGTAATTAACATGGAAATGAAAGAGTTGTGCAGCGGAAATAAGATGAACGCAAACTTTGCATACAATCAAACGAGAGTAATACTTTTATCAAACATCTTTTCACAAAGAACCGAATGATTGAATTTGTTTCAACAACGATTACAATGATTGATGTAAGAATGCAAACTCCCCCTCAGCCAGAGCTCAGTAGTTTGTTCGTGCAAAGAAGACGATGTGATCAAAAGAGCTAATAGAACAGTACAAAGTACTGAACTATTTATAGGCACTTGCAAACCACTGAGCATCTTAGCTGACGTCACCATGAAAGTGACATCTAACCTCCTAACAAACTCTAACTACTGATCTATAAACACTGATGTACTAAACTACTGTTATTACATTACATTACATAAAAGACACTTAAACTGCTGCTGCATCCTTCCACTGCTGTGAACCCAGCAGTGCTTGTCCGGATCAGCAGTACTTGACCCAAGGCAGTAGATTGAGTCAACAGAGCTTTGGTCTTCCATCAGTTTTTGACATTGGTCAGTAGATATAAAGCAGCAGTTGTAGGTCAGCACTTAGTATGATCAGCAGATAGGAGGTCAGCAGATATGAAACCACTTTCAAGGGGAGAGATTGGCATGAACCAACTGTAAACGTCTGCTTATTCTGGATCCACTGCTTTGATCCAGTTTTGGCTTTACATTATCTGTTCCTCTGATAGAGTTCAATCCCAACAATCTCCCCCTGGAACAGATAATGCCAAAACTCTTCATTATTTGTGGAAATCTTTATTGCCTCAACAACAGCTCCCTTATCTGACCTTTAAATTGTAATTCAAAGTCTAGGGCATCTGTATCTTCATCATCCCTGCTGAGTGGAAGATCAAGGAGATCCTGCAAATCTTCAAGACTCAGGCCAAGAGCTTGTTCCCTTGATATTTTCTCCACTCCTCCACCAGACCTGAGCAAAGTCAATACGCAGGTCTGTTTGTCAGTTTCCCACTTTTGTATTTTTGAGCCTGGTGGGTTTCTTGGGAGATGTTTATTTGCAGAAGTATTTGGAGAGGCTGGCCTATTCATGACTGGTTGAACAGCGGTTGCAGATTGTTCCAATTCAAGATCTTCCTTTATCATTACTTCTGTGCCAGCTTTTACAATGGCATCTCCGGCTAAAAGATCTTGAATTGTTTCCATGCTAAACTGGTTTTTGCTCCTTCTTTTGTAGATGGCAGCACCAGCTGGAGCAGTGGTTCTTTTGACTTGCAGCTTTGGTGGTCTTTTTGAAACCGCTGCTTTGGAATAGTCAGGCTTTTGTGGAACTCTTGGATCTTTCTTTCTAAGTTCCTCTAATCTTTTATAGGTTGCCCTGACTCTATCTTCTCCCCACTTTGTCACAGAGTTCTTTGACCCATAATCAGCTATAATCAGCTCCTCTTTCATTCTCCTCAGCTCTACCATCTTTTCAGCTTCAAATTGTTTGAATTTTTCAGGAGGAGTCTGCTTGACCTTATTTTTGATCATGTCTTGAATCCTGGCTGCTTCTTTTTCAAGCTCAGGGATGGTCCAGTTCTTGTACATGTGTTTCTCCCCCTTGTATTTCTTGTAGGTCATGATGTTTTCAATGTAGTCTTTTCTTAAGGACTCATCTGCCCTTTCTGAAATTTTCTGACATACATTTTTAGCAAAACGCTCCATAGCATTGACCTGTGAGAGCAAAAACTGATAGTTTTGTTGAAATTCTCTATCAGATTTCCCTTTTCTGTTTTTGATTGCAATATCCTCTGCTTGTTTGGCTTTGAGCTTCAAATATTCTTCAATGTTGTTAGGCCTGGGATAATTTGCAATTGATGGCAAACTCCTTTTGGCTGGGTCATCTTCATAATAAAATGATTTGATTTCTTCTCTTACTGCAATGAGTTCCAGAGGAAATGAGACACCAGCAGGAGGTAGTGGTTTTACAATTTGAGCTGAAGAGGAAGGTATGGGTTTAGGAATAGTGACAAGTGATAGGGATTTTGAAGATGTTGGTGATGGAGGTGTGTCATCATCTTTTAAAATTAGCCTTCTCCTTTTTGGTTTAGGAGAGACTGATGATGTTTTGAATGGAATAGTGGTTGTAGATGTAGTGGCAGTGGATTGTGATTGACTGACAGCTGTTGAAACAACTGGTGTTTCAACCACTGCTGTCATTACAACAGATGTTATAACATCTGTTGTCTTCTGCTGTATGTCAGCAGGTGTTGTTTTTGGTGGTGATGATGGTAAAGCGGTGGATGTTGTGTGTGTTGAAGTGGTGTGTGTTGATGGAACAACTGTTTGGCAAGCAGTAGTTTTTGTAACTCCTGTTGCATCAGCTGTTTTGTATGATGGTTTTTGAGCAGACTTTGAACGTCTGATAGGAATGGATTTGGGTTGCCTTACTTTTCTAGTAGGCCTCTTCTTTTCCTCAACAGGATTTTCATGATCCCTTGACCCAGAAGTACCCTGATCTGGATGATCCATTATTTCCACCCTGGCTTTCCTTTTGGCCTCTCTATCCCTTTTTACAGTTGCAGCTGCTTCTGCTAGTGCATTTGTTGTCACATCAATTTTCTTGCTACCATCTGGCAAAGGGATCTTTTTGGTCATGTTTGAATTTTCTGGTTCAAGATAGAGACCATCCTCTATACCCTTCCTTTTCCACTCCTGAATTTTCTCCCCCTTTTTGGCATTATCTTCTGGGAGTTGATAAATGTAGCGGACTTTTGGAGGAGCAATGCCAGTGGTGTTTAAGATCTGAGTTTTGAGAGCCTTTAAATCAGCCTGAGTGTTCTTGAACCTTGACTCCATTGCATTTCTCAGCTGTTGGACATGTTTTTCATGTTGCTGATCTGCTAATTGTGCTTGTTGTTGGAGAAAAGATTGAAATTGATTCCAGAGCTCATTTGTAGCAGGTGTCCTTTGTGGATCAGGTGCTTGAGGTGGAACAGCAGTTGATTGTACCTTCTGAACTTGTAACAACTGTTGTAACATATCTTTGAGTTCTGCAACAGAGTTATCAAGTTTTGCAATATGATCCGTCAATTTCTGGTACTTTAAACCATCACCCAAGTTAATGGGATCATCTGATTTCCCACTAGCAGTGGTTTTATCAGTGGTAGATGTAGGGAATATACTCCAAACATTAACCACTGATGCCCCTTTTTCTTGGTACTGGGGTCTTCTTCCTTCAACACTTGACAACCTTTTGATGTTGCCAGTAGGATAAATAAATCCACTGGTGGTTGGCAGAGGTGCTATAAAAGGAATTGCCTCCAAGGAAGTCTTATGAATGTAACCACTGTCCAAATGTAACCCAGTGGGTGTAACAGTTGTAGTGGCTGCTTCACTTGGAAAACCACCAAGAGTTACTTGTAACTCAAGGGGTGTAACCTCCTCAGGTTGTGTTGGTGGGTTAGCAAAGATTGATACATCAGACCCAGTCAGTTGTTGAGGTATATTCTCATTAATAGGTGATTGAGAAGGACTGGATAATGCCTGGTTCAAATCAATTGCATCCAACAGTGGTTTTATTGATGAGAGAAATGTGGATGTGATGGTTGGTGTAGAAATAGGATGTGTCCCGGGCATTGGACTGTGGATGATAGAAACGAGTGTTTCCAGAGCATCATGATGTGGAGACCCTATTTGTACAACCTGTTCTTTTTGTGAAGAAACAGGAGGAGTTTCAGTTATGGTTTGAGATATTTGTACCAACTGCTGTGAGGAAGTAGCAACAGTGGTTTCTTGTGACTTTTGTGTTGTCACTGGCAGGAGCTCTGGTATCTCATCCTCCAGAGATGCCTTTTTGAGGGGTTTGGTGGGTTTTTGTGTTTTTCTTTTTGATGGCTTTTTGGTGATTTTAGGTGTGGGTTTCAAAACAGTTGTGCTGCTGATTTGATCACCTTGAGCAGTGGGCTCAGCAGCAGATACCTAAGGAGCAGTTGTAACTGCTAAAATCTGCTCAGGCACCTCTGCTTGTGTTTTGCAAGGTGCTAACATCCTTGAAAAAGTTTCAATAGTTAAACTGTTATTTGAGTAGGATCACCCTGGTTTATTACAGCTAAATCATCCTTACTGAATTTCTTTGAAAAATAGTAACTTAAAAACCTTGGAAACAGTAAGAATGATTTTGTTTCAACATTATTAACCAAATCTTTAAAAATTTCCCGAGAATAGTTAAAATTTTCTCCTTGAAGAATAGCATAACCCAGATTTTGAATCTTTAAAGGGATTTCATTAAAAGAAGTGGTTTTGTTTGAAACACATAGTAGGAGGGTATGAAATAAAAATCTGGTTGCAGAAGGAAAATAACCTTTTTCTAAGGTAATTTTCTTCATCATTGTGGATTCATACCCTCTCTCAATGAAGTCAGTTTGCAACTCGTTTTTAGTGAAAGAGATTTTACCTTCTTGATCATCGAGTTGAAAGACCTCTGAAATGGATTGTGGCGTGATTTGGACAGCTTTACCCTTTATAGAAGAGTTTATGGTGGTTGCAGTGTCTCCTTATTTTTCAAGGGTTGCATTCTTCCAAAACTCCCTTTGGGTCGCCAAATAGATTGGTGCATCGGCGATGAACAAAGTTTTATACTTTGATTTTGCCATGATGTCAATGATGAAATCGAACACGTTGGTGGTTCCTGGTTTTGTGAGAAGACCCAGGAGATTATGAGATGGTTTATGTGGAATTGCAGTGGAGATTGCCTTTTGGGAGGCTGTGTTCGAGGATGATTTGGATGAGGGTTTTGAAGATTTCTTTGATTTTGTCATTTTGAGGATGATGGATCGAAGAAATTTGTGAAGAAATGTGAAGAAAAACTGCTTTGAGAAGAGAATTTTTAAGAATTCAATTCGACAGTAAAACCCTGTTTTGGTGGTGAGTGAGGGATTTTATAGGGGAGAAAGTGAATGCTGAGGTGGCAGCCGTTACAAAAGGTCTGACCAATATGTACTGTCCACGTGACAACCCCTGTTGAAAGTGAAGGACAGTACTTTTTGTTGAAAGTGACTGATGAAGGCAGTGGTATGAAAGCAGTGGATGATTGTTACTATCAGTGGATAGCATATCAGTGGATAAGACACTGCTTTTGAACAACAGAGTTTATCAAAATAATGAGAGAGCAGGGGTTGACTTTCAGCAGTGGACAGACTTTTTGAAGTATAGCAGACTTTTGAACAATCAGTGGTTAATGGCAGACTTTTAAGGACTTAATGGAAAATTTTCATTTTTAACTATTTTTAAGGATGGAGTTTTGATTTTCTGAAAACATTTTGTTGCTTTTATTCATAGAAAAACAAGATGTTGCTTGTTATTCCATGTTCAGCATCCCAATCCTAGAGACCAAACTTTCAAAAGTGGCTGTATCAAGTGCTTTTGTGAGCACATCAGCCAGCTGGTCCTTAGTTGGGACATGATGCAGAGAAATCAAACCTTTTTCATAGCAGTCCCTCACAAAGTGATGTCTGATGTCGATATGTTTGGTGGTTGAGTGGGAAACTGGATTTTTGATGATATTTTCTGCTGCCTGACTGTCCAACATGAGTGGTGTTTTTAAGGCAGTGATACCAAAATCCAGCAACTGATTTTGAAGCCACAGGAGTTGGGCTGTACAGCTTGCAGCAGCAATGTATTCAGCTTCAGCAGTGGATGTTGAAACAACTGCTTGCTTTTTGCTTTGCCAAGAAACTAAGCAGTCACCTAGAAACTGGCACCCTCCTGATGTGGACTTCCTTGTGGTGTGACATCCAGCAAAGTCACTGTCTGAGAAACCTGAAAGCTTGATGTTCCCATTAGCTGGATACCAGATACCAAGTGTGGGAGCACCTTTTATGTATCTGAAGATCCTTTTTACAGCAATGAGATTTGATTTTCTGGGAGCTGATTGACTTCTTGCACAGACACATGTTGCAAACATGATGTCTGGTCTAGATGCAGTTAGGTACAATAGAGACCCAATCATGCTTCTATAAAGTGTTTGGTCAATCAGCTCATCTTTTTCATCAGACATGACCAGCTTATTTGTTGCCATGGGTGTGCTGCATGGTTTACAATCATTCATATCAAATTTGGTTAAAAGTTCTTTAGCATATTTGCTTTGATGAATGAAAGTTCCATTTTGCATTTGCTGTACTTGGAGACCAAGAAAGCATTGCAGCTCACCCATTGCACTCATTTCAAACTCAGCTGTCATGAGTTCTCTAAACTCTTCACACATTGAGTTACATGTGCTTCCAAAAATAATGTCATCCACATAAATCTGGACAATCATTAAATCCTTCCCTCTCCATTTTAAAAACAGTGTTTTATCAATGGTACCTCTTTTGAAACCATTTGAGAGTAGGAAGTTGGAAAGAGTTTCATACCAGGCCCTTGGTGCTTGTTTCAAGCCATACAAGGCTTTGTTTAGCCTGTAGACATGATCTGGATAAAATGGATCCTCAAAACCTGGAGGTTGACAAACATACACCTCTTCTTGAATTGTACCATAGAGGAAAGCACTTTTGATATCCATTTGAAACACCTTCATATTGTGGTTGGCAGCAAAGGCCAGGAACAGTCTAATTGCTTCTAATCTTGCAACAGGGGCAAATGTTTCATCATAATCAATCCCCTCTTCCTGTCTGTAACCTTGAACCACAAGCCTGGCTTTATTCTTGACAACAATACCCCTTTCATCACTTTTGTTCTTGAAGACCCACTTTGTGCCAATGGGACTAACCTCTTCTGGCAGTGGTACAAGCTCCCATACTTGTTGTCTTTTAAACTGTTGGAGCTCCTCTTGCATGGCTTCTACCCAGCTGTTGTCTTTCAGTGCCTCTTGGTACTTGACTGGCTGATGGAGTGATAGAAAACTAGCAAAAAGACAAATGTTTTGGGTTTGGCTTCTTGTGAGCACCCCTTCATTTATGTTGCCAATGATTTGATCAGGTGGATGAGATCTCAAGAAGATTAAATCTCCTTGATATGGTATGATGGCATTGGTTGGTGAAGGCTGCAAATGTATATCATCTGAGCTAACCACTGCTGGAGACTTTGATGATCCAGCAGTGGTTTCAAAAGGTGGTGGAATAGGAGGTAATGAGGTGGACAACTGCTGGCTTTTATCCACTGTTTGAGGACTTTTGTCAGCAGTGTTTGAGGATGTGGAAGCAGTGGTTGATGGGCTACTTTGGTCAACAATTGTTGAGGTAGCAGTGGTAGAGCTTTGACAACTGTTTTGAACAGCTGATGCTTTTCCCTTTGTGGCAAACCTTTGAGGGATGATGATTTCATACCCATAGTCTGGTGTTGTATCCTCTGATGGACCTGCACTGTTAGTCTTGACAGCAGTATTTTCAAAAGTGAATTTTTCAAGATCAAACAGATCTGCAGGGTTTGCTGGGATTTTCATTGATGAAAGTTCATTGAACTTAACATTCAAAGTCTCCTCCACTGCCTTGGTCCGTGTATTAAACACTTTGTAGGCCTTGGCAGTGGTTGAGTATCCCAGATGATAACCACAATCAATTTTGGCTGCAAATTTTGAAATGGAATCTTTTAAGTTCAAAATAAAGCATGGGCAGCCAAACACTTTGAAATATGAGATCAGTGGTTTAATTTTGTACAGAATTTCATAGGCAGTCTTTTTGTGCCTGGGGTTTATTAAAACTCTGTTCTGAACATAGCAAGCAGTGTTTACTGCCTCTGCCCAGAAAGTTAAAGGCAAACCTGAATCTACAAGCATGGTTCTGGCAGCCTCAATCAGAGTTCTGTTCTTCCTTTCCACTACCCCATTCTGCTCTGGTGTTCTTGGGATGCTGTACTGCCTTACAATCCCTTTCTTCACACAGAAGGCATCCAACTCCCTATTTTTGAATTCTGTGCCATTGTCACTCCTGAAGCTTTTTACTGGAAGGTCAAATTGCTTTTCAACCTGTATTACAAAGTCTTGCAAAATGCCTGCAGTTTCATCTTTTGAGTGCAAAAAGAAAGTCCATGTGAACCTAGAAAAGTCATCAACAATAACCAAACAATATCTTTTCTTTTTAAGGCTCATGACTTGAACTGGGCCAAACAAATCCATGTGTAGCATTTGCAAACACTGGGTTGTTTTGGACTCTTCAATGGACTTATAAGAACTTTTATGCTGTTTTCCTTTTAAACAGGAAATGCAATGTTCAGGACATGAAAACAATTTTTGTGGTAGGCCTCTCACCAAACCATTTTTTGAAATTTCTGTGATTGTCTTAAGATTTGTGTGTCCCAGCCTTCTGTGCCAAAGTTCTGTCTCTTTGTTAGAGGCAGCTGAGAACAGACAGGCATCAACTCTGGGACACTCTTTTGACATGTCAACAACATAAACATTGCCACTTCTTTGAGCAACAAGTTTAGTTTGACCAGTTTTAATTATTGCTTCAATCTTTTTGACCATTTCTGGTCCAACAATCCTACAACAATCTTTTGTGAAGAATGACCCAAATCCCTTGTCACTCATTTGGGACACACTCAGAAGGTTGAATTTTAGATTGTCTATTAGATTGACATTTTCAAATTTTACATTTCCAGATTGCACTGTACCAGATCCCAGAACCTTCCCTTTACTATTATTCCCAAAGGACACCCCCACCATGGATTTTAAAGTCTTTGAGGAGGGCTTTACATCCTGTCATGTGCCTGGAGCCTCCACTATCTACATACCAAAGACTATCAAAGCATGCAGAAGCTCCCTGCACATGAAGTAAAAAGATTAGTTCATTAAGGTCTCCAAAGCCAACAAGGCTTTGGATGGGGTCTCAACAGTGTCTGGGATGGATGCAAGATGATGGACAGTGGTTAGGTCAGGGGTTTGAACTGTTTTAGGACAGTGTTTCTCTAACCACTGTTGTGGGTCCTGACCAATCATCTGCTGGTAACCAAAAGGATGCTTGTTCACTTTGGGTTTAGAGGGCCTTTTGTAGGCCTCATAAACGTGAGGAATCCTTTGGTAAGACTGTTTTTCTCTGCCTTTTCTGAACTGATTGGCAGGGGGTGCATCAGTAACCTGGACATCTCTTTTGACTGATGTTTGGTTCAGCTGTTTTGTAACAGTTGTTTGTACTGGCACAAACAGTGGTTGTTTCTTGGTGAATTTGACAGATGTTGATGATGATGATGGACTCAAGGATGTTTTAGCAATGTACTCATTCTTTTTCACATCAAAGTTTTTGAGGTACACACATGCTTGAGTTTTGTGGTTTGTTTTCCCACAGACAATGCAGCTTTCTGCTGAAACAATGACACTTGTTTTGTTTAGATCATAAGCTTTTAAGTGGAAACAGTCTTTTGTTAGATGATTCCTTTTCTCACAGAATTCACAAAACAAGTTATCAATTTTTTCTTTCTTCTTTCTCTTTTCAGATTCCTTTGCAGCAGAGGTTTTTGTGATAACTGGCACAAACCGGTAATTTCCGTACACTATAATTATTGCTTAATGACTGCAATTATGAGTTTAAGTGTCAGCAATGTCTGAACACATGATTAAACAAGTGAATTCATGCGTGTTGTATACTACAAAATATTGCTTTATGCATAAACGATAGCGTTGCGTCAAATATACTAGTAAACTCACCGGTAAGACACTATGTGTCAACGGAACTGCAGAAAGCAGCCAGACAATAAAATTGGAGCCTAGGTGTAGGTCCGACAACAAGAATGCATTAAAACCCAAGAGTACATACAAGGGTTAATGTATATGCAATACGAAAGCAAAAATAAGCACTAAAAAGCACCCGAAACGCACTTTAAGTGCAGAATTTATACAAATCAGCAATAATTCAGCATTTAGACATATAAATATTATGCAGAAATGTCGTTTATTATCCAGAATATTTCCCTAAGCGTTGGGAATTGAAAGAGTACAAGAAAGGTACTTAAACGACACTAAAAAGTGTAATTTAGCACTTTAACGAATCGGTATGTAACCGAACAACCGGAGATTACCCGGAACATAAAAATAATGTCAATGACATTGTTTATACTTTTCTGAGCTAGTTAGGGTCCCCGAATGCCCTAACACCCTTTATATTACACTACACACTAGTAACGGGGTTAAACACTTAACTTAACTTAGTTTAACCTAACTAATACTTGGAACCGAACTAGACCCCCCCCCCCCTTCTCTAACCGGCCCTAACTATGGGGGAACACAATTGTACAATCTTGATTATTTAAATCCTCAATGTTTAATATCATGAGGACATAATTACCTTTGGCTAAGGACCATGAGATTTATCTATAAATTAACCCCTAACCACACAATAACTCTCACTAAACTCAACACTACACAACACCACTCCCTTGCCCTCTAGAACTTACGGCCAAACACCCCTCTCTCAACCATCCATCTTCGAGTTCGATCATCATCATTCCAAGCACACACAAGTGTTAAGGGTCACGTATTAGGAGTCTTGGAGCAAACGGAAGGCGAAGGACCTATCTACTTTGCTTTTATCCACTCGATTTGTGCTTAGATTCTTCCCTAGCCTTGAGCTAGAGGTATAACACTTAAAACTCATATTTGAACTTATCTAAAGTGGTTAAAAGGTTTTGTGTTGGTTAAATCTCGTTAAAATGCGAAAAGATGCACAAAAGTCTACTAAAAGCATGAAAAATGGTGGTTAATAGCACATAAGTTGTGTAAATGATGTAGTATTCGAAATACATGATTATCTAGACCCGATCTATGATGTGGTAGCTCGGATCATCATTTAACCCGGTTTGGTAAGATCATGGATCTTAACATAAAGCTATTTTAGAAGTAACAAGGGTTAAAAGGTGAAACTCTACCACACATGAAACATGAACTTGTGTAAAAGTATTTTTACTTGCAAAATATTGTTCAAAACTAGTAGATCTAAAGATCTACGAGTGGTTTTTCGGAAGAACCAAGCAAAAATATTAGTCTTGTTTAAAACCCGGATCTTATCCGAACTAAAAGCATTTTTAGTAAATAAACAAGTGTGTAGACACTTGTGTCACAAGAAAATTTAACAAAGAAGTATTTTTGCGAATCTTGACTAGAAGTTGTGAAACTTCATATTCTTTAAAAATAAAGTTTTTAAGAAACTAAAATTATTTTTAAAGATGGAAAGATTTACTAAATGTGCTAGTGAGTTACTACACATTTTTGTAAAAATTCAAGTTCATGAAATGGAGAAATTAGTGATTATTGTTGATAATTGTTGTTGATGATTATTGATGATTGATGATGATTTAAAAGAAAATAAACACACGTTTTGAAAACGTGGGAAACCTCCATTTTTAGGGGAAACTCTGTCAAAATTTTTATAAATTTTGACACTTAGAAAAATATAAGTTTTTGAGAAACTTATTCCCTAAAAATGTGCTTAAAAGTATTACCAAGGTTTCCCTAATTTTTGGTGATAAGAAATGATGATTTCTTCAAGAATAAAAGTGGATATAAGTATGTATATTTTGAGAGAAAAATATATATTATTTTATCACCAATTTTTGTGCTAAGTGTATATAGTATGTGTCATACGTGCTAGTGTATTAAGACTTAAAAATACACTAAATGCTCGTGAGGAGTATAAACTTAAAAATACACATACAACATACAAGATACATAATTCGGGTGCAAAGTGCAAAACACAAAAGACTTATATTTATTTTAGAGAAAATAATATAAGTAAGATACGTAGTTAAAAATATGAGAATATTTTTAACACAAGAAAATATACACAAAAGAGAGTGACTGTACTTGTGCGACGCAAGTCTAGTGACTAACGTTAAGAAAACGCGTATAGGTTACGACGTTAAGTAAGCAAATCCGGTGGAGTTTACGACGCTAGGAACGCAAAGTTATGAGTTCATGCTCCCCCTTTTCTCTTTAACTGTTTTTAGTTTTTATAACTTCGGGGGTGAAATACATGTACAAATGTACAAAATTTATAATTGGTATGATATAAATACAAGAAGTACACTTGGTGAGAACGAGAACCAAGTGTGACGAAATATAAGAATACAAGAAGTACACTTGGTGAGAACGAGAACCAAGTGTGATGAAATATAAGAATATGAGAAGCGCACTTGGTGAGAACGAGAACCAAGTATGAGGCGCTATGAGAAATGATAACAAGAAACGCGCTTGGTGAGAACGAGAACCAAGTAGGATGCGTTATGAGAAATAGTGTCACGAATAGGGTACAGAAGCACCATTAATCGTGTACATACTTAGACCGCAGAACAAAAGGTTAGATCTAACGGGTGCCTGGCAGCCACACTCCCGGTCGGGGCGAGAACCGAGGAAGTGCTTTTGTGTCTCAGAATATACCAATTAAATGCCTTAGGTTTGGTGGCTTCCTATGACGTGTCACATGTTAATGGCTTTGCAACCCATTAACAATCTGATAAGTACAGAAACACTGTATTTACATAAAATTCATACCATACAAAAATTGATAAATAACTTGAAGTACGTGGGGTACTCAAGAGGATTGATAAATAACTTGAAGTACGTGGGGTACTCAAGAGGATTGATAAATAACTTGAAGTACGTGGGGTACTCAAGAGGATTGATATATAACTTGAAGTACGTGGGGTACTCAAGAAAAGATTGAATTATACATGGGTACGTGGTGTACACATGAAACTGAATTTATATATGAAAACTTGATTTACTCACAAACTATGTTTTCATACAAAGTATACAAACGTGAAATACAAAACTGCATGAATTCACACCAACATTATGTTGACGTTTTTCCAAAAACTCACATGTATTTCAGGTAACTAGAATGGATGTGCGCGCGGTCTTGCTTATGCTCGTGGATGTCGCTTGTGTTTAACTTTAAATAAAGTTGTAAACTTTTAAGACAATGTTTTATGCGACTTAGCGATGTAAACGCTAACGTATGTTTTCAAATTATGGTATTTGAATGTTATTTTACGAGCATGTAGCATGTTTACTCTTCGTATGCAATGAGAACCTTTCATGATCACACCTCGTGCTTCCGCCGTAGAAAGGGGTGTGACAGTTTTAACCACTGCTGGGATATCTTTGAGAGGTATGACTTTAGCTTTTGGAGCTTTAGCACCATCGATTGATGTAAAGTCCATTGGCTTGAAATTTTCAAGAATATCACACTCATCAGACCATTTTGGTTTAAACTGATGATCTTCAAGCTCCTTGAAAGTGGAGGAACCCATTGGTCTGTTAAGTGTGATTTTGTTACCAAGTTTGTCAGTGATTTTCACTTCTTGGCCATTCTTGTTTGTGGGGATAAGCTCAGTAGCTTCATCAGTGGTTTGAACAGAGTTTTCAAAAGAAGTGTTTTCATCATCATATTTTCTATACCCAACCCCAAACTTCACATTACTTTTTCTCTGTTTTTCAAGCATAACCTCATATCCTTTGCAGGATTCCACCCATCTTTCACAAGTAATCTGGGCAGACTCCAACTCCTTTTTGCAAACTTGGTATTTTTCTACCATAGTTTGAAGTTGGGTTTTGGTTATACTTTGCTCTTCTTTTAAACAGCTGATTTCTTTTTCCTTTTCAGTCAATTTGTTTTTAAGTTCTTTTAAAGAGCTTTCAAATTTGACCTCATCAGTTAAGATTTTATCCCGAAGGTTTTCATTCACCTCTTTGATGTTAGCAAAAGCAATTATGCAATTGTCTGAACACAGTTTTTCAAGAACTTGAGGAGATACCTTGGCAGCTGCCATCATTGCACAATCACATTGATGATCTTCATCATCATCAGCTCTTACCTTCTTTTCACCAACCTTTTCTTCTCTCTCTTCTTCTTTGTCCTCTATGGACCATGGATCTGTCATTGGTTCAATCAGAGTACCTGAGCTTTCTTCCAACAGTACTTCACCAGCCACAGCAGTAACCACTGCTTCAATCACCTCTTCCACTGTTTCAAAGCACTGCTGTTCCTCCTCAGCTTCAACCCCCTCCTGTATTGACTCTAGTGCCATCAAACAAAACTCATCATGTGAAGAATCATTAGAAGCATAGAGTGCAAAATTTTCATCACAAAGATCATCAGGCATACTGCTCCAGTCAACAAACCCTTGAGTGAAAAAACTTTGTTGATCTGGTTGTGCTGCTGCTGGAGCAGTGGTTTGAGGTGCAACAGGTTGCACTTGTACCTGTGGAACAGGGGTTTGAACATATTGGATTTGTGGAACAGTAGTTTGGACATAATGTACTGGCATAGGGGCAGCAGCATAGTGAGCAGTGTTCACTTGAGCTGCTGGGGCATATTGGGCATAGTGCACAGTGTTTTGGTTTTGAGGTCTAGGATTTGAGCTAGGATGAGTAATTATGGGACCAGTATTTTGACTCCTACATTCCCTAGCGAAATGTCCCAACCTATTACACTTGTAGCACTTGATTTTCGATTTATCCAACCCAACCCTTAGATTCCCATGCAAACCTGGGAATTTTCTCCCTGTTCTTTTGTAGAACTTGCTAGTTCTAACACTTAGCAAAGCCAGTTGGTGCAGGATGTCCATTTCCTCTAAATCAGTGGGATCAAAATGTTGCAAATCATTTAGTTCAAAGCTTAAATTATCTGACATCTGGTTTTCGTTTGCAGTGAATGCATAACTTGCAGAGTGAGGATCAGGGTTGTTAAAATTTGCACCAGCAGTTATGTCAATGAAGTGATCATAACCCTGGTCCTTACCACTGCTTCCAGATTCTTCTTGACCCAGAAGAGCAGTATTACCGAATGTGTAATCATCAACGGCTTTTCCTGACTCTTGTAACATCCTTTTCTGGTTCAACTCCCTTTCGTAGGTCAGGAGTCGACCATGGAGTTGGGTCAAGGTCAGATCCTTGAACTCAGGTGAGTTTCTGGTGACAAAGGCTATAGTGTCCCATTTTTCGGGCAGTGACCTGAGGAACCTGCTATTTTGAGTCGAGTTTGTAAAGGTAGTATTAACAAGCCTCAGTTCACTGATGAGACAACTAAACCGATCAAATTGTTGAGTTAGTGATTCACCTCTAACATGACAAAATGTTTCATACTGTTGGTTCAAGATTTCCCTATTGTTTTCTATGACTTCTTCAGTACCTCCAAACTGTTCCTTAAGTGCGTCCCACAATTCTTTGGCACTGTTACAGTGTAACAGTCCAGCATATATTTCATTGGGCAGCGCTGATGCTATGATGCTAAACGCTTTAGCATCTAGTTCGATCTTTTGAAAATCAGTTTCGGTGTAATTTTCAACTGGTTTTGGAACGAACTTTTTAGCATCTTCAGCGCTTGGCACTGAAGGAACATGAGGACCAAAGGTGACAGACCTCCAACAACCTGTGCTTTGTTGAGCAAGGATGTGACCCATCCTCCTCTACCAGATGTTGTACTCATTTCTTTTTAGCATAGGTGGTTTAAAAAGTGAGCCGATGTTGTTTTTGTCATCCTGAGATTGTGACGTCATTCTTGTTGTTTTACAGACACTGAGAAATCAACTTTAATGGTGATTAATCCTTGCTCTGTTTTTCAACGGACGAACAAACGATCAGTATCAACTGTTATGAGCTGAACTATTTACGTCAAAATGATTGTTAAATCAAATTTGACTGTCCAAGCTCTGATACCAATTGTTGGATCTGAGTTTCTTTTTGATTGTATTTTCGTTTGTAATTAAGATGGAAATGAAAGAGTTGTGCAGCGGAAATAAGATGAACGCAAACTTTGCATACAATCAAACGAGAGTAATACTTTTATCAAACATCTTTTCACAAAGAACCGAATGATTGAATTTGTTTCAACAACGATTACAATGATTGATGTAAGAAAGCAAACTCCCCCTCAGCCAGAGCTCAGTAGTTTGTTCATGCAAAGAAGACGATGTGATCAAAAGAGCTAATAGAACAGTACAAAGTACTGAACTATTTATAGGCACTTGCAAACCACTGAGCATCTTAGCTGACGTCACCATGAAAGTGACATCTAACCTCCTAACAAACTCTAACTACTGATCTATAAACACTGATGTACTAAACTACTGTTATTACATTACATTACATAAAAGACACTTAAACTGTTGCTGTATCCTTCCACTGCTGTGAACCCAGCAGTGCTTGTCCGGATCAGCAGTACTTGACCCAAGGCAGTAGATTGAGTCAACAGAGCTTTGGTCTTCCATCAGTTTTTGACATTGGTCAGTAGATATAAAGCAGCAGTTGTAGGTCAGCACTTAGTATGATCAGCAGATAGGAGGTCAGCAGATATGAAACCACTTTCAAGGGGAGAGATTGGCATGAACCAACTGTAAACGTCTGCTTATTCTGGATCCACTGCTTTGATCCAGTTTTGGCTTTACATTATCTGTTCCTCTGATAGAGTTCAATCCCAACAATGTGCCTATTGTAAAGGTCAAATGGGATGCCCGTAGAGGTCCCGAATTCACGTGGGTGGTTGAATCCACGATGAAAGAAAAGTACCCTTATTTATTTCAGTAAATCTCGGGTCGAAATTTATTTTAAGGGGGTGAGGATGTAACACCTTGAAAATTCACGTCCTATAATGTGTAGACACGTGTCATATGTTTGAACGTGTGAAAGAATGTTATAGAAGGACTAAAGTTGACAGTCATGGAAAGTATGTGAATATACGGGTTCTAAATGTCAACAGTGAATAAAAATATTATACAATAACCCTACATGATGTTTATAGCATCAAACGAATAAATCATGGATCATGCGAAGCTAAAAGTGAGAGATTACAAACTACTGGGGTTAAATGTGTCAACATGTTTAAGTTGTACCTCTGAGTGACCTTTTGACAAACCCGAAGCTTTGTAGCTAATATTTATGCTCACTAGAATGCGCGATATAAATTTCATAAAGTTTCGTTATCGTATGAGAAAGTTATGATCAAATTCGTGTGCGAGGGGTTAAAGTGTTAACATTGAAAGTTAGGACTTTTCGAGTTAACCGGAAGTGTCCAGGGACTTGGCAAATTGGGTATAAGTCCTAAAGCCCTTGTGTGTAAATAATAAGGGTTCAAATTGCAATATAAAGGTTAGTTGACCTTTCGGAAGGGCCAAGAGTCAAGTATGCAACAAATAGAAAATGTAAAATCTGTAGACGAGGCTAACGCGGGCCACGTAAAGGTTAACATAACCTTATGCGGGCCGCGTCAATCGCCCTGATGCAGAAAGTGTAGACAGCAGCCTGCAAACGCGCTCAATCGCCCCTTAACATATATTTTTGCATTATGGGCGACCCCTAAACAGTCTTAGAGCACTAGGTTCACTTGTGGGCAGCTTATGGTCAGTTGTAGACTTGTGTGTCAACCTTTTGTGGTGGATTAAACACTATATAAAGGACCAAAGTTGTAACCAAGTTCCTCACACCTTCTCTTGCACTTCTGATCATTCTTGGAGCTTCAAAGCAGACTCAAGTGATCTCTGGTCGTTCATAGGACTCTTGTAAGTTTGCTTGACCTTTCTAAATTAAGTTTTAGCTTAGTTATAGCTTAAAAGTCAAACCGTCGTAATTAACGGTTGACTTTAAGATTAATCACTATTGGTCCAGTAATTTGTCGAATCAAAAGTAGTGATTTGTTGGTAATTATGTGGGTAATAAACCCTTAAAAGGGTTCCCCCTGATTACCACTCTAACCAGGTCAAAAGTCGGGTCAAACTTGCTAAGAAAAAGTCAACAGGATACTTAAATTTCAATTTATGCATAATTAGCAATGTAGAACATATACAACCTGTTTGATCATTAATATAACTTGGTAATTAGTGTAAGAACATGTCTAAACATGTTCAACCCGACAATTTCCTGTTTAGACCCGGTTCGGAACCGAAAGTCGCATAGTTTGACTTATACTTTAACTTTCAGTTATGACCCGTTTAGGCATGATTTAGAAATGCCTTAGAGCTTAATTTGGACCAGGTAACATGCTAGTATAACCCTCTGTTATTATACACCATGGTTCGATAGTTAACCAATTAATTCGCATGATTCCTTTAATTGCTCATATGTTGACCATTATGCCCTTATTACCTTAAAACGTGATTTTTGGAAATGTAAAAGAGTAGAAACTTTAATTACTGATATATAAACTTGTATGCAAAGTTTGACATCAGTTTGAGGTGTAGATTGAGAGTTATGCTCATTAGCGCAAAATGAAAGCTTTATGTTAACTAAATGGCGTAATTAGCATATAGCCTAGTTAAGCCTACTTTTTGATATCAAACTTAATACCCACTGATGTAATACATTATTTTGGGATTTTTGAAGATTTTTAATTAATTTTAGGCTGAGCATAACTCATAGTCGTAGGCTTAATCCGGTGATTGTAGGTTTTGCCCTTACGGGCCATAAAATGAGTTTTACATATCTAAACGACTCCAAACCTTTTGCTACTGATTCTAAATGATAAATAAATTATTTTAAACCCTTTGGAATAATAAAAATATCAGATTTCTATATAGAACCCGGAAACGGCTTCTAATCGCCTTTTTAAGCGTTTTTAACGACTAGTATGTGCTAGAACTATTTTAAACATACTAAGGGTGATACCTACTGATATTTGAGGTAAATTATAAAATTTTAACAGTAAGCAAAAGTTGTTAAACACAGACTTCGGTTTTGAGCTTTTCGGATTATGTGAAATTACCAAAATGCCCCTACGGTGCATAGTTTGGTTAAAATTGATAAATTTCACATATATACTTTAACCTACTGATATAACTTAGAAAATTGAGTATATTTTCTGATTACATCAGGCCTGTAACTCAGGTTAACACTTAAACTCTTTTACAACCTTTAAAATGACCAAACTACCCCTACGGGGGATAGTTTGTGTTTAAATTCGTTTCGGGCATAATAAAAGACACCTTACTGATGTCACAACATATTTGGAGTATATTAACTTAGGAAACCTCTAAATGGCTCTCATTATTATCCGTTACGCTTATTACGCGTTCGGTTCGGTTTATGTAACAAGTTTACATAAATTAGCCGAAACGGGTCAAACCTTATCGGTTTTCTCTCAAAATCCAGAATGTGCATGAAGGACCCATATCAAACAAGTCTCTGAACTTGTCGGGTCTAAATCACATTCTATTCGGTCTTCGCTTAATCGTGCGTACAAACCGTATCTTTGAAACTAACCGGTCTAAGCTTAAGCTTAACTAAAGACCCGTTAGGATTCTAATAGGTTATTATAAACCTTCGTTCCAGATTAGGAGAACCAGTAAAAGCTACTTGCAATTTGCTTATTGTGATTTATACATTGCTCAGGTAAATACTTTTAACTTATTTTCCCTATACGGGCTTGGGTTACAGTATATATAATACCGCTTGATCGGGCATCAAATCTTCCATCGTTGGGTGGTTAATTGAATAATTTGATCGGCTCGTTTAAACAATCTTGTTACTTAAAGCCTTTGGGGGGTTAATGACCATGTCCCGGATATCCCTGGCATCATTTTACGAAATGGCCACGACTTAAGCGCGGGGTGTAGGCGTACACCCGTCAGTGCACAAAAGAATATTGTGGTGTGTCTATTGATCTTTAACCTGGACAAGATCCGGGCTACTGAACGCACAAGGAACATGTAATTCGTTCACAGGATTATAATATTAAATAATTCTCCCAAGTTAAATAAAATGTTTATGCCATGTGCATCCAAATCAATTTTCAATCATTTTCCAAAATGAGTCAGTTGATCGAATTTACCAGTGTAAACTGACGTATTTTCCCAAAAAGATTAAATGCAGGTACTAAGCATAATTGGCTGGGATTTCTCCTTAGCATCAATAGAAGTCTCGCAAGCTTAAGATGCCTGAAGTCTGTTGAACTATTAATTCCATTTTATTTTCGATCCGTCTGTGGATAAACTTCCGAATATTGTGACATTTGATATTACAATATTAAATTCGGTTGAAACTTATCTTTTATATTGCTTCCGCTGTGCATATTAATTATTGTGTTGTTTGACTATTTTGTTGCCAACCACGTCACGATACTCCCCCACCGGGCCCACCGGTGACATGTGGAAATCGGGGTGTGACAGAAAAGTGCGTAACAGGTAACCAAAAGAGTCTTGAACATGTTTCCTAAGTTAATATGCCTTAAATATGTTGTGATATCAGTAGGATACCTTCTATTATGCCCAAAACCGGATTTAAAACCAATTTATGCCCCACATGGGTATTTTGGTCATTTAAAAGGTTATAAAAGAGTTTATATATTAATCTGAGTTTTAGGTCTTATATAATCAGTAAAAATACTTACTTTAATAAGTTATATCAGTATGGTACTACATATATGTGAAATTTATTAATTATAACCAAACTATGCACCGAAGGGGCATTTTGATAATTTCACATAAGCTTTAAAGGTCAAAATTGGAAATCTGAGTTTAAAACTTTTGCTTACTGTTAATATATAAAGATTTACTGAAAATATCAGTAGGTATCAAACCTTATATGTTTAAAATAGTTTTAATACATATTATGCGTTAAAAACGCTTAAAAAGGCGATTTTGAGCTATTTCCTGGTTTTTATAGAAAAGCTGATATTTTTATTATTCCAGAAGGCTCAAAATATTTTATTTATCATATTAGATCAGTAGAAAAAGGTTTGGTACTAAAAGGATTTGTAAAACTTATTTTATAGGCCAAAAGGGCAAAACCGACAATTACCGAATCAAGCTTAGAACTCTATGTTATGCTCAGCCTAAAATTAAATAAAAATCTTCAAAAATCCCAAAATATTATTTTATATCAGTGGGTAAAAAGTTTGGTATTAAAAAATTGGGTTTAGATAGGCTATATGCTAATTACGCCGTTTAATTAATAAAAAGCTTTTCATTTATGCTAATGAGCATAACTCCTAATCTAGACCTCAAACTGATGTCAAATTTTAGGGACAAGTTTATAAATAAGTAATAAAGATTATTGTCCTCCCACATTTTCAAAATTCTCGTTTTAGGGTCAAAAGGGCATAATGGTCAACATTTAAGCATATAACGGAAACATGTAATTGAATAGGATAACTAAGGATCCAAGTTGTATAACCTCAGAGGGTTACACTAACCTATAACATGATCCTAAAGGAATCCTAAGGCATATCTAAACTAAGCTAAACTGGGTCCGAACTAAAAGTCAAAGCAAAAGTCTTTTTTTGTCACTTTCGGTTCCGAACCGATCCTAAACTTGAAATTGTCGGGTTAAACATGCTTAGGCATGTTCTTATACTAATTACCAAGTTATACAAGTGTTAAAACAGGTTTCATAGCTTCTATATTGCTAATTATGAATTAATTTTCAAAATAGCTTTCTGTTGACTTTTTATTATTAGGTTTGACCCGACATTTGACCAAGCTAGGGTGATAATCAGTAGGTGCCCTCTTAGGGGTTTATTACCTACACAAATACCAACTTATAACTACTCTTAATTTGACTAATGACTGGACCATTAGCGATTAATCACTAAGTCAAACCTTAATTACGATAAGCTTAACTTTTGGCCATTAAACTAATCAAAAGTGAAATTAGGAGGTTAAGGACACTTACAATGGTCCTTAGTACTGAAAAGAATTCCAAGGAAGTTCCAAATGCTCAGGATCCTCCAGAAATAAGAAGATAGCAAGATTGGAATGATATGAGCAAAAGAAAGTGTTGAAGAACACTTCTATTTATAGTTGAAGAGGATTAAAGAGATCACTCCAGGTGTTTGGAGGCTTCTTAGGATGATTACAAGTGCCCCCCTACGTGTTACAAACAGGCAACAAGCCCATAGATTCAATTTGATGGTTTAAACTTGCTTGGTGTGGGGAACAAGAAATTTTTTCATAGCTGGCACCTGCATACGGACCGTATGGTCTAGTGTATATGGTCCGTAAGGACCTGGTCAGATCAGCAAAGTTTCAACAGTTGACAGGTTTAGCCCCTTCACTTCAAAATGCCATTTCCGACACATCTAAGGCCCGTTAAACCATTTTTAAGGCTCTACAATGATGCCTAAGCATAGGGAACATGAAACATGCTCAAAAATATGTCGGATGTTGGTTCGTTTGGTCGTACGGTCTCGTTGTTCGACTAATTACGATGAAACACAGACGGACGCGAAAAACGATCCAAACGACGTGACGAATGGAATTTTATCAAGCCAAACACTAAATAAAATATTTTAGTGCTTACAAAAATTTTTGGGTGTCCAGATATATTCAGATTGCAAGATATGCGTGAGAATGCAAACTTGTGCACTTTTTGACACTTTTAATCCCTGCATGACGTAAAAGTTTATTTTTGCACACCAAACACCTCTAAGCCTATATATAAGCTATATAAAGGATAATTAGGGTATGATTAACTCATGGTCATATTCCAGAAGGTCCGTTACCATACGAATCGGCATACTTTTACAGTTTGACGCAATTAGTCCTTTAATTGCGCAAGGTAGCGCGAAACGTTGTTTAATGATATCCAAGCCTTCCATGGCCCATAATGGGCATTCCCAAGCATATACTTAAATATTACTACACTCCTGTTTGCTTAAATGGTCACCGAAAGGCGTAGATTCAAAATTTGACGCTTTAGGTCCCTCTATTGCGCAAACTTGCGCATCTCATCATTTAATAGCATTGAAGCCTCATCTAATCCATATTAGGCATTCTTGAAAGTATTATTAAACATCACGATGCTTCGGGTTTGCTAAAAGGTCATTCAAAGGTATAATTAAACATATTGACGCTTTTAGCCCCTCTAACTTGCAAAGTTGCGCGTAACTTTACTTATAGGCATAAAAACCTTAGACGGCCAATAGTTGGCATTCCCGAGAGTATAATCAAATATCATGAAGCTCCCAATTTGCTAAAAGCTCACTTATAGGTAAGAATTAACATGTTGACGCTTTTAACCCTTCATTGCGCAAACTTTCAATTAGTGACGCAAACGGCTACACTCGATCGACAAGTGGCTCATTTGTGAATATAATCATCGTGAGAGGTTATTCAGAAACTTATTTTTTGGTATGCTAACACTTCCAGTCCGTTCATAATCATGGTTTTTGATTTTTCGAAAAATTCGTCTCTTAAATTCAACACTTGACTTCATTAGGGTTTATTACACGTGTCAATACACCATTGGACGTGATTTTTACGAGGTGTTACATCCTCACCCCCTTAAAAGAAATCTCAACCTAGAGATTTGTTAAATGCTGGAAGCACTTTTTGTCGCATAATGGACTTAACTTCTATAACATATCTGGAGCCTCTTCAAGCTCCCAAGTTGACCTCTATAATAGGTACATATATCCTTTTTGGAGCTTCTTAACCTGTCGATCCTCAATCGATACAGGTTTCTCATCATATCATAATTCTGCATATCATTATGTGATAATGCTTCTCGACTAATTGGCGAAACACATCCTTAAATCATTAGTGTGTAATGCATTGCGAGCTCCGCCAAGCTCCTTAAATAGGTTTTAGCTTATAAGCTAATTGATCTTGATACATTCGATTCCCTCGAATTATTCTATATATTCAGAGCTTAACTAGTCTGATAATTAACAAATTGGCACACCCTTCGAAGGTGATATCTTTTGTTGAACCTTATCTCTTAACATGAACTTAGGAGGGTTGCTACCTTCATTAATCCTTGATTTTCTGCCGAATACTGGCAACTTACAGATGATTATGGATTTGTTTGATCTTATTCGTTGTTTTCAAGGCAACTTTCAGATCTTGATAATTGGACTTACCAATCCTTTGTCTAACAATAAATGTTTAACATTCCACCTATGCAAGGTCTCCAAAGAAGCAGCCTTGATACTTACATAACAACTATTATAGAAAAGCTTATTTTAAGGTGAGATGGTTATTCCAACCACTACTTAAAACTAATCTTAAGGAATAGCTAATCCTCGCCGTTAGTCGAACAAATCGATGATCCTGGGTAGCTGATGGCGATTCTTAATTGTTGCCTAATTAGGGTTGCGGTAACCAATGCATAAGCAAAATGAATCGTCTTTCTTAATTAACTATACCGAATTCTCAGAATATTGAGTTAGGCTATACGAATCCTTTATTTTAAAACTTACTTAATCAGGGTTTCGATTTTTCCAATGATGGTACTAGCCGTCTTGGAGATTTCATAATAATACAGTCCAAAATGGGATGTAAATCTTAACTTTACTTGCCTCCCAGGATGTAAACAGGGTAATCTTAGAAGAAGATAATCAAGATACAAGGAGGTTACAGAGATTTTCTATATCTCAGGCTCCAGTTCATCCATCATTGCTTGTGTCAAATAAGTGACACATTTATGTTACAAGTCCACGATTTCCTTAATCGGGAACATTTACTTGGACAATTCCATTTTGGATATCTTCTTTGAATACCATTAGTTGACTTTAGTACCATATGACCATCGGGATATCTTTGTGGTCCCATGCATTAAACCTCCATACTGATCAGGCATGGAAGTAATCTATGGAACATATTAAGATACACCAATCCTCCTATGGCGCTTTTATCATACCGTCTGGTATTCACAGTCGATAGAGATCAAAGAGATATCAACTATGTATGCTAATGCACTTCCTCTAGAGAGAGGATACTTCTAAAATTCTACGCCTGAAGGCTTCTGACAGGAACAAAAGAAATGGTTCTTATGCTTTCGCCTGTAAGTTTTACCTTACACTTAATATCTGGGGTTCTTACGGGAGAGTTTCTAAAGGTTTGCTAAACTTATGGTCTTATGAGAGACTTGGCAGCACCTGAAACCAAACGTAACTCCTAGCAATAAAATTACAATAAGGGATTTATCTGGTGTCATTAATGTGAGCTGCCTCTAATCCTTCATCAGGAGGGTTAAACGCCTCCATTCTTAATCCTTTTAAACTTAGCTGCGAAATCTTTGACAAATTTTAGGGCAGTCTTAGCTTTGACTGGTTATTTCTTAATCTATATAACGCGAGTAGCTGAGGTAGATCCATGATGGATTTATAATGAGCAGGCTTTGAAACCTTAATGTGCCCTCTTATTTCCGATGCTAAATCATCAATATATATATAGTGCATTATGCTTAAATTCTAGGTTAACCGAATAAGGGAACTATTTCAATCAATGAGCCAAGGTTTGCAACACACTGCCGATAGTATATAACTCTTATGGGGGGAGTCGGAAAATTCTTATTCCATCTTTTTCCATTTCGCGACGCGGATAATAGGTTTTCTAATAAGGTCCTTAAAACTTGGACCATTCCGTATTGTATAAGAGGATCTCTCTTGTGGACTTTATTAATGTCCTCACTAATTAAGGGTATTGCCCTCGAACGACCGCGGTGCATACCTCACCGTGTCCTTTCCAGCATAACCGCTGATATACCTAATGGTTTCTACTTTATCTAACAATTTCTTGCAATCGATGGCCCCTTTTTATTATTGAAGTCTCTTGACTTCCAAGAGACGAAGTACTTTTAAGTACATCCTAAAAAGAATGGGGCTCCTTGCCATATATGCTTTTGCTGGGTTTATTCTTCGCATTTGAAGTATGAATATAGCTCTCCTCATGAGTAGCGACATGTGTTTTTGAGCAAACATCATTCAGCTTCTTGAACCTTTTCATAACTTTTCTCATAGCCTTTCTAACAGCTGTGTTAATTATAGTTTTGGAGATTAACTCCTTCAACATTTAGGTTCACATTTGATGCACCATTGACATTTGTCGCATCTCTAGCATCGCGACTGTTGTTTGTCTCTTCTGAGTTTTCCATACTCGAAGCTTTGGTATTAAATACCAAATTCAACAAGTGCTTAGGCACTCCATACCCAGTATCTCCTTGAATGGTCAGAGGTTCACCATAAGGAGTCTTGATAACTACTTGCTTCTTATCATACACAATATGGGCTTGATTTTTAAGACGACCAATTCATTCCTATCACTATATCGAGTCCCTCTTATTTTAATGGAAACAAGGACAGCGGAAAAGAATGATTCCTAATGGATATAAAACATCCATCTAATATTGCTAAAACAGTCACTGAGGTACTATCGGCCAATTCCACTTCATACTTAACGCTTAGAGTTTTAACAGGCAGATTTAATAGTTTACAAAATCTATTATCTATGCAAGACTTATCTGCACCTGAATCAAATAATACTCTAGCATAAACGTCATTGATCAGGAAAGTACCTGATGTGACATTGTTATCCTGAACGGCCTCTTGAGCATCCATTTGAAAGACTCCAGCTTTGGTCTTCTTAGCCTCTCCAGGCTTCTTGGTTTTATTTGGGCAATTAGTTTTGATGTGCCCTATTTCATTACAACCATAGCAGGTTGCGTCCCTTAAGTATTGGCACTCCAAATTTTTGTGCCCTTCCTTATTACAAATTCCACAAGGCCTAGCTTGTGAATCTGAAGTGCCCTTCCCTTTAGTCACCTTCTTTGGGCAGCGGTTCTTTATGTGCCCCTTCTCGCCACAACCATAGCATATGGCGTCCTTCAAGTCCTTGCATTCATGGGTCTTGTGATCCATCTCTTTACAGATGACACATCCCCTGGTTTGTTCATAGAAACATTTTCCGAAGTGCTTCTTCCCGCAGGTTTTACATTTGGGTTTTGCCTCCTTTGGCTTGGACTGGTTATAGTTTGAACTGGTCTTACCCTTTTTGTAATCCTTAATTGGGGTATTATCGCACTTTTGCTTATGATCCTTTAATACTCGGTCCACAGCTTTGTTTAGGGCTGTATCTAACATAGCATGTAACTCGGTGCCCGTTAAGTTCAGTCTTGCATCATCATTCTGATCAACTGGATGATTGTGAGCTTCAGAGGAGTCAGCCATGGTGAAGCTTTGAAGGCTACAAACCAAGTGGTAATAATTTGCTTAATTATATAGGGAAGTGTCGAGTTTGATGATTAAATAGCCGTGGTGCAAATAAACCATAAAGGCCAATAGATAGTATTAGATTTATTTGATTATGTTTTGCCTAGGTTTTTAAATAAACCATCTTTGGCGTTTAAACGGAATATAATCCTTCATATTTATTAGACAGGGGACATAAGTCATGACTGTCAATGTCGTACCGACATTTTATATAGCACAAGGGCTCATTCCAAAGGACTTTTGATGGCACAGAGGCCTTGTCACTAGGGAAATCTTAAAACATAATCAATGATCCTTTGGGTTGGAAAATTTCATAATTCATTGTCTTGACAAGAAGTTATGAAATGAAACTATCTTTTTCATGCATACATCTTTGCCCGAAGGTATTCATCCCAATGGATGTTTTGATGTGTTCATCGTGTTCGACGTTTAATAGCCATGATTCCTCTTTATCATTTATGCTAAATAAGGGGTTTGGAAAATTCCTAATATAAGGGTGACAAGTGTGATTTTATCGCATCACCCGTTGTCAGGAGTGTTAACATGTTTTCAGGTGTTTAACAAGGATCTGAATCTCTTTTAAACAGGTCTTACCACCATTGCTAGGTCTTTATTGACCTTCAAGCTAGGTTATACCTTTTAAGATTCTCTTTTAATATGTATACTGACAGGAAAGGAATGATATTTATTTTATTCAGGATTTTCATTATAATCCTGAATTATAAGTTAGTAATAGCACAAAAGGCTTAGTCACGTGGACAAGTTTAATTTATAAGCCCAGATTTTATGGAATCGAGGCATTAAGGTTTGAATCAAAGTTCGTTACCTTTTCTTGACAGGGAGTTGTAGGCTACCACTGTCTTTAGTCTCAGAGGACGTTAATTATAGCCCGTAGGCATTTTATCCTTAAGGGATAATTATATAAATAAGTGAAAATTGGAGTAATCCAATTTACGGATGACTTATGCGATTTTATCGAATCACATTTTTGCCAAGAATGTTAACATGTTTACAAATGTTAACAAGGATTTGAATCTTTTGAATTGGTTCTACCATCTTGGCCTTGTCTGAAATGACATATAGGCTAGGTTGTACCTTTAAGATTCTTTTTAATATTTAACGTAGAACAATGCTAAATTGAGATGTTAATAAGGATCTGAATCTAATTGAGGAACTGCCATCTTGGCCCTGTTCTTAAAATGACACATGGGCTAGGTCTTGTCCTTTGTAGATTTTGCCATTTTATTATAATGGTAGATCTTTTAAAAGGAATGATACTTTTCATTTATTTCATATATTATATTTATATATATTGATAAAAATGAAATTTTGATAAAGCATTCCAATGATTTTAAAGGAGGTACAGAATTGCCCTGAACGGGATTTGAAAGGAATAATGTTGTCCTCGAAGGGACTGAAATATAGATATGTCCTTATAAGGACTGCTAAGGAAACGATCTTCAGCAAAAGGAGTTTCTTCTTCATTTTATTTCTGAATGCTTTCTCCTTGGTTGCACGTTAATCCTTGTCGCAGTACGAAGCTCGGCCTTCCCTAGGCTTCGAATGGGGAGAATTTCCATTATGGCTTCTTTGCTTGGCAACATATTAAAAAAATTTATAGAATTGAAAGCAATAATTCTCCGAATAGAGATGAGAGTATTCCTATGTTAAGTCTAGACTCAGAAGGTCAAGGAATGTGCTACTGTGTCATTGAGATTAAACACAAAAAAGGCTAGTGTTTAATTCCCTCAATGTTGGCTCTGATACCAACCTATCACACCCCGATATTTCCACGTATTACCGGTGGACCCGGTGGGGAGTATTGTGACGTAGTTGATATCATCATAGTAAAACAACACAATTTTAAATGCACAGCGAAAGCAAAAGATAAATATATTAGAATCCGATATAAAGTAATATCAAATATTACAGCGGAATGTAAGATGGATCCACAGGCGGATCTAAAATAGAAAGATAACACTGTTCAACAGAATTTAACATCTAGAGCTTGCGAGACTTGATTATTGATGCCTGGAGTAGCCAGCCTATTACGTATAGTACCTGCACTTAGCCTTTTTGGAAAATACGTCAGTTTACACTGGTAAATACAAAAAGAGTCATGAACATGTTTCCTAAGTAAATATGCCTTAAATATGTTGTGATATCAATAGGATACCTTCCATTATGCCCCAAACGGATTTAAAACCAATTTATGCCCCGTAGGGGTATTTTGGTCATTTAAAAGGTTATAAAAAAGTTTATTGACGTGACCGTGTCGTTCCGATCAGTCAAAAACCCAATTAAACCTAGGTAGCTAGGGTAAGTCGGGTATCGTATCCACGAAGAGCATGTGGTCAGTATCGCACGACCTGTTCGATTAGTTAGACTATTTACAAATAATATACAAAGTGATTATGAAGTTTGCTAATTTTATTTATTAAATTAGTTTAAAACGATATCGGAGTGAACCGACAAATTGATATTATCTAAAACGATGATTTGTTAACAAAACTTTCAAAACTAAACTACTTAATTGAAAACAAGAATTAAGAATACGGATCACACCCGGTTTCGGTAATTGTAAGTCCTAGGGTTCCTACATGTTTTAATTCAACTCAATTGCATACGATTAGCGGATTTAGTGTACCGTGACTTAGGTGCCAATAACTATCAACGTCCCGAAGAACGGACAAGAATGCACTTTGTAATCAACACAAGTAAATCCTAACCACGACAACGCATAACTACACATAACCATTTCGCAAAGTCATAACTTTTAACATCGTTCGACAATTTACGAATACGAAACAAATGCAAACTATTATCAATGGTTTCAAAAATCAATACAAGTTGTCACAAAGTCTAATTAAAGAACAAATGCATAAACCCTAGAAAATACAACTACCTACACCGGGGTGAAACCGAAAAGATTAGCCGCTCATGGTTGGGTGGACGCGATCACCGGCTTGAGATGAGATTGAAGGCATGATCGATTTGGTTGAGAGGTGGGAATGATGATGTTAATCAGTGATTAGAGCCCCCCTTTTTAATTACGTCCCAAAAAAAAACCAACCGAAAGGCTACCCCCTTGCGGATTTTTTTTTTCTGTAACCGTCCCCCTTTCCTCATTGTCATGGGCTGAATTATTTAATTATTTTCATTCTTTCGGTCCATAACAGTTCTCACGCAACCCATTTATTTTGTCTTTCATTAAAGCCCAACTCCATGTGCACCTTTTCTCTTTCAATTAATTCCTTCCACAAGAAAAATCCATCTCATTTTTCACCATATATGAACACGTACATGTTGAATCTTCATAATTGCCTTTGTGATAATCCTTATCTGACATGAGACATAAATTCTTTTCTTTCTTTGTCAATTTGATTTATCACACATTAAATTAAACAATTCAAATTTAGACTAAATATTAGTTACAAATACATCATTTAAGCAATTTAGCTCATATTATATTTAATCTATAAAATAATATAATTAAGACAAACTAATATATTTTATACTTATATCGATGCATTTATATTAAAATTAATAACAAATAACATGTACCTAAAATGCACCGATCACAACCCCACACTTATCTTTTGCTTGCCCTCAAGCAAATCTATTTTTCACTTTCACATGGGTCGAATGAGAAATACACTTCCCATTCCCGAGACAAAGGTTAAGGTCTAATGTCATACCCGGTTCAAACTTTTTTTACAATTCCGAAATATTTAACGGAAAAGTGAATAATCCCATATAACATGGTTATCCAAGACTAACCCGCCCTTGAAACCAATAAATCATGCACATCCCTCACAATGTTCTCTCCACTCGGTTTATAATTTGTCTAATTTTTTTATGATGTATTAGCACTTTCAAAAGTTATCACTCAAAACCGACTAGAGCACGTACCCGCATAGGCTTGCGACTCAATCATTCTCCACCACCGAACACGAATACTAAGCACAAGTCAAAAGGGCTTTGAAGGGTTGTAACGGGGCTAGGTTAAGGGTATGGAATAGGATGTTTTTAAATGGCGAATGTGATGAAAACTCGATTTTTATTACAAAACAACTAATCTAACATGACTAACTATACACATCAAACTACAAGGCAACAACTTTAGCCTTTTATTTCTCAAGCTAAAAACACATATTTTTGTGTTTTTCTCAACGCTTTTTCATTTTTTTTTTTCGTAACATTTTCTGATTTTTTTTTTTGCTTTTTTTTTTATATGCAAACAATCAAAAACAACTATACAAATACGACTCCTATAATCTAATTTCCATCACACGGGTTTAAAAGAAAAAAAGTTTAAGGCTCTGGGCTATAGGGTGGTCAAACGAAAGGATTAGGCTCAAAATTGGCTACTAAGGGATAATTTTTGGGTAAGGATATAAAAATGGTGTAAAAGGAAAAGGTTTACCTAATGCCTTAATCATTCTCGTGCTTGTATTCGGTCTATGGTCTCGAACGTATCAAAAGATGCAAGTTCTACAATACATGACTAATGGTCCACTCAAACAAAGAAACATAAATATGTAATTCTATGATGTAAAAGTGGCTCAAAACCTCACATATCTAAAAGGGTATGGTATGTGACATGCATAAAAGACTAGTTTCTTAGGCGGATTATTCCCAAATAACCACCCGTTAAATACCCGTCATGCTATTAATTTGAACTTGACCATGACAAAAGACCAAATGGGTTGTGACATCCCTCGTTGACTTAGTTACTTATGCTTTTAAGATCGCTTTTGGAACGAGACATTTTTTTGAAAATTTTTTAAAATTTTCCCCCATCTCCACACTTGAGGTGACATTGTCCTCAATGTGTAGTATTTAAATGAACGGGTCAAAATCTAAAATTTTTACTACTCCCCCATCCCCACACTTGAGGTACATATTGTCCTCAATGTGTAAGAACTAGAGTATTAAACGCACAAGGGATGTGACACCGCTAATTCCCCCAAAATTTCACCCCGGAAAAATAATATACAAAATACACTCCACTTATTTGCTAATCTAAAGATCAAAAGTAAAAAAGAAACGTATGCACCTGGTTTGTGAGCTCATTCTTCGTATGCTCCTCTCCTCTTCATGAAAGCGGTTGTCCCACGAACCAAATGTACCTACAAATCTTAACCCTTGTGTAGAAGCATGCTTCTCACAACCATTAAAATTTGTTAGTTACCTAGTTCTACCACTTTTATGAAAATATTACCAAGTTATACGTTATTTCACTTTGATTTATGTGGAAAATAAATTACAACAACAACAAACCTAACTCACTTTCGTAGGAATCACGGTTGCATTTAGCTTATGCAACAAGCCCTTTTAAACCCCCCAATAGCTTGGGAGGACGAGAGGTCTCGTGAGGGTTATATAGGGAACACACCCACAATGTTCATTTAACTACTAAAAAAACAAATAATAATACAAACTCTACAACAATTATACCTGACTTGCCTCTCATGGTGGTCGAAGTGCACATTTTCCTACCGAGTTGCCTACATACGCTCGGTATTTGGCGTGCCGGATCCATTCTCTTTTTATTTTGCCCGGCATGCATATTGTACAACTTTGGGGTCGCTTCTTTCTAAACTGGCCTATGTCTTGCAACGCCACCCTTCGAATCCTTATACCCGAACCCGCATCCCCAACTTTGTTGGTTGGAGTGATAAGTATGGGAGAAGGATGGATATGAACGTGGGCATCTTTCGGATCCGACTCGTCCCGCGGTGTGATGTCTTTCGCTCGGTTCAAACATTCATTTTCTTGCTCGGGAAGATCGATAACCTCTTCCACCACATCACCATCTACTATTGTACCATTGGCCCAAACCTCTTGGTCTCGTTTAAGTTGGGCTAATTCCTCCGCTAATTGACCCACTTGCACCACCAATGCTTCATGGGCTTTATCTCTCACTTCATTCGCTTTCTTCATATCTTTGATATCCTAGTGATATTCTTTCATCATGTCCATGAGAGCATCAAGTTTAGAATGCATCGAATCTTGTCGGTTCTCGTATACCGGTTGAGGGTATTCATTATAATAATCATCATACTCCTCCTCCCAGTAACTTGAGAAATATGGTGATTTGGGTTCATAGTAATAGTCTTGATAATGTGGTGGTGGCTTGTAACCGGACTTTATTTTTCCTTTCCAAAACACTGGATCTTTCCAAAACACTGGACAATCTTCATGTATGTGAACTTTTCCACAACAAGGGCATGATTTTTCTTGCTCCGGTGGTGGAGGTGGTCTAGTGTATGGATAAGGTGAGGATGGACCATTGAAATCTTCATAATCCGTCCTCCTATAATCAAACAATCCGCTGAGGTAGTCTTCCCGTTCCTTGTTGGCTTGAACTTTTTCGTAGAAAACAGAGCAATCCTCTAAATAGTGCTCTCCGCTTCCACAACATTCACACGGATCATCATCTACCCAATTCATATTGAAAGATGGTACCTGCAAAACATGTACCTGCACAAACAAGCTCGACCACCCAAAGTAAAATCACAAAAATACAATAAAGAAAAACTAAACTAAAATTGAACAAGCAATGAAATACTAAGCGCACTAGCTCCCCGGCAACGGCGCCATTTTGACATGACCGTGTCGTTCCGATCAGTCAAAAACCCAATTAAACCTAGGTAGCTAGGATAAGTCGGGTATCGTATCCACGAAGAGCATGTGGTCAGTATCGCACGACCTGTTCGATTAGTTAGACTATTTACAAATAATATACAAAGTGATTATGAAGTTTGCTAATTTTATTTATTAAATTAGTTTAAAACGATATCGGAGTGAACCGACAAATTGATATTATCTAAAACGATGATTTGTTAACAAAACTTTCAAAACTAAACTACTTAATTGAAAACAAGAATTAAGAATACGGATCACACCCGGTTTCGGTAATTGTAAGTCCTAGGGTTCCTACATGTTTTAATTCAACTCAATTGCATACGATTAGCGGATTTAGTGTACCGTGACTTAGGTGCCAATAACTATCAACGTCCCGAAGAACGGACAAGAATGCACTTTGTAATCAACACAAGTAAATCCTAACCACGACAACGCATAACTACACATAACCATTTCGCAAAGTCATAACTTTTAACATCGTTCGACAATTTACGAATACGAAACAAATGCAAACTATTATCAATGGTTTCAAAAATCAATACAAGTTGTCACAAAGTCTAATTAAAGAACAAATGCATAAACCCTAGAAAATACAACTACCTACACCGGGGTGAAACCGAAAAGATTAGCCGCTCATGGTTGGGTGGACGCGATCACCGGCTTGAGATGAGATTGAAGGCATGATCGATTTGGTTGAGAGGTGGGAATGATGATGTTAATCAGTGATTAGAGCCCCCCTTTTTAATTACGTCCCAAAAAAAAAACCAACCGAAAGGCTACCCCCTTGCGGATTTTTTTTTTCTGTAACCGTCCCCCTTTCCTCATTGTCATGGGCTGAATTATTTAATTATTTTCATTCTTTCGGTCCATAACAGTTCTCACGCAACCCATTTATTTTGTCTTTCATTAAAGCCCAACTCCATGTGCACCTTTTCTCTTTCAATTAATTCCTTCCACAAGAAAAATCCATCTCATTTTTCACCATATATGAACACGTACATGTTGAATCTTCATAATTGCCTTTGTGATAATCCTTATCTGACATGAGACATAAATTCTTTTCTTTCTTTGTCAATTTGATTTATCACACATTAAATTAAACAATTCAAATTTAGACTAAATATTAGTTACAAATACATCATTTAAGCAATTTAGCTCATATTATATTTAATCTATAAAATAATATAATTAAGACAAACTATTATATTTTATACTTATATCGATGCATTTATATTAAAATTAATAACAAATAACATGTACCTAAAATGCACCGATCACAACCCCACACTTATCTTTTGCTTGCCCTCAAGCAAATCTATTTTTCACTTTCACATGGGTCGAATGAGAAATACACTTTCCATTCCCGAGACAAAGGTTAAGGTCTAATGTCATACCCGGTTCAAACTTTTTTTACAATTCCGAAATATTTAACGGAAAAGTGAATAATCCCATATAACATGGTTATCCAAGACTAACCCGCCCTTGAAACCAATAAATCATGCACATCCCTCACAATGTTCTCTCCACTCGGTTTATAATTTGTCTAATTTTTTTATGATGTATTAGCACTTTCAAAAGTTATCACTCAAAACCGACTAGAGCACGTACCCGCATAGGCTTGCGACTCAATCATTCTCCACCACCGAACACGAATACTAAGCACAAGTCAAAAGGGCTTTGAAGGGTTGTAACGGGGCTAGGTTAAGGGTATGGAATAGGATGTTTTTAAATGGCGAATGTGATGAAAACTCGATTTTTATTACAAAACAACTAATCTAACATGACTAACTATACACATCAAACTACAAGGCAACAACTTTAGCCTTTTATTTCTCAAGCTAAAAACACATATTTTTGTGTTTTTCTCAACGCTTTTTCATTTTTTTTTTTTCGTAACATTTTCTGATTTTTTTTTTTTTGCTTTTTTTTTTATATGCAAACAATCAAAAACAACTATACAAATACGACTCCTATAATCGAATTTCCATCACACGGGTTTAAAAGAAAAAAAGTTTAAGGCTCTGGGCTATAGGGTGGTCAAACGAAAGGATTAGGCTCAAAATTGGCTACTAAGGGATAATTTTTGGGTAAGGATATAAAAATGGTGTAAAAGGAAAAGGTTTACCTAATGCCTTAATCATTCTCGTGCTTGTATTCGGTCTATGGTCTCGAACGTATCAAAAGATGCAAGTTCTACAATACATGACTAATGGTCCACTCAAACAAAGAAACATAAATATGTAATTCTATGATGTAAAAGTGGCTCAAAACCTCACATATCTAAAAGGGTATGGTATGTGACATGCATAAAAGACTAGTTTCTTAGGCGGATTATTCCCAAATAACCACCCGTTAAATACCCGTCATGCTATTAATTTGAACTTGACCATGACAAAAGACCAAATGGGTTGTGACATCCCTCGTTGACTTAGTTACTTATGCTTTTAAGATCGCTTTTGGAACGAGACATTTTTTTGAAAAATTTTTGAAATTTTCCCCCATCTCCACACTTGAGGTGACATTGTCCTCAATGTGTAGTATTTAAATGAACGGGTCAAAATCTAAAATTTTTACTACTCCCCCATCCCCACACTTGAGGTACATATTGTCCTCAATGTGTAAGAACTAGAGTATTAAACGCACAAGGGATGTGACACCGCTAATTCCCCCAAAATTTCACCCCAGAAAAATAATATACAAAATACACTCCACTTATTTGCTAATCTAAAGATCAAAAGTAAAAAGAAACGTATGCACCTGGTTTGTGAGCTCATTCTTCGTATGCTCCTCTCCTCTTCATGAAAGCGGTTGTCCCACGAACCAAATGTACCTACAAATCTTAACCCTTGTGTAGAGGATTAAAGAGATCACTCCAGGTGTTTGGAGGCTTTTTAGGATGATTACAAGTGCCCCCCTACGTGTTACAAACAGGCAACAAGCCCATAGATTCAATTTGATGGTTTAAACTTGCTTGGTGTGGGGAACAAGCAATTTTTTCGTAGCTGGAACCTGCATACGGACCGTATGGTCTAGTGTATACGGTCCGTAAGGACCTGGTCAGATCAGCAAAGTTTCAACAGTTGACATGTTTAGCCCCTGCACTTCAAAATGCCATTTCCGACACATCTAAGGCTCGTTAAACCATTTTAAGGCTCTACAATGATTCCTAAGCATAGGGAACATGAAACATGCTCAAAAGTATGCCGGATGTCGGTTCGTTTGGTCGTACGGTCTCGTTGTTCGGCTAATTACGACGAAACACGGACGGGCGCGAAAAACGATCCAAACGACGCGACGAATGGAATTTTATCAAGCCAAACACTAAATAAAATATTTTAGTGCTTACATAAATTTTTGGGTGTCCGGATATATTCAGATTGCAAGATATGCGTGAGAATGCAAACTTGTGCACGTTTTGACACTTTTAGTCCCTGCATGACGTAAAAGTTTATTTTTGCGCACAAAACACCTCTAAGCCTATATCTAAGCTATATAAAGGATAATTAGGGTATGATTAACTCATGTTCATATTCCGGAAGGTCCGTTACCATACGAGTCGGCATACTTTTGCAGTTTGACGCAATTAGTCCTTTAATTGCGCAAGGTAGCGCGAAACGTTGTTTAATGATACCCAAGTCTTCCATGGCGCATAATGGGCATTCCCAAGTATATACTTAAATATTACTACACTCCTGTTTGCTTAAATGGTCACCGAAAGGCGTAGATTCAAAAGTTGATGCTTTAGGTCCCTCTATTGCGCAAACTTGCGCATCTCATCATTTAATAGCATTGAAGCCTCATCTAATCCATATTAGGCATTCTTGAAAGTATTATTAAACATCACGATGCTTCGAGTTTGCTAAAAGGTCATTCAGAGGTATAATTAAACATATTGACGCTTTTAGCCCCTCTAACTTGCAAAGTTGCGCGTAACTTTACTTATAGGCATAAAAACCTTAGACAGCCAATAGTTGGCATTCCCGAGAGTATAATAAAATATCATGAAGCTACCGATTTGTTAAAAGCTCACTCAGAGGTAAGAATTAACATGTTGACGCTTTTAACCCTTCATTGCGCAAACTTTCAATTAATTACGCAAACGGCTACACTCGATCGACAAGTGGCTCATTTGTGAATATAATCATCGTGAGAGGTTATTCAGAAACTTATTTTTTGGTATGCTAACACTTCCAGTCCTTTCATAATCAAGGTTTTTGATTTTTCGAAAAATTAGTCCCTTAAATTCAACACTTGACTTTATTAGGGTTTATTACACGTGTCAATACACCATTGGACATCATTTTTACGAGGTGTTACAGTACACACACACAAATAGATGATCTGGTTTAAGATTAGGTGTGAGAACCGCAAACTCTCGACCAGGTCACTCGTTCGATTCGCTATTTTTACTATAAACAAGAGAATTTGCGTTGAATTATGAGTGAAATCCATACTTCGACGTAATTCTCCTGATCTATCTCGTGATTCTATCACACAAACAGGGATGTAGTCGTTAAGTTAGGGATGAAACCCGAACCTTGATGACTCGTTCCGCTCTATACCTTTGGTTTTACAAAACTCTCACCAAAGTCTCGATGGACTCCAACGACTTGGGTCATGCTGTAACTGGAAGGATGCGTGCCGATCGCCCAAATTGAGGCGAGAGCACAGTCCAGAAGGCCAAAGTGTGTGCTTTAAGTCCTTGTAAATAGTCGAATCACTTTGGGTAGTCGATGTCTATCTAGCCGAGACAATCTCTCTTCGATTTTATGTGTTTCGACTCTGGAATTCGCAGCCGCTAACTCTGTGATTTATCGATTTTATGTGAATTTATGTGTTTATTTGTTAGCATTTTGAGGAAAAACAATACGGTGGTACTGATGGTTTCGATTCCACGTTTCTCGCTCCACCCAATCACGCACAACACACAACACGCAAACAAATCGCTTGTGCTATTCGCAATCGCTACTCGCTATTCGTACTCGCTATACTCGATCATTTTACGCTGCTATGAAAGATAGGTGAATACGTGCAACATAGGAAGATGAATACATGCTAAATATAGTTGAATACGTGCTTTTGTGCTTATGTGTTTCTGTGCTTATGTGATTTGGTGAATTATGCTCCTATGTGGTTATGTGCTTTAAAAGGTAGTTTTGGGTGAGATGATAGGCTATACTCGATGATGTGTGCAAAATGCAACATATAAATTACATCAATTGTGGAATAAAACTAACGTTTTTTAGTACTAATGTTGGAAAAAGTGTGCTTTTGTGTTCCTTTTGTATTTTCAGGATTAAATGAGCTCAAATTAACAAAAGAAGCAAAAAGACATCAAAATCTAACATAAATACAAGAAAAGGAACAAGACGTGACATGCCCGACCCCACGACAGCATCTTCCCAAGCAAAACAAGAAGACAGAAGACTGAACACGCCCCGTGCTCAGCCAGCACGGGGGCGTGCCCAAGCGTCAGCAGAAAAGACAAAGTGGTTGAAGCTTCTATTGCCTACCACGGGGCCGTGCTCAGCGGACACGGGGCCGTAGTCAACTATAAGATTCGCACAATCCAGGCAAATCTTCATAGTACAAAGATTCTTCTGCACACGGGGTCGTGCTCAGCGGACACGGGGGCGTGGTCAACTAATAAGACAAACTACATTAAATGAAGAAAGAGAAGGATGTGGACACGGGCTCGTGCCCGAGCTTCTGTTCAGCCTATAAATAGGAGTGCTTGGCTCAAGCTCAAACCATCCCTTGGCACATCACCTCTCTCACACTTCACCCACCACCCACCACCACCATAACACCATCATCCACCACCATCATCCATTGTCCATCATAGAGTGTGTGAGTCGTCTAGGGATCCAAGATTGATCGTAAGAGTTCTTGACAATCAAGGCCATGTTTGCCTAAGTCTCTTACATCACTTGGTGAAGACAAGTGTCTAGTGTAATACTTTTTATTTCTAATCTTTTCGCACTTTTTACTTGGTTTTGTATTAATGACTTTAATAACTAGTTTCTTATGTTGAAGGTGATTCTTCCTTATCGTTTGTCCGTGGTGTCTTGACATTATTTTACTGTCTATATAAAATAAAAGATTTTCACCATTCATATCTCCACGGTCTATATGGAGGTATGTTGGCTACCTGGTCGGGGGTTAAGGGAACGGTTTGGTAAGAGTCTTGCCATTGTTCAGCGTTTAGAGGTCCTGCAATGGACCTGGGTCAAATTTAGTAGGACCTCCTTCAATACTTCACGGTATTAGATGGCGGGGGTCCAAACTCTTTGACCCCCTCATAAGTTAAACTACTATTAATACTATAACCCGGCTATTTAGGACTGCATCCCTGCTGAATCAGACTACTTAGTCGATGGTAACGTCACCTCCAAAAGAGGTGCCTACCATAATTTGCATTAATAACTTAATTCATTATCTTTCAATAATCCAACCCTTTAGGATTGTATCCTTGCTGACTCAAACTACTGGGTTGAGGGTAACGTCACCTTCAAAAGAGGGGCCTACTACAATAACTAAGATAATATCTTAAATAAGTGCAAAAGTGCGGAAATAATCAAAGGTTACACTATACACGAGTCGGAACCAAGTGATTCATCTTGTCTATCTGTTTTATTTTTATTTTTCAGCATTTTAGTTAGTTTTTATTTTTCTTAGCTTAAAACATTTTTCTAAACTTTTTGATTTGATTAAAAGTTGAGGATAAACCGGTACTAAAAGCTCTTGTGTCCTTGGGTGACCTCGGTATCTTACCAACACTATACTACGCTCACGATGGGTGCACTTGCCCATATGTGTGTTTAGTGTTAGTAAATATCGTGTTTTATAAATTTAAAACTTGGCTAAAAAGTGTTAAAGGGCTTAAAATATACACATAATATATATAACACCTAACGCACATCAAGTTTTTGGCGCCGCTGCCGGGGACACAAGGATTTTAAGAAAGTTAGGAATCAACGGCCTAATCGTTTTTTCTTCTTTTTCAATTTTTTTAAGATTTTTTTTTAGTTTTTCAGCTTCTGCAGAACTCAGCACGGGCCGTGCCAGGTCGGACACGGGCCGTGCTCAGCATTGTTACTGGCAGTTTTTATTTTCCGAGTTACAGAGAGCTGAACACGGGGCCGTGTCGGTGCAACACGGGGCCGTGCCCAACTCCCCAGTAACAGGGATCCGGAAAACAATCACTGTATCTCCGACCACGGACCGTTTTCATTGAACACGGGGCCGTGGTGAACCTTCTGACCAGCGTTCTTTTCTGTTTTTGTTGCAGGAATTGGAACCAAGGCGCCACATTTGAACTTCCTACGTAGTGCATGAGCTCCAGTTCTAGTAGAGACATAAAAGAACCCCTAGAAGAACCCGAACGCTTTCTCAGAAAAAGACTTAAAGCTAAAAACCAAGAGAAAGTTTCGGGGGACCCACTTCCAATGGCGGACCAACGTACCCTCATGGATTACCTACGACCCACCCTAGGTAATCTAGGCGCCGCTATCAATGCACCGAATGTCGAAGCCAACAACTTCGAACTTCAGCCACATTTGATACAAATGCTTCAAAACTCCGCAACCTTCCATGGGCTTGCGGATGAGGATCCCCATCTACATATTACTAATTTCTTGGAAATATGTGATACCTTTCAGATCAATGGAGCATCAAACGACGCCATTCGCCTTCGGATGTTTCCATTTTCACTAAAAGACCGAGCTAAGGCTTGGCTTAACACCCTCCCAGTTGGCTCGGTAAACACCTGGGATGAACTAGCCCAAAAGTTTCTATATAAGTATTTCCCTCCTGCTAAAACGGCTAAATTAATGACTGAAATTAATACATATTCACAAGAAGATGGGGAATCCTAAAATGAAACTTGGGAAAGGTTCAAGGAGCTACTAAGAAAGTGTCCTCATCACGGTCTTGCGGTATGGCAACAAGTATCCACTTTCTACAATGGGTTGTTGCCGTACATAAGACAAACACTTGATTATAGCTCCGGGGGACTTTTAGGTAATCGTCGCCCAAATGAAATATATAATCAAATTGAGGAAATTGCTCAAACCAATTTTCAATGGCACACTCCCCGAGGTAATAAATCTATTGCCCAGGGCGCCTATAAGGTTGATGAAAGCACCTCTTTACAAGCCCAATTCGAGGCCCTCTCTTCGAAAATAAAAAGCTAGAAATGACAAAAACGGCCTCGGTTATGGCTTGTGAAGGGTGTGGTGGGCCACATGAAAATTGGAGTTGTATGAAAGAATTAGATGAACAAACAGAAGTGGTAAACTACATTGATAACAGACCTAGGCCATCGGGTCCTCCAACGGATACCTACAACCAAGGATGGCGTAACCACCCAAACCTTGGTTGGAGAGATACCGGCAATAGTAGTAACCAACAAAACCAACAAACTAACTTTCAACAACCACAAAACTTTTCTCAACAACAAGGTGGACGAGAAAGGCTTGAAGATACTATATCTCGCCTCATCTCCGACACTGAAAAGAAAAACTCGGATCGATTTCAACAATTGGAATCGAATTTTAGAAATCAACAAGCTAGCATTCAAAACATTGAAAAACAATTAAATCAAATAGCTCAAAATTTCTCCAAGAGACCACAAGGCGCGTTACCTAGCAATACCGAAACCAGCCCAAAAGCTCAAGTACATCTCATCACATTGAGAAATCGAACCGTGGGTCCCGAGGAGGCTCCATTACCGCCAGATGAAAGAAGCCAGTCTAACCAAACCACGACTCCACCCGCACCCCAACCCGAAAAGGCTTCTTTACCAAATCAAGAGCCCACCAAGACTCCTCCAATTCCGTACCCCGGTAGGTTAAATCGTCAAAAGACCGATGAGCAATTCGCAAAGTTCGAAAATTTACTAAAACAGTTGCATGTTAATATTCCTTTTATTGAGGTCCTAACCCAAATGCCTAAATATGCAAAATTCATGGGGGATTTCCTCACCCACAAAAGGAAAATTGAATCATTGCAATTAGTTAACTTAGGCGAAGAATGCTTCGCTTTGGTACTCAACAAACTCCCACAAAAGAAAATTGATCCCGGAAGCTTCACAATTCCTTGCTCGATCGGGGAATCCCCCGTTCGTAATGCATTAGCCGATCTTGGGCCTAGCATTAACCTCATGCCCACATCGATGTTCAAACGACTCGACCTAGGAGCAACAAGCCCTACAAAGATGAGCATACAACTCGCCGACAGATCCGTCAAATTTCCACAAGGTGTCGCTGAAAATCTATTGGTCAAGGTTGACAACTTCGTTTTCCCAACCGACTTTGTCATCTTAGACATGGAAGAAGACACCGATGTCCCTCTCATCCTCGGGAGGCCATTTCTAGCCACCGCCCAAGCAGTGGTGGATATGAATGACGGAATGTTAACATTGAAGTTTGGGGACAAGGAAGTGAAGTTTGAATGTGGAAAGAGAGTAGAGGACGAAGACCCGGTAAACTACATGAAGGTCATAGACTCAAGCTTGGATGACGCTCTCCGACGGTGTAACATGGGATGCAATACATCCCACTTGGGTAACATATGACCAGGCTTTGGGTCTAGCCAAGGACCCTTATAAACGTGGCGCACCACGGAGGCATTCCGCGGAACTATCCTTAGTTTAGTTTAGATTAATTTTCATGTTTTCTAGTTAGTTTTAATTTTCAGGAATAAAACACACTTGAGATGGCAAAGGATACAAGGGAAGCTTGAACCAGCACCCCATGCAGGAAAACAGGACCGTCCGACAAAATTCTTCGGTTACAATAAGTTCGGCACGGGTCGTGTCCGCCCAACACGGCCCCGTGCTGCACAGTCTGCAGAAATACCCAGTTCAGGTAAACTGGACACGGGCCGTGCTCACCCAACACGCCCCCGTGTCCAGGCTTCTGTTTCTCTTGATTTAATTTTGTTACTGGCACTTGAACACGGGGCCGTGCCCGGACAACACGGGGCCGTGTTCAGCGCCCAGTAACACAAAATTTTTGTTTAAATCACACATTTTACACATTCAATCAACCTAAAAACTTATTTTTGGGACACATTGAGGACAATGTGTAATTTAAGTGTGGGGGGGGGGGGATGCTAAAACCTTGAATCTTGCAAGTCCTAAATACAAGCCTTACACAAAACTCTATTGGAACCGCTAATCACCCCAAATGTTTTCAAAAATTTTCATTTTTTTACTTGTCTAGGTTTAACTTGGGAATTTGAAGTTCTAAAAAGGTTATATTTTTACGAATTTACAACCGATAGCGTCGTGATAAAAAGAACCAACATAAGAAAATTATGAAAAGGCAGGACAAGCTTAGTTAAAATTCAATTATATATACTTGATCACATAAAAACCCATTCCCACAAAAGTGAGTTTTGAGCCTTTATTGAGCATACAAATATATATATTTAAACTAAATGTTCATTTTTCATTTCTTGTGTGAATAGCCGCTTGGTTCTTACGACTCTAGAACTTGCCACGACGATACATTCCCGGTCCTTACCAACTTAAACCCGAGTAAGTAAATGACGGAGGCATTAGGACTAACTTTTTTTTTCTACACCATTATTTTCTTTTTTTTATCTACCCAAAAATCCCCCTAGTTAGCCCCTTTGAGCCTAAACCTTTTCATTTCATAACCCAACCCAAACACCCATTCACCCACCAAAACCTTTTTCATTTTTAACCCTTTGTTTTAGTAACAAGTTCGGTTTCTCATATGACTTTCAAATATATATATATATATATATATATATATATATAATATTGTTGATGAAGCAAAAACAAATAAACAAACAAGTTTATCAAAAATGACTTTGTTTGAATAATAGCTTCATCAAAATAAAAGTTGAAAAATAGAAAGTCTTACGAAAACCGATACTTGTTACGATTTTCGCCATTTTTCTACTAACCACTAACCCAACTACCTACCTTTAACCCAAGCCTAACCCTTCACCCAAAAAGTCCTCTTGATATTTACAAAGGTATATAAGTTAAAAAGGAGGAGGATTGATTGCTTGGCAAGCCTATGGTAGGAGTAAGTTCCATGCCGCTCTCGAGTGATCCACAAATATACATTTTCGGCCGAGTGTTGAGTGATCCCCGTGAGGTATGTGAACTTGTATATAAATAGAATTTTAAAGAGGCATGTTATGCCCTAATAAGTAATTTATCTTATGAAAAGTTTTAAATAAATCATGACGAATAGGATTGTAAATAAATAAAAATAAAACTAATTAAAGAATCTTGGAAATCCCGATACTCTATGACAAGCCCAAAAACCTTCTTTTCTACCCATTCCATTTAGGAGTGTAATAGCCACATATTAAAGAGTTTTGCTTGAGGACAAGCAAAGATTCAAGTGTGGGGGTATTTGATGTGTGCAAAATGCAACATATAAATTACATCAATTGTGGCATAAAACTAACCCTTTTTTAGCACTAATGTTGGAAAAAGTGTGCTTTTGTCTTCCTTTTGTATTTTCAGGATTAAATGAGCTCAAATTAACAAAAGAAGCAAAAAGACATCAAAATCTAACATAAATACAAGAAAAGGAACAAGACGTGACATGCCCGACCCCACGACAGCATCTTCCCAAGCAAAACAAGAAGACAGAAGACTGAACACGCCCCGTGCTCAGCCAGCACGGGGGCGTGCCCAAGCGTCAGCAGAAAAGACAAGCGTCAGCAGAAAAGACAAAGTGGCAGAAGCTTCTATTTCCCACCACGGGGCTGTGCTCAGCGGACACGGGGCCGTGGTCAACTATAAGATTCGCACAATCCAGGCAAATCTTCATAGTACAAAGATTCTTCTGCACACGGGGTCGTGCTCAGCGGTCACGGGGGCGTGGTCAACTAATAAGACAAGCTGCATTAAATGAAGAAAGAGAAGGATGTGGACACCGGGCCGTGCCCGAGCTTCTGTTCAGCCTATAAATAGGAGTGCTTGGCTCAAGCTCAAACCATCCCTTGGCACACCACCCCTCTCACACTTCACCCACCACCCACCACCACCATAACACCATCATCCATTGTCCATCATAGAGTGTGTGAATCGTCTCGGGATCCAAGATTGATCGTAAGAGTTCTTGACAATCAAGGCCATGTTTGCCTAAGTCTCTTACATCACTTGGTGAAGACAAGTGTCTAGTGTAATACTTTTTATTTCTAATCTTTTCGCACTTTTTACTTGATTTTGTATTAATGACTTTAATAACTAGTTTCTTATGTTGAAGGTGATTCTTCTTTATCGTTTGTCCGTGGTGTCTTGACATTATTTTACTGTCTATATAAAATAAAAGATTTTCACCATTCATATCTCCACGGTCTATATGGAGGTATGTTGGCTACATGGTCGGGGGTTAAGGGAATGGTTTGGTAAGAGTCTTGCCATTGTTCAGCGTTTAGAGGTCCTGCAATGGACCTGGGTCAAATTTAGTAGGACCTCCTTCAATACTTCACGGTATTGGATGGCGGGGGTCCAAACTCTTTGACCCCCTCATACGTTATTTTTATTTTTCAGCATTTTAGTTAGTTTTTATTTTTTTTAGCTTAAAACATTTTTCTAAACTTTTTGATTTGATTAGACGTTGAGGATAAACCGGTACTAAAAGATCTTGTGTCCTTGGACGACCTCGGTATCTTACCAACACTATACTACGCTCACGATGGGTGCACTTCCCATATGTGTGTTTAGTGTTAGTAAATATCGTGTTTTATAAATTTAAAACTTGGCTAAAAAGTGTTAAAGGGCTTAAAATATACACCTAATATATATAACACCTAACGCACATCACTCGACTTAATCGAAATTGTGTTTGAGTCCTATGGCGATGTCTGTTGCAGACAATGTCGTCGTTTGGATCATTTCACTCCCGCTCTGCTCGACGTAACCATGATGACAAACGAATCGTTGCTCTCGTCGCAATGCAATTGGCGAAAGTCATCCCATAAATCGTCAGTGAGCTGAATGAGAATGCTAGCAAGTCCTCGGAGGAGTCCAGGACTGATACTCCGAATGCAGCTTTTAGCTTCAAGCAGTTCAAAGCCTGCGGCCCAAAGGAATTTACCAGCGAAGATGGTCCTACGGCCATGTTTTAATGGTTTGATTCAATCGAAGTCACCCTGCGCCAGAGTGGTTGTCCGGAAAACCTAAGCACTGTTAACGCTACCGGCGTCTTCCAATCCGGCGCTCTTGATTGGTGGACGGCCGAGAGAAATAAACAAGGGAACGATGCAGCTTTTGGGTTGACATGGGACGAGTTGAAGGACATCATGATGCAAGAGTTTTGCCCTCCCCATGAACTCCAAAAGATAGAGGATGAATTCTGGCACATTAAGCAGGATGGTGAAGATAACGCTGGTTTAATTGCTCGCTTCAAGCAACTAAGTATCATCTGCCCTGGTCAGGTTACAACTCCTGAGATTACGATCAAGAAATATATACGTGCACTTCCGGATTGCGTTGCAGATTTTGTTCAGGCTGCAAAGACGACAACAATCGAGAAAACCTACATGCTCGCCGTTGAGATCAACGATAAGCGAGTCAGGGCTGGTTATTTCGACAAAGCCTCCAAGAATCTGCTCCAAGTCACCGCTGAAGCCACCGCCGCACCGCAATCTTCAAAGTCCTCCCACCGCATGAGAAAGAACAACAGCAGTTCCAGCAACAAGAACTGTGCAGTTACTGTCGCTCCACTCCAAACAGTACCTGCCCAACCGCAACCTCAACACCGCCAAGAAGCGACGCCTGTGGTCAATGCACCTGTAAGTCCCGTTTAACCGGATCTTTCAATGATATCAAACAACCTATTGAGTGTGCGGAATCCAATCAATAGGTGATTCAAGAAATAAGATGAAAACAAACAAGAACAAACCGAATACGAAGAACACACCGAATCACTTTTCAACACTTGCACACGATTCTATTACTTGAATAAGCAAAACCGTCTAGTACAAGTATCTTCACCACCAATCGCCTCCCACTCTCTATATGTCTAGAATTCTGTAACTGAGGCTCCAAAAGGTTCAAACCTAAAAACAAGTTGAAATCTTGTTTATATACATGGACAAGCCCACTTCCCACATGGGCTTCCCTTGGGCCTGCTTGGCCCACATGGCCTAAAGCTTGGCCCAAGTGACCTATAAAGGTCCAAAACCTAATATAAACTAACCCGGTGAGGCCCAGTTCGACCATAGCCCGTTGTGTTAACTTGATGCGTCAGTCTCACACTTTAGGGCCTAACAATCTCCCCCTAGACTGATGCCATCAAATTGTCTTCATAGCATGAATTCAGCAACGTCTTCAACGAAGTCTACGGTTGTCGCTTTGCTGCAGATGTTGTGGAAGTTCTTGACTTCTGAACTCTCAGCACTGGGTCTCTTTTCTTCAGCTCTTGTGGTTAGCTTCATATCAGGATCTCGATCAGCTTTGCTTGAAAATCTTGTTAAAAAGAATGTGAGAGGAGGATTCTCAGCATCTCTTTTCTTCTTCAATCTTTGTCTTTCAAGCAGATTCATGGTACTTCTTCAAATGCACTTTCATTGTCAGACGGCGTTTCGTATCCGGTTCTTCTGACTCAGGTACATCTTGTAGTCGTGCTGCTCCATGCTTCGTCAGCAGCTAACAGCATCTCAGTCTTCAACAAACCCTGTTCTTGATTAAAATCAAGTTCTGCACATGCTCACAAACTCATAAGCAAACATTTCTTATACAACAGGGAGAGTACCACATGAACACTAGGTACATGAAATTTCACAATTTAAATTCTTTTAACTTTTGATGATCAGTCAAATCTTCAAGAACGGTTACATTTTTAATTTTAAGAAAAACAAATAAGCACTCTATTTTTGGATTTTTGATTTTATATAAAAAAACAAGACACTATTTTTGTATTTTTTTTTATTTTTCAAATTTTTATTTTTAATTTAAGAACTAAAAAACAAATAAAAACTCAAAATATAAACAACTACCATAATATACAATTACAATTTCAATGGGATCAAAATTCGTTCTCAGGCAGACTAAGGAACACTTTTCAGTACGAGCCTAATCAAACTGGTCTATGCGATTGCCAATATGTTTGTCCACTTAAACTTTAACACTCAACTTTCAATTTTTTTTTAACTTCGTGATATGCTTTAGGTAATATTATACTATTATACCCGTGTGTCCCATTCCAAGGCATACCCCCGCGATCAAGGTAAGCACAACGATTCATCGTAGCAGGTGAGTATACTGATGTCATCCTTTAAGATATCCTGACTGTATCTAGGTCTGCATATAATCTGTTTTATCATGTTTTGATTTCTTAACAATGAACACCCAAATAAATACTAATCAAATCCTGGAAATATAAACAGCACACTCTATCATGCAAGTATCTTCCCTACCACATATTTCACAAGTCCAATCCAGATTTCTGAAATCTTAACTGGGAATAGGTTGAGAAGAGAATAGAATAGATCTTTTGCAGAGATGGTATAATATACAGATCAAATGAGTTTTTCTCAGTTTGATATAGGTTTCTTGGGGTTTCTTTTGGGCACTTGAGGGCCTCTTTCGGGTGTATTGGATCTATAGTGCGACAACGTACAGCTAGGTCAGCATGTATCTGGATGCAGCAGAAGTTGTCGTTGCCTAGCACCTCCAGGTCAGCATATATCTGGATGCAGCAGAGGAGGTACATGACTTTTTTCAGAGAAGATTTCAGAATCAGATCAAAATTGTGTGTATCGGGACAACATACAGACATTCAAATAGAAATGAGCTAATTCCAAGTGACTTTCTTTCCTGGGTTCATGTACAATTTTAGTTCTGAACAGAAGGACAGCCAATATATCCCCGGATGATTCAACAATATAAAGACCCGAAACCTCAGATGTTGGCTATCTATCAACGCAAGATTTAAGATCATAAAATCATACGCCGTTGGTATATTACCCACATGGTACATAGTTCGTTATGTTTATAACACTTAGTATCTTTTATCATTTTGAGCGTCAAGCCTATCGACATATCGCAGTAGATCCTAGTCTTTTCAGCTATGGCACCTTACATGTGTTAGTCAATACCCTTTAACACAAACATTTATTTCACTTCCCATATCATGCAATTTTTCTTTTTGGCTTTTTCATTTTTCAAATGTTTTTGTATTTTTCTCATTTTCTCCCCCTAAAACAATGCATATATATACAGCAAACTATTTTTGTATTTTCTGAGTTTTCTCCCCCTTAAACTCAATATCTATCTATCTATATGTTCCTCTCCCCCCCCCTAAATTTGTGCATAAATCTTGTATTTTTGCGCAAATTTACCATTTACTAGAGAAAGGACACTGCATATACAAAGTAATGAACTAAGAAAAAGGAAAAAATATTTTTGCTTAACCGTTCCGTCATTAGATTGAAGACTAATCAAATTCAAATCAAAGTACTGAATTTAAACGGTACCTTTTGCTGATCATTATCTTACTTCTGTTATCTCCTCCAAAGGAAACATATCATCTGTAAAAAAAATTTGAACTTTTTGCAACAGTGAAATGTTACCCGTTTTTATCTCTGGAACAACCGCTATCAACATTCCAGAGATTGTCAACAGCTCCTCCTTGGTTGTTCCTGAAAGGTAAGGAGATTAGTAAGACATAGGTAGCCAGGCCATCGTGGTCCTGGGATTTCCTGAAGCATCAAAGTAAGACACTTCTTTCAAACACAAGTCCCCTTTTGTTTCAAGGATTGGAGACGTTGCTGCCTTGGATTTGGGTTTCCAAATCTGTTTCGGTTTAACAAACGTGTTTGTTGCCTTCGGTTGAGCAACTTTAGCTAATTCAGGCTTGTTAGTTTTAGAAAAACGTTTTTGTTCTTGAACAGCCTTACGTTTGTTTTTAGCAGCGTTCCAACCCCCATCAGAAGGTTTAACCTTGGGAATCACATTCTTCATTGCCTTAGGTGATGAAACCTTCATTGGCTTGGAATGGTAGTTACCCTTTGGTGTAACCCTCTGATTTTGCATATAATATGGTACGTAGAGACGATGTGTGCAGTTCCGAGCAATGTGACCAGCAATGCCGCAATTGAAGCATGTTTGTCTCTTAATGTAGAAGGCATTCTGATCAGCTTGTGTAGCTCTTGTAGGCCCTGATGGATGAACTGGTCCTTTCTGTGCTTGTTTTTGTTGCACATTTCTGACAAACGAGGATGAATTTGGATGTCTATACTTGTCGTTTGCTGGGGCCTTCTGTGGTGGAGATTTCTTTTGATTCTTCTTGTTTTGTTTAGACTGCAAGTCTTGTTCAGAAATCTCACCAGTCTTTCCGAAAGCTTTGTTAGCACAGTCAAATGCATATTTCTCACATTTGCCATTACTGACTGGCTTAACAAAAGCATTTTTCACGTCACGGGTCTTTTGAGAACTATTCCTACCGGTTGAGGACTGTGGAGAGCCTGCTTGTCTTTGATGTTTAGGCTTCTTATTTCCGTGTCCTTTACCTGCTCGTTTCGGCTCTTGTTGCTTGATCTGAACCTTTTCATCACTAACCGAAGGTTCAGATTGTTCAGCTTGCGCACTTGGAGCCTTGTTCACGTTAGTCTTCACTTCTTCCTTCATGTCGCCAGCCTTGACAGAATCGGAGGATTCTGGTTTATCAGATGAAACACCAGAAACTTCAGTAGAAACTTCAGCTGAAACATTTGACAAATTTTTAGCACAAGACGGTTCTGTACACGAGACCTTTGAGCTGAATCCGCTAGAATCAACGGATTCCAATTTCTCAGAATTAGCTGCTTCAGATGATTCACATTTGGAATCAGATGGTTCAGCTGGCTCATTCGTTTCATTTGCCGATTCAGTCTCTGTTACACAAGCATCAACGTTTTCGCCCAAATCATCAGGCCTGAAATTAATCACAGAGCGAAAAACTGATTTAAAAATATCAAACGTCGCAATAGAGTCTGAATTAAGTTCATTTATTAAATTTTCATAAGAATGAGACTCTGATGCTTGTTCATCCCCAACTACTTTTTCAACCATTACTTCAACTACTTCATCTGCACATGTAGACGAAGCATTAGGATCAATTGTACCCTTAGCGACAAAATTTATTGGAGGAGTCGCTCGTTTATCAACAGGTCTGCTGTTGATTGATGACTTATCAGTTTTAGGACCGTAAGCCATCTTGTCCTCATTCATCAATTCCTCCTCAGTCATGGGTAAATATGTGTAGTTATCATTGTAAGGAGGAGGAGCCTGATTAAAACCCAAACCACACCCTTTATTTTCCTTGTATGCGAGTTGTTGATCACACAAGTTTTTGACTAATTTGCTGGAAGAATCAAATTTCTTAATATTAAGCTCATTTATTTTATATCGATCTCTGATATCTTCCAGTTCCTTAGTCACAGCGCACAGTTTCTCCTGAACATATAAGAGTTGAGATGATTTCACACTTACATCATCCTTGAGTTTGATGATGTCTTTTCGCTGAGCTTCAATCTTTTCTTTATAAAGTTTTTCGTTTTTTGATAAAGTAAAGTTTTTATTTTTGATATCTTGATAATATTGAATTAGCTCAGCGTTGTGTATATGATAAGCCTCAACCCTTTCTCTACATTCAGGAGTGCAAAAGACAGAAAGTATCTCTTCTCTGGTAATTTCTTGAGCCACTGGTTTGTGAAACAGGGATGCCATAATTTCAGTGGGTGGTTGATACTTTTGTTCTTCTCCTCAAAACACAAACCAAACAAGAACCCGTGTACTTGCTAACTCAAACACTCAGCAGTCGAATGAACCCTCTTTCTAAACCGCACCTCAAAAATCTCTCAAAACTTATCACACCAACCAACCCAAACCTTTTTTTCTTATTTTAATTAGAATATAAAACAAACTATTATTATAATTATTAAAACCAAATGATTATGGAATGATGACACCAATGATTAATATGATAATTATTATAATTATTATTATAATAAAACAAAACAAAAACGATCGTCTTCTTCGTAAGGTCCCGAAACCCTAAAAAATTTCAGCCGCCGTCCCGACTTCTTCTTTCCCGATGAAATAATATTTCCCGACAACAATCAGACGACGATACAGTAAGAACGATCAGACAAACAGAAAGATGGTGAAGGTGGTTGTCGTCGGAAGTGAGGAAGCACGTCGATGACGGTGACCTGAGATGGGGTTGATGAAGATGAAAATGGTGATGAAGTGAACGATGATGAAGATGAAATATGATTGCCGCTGATGAAGGAGGGATGATGTCGGCGGAGGACGGCAGTCGACGGTGATGATGGAAGTGGCGGTGATAACAGATGAGATGATGAATGGAGATTATCAAGCGGTGATGATGATTCGAAGCGAAGGAGTTGCAGGTTTCCGACGACTCAAAGATCCGTGACTCGAAAACAGAAAGTGATGACTCGAGATCTCGGTTGCGACTCGGAACCGAGGATGTGACTCGAGACTTTGAAAGTTGATGAGTCGAGACCTTGAAAGCAGTGAGGTTGAGTCGAGACGGTGATGATGATGAGTCGAGACTGTGATGATGATGATGATGAGTCGAGACCAGCGATGAAGATGAGTCGAGACCAGTAATGATAATGGAGGTTGCGACTCGAGACCTTGATTTCGACTGGAGATGTTTGCTACTCGAGACTGTTGAACAGAGACCTTATGAGTCGAAACCTTGAAAGCTGTGATGACTCGAAACCGTGGTTGTTGCGACTCAGAATTCACATGTGAAGAATAAAGATATGTCAACTGAATTCACGTGAACTTTCCAAAAACATAGGGATTTTGAATCTTTTAAAAATTTAAAGATATTTAAAATTTTAAAAAGATTTAATTTTAACTTTTCAATAAACACTTTCAAAACAGATCAAAGAGCCAAAATAGGTATTATTTTCTAACAAAACAAGATGAACACAGTGAAGAACGCGAAGAACACGATGAATGTTCTTGGTGATTTTAAAAAATTTCTTCGAAAAACTTGAATATTTGATATCAAAACGAGCCTAGAACAGGTTCTAAAGGCTCTGATACCACTTATAAGTCCCATTTAACCGGATCTTTCAATGATATCAAACAACCTATTGAGTGTGCGGAATCCAATCAATAGGTGATTCAAGAAATAAGATGAAAACAAACAAGAACAAACCGAATACGAAGAACACACCGAATCACTTTTCAACATTTGCACACGATTCTATTACTTGAATAAGCAAAACCATCTAGTACAAGTATCTTCACCACCAATCGCCTCCCACTCTCTATATGTCTAGAATTCTGTAACTGAGGCTCCAAAAGGTTCAAACCTAAAAACAAGTTGAAAACTTGTTTATATACATGGACAAGCCCATTTCCCACATGGGCTTCCCTTGGGCCTGCTTGGCCCATATGGCCTAAAGCTTGGCCCAAGTGACCTATAAAGGTCCAAAACCTAATATAAACTAACCCGGTGAGGCCCAGTTCGACCATAGCCCGTTGTGTTAACTTGATGCGTCAGTCTCACACTTTAGGGCCTAACAGCACCGCCTGCCAAGCGTGCATACACTGGACCACACCCTCTCTGTCGTACTTGTACTTATCATCACCCGGTTGGTATCGCATGCCGGTTCTGTGTTCATTGCAACATGTACGGCCACTTCACCGCTAATTTCCGTACTGGTCCATGCCAAGCTCCAGCTCCAGTTCAAGGTCAAGCTCCTGCACCACAAGCTCTCTTTCCTGCTCCCCAGGGCCAACAAGCAGCTCCTGCGCCCGCTGCTCACGCTAGAGCTTGCTTCGCATGTGGTGATCCCAACCACTTTGCAAACATGTGCCCCAACAGAGTAGTGAAGAAAGAGCCCCAGCAGCAGCCGCAACAACATCAACAGCAGCAGCCTCAGCAGCCAGGAGCCCGCGGACGTGCTTTCAACATCAGCGCCCGCCAGGCTCAAGCAGACAACAACGTGGTTAATGGTACGTTCCTTGTGAATGGTATATATGCTTCCTGTTTGTTTGATACTGGAGCAGATAACTGTTTTGTATCGTTTGAATTCGAAAAGCTCCTCAATCGTAAGCGTGCCCATCTCCCCTCAACGTTCGATGTTGAAGTTTCCACTGGAAGAACCGCTGCTGTCAATTCTGTTCTACGTGATTGTACGCTTGAACTCAACAATCACGTCTTCCCTATCGACCTTATTCCGATGCAGCTCGGTAGTTTTGACATCATAGTAGGCATGGATTTTCTTTGAGAGAACCGTGCTGAAGTTGTTTGCTTCGATAAGATGATTCGCTTCTCGCTCGCTAATGGTGATCAACTTTGTGTGTATGGCGAAACTCCTTCGAAAGGTCTCAAACTCATTTCATGTGTCCAAGCAAGCAAGTATCTCCGCAAGGAATACATAGCTTTCTTGGCTAACATTGTAATAGCGGAGAAAGAAAAGAAAGGAAACAAAGGAGTGAAAGACGTTCCTGTTGTTTGTGAATTCCCTAATGTATTTCCTGATGATTTACCTGGTTTACCTCCTACTCGTGATATCGATTTCCGAATCGACCTCATTCCCAGAGCAAATCCTGTTGCTAAAGCGCCTTATCGTCTCGCTCCTTCTGAAATGTGCGAACTCTCGAGTCTGCTCCAGGAACTACTTGATAAAGGCTTTATTCGCCCTAGCACCTCTCCTTGGGGCGCGCCTGTCCTTTTCGTCAAAAAGAAGGATGGATCATTCCGGATGTGTATCGATTACAGGGAATTGAATAAGCTGACTATCAAGAATCGCTACCCCTTGCCTCGAATCGATGATTTGTTTGACCAGTTACATGGTGCTACGTGTTTCTCGAAGATCGATCTACGCTCAGGCTATCACCAATTACGCATTCAAGAGGAGGATATACCTAAACCGCTTTTCGAACCCGCTATGGTCATTACAAGTTTGTTGTCATGCATTTTGGTTTGACTAATGCTCCCGTAGTACAATTTCTTGGTCACGTTGTTAGTAAGCAAGGTATTCATGTTGACCCTTCTAAAATCGAAGCTGTGAAGAATTGAAGTACGCCTAAATCCGCATATGAGATTCGTTCCTTCCTAGGATTGGCGGGTTATCACCGCCGATTCATCTCGGACTTCTTTAAGATCGTCGTTCCTCTTACTTCGTTGACTCAGAAAGAGAAGCCTTTTGCTTGGGGTCCCGAGCAAGAGGAATCTTTTCAGACCCTCAAGACCCTTCGGTGCAACGCTCCTGTTCTTACTCTCCCTGATGGGAATCACAACTTCGTGGTGTATTGCGATGCCTCGAACCGTGGTTTGGGTTGTGTGCTCATGCAGCGGGACAAGGTTATTGCTTATGCCTCCCATCAACTCAATATACATGATAAAAACTATACTACTCACGATCTGGAGCTTGGTGCAGTTGTGTTTGCGTTAAAGATTTTGCGACACTATCTGTATGGAACTAAGTGTGTGGTTTTCATTGACCATAAGAGCCTTCAACATATCTTTAACCAGAAGGAACTGAACATGCGACAGTGACGTTGGGTGGAATTGCTTAACGACTATGACTGTGAAATTCGCTATCATCCGGGCAAGGCGAATGTAGTGGCCGATGCTCTTAGTCGTAAGACTCATGTAAATACTATTTGTTGTTATCATACCTCTAGTGATCTTCATACTTGTATTCGTGAAGCTCAATATTCGTCAACAAATGAAGGAAGTCTAGAAGTGGAAATACAAGGCGCTAAAATCAATCAACTTGAAACAAAGTCGGATGGACTTCAATACTACCTTAATGGCATATGGGTACCAGATCGCGATAATCTTCGTGAGCTCATTATGAATGAGGCCCACAAGTCTCGATAATCTATTCATCCCGGTGCCGATAAGATGTACCATAACTTGCGTACGACCTATTGGTGGCCTGGCATGAAAAAGGATATCGTTGCCTATGTCTCGAAGTGCCTCACTTGTTTAAAAGTGAAAGCTGAACATCAACATCCCTCAGGACTCTTAGAACAACCCGAAATCCCTGTTTGGAAATGGGATAGCATCGCTATGGACTTTATTACCAAACTACCCCAAACACCCATTGGTCACGATAGTATTTGGGTAATCGTTGATCGCTTGACTAAATCAGCCCACTTTCTTCCGATCTGTGAAGACTTCAAAGTGGAGAAAGTTGCTCGAATCTATACCGATGAAATCATATGTTGTCGTGGTATACCCATTGATGTTATCTCCGACCGCGATGGTCGATTCACTTCACGTCTTTGGAAAACTTTCAAGTCCGCTATGGGTTCTATTTTGAATCTTAGCACATCCGTTCATCCTCAAACGGATGGACAGACTGAGCGCACTATACAAACCCTAGAGGATATGCTCCGTTCTTGTGTAATCGACTTTGGTGGTAATTGGGATGTTCATTTACCATTGATTGAGTTCTCGTACAATAACAGCTATCATTCCAGTATTCAGATGGCTCCTTTTGAAGCTTTATATGGTCGCAAGTGCCGATCTCCTCTTACTTGGCACGATATTGGTGACAAGCAACTTACTGGCCCTGAGATCATTCAAGAGACGACGGATAAGATTCTTCAAATCTGTGATAACTTGATCAAGGCTAGGAGCAGACAAAAGAGCTATGCTGATAAAAGGCATAAGCCTATGGAATTTGGTGTTGGAGATCGAGTACTGCTCAAGGTATCTCCCTGGAAGGGAGTGGTTCGTTTTGGTAAAAAGGGAAAGCTCGCCCCTCGCTATGTGGGTCCTTTCACGATACTCGAAAGGATTGGTAAGGTGGCGTACCTACTCGACCTGCCACAAGAACTTAACAGTGTACATCCGGTATTCCACATATCTAATCTCAGAAAGTGTTTAGCCAACGAGGAACTTCAGGTTCCCGTCGAAGACTAGCAAGTGAACGAAACCTTACATTTTGTGGAGAAACTAGTTGAAATCATGGACCAAGGTGTCAAGCGATTGAGGCGCAGCAAGATTCCTATAGTTAAGGTATGATGGGAAGGCAAGCGTTGCACTGAATTCACTTGGGAACTCAAGAGTGAAATGAAGGCCAAGTATCCGTAGCTCTCCGAGCAGTCTTCCTCTTAGATTTCGGGTACGAAATCTCCTAAAGAAGGGGAGACTGTAACGCACTGCGACCATAAAATTTTGGCTTTTGTCAATATTGGCCCCTATACTATGTAAACTTGACCCTTTTGATACTTTATGAATCTTGATGCTTTGATACTTGAATCTTGAATCTTGGTTGATACTTGAAACTTGGTGAATCTTAATACTATGAGACTTGACTCTTAATCTAGATGCTTGATTCTTGATACTTAACTCTAGATACTTGATCCTTGATGCTTGATTCTTGATACTTAATACTATGAGACTTGATTCTTGATACTTAATACTTGGTGCTTGACTCTTAAGACTCGTGAAACTTGAGACTTGGTTGAACGAGAGACTAGAGACTTGACACTTATGTAAACTCAGAAACTTGGAAACTTTTGTGGTAATTATATAATCTTGTTATGAAATAGTACTACACAATAATACGCAACGCAACGCTTAATATAGCTCGTAAAACGAACCAAAGATGGAAAAGTTGCAAAATGGATTAGACTGTCCGAATGGACATCCGATCGGATGACCATCCGATCGGAGGGCCATTCGACCGAACAGCCACCTGATCCGTCTGCTGCACCACCTTATCTCCACTCTTACACTATAAATAGGACCTGTCACATCATTCTTCATTGATGTGACAGCCTCCTCCGATCCAGACACACGCACTCTCATTATTGAGCACTTTTCTTCGATTCTAGGCCGATTCTTGTAAGTTTTCTCTTAGATTCTTGTTCAACTTCAATCTATACACTATTCTCTACATGATTCTCCCTCGAAATCACACATTTCACTGTGAGATCTTTAAGATTTGAGCTCTTGAGGATGACATCATCATGGTGGTTTGTACAAACGGCTGTGTGATGTCATTCCCGTCAAGCTTTAACTCAGATCTAAGGAATTTCATGTGTTTTGACAATCAAGACTTTGCTAATTCTAGGTTTTTCATTCGATTTCATGTGTATTTTCAACCTTTCCTAAACTTTTACTTAAAACGGTGGAATCCGGACCCAAACGGGCTGTAGACTTGATGATTAGTCTGGAGTCGGCTTGGAAATGGATGATCGACAGGGAAGATGATCAGAATACGGATTCGAACATGAACACCGTCAAGAACAGAACCTAATCGGACGGGGTGATTCCCATCTGATCAGACAGGCTGAGCCTTGATGTGTTTTCCGTTGTCTCAATACATACCATGTCGTCACCGTTAAACTCGAAACTTAGAAACTTTACAAGGTTGAAAAAGGAACAAGATCATTGCAGTCGAATGGCGATCCGATCGGACTGCCGTCTAATCGAACGGCCATCCGATCAAGCCACATGTGACTTACTACCTTCAACACTTCAACTATTTGAATCAAAAACTTTGAACTTTGAAACTTACACTCGAAGGGTCATTCGACCGAACGGTCATCCGATCGGATGACCATCCGATCGAATGACTTAGTATCTTGCTACAATGAAGACTTTAAAAGTTAACATTTGGAAGCACACTATTTGGATCGAATGGCCATTCGATCGAATGGCCATCCGATCAGGAGACTGATCTGACACTTTGCATGATTCTCGTATTCTGCTTGACGCTTATCTGTTAATCTATAATCAGGCTAGTTCAGAGCTCCCTTTGATCCAATCTATAGGTGCCGATACTTAGCACCCGTTGTGAGTATACTCGATCCCTTTTTGTTTTAAACTTTTGGGATGCAACATGTATTCTATGAAACTTGAAACTATTTGAAATCTAACTCTATCCTCGGTAAATGTGAAACTTGATACTTTTGGATTCTTGATTCTTGATTCTTTATGCTATGTGAACGTTTAATCCTTGTGTGTAGTTCCACCTTAACAATAGTAGCGCTAAAGGAGAATGCACCTCCCCATTATTCTCGGGGGTATTGATAGGAGGATTCTATTTGCTTTTCTTGATTCTTGGAAAAGTGGTAAATGCATTGGGACACTTGGGCTATCACTTGGACTGCGAACACTAGCATGGCTGAAACTATTTTATTGTTTACATGATGGTGATGGATATGAGTCTCTTAAACTATTATATTATATTCTCAAACTTGTATACTCGCCAGTACATTATTGTATTGACTTTATTTTAATACATGTTGTAGGCTGATAGAATGCTGGAACCATGGGAAAACAAGCTAGGTTGCTGCTAGAGACACACGCCTAGTTAATATAGAAACTTGAAACAATATTTTATGTTTTGGATTTGAGACTTGTGTTTGATTTGTGGATTGTTTTAGACAATGTTTGAATCTATTTAATCTATATCGAAATATCTAGTGTTATGGAAACTTTTGAGCAATCTGAATGCTTAGTGTCGCGCCCCGATGTTTCCGCCATCGGTTGGGGTGTGGCAATATGTAAATCTCGATTTTTCTCTCTATATTTTTCCATCAATCTCCTTAGAATGTTTATCGCTTCTGTAGTTGATTGCCCTGGCATGAAACCAAATTGGTTTACTGTAACCTAGGTTTCTCTTCTAAGTCTAGTCTCAATCACCCTCTCCCATAGTTTCATAGTATGGCTTGACAACTTAATCCCTCTATAACTACCACAACATTGGGCGTCTCACTTGTTCTTATATAAAGGCACTACAATACTGCTCCTCCACTGGTCTGGCATTCTTCCCGAGTTAAAAATGAGATTGAACAAGTTAGTTAGCCATTGAACTCCCTCCTGTCCCAAGCACTTCCACACCTCAATTGGTATGTTGTCCAGACCCACTACCTTAGCCTTTCCCATCTTCCTAAGTGTTGCCATCACCTCTCCTTGTGTGATACGCCTACAATAGTAATTATTTCGTTGCTGTCTCTTTGTAATCGAGTTGTCTCTTTGCTGTTGGTAAGCCCCATCTCCATTCTAAAGTTTGTGGAAGTAAGTTTGCCATCTTGACTTTATGTCATGTTCCTTGATTAACACACGTCCATCCTCTCCCTTTATAAACTTCACTACCCCTAGATCTTGCCTCCTGCACTCCCTAGCTTTGGCAATCTTGAACATATCGTTTTCCCCCTCCTTTTTTTTCTAGGCGTTCATACATCTTCTTATAGGTTGTGTTCTTTGCTTCAGTCACTGCGTTTTTCGCCTCCCTTTTGACCTTTATATATCTCTCCCTCAATCTCGCACACTCATCGTCATTCGTGCATCTCAAAAGATCCCTAAAGCTCTCTTGCTTATCCTTTATTAACACATGGTATAACCAATTAGTGATTTACTAGCTATAGATTTTTAAACTAATTTTGATTGTAATATATCACGTTTAGGATAATTTTTTAATATTGATTGTAATATATCACGTTTAGGATAATTTGTCTATTTTTAATATATCACGTTTAGGATAATTAGTCTATTTCAAATTTCATTTTGAGTTTTCTATTCTATGTTTTGATGGGATATTTATAGTCAGGGTTTTAGTGGAAAAAACTATATATTCTCTGCTATAGCATAGAGAAAATGTATGTCTTCATCTCACCCTCTGTATACTGTATAAGTATAAGTAACTTTTGTTACAAGTAAAATTTACTGGGCATGTTCGTTCTCTATTTTAGACTAACTTTGTTTAGTTACTTCTTTTATTCACTCAATCTTGAAAAAAAACAACGTATAGATGCCCTTTGATATTATTTCGTTGGTTAACCATAAAAAACTAAAACTATCCGTAATGGTTAATGACCATACGGAACATTTTCCGTCACGTCAACATCATAATACTCTTTCAAAAAAATGTGTAGTGATTAACGGCTCTTGTTGTTTTAAGCTTTACTTTCTAATTTTTTTCCTCATTTGATATTATACTAGAAACACCCTTACGTCTTCATGCCCATATAACGCCCAGAGAAACGGTGTTGGGGGCGTTATAAAGCCCATTCACACCCCTATAATGCCCACTACGCATAGTCTAAATATGATTATAATTGTATTATCAACTAAAAAGATTTGAATAGTAGTAATGAAAGCTTAATCTATTATGTGGTTGTTAGATTGTGTGTTATGGATTGCATGTGTTCCTGAGTTTACTAAAATGAAAGAAAAGAAGAGAAGAGAAATGGAATTTTGGAGAGAAATAAAAGGAAGGAAATAGAAAAATATAATTTCATTTCGTGTTCCCAAGTTCAAAGGAAAGAAAAAGAAAGTAAAGATTTTACATGTTCTCGAGTTGAAAGGAAGGGGAAAAAGGTAAAATTTTACAATTATACCCTTGTTGGATTTTTAATAAGTTAAGTTGAAGGGTAAAATGGTAAATGTTAAAACCTTATATTTTTTTGTTTTCCCTTCCTTCCACTTCCTTTTAGTTTGAAAGGAAAGTTTTAAGGGAAGATTTTTAATCTACTTCTTTTCACTTTCTTCCTTTAATAAAACTCTGAAACACAAATATATTCCACTTCCTTCCCTTTCCTTCCATTAGTAAACCCAGGAACACGGTGACTTTCGCAGGAAATGGGCGTAGTTGGGTTGTGAAACACCGCGTGTAACAACCCAACTTCCCGGAAAGTCAAAGTCAACTCATGTCATTATTCAGATCTGTCATTTATTGCTTAATTTACTTGTGCTCTCGAGATCTCGATTATCGCAAACGAGTTTAAACGACATTTTCAACTATGTTTTACAACGCATTCACAACGCTTATTCAAAATGCAATTATCGCATTTGACGTAGTTTACAACGCATACTATTTAAAAGCATCGCATATTATATCTCTTGTTTATACTAAACGCTATCACGTCGCTATCACATCGCAACTCGAAACGCAGATTTACTTTTATGCATTTATGTGTTATATGTATTATTTGTGTGATTACTTGGTTAATGTTATGTGGTTATCTCATCGCAATGCATACTCGCAACTCGTTTAAATGCAACGCAACGCTTATCGCACGAAACGAAAGTCGAAAACCAACAAAATGCAACTCGGTCAGTCGAATGACTAACCGATCGAATGGACATCCGTCCAGATGACCATTCGATCGACTGGCCATCCGACCCACTTCAGCACCTCCTTACTCTCTCTCTCTCTCTCCCTGTAAATACCCGTCTGTCACATCACTGTTCACTGATGTGACAGCTCCATTCGACCGGACGCTCTCAAGTCCCTTCCAAACACTTTTCTCTTGATTCAAGGCTATTTCGTAAGTATTTCTCCCTAAATCTTGTACTTACATCATCACTACACACTTCTTCATCATCTTCTCCATTGAAATCACTGATTTTCACCATGAAATCACCTGATTTGGAATCCTTGAAGGTGGCATCATCACGGTTGCTTATGCAATCGGTTGTGTGACGTCATCTCATCAAGAATCGCTCTGATCTAAAGATTTTCACACATTTTAACACAAATCTCAGCTATATTTCAACAATTTTCCAACTGATTTCAACTTTCCACCTCTTTTTCAAACTTTTCTTCAACATTCTAGCAAAACCGATGGAATCCTTGCTCATTCAGACTCTCCACTCATTCTCTAGTGAGAGCCGGTTTGAAAACGGATTTCCACCAGAGAGATGACCGATTAACGGGTTAAACATGAAACTTCATCAAAAGAATAGTGAATACGATCGAATGGGGGTGATTCCCATTCGATCGAATGCACTGGACCTTGGTGGGTTTCCGTTGTTTGACACGTCATCACGGCGTCTCCGTTAAATCGCAAACTTTTAACTTGAAAACTTGAAACTTTCAAACAACAGGTTGCCTACTCGAGTGGCCATCTAATCAGATGACCATCCGATCGAATGACCATTCGGCTGGCGACTTGTCCCTTATACTATCTCTTGTTCAAAACAATTTCAAAATACCAAACTCTCAATCGAATAGCCATCCGATTGAATGGTCATCCGTCCGGATGACCATCCGACCAGATGACTTGGCATTTATACTACAACAAAAACTTCAAAAGTCTCAAAACACTTTACAAGCACCCACACTCATTCGAGTGGCTATCCGCTCGAATGGTCATCCGTGGTCATCCGTCCGGATGACCATCCGTCTGACTCACCATTCGCCACTTCACTCTGTTACGCAGTGTTCAACGCTTACGATACTGTTCAATACTCAGGCTAATCTCCAACGCGCTCCCTTCAATCCAATTCAAGGCTGTGTTTATTTATTAAACACAAACTTTGAGTATACTCGAAACCTTTTTCGCTTAACGCACTTTTGGGTGTTACATACGTTCATTATATCAAATCACAACAACAAACAACACAAACTATTTTATAGACGCTAACCGCTCTCGCATGTTATACGTGTTTAGATGAATGCTTGTATGTTATGTTTACACAGTGATTGTTTTGCCTGACACCTTAGCAACGATAGTACTATAGTTTGGACTCAGCACCTGTCGTGGACAGGGGTTGTTAAGGGCCTTACTTCACATGGTCACAGTGGTGATAATGTGTTGCGCATTCTACAACTCACAATCATGTCGGTTGCATGCGTAATTGTCGATAGTTTACTTGATTCACATTTCTACGTGTTACATGATGGTTATGCGTAAACGCTTTCGCTATACTATATGCTATGCAAACTTGTGTACTCACCTTTACACTCTGTGTATTTACTTTATTTTAACGTATGTGACTGGTTGATTAGGATGCTTGCTATGCTAATCTTTTACGGAATCAAGATAGGCAGTCTAGAAACTACACCAATAGAAATCTAGGTTGTCGGACTTGTTTCGATCGAGAGAAACTCGTAATCTGTAATAATTAATTGTTGAATATTTGTTGATTGGTATGGGACAATGCACCTTTAAAAGATTGGTAACAATTAGTTGTTATGGGTCTCTTGAGTAATCTGGTTCGCCTAGTGCCGCGCCCCGATGTTTCCGTCATCTCTTGGTCATCTCCATGCACTCACACACACCCTTATGTGTGTGTTGTGTTATATATATTGTTTATAATACCATTTTCAAATTATCCAACTTTGGGACCTCAAGATTAGCTTTTGTTTAAACCCCCATATAATACTTACTATAAATTAACCAATTCTCATAACTAGGTTTAAATGTTCCTAGTTAACTTAGTGGTTTCGGGAGAGTCATAACCCGTTTAATTTTTAGTCCCGTTGACTCAGGCTTCTTATAAACTTTATTTCCTCAAAAGCATTCGTTTACTTTTTTTATTTAATATTATGCTTATTTATTTAAATCCTAATATTCACCTGATTAATTTTTACCACTAACGGTACTTTACCCGTCCTTTAGTACTAACGTGGTTTGATTACCAAACCCGTTTTCGGGGTGTTACACTATACTACGTCCACGATGGGTGCACTTGCCCTAACGTGTGTAGAGTGATAGCGTTGTACTTATAAATTTAAAGCTTGATTCGCGAGTAAAAAATGCTTAAAATATATCTAAAATTTATACCCACACCCGTATACGTCAGCAACGCACCTCCATTCGTGGTCTGCAAAGAGTTTGAGCAAAATATGGCGTTCATGGCGGGAGTTATGAATTGTTATAATAGATATGTCACACCCCGATATTTCCACGTATTACCGGTGGGCCCGGTGGGGAATATCGTGACGTAGTTGATATCGTCATAGTCAAACAACACAATATATAAATGCACAGCGGAAGCAAAAGATAAATATATTACAATCCGAATAAAAAGTAATATCCAGTATTACAACGGAAAGTAAAGGATCCACAGGTGGATCTTAAAACATAAACATTGTTCAACAGACTTTAGACGCCTAGGACTTTCAAGATTCCTTATTAACGCCCTGAGCTTCCAGCCAATTTCGTTCAGTACCTGTCACTTAACCTTTTTGGAAAATACGTCAGTTTACACTGGTAAATACAATTAACTGACTCATTTTGGAAAAAGAGTTTGAAAATTGATTTGAATGCACGAGGCACAAAATATCTTTTATAACCTGGGACAATCTTATTAATAAAAATCTTGTATCCGATTTACATGGTTGTCCAACATTTAGGGCCGGTGATTATACAATACAAGCCGGTCAAGATTAATCGACACACCATAAATATAACTCACAAGAAGACACCTTACGAGTGAGTATATCTTTTACATACGCAACAGGAGGTGTTATGCCTACACCTTGTGCTTAAGTTATGGCCATTCACTTTTTAAATGAGCCAAGGATATCCAGGACACGGTCATTAACCCCCAATGTTATTTGTTATCAATCAATACAGATTAAAACGGGATTATGCAATTTAATCATCTCCGATTAAAAGGTTTCTACACCCGACCAAGCGGTATTTTTATAATACCGTATCCCAAGCCCGTATAAGGGAAAATAAGTTAAAAGTATTTACCTGAGCTAGCAATGCAATTTATACTCAACCGTATATTCTAACCAGCAAGCACAAGTACTTCTACTAGGGCTCTCAATCTGGAACGAAGGTTTTATTAACCTATTAGATTCCTAACGGGTCTTACTTAAGTCGTAACTTAGACCGGTTAGTTTTAAGGAAAGGTTTACGGTTGAAAACGCATGATTAAGCGAAGAGCGAAATAGGATGTGATTTAGACCCGACAAGTTTGGAGACTTATATAATATGGGTAAACTAAACACATTCTGGATTTTGAGATAAAAACGATAACGTATGACCCGTTTCGGCTAATTTATGCAAACTAGTTACATAAACCGAACGCGAATAACGCATGACGGGTAATCATAAGAGTCATATACAGGTTTCCTAAGTTAATATGCCTTAAATATGTTGTGATATCAGTAGGATACCTTCCATTATGCCCAAAACGAGTTTAATCTCAATTTAAGCCCCGTAGGGGTATTTTGGTCATTTTAAAGATTATAAAAGAGATTGAATATTTTTCTGAGTTACAGGTCTGATTTAATCAGTAAATATACTTAATTTAATAAGTTATATCAGTAGGGTATTACACATATGTGAATTTTATCATTTATAACCAAACTATGCACCGAAGGGGCATTTTGGTAATTTCACATAAGGTTTAAAGGTCAAATTTGGAAATCTGAGTTTAAAACTTTTCTTTACTGTTAAAATATATAAATTTACTTAAAATATCAGTAGGTATTAAGTTTCATATGCCAAAAATAGTTTTAACCCATACTATGCGCTTAAAACGCGTAAAAGTCGGTTTTAAGCGACTTTCGGGTTTAAATAGGAAATCTGAGTTTTCTGATCAGGTTATAAAGTTCAAAATACTTCATTTATTATATAAGATTAGTAGCAATTGGATTGGTGTCAAAATACTGTGTAAAACTCATTTTATACACAAAAAGGGTATAATCGGTATTTACCGAATCAATGCCATAACCTTAGGTTATGAGCAGGTTAAAAATGATTAAAAATCTTTAAAAATCCCAAAATATTATATTACATCAGTGGGTAAAAGGTTTGGTGTCAAAAATTGAGTTTAGATAGGCTTTATGCTAATTGCGCCGTTTTAATTACTAAAAGGCGTTATAATTTCGCTAATGAGCATAACTCCTAATCTAGACCTCCAACTGATGTGAAATTTTAGGGACATGTTTATAAATTAGTAGCAAAGATTATAGTCCTTTCACATATTCAAAATTCTCGTTTTATGGTCAAAAGGGCATATTGGTCAACATTAGGCAATTAACGGAAACAAATAAACGAATGGGGCAAACAACGAACCAAGCACAGAGGGTTATACCAACATGTAACCTGGTCCTAAGGAAGCCCTAAGGCATTTCTAAACCTATCTAATTCGGGTCAGAACTGAAGTCAAAACAAAAGTCAAAGTTTTGCGACTTTCGGTTCCGAACCGGGTCTAAACAGAAAATTGTCGGATCAAACAAGCTTAGATCAGTTCTTATACTTATTACCAAGTTATATGAGTGATAAAATAGGTTACATGCCTTCTACAATGCTAATTACATGTTAATTTGCAAATTAAGCTTCTGTTGACTTTTTCTAAACAACTTTGACCCGACATTTGATCTAGTTAGAGTGGGAATCTGAGGGTGCCCTTTTAAGGGTTTATTGCCCACATAATTACCAACTTATAACTACCTTCAATTTGACTAATCACTGGACCATTAGTGATTAATCGATAAGTCAAACCTTAATTACGATGGTTTGACTTTTAAGCTAATAACTAAGCAAAACTCAATTAAGGAAGATCAATCATACTTACAGAAGTCCTATGCACGATTAGGGATGCTTAGGGTCTGCTCTTGAACTCCCAAAAGCTCCAGAAATGAGCAGAAGTTGAGTTTGAGAATGAATGATCAAAATGGCAAACAATGGGGCTTTATATAGTGATCTTGATCTCATTAGATCATGCCAAGTAGGTCTATGATGGAACCAAGATGTTTACAAGTGCCCCTAGTTGCCTAAAATCAGTAGGGGTCGCGTATGGAAGTGAAAAAGGGCAATACATGTCGTTTGAATGGCTGAACATACCATTTTCCGAGTTGCTGCATCTGGGCACTGCTTACGGACCGTAAGGGTGCAGCCTTACGGTCCGTAAGGACCTGGTCAGCACTCTGAAATTTTCACTTGTTGACAGATTTAGCCCCTGCACTTCCAAATGCCATTTCCGACACATCCAAGGCCCGTTAAACCATTTTTAAGGCTCTACAATGATGCCTAAGTATGGGGAACATGAAACATACTCTAAAATATGTCGGATGTCGGTTCGTTTGGTCGTACGGTCTCGTTGTTCGGCTAATTACGATGAAACACGGACGAACGCGAAAAACAATTCAAACGACGCGACGAATGGAATTTTATCAAGCCAAACACTAAAATAAAATATTTTAGTGCTTACATAAATTTTTGGGTGTACGGGGATACTCAGAATGTAAGATATGCGCGTAAACGCAAACTTGTGCGCTTTTTGACACTTTTAGTCCCTGCATGACTTAAAAGTTTATTTTTGCGCACCAAACACCTCTAAGCCTATATCTAAGCTATATTAAGGATAAATAGGGTATGTTTATCTCATAGTCATATTCCGTAAGGTCCGATAACATACGAATCGGTATACTTTAGCAGTTTGACGCTTTAGGTCCCTCTAATGCGCAAACTTGCGTAAATTATCATTTAATAGCATTGAAGCCTCATCTAATCCATATTAGGCATTCTTGAAATTATTATTAAACATCATAATGCTTCGGGCTCGATAAAAGGTCATTCAGAGGTATAATTAAACATATTGACACTTCTAGTCCCTTATACTTGCAAACTTGCGCGTAACTTCACTTTTAGGCATAAAAGCCTTGGATGGCCAATGATTGGAATTCCCGAGAGTATAATTAAATATCATGAGATTCTCGGTTTGTTAAAAGGTCACTCGGAGGTAAGAATTAACATGTTGACGCTTTTAACCCTTTATTGCGCAAACTTTCAATTAATTTACACAAACGGCTACACTTGATTAACAAATGGCTCATTTGTGAATATAAAACCGTAAAAGGTTATTTAGAAACTTATTTTAGGTATGATAGTACTTCCAGTTCTTTCATAATTAATGTTTTTCGATTTTTCGAAAAATTAGTCCCTTATATTCAAGGTTTGACTTTACTAGGGTTTATTACACGTGTCAATACTTCATTTAACGTGATTTTTACGAGGTGTTACAAGATATAAGGATATGGTGGAGGCGCAAAAGCGTGATATCTGCCAGTTACAAAATGACTTGAGTCAAGAAAAGTGTAGGCATCTCTATTTTAAAGAATTTTCAGAAAAATTAATTGTTGAACTTGATTCTCTAAAATCAACTTTTGAAAATACAGAGTTTAATTTTAAAAAATTTGATATTTCAAGTGAAAAGGTTGAGAAAATGATAAGCAAACAGAACAAACATTTGTCGCCATCGTCTGGCAACGTCACCCACCTCCGCTACTGGTCGACACCCACTACCAACACCACCACCGCCACAGCCGCCACCCACCTCCGCCATCACCTACCGCCGTCGTCGCCAACTCCAACCACCGCTTCACTGCCACCTATCACCACCCACCACCATTGAGTACCGCTAGTCACCACTGATTTTAGACCTTCGTCTATTCTTTTCTACCAAGTAACATAAGGTAATGATTCATTTCATTCTCACATGCTAACCAAACAAGACATTAGGGTCTGTTTGGTATGGGGTAATGGAATGGACGAGGTGATGGAATAGATGAGGTGATGGAATGGACAAATGAATGACTTGGATAAGTCCATTCCATGGTCTTGTTTGGTTATCACGTGGAAATGGAATGAATTATTACCTTGTAGTGTTTGGTAGGCAAGAAAAAAAGAAGGAATAAAATCAGTAATGGGTGGCGGTAGTCGATGGCAGCGGTGGCGACGAGTGGTGGCAGTGGTGACGTTGGTGTCCGGTGGTGGCAGGTGGCAGCGACGGTTGATTGTGTTTGGTGGCGGTGGGCGGTTGTGGCGCCGGTGTCTGGAGGCGGAGGATGGCGACGACGGTGGGTTGTGGTAGCGGTAGTCGGTGGTGGTGGTTGTGTCGCCGGTGTTCGGAGGTGGTGGCAGTGACGCTTTTGGCGTCAGTGTTTGGTGGTGGAGGGTGGCGGTGGTCGGGTGGCGATGATGGGTGGCAACGGCATGGTCGGCGGGGGCGCCGGTGGTCGACAACGTAGGGTGGCGACGACGGGTGGTTGTAGCGGCGGTGGGTGGTGGGATGTGATGAAGGTGAGAGAGGGAATGGAATGGAAAGAAAAAAAATAGGTGTATGGAATGAATTTGAGGAAATGAAATGCTTTATATAATGAATGATTACATTACTTTCACCAATCAAACACATATGTGTTACCTCATACACGAATACCAAAATTTTAATCTATGCAATTATGTTTTACCAAATAGTATTTGGTTACTTACCATTTGTATACACACAAATATATATAACATATCCTATATAAGTGTCAACCCAATTACATAGATTGCGACTTGGTTACCTGAGATTTAATTTCAACTTATTTTTATCGGATTAAGGTAGTGTTTGATATGCTAGAATAAGATACGGAAGATAAAGAGTGAAGGAATTTGAATAGTAACTAAAAACGTTTAAAGGTTAGATTTTGGTGAAATTATATAATACAGGCAAATTATGTGTTAAATTGACATTTATTTGTAACAAGATATATATAGTATTTTGGTGAACTAATGTGGTTAATCTACATTACTTGTGAGTATACAAATTTGCGATAACATGTTGAAATGAAACGATAAAAACTTTATATGTGTTGTTAGTCAAAATGTAATAAGTCGAATGTACCATATTATTCGAATTAGGGATGAGCACGGTACCCGTTCAGTACCGGTACCTAAAAATGGGAAAATGTGATACCGGTACTAAAAAACGAGAAAAATGAGAACCGGTACCAAATATACCCGATACGGTTCGGTACCGGTACGATACCAGTTCAATACCAGTATTCAGTATCCAATGCTCATCCCTAATTCGAGTCAAAGAATAGAAATTTCTCGTGATAAGCACTAAAAACCAACATATTATTGGAGTGAAACAATAGAAGCTTTCTCGTAAAAAGCACTAGGACCAAAATATTGGAATAGACGTCGGTGGATCTTGTCATTGTTTTTGTTTATAATTTATTTGTAGGATGAAAAGTAATATCGTACCATACATTGTTGTTGTCCAGTACAACCCACTTTTGATAAGGGGACTAGGTTCTGTAAATTCGTTAATTATAAACACGGAATGAACAATTCCTAGAATATATTAAGGGTATACGGTGTGGGCTCGGCAAAGGGCTTTGCTGCGCGGCAAACACCGCCACCGACCCTTTGCCGAAGCGGTGACTTTGGTCAGGCGGTGAGACAATGCCGATGTGGGGAGATGATTGTAGGAGAGAGAGGGAGTGTATGAGAGAGAGGGTAGTGTGGGGTAGGGTCCATTTCAATCTCAACAAATCACACATTTTTCCTTTTTTTTAAATAGTTTTATCACTTCACCAAGTGTCTAAACCATTGCCAACACTTTTGAGCATAGTTTACCACTTTGAAATGACACACTCTCATTAGTTGATTTTTTAGTTTGCCACTCACAAGTGTTTAACCACTCCTTACACCCTAATGTTTAATAAGTATTTTACGTGTGTGTATATATATATATTCTAAAGGGGTTATAAATTATGGCTGTTACGCTTCGGATAAATAACCCAAGTCAAAGCGAGCCCAGGCTTGCCTAACCCGTCAGTTCTTTTAACGCTTGAGCTCGCTTTGTTTATGATTCCACTAATTAATTTACATACATTTTCATATTATAAATTAACAACATGTTGGTGCTTTATCAAGTTGTACTCTAAGCATAGAGAGGTTTTCAAAAAAAAGTTGGCTTTTTTCATTTCTAATTTAAAGGTTTTTTTTTTTTTTTTTTTTTTAACCTTTTCAACTTTTGCAACTTAACCCCTAATTTTTTTTGTTTTCAAATTTGATCCCTCGTACTTTTCATCTTTTCCAAATTTTTTGTTTTACGTTTCGTTCTAAATTTTGCGAGTGAATACGCCGCAATGTGCGTGTGGGTTCAATGTTTTTCGTCTATTTTTTCCATTTGACAGGCTCGTCACAATGCGTCTTTATTTCCCCGTTTGACAGATTCGTCGCAACGAGCGGGGTCCTAGATCGACTTAGTTATTCTTTTCTATATTTTACGTTTTAGTCTAATTTTTTTCGCATTAACATGATACAACGGGCATGCACGGTTCAACAATTTTACGTATGTTTTTCGTTCGGTGTTATTTTTCATTTTTTGTTATTTTGTTTTTACCCATTTTTTCGGTGTTATTTCACTTTTAACCCAAACCTATTTGATTATTTTTACTTTTAACCCAAATATTTTTGTTTTTCGCAATTTAAACTCACAATTTTTTTACTTTCAACTTTGGTCCCTTATATGTTCCGTCTTACGCAAATTTTTCGTTTTACGTTTCGTTTTAAATTCTGCGAGTTTACACGACGCAACGTGTGTGCGGTTCAACATTTTACGTTGTCTATTTTTTCCGGTTTGATAGGTTCGTTGCAAAACACGAGTCCTAGGTCAACTTAGTTATTCTTTTCTATGTTTTATGTTTCGGTCTAAGTTTTTCGCATTAACACGCCACAAGTTCAGTGTTGATGTCTCCATTGCAACGCGGGGGGTGCTTAATACTAGTTGATAATTATTTTGTATATATTTATATTTAGTTGTCTTATCATTTCATATATAATAATAATAAATATACAATTAAAAATTATAAATGTAATTTATTAAATTAAACTTTTATAGATACAAGACTCTTTTAAGCTATCGAGTCTGCTTGAGCTTGTTAAGTGAAGCTTGAGTATGTGTTTGTTTATAAAACGAGCTTGTTCATATGTTAGAGTCTGAACTCATCTAGGATTTGAGCTTGTTCAAGCTCTATTCGCTTTAATATGAGCAAACCGATCTCAAATAGCTCATTAGACCACACAGAGTGGAGCGTGGTTTCCGGCGTGGAGGCCTCAACCACGCCCACACACCGGCCCATGCTTGGTGTGGTTGATAATGTGATGATTTGGGCGTTGGATTCTTATCCGGCGTTGTGAAGAAGATGGTGATGAGGTGTGTTATTTTGATTGGATTGAGTTGTGGGTTTTGGTTTGATTTTCTTTTTTTTAATATAAAACAAATATAAAAATTTGTATGCCACGTGTCACACAACGCCACCCTTTCACGCTCCATCTCACTCTGTTCTTTCATTCACCTTGACACTTTTCTGACGGATGTTAACGTAACAACCACATGATGCTTCACGCTTCCTTTTCATGCTCTCTCACTCCATATAGTTTTAGCGACTCCATTAGTTTCCACTTATAGTTACAATTGGTACTTAATTCATTAAAACTTTTAAATTTCAGTTACTATACTTATCCCAATCCATTTCAACAAACTTTAACTAATTCAAAAGAAAATTGTGAAATTAAGATAAATAATTTTTTTAATAAAAAACTATATTAAACATGAAGGGGGATTGGTATAACAAAACAACTAATTAACTAATTCAAACACCACAATGTCCAATATTTAATTATTTATTTATGAGAGGAAAACTGTCGGTCCCACGCAGGCCTCACCTGTAAGTATGTGAGAGGGAATGGGTGAAAAAAGTAAATAGAGTGTGTAGAAAGTAGCACCCTTGTCTAAAACAATTATTATATTCAAAAGAATTCCCCAGACACCACGGGTATGAACTATGAAAAATATGAAATATGCCTAAAAGGCAGAGCTCTAAGAAAGGGCCACACCATAGTACAACCTACAAAGCCCATTGTACAACCCTTATGTCATTTTCCTATTGATTCAACCTGACTTGGCTCCCTCACAGTGATTTGTTAATTTCTGTTTTCATTTCCACTCTCTCTCTCTCTGACTTTTATTCCAAACATTCAAACACATTTTCCCATTTGCTTTCATTCTTCTTTGGTAATCCCTCTCAACCCCCCTTATTGATCTTTTTGTTATTTCTTTTCATGGGTGTTTAAAAAGATCGTCTTTTTGTTCATATTTCACTGCAAGATTCGATTTTTAACAATCTTGAACAATCTTTTGTTGTTGATTCTTGGTGGGTTTGGTTTAATTTACACAGGATCAAAAAGGTTGTTTGTAATTTGTTGATCACACACCTGTTCTTGATCATGAAAGTCTTTATACTTTTTGTTTTAAAGATTTCTTCTTGACTTTTGTATTTTTATTGTCCATTACACTCCTAGGGTTTGTATACATATATCATGTGTATATGATTTTAGGGTTTTCAAGATTCTTTGTTTTTTATGATGTTATAATCTTTTTATAGGTTATGTGTTTGGTTTCTTGTGTGTAATTATATAAACTTTATTGAAAGATGTTAATAGGTTTTGTTTTTTCAGTTTGCAGGGTTCTTGAGCTTTCTTGATCATCATAAACAGACTATTTGACTGAAGGTACCTCCTAATTAACCAGGTAAGGTGTTTTCTGTATTTTTTTTTTAATTTATGAATCTGGTTTTTCGATATAAAGAAGTCTATTTTGACTGTTAATTAGTTTAGAATGAACTCTGAAATTTTGGTGTTCTTGATGTGATTGAATATTTGGGTGTTCTTGATTTAATACTGCTTAAGATATTGATAATTGTTCTGAAACACAATTTATTGATGGTTTATGGTTTGTAGTTTGTTTTTGTATAAATGCTAGGAATTAATGTATTTTATTACAAAGCTAAAACCTATGACAATAGACTAGCATAAACATCCTATTAAGTTAAGTTATGTAATGTTTTTGTTGTGTGGGTCCCATTTATACCCGGAGAATTGTGGGTCCCAGTAATGGATACCGCAAATGGAACACGTTTGGTTAGTTGGTTACCTCTCTTATGTTTAGAGCGATGTAAGAACCCACCAAAACGTCAGTTCATTCGTTGCCTATCATAACTTAGATCATTGTTCGTGGCCCAATATGTTTGTTTTTTTGTTTTTGTTTTGAAAGACATGAAACTACTGCTTATGTTTGTTTGCTTTCGTTTCGTTATTTTTTTGTTGATGCAAAATGATAATCGCGCTCTTTTCCATTGATAAGCAGTATGGTCGCGAAAGACCGTCAAAACAAAACCGACTCTCCAAAAGTGGAAGTTGGAGAGATCGACACTCGGGCACCGTTCCAATCTGTCAAGGATGCCGTAAATCTTTTTGGTGAAGGTGCTTTTTCAGGTGAAAAGGTTGCTATCAAGAAAATAAAGCCTCATTCTGCTGAGGTACATAGTGTGTGTGCGCATGTTTTTTTTTTTCTTTTTTCAGTTAAGAACTAATTATAAGATTATAATCAGTTTTGGATAATTTGTTACACACTAGCTGCAACAAAAGCGATTATCAAACGCGTAATAAAGTTATCAACTTTTTACCGATTTTTTTTGCAGAGGGTGTTGGTGAAGGAGACAAAGCTCCATTTGGCACAAAAAGAGCTCTATAAGTTAAAGGAACGATTAAACAGTGCTGAGACTACAAAAACCGGTGCACTAACCGAGCTCGAACGAGCCAAAAGAACAGTCGACAATCTGAAGAAAAAGCTCGAGACCGTTAACGCGGCAAAAGATGCGGCAATCAAGGCGGCAGAAGCGGCGAAGAGTCAAGCAAAGCAATTTGAAACCGGAGAAACCAACCCTAATGGGGGTTTGAAACAAGATTTGGATAACACAAAACAACAGTATGCCGCGGTGTTTACAGAACTCGATGCTGCTAAACAAGAGTTGACAAGAATCCGTCAAGATCGTGAGGCGGCGCTCGAAGAACAAAGCACTGCCGTTAAGCAAGAAACGGAAGCCGAGCTTATAAAAAAAGTGAATTTGGATCGAGCCGGTGAGATATCGAAGGAGATTATGTCGGTTCGAAAGACGATCGAGCAGGTGAAGCTTGTGACGATGGAAGCTCAGCAAGAACAAGAAAAGGTTTTCGAAGAGAAAAACGTTCAAAAGTTATCGCATAAAGCTGCACTTGAAGAGTCTGCGAAGAAGTTACTTGCTTTACGGGAACAGTTTAACCCAGAAATGTCGAAAGATCTGGAAACGCAATACGAACAAACGACGTCCGAGATCAAAAGATTGCAAACCGAAATGGAGAATCTGAGGGCTTCGGATCTTGATTCTTTGAAAACCGTTACTTTAGAGCTTGATGGTGCGAAAGAATCGTTGCAGAAAATGGTTGATGAAGAAAACACGTTGAAAAAGTTGTTGGAGTCGTTAAAGGTCGAGCTCGAGAACGTGAAGAAAGAACACGAAGAATTGAAAGCGACAGAAATGGAAACCGAAGCTGTTGTCGCGAATCTGAATTCGAAGCTGCATAAAAGCAAAATCGAGCATGAAAACGCGTGTGTCGAAGAAGCTAAAGTCACAGCCGCTTCCGATGAAATGATGCAGACAGTTCAACAGTTGATGTCCGAGAGTGAAAACGCGAAACGAGAATCGGAAGAGATGAAGGCGAAAGCTGAAGAATTGAAGAAAGAAGCAGAAGCGATGGGAATTGCTTTAGAAGAAGCCGAAAGTAAACTCAAAGTTGCGTTAATGGAAGCCGAAGAAGCGAAAAAAGCCGAATCAAAAGCTCTCGAGGATATAAAAACAATTTCCGAAAGAACCGATGCAGCACGCGCGTCGACATCAGAATCGGGCTCCAAAATCGCAATCTCACAGGAAGAATTCGACGCGTTAAGCCGGAAAGTCGAGGAATCCGAGAAGCTAGCGGAAATGAAAGTGGAAGCAGCAAAGGCGCAGGTGGAGGCGGTGAGAGCGAGTGAAAAAGAAGCTATGAAGAAACTCGAAGCAACGCAAAAGGAGATTGATGAACTGAAGGCCGCAACAGAGGCGGCGTTGAAGCGTGCTGAGTCAGCGGAGGCCGCCAAGAAAGCGGTGGAGGGGGAGCTGAAGAGGTGGCGGGAGCGGGAACAGAAGAAAGCAGCTGAAGCGGCTGCGTTGATACTTCAAGAAACGCAAATGCAGCAACAGCAGCAGACGCCGTCTTTGCCGTCAACGCCGAACCACAAGCAGAGTCCCCCGCAGAAACCGAAGACGAAAAAAGTGCTCGTTAGCAATTTCAGCGGCATATTTCAACGGAAGAAATCACAGGTCGATGGTGGGTCGTCTCCTTCGTATTTGCCCGGCGAGAAACCTGTGTAAATTATATAGCGTTTTGGTGTTTTTGCGCGTGTGGTTGGTTTGTTGGTTGGTGTGTATATGTTCAACCAAATTTGAGTATGAAAGTTGAAAGCTAGTGTTTTTGTGCAAGATTTTGATAAGTTTCATCTTTTGAATTATAAACGATTGTTACTACTTGTGAAATCATTTTGTTTTGAGCTTCTTTATATGATTATGAACATATTTTGTGCAGATTATATTCAGTAAAAGGTTTTAAGGTTAACAGATAAGGTTAATCATTGAACTTTTATGATCTTTTCAGGTGTTTAGATGAAAAAAAAAATGTTTTCTATTAAGTTATAGAGTGAAGTACAGCGCTTGACTAAAATTTTGGATTTAGTCCCTAGTTATTCAAAAGTACACGGATACCACGTGGAATGATCAGTCCTTAATTAGTCTGTAGTTAGTCTTTAATTAATTATTATAAAATTAAATAGCTATTTTTTATTAATTAATTATTTAATTAATCAATCTTTAGTTACAACCTACTACTTTAGAAGGTTCTTTAATCTTTAATTGTTTTGTTCAATTGAATTCACATTGTGAATTGTTGGTGTCAGTACATGGCTAGTAAATAATTAGTCATGTCAAGTGTATATTATAATCCATGTGTTAAATATATGTAAGTCTATTTTGTAAGCAAGTATTATATGTTAATTTTTTTTATAAAAAGTGGTAATATATAGTTATATGTATTTGTCGTTAGTTGTTTTTTAAACTACCGGTTAATGTAAGTAGTTATTTTTATACACATCACATAACCTACCTTCGTGCGGATGAGACATCACTACATTCGTATGGACTAACATTCTTCGTTCGTGCGGACATGTGTTACATCCGTGCGAATGGACTTCCTTCGCACGGATGGATTACATTCGTATGAAAGTAAATACAACTCAAAAACGTGAAATAATCTAACATTTCAATCCTATTACATGACACGACTCGATGACGTAGGCAGCAGACATTATGCATCAACAAAATGCCTTACGACCACCTCGCGCTTTTTTAATCCAAGTAGTTTTGCCTCCCTCTTTTTGAAACAAAGATTGTTAGGCAGATAGATGCAAATGAACATGGGTAAATGGACAAACAAAATGTGATGACCATGTGAAGCTAGACATATCTGGATTGCTGTTTACATACTTTCTTTGGTTGGGTACCGATAGATCGACAAACCGATGCATTCAATGCGAGATTCAATGTTTATCATCAACCTTTCTAATGATTATAATCATGAATATTCCACTGTTTCACCTAAATTATAAACCACCCTCAACTTCAAAAGGCTGAGTACATTTTAAAGATTTTATTTTCTTCAAGGCACAAATGAGTTTATCAGAAGAAGAACAAAGGGTTGTAGCAAATGGTGATGACACGTCGGATGGTTGTGGTTCCGCCTGCTGTCGGGTTTCAAACCCGCCTGAAAATGTAGTGAGTTTCAATCTTGAGAAGAAGATTAAGAGTGAAAAGAAAAAGGGAGTAAAAAATCAGATTTCTATGAATATTGGTAATAATGGTGCACATGCACCACACAAAGCTTGCGCCATGCCAACATGGCTCGAGACGTGGGAGAGTCAAGACGCGTATGCAGCTCTGGCTCTTATTGGTGCTGCTGTCTCGGTTGCGGTTGCCTATAACTGCTACAGACAATTGGGTTGATCACATTTTGTATTTTTGTTGCATGTTTGTGAAGTATTAGTAGTTTTGCATAACAATATTAGGATATGAATGTCATCAGGAATAAGGTGTTCTGTTCCTGATTCCTTTGCTTGTTTGTGCACTGGATTTACTACAAATTTGCAATTGGAATAAAGTTGCTTGATTTGCTTGTGTTTGAGCTTTAACTTATAACCATTATTTACAGCTGTTAGTCTGAGACACGTAGGGGCAGGGCGCAGCTATTAAGGAGCCCGGGGGGGGGGGGGGGGGACTTTTCGCTCAGTAGTGTAATATATGTGGTTTTCGTATAGAAATTTTTGGGTATATACGTTTTCGACCCCCCTTCGGAAATCTCAAGCTTCACCACTGCGTAGGGGTGTAAACGAGCTGATCCGATTGTGAGTTATTCGAGATCAACTTGTTAAAAGCTTGAATTGAACCGAGGTCAAAGAAGCTCGATCTTGTGCTTTATAAACGAGGCTTGTGAGTTGTGAGTATAAACGAGTCTTTCTTAAATATGATAAATATTTCCGAATATTTTACTCAATGATAACCAAGTTGCTTCAGTGTACCATTAACGTCATTTATACTTTTTTGTAACTACGAAAACCATTTGAAGTTTAACACTTTTTTATTTGTTGTGTATTTAATTAAATGTTGATTTAAAAAAAATAGCGACCTAGATGTGACATATATGAAATTAGGTTACTATTTAGTGATTTTTTTTTTTGCATGTTTAGCCTAAAGTATGGCGATTGTAAAAAAAATAATTACAAAATAATAACCAAATTTCAATATTGTTCGATTTCAGTCATTCATTTTAAACCATTATAAAAAGAAAAAAAATCATAATAATGGAAAACTAATGATACTTGAGTGGTTTATATAAATAAAAAACAACTTTATTGAAACAACACCGAAACTTGGTTATTATTTCATGATTTTACATTCAATACTAGTATATAATTATGATAAGCTACCTAAATGTTGAGATCCTATACAAACAGTGCTAACTGTAAGAACCGTAAGAACATATTTGAGCCATTGATAGTTTAAATTAAGGGTTGATATTGGTTACAAATAAAACCCCTATAATTAATAATTAGAGTAAAGTCCTATTTGAGTCCTTGTGGTTTGTGCAGTTTAACCATTTGAACCCAAAAACCAAAACTGTCTTGATTTGAGTCCATGTGGTTTCTAATTTTAACCATTTGAATCCAAAAGTAAACAACATCCAAATCAGAAACATTTGGTTTTTGGATTCAAATGGTTAAAATTAGAGACCACAGGGACTCAAATAGTTAAAATTAGAGACCCCAATGACTCAAATCAAGACAGTTTTGGTTTTTGGATTCAAATGGTTAAACTGCACAAATCACATTGACTCAAATAGGACTTTACTCTAATAATTAATACTATCAAATTAGGGTATTTTAGTCATTTAGTCATTTCCCATAAAATACTAATTCCACCAAGTTTTTTAAACTAAAATAACTTTTATATGTTTCATAATTTTGGAAAAAAAATTATACCATAAAATCAAGTATTTTTTATCTTTAATATGAGTACCATATTGATATACTTTTTTTTTTATTTATAAAAATGACTTTTAAAAAAGTTACAAAAAAATGTTTTATAATTGTGCTAGTTACGTAGTTTGAATGTGCTAATATGAAAATGTATTGTGTTAGTTTTAAATCTATACATGTGTTCTTATTTTATTATGTAATTCTTATGTGTTGTTATTTTTTTTCCTTTTGTGTTGTTATTGGGAGCCTATTTATAAATAAATTTGTTTTCTACTAGTTATGTAATACTATGTGTTATTTACAAAATTAAAACAAAAATATGAAATTGTGCTAGTATGTAACAGTATGTGTTGTTTATAAAATAAAAAAAATTGTGCTAATTATGTAATAATTATGAATTTGTGCTAGTATGTGTTTATAAAATTAAAAAAAAATGTGTTAGTATGTAACAGTATGTGTTGTTTATAAAATAAAAAAATGAAATTGTGCTAGTATAGAACAATATGTGTTGTTTATAAAATTAAAAAAAAAATGAAATTGTGCTAGTTATGTAATAGTATATCTGTTGTTATTTTTTTCCTTTTGTGTTGTTATTGGGAGCCTATTTAGAGATAAATTCGTTGGAATGTCGTATTTTTATTGTGCTAATGTTGTTTTGTTGGTGTTATCGTCGGATGCCCAGATGGTGGTGTTAAGAGAGTGCTAATGTCGTTATTTGATTGTGCTAATGTCGTTTTTTGATTGTGATAATGTCGTTATTTGACTGTGCTAATGTCGTTTTTTATTGTGCTAATGACGTTGATAATGGAAGTTCCTTTTTTGATTGAAACGAGAATGCTGATAATGTGGATGGTCTTACGTTATGCTAATGTCGTTTTTCGATTGTGCTAAGGTCGTTGATAATGGAAGTTCCTTTTTTTTTTATTGAAACGAGAGTGCTAATAATGGAAGTTCCTTTTTGATTGTGCTAATGTCGTTTATGTGGGTGTGCTTATGTTTTTTGTATTGGTGGTTCTTGCAGGTTGGTTTAATTTGAATATGTTACAAAAATTCAAATTTTGGTTTGAATTAATCTACATGGATTTAGGGATATTTTGATAATTAATTTTAATTAGTTATAAATTAATAAGGTCAAAATGTCTAAATTACCCCTAAACTAATTTTTAATTGAATAACACTTGTCATTTATGTATGAGTTAAATGCTTGGTTGGTCCCTATGGTTTGCAAAAATTGCTGACTTGGTCCTAGTGGTTTACTAATTACACGCTTGATCCCAAAAGTTGTCAAAAATGCACTCGGTTGGTCCCCAGCCCTGACATCAGTTAAATATCTCTGTTAAAACACCCCATGTGCCTGACACATAAGGGTAATTTGGTCATTTCAGCATTGGGCCTCATCTTCTCCACTTAAACCCACCTGCATTCACCATCCATCATCCATCACTGCCACCTCACACACCTAAACCCCCTCCTACCTCTTTCACACTCACCCACCCGTAACCCCTTCTCTCTCACGTCTGCGGCAGCGGCCGTGACGATTCAGGCGAGGATGATGATGAATCGGAGAAGATGAGGAAAAAAAACAATGAGCAGATCACCTCTTTATAAAACAAAAAATCCCAGCTCCCAAAAACTCAAAAAACATGTAATCTTTTCAACTCAATAACACTCACTTCAAACCAAATACACACTCTTATACACAACAAAGAGACACTAAATCAAATTCACGAATTCAATCTCAATCACACCCAATTTACTTTCCCAAACCACTGTAACATATGTTTACTTTCAAATCTTCAATTGGGTATCAACAAAATTGTATCTTTTTAATTAATATACAAAAAAAATTATTTAATAATACAAAATCTTGCCTTTTCGATAGCGAGAGAGCGTGCAAGACCAATACGGCGTTCTTCTCCTTTGCGTTTCTTTCCAAGAATATCGAATTTGCGACGGGACCAAATGGTTTCAAAAGGATTAGGTTTGGTTGCCGGAGCTTTGAGTTTCATGGCTACAGCGTCAGGGTTGATCTTTTTCTTGTTTTTCTTCTTGGTATTGGTGTCTCCATTGTTACTGGTGGGTCTGATTACTTTCACCATTGAAGTTGTTAGGTTGAGCTTTTGTTTGATACCCAACGAAAACTGAATTGAAGGAGACGAAAAGTATGAGGTTTTTTTTTTTTTTTTTGGGGGGGGGGGGGGGGGGGGGTTTGTGGCCGGAGAATACACCACCGTCGCCGCCGTCACCTTTATCCATCATCTTCTCCGATTCATCATCATCCTCGCCTGAATCGTCACGGCCGCCGTCGCAGACGTGAGAGAGAAAGGGTTACAGGTGGGTGAGTGTGAAAGAGGGAGGAGGGGGTTTAGGTGGGTGTGGTGTGAGGTGGTAGTGATGGATGATGGATGGTGAATGCAGGTGAATTTAAGTGGAGAAGATGAGGCCCAATGCTAAAATGACCAAATTACCCTCATGTGCTAGACACATGGGGTGTTTTAACAGAGATATTTAACTGGTGTTAGGGCTGGGGACCAACCGAGTGCATTTTTGACAACTTTTGTGACCAAACGTATAATTAGTAAACCACTAGGACCAAGTCTGCAATTTTTGCAAACCACAGGGACCAACCAAGCATTTAACTCTTTATGTATTGATTCTTATGGTTCTTACAAACATAAGAGTTTGTATTTGATCCTATGCCTTATGTTATATTCATATAAAACTACAATAACAAATATATACAAAAATAATTGTACATTAATAAAATGTATAGTTCAAAACAAGTCAAGCTTAAACACTAAGGGGCTGTTTGTTTGCCTCTTAATGAGGCTCTTAATGATTCAGACCTCTTACTGGTTCAACAATTAATGGTTCAGACTGTTTGTTTCGCGAGCAAATGTCTGAATGACTCAGACATTTGCCTCTGAATGGTTAAGACCTCTAATCTGAATTGGTCAGACATTTGCCTCAGAACGGTTAATCATTATACTGGCTCTTAATGGTTCAGACCTCTTACTGGTTCAGCACTTAATCATTCAGAAGTTGTCAAACAGCCCCTAACTCGCTTTATAAAAACTGATAATAAATTGTACCTAGCTTTATCATTTCAGATATAACATGACCAAAAAACACGAGCAAAATATAATATAATATATATATATAAATATATATTTCATTGTTCAGCTATATTTGACTTTTGAGGTCAAAAAGACCATTTCATATTTTGTTTGTTAACCAACAAACAGCTTTATAAAATTATACCATGAAATTACAAAATATCCGGTAATAAGTATTTGCAGCCTCTATGCATTCATTTCCTTTTGGTGTCCATTTTCACTTATCTTGAGATCATTTTGTTCACCCGTAAACCGATTCCGGTCATAAGTGTATAACTCGGTTTCTATAGTTCCAGTTATACAGCCGGTTGGGTCAGGTTCAAAGAAACCTACATGAAATGACCCTAGTTTGACAAGGGTTGCGGCTCGATGCCTGCAGCTTGCTGGTTGATGTAATTATAGAGCTGCTGGTGAAATGCATGGTCGAATGAGAAACAACAAACATCGACCGCCGAGTTTTTAGAATAACGCGATGAACCCGACCCTTGTCTTGTACAAAAATGGGGTAGAGATTCATAATCCATTATCTGTCCGATTTAAGAAAATTCAGATTTTGTTATAATATTACACAATTTACAACGAGCAGTTTAATTTGCAGTCGGGAAACTTAGGGGTGTAAACGAGCCGAACTGCTCATGAGCTACTGAAGATCGGCTTGCTAAAAGCTCGAATTGCCGAACCTAAACGAGCCAATATTTATAGAATTTTTATATAATGTATAAAACTACAAATATATACTTACATAAAGATAATTAGAGTAAAGTACACAGATAGTCCCTATGGTCCAAAATTTTGGATTTGGTCCCTAGCTTTCCAAAAGTATACAGATGGTCCCCATGGTTTGCACTTTGTAACGTATTTAGTCCTCAGCCAACAAATCTAAAGGTTTCAGGAGGTCTAAGTTAGGGACTAAATTTGTTAGAAAGTGCAAACCACAGGGACCATCCATGTACTTTTCGCAAAAGCTAAGAACTAAATGCGTTATAAAATGCAAACCACAAGGACCATTTGTGTACTTTGGAAAGCTAGGGACCAAATCCAAAATCTTGAAAAACCACAGGGACTATCCGTGTACTTTAACTCAGATAACTATTATAAATAAAATTATGATAGATTATGTTTCTTAAACTATCATAAATTATATATATTATGTTATACAAAAATTATAATTGTAAATATAAAATAAGCATAAAATATTTAATAAATAATGAACAAGTTGAGCCCGAGCCGAGCTTGAGCTTCAAATATTCCTCACCAGCCGAGCTCAAGCTTGAAAAGCTATTATCGAGCCAAGCTCGAGCTTGAAAAACTACTAATGAGCCCAGCTTGACCTATAAAAATAAAGCTTGAAACGAGCTGAGCCTGAGCCCTGGCGAGCTTGGGCTTAGCTTGGTTCGTTTACACCCCTATGAAGAATCACTAATGGTAAGTGTTTGATCATATGATAAAATGGGAATGAGAATTAATTTCTAAACCCAACCCGTATAGTTTATTCCCAAAATTACGGGTATCAAACCCATACCCTTAACCAAACACACACTGAATCATGTTACCTTCAACAAGTCATCTTTACCGCAACCCGGAAGCACCTGCACTCTCTTTCTTGTTCTTTCATGCAGAAGAGGTTTCACAACCTAAAAAAGATTTAAACTTTAAAGGTGCACAACGATAACCCGAAATCTTTCATCAATGGTGAAGAGTAACGGCAAACCTTCCAACATGCTGAAAATACGTACGGCGCGTTGACGATATAATAAGTATCTGTTTTCTCTGGGTAGTTTAAATCATCGATATTAGATATAACTGTCAACAACTGCAAATAAAAGGGGACAGCGTATAAGTTTTATTGCAGCTTTCTTGAAATATAAAAAAAGAATAAAATGTCATTTTCGTCCCTGAGGTTTGGCCAGTTTTGCAACTTTCGTCCAATGGTTTGTTTTTCCGCATTTGGATCCAAAAGGTTTAAAATCTTGCCATTTTCATCCGGCTCGTTAACTCCATCCGTTAGGTCTGGAGTATTTCCGTATTTTTTGTTAACTTAAAGGGCAATTCGGTCCTTTTTCCGGGGTATTATGTCTTTTTACATAAAGTGAAAAAGACCGAATTGCCCTTTAAGTAAGCAAAAAAGACGGAAATACCCCCGACTTAACGGAGAAAAAAGGATGGAGTTAACGAGGCAGATGAAAATGGCAAGATTTCAAACCTTTTAGATCCAGATATGGAAAAAACAAACCTTTGGACGAAAGTCGCAAACTGGCCAAACCTCAGGGACGAAAGTGGCATTTTACTCTAAAAAGATAATGATAACTTTATTCAAATGTTTATGGACCGATGGTACCTTGATTTTATTGAGATGTGAGAGTTTGAGGCCAGTCATATCCAAAACCTTGACACAAGTGCTTATGTGTCTATCAAACTCTTTTGATGCAGATGGCTGCAATAAGAATAAGAGTTAGCTTGATTGAAAAGTTACTATAGGTATATAAAGTCGAAACGATTATCATAGTTTGAACTTACCAATATTACATGGTCTCTATATTCGTTTATCTGGATGTGAGATTGAACATAGTGATGAATCTAAAATAGAAGAGAAAAACACCAAGAAATGTCATATAATCCATTTTAAACACAAGAGTAGAACATCAAGAAACAACGGCGACGATTGGACGTGTGTTTACAAAGTAAACTGCGCCTTGGTTTTAAAAGCGCGCTTGAGGCATGAGGCGATCAGAAAATACATACAAAATCTTTCATATAATGTCATCTAAAAGCAAGTATAAACATAATACTGCGAGAAAGAAGGGGAACAATATCCTTACAGATGCTTTGTCAAATGTGCTGAGCCCTGCACCAATAGCAATAACGGGTCGCCCCTAGATAGTTTTTCAAGAAAACAAAAACCATCAGTAATGATCGAGATCATATTGGTGTCTTTAAAGTTTAAATCTAGCAAATTACAAAAATGGACCCGTAGTAAACAAAAAGCATACATCTTTTGTGTAACCAGACATCCCTACAAGCTGCGAGTCACGAATTGATCTATAAAACTCCGCAGGAATGATTGGTTTCTGCACATATAAGAAGAAAGTTAAGGATATCAATTACATTAAACGTGTAAAACCGATGAACAGAACTCACTGATAATATTTTGTCTACTTCATTTTCGATTCTCCAGTTCAGACAATCAACCAGCTGAAAAGACAAGATTCATCAGCAGGCGTTTAATATGAGTACGAGTTTCAAGTTTCAACTGAAATGAGTTTATTTTAACCATGTTATGGGCTTTGGATATGTTCCCATCTCTTGCTGTAAGAAACCTGATCACGGTCTCGGTCGGATGCCCTCTATGCAATTTCTGAAATGTAGATCAAAATGCAACAGTAACCCTAATCAATTCGTGTAACCAGAAGAACCAATTAAATATGACCTATGATAATAAAATCACGCGGGCTTGGCTAAAAAAGCACCATTGACACACTATCCATACACCACTGACGTGTCATACGGTCATACGACCTCATATGGGTTATATGACATGCAAACATGGTCATATGAGTCGTATGAGGTGGTGTTCGCCAAATTATACGGCCCGTATGATGTGTGTGACTACACATAAATGACTAACGTGACCACTGACAAAGTCATATGGCCCGTATGACCATTTTTCGCCCCATCACATGACCCATAGGCTACTCGAAACCGGTATTTGGTCCCAAATGGGTCCTGGTAAAAAAAAGACAAAGTTATGTTTTTTTCCCAAACCGGTTCGGTTCTAAACCGATCTCTTTAGCATCACCCAATCTAACGAAGCTACAACTAGCAGTAAATTAAGCTCAAATTAGCAGGCGACTTTGACATTAAAATCAAATGCTCATAGGAAATCAAAAGGGGATCTGGGTTCAAACCGACACAACACATACAATAACCTAAATATCTGATCAAAAACATCAAGAATCAAACCTCAAATGCGATCTTGAGTGGCTCGTCAGCTGCAACAACAGATATATCAAATCAAAAACAAAAATAAGGGTTCTTTTTTTTTATTTTACTTTTTAGAGAGCGAAATAGTAACCTGCATCCATTAGATTGAGGATTTGGTTGATCATATCCTGGGTTATGACCACCATTTTACCCTCAAACACCTAAAAGCCCAAATTGAATCTACCCTCCAACAAACATTCAAAGTTTCAACGATGATGAAGAGTAGAAAGTAGGTGGTGACATGCGTTAGCACATATATACTTTTTATGGAATTATTAATGGCGGAAAAAAGCTAACCTTTTAAATTCTCTTTTTTATCTCAATTTTAAAACGTAATGTAAATCTATTATTTTTATTATATAAATTAATACAAATAAAAATTAATATACTCGTCTTTAAAACACATTAATAAAAAATTGATTATTGAATGGTAATTAATTTTGATGGTATCTATTAGATTGCGAAAAATTCAACATCTATGGTCAAATTTTAAAGAGTAAAATAGTTCTAATTTTTGGAAATTATACGGGTGGTTCCTATGGATTGAGAGTTTGTTACTCGGATAGTCCCTGAAGTGAATGTGGATTAGTTTTCTCCGTTAAGTCCATGTAAAATTACAAAATTACCCATTTTTATTAAAATATAAGAAAATTTTCACACACGCACATATATAAACACACACTCACTCTCTCTAAAATACACACAATCTGACTCTCTTTTTCTCAGGCAAACCCCCACCACCACCTGCCACAACCTACCCCCCACCACCTGCTTCAAATTCGGCAATCACCATCTTCGTCGTAGTCATCACCACTACCAACACAAATCTGGCAACCCCGCACCATTGGTTTGTCGAGATCTGAAACTAGGTTTGAATATGGGGGTTTCAAGGCTTCAATTTTGGATTTGAATTTGGGGGTTTGATACTGTGATTTGGAATTACAACAATCAGAATTACTTTGATATGGGTTTGATCGGAATTACTTTGATATGGGTTTGAATTTGGGGGTTTGATACGGTGGTTGTGGTGGTCGAGTGAAGGCGGTGGTTGTGGTGGTCGAAAGAAAGCGGTGGTGGTGAGGGTGTTTGCATATGAATCTGGTGGTGAGGGTGTTTGCAGGTGAAGATGAGGGAGATAACGGAGAAGAACGAGTTGGTTCTAGTGGTCGAGTGAAGGCGGTGCGGCGGCGGTGGGTTTAAGATGGAGGTGGTAGCTATGGTGGAGGTGGGTGGCTATGGTGATGGTGACCGGTTGTTTATAAGGGAGGGGTGAATAAGGTGGGCCCCACACTTTTAGTAATCCTTATTGGTTTTTTTATTTTTTATAGGGTGGGGTAGATAAGTTATTTCCGATGGCTCGCGCCACACGAGGGCTTGCCTTCATGGGGCTCGCATTTTGCGAGGAACCCACCAGACCAGCGAGATCGGGTGCAAATCAATCGGGATCATCATGGTCGTCCATCTTCTCCGACTTAAACACCATAAACAACAACATTAACGTAGATCTTAATGGTTTTCGGTTACGAAACCCAAAACATCAACTAATTAATCCCATAATCTAGATCATAATTTCGTATTTATGAATTAGTCTCCGTCGGTTTCTTACAATTTCCATAATAAAATCAATCACAAACCATCCATTCGACCCTTTTACCTCAGTTCCAACCAGCACTCAAGCTCTCACTTTTCTTCATCAAAATCCATGAACCAGGATCAAGAACAAGTACCTTTGGATAGATAGCAACCAGATCAACTTCAACAACCGTCTCAAACTCAATTTTTCATTCTTTGTTTTGTTTCATAGCAAAACCAAGCCCTAAATTTTGATTATCTAATGATATAAATATCATAAAACACAAATCTAATAGAGTTTGGTCGTTACATGTGGTATATACACAAGATCTAACACTACAAATAAATAAATAAACTCCGTTTAGAACACCAATCAGCATCAAACTTCTAAGGCTATAGGGTATGGGGACCGTCCTCATCCCCGTCGAGCTTCAGCGCCAGTGGAACACCATCCCTCCCCCCCCCCCCCCCCAGTCCCGTCCTCTCCGTCTAGCCTAAGACGTTGGCGACGATCCGCAAAAGTGGGCCCCCTCCTTCAAAGTTACCGTTAAAATAAAAAAAAATTAAAATTACAAAATAAAGTTCAAAAACCAACGGTCATTTCCCCCTTTTATATAAATTTCAACCTCATTTTCACCTCCATTCACCATTTTAACCCCTTTTTCTCATCTCTCTCCCTTTATTTTTTTATAAATCATCATCCACTTTTATAAAGTTATATTCTACCATGGATCCCTTCAACAACCCGAACATCCCCAACAACCCGATGCAACCTAATGTTTTTTCGGTTCCGGGATATTATCCGACGATCGAACCGAACCAATTCTCTCAATATTCGTCAAACGCCGTTGCCTCATTCCAACACTCACCGAACCAATTCGCTCAACTCTCTCAAAATCAAGTCCTTCAACAAATGATGATGCGGGGTGCTTTTAATTTCCAACCAAACCCGACGCCACCCGTTCAACCCCAACCGATCCCGACACAACCCGTTCAACAATCCGAACCCGACGACGATGTGGAAGTTATTCCTGAAACCCAACCGCAAAAAGAAAAAGGCAAACGAAGATAAGACAAGCAAGTGATGGGTGAGCAACCGTCAAAACCAAAGGCGAAACCGTGGACGCCAATCGAAGAAGAAGCCTTAGCTAAGGCTTACATAGACACGTTTACACACCCGACAAAAGGTTCGTAAAACTAACTTTTTTTTTAAAGTTTATATTTTTTGAATTAGTTTTTTTATTTTTTGTAACATATTTTTTTAACATATTTTATAGGTAATAATCAAACGGGTGACGGGTTTTGGACCAAGGTTTTGGCGAAGTTCCTTGAGCTAATGGACCAAGGCCCGTATCGAGATATCGACTCGGTGTCATCAAAGTGGCGAAAAATGAACGGGTACGTCAATAAGTTTTGCGATGAATATAATAAAATATATACAAGTGGGCGTCGTAGCGGCATGAGCGACGAGAATGTGTTTAAACAGGCATTGGAGAAGTATAAGGCGAACAATGGTAATACCAACTTTGCACACGTTCGCGCGTGGGAAGTTTTGAAAACGCACCAAAAATGGGCACCGATTCCCAACGAGGTGGAGATGGCGAAGCGGCAAAGGACATCGGAATCGGGTAGTTTTAGCACCGGCGGATCGGACGCGAGGTGTCACATAAACTTAAACGATGACGCCGAGTTTGACGAAGAGGAATACGCCGTACATGAAGCGGAGCGTCCACCGGGCCGGGACAAATCAAAGAAGGAGCGGACGAAGGGGAAAGAAAAGGAAAAGGAAAAGGTGGACCTGAAAATGGAAGAGTTTATGGAACACTTTGAAACGTACACGGACGTCTCGGTCCAAAAGGCGAAGGCGAAGGAGCGGGCCATCGAAGAAAAGACTCGTATGGCGGAAGAAAAGTTACGCGAAAAGGTCCGATTGTCCAATGAAAAAATCCGAATTTCCGATGAAAAGATTCGGCTCAAGGAATGAGAAATAATAACGATGGACGTCGATAACTATCCCGAGCCGAAACGTTCAATGTTGAAAAAACTACAAACCGACATCATGAAGAAGCATCAAATTATTTAAGTCTATGTTTTTTTTATTAAGTTTATGTTTTTTTATTAAGTTTATGTTTTTTTTAAGTCTATCTTTTTTTATTTTTAACTTTATGTTTTCTTTTTTAAGTTTATGTAATGTGTTTTTAATATTAATGAAAATATTTTGTTAGTTTATTTGTTAAATGTTAAAAAAAAAGTAGAAGATTAAAAAAATAAAAAACATAAAAGTGGTGGGGTAGGATCATCTAGGACCATCCTCCATACCCTCTGGTTTTGTGGGATGGACCATTCTTGGGAGGACTATGATGTGGCGCCTACGTGGCGGATCATCCTTCAAGGGAGGACCATCACCATACTCTCTAGACTAACTGATCATAAATCCGAATTTGTTTTAATTATAACTTGGTCATACGAGTATCAATTAAGGTGATTTTTGATCCCAACATAATTTAATAGATGTGAACTCTATCCACAAAAAAATTTATAATTTTTGGAGAACCCTAAATATGTTTTTGCAATTCTTTTATGGACAAGAGTCAAACTGAGTTTTACTGTTGTCCATTACAAATGTTATAAATTCAGAAATACTTGGTAAAAATATCTAAATTTTATACCGTAGAGACTTCTAAGAGGTATACAAATTCTCCCACAGGTCTTGAATCAATTGGAGTTATGTGGATTTTATTTAGGGTCGTATTATTGGCACACCTTGAGGGTTAAATCGATACCCTCAATACGCATCGTATAGGCCTATACGATGCGTATTGAGGTGAGTTCAAACTTCCATGTCTGCCAAAGGCTGCTATTGTCCCCTACCAAAAAGTAATACGCATCGTATAGGCCTATACGATGCGTATTAAGGGTGTCTATTTAATTTTTTAATTTTTGCAAGGTAGCTTCCTGTCACGCGGTAGCTTTCCGTCATGCGAACGAAAAAGCAGCACTTTGGACATTTGTTGGTCTTCAAACATCTAGGAAACATTATTTGAGAATACCCCTGAATTTATCGAAGCTTTTGTGTACTGATTATTTTAGTTGGTTTCGAATATACCCAAAGTAGTTGATCCTCCACTGTTGGGTTATTATCTTTCAACCTCATTTTCCCTAAATTTATCGATTATGTTTTTTAATAGGGATGTAATGTAATGATTCCTCTCAATTGAATAGACCGACACTTTCTTCATAGGACTCACTTGAATCGTCTCGGATGTAATAACAGTACGTTTAGCATTAGTGCATGCTTGAATTGCAGAAAGCAAAGGATAACAACTTCGGTTTCATCAGTTGCATTTGGAACAGGAGAGTTGAAAAAACTGCAATTGGAATTGATCTTGGAACAACACACTCTTATTACCATATGACACATGATAAAAGCGCTTCTCTAGACAATCTGGGATTACGTTCCGCAAATTGGGGACCACATATTTGCTTCAAGATTTACGTCTGATGTCCAAGTTTCCCATAGTCACAAACGATTACGGTTTGTATTTCGCATAGCCACCGTTTCGGTAGTCAAAAAAGGTTGTGGTTTGCAGATTCAATCTTCATTGCTTCATTAAAATTAATAAGGCGGCCTCTTTGCTTCGTCTACTAGAACTATTTGTGTATGCATTCTGTTGGTACTGAACAACATAATCAGGTTCTCAAAACAAGGATCCTTCTAATAGATTAAAGAGAATAAACCCCTGTTCCAACCAATTGTGGGTTAATAGATTCCGAAGCTGTTATTTCTGTTGATCCACAAATTCCAACAAATTGTGTCTAATGCAAGGATCTTCGAATGCGGTGTGTACGTTAAATACCGTTCACCGCTTTTTTAGTTGCTTCTCTTGTTAAGTTTTTGAACCAACCGAAATCAACAAATTCCAACAGTTTCTCCGTCGCTAACGGATAATAAACGGATTGTTGGACTTCTTGTTCCAAATGCAACTGTGAATATTGAATGTGCAAACTGAAACATCTTGACACGATATAATTGCAAGACTGTTTGTCGGGTTTCCAATTCTCACACAGGGTGATAAACAACGTTGATACGAACACATGTGTTTTGAAATAGGCTTTGTTCTTGGTTTAATGAAGTTACACGTAACATCTAGTTATATTCAGATTTAAACAATGCACGCCTCAACTGAGATAACGGAAATCCATCAAGCTCAAAAGGAAAACTTGTGTTTCTGTAGTAAAAAACAGTTGCGGTTTGCACATTCAATCTTCAATACTTCATTAAAATACCACTAGTAGAAGAACCTGACACGTCTTCATGTTACGGAGAATGTTCTCGAAATTGAAGATTCAATCTTCATTGGTTCATTAAAATTAACAAGGCGGTCTATTTGCTTCGTCCACTAGAACTATTTGTGTACGCATTCTTTTGGTAGTTAAAGCGCTAATGAGGCGCCGCTAGAAGAAGTACCCAAACTCTCTCTCTCTCTCCTCAGCTATACAACCGATTCCTCTGGGTTTCTTAAATCAGATTTTCACTTAGGGTTTTTATTATTTGATCAATGGAAGTTGAAATCGACATAAAGGACATCGTTGATTCAGTTGCAAGCAAAACCAAACACGATCAGGTATCGGAGAACGTGTACTTCAAAAATTCGGTTACGTTTTTCAATAGGGATGTAATGCAATTGGAATTGATCTTGGAACAACATACTCTTGTTACCATATTGTTCGTCCACTAGAACTATTTGTGTATGCATTCTTTTGGTAGTTAACGACTTATGTTGAAGGTATACGTCATAAAACGATTCGTATTAAACTTTGAATCAGGTTGTTAGTTTTAATGAAGCAATGAAGATTGAATTTGCAAACCGCATCCGTCTTCTGTGATGATTTGAAACATTCTGAATAACTAGCAGAAGAACTCGACACGTCTTCTGCTAGTTATTCTTTTCAGCAGCCATTTTTCCTTTTCCTTCAATTTCGAGAACATTCTCCCTAACATGAGAAACGAAAGAGATTTCGAGCAATTCGTCGATAACATGTAACATCTAGTTATATTCCTACATCTATATCTTTTGTCATGACAAACTGTGTGACATGTGTCTATTCCAGTGGTCCCTGTACTATTTGTGTATGCATTCTTTTGGTAGTTAATAAAACAAAAGCTATCAACGCAGGGATGGGTACAGAACCCAATATGTCTTCCTGAATCTGAAAGTTAACTTTGACTTATAAAACCCACTAGCAAAATAAGCGCTTTTATCATGTTAGGGAAAGGAAAAATGGTTGCTGATGTTTCAGATTGCTATGAATGCACACAACGAATTTAACAACTGTGACAGCTTATTAAAAGTATAAATCACCTCCAATCATTTCCTGGTCAAATCACACACTATAAAGTTTAAACTTATCGTGTGTTGCAGTTTGGAAAGATGACCGAATAGAGATTTGAATAACAAACTGTGGAGAACTTGTTTGCGTTATCCATCAGCATAAGCTAAACTACTCTAAAATTAACAAGGCGGTCTCTTTGTTGCGTACTGATTATTGAAAAGATTTGTTGAAATCGAAGAAAAGAGTAAAAAAGATGAATTGAGGTGTACATTAGGAACAAGAAGTCCAACAATCCGTTCATTGTCTGTTGTTGTCTAAAACAATATGAATGCACGCAACGAATTTGACAACTATGGAGCGTTGGGTATATTTGAAACTAACTAAAATACGTTGGGTAAATTTAAAACCAACTAAAATACATTGGGTACATTCGAAACCAACTAAAATACGTTAAAATACGCTAAAATAACGTTACAATATATTAAAATACGTTAAAATACACTAAAATACGTTAAAATACGCTAAAATACCCTAAAATACGTTAAAATACCCTAAAATATGTTAAAATACGTTAAAATACCCTAAAATACGTTAAAATACCACAAAATACGTTAAAACACGCTAACTTACGTTACAATACGTTAAAATACGCTAAAATACGTAAAAATACCCTAAAATAGGTTAAAATAAGCTAAAATACGTTAGAATACGCTCAAATACGTCAAAAATATTATTAAATACGCAAAAAATATGTTAGAATACGTCAAAATACGCAAAAATACGTCAAAGTACGCGACTAACGATATTTACACACAGGTATACATATAACAAGGCACTATGGAGTCCAAGTGGATTTCAAACAAAACTGTACGTAATCATTGAATACGATATTTGCACGTAACCGAACGACACCGAAACGACTTATGTTGAAGGTATACGTCATAAAACGACAAAATATGCGAAAGTTCGTAAAAAAACGAGACGTATACGCGCCGAACCAAGGGAAACACGATAAAACTAAATTTGAAATAATGCCCAATACGATCGTATAGGCCTATGTCGTATCGTATATCAGCTTAATACGCATCGTATAGGCCTATACGATGCGTATTAAACTTTGAATTTTCTCAAAAATACCCCTGAATTTATCAGAAAAACAGGGGTATTTCAGTAAATTCATCGTTCAATACGCGTCGTATAGGCCTATACGATGCGTATTGAACTATACATTTCTCAAAAATGTTTTTCAAATCAAGGGTTCCATCATTACAACCACTTGTTTTCAACGGGGATGTAATGCAATGATTCCTCTCAATTGAATAGACAGACACTTGCTTCATAGGACTCGCTTGAATCGTCTCGGAAGTACTGAACAACAAAAATAACAGCTTCAGTTTCATTAGCTGCATCGTTTACCGTCGAATGCATCCTTATTTTTGTAAATCGCACAAACAAGCATGCCTTGAACGAGTCTTGAACACTCGTAATCCTCAACCGGCTTTGAAACCGGACGGAATCTACGAAGAAACTGTTCGATTTCACGGTGAGTGGAGAAATTAGCGACGGAGAAACTGTTCAACACAGAAACTGTTCGATTTCACAGTGAGTGGAGAAATTACAAGTTTTCAATAAAATTTCATACTGCTGTGAACTTGTTCTCTATGAAATGTCTCAGTTAACAAGAGAAGCAACTAAAAAAGCGGTGAATGGTATTTAACGTATACAACGCATTCGAAGATCCTTGCATTAGACACAATTTGTTGGAATTTGTGGATTTCGGTTGGTTCAGATCTCTATTCGGTCATCTTACCTCACAATTTAGATCTCTATTCGGTCATCAAACAGGCATGCCTTGAAGTACTGAATCAACAGAAATAACTGAAATAACAGCTTCGTAATCTATTAACCCACAATTTGTTGGAATTTGTAGACAGACACTTGCTTCATAGGACTCACTTGAATCGTCTCGGAAGTACTGAACAACAGAAGGATGAGATATCGACCGTTAGCTCGAAGAAGTTTCTCTCAATTAGGTGTTACAATAGATTCTCCCTTTTAACAATGTCCTGTTAATTGTTGGAAATTTGTGGATTTCGGTTGGTTCAGACAAACATAATTTGTTTTCAACGGGGATGTAATGCAATGATTCCTCTCAATTGAATAGACAGACACTTGCTTCATAGGACTCACTTGAATCATCTCGGAAATACTGAACAACAGAAGGATGAGATATCGGCAGTTAGCTCGAAGAAGTTTCTCTCAATCAAGTGTTCCAATAGATTCTCCCTTTTAACAATGTCCTGTTAATTGTTGGAAATTTGTTGATTTCGGTTGGTTTAGACAGACACAATTTGTTTTCAACGGGGATGTAATGCAATGATTCCTCTCAATTGAATAGACAGACACTTGCTTCATAGGACTCACTTGAATCGTCTCGGAAGTACTGAACAACAGAAGGATGAGATATCGACAGTTACGAGATTCTTCGAGAATTAGAAAAGGAGAAAATACGGAACGGAAAGGGTAGTATGAGTCTGAGTCCATTGTGGTTCGTGTTAGGTTTGTATTTCCCGTAGCCACCATTTCTGTAGTAAAAAACGGTTGCGGTTTTCCACATTCAATCTTCATTGCTTCATTATAATTAATAATGCGGTCTCGATTGAAGATGTAATTGCAAGACTGTTTGTCGGGCTTCCAATGCTCACACAGGGTGATAAACAACGCTGATATTGAACGGATTATTGAACCAAGAAAGTCATTGGGCTGCCGCAGATGAAGTCAAATGTGATCAAACTTAGACATCCGACGTAAATCTTGAAGAAACGGAACATAATCCCAGATTGTCTAAAGAAGCGCTTTTATCATGTGTGATCCAGAGGTCGGTCTCGGGTGGGCATAAGATCTGTGGGCCCTATTGTCAGATTATTGAACCAAGATAGTCATTGGACTGCCGCAGATGAAGTCAAATGTGATCAAACTTGGACATCAGACGTAAATCTTGAAGAAACGGAACCCAGATTCTCTAAAGAAGCGCTTTATCATGTGTGATCTAGAGGTCGGTCTCGGGTGGGCATAAGATCCGTGGGCCCTATTGTCGGATTATTAAACCAAGATAGTCATTGGACTGCCGCAGATGAAGTCAAATGTGATCAAACTTGGACATCAGACGTAAATCTTGAAGAAACAGAACATAATCCCAGATTGTCTAAAGAAGCGCTTTTATCATGTGTGATCCAGAGGTCGGTCTCGGGTGGGCATAAGATCCGTGGGCCCTATTGTCGGATTATTGAACCAAGATAGTCATTGGACTACCGCAGATGAAGTCAAATGTGATCAAACTTGGACATCAGACGTAAATCTTGAAGAAACGGAACATAAACCCAGATTGTCTAAAGAAGCGCTTTTATCATATGTGATCCAGAGGTCGGTCTCGGGTGGGCATAAGATCCATGGGCCCTATTGTTGGATCTGTGACCCCATGGAAGATGTGATTAAGGTAAGCGTGACGTATCATGTGTCATAAAATGGAACATAATCTCAGATTGTCTAAAGAAGCGCTTTTATCATGAATGTTTCGAATCATCATAGAAGACGTATCGGGTGAGTTGTGGTTGATTTATAGGAGGAGGTCATGAAACGAATATATGTTTATGCGAATTTAAAGGACAATACTGACAGAGGTGCTGCTCTTTTCTCCTACTGTGCAAACTTGAAAAATCTCACCATAACACATTTAATATAACACATGATAAAAGCGCTTCTTTAGATAATCTGGGATTATGTTCTGCAAATTGGGAACCACATATTCGTGTGTAAAATCTTGGAAAGATGAATGAATAGAGATCTGTATATAGACCCTTAGTATTTGTTTACCACATGACACATGATAAAACGCTTCTTTAGACAATCTGGGATTATTTTCCGCAAATTGGGAACCACATTGTAGACTGGTGGGCTTGAATGGTTTTAATAATACTTGAAAATGGAAATAATCGTGTCAATATCTTTATCTATCATATCATCAACGAACTGCTCGAAATCCCTTTCGTTTCTCGGGTTCGCATTCGACACAACACAACAAAAAATAAATTCAAAAAAACTGTGGGCTGACCTATACGATGCGTATAAAGCCCGCCGCCAGACATAACCTGCACCTGTTAGTCTGCCATGTTTTTTACTTTAATTCAATAGGCATCGTATAGGCCTATACGATGCGTATTGAATTGAAAAAGTGTGTAGATAGACAGGGGGTGTGCCATTAGAAAACCCCTTTATTTATTATGAATGTTATGGTAATTTGACATTTAAAAAAACACCTTGTGTTTGTGTATTTTTAATTCACTTTCTATGCACTTTTAGGACTTGAGAAATTTACTAGAACTTTTAAACACATATAGACACGTCCAATATTTTTTAGAATTAATTACAAGCGTTTGGTATTTTATTAAAGGGAAAATTACGAAATTGTTGGTTGACCAAGAGGGTTTTCAATTTTGTCACTCTCCTACGTCCTTGGAAGGACCACTGAGCTTGGGAAGAGTCCACATATAATGTTGAAGAATCCATGTATCACGCTCCTTCGGAAGAGTCCGCCGACGCTTCGGAAGAGTCCGCCGACGCTTCGGAAGAGTCGCCGACTCTTCCCATAAACATGTGGGACACGTGTCAGCTTCTAAGGACATGGACGCATCAACATAACATGCGGACTCTTCCCAAGCTCAGTGGTCCTTCCAAAGACGCAAGAGAGTGACAAAATTGAAAACCCTCTTGGTCAACCAACAATTTCGTAATTTTCCCTTTATTAAAACACCTCAAACGGGTCCAAAAGTTGATCCCACCAGTCACCGTTGGATAACATTGTTTACGTGTTAACTCACTTTCCAAACAACCTTAAACGGTTATAAAATATAAGTAACACTTTAATCCACTTACATTAATTCATATTATGACCACCCATCGTATAACCAATTTGTAGTCCTCATACGCATACATACTTGTAGCTCACGCGTGGTCCTTACTTCAAGTCTTAAGAGTTTTGTGATTGGAGCTTTGCTAGCATTAAATCTCATATTCGTTTTATTAACTAAATCAAGCATGAAAATTCATTGTGTGAATTATGTGTTATGTGTTTAATTGTTTATTGAGATTGTATGTGTTAGTCAAGTAGAGTCAAGCATAATTTAATTATAGATCTATTGGTTAACCACTTACCCATGACAATGGGTGATTGGAACCGCATTTATTCAGTAAATTTTCGAAGTTAGGGACACAAGCAAGCGTTGGTATATTTCATTTGTTACTCGCCGTTTGGATTATTCAATTAACACATGATTTGCATGACAATTTTCAAAATAACTTATATTTATTTAAAATTAGATTTACTCACCAACTCCTTGTAGCTGACCCAATGTTTTGCATGTGGTACGAATAATGAGGTTTGAAAATGCTTGGATTTGAAGTCACATATGATTGGCCTTGAAGTTAACAATGGGATTCCTATGTATTTCCTTTTGAATTATGTTTGGATATTTGAACTTTGTATGTTTTGGAGTGATTTCTAAATAAAATGATATGAATAATTATGAAACATTAAATAGTGTCATAAGTTGTGGACAATTATCACGCCTCAACTGATAATCTGCAAGGGGTTAGGATGTGACACACATAAAGCCCTCAACAACACGCCTTAGTGGTGTAGAAGGTGAAAAACGCACCTATAATGACATCACATATTTTTAAATAAAGCCCAATAGAGGTCCTGCAACACATTGTTCTATTTTACTTCCATAATTTAACATCAATTTCTCTGTACTTAAAATGTTGAGTGCATTCCTTTTTTGAGTCCTTGAGTTTTGGTGGATTTAAATGGCTTTAACTAGTTAAGTTCAAATGCAAAGGTTTTAATGATCTGAGTATGTGATTTTTCAATTCGTAACCATTTTAGTTCAAATTTATAAACGTTAACCTAGTCAATTAACTACAAGGATATTTCAGTCATTTTACATCTAGGTACAAGCCTTTAATACATCAAGTACTTACAAAATACTTTGGCCCATTATATTAATATATATGCAAACACACTATTACTCACACACACAAACCTCTTTTTATTTCTATATTTTCACCACCATCCCCACTACACATTTCACCACCCGCATCACCTACACCACACCCCACCACCATAACCACACTACCAGGGTTTCATGGTCACATTTTTTGGTGAAACGAGTGCTAGCGGCGATGGCTTTTCTTGATATTTCAATAGATGTGTACTTTGGTGGTGTGTACGCTCATCAACAGCCCCGATCTCTTTTGCAGATTGGTGATGATTGGGGTTGCTTCTTATCATGGTTTGCCTTTCGGAGTAAGTCCAATAGATTGACACTGCACACTCATTATTCCGGTTAGTTCTGACGATGGTAATGGTTGTTTGAAGCAGTAACGACGTCAATGGTGCTAGATCCTGACAACAAGGGTAGTTATGGGCCGCTACTAACCTCCGACAGCGGTAGAAACCGGTGGTTCACGACATAACACCTGCTATTTTGGCTATTATTGGTTTGTTGTAGTGTTTGAAGACTTTCTAAGACGAATATGGGGCTGATTGGTAACGGGTCAAAGCCAGTCATCAGTGATCACAACCACATTACCAAGTGCAGTGGTGATGCGGGTGTGGTTGAGAGGGATGAGGTGGTAATAAAGATTTAGTAGTGTTGTATGGTGGTGCAGGTGCGGTAGAAAGGTGTCACACCCCGACCCGCAGCGAAATTGTACGAGGCATGATGATTGTCCATAGCTCATGACACCTATTATAAGTTTAATATTTAAAACATTATCAAATTAAATTTGTCGCACTTTACATGGAAATCACAAATAAGTCATACAATATTCAAATCCATCAATATAAAATAAAATCCAATTTATTAATCTAAGGCATGCCCTACATGTCTTTGTCTTCAATTCTATCTCATACTTATGTACCTGTATCATGTGTAAAAATGTTTTTGGGTCAACATAAAGTTGGTGAATAGATCTAAATTTAAATAAAAATATTTTGCTTTATTACTTGATTTATTTCATTTTTGAAAACAATTTAAAAATAATTTAACATGCAACTTCAAGTATAATAGAAACATCCATATCATCTCACAATAACAACAATCACCACAATAACAACAACAACAACAACCAACCAAACACGTCAACAATAATGAAACAACAGAAACAATGAGATTCAAGCCTCGAAGAGCGAATCTAATGGTGGCGATACTAAGTTAAACCCATGGCCGTGGAGAACCTAGTCAGTCGTGGATCCACAATAGAAACTTGTGACACAAAGCGAGTAAGCACATAGGTACACATATATGAAACAATAGATACTAGAAACAATAGAAACATGAGTACGAAACACGCAGTGACACATTGATTTTGCATGTTATTTGTTTAAATAGAAAACAATAGAAAGAAGACACTTGATACACCCCAAAAATATTTAATGATCAAAAAAGGGAAAGAAATAGATCTACTCACTGGTTGCGAAGAATTGTTCCTCGAGAATTATCACACGAAAATGAATGAATTATATTTAAAACAATAACAATCACCCTAAAATATAAATAAATAAATAAAGGTACCATACGAACAGACAATATATTAGTTATTAGGAAATTGTGATCTGCTATTTGGGGACTTAAAATATCTATAATAGTTATTCAAAATAACAATCAATTTAATATTTGTATTACCAAATTATTTAAAATGATAAATTCTTTAGAAACACCAATTTAATAGGTTATGATATTTTGTAAATGACAAAGATTAGATAAATTAATTAAATTAATCTAAACATTTTATTAATCACATTTAACAATGATCACATATTTTTTTTAAATAATAGATTTTATAAAAGAACTTATTTGTTTAACAATTGTATTAAATCATTTAATTATAAAATAATTATAAAAAATTATGGAAAATTTTCATAAAAATTATATAACACTTATATAATCTGTAAAAATTAATAAAAAATTTTATAAAATTTATTTGTGATAATCTTTTATTTTTGAATGATTAAAACATGTATAAACGCCAATGAGGTAGTGGTGGAGTGGTTGGGGAAAGACTTGGTGTTCCTTGTGACCCAAGTTCGACTCCCACTCTCCCCATTTTTTCTTGCGGCATCCAGGTGAACAGGGAATACGGGTGGCGTCGGTTCGTCTTGGATGGGAGGCGAGGTTTTAACGATTATTCCACTGTTTTGCCTTCAGGCGGGTGGAGATCGGGTTTACGCGCATCTAGGAGAGCCTAGGGGTTGGCGGCGGTCGAGTAGTCGACCTTGGCCATAGCGTCAGGTGTCACGGTGCTTGGCATGTCGTTACTTGCCGTTAAAAAAAACATGTATAAACCATAATAAATCCAATTTAAATTTAAAGATTCCCAAAAATTCTATAAAAATTCTATAGCATTTATATAACCTATAATATTTAGTAAAAATAGTATGCAATTTATTTGTCATCATTTTGTATATTTAATTGATTTATCTAGTGATTAAAACATGAATAATTCACAATAAATCCAAATGATATCTAGAAATTCCCAAAATTTCCCAAAAATCACACAAAGTATTTTAATATGATCTATAATAGTAACATACAATCAATTTCACCAAATCACTAGTCTAGGATCAAAAGCCCTAAAATTATAAGATAAAGAACCCTAATTTCAACTATAATTAAATTGGAACTCGTTTGCCTTCTATTACTAAAATTGATAGAGGGCTTTTGTAGAGAATAAAAAACCAAGTACAATGGGCTTTGGAATTATCTGAAAATGTTAAGAATTGAAGGAGATATCATCTTTTGAAGTTATGAGCTCTAGAATCTTCTTTGATCAAATTCGTGATGCACGGTTGATGAAATAAATAAACCTCAGTAGGGGGTTTTGTATGGTTTGATTCTGTGAATCTAATGGTATAGGTTTCATCATCCAATTCGAGGAATCCAGAAAAAAATCCTAATTGTGTTCTTGAACACTTTAATGGTGAAGAAATTTCATAAACAATGATTGGTTTTTGATGTTTATTGGAACGATTTGATGGTAACACTCATTACTCTTCAATAATACGAGTTTAGTAAGATTAAAGTGAAGTAAAATAGTTGTTTGTAACGTAAAACCTATCGGGTCAAAGGACCTTGGGTCCGGGTCGCGTACCAGATGAAGAAGAAATTGGGAAATGGCAAGTCTCAGGTTCGGGCTTGGTTTTATAGCCACCGAATCGAGTTTTATTCAACAAACACACTACAGAGCAGTGATTCCCGTGTCTCTTGTGAAGCCAAGTGGGCCGGGTTCGAGTCCCGCCCACTCCATCTTTTTTTGTTTTCATTTAATTTAGAGTAAATTGCCAAATTGTTGATCATGTTATTCTCAAGGTATCCCCTTGGAAAGGTGTGGTTAGATTTGGAAAGGAAGGTAAACTAGCTCCTCGTTATGTGGGACCTTTTAAGATCATTGAAAGGAACAGAAAGGTAGCCTACAAACTTGAACTACCTCCCGAACTTGGGAACGTTCATCCAACTCGGGACGAAAAGGAGGGGAGAGTGTAACAATTGCAAAATTTCAGCCTTTGTACACTTTCGATCATCTTCGTATTTAATAAAATTTTATATTTTATTTGCGAAATATGTAATCGTATGATCGAACAAAACAATATTCACGACATTTCCGGAACAAAATCCAAGTTACATATGCCTTAATACCCTTTATATAGCTTATATAACAAGTTAGGGTTAAAAATGGCAAAAATGTGACAATACAAGTCCCGAGGCCAAAAATGCCAAAAAAATCAACTTCTGGAGGTCCCTTACGGACTGTAAGGTATACCCCTTACTGATCGTAAGGGGTTCAAAATATGTAAGGTGGTGGAATACCCCTTACGGACCGTAAGGCATTACCTCTTACGGTCCGTAAGAGGTGCCCAGTGATAGAAAGATAGCAGCTGGCCTGCCATTGCCCATGTTGCCACATATCCGCGATTTTGCCACCAATTCTTCTCCTAAAGACAAGTGTGATGCCACCAATCAGTCCCTAATGACTCACGGTGACACATGTCATGATTTGGGAGCTCTTGATGCGCTATAAATAGCCTTCATGAGTTCATTCAAACTCACACCTTCAAAACTCACTCAAATTCTGTTCTTGGGAGTTTTCCTGGAGTTTGGGAGCAACTTCCATCTTTCTTAGAAGTCCTTAAGTCCAGTAAGTATTTATCCTTTTCTCAATTTCAATTGATTAGTTAGTTTCCAATTGAAAGTCAAACAGTTTGACTTTTTGTTTGGCTTTCAGTTCTGACCACTATTGTAACAACCCGACTTTTAAAGTAAAAGTACAACTCAAAGTCAAAGTCAAAGGAAGAAAAGATTTGTATTCAGATCTGTCATCTCTGGCTTAATTATTGCTTGTACTCTCAACTCGATAATCGATGAATGATAATTACCGCTATTTTGTTTTACGATTTATTAATATGTGAAGTAACAATGCGATAAACGTAATTAACCGCTAATCTACTAAACGCTATCGCATCGCAATTCGAATCGCATGTTATGGATATTATTTTACATGTGTATGTTATTATGTGATTTACTTGTGTGTGCTTATATGTTGTTGGATGTTATTCGCAAAAACAATCGCAACTCTATCGCAACCCAAAACAAAGTGTACTTTTATGATTGTTAGGTTGGTTATGTTATTTGTGTAACTAATGTGTAATACAATCGCATTGCTTACTCATAACCCACTTAAACGCAACGCAACGCTCAACGCACTAAATGAAAGTCGGAAAACCAACTCGCAAAGGCCCTCCGACCGGAAGACCATTCGATCGAATGGATATCCGACCGGATGACCATCCAATCGGATGGCCATTCGATCGAAAGGCCATTCGACCCACTAAACTGCACCGCCTTTTCTCCTCTCACACTATAAATATCCCTCCTGTCACATCATTGTTCACTGATGTGACAACTCCCTCCGACCAGCATGCTCCCAAGCTCATTTCTATTAATTTCTCGCGATTCTTGTAAGTTATCACTCTAAATCTTGTACTTTCTTCATCATTGCATGCTTCCTCATCATTCTGACCAACAAATCACAACTTTTAACCATGAAATCACCTGATTTCGGGCTGTTCAATGGTGACGTCATCACGGGTTCTTATGAACTTCAGAGAATGACTTCATTCCTGCAAGAATGATCCGAATCTAACAGATTTCCACATGATTTCCCATTGATTTCTACTTAATCTAAGCATAATCAAAGTGTTTAAAATGTTTCTTCAAACATTCTTCACTTTTACTTGAATACCGATGGAATCCAGAATCATTAGGGTGTTTTACTCATTCTCTGGTAGAGAACCGAGCTGAGAATGGATTTCTATCAAAGAGACGACCGATTCACGGGTTGAACATGAAACATTGTCGAGAACAGTTGGTTCGGATCGAACAGGGTGATTCTCGTCCGATCGGATGAGTTGGACTTGATGAGATTTCCGCTGTTTGACACGTCGTCATATCGTCTCTGTTCAACCGCAAAACTTTCTAACTTAACTGATTTTACAAGGTTTTCAACCCAAAACAGTTGCTCGATCGAACAACCATCTGATCGAACGGCTACCGATCAAGTGAGTTGTGATTTTAAACACTTAAACAATTTTCAGAACTACAAAGTATGTCAGTTCCACTCGGATCACCATCCGAGCGGACTGCCATCCGTCCGGACGACCTGGTATGTAGAAACACTTCAAGCCTTTTAAAATGCTACAACGAAAACTTCAAAGTTCAAACATTACACAAACACATCCTTCCCAAACGAACAACCCTCCGACCGAATCACTGTTCGTCACAAAAACTCTCCAACGCACTGTTTACACACTGTTCAACGCTCACACTATCATTCTCTGATCAGGCTAACTCTCCAGCGCTCCCTTCAATCCAAGCTTGTGTTTTTTCATTAAACACAAACGGTGAGTATACTCGATCCCTTTTTGCTTAACGCACTTTTGGGTGTTACATACGTTACTTATATCAAAAATCACAATCGACACACAACGCAAACACTTTTTATACGCTAACCGCTCTCGCATGTTATAAGTGTTATTCGATGAATGCTAGTATGTTATGTGTACACAGTGATTGTTGCCTGACACCTTAGCAACGATAGTATTATAGTTTGGACTCAGCACCTGTCGTGGACATGGGTTGTTACGGGCTTTTCTTCACGTATCACAATGGTGATATGTGTTGCGCATTCTACAACTCGCAGTCACGTCTGTGCATATTTCATTTTCGATAGCTTACTTGCTTCATATTCCAACATGTTACATGCTGGTTATGCGTAAACCGCTTTCGCTATACTATTATGCTATTAAACTTGTATGCTCACCTTTACACTCTGTGTATTGACTTTTATTTTAACGTATGTTACAGGTGTTTAGGATGCTACACTAGGCCTGCTTTTGTGGAATCAAGTTAGGGGAGTCTAGAAACGAATTAAATAAAATCTGAGTTGTCGGAACAATTTATTGTCTTTGAGAAACTATGTCTGTAATGACTATCTTACTTTATATGTTATGGCATGGGACGTAACGTTAAATATTTGGTAATTTTAGTTTTTATGGATTCTCCTGGACAATCTATTTCGCTCAGTGTCGCGCCCCGATGTTTCCGCCATCGGTTGGGGTGTGATAGATTGGTATCAGAGCCATAACTATAGGGAATTAGGCAAGACTCGACCTCGTCTGGGTCGATGTCTTAGAATTGACCTAGTCTATAGTCTAAGTACCAACGGACCGCCTTGTGCGAACCCGGTAGGGGTTCTGCGCGAGCCTATTTTCTATACTCTCGCTTGTACTCGCTAAACTCACAACTTTGCATGAATATTGCATACTACAGCTTCGTGCAAACGCTCAGCTTTTCCTAAGGCTGACGACACACGCATTTTTCGAAAATACTTGCACACTACAATTGAGTGATTTGGTCGAGAATAGGTGTGAAAGCCAAAAACTCTCGATAGAATCGCTCACTCGACACACATTTTTATTAATAAAACACGAGAATTTGCGTTGAGTCAGGTGTGAAAACCATACCTCGACGCGATTCTCTCTATCCATCTCGTGATTATATCACACAAACAGGAATGAAGTTATTAAGTTAGGGGTGAAACCAGCATCTTAATGACTTATTCCGCTCTATATTTTGGTTTTACAAAACTCTCACCAAAGTCTCGATGGGTTCCAACAACTTGAGTCACGTAATGGCCGAAAGGATGCGTGTCATTCGCCCGGATTGAGGCGAGAGCACAGTCTATTAAGCCACCGTGTGTACTCGAAGTCCTTGGGAATAGTGAAATCACTTTGGATAGTCAAAGTCTAACTCACCCGAGACATTCTATTTACAACCCGCAATCGCCGATTTTACGCTTTATCGCTTTTATGTGTTTCGATTCTGAGATCGCCACCCCTGACTCTGTGGATTATCTATTTTATGTGTTTTATGTGGTTTTAATATTTATGTGTTTTGATTTTGGTGACTTTATACGCTTTTCACATCTCAAAACACTAATAAATTGCGGACTTTCACATGTTATGTTACTCGCTTACGCTACTCGCTATCGCTACGCGCATTCGCAACTCTCGATCGCTTTTCGCAACTTTGAATGATAAGGGAACATGTTTGCAGTAGGTAGGTGAATACGTGCAAAATATAGTGGATATGTGCTTAAGTGGACTACGTGCTTAGGTACTTCTGTGCTTACGTGCTTATGTGCTTCAGTGCTTACGTGCTTATGTGCTTATGTGGATTATGTGCCTACGTGATTACGTGCCTAAGTGAGTGATGTGTTCCTGAGCTTTATACGTATGTTGGTTAAACACTATGTGGCGAGATTGAGTGTATCATCTAAATCCTATGATGAAGTCTGTTGCAGATAATGTCGTCATTCGGATCTCATACTTCCCGCGCTAACCGCCACAACCACGCTGACAAACGCATCGCCTCGCTAGTCGCCAAGTAAATGGCTAAGGTCATTCCGCAAATTGTCAGCGAAATTAATGAAATCGCTAGCAAGTCCTCTGAGGAATCTAGGACTGACTCACCAAAAGCGACTTTCAGCTTCAAACAGTTTAAAGCTTGTGGACCCAAAGGCTTCACTAGGGAAGATGGGCCGAGTGCAATGTTTCAATGGTTCAACTTGATTGAAGTCGCTCTTCGACAAAGCGGATGTCCTGACAACCTCCGCACTGTTAAGGCAACTGGGGTCTTCCAGTCTAAGGCACTGGAATGGTGGACGGCAGAGCGAAACAGGCGTGGGAAGAACACAACCTATGGACTTTCTTAGGAGGAATTGAAGGAAATCATGATGAAAGAATTGTGACAACTGGCAATTTTCAGTGTATCCGTACAATGTTAAACAGTAATTTGTATCTTAATGAGTGTGCCTGATTTGGATTAATGAGATGAATGATTTTCTGATTACTGTCATATACATACAAGTGCATTACATGTTACAAGATTATTTATCATTATTGCATGCAACACAGTGTGATACAATTAGTGCACAAAACAAAGTTAGCACAGTTATAAGACAAACTAGAAGTACTGACGGGAGTTCAATACTTAGACAGACATGATGTTAAGACACAGAATGACCCCGAAACCAAGAGTTACACTAGAATAATGTGTATGAAAGTAGGGATCATAAAACTGCCTTCCAAGTGATAGTTTAAGTGCCGGAAAGTGCCCAAAACACACAGAAACTGCAGAATTCAGCAAAAATCAGCATTTTAACAACAAAATACAACGCAGAATTATGGTTTATTGATCCAGAACACCTTCCTAAGTGTCGGGAAACAAATCTGTCATAAAAGCCTACATAAAGCACACTAAACTGCGCAATTTAGCACCTTAACGAACCGGTAACCAACCGAACAACTGGACACTATCCGAAACACCAAATTTTCACTAGAAGCATTGTTTTAGTGTTACGAAGCTAGTTATGGTCACCGAACATCATAACACATCCTATAAACACTAAACACATATAACACTAACTAATTCCATTACATTTCAACCTAACTTCCTAACTAACATTTGAAACATAACCATGACCCCCCCCCCCCCCACATGTTGACGATCACCAAGGTGGCCCCACCACCTTGATTTTCTTCTAATTGTTTATTTGATTTGTTAAGTTCTTTAGAAACACATTAACCACAAGACATTGTAATGTTGGAAGACATTCTTTATGAACCACAAGACCTTCACCATTCTTCATTTTCAACTTTCAAACTCACAAACTCACCTCCCTTCTCCCCTCTTGCTCTCAGCCCTAAACTCACACACATACACATCCATTTCCATTCCAATATCAAGCATTCTAAGGTGATCTAAGAGTGCAAGAAACATAGTTAAGAAGCTTGGAAGCTTTGGAGTTTGAAGGACCTTCTCCTAGAGCTTTTATCCACCTCCTTCATCATCATCTTCATCTTAGTTTCTTCCCTAGCCATAGAGCTAGTAGTAAGCTCCTCACAACTTGTTTTTACTTCTAATTTTAGTGGTTAAAAGGTTATGTAATATGTTAATCTTATGAAACTCAAAGAAACATGAAGATGATCTTGAACATAAAGCTTAATAACATGAAAATCTAAGTTGTTTTAGTGTATGTGTGAAACTTGTTTGATGATTTCTTGTGATTATGATGTTGATCATCATAAGAAGCTTGCTAGATGATGATTAAACACATGATCTAGCAAGTATAAGGATGGATCTTGAGAAAATCATAATGATCATCCTTAATGTTAATCATGAACTTGAATATAAGCTTGTTTTAGTGTATGATGATTATGTTTACAAGTATTAAGTCTTGAAAATAAAAGATTTCAAAGATAATATTTTCAAGAAAACAAAGTTTATTACAAGATTAACATGAACTTGGTTTTTAAAGGAAGTAAACATGTTTTAAGTGTTAAAACAAGGTTAGAAGAGTGTTGGTAACAAGAAAAATACAAGAAGAATTATGTTTCGAAAATATTCATACAAGATGTAAAGAACTAAAATTTACAAGAATGAGTTTTATAAACTATAAACCATGTTTTTAGAGGTAACTAAACTAACTAAACAACATGTTAAGTTACTTCAAATTTTTAAAAACTTTCAAGTTCATGACATAGTGTAAATTGCATATTTTTGGCTCATGGTAAGTCTTGTTTAAATTGTTGATGATTGGTGATGATTTTTAAAAAAGAAAATGATATGCCTTTGAGCATGAAAACCTCCATTTTTAAGGGGAAACTATGACAAAATTTTTGTATAAATTAAACACTTAGAAAAATATTTTTAAACAAGCGTTTACAAGTAAATTTTGGTCATGGTTTTCATATAAAAACTTGCCATAATTTTTATTAAAAAAATTCCAAACATTGGAGGTTGATTTTTGATAAATAAAAATGACTAAGTATATATTTAGGAAAATATATATATAGATGTCACAAATTGTGTGCTACTTGTATATTATGTGTATTAGTTATATTATTTTAGGAACTTGAAAATAATATAACTCACCAAAATACCAAAATTGTAATATGAAAATATTACTAAAATTCCAAGAAAATAAATATATAATTTATACCCGAAGATTGGACAACTGGACCAGGACTATGGACTATAAATATATATATATATTTCGGAAATAAATTTATATTTAGACAAATGTGTTAAACGGTATTTTGGAAACCAAAGAAACGGAAAATATGGATTTTTACAAGTATTACAAATATATCATATTTTATCAAGTGGAAAATATATTATTTTTGAGTGGAGAAAAATATATATTTGACTTAAACAATTTGAAGATATATTATTTTTGATTGAAGAAAATATATCTTTTCTTAAACAAGCTAAAAATATATTATTTTTGGTGAAAAATGGAAATATATATTTTCTAAAGTTAATCTTAAAAATATATATTATTTTTGGGATATAAATCAAGGTATATTATTTTTGCCAAGAAAGATTATAGATATTTTTCTATAAAAATTCTCTTAAAATTTATATATTTTAAGAATATATATTTGGTGATTTTTAGTTGTTTAAAAATAATATTCCGGAAAATTAAATATAAAAATACTTAATAAATACAAGAAAATACGTATTCTCGTACATACAAATACATACCGGAATACGCCACCAATACTTGGCAAAATACACAAGTCTAAAAATATACAAGTATAATTATACTCATACTTGGGAAATATTCATGAAGGAATTACAAAACGAAATAAGTCAAAAATATATTATCTTAACGAATATTCCAAATAAGTGTTAAATATAATTTAAGTTAAAATACTATTATTTTAACCAATAATTATATATTTTGGAATTATACAATGTACATACAAGACATAACTCAAAGTGTACCATGAATTCCAAAATAAGTCATAATACCTAAGACTAAGAGTCGTTACACGACCTAGCCGTCTAATAAAACATAGCACGTGTGTAGGTAGTTGAATGACCCGTGGAAAGGAGCCTTGAGTTACTAGACAGAAGAACGCAAATCAGTGAGTTCATGTCCCCCTTTTCTTTTAACTGTTTTCGGTTTTATAACTTACGGGGGTGAGATACATGTTTCAAAAGTTCAAATGTTTCAATGGTATAGTTTAGCTAAGGAATGAACTGTTAGATCACATGGATGATGTAGTATCTCTCTTAAGTGCCATTAATCTAGTTTAAGACCGAGGGGCATGAGTGGTAGATCTATCTGGGTGTAGCGAGCCCCACCCATGGGTCCTTGTGTGGCCCCATGTGGTGACTATGTCGTTTCCGTCAGATGGACCGGAGGAAATTTGCTAGGTTTGAGCACTTCCTATGCACCACACATATTAATGTCCTTGCAAAACATTAATGATCTGTTCATAGATGCTTACATACCGGTTATCAAAGGAATTCTCTGAAATGTTTACAAGTCATTACGAGCTCACATACAAAACACATGAACTCGCTCAACTTTTGTTGATGTTTTCAAACTACATGTATATCAGGAAACTAATATGGATCTGGGGAGTGTTGAAAGTTTTCAAGAAGTATTTCAAGAGATGATGTCATCCTTTTTGGAAAGGTTTGGATTGTGTATCTTATCTTTGATAAGATACATGAATCAAAGCATTGATTTATCTATGTCTTTTGTTTAAAGTCCTTTATTGAACTTGTTTCATATAAATGGTTTGTAAGTTAAACTTGAAGTTGATGGTTGGTACTAAACAATTTGGTTTGTATTATTTTGAAACGTATTAATGGATGAACATCATGGTTTTAATCATATAGTTGTTTGTTATAATTGAATGCAATGATATTAATCAAGTCACACATCATACACTTCCGCAAAAGTCAGGGTGTCACAGTTTGGTATCAGAGCTTCGATTGTAGTGAACTAGGATTCCTTCTCGAGTCTAGACTACAATCATTAGGACTCTCGCACGAAAATATTTTTACAAAATATTTTTTCATTGCATTTCCAAAATGCCAAGATCCATGGAACAAACATTTTACAAAGGAAAGACAAGAAACACGAACAAGGACATAGTTGGTGGTTTAGTTTGCATGGGGTAGACATGTTAAGTTGGAAAAAGTCTCACGTAGGAACGACGTGAATACATGTTAAAGTGATGCCTGTCTTTGCTTACCTACACCGAGTGATAGTAGTTAACATACGTGCATATGCCATGCTTATTATGATACAGGTACTTATGTCTTCGTCTGAGAGTGGTTTGTCAGAGGAGCAGGATCCCATGGAGGTTGTATCAGAAGACGAGGTGGCCCCAGCTCTAGAGATTTTCACATCTGATACTGAGAGCGACCCCGAGATGTTGTCAGAGGACGACGATGATTTCCAGCCGTTTGCACTGCCGGATTTTGGGGATGATATCCCGGATGCTGACGATATCCTTATTGATGACGTTTTTGCACTCCCTGCTCCTGTTCATGAGCATCTCATCATCGGTCACCCCTATGGTGAGCACATTGTTGCCCCTATTCTCGATTTTGTTCCTCTTGTTGTCATTCCGCCTGAGGATTGACCTTTTGACAATCTCTTCAATGACGACGTGGATCTTTTTGTGGGCGATCACCCTGCAGGGGAGCAGGGTGACTGGGAGGTAGATGACGTTGTTGTGGTGGACGTACCCCCTCCAGTTGTGCCAGTTATTGACATCTCTTCGGATTACAGTGTACATTCCGTTGCAGACTCCTTTGAGTCTGTAACCTCTTCGGCCGTGCAGGCTGCATGACTCCACCTTTATGCTACCGATGACGATGATGCGATGTCTGCTGCTCCATCATCTCCTATTCGAGCCCCCACACCCCCTCATGTTCCAGGTCATGTACCTGATCCAGATCCAGTTCCTTTTGGCTTACCTTTTGTTGCACTGCTTATTCCTGAGCCTGTTTCTGCTCCACTCGATCTTCCACCCGTTGTTCCACTTGTTCCACAGCCTCCATCTGTTGATGTTGTTCCCCCATATTTCGTTTCACACGAGCATTGTACCGATCTCCCTGTTTTTTTTTTCTATAGGGGATTCCAGCTCCCTGTCCAGGGGAAGGCACTTCTAGTCAGCCGCCGAGCTTTGACCCTTTTTCAGCAGCTGACTTCCCACCTATCCCGCAGTTCACTCCTGTTGCACCATCACCACTTGACGAGCCATTTAGATGGTTCCCACCTTACACCATGCCTATTTCTGATCCATATCACCCCTCGCACCATGCCGGTTACACACGTGATGAGTTACTTCTATCCCTGCAGCTTCAGTTCGAGATACTGAGCCGCAAAGTCCTCGAGCTAGAGTTTGGTGAGGGTGCCAAACGATCACCATTTCCATTTCATCCTACTTCTGTTCCCCCACCCTCATCATCGAGTTCTTTTGTTCCTCCACCTGCTGCTCCTACATCTATTCAGAGCTTTGATGGCCATTTCATCACAACTGAGCAGCAGATCAGCTATCTTATTAGCCGAGTTCATGAGCTCGAGGAGGAGCTCACTCACGTTCGCTGTTTGATCTTTTTCCCTCCTCCTCCACCACCGTCAGCATCCTAGATTTTTGGTTTTCCGTAGGTACCCTACTTTTGATGAGAATGCCACAATTGAGCCCAAGACTAAGAAGACATGAAGACCACTTTTTTATTGTTACTTTTGTATATGACAGACTTGTTTAACCGGGGCAGTGTGACTTCGTGTCTCTTTTGATATGCTACAATTTAGAAACAATGTAACTTGTGGTGGAATATTTATGAAAAGCTCAATAGTCATGTTCTCATTAAATATATTGTGGACTTATCTGTTCATGCGATGATTGTGTTATTATGTGATTGTTTGTTGTGATGAATATTTATATTACATATATATTTAAAGTATGTCTCCTAGACAATTATTTAACGAATAAGGCCTAACCTACCCGATTTTCTTACTAGAAGAAATATGCCGCCTCAACGAAATACCAATAACAACAATACGCTGACTGAAGCAGAACTGCAAGAACGCATATCACAAGCTATTGCCCAGCACGAGGCCAACTGCTCAGAGCATAGCGGTGGTTCCTCTGGAAATAACCCCCCAACTGGTAATGTTAAGTCACCAAAGACACATTACAAATCGTTTGGATATTTTCAATTGTGCTTTGCCAATGCTTACCGTGAATTGTGTTGCTTATGTTACAGGATGTACTTACAAGCAATTCTTGGATTGCAAGCCTCTTAACTTTGATGGCACCGGAGGTGCTGTCGCATTGGTTCGCTGGGTAGAGAAAACCAACTCTGTGCTGAGGATGAGCAAGTGTGCTCCTGAACAAAAGGTTACATATATTTCCGGGTTATTTCTGGACGGGGCGCTTTCATGGTGAAACCTCCAAGTTCAGACAGCTGCTGCATACACGTTAACATGGGATAAACTTAAGAAGTTAATGCGCAAAAAGTACTGCTCACGAGCGGAGATTCAAAAACTAGAGACATAATTCTGGAACCTAAAGATGGATGGTCTGAAGATAGCCGAGTATATCCAGCGTTTCCATGATTTATCGAAGGTTGTTCCTTACCTTGTGGAGCAAGAATTTAAAAGAATTGAGCGTTTTATCTGGGGATTGGCACCTCAGATCTTGAGTATGGTTACAGCATCCAAGCCTCCGACTATTGATGAGGCTATTGATCTAAGTGTGGCACTTACTGAGGAGGCAGTTCGGTTGGGAAAGTTTTCTATCACTAAGACAAAAAAGAAGGAGACTCATGTGGAGTCCTCGGGTGATAACAAAAGGAAGTTTACTAATTTCAAAAAGAGCACCCATGCAAACAACAACAACAATGCCAACAAGTGTAGGGACACCAATCAGTCAGCTGAGGCACAAACTGGCGCAGCAAATGTTGAAAATAGGGGAAAAGGGTATGCAGGATTTCTACCCAAGTGTGATAGGTTCCAATACCGTCATACCGGCCGGTGCAGGACCCACAAGTGCGAAAACTGTGGGAAGATTGGACATTCTAAGGATACGTGCTGGTATGGCACAGGGCGCGGGAATGGAAATCAAGGTGGTAATGGTAATGGTAATCGTGGTAGGAATGGATATGGAAACAGAAACCAGGGAGGAAATAACAATCAAGGAGGTAATGGGAACAGAAATGGAAATGGAAATCAGGCGGGTAATGGAAATCATGGAGGAAACAATAACAACAACCAGGGCGGTAGTGGAAACGGACACGACCAGGGATGTTATGGCTGTGGTGACGTGGGGCATTATAAGCGGGATTGCCCTAAAAACAATCAAGCTCGAGGAAGGGTGTTTACCATTGGAGCCAGGGAAGCACGCCAGGATCCAAACGTGGTTACTAGTACATTCCCTATTAACCAACGTTATGCATCTGTGCTGTTTGATACTGGTGCCGATTTAGCTTCGTATCCATAGACTTTAAGAATATACTTGGTTTAGTTACAAGTAAGCTAGACGTCCCATATTTGATATGTTGGGATTGAACCCTATCAGAGGAACAGATAATTAAAGCCAAAACTGGATCAGAGCAGTGGATCCAGAATAAGCAGATGTTGTGTTACAAGTCTCTTCCTTTGAAAGTGGTTTCAACATCTGCTGACCTCCTATCTACTGATCGTTACAACTGCTGGCCTATAACCGCTGATCAAGTCAAAGACTAAAGACCTGCTGTTCAATCTACTGCTTTGGGTCAACCACTGCTGGTAGTTATCAAGTACTGCTGAAGTCACAACAGTGGAAGGACCAGCAATAGTTTAGTTTAATTATGTAATGTATTGTATAGCAGTTGTTAGCTTAAGTAGTGTTTGTATAGATCAGTTGTTAGAAGTTGTTAGGAGGTTAGATGTCACTTTCATATTGACGTCAGCATTGATGCCTCAGTGGTTTGTCCGTGCCTATAAATAGAACAGTACCATGCACTATTCTATTAGCTCTTCACAAAATCTTCTTCCTGCACGAACAAACACTGTGAGCTCAGGCTGAGGGGGAGTTTGTATTCATACATGCATTGTAATCATTATTGAAATAAATTCAATCTTTCGGTTCTTTGTTGAAAATGTTTGATTAAAGCAATTCTCCTGTTTGATTGTGTGCAAAGTTTGTTTCCATCTTAAATTCCGCTGCACTACTCATCCGTCTTCATCTTATTTCAAACGTAAAACACAATCAAAACCAAACTCAGATCCTAACAATTGGTATCAGAGCTTGGACAGTCAAATTTGATCTAACAATCATTTTGACGTAAATAGTTCAGCTCATAATCGTTGATACTGATATTTGTTCGTTTTGTTGAAAAACAAAGTAAGGTTTAATCACCATCAAAGTTGATTAATCAGTGCCTGTAAAACAACCAGGATGACGTCACAATCACAAGATGATAAGAATAACATTGGCTCCCTTTTCAAACCACCCATGCTTAAACGTAATGAATACAACATCTGGGAGAGAAGGATGGGTCATATCCTTGCTCAACAAAATACCGGATGTTGGAGATCAGTTGTTTTTGGTCCCCATGTTCCAATGGTGCCAAGTGCTGAGGATCCAAAGAAATTCGAACCTAAAAGTTATGAAAACTATACTGAAACTGATTTTCAAAAGTTCGAACTGGATGCCAAAGCATTTAGCATCATTGCATCTGCATTACCAAATGAAATCTATGCTGGGCTGTTACATTGTAACAGTGCCAAAGAATTATGGGATGCACTTAAGGAACAATTTGGGGGAACTGAAGAAGTAATTGAAACAATAGGGAAATTCTGAATCAGCAGTATGAAACCTTCTGTCACATTAAGGGTGAATCATTGACCCAACAGTTTGAACGTTTCAGTTGTCTCATTAGTGAGCTAAGACTTGTTAAAGTTGAATTTCCAAAATCAACACAAAATAGTAGGTTTCTTAAATCACTACCTGAAAAATGGGACACAATTGCTTTTGTGACTAGAAATTCTGCTGAGTTCAAAGACCTGACACTGACCCAACTTCATGGTAGACTCCTGACCTATGAAAGGGAGTTAAACCAGAAAAAGAAGTTGCAAGAGTCTGGCAAAGTTACAGATGACTATTCATTTGGTAACACAGCTCTTCTGGGTCAAGAAGAGTCTGGCAGCAGTAAGGATCAGAGTTATGATCATTTTATTGACATAACTGCTGGAGGTAATTTCAACTCTGATCCTCCCTCATCCAACTTTGCTTTCACAGCAAATGGAGAAAGCCAGAACTCAGATAACTTGTGCTTTGAACTCAAAGACTTACAACACTTTGATCCCACTGACTTAGAAGAAATGGACATTCTGCATCAATTAGCTTTGCTTAATGTAAGAACAAGCAAATTCTATAAAAGAACAGGGAGAAAATTCCTAGGGTTACATGGAAATTTGAGGGTGGGGTTGGATAAATAAAAAATCAAGTGTTATAAGTGCAATAGACTAGGTCATTTTGCTAGGGAGTGTAGCAGTCAAACCACTGGTCCTATTATAACTCATCCCAGCTCAAACCCTAGACCACAACATCAAAGCACTGTGCACTATACCCAATATACCCCTGCTTCCCATGTTAACACTGCTCACTATGCTACAACCCCTGTGCCTGTGCATTATGTTCAAACCACTGTTCCACAAATTCAGTATGTTCAAACCCCTGTTCCTCAGGCACAAGTGCAACCTGTTGCACCTCAACCAGCTGCTCCAACAGTAGTTCAACCAGATCAGCAAAGCTTTTTCACACAAGGCTTTGTTGACTGGAGCAGCATGCCTGATGAGCTTGGTGATGAAAATTTTGCACTCTATGCTTTTAATGATCCTTCTAATGACGAATTTTGCTTGATGGCTTTAGAGTTAATACCAGAAGGGGTAGAAACTGAAGGTGAACAGCTAAGTACTGAAACAATGGATTAAGTGGCTGAAGCAGTGGTTACTGCAGTTGCTGGTGAACTACTGCTGGGAGAAAATTCAGAAACCCTGATTGAACCACTGGTTGATCCTTGGTCCAAAGAAGACAAGGAAGAAAAAGAAGAGGAGAAAGAGGGTGAGAAAGAAGAAAGAGCTGATGAAGAAAATAATCATCAATGTGATTGTGCTATGATGGCAGCTGCCAAGGTATCACCTCAGGTTCTTAAAAATCCATGTTCAGACAAATGCATTATTGCATTTGCTAGCATCAAAGAGGTGAATGAAAACCTTCGGAATAGGGTCTTAATTGATGAAGTCAAATTTGAGAAGTCATTAAAAGAACTTAAAATCAAGTTGGCTGAAAAAGACAAAGAAATTAGCTGTCTAAAAGAAGAGCAAAGCATTACCAAAACCCAACTCCAAACAATGATAGAAAAATATCATGTTTGTAAAAAGGAGTTGGAATCCACCCAAATCACATGTGAAAATTGGGTGGAATCCTGCAAAGGGTATCAAGTAATGCTTGAAAAACAGATTAAAAGCAATGTGAAATTTGGTGTTGGTTATAGAAAACATGATGATGAAAACTCTGCTTTTGAAAAATCTGTTCAAACCACTGATGTAACCACTAAATTCATTCCCACAAACAAGAATGGCCAAGAAGTGAAAATCACTGATAAACTTGGTAACAAAATCACACTTGAAAGACCAGTGGGATCCTCTACTTTTGAGGTAATTGAGAAATACCAATTTAAACCCTCAAGGTCTGACGAGTGTGACATTCTTGAAAATTTTAAACCCATGGATTTCACAACCATTGATGGTGTTAAAGCTCCAAAAGCAAAAGTCATCCCTCTCAAGGACATCCCAACAGAGGTTAAAAACTCTGTTACAAAGGAGTCTGAAAAAAGAAAGAAGAGAGAAAAGATCAAAAACCAGTTTTGTGAATTTTGTGAAAAAAGGAATCATCTAACAAAAGACTGTTTCCATTTAAAAGCATATGATTTAAACAAAACAAGTATCATTGTACCTGCTGAAAGCTGCACCATCCGTGGTAAACCAAACCACAAAACTCAAGAATGTGTGTATCTTAAAAACTTTGATGTAAAAAAGAATGGGTACACTGCAAAAACATCCTTGAGTTCATCAACATCATCTGTCAAGTTCACTAAAAATCAACCACTGTTTGTGCCAGTTCAAACAGCTGTCACAAAATAGCTGAACCAAACATCTGTTAAAAGAGATGATCAGGTTACTGATGCACCCCCTGCCAATCAATACAGAAGAGGTAAGGGACAACCACCATACCCTAGGGTCCCACAAGTTTATGAGACCTACAAAAGGCCCTCTAAACCAAAAGTGAACAGACATCCCTTTGGGTACCAACAGATGATTGGGCAAGACCCCCAACAGTGGTTAGAGAAACACAGTCCTAAAACTGTCCAAACCCCTGACCTAACCACTGCCCATCCATCAGAACTTATCCCAGACACTGTTGAGACTCCATCCAAAGCCTTATTGGCTTTGGAAACCTTAATGAACTAATCCTTTTACTTCATGTGCAGGGAGCTTCTGCATGCTTAGATAGTCTTTGGTATGTAGATAGTGGAGGCTCCAGGCATATGACAGGATGTAAAGCCCTTCTCAAAGATTTCAAAAACCATGGAGGGGGTGATATATCCTTTGGCAATAATAGTAAAGGGAAAGTTCTGGGGTATGGTACAGTACAAACTGGAAATGTAAAATTTGAAAATGTCAATCTAATAGACAATCTAAAATTCAACCTCCTGAGTGTTTCACAAATGAGTGATAAGGGGTATGGATCATTCTTCACAAAGGAGTGTTGTAGGATTGTTGGACCAGAAATGGTTGAAAAGATTGAAGCAATAATAAAAACTGGAAAAACAAAACTTGTTGCTCAAAGAAGTGGCAATGTTTATGTTGTTGATATGTCAAAAGAGTGTCCCAGAACTGATGCCTGTCTGTTCTCAGCTGCCTCTAACAAAGAGACAGAACTTTGGCACAGAAGATTGGGGCACACAAATCTCAAGACAATCACTGAAATTTCAAAAAATGGCCTGGTAAGAGGCTTACCACAAAAATTGTTTTCATGTCCTGAGCATTGTGCTTCCTGTTTAAAAGGAAAACAGCATAAAAGCTCCTTTAAGTCCATTGAAGAGTCCAAAACAACCCAGTGTTTGCAAATGCTGCACATGGACTTGTTTGGCCCAGTTCAAGTCATGAGTCTAAAAAAGAAGAGATATTGTTTGGTTATTATTGATGACTTCTCTAGGTTTACATGGACTTTCTTTTTACACTCAAAAGATGAGACTGCAGGCATTTTGCAAGACTTTGTGACACAGGTTGAAAAGCAATTTGACCTTCTAGTAAAAGTCTTCAGGAGTGACAATGGCACAGAATTCAAAAATAAGGAGTTGGATGCCTTCTGTGTGAAGAAAGGGATTGTAAGGCAGTACAGCATCCCTAGAACACCAGAGCAAAATGGGGTAGTTGAAAGAAAGAATAGAACACTGATTGAAGCTGCTAGGACCATGCTTGCTGACTCAGGTTTGCCTTTGACTTTCTGGGCAGAGGCAGTAAACACTGCTTGCTATGTCCAAAACAGAGTTTTAATAAACCCCATGCACAAAAAGACTGCTTATGAAATTCTGTATAAAATCAAACCACTGATCTCATACTTTAAAGTATTTGGCTGCCCATGCTTTATTCTGAATTTAAAAGATTTCATCTCAAAATTTGCAGCCAAAGTAGACAATGGTTATCTTTTGGGATACTCTACCACTGCTAAGGCCTACAAAGTGTTTAACACACGCACTAAAACAGTGGAAGAGACTTTGAATGTGAAGTTCAATGAACTTTCATCAATGAAAATCCCAGCAAATCCTGCTGATTTATTTGATCTTGATAAATTCACATTTGAAAGTGTTGCTATCAAGACTAACAGTGCAGGTCCATCAGAGGATTCATCACCAGACTATGGGCATGAGATCATCATTCCTCAAAAAAAGTCCGTTTCAATGGGAAAAGCAGCAGTTGGACAAAACAGCTGTCAAAGCTCAACCACTACTACCTCAACAGTTGTTGACCAAAGTAGCCCATCAACCTCTGCTTCAACAACATCAAACACTGCTGACAAAAGTCCCCAAACAGTGGATAAAAGTCAGCTTGTGTCCACACCATTACCTCCTATTCCACCACCTTTTGAAGCCACTGCTGGATCATCAAAGTCACCAGCAGTGGTTAGCTCAGATGATACACATCTGCAGCCTTCACCAACAAATGCCATCATACCATACCAAGGAGATTTAATCTTCTTGAGATCTCATCCACCTGACCAAATCATTGGCAACATCAATGAAGGGGTGCTCACAAGAAGCCAAACCCAAAACATTTGTCTTTTTGCTGGTTTTCTATCTCTCCATCAGCCAGTCAAGTACCAAGAGGCACTGAAAGACAACAGCTGGGTAGAAGCCATGCAAGAGGAGCTCCAACAGTTTAAAAGACAACAAGTATGGGAGCTTGTACCACTGCCAAAAGATGTAAGCCCCATCGGCACAAAGTGGGTCTTCAAAAATATAACTGATGAAAGGGGCATTATTGTCAAGAATAAAGCCAGGCTTGTGGTTCAAGGTTACTGACTGGAAGAGCGGATAGACTATGATGAAACTTTTACCCCTGTAGCAAGATTGGAAGCTATAAGACTATTCCTGGCCTTTGCTGTCAACCACAACATGAAGGTGTTCCAAATGGATATCAAAAGTGCTTTCCTCTATGGTACAATTCAAGAAGAGGTGTATGTTTGTCAACCTCCAGGTTTTGAGGATCCATTTTATCCAGATCATGTCTACAGGCTAAACAAAGCCTTGTATGGCCTGAAACAAGCACCTAGGGCCTGGTATGAAACTCTTTCCACCTTTCTACTCTCAAATGGTTTCAAAAGAGGTACCATTGATAAAACACTGTTTCTAAAATGGAGAGGAAAGGATTTAATGATTGTCCAAATTTATGTGGATGACATTATTTTTGGAAGCACATGTAATAAAATGTGTGAAGAGTTTAGCAACTCATGACAGCTGAGTTTGAAATGAGTGCAATGGGTGAGCTGCAATGCTTTCTTGGTCTCCAAGTTCAGCAAATGCAAAATGGAACTTTCATTCATCAAAGCAAATATGTTAAAGAACTTTTAAACAAATTTGATATGAATGATTGCAAACCATGCAGCACACCCATGGCAATAAATAAGCTAGTCATGTCTGATGAAAAGGATGAGCTGATTGACCAAACTCTATATAGAAGCATGATTGGGTCTTTGTTGCACCTAACTGCATCTAGGCCAAATATCATGTTTGCAACATGTGTTTGTGCAAGAAGTCAATCAGCCCCTAGGAAATCCAACCTTATTGCTGTAAAAAGGATATTCAGATACATAAAAAGTGCTCCCACACTTGGTATCTGGTATCCAGCTAATGGGAATATCAAGCTTTCTGGATTTTCAGACAGTGATTTTGCTGGATGTAACACCACAAGGAAGTCCACTTCAGGAGGGTGCCAGTTTCTAGGTGATTGCTTAGTTTCATGGCAAAGCAAAAAGTAAGCAGTTGTTTCAACATCCACTGCTGAAGCTGAATACATTACTGTTGCAAGCTGTACAGCCCAACTCCTGTGTTTCTAACAAAACCACTGCTTTCAATGAAATCCCATTGAAGATACAATACCTGGGTTATGCTATACTTAAAGGTGAAAATTTTAATTATTCCCAGGTAATCTTCGATAATTTGGTCAAAAATGTTGAAAAAAAGGCTTTTCTATTATTTCCAAGATTTTTGAGTTATTATTTTGATAAAAAGTTTTCAAAAGAGAATGCCCATGTACTTGTACAGGGTCCTCCTTTTCAAATAAACAACTTAACTGCTGAAACATTCACAAGAATGTTAAAAACTACAAAAACACAAGCAGAGGTGCCTGAGCAGAATTTAGCAGCTACCACTGCTCCTCAGGTATCTGCTGCTGAGCCCACTGCTCCAGGTGATCAAGGCAGCATAACCACTGTTTTGAAACCCACACCTGCCCTGACCAAAAAGACCAAAAAGAAAATATCCAAAAAGCCCCCCAAACCCATCAAAAAGGCAACTCTGGAAGATGAGATCCCAGAGCAACTGCCAGTGACAACACAAACGTCACCAATAACCACTGCTGCTACTTCCTCACAGCAGTTTGTAGAGAGATCTCCACCATTGCCAAAAAATCCTCCTGCATCCTCACAAAAGGATCAGGTTGTAAGCACAGGGACCCCACATTATGAAGCTCTGGGTCTAATTGGATCCATCTTCCTCAGTCCTGATCCCAAGGACATGTCTCTTTCTACACCAATACCTTCACCCCTCATCTTACCACAATCCATGTTACCTTTGTTGCATGCAGTTGATATAGCTCAGACACAAACCAGTTCCTCTCAACCACCTATCAATGAGAGTACACTCCTACAAGTGACTGGGTCTGATGCCTATACCTCTGCATTCCCAGCAACAATTGAGGAGGTTACACTGCTGGAGTTACAAGTAACTCCTGTCAGTAGTTCAAGTGGAGCAGCAACTACTAGTGTTGGACCCACTGGTCTACATTGGGTCAGTTGTTCTATCAATAAGACTCCCTTGAAGGCAATTTCTTTAGAGACAACTAGGGCAACCACTGGTGAGTTTTCTTTAACCACCGGTGAGCTGTTCAAAGTGTCCACAAATGAAGAAAGAAGTCCCCAGTACCAAGAACAAGGGGCATCAGTGGATGACTTTTGGGATACATTCCCTAAGTCTACCATTGATACAACCACAACTGGTGGAAAATCAGATGATCCCATTCATTTGGGTTATGGTTTAAAATATAAAGAATTGACGAAGAGAGTGGAGAGAATTGAATTATCTGTTGTAGACATCAAAACAATGCTGCAGCAGGTGTTAAATTCTTAAAAGTCTACATCCACTGCTGCACCACCCCCAACAGCTGCTCCATTATCTTCTGAGCTATGGAGTTTATTTCAACCATTGCTCCGACATCAAAGAGAACTAACTGATAAGCAACATGAGATCCAAATTCAAAAGATCAGAACTCTCACGGAAGCAAGGTTTCATGATACTCAAGCTGACATCAAGGCTTTAAAAGCCCACATTCTGAAAACCACTGGCACTGCTCCTCCCACTGTTCTCTTCATTGATAACCCTCCTCCAGATAATGCCAAAAAGGGGGAGAAAATCAAACAGTGGATAAAGAAGGGAATTGAAGATGGTATTTATATTGAACCAGAAAAGGAAAATATGACTAAAAACATTCCCTTTCCAGATGGTAGTAAAAAGATTGATGTTACTGAAAATGCACTAGCTGAAGCAAAAGCAAGTGTAAAAAGGGATAGAGCGGCTAAGGATAAAGCCAGGTGGGAACAGGAGAAGAGAGCCTTCATGAAGTTAAATGCACAAGGTCCTTCTGAACCTATGGATGATAAAAATCCCAAGGAAGAAAAGAAGAAGCCCACTAGACAAGTGAGGCAACCTAAAAAGCATGCTTCTAAACCACCTACTAAAGGCTCCAAACCTCAAACTACCACTTCAACACACACCACTTCAACACACACCACACACCACAACCACTGCCTTACCACCACTATCAAAAATCACTCCACAAATAAAACCACCAAAAACAACCTCACCACCATCATTTCCTGCCAAAAAGCAGAAGACATCAGATGTTACAACATCTGTTGTAATGGCAACAGTGGTTGAAACACCAGTTGTTTCAACAACTGTTAGTCAGCCATCTTCCACCACTCAAATCACCATCACTAATCCACACAAAACATCATCAGCATCTCCTACAATAAAAAGGAGAAGGATTTTCATACCTGATGATGATTCTCCATCACCACCACCAACATCTTCACAATCTCTTGCACTGATTCCAAAACCTATTCCTCTCTCATCAGCTCCAGTATAACAACCAATCCCTGTCATTACTCCTACAGGTGTCCAATTTCCTCTAGAACTTGAAGCAGTTAGAGAAGAGATCAAATCCTTCTACTATGAGGATAACCCTGCTAAAAGGAAGTTGCCATCAGTTGAAGGATATCCAAGGCCTAACAACATTGAAGAATATTTGAAAGTTAAGGCTAAACAGGCAGAGGATATTTCCAAAAGAAATTCTCAAGGAAAATCTGACAAAGAAATTCAAAGGCATTACCAGTTTCTATTTACTCAAGTCAGATCCTTAGAGCAATTTGCAAAAATTGTTTGTCAACAAATCTCAGAAAGAGCAGATGAAACTTTGAGAAAAGACTACATTGAAAGCATCATGGCAACCAAGAAGTACAAGGGAGAAAAGCATATGTACAAGGAGTGGACCATTCCTGAGCTTGAACAAGAAGCAGCCAGGATTCAAGAAATGATAAAGAATAAGGTCAAACACACTCCTCCAAATTGGTCAAAGTACAAAAAGAATGTGCCTGAGAAGACATTAGAGCTGAAGAGAATGAAAGAGGAATTAGTTGATGCTGACTATGGGTCCAAAAATCAAGTGGCAAGATGGAAAGAAGACACAGTCAGGTCCACCTACAAAAGGCTGGAGGAATTAAGGAAGAAAGATCCTAAAGTTCCACAAAAACCTGACTACCCTGAAGCAGAGGTTTCAAAAAGACTACCAAAACTGCAAATCAGGAGATCCACTGCTCCAACTGGTGCTGCCATCTACAAAAGAAGGCAACAACAACAGTTGGGCACTGAAATAGTGGCAGAATTAATGGCAGGAGATGAACTTGTAAAAGAAGGCATTAAGCAAATGATAGTTGAAACTCTTGGCCTGAACCAACCTACAAGCACTGCTCAAACAACCATCACAAGGCCTGCATCACCAAACTCCTCATCTAATAAAAATCTCCCAAGAAACCCACCAGGCTCAAGAGTACTAAAGTGGAAAACTGACAAACAAACCCATGTACTGACCGTGTTCAAGTCTAGTGGAGAAGTGAAGAAAATAACAAGGGAACAAGCACTTGGCCTAAGTCTTGAAGATATGCAGGATCTCCTTGATCTTCCACTTTGCAGGGATGAAGATGACACAGATGCCCTAGACTTTGAGTTACAACTTAAAGGTCAGATAAGGGAACTGTTGATGAGGCAATAAAGTTCCACAATAATGAAGGATTTTGGCATTATCTGTTCCAGGGGGAGATTGTTGGGATTGAACCCTATCAGAGGAACAGATAATTAAAGCCAAAACTAGATCAGAGCAGTGGATCCAGAATAAGCAGATGTTGTGTTACAAGTCTCTTCCCTTGAAAGTGGTTTCAACATCTGCTGACCTCCTATCTACTGATCGTTACAACTGCTGGCCTACAACCGCTGATTAAGTCAAAGACTAAAGACCTGCTGTTCAATCTACTGCTTTGGGTCAACCACTGCTGGTAGTTATCAAGTACTGCTGAAGTCACAACAGTGGAAGGACCAGCAGTAGTTTAGTTTAATTATGTAATGTATTGAATAGCAGTTGTTAGCTTAAGCAGTGTTTGTATAGATCAGTTGTTAGAAGTTGTTAGGAGGTTAGATGTCACTTTCATGGTGACGTCAGCATTGATGCCTCAGTGGTTTGTCCGTGCCTATAAATAGAACAGTACCATGCACTGTTCTATTAGCTCTTAACAAAATCTTCTTCCTGCACGAACAAACACAGTGAGCTCAGGCTGAGGGGGAGTTTGTATTCATACATGCATTGTAATCGTTATTGAAATAAATTCAATCTTTCGGTTCTTTGTTTAAAATGTTTGATTAAAGCAATTTTCCTGTTTGATTGTGTGCAAAGTTTGTTTCCATCTTAAATTCCGTTGCACTACTCATCCATCTTCATCTTATTTCAAACGTAAAACACAATCAAAACCAAACTCAGATCCTAACATGATAGAACTGGCTAATGGAAAGTTAGTAGAGGTGAGCGAGGTGATTAAGGGTTGTACTTTGGAGCTTGGAGAGCGCGAATTTTCTATTAATCTTCTACCAGTTGATTTGGGAAGCTTTGATGTTGTGGTCGGGATGGATTGGTTGTCTAACAACCATGCGGAGATAGTTTGCCATGAGAAGATCATTCGCATTCCGATGGCGAATGAGGAGACGATCGTGATTCATGGAGAGAAGCATGATATGCCCTTGCAGATCATCAATTGTATGAAAGAGCAGAAGTGTCCATGAAAAGGATGTGTTTCCTTCCTAGATCATGTAGTGGATAAGAAAGTTGAGGAGCCGAAGATTGAAGACATCCCAGTGGTAAGGGATTATCCTGAGGTCTTCCCCGAAGACTTGCCAGGATTACACCCGCAGAGACAAGTCGAATTCCACATTGACTTGGTTACAGACTTCCAGGCGTTGCGCCTGTGGCCAAGGCACCATATCGACTTGCGCCATCCGAGATGCAAGAGTTATCTACACAACTCCAGGAGTTGTTGGACAAGGGATTTATAAGGTCGAGCTTCTCACCTTGGGGAGCTCCAGTGTTATTCGTTAAAAAGAAGGATGGTAGTTTTCGCATGTGCATCGACTACAGGGAGCTGAACAAATTGACTATCAAGATTTGGTATCCATTACCGAGGATTGACGACTTATTTGACCAATTGCAAGGATCGAACTATTACTCCAAGATTGACCTTCGGTATGGCTATCATCAGTTGAGGATTCAAGAGGAGAGCATACCAAAGACTGCGTTCAGGACTCGTTATGGACACTATGAGTTCCTCGTGATGCCGTTCGGATTGACTAATGCGCCAGCAGAATTTACGGACTTGATGAATTGTGTATGCAAGCCATATCTCGATAAATTTGTGATTGTATTTATCGACGATATTCTGATTTATTCACGAACAAAGGAAGAGCACGAGCAACATCTCAGAGCCATTATGGAACTACTGAAGAAAGAGAAGCTTTATGCAAAGTTCTCAAAATGAGAATTTTGGATTCGCGAGGTACAGTTCCTTGGTCATGTGGTGAACGAGAATGGTATTCATGTGGACCCAGCAAAGATCAAAGCGATATAGAATTGGGAAACTCCTAAGACACTGACTGAAATTCAACATTTCTTGGGATTAGCAGGCTATTATCGTAGATTCATCGATAATTTCTCCAAGATAGCTCAACCGCTAACTTCCCTTACTCAGAAAGACAAGAAGTATGACTGGGGAGACAAGCAAGAAAAAGTTTTTCAACTACTCAAGAACAAGCTATACGATGCACCGATATTATCCCTACCCGAAGGCACTGAAGACTTCGTGGTATATTGCGACGCTTCGCGTCAGGGATTAGGTTGCGTACTCATGCAACGCCAAAAAGTCATCGCTTATGCTTCACGAAAAGTGAAAGTACATGAGAAGAATTATACCACCCACGACCTGGAGCTAGGCGCGGTGGTATTTGCCTTGAAGATTTGGCGACATTATCTGTATGGTACTCGATGTACTATCTTCACGGATCACAAGAGTCTGCAGCACATATTTGATCAAAATGAGCTTAATATGTGTCAGCGACGATGGGTTGAGTTGTTGAATGATTACGACTGTGAGATAAAGTATCATCCTGGAAAGGCAAATGTGGTAGCAGAAGAATTGAGTCGAAAGGAAAGGGTTAAGACCCTAAGGGTTCGAGCTTTAGAAATGACTATTCGGACGAATCTCACTTGACGCATACGTGACGCACAACAAGAAACCCTTAAGAAGGAAAACCTTAAGGCTGAATATCTCCGGGGAATGGAGAAGAAGTTGGTGCCAAATGAGGAAGGAACCTTATACTTCATGGGACGTATTTGGGTTCCGCTTTATGGCGGTATTCGCGAGGTTATCTTTGACGAAGCTCATAAGTCGAGATACTCGATCCACCCAGGATCGGACAAAATGTACCAAGATCTGAAAGATTATTACTGGTGGCCAAGACTCAAGAGCGACGTAGCTGTTTATGTTGGAAAATGCCTAACCTGTGCCAAGGTCAAGGCCGAGTATCATAAACCTTTCGGTCTCTTGCAGCAACCTGAAATACCTGTATGAAAGTGGGAGCAAATTTCGATGAACTTCATAACGAAATTACCCAGGACTCCTAGAGGGCACGATATGATATGGGTAATAGTGGATCAATTAACAAAGTTTGCACACTTCCTGCCAATTAGAGAGAAAGATAGTACCGGAAAGTTGGCTGAGCTGTACCTTAAGGAGATAGTAGCACATCATGGAGTGCCTATCTCGATAATTTCAGACAGAGATGGACGATTTGTATCAAGGATCTGACAATCCTTTCAGGAGGCCTTTGGATCTCAACTAGATCTAAGCATAGCCTTCCACCCGCAAATAGACTGTCAGAGCGAACGGACCATACAAACACTGGAAGATATGCTTCATGCATGTGTGATGGATTTAGGTGGCAGTTGGGATACTCATCTACCTCTAGTTGAGTTTTCCTATAATAACAGCTACCATACGAGCATTCAAGCCACACCGTTCGAACCTCTATATGGCCGTAAGTGCTGCTCACCGTTGTGTTGGGCAGACGCTGGAGATAAACAGTTGGCTGGCCTGAAACTGGTTCAAGAAACAACCGACAAGATCATGCAGATCTGAGAGCGCATCAAGGCTGCTCGTGATCGACAAAAGAGCTACGCAGATCGAAGACGGAAACCTTTAGAATTCGAGGTTGGATACAGGGTTTTGTTGAAAGTCTCACCTTGGAAAGGTGTAGCACGATTCGGAAAACGTGGCAAGTTAAATCCACGTTACATTGGGCCATTCAAGATTTTGGAAAGGGTTGGTACCGTAGCATACAAACTAGAATTACAAGAAAAACTGAACGGTGTACATGATGCATTCCATGTGCCAAACCTTAAGAAGAGCCCAACTCAGGAAACAGTTATCATCCCTACGGATGAGGTGCATATCGATGACAATCTCCAATTTACTGAGGAACCCATTGAGGTTACGGACTGGAAAGTCCACAAGACTAGGAGAAGTCATATTAAGCTTGGTTCGCTGGAATTCACGTCACGGCCTAGAGTTTACTTAGGAGCATGAAGATCAAATGAAATCAAAATATCCGCATTTGTTTCCCAACTCCCCTGCAACTGATAACGCAGCTTAAATTTCGGGACGGAATTTTCTTAACGGGGGGAGAATGTGACAACTGGCAATTTTCAGTGTATCCGTACAATGTTAAATAGTAATTTGAATCTTAATGACTGTGCCTGATTTGGATTAATGACATGAATGATTTTCTGATTACCGTCATATACATACAAGTGCATTACATGTTGCAAGATTATTTATCATTATTGCATGCAACACAGTGTGATACAATTAGTGCACAAAACAAAGTTAGCACAGTTATCAGACAAACTAGAAGTACTGACGGGAGTTCAGTACTTAGACAGACATGATGTTAAGACACAGAATGACCCCAAAACCAAGACTTACACTAGAATAGTGTCTAGGAAAGTAGGGATCATACAACTGCCTTCCGAGTGATAGTTTAAGTGCCGGAAAGTGCCCAAAACACACAGAAACTGCATAATTCTGCATAATTCAGCAAAAATAAGCATTTTAACAACAAAATACAACGCAGAATTATGGTTTATTGGTCCAGATCACCTTCATAAGTGTCCAAAAACAAAACTGTCATAAAAGCCTACATAAAGCACACTAAACTGCGCAATTTAGCACCTTAACGAACCGGTAACCAACCGAACAACCAGACACTACCAGAAACACCAAATTTTCACTAGAAGCGTTGTTTTAGTGTTACGAAGCTAGTTATGGTCACCGAACATCATAACACATCCTATAAACACTAAACACATATAACACTAACTAATTCCATTACATTTCAACCTAACTTCCTAACTAACATTTGAAACATAACCATGACCCCCCCCCCCCCCCATGTTGACGGTCACCAAGGTGGCCCCACCACCTTGATTTTCTTCTAATTGTTTATTTGATATGTTAAGTTCTTCAGAAACACATTAACCACAAGACATTGTAATGTTCGAAGACATTCTTTATGAACCACAAGACCTTCACCATTCTTCATTTTCAACTTTCAAACTCACAAACTCACCTCCCTTCTCCCCTCTTGCTCTCGCCCCTAAACTCACACACATACACATCCATTTCCATTTCAATATAAAGCATGCTAAGGTGATCTAAGGGTGCAAGGAACATAGTTAAGAAGCTTGGAAGCTTTAGAGTTTGAAGGACCTTCTCCTAGAGCTTTTATCCACCTCCTTCATCATCATCATCATCTTCATCTTAGTTTCTTCTCTAGCCATAGAGCTAGTAGTAAGCTCCTCACAACTTGTTTCTTCTCTAGACATAGTGTAAATTGCATATTTTTGGCTCATGATAAGTCTTGTTTAAATTGTTGATGATTGGTGATGATTTAAAAAAAAGAAAATGATATGCCTTTGAGCATGGAAACCTCCATTTTTAAGGGGACACTATGGCAAAAGTTTTGTAGAAATTAAACACTTGGAAAAATATTTTTAAACAAGTGTTTACAAGTAAATTTTGGTCATGGTTTTCATATAAAAATTTGCCATAATTTTTATTAAAAAAATTACAAATATTGGAGGTTGATTTTTGATAAATAAAAATGACTAAGTATATATTTTGGAAAATATATATTTAGATGTCACAAATTGTGTGCTACTTGTATATTATGTGTATTAGTTATATTATTTTAGAAACTTGAAAATAATATAACTCACCAAAATACCAAAATTGTAATATGAAAATATTACTAACATTCCAAGAAAATAAATATATAATTTATACCCGAAGATTGGACAACCGGACAATGACTATGGACTATAAATATATATATTTCGGAAATAAATTCATATTTCGAAAAATATGTTAAACGGTATTTTGGAAACCAAAGAAATGGAAAATATAGATTTTTGCAAGTATTACAAATATATCATATTTTATCAAGTGGAAAATATATTATTTTTGAGTGAAGAAAAATATATATTTTTCTTAAACAATTTGAAAATATATTATTTTTGAATAAAGAAAATACATATTTTCTTAAACAAGCTAAAAATATATTATTTTGGGTAAAAAATGAAAATATATATTTTCTAAAGTTAATCTTAAAAACATATATTATTTTTGGGATATAAATCAAGGTATATTATTTTTGCCAAGAAAGATTTATAGATATTTTTCTATAAAAATTCTCTTAAAATATATATATTTTAAGAATATAAATTTGGTGATTTTTAGTTATCTAAAAATAATATTCCGGAAAATTAAACTACATATACAAAACCATGGCCGGGAATAGTGCCAGGCAACTGCCTGGCACCCGGTCATTGGGCGGCGAGGGCGGCAAACAAAATTACAGTTTTGCCCATGATTCTTGGTTCTTATTTCCGTAAACAAAATCCAGTCACCACTACTGCCGCAGGCTCAACGGTTCCGACCCTCGGCGCCAATCAACCACGTCACCGGAAACGCCATATGTTCACCCGTTAACGTCGGTTTCGGAAAATGTAAAATTGTCTGAAACGAGCTACATGCCGTTGAATTGTACTTCAACGCTGCTGATTCACACAAAAATAAGCCACGCAAGGTTAGATCGGCTTGCCGGACGCTCAACCTCCGGCCGCCGACGGCGGGTTTTTCCTCCCCCGCTAACCACCTGCCACTACCATAATTGTCGCCGCTGCTGTCCCTATACTACCGCCACCGATGCACCACGAACACCGTGGTCGCTGTAGATGAGCGAAAGATTCGACGACTACCATGTACATATGGGACTGCATGTTGCCATCAATACAAGATTCGGCCTCGATGGTCACCGTGTGGGTGTTTGAATACGTTTCTGGCCACTCGAGCGTTGATGATGAGAGAGAAAGGGTTAGGTCGTGTGTTGTGGAGCTTGCGGTTTGGTGGTAGTGCTGTGGTGGTGCACTGGTGTTGTGGTGACGGTCAGGTGGTCAGAGGTTTTGCCGAACAGAGAGAGTGAAAAACGGTTGAAGAAGCTCCATTAATAATAAGGTATAAACTCATAGAGGATTTAAGAGGTGGGTTTACATATCTTGTGGGCTAGTCTCTACCAGTACATGTATACAATAATGATTCCAGTTATTTTAATCCTTTTAATAAACATTTTTTAATCTTACAAAAGTGGTTTATAAATAACTTTTGTAAATTTACATTTACACGCAAAAATAAATGCTAAGAAATATTTCTTCTAAACAAAATTTTATCTTCACTCACATATTTAACTATTTTTGTTTACAATAAGAAATAGTATTATCATTATTACTATTATAATTATTATTAATTTTTAGTGTTTGTTTAGGAAAGCAGTTGAAACTATAATTTGTTTTTGTTCGACTATGTAAATTTGAGTTAGTGTATGTTTTGACGCCGACGCAACACGCGCAAAATTTATGGATAGGAATAGTGCCAGGCAACGTGCCACTTCCCCATTGCTCCGAACAAATTACGATTTTAACCCACTTTAGAATTACGATTTTAGCCTCTGTTAAAAATTACGCTTCTGCTCCAGGTTCAAAATTACAGTTTTGCCATCGTTGTAGATTTTGACGAATTACCATCTTACCCCCACCTCAAAATTATGTTTTTGCCCAGTTTAAAATTACAGTCTTGCCATCGTTATAGATTTTTACAAATTACGATTTTACCTCAACCAAATTTACGAATTTGCCTCCAGTTCAAAATTACATTGTTGTCGTTATAGTAGCTTTTGATAAATACGATTTTAACCCCACTCAACCTTAAGATTTCCCCCAGTTCAAAATTACATTCTTGCAATCATTTTTTTTCCAACCTATGGTACTGTTTTGTTTTAATTGGTTGACTCGATGTAATTGTATTCGCTAGCGCTCGCTCTTTAGTCATGACAAATTACAGTTTTGCCCACAGTTTAAAATTACAGACTTTTCGTCGTTTTTGTTTTTTTAGCAAAACTATGATAGTTTTTTTTGTTTTAATTGGTTGAGAAATATGCGCCCCGCAAAGCGGGCGGGCGGGGCATATACTAGTTAAATACAAAATTAAGTATAAAAATACTTAATAAATACAAGAAAATACGTATTCTCGTACGTACAAATACTCATACTTGGGAAATATTCATAAAGGAATTATAAAACGAAATAAGTCAAAAATATATTATCTTAACAAATATTCCAAATAAGTGTTAAATATAATTGAAGTTAAAATACTATTATTTTAACCAATAATTATATACTTTGGAATTATACAATGTACATACAAGACATAACTCAAAGTATACCATGAATTCCAAAATAAGTCATAATACCTAAGACTAAGAGTCGTTACACGACCTAACCGTCTAATACAACATAGCACGTGTGTAGGTAGTTGAACGACCCGTGGAAAGGAGCCTTGAGTTACTAGACAGAAGAACGCAAATCAGTGAGTTCATGTCCCCCTTTTCTTTTAACTGTTTTTGGTTTTATAACTTACGGGGGTGAGATACATGTTTCAAAAGTTCAAATGTTTCAATGGTATGGTTTAGCTAAGGAATGAACTGTTAGATCACGTGGATGATGTAGTATCTTTCATAAGTGCCATTAATCTAGTTTAAGACTGAGGGGCATGAGTGGTAGATCTATCTGGGTGTAGCGAGCCCCACCCATGGGTCCTTGTGTGGCCGCATGTGGTGACTATGTCGGTCCCGCCAGATGGACCGGAGGAAATTCGCTAGGTTTGAGCACTTCCTACGCACCACACATATTAATGTCCTTGCAAAACATTAATGATTTGTTCATAGACGCTTACATACCGGTTATCAAAGGAATTCTCTCAAATGTTTTCAAGTCATTATGAGCTCACATACAAAACACATGAACTCGCTCAACTTTTGTTTATGTTTTCAAACTACATGTATTTCAGGAAACTAATATGGATCTGGCGGGCGTTGAAAGTTTTCAAGAAGTATTTCAAGAGATGATGTCATCCTTTTTGGAAGGGTTTGGATTGTGTATCTTATCCTTGATAAGATACATGAACCAAAGCCTTGATTTATCTATGTCTTTTGTTTAAAGTCCTTTATGGAACTTGTTTCATTTAAATGGTTTGTAAGTTAAACTTGAAGTTGATGGTTGATACTAAACAATTTGGTTTGTATTATTTTGAAACGTATTAATGGATGAACATCATGGTTTTAATCATATAGTTGTTTGTTATAATTGAATGCAATGATATTAAGCAAGTTACACATCATACGCTTCCGCAAAAGTCAGGGTGTGACAAGAATGTTGTCCCCAACATGAACTCCAGAAGTTGGAAGACGAGTTCTGGCACATCAAGCAAGAGGGTGGCGACAATGCTGGTCTTACTGCTCGCTTTAAACTGCTTAGCATCATCTGCCCCGGCCAAGTCTCAACTCCCGACATCACAATCAAGAAATATATTCGCGCTTTGCCTGATTGGGTTGCCGAATTTGTCCAAGCAGCCAAGACTACTACCATTGAGGAGACCTTCCTGCTCGCTTCCGAGATTAATGACAAGCGAGTTCGGGCTGGTTACTTCAAAAACTCCACCAAGTCTCTCCACCAAGTCACCGCTACTTCTGCTACTCCCACTGCTGAAGCCGCCTCACTCAAGCTTCGAAATCTTCATGCCGCAAATGCAAGAACAACAACAACAACAACAACAACAACAAGAACTGTGTTGACACCGCTGCTCCACTCAATGCTATCCCTGCTCAACCCCAGAACCAGAACTGCCAAGTAGTCGCACCCGTGACCAACGCACCTCTAGCAAAATGTGTGTACACTGGTCCTCACCCATTGTGCCCTACTTGTACTTACCATCATCCTGTTGGGATTGCTTGCCGCGTTTGTGTCCATTGCAACATCTACGGACACTTTACCGTAAACTGCCGCACTGGCCCCCGTCAAGCTCAAGTTCAAGCTCCTCCTGCTCTGCCAGCTCCACTTCCTGCTCCTCAGGGACAACAAGCAGCTCCTGCCCCCGCTGCTCACGCAAGAGCCTGCTATGCATGTGGTGATCCTAACCACTTTGCGAATGTCTGCCCGAATCGAGTGGTGAAGCAAGAGCCACAGCAACAGCCAGCGCATCAACAACATCAATAGCAGCAGCCTCCGCAGCAGCAGCCATCTTAGCAAGCAGCTGTGGACGCGTTTTCAACATCAATGCTCGCCATGCCCAAGCTGACAACAACGTTGTCAATGGTATGTTTCTCGTAAATGGTATTTATGCTTCGTGTTTGTTTGATACTGGAGCCGATAACTGTTTTGTATCGTTCGAATTTGAGAGGCTCCTAAACCGTAAACGCGCTAACCTCCCATCGACGTTCGACGTAGAAATTGCCACTGGAAGAACCATCACTGTTAGTTCCGTTCTACGTGATTGTACTCTTGAGCTCAACATTCACGTTTTCCCGATCAATCTCATCCCGATGCAGCTTGGTAGTTTTGACGTCATAGTAGGCATAGATTTTCTTCGTGAAAATCATGCTGAAATTGTTTGTTTTGAAAAGATGATCCGTTTCTCTCTTTCAAACGGTGATCAACTGTGTGTCTATAGCGAAGTCGCTTCGAAGGAACTAGAACTCATGTCATGTGTCCAAGCAAGAAAGTATCTCTGCAAGGAATACAAGGCTTTCTTGGCACACATTGTAGTAGCGGAGAGGGAAAAGAAAGAGAAGGCAATAGAAAAGGTGCTCGTGGTTCGTGATTTTCCTAACGTCTTTCCTGATGATTTACCTGGTCTGCCTCCGTCTCGTGATATCTATTTTTGAATCGACCTCATTCCTGGAGCAAATCCTGTCGCTAAAGCGCCTTATCATCTCGCTCCATCCGAAATGCGCGAACTCTCCAGTCAACTCTAGGAATTGCTTGATAAAGGCTTCATTCGCCCTAGCACATCTCCTTGGGGAGCACCAGTCCTTTTCGTCAAAAAGAAGGACGGATCGTTCCGAACGTGCATCGATTACAGGGAACTCAATAAGCTGACTATCAAGAATCGCTATCCCTTGCCTCGAATCGATGATTTGTTTGATCAATTGCAAGGTGCTACGTGTTTTTCAAAGATCGATCTACGCTTCGGCTATCACCAGTTATGAATTCAGGAGGAAGATATACCGAAAACCGCTTTTCGCACTCGTTATGGCCATTATGAATTTGCTGTTATGCCCTTTGGTCTAACTAACGCACCCGCGGTTTTTATGGATCTAATGAATCACGTGTGTAAACCCTTTCTCGACCGCTTCGTCATCGTGTTTATCGATGATATCCTGATCCATTCTAAGTCAAAAGTCGAACACGTGCAACATCTCCGTTTGGTTCTTAAACAACTCCAAGGAAATTGCTTCTACGCCAAGTTCTCCAAGTGCAAAAGTCAGAATCAAAATGTAGTCTCCAAAAATGCTGTGCAGACAAAAGCAATCGCCGTCTTCTCACCAGCGTCTACCCATACGGTACTGAAGAGCTCTACACAGATGGCGGTGGAGGAGGGGGAAAGTGAGTGCAAAACAAGCGACACAAATGGAGCCAGTCCTCCTCCATGGCTCTCTGGGTATGCAAGAAAGAAGCAACCTGCTGCTCTAGGGCAAAAAGGCGTGCAGCATAGTCTGGTGGTAAAGGTCGAGAGGGCTGCAAAGGAGAGTGGGTCTGACCCTGGCACTGACACGGCGGCGACTGGGCTTTCTCAAGCTCCTGAATGCGCTGCGTGTGTGCCTCGTGCTGGGCGACAAAAGACATCAAAACATCCTCAATGGAATATCCCATATGGAAACGATGGTAAGGGTCGGTCGGTGTCATGGCAGGTGGTGATGACCAGAGAAACGGCTCACTGGTGGGATCAAAAGGTGCCACATGAAATGGAGAAACAGGGGGAAAAGTAGCAGACGGTGGTCTAGCAGGGATAGATACCGGTACATGTCCAAAAGGGTGAGCCGAAGAACCCTCTCCAGGTCGCGCTGGAGGTGTAAACCGAGGAAATGAAAAGGAGGTATCAATGTGACGGGTATCAGTGATCTGAGGGGAAATAAGTGGGACCTCGTCATCAGCAGGAATCCACCCATGCTGGGCGTGCTCATCTCGTGGGTCCATCTGTGCCTCAAAAAGTGCACGATCAAACTGAACTGGCATAGGGTCAAGGTGGGGTGCAACAAGAGGGTCAACTGGTGCATCAGCAATAAGTGGGGGATCAACATGATCAGCAGCAATGACATGATCGCCCTCCAACAACGGAGCATCCACTGGGTGATCATCAATAGGTGGGTCAGCAATGACAGGCTCAATAATAGGTGCGTCAGCATGAACTGGGTCGTGCTCAAACGCAGGGTCTAGAGCGGCTACCTGCTCAGGGGCCATGGCAGGCTCGGGGTCATCAAAGGCCATCTCAAAATCAAACTCAGGGTCGATGGGATCAACTGGGTCAACTGGGTCGACCGGATCCTCCATAGGCTGATCCATGGGTATAAACTCTATATCCTCATCTGGCTCGAATCCTGGGGGAAAGACAGGATCGGAATCCTCCACATCATCGTGGTCGAAAGCAAAACTAGGAATAGGGGCAACAGAGGATGCCTGGTCGGGATCTGATCCATGTGAGAAGTGCTGCGCACTCTGGGTGTGTGAAGGTGCGGAGGCCACAGACTAGAAAGAGTCTGGGACCGGAGAGTGAGCGGGTGACTCCTCGGCGGGAGCATCTGCGATCATCAAGAGATCACCAGCAGCAAGAAGGGCCTCGCCCTGAACATCCTCCTCTAAGGGCTCATCATCAAACAGATCGACGTCGCCATCATCGTCGGCGTCGAGAAGCAAATCGTAAGCAGGATAAGCAGCTAAGGGTATGGGAGCAGGGATCTCCAGGGATCTCCACTAACGGTAGGTCCCCGGCCAAAGGGCCATCAGCGAGCTCATCAACACCATCAGGTAAAGCAAAGGGCTGAAAGTCGTCCTCGTCCGTGCTAGTAACGTCGGATGTGTGGACCTCGTGCTCTGAAGACTCTAGGTCGTCTGATACTATAGGTCTAGGTCCTGTGGTGTCTGAGTCACCTGTGCCAGAGGTGTCCATGGTGTCTGTAACATAAACACAAATGTGCACAAATAATCAGTCATACAATCAGATAAGCACATTAGTCACCAAGTAAGCAATCAAATAATTCTCCTAGTCCCACTAGCCTCCCAGCCTCCCAGACTGCTCTTCCTAATCCCACTAGCCAATTCTCCTAGTCCCACTAGCCAATTCTCCTAGTCCCACTAGCCAATTCTCCTAGTCCCACTAGTCAACTACCTCGGCCTCCCAGACCGAGCCTCGGCCTCCCAGACCGAGCCTCAGCCTTTCCAGACTGAGCCAATAAATAATAAATAAAGTGTGCTCAACATTTGTTTATAAAAACATTTTGGATCTGGTCTTAAGTGGTATGCAGTGTAAAAATGTTTTCGTGAGAGCCCTAGTGATCATAGTCTAGAGTCGAGAAAGAATCCTTGTTCGCTATGATCAGAGCTCTGATACCAAGCTGTCACACCCTGGCTTTGCGGAAGCGTTGTTAATTTGGTGTGACTTCTTAATACCATAGCTTAACCATAACAAAGCTATATGAAATAAAACCATGCAAGATCATCCATTCGATTAAGTTTTAAAAACCAAATACAATAACATTGTCTTAACGGAAACACATCCTAACGACATAAACATTGTTCAACGAACACAAATATCAACATAACATAATGATAGTTTAAGGGCTGTGACTTGTCCAGGAAAGAGTCACATTCCCTAAACCCGGATGACCTCGTAACTAGTGCAGCGGGAAAACGTGTCATACCGCGCCAGATCCTTTAATTCCCTGAAATACATGTAAGTTGAAAAATCAACAATAATGTTGAGCGAGTTCATGTGTAAGTGAGTAAATAAACCTTTGTAAGTATAAAAATCCTGGTATGTAGCAAATAAGGGAATTGAGATCACCAATGGTTTGCAAGGCCACTGATATGTGTGAAGTGCAAGTAGGGAGACTCAAACCTAGCGGATTTATGCGTTGGGCACAAAGTCACCCCGAGGTCCGTTTCTAGTTTGGCCTGGGGCTGGGCTCGCTACACCCAGATAGATCTACCGCTCCTGTCCCTCGGTCCTACCATGAGGACTAATGGCCTCATGTTGCTCCTACCCACTCACATGATCTAAGTAGTAAACCTCCTTACGCTAACCATACCATGTATAAAGTACTTGTAATCAAAGTAACATGTATTTCACCCCCGTAGTTTAGAAAACTGAAAACAGTTAAGAGAAAAGGGGGACATGAACTCACAGTGGTGCGTCTCTACCAAGTATGTCTCCTGATCAAGCAGCTGTGTGACGACCTACACGTACTAACTCTATTAGACGGACGGCCGTGCCTTAGCTTTAAGGTTTAAGTTTTCGGGAAATAGTTAGACAACTATTTCGTGTTTACATTCTGTATACTTGGTAATCATTTTCCTTCCCAAGGATGGGGGATTTAATACATGTGTGTTCGTATAATTTCGAAATATATTATTAAGTCTCACTTAAAATATATTTTATTTCTAATCCCAAATATAAATATTCTTCTCAAAAATATTATATTTTCTATTACATAAGTTTTCCCAAAATAATACCTTGACAAAAATACGCGTTAAGTCATATTTTCTCAAGATGCGTAACTTACGTTTTAACGATCGAGTGGTAATAATAATTACCGGTGTAACTTTATATATTTATCGTAGAGACGTTCGTATTATTTTGGATTCGTTAACATTCGATAGTATTATTTTTACCCAAAAAAATAATACTAGTATTTTCACAAAATAATCATAAACACATATCAAGTGACTTTATGAAAAATATATACTAAATATATATTTACCAAGTTTTATTTTGTGAAATCCCACCTCCGATGTTTTGTAAATAAAGTTGTGGCGAAATCTATAATTTGAAAACAAGTCGAAAAGTATTTCTAACACTTATAGTGAAAATATTTCTAAGTGTTAGGTTTTTGGAAAAATTTCGCCAGAGTTTCCTCTGTAACTGGAGGTGACCACGCTTTCAAGCGTATCATTTTCTTTTATAAATCAAATCAACCATTTTTCTTATTTAACCAAAACAATATACAACACATCAAAGTAGTTAATAAACATGTAATTCGCAAGAATCTCATGAACTTGTAGTTTTTCCAACATTATGATGTAAATCCCAATACTTTTAGTGGATCTTTATATAAAGCAATCCGATTTCGTAAAAACCTCGTTTTTAGGGAAATTCCGTCTTTACAACTTCTCGTCATCTTTTTCAAAAATAGTTATTTTGTCTAAAGTGTGTGCTACACAAGTGTTTACACACTTGTGTGTTCTAAAAATCATTCGTGTTAGTGTAAGATCCGTCTTTAGAAAACATGATTTCTTTGATACTTGGTTCTTTGAAAATACCGCTTGTAGATCCGTAGATCTACTAGTTTTAAACACTATTTCACAAGCTAAATCGCTTTTACACAAGTTCATGATTCGTGTGTGGTAGAGTTTCATCCTTTAACCCTTGTTACTTCCAAAACAACCTTTTGTCATGATCCATGATCATGACCAACCCGGGTTAAATGATGATCCGAGCTACCACAACATAGATCGGGTCCAAATAATCTCACAAATCAATTACTACAAGATTTACACAACATACAAGCTTTTAACCATCATCACAAGCATTTTTAGTAAACTCTTGTGTGTCATTTTGTAAGATTACGAGTTTTAACCGTTACAAATCATATTAACCACTTCAAAATAGTTCGAGAGGGTGATTATAGCAACTTACTACTAGCTCGAGGCTAGGGAAGAATCTAAGCGCAAAATGAGTGGATAAAAGCAATAGAGTGAGGTCCTTCGCCTTCCGAATGCACCAAGCCTTCTTATACGGGATCCTTGACACTTGAATGGTCTTGAGATGAGGTGATCAAAACCGAAAAATATGATGGATGTAGAGGGGGTGTTCGGCCGAAGCCTTTGAGAGAGAGAGAGAGGGAGTGTTTTGAGTGGTGAGATGTGATGAATGTTATGGAGTGTTAAACCTTGATCTTATAGGCAATTATCACCACCATTATCCAAGGGTTCTTGTGCTTTCTTGATATGGGACAAGAGAAAATAAAATAATCAAGTTTAGGACAAAAGATGTCCTCATGGGGACGGTTTGGTTAGAGTGGGGGGGGGGGTCCCTAGTTCATTTCCAACCAATTAGTTAGATAATAGTTAGGTTAATCTAGGTTAGTTAAGTGATTAACCCGGTTAGTAGTGTGTTGTGCTTTATTGCGGGTGTTAGGGTATTCAGGGACCCTAACTGGCTCAGAAAAAGATAAGTAATGTTATTAACAATATTTTCATGTTCCGGGTATAGTCCGGTTGTTCGGTTGGATAGTAATCCGTTAAAGCGTTAAACAAGCTTTAAAGTGTCGTTAATACCCTTTTTAGTGACACAACTTATTCCTCCAAAGTGTCGGGAATATTCTCCTCATGTTTTGGCACTTTATTAGGTAGCTTAATGCTGAATTATTATGTAAAGTGTTGAATTTTTGTGCTTAGAGCACGTTTTAGGCACATCCAGTCATTGTAACTTATTCCTAGAGACGCAGTTCTACAACCCTTGTATCCCTACACTCACCACTAGTGTAGTAAAATATTTCTGGCTCATACAGGCCTTAGAGGCAGTGTCTGCCTGATGCTGGCTTTATCAGCATGTTCAATAGGTTATCCGTTTATAGTGCTACTGTGCTTTTTGTGCATCATGTTTGTCACTAAGGTTCAGCATGTAAATAATGTAGTGACGGTAAGTAAAGTATGATGCAGGTATATGCATGTATCAGAAATCAAGTAGCAGTTCATCAGTAATTTCAAACAAGCACAGTAATTAAGCAGTAATTAATTATTAATTAAGTCGTACGGATACCTGGTTTAGTGAGGGTTGTCACATTCTCCCCCCGTTAGAAAAATTTCGTCCCGAAATTTTAAGTTCTGCTTGTAGATGCAGGGTTCTTAGGAAATAAGTGGGGGTATTTCTCTTTCATCCGGTCCTCACGCTCCCAGGTGTATTCAGGACCATGTCTGGCATTCCAACGAACTTTGACGAGCTTGACACTGCTCCGGCGGGTCTTGTTTACTTTCCAATCCGTAACCTCAACCGGTTCTTCAACGAAATGGAGCGTGTCGTCAACATGAATCTCGTCGATGGGGATGGCAATGGTATCTTGAGTTGGACTTTTCTTCAGGTTGGATACATGAAATGCATCGTGAACTGAATGGAGTTCAGCAGGTAAGTCCAGCTTGTATGCTACTAGCCCTATTCTTTCCAAAATTCTGAAAGGGCCAATGTAGCGCGGATTCAACTTCCCACGCTTTCCGAAACGTGCCACACCCTTCCAGGGTGAAACTTTCAATAAAACCATATCTCCAACTTGGAATTCCAAGTGTTTCCGGTTTGGATCTGCATAGGCTTTCTGTCTTTCACGAGCTGCTTCGATGCGTTTTCGGATCTGCGCAATCTTGTCTGTCGTCTCTTGGACGATTTCAGGACCAACCAGCTGTCTATCACCTGCGTCAGCCCAACATAGGGGTGATCGACACTTGCGTCCGTAAAGAGCTTCGAATGGCGCGGCACCAATACTGGTGTGGTAGTTGTTGTTGTATGAAAATTCGACCAAAGGCAAATGCTTATCCCAGTTACCGCCCAAATCCATTACACATGCTCTCAGCATATCTTCTAAAGTCTGTATCGTCCGCTCGCTTTGCCCGTCGGTCTGCGGGTGAAATGCGGTGCTCATATTCAATTGCGAGCCAAAAGCTTCTTGGAAGGATTGCCAAATCCTTGATATGAACCTTCCGTCTCTATCGGAAATGATTGAGAGAGGTACTCCATGGCGCGTAACGATCTCTCTCATGTAAATTTCGGCCAACTTGCTCGTATTATCCTTCTCTCTGATAGGTAAGAAGTGTGCTGACTTTGTTAGGCGGTCAACTATCACCCAGATAGTGTCATGACCTCTTGGCGTTCTTGGCAACTTTGTAATAAAATCCATTGAGATTTGTTCCCATTTCCACTTGGGAATCTCGGGTTGTTGCAGAAGTCCTGAAGGCTTCTGATATTCGGCTTTAACCTTAGCGCATGTTAAACATTTGCTCACATAAACAGCAACATCGCCTTTCATCCTAGGCCACCAATAGTAATCCTTGAGATCCTGGTACATCTTATCCGCTCCAGGGTGGATAGAGTACCGCGACTTGTGAGCTTCATCGAAAATAACCTTCCTTAAACCTCCAAACAAAGGAACCCAAACCCTTTTCTCAAAACATAACGTTCCTTCCTCGTTTGGTACCAGTAGCTTCTCCATCCCACGGAGATATTCTTCTTCAAGGTTTCCTTCCTTGAGAGCTTCTTTCTGCGCGGCACGAATGCGCAAGGAAAAATCGGTTCGGATAATCATTTCTAAAGCCCTAACCCTTATGGGCTTGATCATCTCCTTTCGACTTAGGGCATCGGCGACCACATTCGCCTTCCCTGGATGATACTTTATCTCGCAGTCATAATCGTTCAGCAACTCAACCCAACGTCTTTGCCTCATATTCAGCTCCTTCTGGTTGAATATGTGTTGTAGGCTCTTGTGATCTGTAAAAATTGTACACTTTGTACCATAAAGGTAGTGTCTCCAGATCTTTAATGCAAATACCACTGCGCCAAGTTCCAAATCATGTGTGGTATAGTTCTTTTCGTGCACTTTCAATTGACGTGATGCGTAAGCAATAACCTTTTGGCGTTGCATCAACACGCAACCCAATCCTTAACGCGAAGCGTCACAGTATACCACGAAATCATCTGTTCCTTCTGGTAGTGCTAAGATTGGCGCATTGCAGAGCTTATCCTTCAATATCTGGAACGCTTCTTCCTGTTTGATTCCCCAATCAAACTTCTTATCTTTCTGGGTGAGGAGCGTCAATGGTTGAGCAATCTTCGAAAATTCCTCAATGAACCTTCGATAGTAGCCCGCCAAACCCAAGAATTGTCGAATCTCGGTCGGCGTCTTTGGCGTTTCCCAATTCTTAATCGCTTCGATCTTGGTGGGATCCACATGGATTCCATCTCCATTTACCACATGTCCAAGAAATTGGACTTCACGTAGCCAAAATTCACACTTAGAGAATTTGGCATACAGACACTTTCTTCAGTAGCTCCAAAATAGCTCTTAGGTGTTGCTCATGCTCAGCCTTCGTCTTTGAATAAATCAAGATATCGTCGATGAACACTATCACGAACTTATCCAAGTACGGCTTGCAAACTCTATTCATCAAATCCATGAACACTGCAGGTGCGTTTGTTAACCCAAACGGCATAACTAGGAACTCGTAGTGCCCATAACGAGTTCTGAAGGCTGTCTTTGGGATACTCTCCTCTTGTATCCTTAACTGATGGTATCCAGATCGAAGATCGATCTTTGAGTAAAAGCTTGAGCCTTGCAGTTGGTCAAACAGATCATCAATCCTTGGCAGAGGGTATATATTCTTGATCGTCAGCTTGTTCAACTCCCGGTAGTCTATGCACATTCGAAAACTACCGTCCTTCTTCTTGACAAACAAAACTGGAGCTCCCCAAGGCGAGAAGCTTGGTCGGATAAATCCCTTGTCTAACAACTCTTGAAGTTGTGTCGACAGTTCCTGCATCTCAGACGGAGCAAGTCTATAAGGTGCCTTAGCCACAGGTGCGGCGCCTGGAACTAAGTCAATGCCGAACTCTACTTGTCTCTGAGGTGGCAGTCCAGGTAAGTCCTCTGGGAAGACTTCTGGATATTCCCTCACGATAGGGACGTCTTCTATTCTCGGCTCAGCAGCCTTCTTATCCACAATGTGTGCCAGGAAGGCAACACATCCCTTCTGCAAACACTTTCGCGCTTTCAGGCAGCTGATAATTCTTAACGGCGTATCACGCTTCTCCCCGTGAACCACGATTGTTTCGCCATCTTCGGTTGGGATACGAATGACCTTTTCGTGACAAACTATTTCAGCCTTGTTGCCTGATAACCAATCCATTCCTACCAACACGTCGAAGCTTCCCAACTGGACTGGTAGTAGATCCAAAGCAAACTCACGCTCTCCCAATTCGATCACACAACCTCTGATCACTTCATTGGCTTCTACTAACTTCCCATTAGCCAATTCAATTGAGTAGGGAATATCTAACTTATTAGCGGCTAAACCAAGCATATTCTTAAACTCTAACGACACGAAGCTATAATCGGCGCCAGTATCAAATAAAACGGATGCATAGCGTTGGTTTACAGGGAACGTACCAGTAACGACATTGGGATCCTGGCGCGCTTCCCTCGCTTCGATGTGGAACACTCTTCCACGGGCTTGGTTCAACTCTGGGCAGTTCCTTTTAAAATGCCCAAGATCACCACAGTTAAAGCATCCGGGTCTCTGCCCGTTTCCACCAGCTTGATTATTCCTTTGGTTATGATTCACGGCGCCCGCTTGATTAGCATTGTTGCCTCGATTCCCATTACATCCATTGTTTCCTTGTGGGCGATTTTCATTCCCACCCCGGTTGTTATTTCTGTTTCCGAATCCTCCCTGGCCTCCCTGGCCAGCAGTGGCCCAACAAGTGTCCTTCAAGTGGCCCGGCTTTCCACATGCTTCGCATACTTTCACACTACAATGGCCAGAATGGTGGCGTTGGCAGGTATTACACTTGGGCTGGGTGCCCATATATCCTTTTCCTTTCTTTCCACTACCAGCTGTAACCTGAGCTGGCGTGCCTGATCCTCCTTTCTTAACCACCACACTGGTGCCCTGCTTGGAGTTCGAGAACTTCCGTTTGTTACCTCCTGATGACTCGACGTGAGTCTCTTTCTTCTTAGGCTCAGCATCATCGAACTTATTCAGGCGAATAGCCTCCTCTGTGAGAGCCACGCTCAGATCAATTGCCTCAGTAATTGTCGCAGGCTTGGATGAGGTCACCATGCTTATGATTTGAGGAGGTAATCCCCAAATGAAACGTTCAATCCGCTTGAACTCCGGAGTGACCATGTAGGGTACCACATGCGATAAGTCATGGAACCTCTAAACGTATTCTGCGATCTTTAGACCTTCCATTTTCAAATGCCAGAACTCAGTTTCCAATCTTTGGATTTCCGCGCGAGAGCAGTACTTTTTGCGCATAAGTTCCTTCAGTTCGGTCCAGGTTAGCGCGTAGGCAGGAGCTTCACCAAGTGTCTGTACTTGCAAATTCCACCAAGAGAGGGCTCCATCCAAGAATAGCCCCGAGATATAGGTGACTTGCTAATCTAGTGCGCATTTGCTCATGTGGAGAACAGATTCAGTTTTCTCAGCCCAACGAACAAAGGCGACAGCACCTCCTGTGCCATCAAAGTTGACCGGTTTGCAGTCTAGAAACTGCTTGTAGGTGCACCCTGCACACACATTGTAACATGTGAACGACATTAGCATCTTTGCTATAGATATCTAATTAGGTCATGGTATGTCTAAATGACTTAGTATTACCATGAGGCGGGTTGTTGTTGTTGCCAGTGTTGCCAGAGTTGCTTCCACTAGTCCCTCCTTGCGAGGCGGCGTATTGTGCGATGGCAGCAGCGATGATTTGCTGGAGTTCTGCCTCATTGGTAGGCATCGGCGTTTGACGTCTCGGCGGCATCTTCTAAAAGATGGGTTTACGTCGGTCAGGCCATAGTAAAGATCCCATGTTATAATGCATACGCTTTATTATGATAGTAATAGTACATAACATCTCATGTTATAATCATATCAATCACACAACATCCCATGTCACAAACATCAATCACACAACATCCCATGTCATAGAATATAAATAACCAAATCAAGCATCAAATATGATGAGAATACTGCGATTGCCATATATTGAGACCACATAGTAAGCGTACAAGTACATCACAATGTCCTACATCATCATCGACTAAGGGCTACATCACCCTAGTCCAAAAACTATATCAAATCAGTGTCAATACATCCCATATACATGATCAACAAAAGTCAGAATCAAAATGTAGTCTCCAAAAATGCTGTGCAGACAAAAGCAATCGCCGTCTTCTCACCAGCGTCTACCCATACGGTACTGAAGAGCTCTACACGGATGGCGGTGGAGGAGGGGGAAAGTGAGTGTAAAACAAGCGACGCAAATGGAGCCAGTCCTCCTCCATGGCTCTCTGGGTACGCAAGAAAGAAGCAACCTGCTGCTCTAGGGCAAAAAGGCGTGCATCATAGTCTGGTGGTAAAGGTCGAGAGGGCTGCAAAGGAGAGTGGGTCTGACCCTGGCACTGACACGGCGGCGACTGGGCTCTCTCAAGCTCCTAAATGCGCTGCGTGTGTGCCTCATGCTGGGCGACAAAAGACATCAAAACATCCTCAATGGAATATCCCATATGGAAACGATGGTAAGGGTCGGTCGGTGTCATGGCAGGTGGTGATGACCAGAGAAACGGCTCACTGGTGGGATCAAAAGGTGCCACATGAAATGGAGAAACAGGGGGAAAAGTAGCAGACGGTGGTATAGCAGGGATAGATACCGGTACATGTCCAAAAGGGTGAGCCGAAGAACCCTCTCCAGGTCGCGCTGGAGGTGTAAACCGAGGAAATGAAAAGGAGGTATCAATGTGACGGGTATCAATGATCTGAGGGGAAATAAGTGGGACCTCGTCATCAGCAGGAATCCACCCATGCTGGGCGTGCTCATCTCGTGGGTCCATCTGTGCCTCAAAAAGTGCACGATCAAACTGAACTGGCATAGGGTCAAGGTGGGGTGCAACAAGAGGGTCAACTGGTGCATCAGCAATAAGTGGGGGATCAACATGATCAGTAGCAATGACATGATCGCCCTCCAACAACGGAGCATCCACAGGGTGATCATCAATAGGTGGGTCAGCAATGACAGGCTCAATAATAGGTGCGTCAGCATGAACTGGGTCGTGCTCAAACGCAGGGTCTAGAGCGGCTACCTGCTCAGGGGCCATGGCAGGCTCAGGGTCATCAAAGGCCATCTCAAAATCAAACTCAGGGTCGATGGGATCAACTGGGTCAACTGGGTTGACCGGATCCTCCATAGGCTGATCCATGGGTATAAACTCTATATCCTCATCTGGCTCGAATCCTGGGGGAAAGACAGGATCGGAATCCTCCACATCATCGTGGTCGAAAGCAAAACTAGGAATAGGGGCAACAGAGGATGCCTGGTCGGGATCTGATCCATGTGAGAAGTGCTGCGCACTCTGGGTGTGTGAAGGTGCGGAGGCCACAGACTCGAAAGAGTCTGGGACCGGAGAGTGAGCGGGTGACTCCTCGGCGGGAGCATCTGCGATCATCAAGAGATCACCAGCAGCAAGAAGGGCCTCGCCTGAACATCCTCCTCTAAGGGCTCATCATCAAACAGATCGACGTCGCCATCATCGTCGGCGTCGAGAAGCAAATCGTAAGCAGGATAAGCAGCTAAGGGTATGGGAGCAGGGATCTCCACTAACGGTAGGTCCCCGGCCAAAAGGCCATCAGCGAGCTCATCAGCACCATCAGGTAAAGAAAAGGGCTGAAAGTCGTCCTCGTCCGTGCTAGTAACGTCGGATGTGTGGACCTCGTGCTCTGAAGACTCTAGGTCGTCTGATACTATAGGTCTAGGTCTTGTGGTGTCTGAGTCACCTGTGCCAGAGGTGTCCATGGTGTCTGTAACATAAACACAAATGTGCACAAATAATCAGTTATACAATCAGATAAGCACATTAGTCACCAAGTAAGCAATCAAATAATTCTCCTAGTCCCACTAGCCTCCCAGCCTCCCAGACTGCTCTTCCTAATCCCACTAGCCAATTCTCCTAGTCCCACTAGCCAATTCTCCTAGTCCCACTAGCCAATTCTCCTAGTCCCACTAGCCAACTACCTCGGCCTCCCAGACCGAGCCTCGGCCTCCCAGACCGAGCCTCAGCCTTTCCAGACTGAGCCTATAAATAATAAATAAAGTGTGCTCAACATTTGTTTATAAAAACGTTTTGGATCTGGTCTTAAGTGGTATGCAGTGTAAAAATGTTTTCGTGAGAGCCCTAGTGATCATAGTCTAGACTCGAGAAGGAATCCTAGTTCGCTATGATCAGAGCTCTGATACCAAGCTGTCACACCCTGGCTTTGCGGAAGCGTGGTTAATTTGGTGTGACTTCTTAATACCATAGCTTAACCATAACAAAGCTATATGAAATAAAACCATGCAAGATCATCCATTCGATTAAGTTTTAAAAACCAAATACAATAACATTGTCTTAACGGAAACACATCCTAACGACATAAACATTGTTCAACGAACACAAATATCAACATAACATAATGATAGTTTAAGGGCTGTGACTTGTCCAGGAAAGAGTCACATTCCCTAAACCCGGATGACCTCGTAACTAGTGCAGCGGGAAAACGTGTCATACCGCGCCAGATCCTTTAATTCCCTGAAATACATGTAAGTTGAAAAATCAACAATAATGTTGAGCGAGTTCATGTGTAAGTGAGTAAATAAACCTTTGTAAGTATAAAAATCCTGGTATGTAGCAAATAAGGAAATTGAGATCACCAATGGTTTGCAAGGCCACTGATATGTGTGAAGTGCAAGTAGGGAGACTCAAACCTAGCGGATTTATGCGTTGGGCACAAAGTCACCCCGAGGTCTGTTTCTAGTTTGGCCTGGGGCTGGGCTCGCTACACCCAGATAGATCTACCGCTCCTGTCCCTCGGTCCTACCATGAGGACTAATGGCCTCATGTTGCTCCTACCCACTCACATGATCTAAGTAGTAAACCTCCTTACGCTAACCATACCATGTATAAAGTACTTGTAATCAAAGTAACATGTATTTCACCCCCGTAGTTTAGAAAACTGAAAACAGTTAAGAGAAAAGGGGGACATGAACTCACAGTGGTGCGTCTCTACCAAGTATGTCTCCTGATCAAGCAGCTGTGTGACGACCTACACGTACTAACTCTATTAGACGGACGGCCGTGCCTTAGCTTTAAGGTTTAAGTTTTCGGGAAATAGTTAGACAACTATTTCGTGTTTACATTCTGTATACTTGGTAATCATTTTCCTTCCCAAGGATGGGGGATTTAATACATGTGTGTTCGTATAATTTCGAAATATATTATTAAGTCTCACTTAAAATATATTTTATTTCTAATCCCAAATATAAATATTCTTCTCAAAAATATTATATTTTCTATTACATAAGTTTTCCCAAAATAATACCTTGACAAAAATACGCGTTAAGTCATATTTTCTCAAGATGCGTAACTTACGTTTTAACGATCGAGTGGTAATAATAATTACCGGTGTAACTTTATATATTTATCGTAGAGACGTTCGTATTATTTTGGATTCGTTAACATTCGATAGTATTATTTTTACCCAAAAAAATAATACTAGTATTTTCACAAAATAATCATAAACACATATCAAGTGACTTTATGAAAAATATATACTAAATATATATTTACCAAGTTTTATTTTGTGAAATCCCACCTCCGATGTTTTGTAAATAAAGTCGTGGCGAAATCTATAATTTGAAAACAAGTCGAAAAGTATTTCTAACACTTATAGTGAAAATATTTCTAAGTGTTAGGTTTTTGGAAAAATTTCGCCAGAGTTTCCTCTGTAACTGGAGGTGACCACGCTTTCAAGCGTATCATTTTCTTTTATAAATCAAATCAACCATTTTTCTTATTTAACCAAAACAATATACAACACATCAAAGTAGTTAATAAACATGTAATTCGCAAGAATCTCATGAACTTGTAGTTTTTCCAACATTATGATGTAAATCCCAATACTTTTAGTGGATCTTTATATAAAGCAATCCGATTTCGTAAAAACCTCGTTTTTAGGGAAATTCCGTCTTTACAACTTCTCGTCATCTTTTTCAAAAATAGTTATTTTGTCTAAAGTGTGTGCTACACAAGTGTTTACACACTTGTGTGTTCTAAAAATCATTCGTGTTAGTGTAAGATCCGTCTTTAGAAAACATGATTTCTTTGATACTTGGTTCTTTGAAAATACCGCTTGTAGATCCGTAGATCTACTAGTTTTAAACACTATTTCACAAGCTAAATCGCTTTTACACAAGTTCATGATTCGTGTGTGGTAGAGTTTCATCCTTTAACCCTTGTTACTTCCAAAACAACCTTTTGTCATGATCCATGATCATGACCAACCCGGGTTAAATGATGATCCGAGCTACCACAACATAGATCGGGTCCAAATAATCTCACAAATCAATTACTACAAGATTTACACAACATACAAGCTTTTAACCATCATCACAAGCATTTTTAGTAAACTCTTGTGTGTCATTTTGTAAGATTACGAGTTTTAACCGTTACAAATCATATTAACCACTTCAAAATAGTTCGAGAGGGTGATTATAGCAACTTACTACTAGCTCGAGGCTAGGGAAGAATCTAAGCGCAAAATGAGTGGATAAAAGCAATAGAGTGAGGTCCTTCGCCTTCCGAATGCACCAAGCCTTCTTATACGGGATCCTTGACACTTGAATGGTCTTGAGATGAGGTGATCAAAATCGAAAAATATGATGGATGTAGAGGGGGTGTTCGGCCGAAGCCTTTGAGAGAGAGAGAGAGGGAGTGTTTTGAGTGGTGAGATGTGATGAATGTTATGGAGTGTTAAACCTTGATCTTATAGGCAATTATCACCACCATTATCCAAGGGTTCTTGTGCTTTCTTGATATGGGACAAGAGAAAATAAAATAATCAAGTTTAGGACAAAAGATGTCCTCATGGGGACGGTTTGGTTAGAGTGGGGGGGGGGGGGTCCCTAGTTCATTTCCAACCAATTAGTTAGATAATAGTTAGGTTAATCTAGGTTAGTTAAGTGATTAACCCGGTTAGTAGTGTGTTGTGCTTTATTGCGGGTGTTAGGGTATTCAGGGACCCTAACTGGCTCAGAAAAAGATAAGTAATGTTATTAACAATATTTTCATGTTCCGGGTATAGTCCGGTTGTTCGGTTGGATAGTAATCCGTTAAAGCGTTAAACAAGCTTTAAAGTGTCGTTAATACCCTTTTTAGTGACACAACTTATTCCTCCAAAGTGTCGGGAATATTCTCCTCATGTTTTGGCACTTTATTAGGTAGCTTAATGCTGAATTATTATGTAAAGTGTTGAATTTTTGTGCTTAGAGCACGTTTTAGGCACATCCAGTCATTGTAACTTATTCCTAGAGACGCAGTTCTACAACCCTTGTATCCCTACACTCACCACTAGTGTAGTAAAATATTTCTGGCTCATACAGGCCTTAGAGGCAGTGTCTGCCTGATGCTGGCTTTATCAGCATGTTCAATAGGTTATCCGTTTATAGTGCTACTGTGCTTTTTGTGCATCATGTTTGTCACTAAGGTTCAGCATGTAAATAATGTAGTGACGGTAAGTAAAGTATGATGCAGGTATATGCATGTATCAGAAATCAAGTAGCAGTTCATCAGTAATTTCAAACAAGCACAGTAATTAAGCAGTAATTAATTATTAATTAAGTCGTACGGATACCTGGTTTAGTGAGGGTTGTCACATTCTCCCCCCGTTAGAAAAATTTCGTCCCGAAATTTTAAGTTCTGCTTGTAGATGCAGGGTTCTTAGGAAATAAGTGGGGGTATTTCTCTTTCATCCGGTCCTCACGCTCCCAGGTGTATTCAGGACCATGTCTGGCATTCCAACGAACTTTGACGAGCTTGACACTGCTCCGGCGGGTCTTGTTTACTTTCCAATCCGTAACCTCAACCGGTTCTTCAACGAAATGGAGCGTGTCGTCAACATGAATCTCGTCGATGGGGATGGCAATGGTATCTTGAGTTGGACTTTTCTTCAGGTTGGATACATGAAATGCATCGTGAACTGAATGGAGTTCAGCAGGTAAGTCCAGCTTGTATGCTACTAGCCCTATTCTTTCCAAAATTCTGAAAGGGCCAATGTAGCGCGGATTCAACTTCCCACGCTTTCCGAAACGTGCCACACCCTTCCAGGGTGAAACTTTCAATAAAACCATATCTCCAACTTGGAATTCCAAGTGTTTCCGGTTTGGATCTGCATAGGCTTTCTGTCTTTCACGAGCTGCTTCGATGCGTTTTCGGATCTGCGCAATCTTGTCTGTCGTCTCTTGGACGATTTCAGGACCAACCAGCTGTCTATCACCTGCGTCAGCCCAACATAGGGGTGATCGACACTTGCGTCCGTAAAGAGCTTCGAATGGCGCGGCACCAATACTGGTGTGGTAGTTGTTGTTGTATGAAAATTCGACCAAAGGCAAATGCTTATCCCAGTTACCGCCCAAATCCATTACACATGCTCTCAGCATATCTTCTAAAGTCTGTATCGTCCGCTCGCTTTGCCCGTCGGTCTGCGGGTGAAATGCGGTGCTCATATTCAATTGCGAGCCAAAAGCTTCTTGGAAGGATTGCCAAATCCTTGATATGAACCTTCCGTCTCTATCGGAAATGATTGAGAGAGGTACTCCATGGCGCGTAACGATCTCTCTCATGTAAATTTCGGCCAACTTGCTCGTATTATCCTTCTCTCTGATAGGTAAGAAGTGTGCTGACTTTGTTAGGCGGTCAACTATCACCCAGATAGTGTCATGACCTCTTGGCGTTCTTGGCAACTTTGTAATAAAATCCATTGAGATTTGTTCCCATTTCCACTTGGGAATCTCGGGTTGTTGCAGAAGTCCTGAAGGCTTCTGATATTCGGCTTTAACCTTAGCGCATGTTAAACATTTGCTCACATAAACAGCAACATCGCCTTTCATCCTAGGCCACCAATAGTAATCCTTGAGATCCTGGTACATCTTATCCGCTCCAGGGTGGATAGAGTACCGCGACTTGTGAGCTTCATCGAAAATAACCTTCCTTAAACCTCCAAACAAAGGAACCCAAACCCTTTTCTCAAAACATAACGTTCCTTCCTCGTTTGGTACCAGTAGCTTCTCCATCCCACGGAGATATTCTTCTTCAAGGTTTCCTTCCTTGAGAGCTTCTTTCTGCGCGGCACGAATGCGCAAGGAAAAATCGGTTCGGATAATCATTTCTAAAGCCCTAACCCTTATGGGCTTGATCATCTCCTTTCGACTTAGGGCATCGGCGACCACATTCGCCTTCCCTGGATGATACTTTATCTCGCAGTCATAATCGTTCAGCAACTCAACCCAACGTCTTTGCCTCATATTCAGCTCCTTCTGGTTGAATATGTGTTGTAGGCTCTTGTGATCTGTAAAAATTGTACACTTTGTACCATAAAGGTAGTGTCTCCAGATCTTTAATGCAAATACCACTGCGCCAAGTTCCAAATCATGTGTGGTATAGTTCTTTTCGTGCACTTTCAATTGACGTGATGCGTAAGCAATAACCTTTTGGCGTTGCATCAACACGCAACCCAATCCTTAACGCGAAGCGTCACAGTATACCACGAAATCATCTGTTCCTTCTGGTAGTGCTAAGATTGGCGCATTGCAGAGCTTATCCTTCAATATCTGGAACGCTTCTTCCTGTTTGATTCCCCAATCAAACTTCTTATCTTTCTGGGTGAGGAGCGTCAATGGTTGAGCAATCTTCGAAAATTCCTCAATGAACCTTCGATAGTAGCCCGCCAAACCCAAGAATTGTCGAATCTCGGTCGGCGTCTTTGGCGTTTCCCAATTCTTAATCGCTTCGATCTTGGTGGGATCCACATGGATTCCATCTCCATTTACCACATGTCCAAGAAATTGGACTTCACGTAGCCAAAATTCACACTTAGAGAATTTGGCATACAGACACTTTCTTCAGTAGCTCCAAAATAGCTCTTAGGTGTTGCTCATGCTCAGCCTTCGTCTTTGAATAAATCAAGATATCGTCGATGAACACTATCACGAACTTATCCAAGTACGGCTTGCAAACTCTATTCATCAAATCCATGAACACTGCAGGTGCGTTTGTTAACCCAAACGGCATAACTAGGAACTCGTAGTGCCCATAACGAGTTCTGAAGGCTGTCTTTGGGATACTCTCCTCTTGTATCCTTAACTGATGGTATCCAGATCGAAGATCGATCTTTGAGTAAAAGCTTGAGCCTTGCAGTTGGTCAAACAGATCATCAATCCTTGGCAGAGGGTATATATTCTTGATCGTCAGCTTGTTCAACTCCCGGTAGTCTATGCACATTCGAAAACTACCGTCCTTCTTCTTGACAAACAAAACTGGAGCTCCCCAAGGCGAGAAGCTTGGTCGGATAAATCCCTTGTCTAACAACTCTTGAAGTTGTGTCGACAGTTCCTGCATCTCAGACGGAGCAAGTCTATAAGGTGCCTTAGCCACAGGTGCGGCGCCTGGAACTAAGTCAATGCCGAACTCTACTTGTCTCTGAGGTGGCAGTCCAGGTAAGTCCTCTGGGAAGACTTCTGGATATTCCCTCACGATAGGGACGTCTTCTATTCTCGGCTCAGCAGCCTTCTTATCCACAATGTGTGCCAGGAAGGCAACACATCCCTTCTGCAAACACTTTCGCGCTTTCAGGCAGCTGATAATTCTTAACGGCGTATCACGCTTCTCCCCGTGAACCACGATTGTTTCGCCATCTTCGGTTGGGATACGAATGACCTTTTCGTGACAAACTATTTCAGCCTTGTTGCCTGATAACCAATCCATTCCTACCAACACGTCGAAGCTTCCCAACTGGACTGGTAGTAGATCCAAAGCAAACTCACGCTCTCCCAATTCGATCACACAACCTCTGATCACTTCATTGGCTTCTACTAACTTCCCATTAGCCAATTCAATTGAGTAGGGAATATCTAACTTATTAGCGGCTAAACCAAGCATATTCTTAAACTCTAACGACACGAAGCTATAATCGGCGCCAGTATCAAATAAAACGGATGCATAGCGTTGGTTTACAGGGAACGTACCAGTAACGACATTGGGATCCTGGCGCGCTTCCCTCGCTTCGATGTGGAACACTCTTCCACGGGCTTGGTTCAACTCTGGGCAGTTCCTTTTAAAATGCCCAAGATCACCACAGTTAAAGCATCCGGGTCTCTGCCCGTTTCCACCAGCTTGATTATTCCTTTGGTTATGATTCACGGCGCCCGCTTGATTAGCATTGTTGCCTCGATTCCCATTACATCCATTGTTTCCTTGTGGGCGATTTTCATTCCCACCCCGGTTGTTATTTCTGTTTCCGAATCCTCCCTGGCCTCCCTGGCCAGCAGTGGCCCAACAAGTGTCCTTCAAGTGGCCCGGCTTTCCACATGCTTCGCATACTTTCACACTACAATGGCCAGAATGGTGGCGTTGGCAGGTATTACACTTGGGCTGGGTGCCCATATATCCTTTTCCTTTCTTTCCACTACCAGCTGTAACCTGAGCTGGCGTGCCTGATCCTCCTTTCTTAACCACCACACTGGCGCCCTGCTTGGAGTTCGAGAACTTCCGTTTGTTACCTCCTGATGACTCGACGTGAGTCTCTTTCTTCTTAGGCTCAGCATCATCGAACTTATTCAGGCGAATAGCCTCCTCTGTGAGAGCCACGCTCAGATCAATTGCCTCAGTAATTGTCGCAGGCTTGGATGAGGTCACCATGCTTATGATTTGAGGAGGTAATCCCCAAATGAAACGTTCAATCCGCTTGAACTCCGGAGTGACCATGTAGGGTACCACATGCGATAAGTCATGGAACCTCTAAACGTATTCTGCGATCTTTAGACCTTCCATTTTCAAATGCCAGAACTCAGTTTCCAATCTTTGGATTTCCGCGCGAGAGCAGTACTTTTTGCGCATAAGTTCCTTCAGTTCGGTCCAGGTTAGCGCGTAGGCAGGAGCTTCACCAAGTGTCTGTACTTGCAAATTCCACCAAGAGAGGGCTCCATCCAAGAATAGCCCCGAGATATAGGTGACTTGCTAATCTAGTGCGCATTTGCTCATGTGGAGAACAGATTCAGTTTTCTCAGCCCAACGAACAAAGGCGACAGCACCTCCTGTGCCATCAAAGTTGACCGGTTTGCAGTCTAGAAACTGCTTGTAGGTGCACCCTGCACACACATTGTAACATGTGAACGACATTAGCATCTTTGCTATAGATATCTAATTAGGTCATGGTATGTCTAAATGACTTAGTATTACCATGAGGCGGGTTGTTGTTGTTGCCAGTGTTGCCAGAGTTGCTTCCACTAGTCCCTCCTTGCGAGGCGGCGTATTGTGCGATGGCAGCAGCGATGATTTGCTGGAGTTCTGCCTCATTGGTAGGCATCGGCGTTTGACGTCTCGGCGGCATCTTCTAAAAGATGGGTTTACGTCGGTCAGGCCATAGTAAAGATCCCATGTTATAATGCATACGCTTTATTATGATAGTAATAGTACATAACATCTCATGTTATAATCATATCAATCACACAACATCCCATGTCACAAACATCAATCACACAACATCCCATGTCATAGAATATAAATAACCAAATCAAGCATCAAATATGATGAGAATACTGCGATTGCCATATATTGAGACCACATAGTAAGCGTACAAGTACATCACAATGTCCTACATCATCATCGACTAAGGGCTACATCACCCTAGTCCAAAAACTATATCAAATCAGTGTCAATACATCCCATATACATGATCAACAAAAGTCAGAATCAAAATGTAGTCTCCAAAAATGCTGTGCAGACAAAAGCAATCGCCGTCTTCTCACCAGCGTCTACCCATACGGTACTGAAGAGCTCTACACGGATGGCGGTGGAGGAGGGGGAAAGTGAGTGTAAAACAAGCGACGCAAATGGAGCCAGTCCTCCTCCATGGCTCTCTGGGTACGCAAGAAAGAAGCAACCTGCTGCTCTAGGGCAAAAAGGCGTGCAGCATAGTCTGGTGGTAAAGGTCGAGAGGGCTGCAAAGGAGAGTGGGTCTGACCCTGGCACTGACACGGCGGCGACTGGGCTCTCTCAAGCTCCTGAATGCGCTGCGTGTGTGCCTCATGCTGGGCGACAAAAGACATCAAAACATCCTCAATGGAATATCCCATATGGAAACGATGGTAAGGGTCGGTCGGTGTCATGGCAGGTGGTGATGACCAGAGAAACGGCTCACTGGTGGGATCAAAAGGTGCCACATGAAATGGAGAAACAGGGGGAAAAGTAGCAGACGGTGGTATAGCAGGGATAGATACCGGTACATGTCCAAAAGGGTGAGCCGAAGAACCCTCTCCAGGTCGCGCTGGAGGTGTAAACCGAGGAAATGAAAAGGAGGTATCAATGTGACGGGTATCAATGATCTGAGGGGAAATAAGTGGGACCTCGTCATCAGCAGGAATCCACCCATGCTGGGCGTGCTCATCTCGTGGGTCCATCTGTGCCTCAAAAAGTGCACGGTCAAACTGAACTGGCATAGGGTCAAGGTGGGGTGCAACAAGAGGGTCAACTGGTGCATCAGCAATAAGTGGGGGATCAACATGATCAGTAGCAATGACATGATCGCCCTCCAACAACGGAGCATCCACAGGGTGATCATCAATAGGTGGGTCAGCAATGACAGGCTCAATAATAGGTGCGTCAGCATGAACTGGGTCGTGCTCAAACGCAGGGTCTAGAGCGGCTACCTGCTCAGGGGCCATGGCAGGCTCAGGGTCATCAAAGGCCATCTCAAAATCAAACTCAGGGTCGATGGGATCAACTGGGTCAACTGGGTTGACCGGATCCTCCATAGGCTGATCCATGGGTATAAACTCTATATCCTCATCTGGCTCGAATCCTGGGGGAAAGACAGGATCGGAATCCTCCACATCATCGTGGTCGAAAGCAAAACTAGGAATAGGGGCAACAGAGGATGCCTGGTCGGGATCTGATCCATGTGAGAAGTGCTGCGCACTCTGGGTGTGTGAAGGTGCGGAGGCCACAGACTCGAAAGAGTCTGGGACCGGAGAGTGAGCGGGTGACTCCTCGGCGGGAGCATCTGCGATCATCAAGAGATCACCAGCAGCAAGAAGGGCCTCGCCTGAACATCCTCCTCTAAGGGCTCATCATCAAACAGATCGACGTCGCCATCATCGTCGGCGTCGAGAAGCAAATCGTAAGCAGGATAAGCAGCTAAAGGTATGGGAGCAGGGATCTCCACTAACGGTAGGTCCCCGGCCAAAAGGCCATCAGCGAGCTCATCAGCACCATCAGGTAAAGAAAAGGGCTGAAAGTCGTCCTCGTCCGTGCTAGTAACGTCGGATGTGTGGACCTCGTGCTCTGAAGACTCTAGGTCGTCTGATACTATAGGTCTAGGTCTTGTGGTGTCTGAGTCACCTGTGCCAGAGGTGTCCATGGTGTCTGTAACATAAACACAAATGTGCACAAATAATCAGTTATACAATCAGATAAGCACATTAGTCACCAAGTAAGCAATCAAATAATTCTCCTAGTCCCACTAGCCTCCCAGCCTCCCAGACTGCTCTTCCTAATCCCACTAGCCAATTCTCCTAGTCCCACTAGCCAATTCTCCTAGTCCCACTAGCCAACTACCTCGGCCTCCCAGACCGAGCCTCGGCCTCCCAGACCGAGCCTCAGCCTTTCCAGACTGAGCCTATAAATAATAAATAAAGTGTGCTCAACATTTGTTTATAAAAACGTTTTGGATCTGGTCTTAAGTGGTATGCAGTGTAAAAATGTTTTCGTGAGAGCCCTAGTGATCATAGTCTAGACTCGAGAAGGAATCCTAGTTCGCTATGATCAGAGCTCTGATACCAAGCTGTCACACCCTGGCTTTGCGGAAGCGTGGTTAATTTGGTGTGACTTCTTAATACCATAGCTTAACCATAACAAAGCTATATGAAATAAAACCATGCAAGATCATCCATTCGATTAAGTTTTAAAAACCAAATACAATAACATTGTCTTAACGGAAACACATCCTAACGACATAAACATTGTTCAACGAACACAAATATCAACATAACATAATGATAGTTTAAGGGCTGTGACTTGTCCAGGAAAGAGTCACATTCCCTAAACCCGGATGACCTCGTAACTAGTGCAGCGGGAAAACGTGTCATACCGCGCCAGATCCTTTAATTCCCTGAAATACATGTAAGTTGAAAAATCAACAATAATGTTGAGCGAGTTCATGTGTAAGTGAGTAAATAAACCTTTGTAAGTATAAAAATCCTGGTATGTAGCAAATAAGGAAATTGAGATCACCAATGGTTTGCAAGGCCACTGATATGTGTGAAGTGCAAGTAGGGAGACTCAAACCTAGCGGATTTATGCGTTGGGCACAAAGTCACCCCGAGGTCCGTTTCTAGTTTGGCCTGGGGCTGGGCTCGCTACACCCAGATAGATCTACCGCTCCTGTCCCTCGGTCCTACCATGAGGACTAATGGCCTCATGTTGCTCCTACCCACTCACATGATCTAAGTAGTAAACCTCCTTACGCTAACCATACCATGTATAAAGTACTTGTAATCAAAGTAACATGTATTTCACCCCCGTAGTTTAGAAAACTGAAAACAGTTAAGAGAAAAGGGGGACATGAACTCACAGTGGTGCGTCTCTACCAAGTATGTCTCCTGATCAAGCAGCTGTGTGACGACCTACACGTACTAACTCTATTAGACGGACGGCCGTGCCTTAGCTTTAAGGTTTAAGTTTTCGGGAAATAGTTAGACAACTATTTCGTGTTTACATTCTGTATACTTGGTAATCATTTTCCTTCCCAAGGATGGGGGATTTAATACATGTGTGTTCGTATAATTTCGAAATATATTATTAAGTCTCACTTAAAATATATTTTATTTCTAATCCCAAATATAAATATTCTTCTCAAAAATATTATATTTTCTATTACATAAGTTTTCCCAAAATAATACCTTGACAAAAATACGCGTTAAGTCATATTTTCTCAAGATGCGTAACTTACGTTTTAACGATCGAGTGGTAATAATAATTACCGGTGTAACTTTATATATTTATCGTAGAGACGTTCGTATTATTTTGGATTCGTTAACATTCGATAGTATTATTTTTACCCAAAAAAATAATACTAGTATTTTCACAAAATAATCATAAACACATATCAAGTGACTTTATGAAAAATATATACTAAATATATATTTACCAAGTTTTATTTTGTGAAATCCCACCTCCGATGTTTTGTAAATAAAGTCGTGGCGAAATCTATAATTTGAAAACAAGTCGAAAAGTATTTCTAACACTTATAGTGAAAATATTTCTAAGTGTTAGGTTTTTGGAAAAATTTCGCCAGAGTTTCCTCTGTAACTGGAGGTGACCACGCTTTCAAGCGTATCATTTTCTTTTATAAATCAAATCAACCATTTTTCTTATTTAACCAAAACAATATACAACACATCAAAGTAGTTAATAAACATGTAATTCGCAAGAATCTCATGAACTTGTAGTTTTTCCAACATTATGATGTAAATCCCAATACTTTTAGTGGATCTTTATATAAAGCAATCCGATTTCGTAAAAACCTCGTTTTTAGGGAAATTCCGTCTTTACAACTTCTCGTCATCTTTTTCAAAAATAGTTATTTTGTCTAAAGTGTGTGCTACACAAGTGTTTACACACTTGTGTGTTCTAAAAATCATTCGTGTTAGTGTAAGATCCGTCTTTAGAAAACATGATTTCTTTGATACTTGGTTCTTTGAAAATACCGCTTGTAGATCCGTAGATCTACTAGTTTTAAACACTATTTCACAAGCTAAATCGCTTTTACACAAGTTCATGATTCGTGTGTGGTAGAGTTTCATCCTTTAACCCTTGTTACTTCCAAAACAACCTTTTGTCATGATCCATGATCATGACCAACCCGGGTTAAATGATGATCCGAGCTACCACAACATAGATCGGGTCCAAATAATCACACAAATCAATTACTACAAGATTTACACAACATACAAGCTTTTAACCATCATCACAAGCATTTTTAGTAAACTCTTGTGTGTCATTTTGTAAGATTACGAGTTTTAACCATTACAAATCATATTAACCACTTCAAAATAGTTCGAGAGGGTGATTATAGCAACTTACTACTAGCTCGAGGCTAGGGAAGAATCTAAGCGCAAAATGAGTGGATAAAAGCAATAGAGGGAGGTCCTTCGCCTTCTGAATGCACCAAGCCTTCTTATACGGGATCCTTGACACTTGAATGGTCTTGAGATGAGGTGATCAAAACCAAAAAATATGATGGATGTAGAGGGGGTGTTCGGCCGAAGCCTTTGAGAGAGAGAGAGAGAGAGGGAGTGTTTTGAGTGGTGAGATGTGATGAATGTTATGGAGTGTTAAACCTTGATCTTATAGGCAATTATCACCACCATTATCCAAGGGTTCTTGTGCTTTCTTGATATGGGACAAGAGAAAATAAAATAATCAAGTTTAGGACAAAAGATGTCCTCATGGGGACGGTTTGGTTAGAGTGGGGGGGGGGGGTCCCTAGTTCATTTCCAACCAATTAGTTAGATAATAGTTAGGTTAATCTAGGTTAGTTAAGTGATTAACCCGGTTAGTAGTGTGTTGTGCTTTATTGCGGGTGTTAGGGTATTCAGGGACCCTAACTGGCTCAGAAAAAGATAAGTAATGTTATTAACAATATTTTCATGTTCCGGGTATAGTCCGGTTGTTCGGTTGGATAGTAATCCGTTAAAGCGTTAAACAAGCTTTAAAGTGTCGTTAATACCCTTTTTAGTGACACAACTTATTCCTCCAAAGTGTCGGGAATATTCTCCTCATGTTTTGGCACTTTATTAGGTAGCTTAATGCTGAATTATTATGTAAAGTGCTGAATTTTTGTGCTTAGAGCACGTTTTAGGCACATCCAGTCATTGTAACTTATTCCTAGAGACGCAGTTCTACAACCCTTGTATCCCTACACTCACCACTAGTGTAGTAAAATATTTCTGGCTCATACAGGCCTTAGAGGCAGTGTCTGCCTGATGCTGGCTTTATCAGCATGTTCAATAGGTTATCCGTTTATAGTGCTACTGTGCTTTTTGTGCATCATGTTTGTCACTAAGGTTCAGCATGTAAATAATGTAGTGACGGTAAGTAAAGTATGATGCAGGTATATGCATGTATCAGAAATCAAGTAGCAGTTCATCAGTAATTTCAAACAAGCACAGTAATTAAGCAGTAATTAATTATTAATTAAGTCGTACGGATACCTGGTTTAGTGAGGGTTGTCACAAATACGACCTCAAAGCTCTAATTCGTGATGCTCAGCACGCATGCTTCATTGAGAATACCTTGAGAGAGGAAATGAAGAAATGTGGTGCTGAAACCCAACTTGTCACTAAATCGAACGATATCTACTACTATCTCGATCGCATCTGGACCCCTAGTAGCAATAACCTTCGAGAGATATTGTTGACTGAAGCCCACAAATCTCAATATTCAATTCATCACGGTGCCGACAAGATGTACCAGGACTTGTGTGCCAGGTATTGGTGGCCTGGAATGAAGAAGGATATCGCTTTATATGTTTCGAAATTCCTAACCTGCTCGAAGGTCAAGGCTGAGCAACAACGACCCTCTGGCTTACTCGTGCAGCCCGAGATTCCTATGTGGAAGTGGGAGAGTATAGCCATGGATTTCATTACGAAGCTTCCTTGCACGCCATCAGGTCACTATAGCATATGGGTTATCGTTGACCGTCTCACTAAATCCGCTCACTTTCTGCCAATACGGGAAGACTACAATGTGGAACGATAAGCACGAATCTATACCGACGAAGTCATTGTTGACACGGGACACCTCGTGACATCATCTCTGACCGCGATGGTCGATTCACTTCGCGCCTCTGGGAAACTTTCCAATCTGCTCTCGGTACTACTCTCAATCTTAGTACTGTTTTCCATCCCCAGACCGACGGTCAGACTGAACGCACGATTCGCACCCTCGAAGACATGCTTCGCTCATGTGTTATAGATTTCAGCGGTAATTGGGACTCGCATTTTCCTTTAGTCGAATTCTCGTACAACAATAATTATCACTCTAGCATTCAAATGGAACCATTTGAGGCATTATATGGAAGAAAATGTCGATCGCCTATTATATGGCACGAGATCGAAGATGCGCAAATCACCAGTCCTGAGTTATTGTAAGAAACGACTGACAAGATCCTCCAAATACGAGACAATCTCCTGAAAGCTCAGAGTCGCCAAAAGAGTTACGCCGATAAACGCCGCAAGCCCCTTGAATTTGACGTTGGTGATCACGTACTCCTAAAGGTTGCACCTTGGAAGGGAGTGGTCCGATTCGAAAAGAAAGGAAAGCTAGCGCCTCGATACGTTGGAACCTTTAAGATTCTGGAAAGAATTGGCAAAGTGGCCTACCAACTCGAATTACCGGAGGAACTCAGCAACATATATCCGACTTCCCACGTTTCGAACCTCAAAAAGTGTCTGCCGACCAGAACTTACATGTCCCTCTTGAGGACCTACAAGTGGACGAAACATTACACTTCGTGGAAAAGCCAGTCGAGATCATGGACCGAGAAACCAAGAAACTCCGAAGCTCACGCATTCCCATAGTGAAGGTTCGCTGGGAAGGAAAACGTGGCGCCGAGTTCACCTGGGAACTCGAGAGTGATATGAAGGCTAAATATCCACAACTATTCGTTATTCTTGCGCCTTAATTTTGGGACAAAATTCCCTAAAGTAGGGGAGGCTGTAACAACCCGACTTTTAAAGTCAAAGTACAAGTCAAAGTCAAAGGAAGAAAAGATTTCTATTCAAATCTGTCATCTCTGGCTTAATTATTGCTTGTACTCTCAACTCGATAATCGATGAATGATAATTATCGCTATTTTGTTTTACGATTTATTAATATGTGAAGTAACAATGCGATAAACGTAATTAAACGCTAATCTACTAAACGCTATCACATCGCTACTGCATCGCAACTCGAATCGCAGGTTATGGATATTGTTTTATGTGTGTATGTTATTGTGTGCTTATATGTTGTTGGATGTTATTCTCAAACGCAATCGCAACTCTATCGCATCGCAACCCGAAACGCAGTATACTTTTATGATTGTTAGGTTGGTTATGTTATTTGTGTAACTAATGTGTAGTACTATCGCATCGCTTACAAGCAACTCGCTTAAACGCAACGCAACGCTCAACGCACTAAACGAAAGTCGGAAAACCAACTCGCAAAGGCCCTCCGACTGGAAGACCATTCGATTGAATGGACCTCCGACCGGATGACCATCCGATCGGATGGCCATCCGATCGAAAGGTCATCCAACCCACTAAACTGCACCGCCTTTTCTCCTCTCACATCACTGTTCACTGATGTGACAGCTCCCTCCGACCAGCACGCTCCCAAGCTCATTTCTCTCGATTTCTCACGATTATTGTAAGTTTTCACTCTAAATCTTGTACTTTCTTCATCATTGCATGCTTCCTCATCATTCTCACCAACAAATCACAACTTTTAACCATGAAATCACCTGATTTCGGGCTGTTCAATGGTGATGTCATCACAGGTTCTTATGAACTTTGGAGAATGATGATGTGTGCAAAATGCAACATATAAATTACATCAATTGTGGCATAAATCTAACACTTTTTTAGTACTAATGTTGGAAAAAGTGTGCTTTTGTCTTCCTTTTGTATTTTCAGGATTAAATGAGCTCAAATTAACAAAAGAAGCAAAAAAGGCAGCTAAATCTAACTTAAATACAAGAAAAGGAACTAACGTGGCATGCCCGACCTCCCCGAAAGCATCTTCCCAATCAAAACAAGAGAACAGAAGGCTGAACACGCCCCGTGCTCAGTGAACACGGGGGCGTGCCCAAGTGCCAGTGATGTGCGATAAAGTGTTATATATATTAGGTGTATATTTTAAGCCCTTTTTAACACTTATTTTAGCCAAGTTTTAAATTTATAAAACACGATATTTCACTAACACTAAACACACATATGGGCAAGTGCACCCATCGTTGAGTGTAGTATAGCGTTGGTAAGATAACGAGGTCGTCCAAGGACACAAGAGCTTTTAGTACCGGTTTATCCTCAACGTCTAACCAAAATAAAAGTTTAGAAAAATGTTTTAAACTAAGAAAATTAAAAACTAACTAAAATGCTGAAAATAAAAATAAAAGAAAAAACAGATAGACAAGATGAATCACTTGGTTCCGACTCGTATCTAGTATAACCTTTGATTATTTCCGCACTTTTGCACATAATTAAGAGATTATCTTAGTTATTGTAGTAGGCCCCTCTTTTGAAGGTGACGTTACCCTCACCCCAGTAGTTTGAGTCAGCAGGGATACAATCCTAAAAGGGTGGATTATTGGAAGATAATGAATTAAGTTATTAATGCAGTATTGTGGTAGGCCCCGCTTTTGGCGGTGACGTTACCCTCGGCTAAGTAGTCTGAGTCAGCAGGGATACAGTCCTAAATAGCCGGGTTATAGTATTAATAGTAGTTAACTTATGAGGGGATCAAAGAGTTTGGACCCCCGCCATCCAATACCGTGAAGTATTGAAGGAGGTCCTACTAAATTTGACCCAGGTCCATTGCAGGACCCCTAAACGCTAAACAATGGCAAGGCCTTTACCAAACCGTTCCCTTAACCCCCTACCAGGTAGCCAACATACCTCCATATAGACCGTGGAGATATGAATGGTGAAAATCCTTTATTTTATATAGACAGTAAAATAATGCCAAGACACCACGGACAAACGATAAGGAAAGATCACCTTCAACATAAGTAACTAGTTATTAAAGTCATTAATACAAAACCAAATAAAAAGTGCAAAAGATTAGAAATAAAAAGTATTATACTAGACACTTTGTCTTCACCAAGTGATGTAAGAGACTTAGGCAAACATGGCCTTGATTGTCAAGAACTCTTACGATCAATCTTGGATCCCGAGACGACTCACACACTCTACGATGGACAATGGATGATGGTGGTGGATGATGGTGTTGTGATGGTGGTGGGTGGTGGATGAAGTGTGAGAGAGGTGGTGTGCCAAGGGATGAGATGAAATGAATCCAAGCACTCCTATTTATAGGCTGAACAGAGAGCTGGACACGGCCCCGTGTCCGCTGGGCACGGCCCCGTGTCCGTCTGACAATCTCTCTCCTCATTAATTGTAATTCGCAATTACAATAAATGCGCCTGCTGTACTTTCGACACGCCCCCGTGTCCGCTGGGCACGGCCCCGTGATGGGCAATAGAAGCTTCTATAGATTTGTCTTTTCTGCTGCTTCTTGGGCACGGCCCCGTGCTGGCTGAGCACGGGGCGTGTTCAGTCTTCTGATTTCTCTAATTTGCTTTGGAAGGTGCCGTTGAGGGGTCGGGCAGTCCACTAATGTTCCTTTTCTTGTATTTATGTTGGATTTAGCTGTCTTTTTGCTTCTTTTGCGTTTTTGAGGTCATTTAATCCTGAAAATACAAAAGGAAGACAAAAACACTCTTTTTCCAACATTAGTACTTAAAAAGGGTTAGTTTTATGCCTCATTTGATGTAATTTATATGTTGCATTTTACACACATCAAATACCCCCACACTTGAACTTTTGCTTGTCCTCAAGCAAAACTCTTTAATATGTGGCTTACACTCCCAAATGGAATAGGTAGAAGAGAAGGTTTTGGGCTTGTCGTAGAGTGTCGGGATTTCCAAGATCTTTTTGGGTTTTATTTTTATTTATTTACACTCCTATTCGTAATGATTTATTTAGAACTTTTCATAAAAGAAATTACTTATTTGGGCATAACATGCCTTTTTAAAATTCTATTTATATACAAGTTCACATACCTCACGGGGAAATCACTCACACTCGGCCGAATGTGTATTTTTAGTGAATCACTCGAGAGCGGCATGGAACTTATTCCTACCATAGGCTTGCCAAGAAATCAATCCTCCTCCTTTTTAACTTTTATACCTTTGTAGATATCAAGAGGACTTTGTGGGTTAAGGGTTAGGCTAGGGTTAAAGGTAGGTGGTTGGGTTAGTGGTTAGTAGAAAAAGGGCTAAAAGCGTAACAAGTGTCGGTTTTTTTTTTTTTTTTTTTGATGAAGCTTTTATTCAAACTAAGTTATTTTTGATTAACTTGTTTGTTTATTTTCTTTTTGCTTCATCATTATCACACATTTTTTTTTTTTACGAAGAACCGAACTTGTTACTAAAATAAAGGGTTAAAAAATGAAAAAGGTTTTGGTGGGTAAAAGGGTTTTTGTTTGGGTGATGAAACGAAAAGGTTTAGGCTCAAAGGGGCTAACTAGGGGGATTTTTGGGTAGGTGGTAAAAGAAAAAGAAAAATAATTGTGTAGAAATAAAAAAGGGTTAGTCCTAATGCCTCCATCATTTACTTACTCGGGTTTAAGTTGATAAGGACCGGGAATGTATTGTCATGGCAAGTTCTAGAGTCGTAAGAACCAAGCGGCTATTCACACAAGAAACGAAAAATGAGCATTTAGTCAAATGATATGTAATTGTGTGCTCAATAAAGGCTCAAAACTCACTTTTGTGGGAATGAGTTTTTATGTGATCAAGTATATATAATCAAAATTTAAATAAGTTTGCCATGCCTTTTCATAATTTTCTTATGTTGGTTCTTTTTATCACTACGCTATCGGTTGTAAATTTGTAAAAATATAACCTTTTTGAGAACTTGAATTTTCCGAATTAAACCTAGACAAGTAAAAAAAATGAAATTTTTGAAAAAAATTTGGGGTGATTAGCGGTTCCAATAGAGTTTTGTGTAAGGCTTGTATTTAGGACTTGCAAAATTCAAGGTTTTAGCATCCCCCCCACACTTAAATTACACATTGTCCTCAATGTGTCCCAAAAATAAATTTTTAGGTTGATTAGATGTGTAAAATAGTGTTTAAAAAGCAAAAATTTGTGTTACTGGGCACTGAACACGGCCCCGTGTTGTCCGGGCACGGCCCCGTGTTCAAGTGCCAGTAACAGAATTAAAACAAGAGAAACAGAAGCCTGGACACGGGGGCGTGTTGGGTGAACACGGCCCGTGTCCAGTTACCTGAACTGGGCGTTTTCTGCAGGGTGCTCAGCACGGGGCCGTGTTGGTTGGGCACGGCCCGTGTTGAACCTTCTGAAATGGGGAGAATTGTCGGGTTGCCTTGTTCTTGTGCATGGGTTCATTTTTCTCGTTCCCCTTTTCATCCTTTACCACCATGAGTGTGTTTTATTCCTTACAAACCATCCAAACCTTAAAACCATCATTTCATTTCATCATAGAGAGAACTTACATAATCCTAAATTAAACTAGATAAAACAAAGAAATAACAAACCATGGAGTCCTAGCCTTTACTTTATTTTAATTAGCAAAATTTCCAAGAAGTAATTAATCTTGGTTAACCAAGGCCTTTTTGAACTCCTTCTTCCGCGTGCGGTTCTCCTCAAATGTCAGCGAGCCATTCTTCCACCTCCCTTGGAAGGAGAAAAGAAGGCTCATTGGCATTAGTTTGAGGAGTTTTAACTTCCACCGGGCTCTCTTGTTGGTGTTCCACGGGAGGTTCCGCCGGAAAGTCTTCCCACCCGGTAGGGTTGTTGATTCCGAGTGCCAGGTTCCAATCCTGTTGAGGAAGGACTGGTTCCATTGGAGGTGCTACAAGAATATTTAACCTCTGGTGCAAGAGGTTAATTTCTTGGAAGCTGCTTTCAAGCCCCATCGTAAGATCGTTAATACGGTCGATTAGGACCTCCTCTACTGAAGTCATTTCGTCGAGAGCCTCCCTTAATGCTATCACATAGTGCACAAGTGTAGCTTCAATGGAGGGTCTTCTTCCTCTTCGGCTGTTTGACGAATGCACAGAAGATGTTTCGCTGTTTTCACTTGACATCCTACGAAAAATAAACTAAAAATAGTTTATTTAATGAAACAGTGACCGGACACGGCCCCGTGCTCACTGAGCACGGCCCCGTGTTCATCTTTCTGCAGAGTTTCGGAACAAGGAAACTTGGATTTTTAAGTTATTTTCTGAACTTGTGGGGCTTTTTTTAGCTACTAATAACTTAAAACAATGTTTCATAACATGTTTTTACCAAGATTCTTTGAACAAAACTCATTTATCCCTACCATAGAGTTGGAGGAATTCCAAACTTTCAATGGTAGCTCTTGGAGAAAGATGGAGAAGAAGGAAATGGCTAAAAGAGGAAAGGACAAGATGGGTTATTGGAACCTTCTTTTAGACTTACCTAGGATAGTTTGAGAGAAGATTCCTGCAAATCTCTGTCCCAAGTTGGTCCAAATGTGCAGAATTCTTGGCTGCATTTATAGAAAACGACAGCATCATGGACACGGCCCCGTGTTCAGTGGACACGGCCCTGTGTGCAGGTGGAGTTCTGACACAGTTTGTCCGTATTCTGACGTACTGATCAGAATGGAATCTTTCGATGGACACGGGGGCGTGTTGGCTGGGCACGGCCCCGTGTCTAGGGACTGTTTTATGAAGTTGTCTAGTTTTTTAAGGAACTTGTTAGTATCGGGTGGCTCCTGACTGGTTGGAACAACCCCAAAGTGCCTAAGATACCTTAATTGTCCTAGACTAAGGCGAGAACGCAAGAGGTTGTCGGTGAGGGTAATTCCTATTTTCATTCTAGGTGGACAAGTCCAACCCTTTCCCGGGCTCTTGTTAAAGAAGGTGTATGCCGAATCGCTCAGGTCTATGTATGCACCGAACGAAGTCGATGGAGAGTCCTTCACGGCACAATCGACACAGGGACGACTATCGTCCAAGTCTTTGCTAGGAACGAAGGTATTTTCGGGAGCAACGAGGTTGTCGGAATGCGGTTCCAACATTTCTTCATGGTTATCGTCTTGGGGTGGATCAATAAAATCCTTCCTAAGCTCTTTTAACCAATTCAGAATTAGTTTTTCTAGTTGAAATAACTCATCAAGGAGCATTTCCCCTAGAATATCTGGCTGGGCGCATTCGAGGGAGAAATAGTGCTTATTTTTACTTTCGCCCCTCTTAAGGTTGTGAGAAGTTGGTGGGTCCATGTAGTGGGGCCTATAATTTAGGAAGTAGCATTTTACTTCTTCATGTTTGCCACCACATAATTGACACCACGTACCATAAGAGTGCCGAAAGTAAAAACAATTACTATCACTCATGTTTGTGTCAGAAATTACCAACCGCCGGGATCTAACGGTTCTGTTTTCAGTAACTGAAACTTGGGCACGGGGGCGTGTTGTGTGGGCACGGCCCCGTGTTCAGCTTACTGTCTGACGTAAAACAAGATTGCCAGTTCCAATGATTGAGCACGGGGCGTGTTCAGCGGGCACGGCCCGTGCTGAGCTCTGCAGAAGCTGAAAAACTAAGAAAAAATCCTAAAAAAAATAAAAAAAAATAAAAGAAGATTAGGCCGTTGATTCCTAACTTTCTTAAAATCCTTGTGTCCCCGGCAACGGCGCCAAAAACTTGATGTGCGATAAAGTGTTATATATATTAGGTGTATATTTTAAGCCCTTTTTAACACTTATTTTAGCCAAGTTTTAAATTTATAAAACACGATATTTCACTAACACTAAACACACATATGGGCAAGTGCACCCATCGTTGAGTGTAGTATAGCGTTGGTAAGATACCGAGGTCGTCCAAGGACACAAGAGCTTTTAGTACCGGTTTATCCTCAACGTCTAACCAAAATAAAAGTTTAGAAAAATGTTTTAAACTAAGAAAATTAAAAACTAACTAAAATGCTGAAAATAAAAATAAAAGAAAAAACAGATAGACAAGATGAATCACTTGGTTCCGACTCGTATCTAGTATAACCTTTGATTATTTCCGCACTTTTGCACATAATTAAGAGATTATCTTAGTTATTGTAGTAGGCCCCTCTTTTGAAGGTGACGTTACCCTCACCCCAGTAGTTTGAGTCAGCAGGGATACAATCCTAAAAGGGTGGATTATTGGAAGATAATGAATTAAGTTATTAATGCAGTATTGTGGTAGGCCCCGCTTTTGGCGGTGACGTTACCCTCGGCTAAGTAGTCTGAGTCAGCAGGGATACAGTCCTAAATAGCCGGGTTATAGTATTAATAGTAGTTAACTTATGAGGGGATCAAAGAGTTTGGACCCCCGCCATCCAATACCGTGAAGTATTGAAGGAGGTCCTACTAAATTTGACCCAGGTCCATTGCAGGACCCCTAAACGCTGAACAATGGCAAGACCTTTACCAAACCGTTCCCTTAACCCCCTACCAGGTAGCCAACATACCTCCATATAGACCGTGGAGATATGAATGGTGAAAATCCTTTATTTTATATAGACAGTAAAATAATGCCAAGACACCACGGACAAATGATAAGGAAAGATCACCTTCAACATAAGTAACTAGTTATTAAAGTCATTAATACAAAACCAAATAAAAAGTGCAAAAGATTAGAAATAAAAAGTATTATACTAGACACTTTGTCTTCACCAAGTGATGTAAGAGACTTAGGCAAACATGGCCTTGATTGTCAAGAACTCTTACGATCAATCTTGGATCCCGAGACGACTCACACACTCTACGATGGACAATGGATGATGGTGTTGTGATGGTGGTGGGTGGTGGATGAAGTGTGAGAGAGGTGGTGTGCCAAGGGATGAGATGAAATGAATCCAAGCACTCCTATTTATAGGCTGAACAGAGAGCTGGACACGGCCCCGTGTCCGCTGGGCACGGCCCCGTGTCCGTCTGACAATCTCTCTCCTCATTAATTGTAATTCGCAATTACAATAAATGCGCCTGCTGTACTTTCGACACGCCCCCGTGTCCGCTGGGCACGGCCCCGTGATGGGCAATAGAAGCTTCTATAGATTTGTCTTTTCTGCTGCTTCTTGGGCACGGCCCCGTGCTGGCTGAGCACGGGGCGTGTTCAGTCTTCTGATTTCTCTAATTTGCTTTGGAAGGTGCCGTTGAGGGGTCGGGCAGTCCACTAATGTTCCTTTTCTTGTATTTATGTTGGATTTAACTGTCTTTTTGCTTCTTTTGCGTTTTTGAGCTCATTTAATCCTGAAAATACAAAAGGAAGACAAAAACACTCTTTTTCCAATATTAGTACTTAAAAAGGGTTAGTTTTATGCCTCATTTGATGTAATTTATATGTTGCATTTTACACACATCACCAGCATAAAAGACAAAGCTATAAAAGCTTCCATTGCCCACCACGGGGCCATGCTCAGTGGACACGGGGTCGTGGTCAACTATAAGATTCGCAGAATCCAGGCAAATCTTGATAGTACAGATATGCTTCTGCACACGGGGGAGTGCCCAGCGGATACGGGGGCGTGGTCAACTAATGCAGACAAACTGCAATTAATGAAGACAGAGAAGAGGATGGACACGGGGCCGTGCCCGAGCTACTGTTCAGGCTATAAATAGGGGTGCTTGGCTCATTTGCAAACCATCCCTTGGCACACCACCTCTCTCACATTTCACCCACCACCCACCACCACCATAACACCATCATCCACCACCATCATCCATTGTCCATCATAGAGTGTGTGAGTCGTCTCGGGATCCAAGATTGATCGTAAGAGTTCTTGACAATCAAAGGCCATGTTTGCCTAAGTCTCTTACATCACTTGGTGAAGACAAGTGTCTAGTGTAATACTTTTTATTTTTAATCTTTTCGCACTTTTTACTTGGTTATGTATTAATGACTTTAATAACTAGTTTCTTATGTTGAAGGTGATTCTTCCTTATCGTTTGTCCGTGGTGTCTTGGCATTATTTTACTGTCTATATAAAATAAAAGATTTTCACCATTCATATCTCCACGGTCTATATGGAGGTATGTTGGCTACCTGGTCGGGGGTTAAGGGAACGGTTTGGTAAGAGTCTTGCCTTGTTCAGTGTATAGATCCTGCAAGGACCTGGGTCAAATTTAGTAGGACCTCCTTCAATACCCACCGGTATTGGATGGCAGGGGTCCAAACTCTTTGATCCCCTCATATATAAGCTACTATTAATACTTTAACCCGGCTACTTAGGATTGTATCCCTGCTGACTCAGACTACTTAGCCGAGGGTAACGTCACCTTCAAAAGAGGGGCCTACCACATTATGCATTAATAACTTAATTAATTATCTTTCAATAATCCGACCCTTTAGGATTGTATCCTTGCTGACTCAAACTACTGGGTTGAGGGTAACGTCACCTTCAAAAGAGGGGCCTACTACAATAACTAAGATAATCTCTTAAAAAGTGCAAAAGTGCGGAAATAATCAAAGGTTACACTAAACATGAGTCGGAGCCAAGTGATTCATCTTGTCTATTTGTTTTTATTTTTATTTTTCAGCATTTTAGTTAGTTTTTATTTTTCTAGTTTAAAGCCTTTTTCTAAACTTTTGATTTGATTAGACATTGAGGATAAACCGGTACTAAAAGCTCTTGTGTCCTTGGACGACCTCAGTATCTTACCAACACTATACTACGCTCACGATGGGTGCACTTGTCACACCCCAACCGATGGCAGAATCATCGGGGCATGGCACTGAGCGAAACAGATTGTCCAGAAATTTCCATAACATTTATCAATACTATTCAATTTAAATAATACGTCCCATACCGTATCTCAAACAGTAAAATAATTATTACAGACAAAAATCCAGGCAAATATTATGTTCCGACAACTCAGATTTAAATAATCAGCAATTGTTTATCTGCTTCTAGAGACCCTTAGTTTGACCACTACAGACAACTATTTGTTGGGCTCTAAAGCTTTATTCTAGCTTCAATTTCCTACCAGACGTGCATCCTAAGCACCTGTAACATACGTTAAAATAAAGTCAATACCTAAAATGTAAAGGTGAGCATACAAGTTTGATAATAGCATATAGAGTTCGAATTCGTTTACGCATAACCAGCACGTACACATAGTGAAATGAAGCACGTTAGTTATCGACATAGATCCATTGATACCAATGATTGCGGGTTGACTGCCTGAGGCAGTTCGCAATACATGATTACCACTGTAATCCATGCAAGTAATTGTCCTTAACAACCCCCGTGTGAACGGGTGCTGAGTCCAAACTATAGTACTATCGTTGCTAAGGCAGGTAGACAGCATTCCATGTGTAAACATAACAAACAAGCATTCATAAGCCACGTATATCATGCATTAACGGTGAGCGTTCAAATAGTATTGAGTAGTGTGTTTGATGTGATTTGAATAGTTGTAACGTATGTAACACCCAAAAGTGCTTAAAGCAAAAAGGGGTCGAGTATACTCACATCGGTTGATGGATTGAAGGGAGCACTTGGCGAGTAGGGTTAGCCTGAATAGTTTGATAGCATAACGATAAGTGACGCGTAAAACGAAAAGCAAGTGTTGGAGGGTCGGATAGCTGGTCGATCGGACGGTAGTTTGATCGGACGGCTGACCGTTTGGTTGACAGTCCGCTCGGACCGCTGTCCGGTCGGTCGGTAGGCCGATCAGATGGCTGTTCGAGTGGACTGTTTCTTCCTTTGAGAAGGATGTGTTTGTGTATGATGGCTTGACTTTTGAAGTTTTCGTTGTAGTATTTGAAAACACTGAAGTACCTTTACCCTTCAGGTCGGTCGGACAATATGCATGAACAACCATGACGAGTTCTCAGCAGGGTGTCACCTGATCGGACGACTGTTCGATCGGGTGGCACTCCTAGTGCATCGAACATGTTGAAAAATCGATTAAGTGTTGAAGCATAGTATCTCATGATCCGAAGAGTAATCCGATCGGACAGTAGTTCGATCGAACGACAGTTCGTTCAATACTAGTTTTCAAAAAAAATTGATTAAGTGTGGGATGATGTGTGCAAAATGCAACATATAAATTACATCAATTGTGGCATAAAACTAACCCTTTTTTAGTACTAATGTTGGAAAAAGTGTGCTTTTGTCTTCCTTTTGTATTTTCAGGATGAAATGAGCTCAAATTAACAAAAGAAGTAAAACGACATCAAAATCTAACATAAATACAAGAAAAGGAACAAGACGTGACATGCCCGACCCCACGACAGCATCTTCCCAAGCAAAACAAGAGATCAGAAGACTGAACACGCCCCGTGCTCAGCCAGCACGGGGGCGTGCCCAAGTGTCAGCAGAAAAGACAAAGTGGTAGAAGCTTCTATTGCCCACCACGGGGCCGTGCTCAGCGGACACGGGGCCGTGGTCAACTATAAGATTCGCACAATCCAGCAAATCTGCATAGTACAAAGATTCTTCTGCACCACGGGGTCGTGCTCAGCGGACACGGGGGCGTGGTCAACTAAAAAGACAAAACTGCAATAAATGAAGAAAGATAAGGATGTGGACACGGGGCCGTGCCCGAGCTTCTGTTCAGCCTATAAATAGGAGTGCTTGGCTTAAGCTCAAACCATCCCTTGGCACACCACCTCTCTCACAATTCACCCACCACCCACCACCACCATAACACCATCATCCACCACCATCATCCATTGTCCATCGTAGAGTGTGTGAGTCATCTCGGGATCCAAGATTGATCGTAAGAGTTCTTGACAATCAAGGCCATGTTTGCCTAAGTCTCTTACATCACTTGGTGAAGACAAAGTGTCTAGTGTAATACTTTTTATTTCTAATCTTTTCGCACTTTTTACTTGGTTTTGTATTAATAACTTTAATAACTAGTTGCTTATGTTGAAGGTGATATTTCCTTATCGTTTGTCCGTGGTGTCTTGGCATTATTTTACTGTCTATATAAAATAAAAGATTTTCACCATTCATATCTCCACGGTCTATATGGAGGTATGCTGGCTACCTGGTCGGGGGTTAAGGGAACGGTTTGGTAAAGGTCTTGCCATTGTTCAGCGTTTAGAGGTCTTGCAATGGACCTGGGTCAAATTTAGTAGGACCTCCTTCAATACTTAACGGTATTGGATGGCGGGGGTCCAAACTCTTTGATCCCCTCATAAGTTAACTACTATTAATACTATAACCCGGCTATTTAGGACTGTATCCCTGCTGACTCAGACTACTTAGTCGAGGGTAACGTCACCTCCGAAAGAGGGGCCTACCATAATTTGCATTAATAACTTAATTAATTATCTTCCAATAATCCACCCTTTTAGGATTGTATCCTTGCTGACTCAAACTACTGGGTGAGGGTAACGTCACCTTCAAAAGAGGGGCCTACTACAATAACTAAGATAATCTCTTAAAATAGTGCAAAAGTGCGGAAATAATCAAAGGTTACGCTAGATACGAGTCGGAACCAAGTGATTCATCTTGTCTATCTGTTTTTCTTTTTATTTTTCAACATTTTAGTTAGTTTTTATTTTTCTTAGTTTAAAACATTTTTCTAAACTTTTTATTTTGATTAGACGTTGAGGATAAACCGGTACTAAAAGCTCTTGTGTCCTTGGACGACCTCGGTATCTTGCCAACACTATACTACGCTCACGATGGGTGCACTTGCCCATATGTGTGTTTAGTGTTAGTAAAATATCGTGTTTTATAAATTTAAAACTTGGCTAAAAATAAGTGTTAAAAGGGCTTAAAATATACACCTAAAATATATAACACTTCACACGCATCAAGTTTTTGGCGCCGTTGCCGGGGACACAAGGATTTTAAGAAAGTTAGGAATCAACGGCCTAATCATTTTTCTTATTTTCATTTTTTTAGTTTTTTTTCTTAGTTTTTCTACTTCTGCAGAGCTCAGCACGGGCCGTGCCTGGTCAGACACGGGCCGTGCCCAGCATCCTTACTGGCAGTTTTTATTTTCCGAGTTACAGAGAGCTGAGCACGGGGCCGTGTCGGTGCAACACGGGGCCGTGTCCAACTCCCAGTAACAGGTATCCGGGAAACAATTACTGTACCTCTGACCACGGGCCGTGTTCATTGGGCACGGGGCCGTGGTGAACCTTCTGGCCAACGTTCTTTTCTGTTTTTGTTGCAGGACTTGGAACCTAGGTGCCACATTTGAACCTCCTACGTAGTGCATGAGCTCCAGTTCTAGTAGAGACATAAAAGAACCTCTAGAAGAACCCGAATGCTTTCTCAGAAAAAGACTTAAAGATAAAAATCAAGAGAAAGTTTCGGGGGACCCACTTCCAATGGCGGACCAACGTACTCTCATGGATTACCTACGGCCCACCGTAGGTAATCTCGGCGCCGCTATCAATGCGCCAAATGTCGAAGCCAACAACTTCGAACTTCGGCCGCATTTGATACAAATGCTTCAAAACTCCACAACCTTCCATGGGCTTGCGGACGAGGATCCCCATCTACATATTACTAATTTCTTGGAAATATGTGATACCTTTCGGATCAATGGAGCATCAAACGACGCCATTCGCCTTAGGATGTTTCCATTTTCACTAAAAGACCGAGCTAAGGCTTGGCTTAACACCCTCCCAGTTGGCTCGGTAAACACCTGGGATGAACTAGCCCAAAAGTTTCTATATAAGTATTTCCCTCCTGCTAAAACGGCTAAATTAATGACTAAAATTAATACATACTCACAAGAGGATGAGGAATCCTTATATGAAACTTGGGAAAGGTTCAAGGAGCTACTAAGAAAGTGTCCTCTTCACGGTCTAGCGGTGTGGCAACAAGTATCCACTTTCTACAATGGGTTGTTGCCACACATAAGACAAACACTCGATTCTAGCTCCGGGGGACTTTTAGGTAATCGTCGCCCAAATGAAATATATAATAAAATTGAGGAAATTGCTCAAACCAATTTTCAATGGCACACTCCCTGAGGTAATAAATCTATTGCCCCGGGCGCCCATAAGGTTGATGAAAGCACCTCTTTACAAGCCCAAATCGAGGCCCTCTCTTCGAAAATCAAAAAGCTAGAAATGACAAAAACGGCCTCGGTTATGGCTTGTGAAGGGTGTGGTGGGTCACATGAAAATTGGAGTTGTATGAAAGAATTAGATGAACAAACAGAAACGGTAAACTACATTGATAACAGACCTAGGCCGTCGGGTCCACCAACGGGTACCTACAACCAAGGATGGCGTAACCACCCTAATCTTGGTTGGAGAGATCCCGGCAACAGTAGTAACCAACAAAACCAACGAACTAACTTTCAACAACCACAAAATTTCTCTCAACAACAAGGTGGACGAGAAAGGCTTGAAGATACTGTATCTCGCCTCATCTCCGACACCGAAAAGAAAAACTCGGATCAATTTCAACAATTGGAATCGAATTTTAGAAATCAACAAGCTAGCATTCAAAACATTGAAAAATAATTAAATCAACTAGCTCAAAATTTCTCCGAGAGACCACAAGGCGCGTTACCTAGTAATACCGAAACCAACCCAAAGGCACAAGTACACCTCATCACATTAAGAAACCGAATCGTGGGTCCCGAGGATGCCCCGCCGGTTGAAGGAAGTCAACTCAGCCAAAGCATGACTTCACCCACACCTCAACCAGAAAAGGCTTCTCCTCCAAATCAAGAGCCCACCAAGACTCCTCTAATTCCGTACCCCGGTAGGTTAAATCGTCAAAAGACCGATGAGCAATTCGCAAAGTTCGAAACTTTACTAAAACAATTGCATGTTAATATTCCTTTTATTGAGGTCCTAACCCAAATGCCTAAATATACAAAATTCATGAGGGGTTTCCTCACTAACAAAAGGAAAATTGAATCATTACAATTAGTTAACTTAGGCGAAGAATGCTCCGCCTTGGTACTCAACAAACTTCCACAAAAGAAAATCGACCCCGGAAGCTTCACAATTCCTTGCTCGATTGGGGAATCCCCCGTTCGTAATGCATTAGCCGATCTTGGGGCTAGCATTAACCTCATGCCCACATCGATGTTCAAACGACTCGGCCTAGGAACAACAAGCCCTACAAAGATGAGCATACAACTCGCCGACAGATCCGTCAAATTCCCACAAGGTGTCGCTGAAAATCTGTTGGTAAAAGTTGACAACTTCGTTTTCCCAACCGACTTTGTCATCCTAGACATGGAAGAAGACACCGATGTCACTCTCATCCTCGGGAGGCCATTTCTAGCCACCGCCCAAGCGGTGGTGGATATGAATGACGGGACGTTAACATTGAAGTTTGGGGACAAGGAAGTGAAGTTTGAATGTGGAAAAAGAGTAGAGGACGAAGACCCGGTCAACTACATGAAGGTCATAAACTCAAGCTTGGATGACGCTCTCCGACGGTGTAACATGGGATGCAATACATCCCACTTGGGTAACATATGACCAGGCTTTGGGTCTAGCCAAGGACCCTTATAAACGTGGCGCACCACGGAGGCATTCCGCGAACTATCCTTAGTTTAGTTTAGGTTAATTTTTATGTTTTCTAGTCAGTTTTAATTTTCAGGAATAAAACACACTTGAAGATGGCAAAGGATACAAGGGAAACTTGAACCAGCACCCCATGCAGGAAAAACATGACCGTCCGACAATTTCTTCGTTTACAGTAAGTTCGGCACGGGCCGTGCCCACCCAACACGGCCCCGTGCTGCACAGTCTGCAGAAAAAGACCCAGTTCAGGTAACTGGACACGGGCCGTGTTCACCCAACACGCCCCCGTGTCCAGGCTTCTGTTTCTCTTGATTTAATTTTGTTACTGGCACTTGAACACGGGGCTGTGCCCGGACAACACGGGGTCGTGTTCAGCGCCCAGTAACACAAAAATTTTGCTTTTTACACCTTTTTTACACATTCAATCAACCTAAAAACTTATTTTTGGGACACATTGAGGACAATGTGTAATTTAAGTGTGGGGGGGATGCTAAAACCTTGAATCTTGCAAGTCCTAAATACAAGCCTTACACAAAACTCTATTGGAACCGCTAATCACCCCAAATTTTTTTCAAAAATTTTCATTTTTTTTCTTGTCTAGGTTTAACTCGGGAAATTCAAGTTCTTAAAAAGGTTATACTTTTACGAATTTACAACTGATAGCGTCGTGATAAAAAGAACCAACATAAGAAAATTATGAAAAGGCATGGCAAACTTAGTTAAAATTTGATTATATATACTTGATCACATAAAAACCCATTCCCACAAAAGTGAGTTTTGAGCCTTTATTGAGCATACAATTACATATCATTAGACTAAATGCTCATTTTTCTTTTCTTGTGTGAATAGCCGCTTGGTTCTTACAACTCTAGAACTTGCCATGATGATACATTCCCAGTCCTTATCAACTTAAATCCGAGTAAGTAAATGACGGAGGCATTAGGACTAACCCCTTTTTATTTCTACACCATTATTTTTCTTTTTTTTTACCACCTACCCAAAATCCCCCTAGTTAACCCCTTTGAGCCTAAACCTTTTCATTTCATAACCCAAACCAAACACCCTTTTACCCACCAAAACCTTTTTATTTTTAACCCTTTATTTTAGTAACAAGTTGGGTTTTTCGTATGACTTTAAAAAAAAAAAAAATTGTGTTGATGTTGAAGCAAAAGAAAATAAACAAACAAGTTCATCAAAAATAACTTTGTTTGAATAATAGCTTCATCAAAATAAAAGTTACAAAAATAGAAAGTCTTACGAAAACCGACACTTGTTACGCTTTTAGTTTTTTTTTTTACTAACCACCAACAGAACCACCTACATTTAACCCAAGCCTAACCCTTCACCCACAAAGTCCTCTTGATATTTACAAAGGTATATAAGTTAAAAAGGAGAAGGATTGATTGCTTGGCAAGCTTATGGTAGGAGTACGTTCCATGCCGCTCTCGAGTGATTCACAAAAATACATTTTCGGCCGAGTGTTGAGTGATCCCCGTGAGGTATGTGAACTTGTATATAAATAGAATTTTACAAAGGCATGTTATGCCCAAATAAGTAATTTATCTTATGAAAAGTTTTAAATAAATCATGACGAATAGGATTGTAAATAAATAAAAATAAAACTAAATAAAGAATCTTGGAAATCCCGACACTCTACGACAAGCCCAAAAACCTTCTTCTCTACCCATTCCATTTGGGAGTGTAATAGCCACATATTTAAGAGTTTTGCTTGAGGAAAAGCAAAAATTCAAGTGTTGGGGTATTTGATGTGTGCAAAATGCAACATATAAATTACATCAATTGTGGCATAAAACTAACCCTTTTTAGTACTAATGTTGGAAAAAGTGTGATTTTGTCTTCCTTTTGTATTTTCAGGATGAAATGAGCTCAAATTAACAAAAGAAGCAAAAAGACATCAAAATCTAACATAAATACAAGAAAAGGAACAAGACGTGACATGCCCGACCCCACGACAGCATCTTCCCAAGCAAAACAAGAGATCAGAAGACTGAACACGCCCCGTGCTCAGCCAGCACGGGGGCGTGCCCAAGTGTCAGCAGAAAAGACAAAGTGGTAGAAGCTTCTATTGCCCACCACGGGGCCGTGCTCAGCGGACACGGGGCCGTGGTCAACTATAAGATTCGCACAATCCAGCAAATCTGCATAGTACAAAGATTCTTCTGCACCACGGGGTCGTGCTCAGCGGACACGGGGGCGTGGTCAACTAAAAAGACAAAACTGCAATAAATGAAGAAAGAGAAGGATGTGGACACGGGGCCGTGCCCGAGCTTCTGTTCAGCCTATAAATAGGAGTGCTTGGCTTAAGCTCAAACCATCCCTTGGCACACCACCTCTCTCACACTTCACCCACCACCCACCACCACCATAACACCATCATCCACCACCATCATCCATTGTCCATCGTAGAATGTGTGAGTCGTCTCGGGATCCAAGATTGATCGTAAGAGTTCTTGACAATCAAGGCCATGTTTGCCTAAGTCTCTTACATCACTTGGTGAAGACAAAGTGTCTAGTGTAATACTTTTTATTTCTAATCTTTTCGCACTTTTTACTTGGTTTTGTATTAATGACTTTAATAACTAGTGCTTATGTTGAAGGTGATCTTTCCTTATCGTTTGTCCGTGGTGTCTTGGCATTATTTTACTGTCTATATAAAATAAAAGATTTTCACCATTCATATCTCCACGGTCTATATGGAGGTATGTTGGCTACCTGGTCGGGGGTTAAGGGAACGGTTTGGTAAAGGTCTTGCCATTGTTCAGCGTTTAGAGGTCCTGCAATGGGCCTGGGTCAAATTTATTAGGACCTCCTTCAATACTTAACGGTATTGGATGGCGGGGGTCCAAACTCTTTGATCCCCTCATAAGTTAACTACTATTAATACTATAACCCGGCTATTTAGGACTGTATCCCTGCTGACTCAGACTACTTAGTCGAGGGTAACGTCACCTCCAAAAGAGGGGCCTACCATAATTTGCATTAATAACTTAATTAATTATCTTCCAATAATCCACCCTTTTAGGATTGTATCCTTGCTGACTCAAACTACTGGGGTGAGGGTAACGTCACCTTCAAAAGAGGGGCCTACTACAATAAATAAGATAATCTCTTAAAATAGTGCAAAAGTGCGGAAATAATCAAAGGTTACGCTAGATACAAGTCGGAACCAAGTGATTCATCTTGTCTATCTGTTTTTCTTTTTATTTTTATTTTTCAGCATTTTAGTTAGTTTTTATTTTTCTTAGTTTAAAACATTTTTCTAAACTTTTTATTTTGATTAGACGTTGAGGATAAACCGGTACTAAAAGCTCTTGTGTCCTTGGACGACCTCGGTATCTTGCCAACACTATACTACGCTCACGATGGGTGCACTTGCCCATATGTGTGTTTAGTGTTAGTAAAATATCGTGTTTTATAAATTTAAAACTTGGCTAAAAATAAGTGTTAAAAGGGCTTAAAATATACACCTAAAATATATAACACTTCACACGCATCATAGGACCATGTGTTAACCGATCGGCTGGCCAGTCGATCGGCTGACTGTCCGATCGGCTGGCTGTCCGTTCGGACAGCGGTCCGATCGGTCAGCACCCTGACCTGATCAGCCAATTCGTCTAACACGTGGTCGTTCTGATTGTTTGTCGTTTTATTGAGGTATTTTGACAACGAGTCGAACCATAGATTCCTCGTCCTTACTTGGTTCCCCTGGTCGGACAGGAATCACCCAAATCCGGCTGGTGAGCTGTTCGGAACGGAGTTTATCGTTTAACCCGAGATCGGTTAACCTCGTGGATAGAATCCGGATCTTGAGCCGTGCAACCACCGGAGTGATTTGTAAGCCGGCACAGACTCCGTTTCTATCGGTTTGAAGGCACTGAGTGAAAAAAAGTTGAAAGAAAGTTGGAAAATCCATCTTTCAATCCTTTTCACGGGGTATATGTTTAGATCTAGGAAAGATCTTTGTTTGTTTATGTGGAAATCGGCTAGATCTAAGTTATTCTTGGTGGATGGAGGCCAAAACATGAAGTTCTTCAAGAACCCATGATGACATCATCCTAGAACACTTGAATCTTGATGATTTCACGGTTAAAAGTTAAGATTTGGAAGATAGAAAGGTGTAGGAGTGCATGTAGATCAAGAAAGTACAAGATTTAGGACGAAATATTACCGGAATCGAGAGGAATCTGAGAAAAGGATGAGCTAAGCGTGCTGGTCGAACAGAGGTTTCCAAAATTGGAAAGAATGACAATGACAGGGGTATTTATAGGATGCCAAAAGGGGAAAGTGCTGGCCGATCGGCCAGGCAGCTCGATCGGACAGCCTGTCCGATCGGACAACAGTCCGATCGGCTGGCTGTTCGATCGGCTGGTAGCCTGATCGATCAGTTGCACGTTTCGAGTGTTTGGCGCGACGATTTTTGATATTTCGAGTTTGGTTGCGAGTGGTGCGATACGATAGGGTTTTCTAGTCAAATTACTTTTAATCTCAACCACTCATATCTTGCACTATCCTTTATCCACTAATTATCATAGTTCGATTGTGATTCAAGTTCGATGTCGATTGAGTTCGATTGCATTCGAGTTCGATTGCATTTCGATTGATTACCACAACACAACATAAATAAACATGCACAAATAACACGTAAAGCACACACACACGTATAACAATAATTAAAATACGTAGTTTGAGTTGCGATTTGATTCGATTTGATTAGCATAGTTTGATTATCGTTTAGTTAACTTTATCGCATTGTTACTTCCTACAGTTCACAGTCGTAAGTCGGTTAGATGGCGATTGAAATACATCGATTATTGTAATTATTGACACTTACTCCACATAATACAGCTAAATTAAACACATAAAAGAAATTCACTACAAGTCAAGTTGCGCGAAATCGGTCGTTGACTTTGACCTCTCGAAAACACGGGGTGTTACAGCACTTGCCCATATGTGTGTTTAGTGTTAGTAAATATCGTGTTTTATAAATTTAAAACTTGGCTAAAAAGTGTAAAAGGGCTTAAAATATACTTAAACTTATATACACACTTCACACGCATCAATGACTTCATTCCAGCAAGAGTGGTCCGAATCTAACAGATTTCCACATGATTTCCCACTAATTTCTACTAAATCTAAGCATACTCAAAGTGTTTAAAACTTTTCTTCAAACATTCTTCACTTTTACTTGAATACCGATGGAATCCAGAATCATTTGGGTGTTCTACTCATTCTCTGGTAGAGAACCGAGCTGAGAATGGATTTCTATCAAAGAGACGACCGATTCACGGGTTGAACATGAAACACCGTCAAGAATAGTTGGTTCGGATCGAATGGGGTGATTCCCGTCCGATCGGATGAGTTGGAATTGATGAGATTTCCGTTGTTTGACATGTCGTCATATCGTCTCGGTTCAACCACAAAACTTTCTTACTTAACTGATTTTACAAGGTTTTCAACCCAAAACAGTTGCTCGATCGAACAGCCATCCGATCGGATAGCCATCCGATCGAACGGCTATCCGACCAAGTGACTTGTGATTTAAACACTTAAACAATTTTCAGAACTACAAAGTATGTCAGCTCCACTCGGATCACCATCCGAGCGGACGGCCATCCGTCCGGATGACCGTCCGACCGGACGACCTGATATGTAGAAACACTTCAAGCCTTTTAAAATGCTACAATGAAATCTTCAAAGTTCAAACATTACACAAACACATCCTTCACAAACGAACAACCCTCCGACTGAATGGTCATCCGTCCGGATGGTCGTCCGACCGAATCACTGTTCGTCACAAAAACTCTCCAACGCACTGTTTAATGCACTGTTCAACGCTCACACTATCGTTCTCTGATCAGGCTAACTCTCCAGTGCTCCCTTCAATCCAAGCTTGTGTTTATTCATTAAACACGAACTGTGAGTATACCTGATCCTTTTTTGCTTAACGCACTTTTGGGTGTTACATAAGTTACTTATATCAAAATCACAATCGACACACAACGCAAACACTTTTTATATGCTAACCGCTCTCGCATGTTATATGTGTTATTCGATGAATGCTAGTATGTTATGTTTACACATTGATTGTTGCCTGACACCTTAGCAACGATAGTACTATAGTTTGGACTCAGCACCTGTCGTGGACAGGGGTTGTTAAGGGCTTTTCTTCACGTATCACAGTGGTGATATGTGTTGCGCATTCTACAACTCGCAGTCACGTCTGTGCATATTTCATTGTCAATAGCTTACTTGCTTCACATTCCAACGTGTTACATGCTGGTTATGCGTAAATCGCTTTCGCTATACTATTATGCTATTAAACTTGTATGCTCACCTTTACACTCTGTGTATTGACTTTTATTTTAACGTATGTGACAGATGTTTAGGATGCTATGCTAGGCCTGCTTTTGTGGAATCAAGCTAGGGGAGTCTAGAAACGAACTAAATAAAATCTGAGTTGTCGGAACAATTTATTGTCTTTGAGAAACTATGTCTGTAATGACTATCTTACTTCATATGTTACGGTATGGGACGTAACGTTAAGTATTTGGTAATTTTAGTTGTTATGGATTCTCTTGGACAATCTGTTTCGCTCAGTGCCGCGCCCCGATGTTTCCGCCATCGGTTGGGGTGTGACAACTATGGTCTATTTAAAGTTCATTTTGAACTATCCTACGTGATGGTAATAATGTTGGCATGATTCCCCTATGATCATACCTTCTGATAATCACGTTCAATAGGCAAAATGATGAGTCAAGCATGTTATGTTTAAAAAGTCAAAATGAGTAAACGTGCATTTTACGCTAATTGAATTTTAAACTATTAAAACCCAATATTTTGACATTATATCAGTTTGTATGACCTATTTAACATATTTTGACATGCTCAACTCATCATATTCAGTTTAAACGTCAATTTTTTATCGAAAATCAAGCAGTTTGACTTTTTCTTTGACTTTCGAATTCCGACCCGTTTGGTCAACATTAGGATCCGGCCAAGCCCATTTATATGACCATAGTAATATAGGGAATAACCCTCTGAGGTTATACCTTATGGTCATGTCGTTTGGTTAGTCAAATGGCGAGTCAACTTTAAATACTTTTAAAAGGTCAAAAATACCCTTTTTGCGTAAAATAGCTTTAAACCTATATGAGCAATATTTTTGACATCTAAACTGATTATACAACATTAATAAACATGTTTTGACATATCGGACTCGTCATAGGACTCATTCGACCATCCGGACCCATAGTTACGCATACAACCCATTAAAGTGGCGTACACCATTTTAACAAGTCGTAACGGGTCAAAACACCATTAGACACTTTCCAATCAGAATGTAAGGTTTAGTAAACCATATTATACGAGACCCTTCGCTCGTTTGGTTAATAAACCACATTCTATACATTCTTTTGTTTAAGCCACGATACACACTAACTATATAACAATTCAACATAATTAGGACACACACTTGAGCTTTGCATACACGTTTGGACAAGACATCTACGCAAACCTGTGAGTACATAGTCCCATCTTTTACGCTTTCTAAATGTTTTGGGATAATTTATATGTGCCTATTATTATTTTCAAGATTTCAAAACATTATGATTTATATACATAGTACCTTATTCAATAAATTTCAAAACTATTACCTATGGCTTAAACAAAATGATTTCCTATATTTGTATGAAACTTGTTGGTGCGTAATTGAATTCTTGTTTAAAATACATTCATTAACTTTGATCAAGCCGATCGGTAGTATGATATAGCGTTATAGGATTTGACACCCCATTCTCGCTTCCTAGGTCTATTTGGAAGTTTGATTAGGGAATGACAGAAACCAAGTTACCCAAATAGATATACCTTTATGGTTAATCTAAAACGTCAGCGAATAAGGCTTGAATGTATTACCAAACGGCCACACTTTTTTATACAAAATTTCTTTCTAAATAGCCATATAATTTGTCTCTTTTTGACACTAATGTTTAGTTTTCACAAAAAGAAAAAAACCAAAATATACTTTATATATGCTACAAGTTCTTTTATCAAAAACCAAAGTCTTGCAATACTAACTATTTTCACAACAAAACTTTGATTTCAAAACAAATTTTTATACCAACTTTTATAATTGACTAAGGTATTGCAATACTAAACGTTTTGCCATATTCATGGCCACAAAACTTATGTTACTCACCAGCATTCAATGTTGACGTTATTTTCACATATATTTCAGGTATTAACACATGCGATGATTATTCAAGTATGCTACACGTAGGAATGGACTTGGCCTTAGTTTCCTTTAATTTAAAAACAAATTATTTGTAATCTTTGTGTTAAAAAACAATGAAATATAATGAAAATTTAGTACCATGTGTTATGAGCAATTTGTAACGTGATTCCCTGACGTTTTCGCCGCGGGTTGTTTTTATACGTGGTCGGGGTGTTACACGAGGCACGAAGACTCACTCAAGGATGGGATTGTTCTCTACTCAATGGTAAGAGCCGTAGGGTTCTTAAAATTGTACGATGAAGTCCTCGCAACATATCGGAACTATAACCGCCTGCTAGTCTACCGTCTTGAGTGAACGGTTTGGCGAGGCACTCCCTAGCACAAGGTGGGTTATAGGCTCATGCGGGCATGTTGTATTTGTCGTACATAGACATTGACGGTTAAATAAGTTTTACAAACACAAAGTTTTCATACGACATGCCGAGGAAAATGATTTTATTACGTTTTCTCAACATTATTTAAACAGGTTACCAAAAAGATTTATTTCAAATCTTTTTCAAACAAACTATGAACTCGCCAACTTTATGTTGATTTTTCACATGTTCTTTCTCATGTTACATTTTCAAATTATGGCACGGTTGGAATAAGAGAACCCACGGGCATTCGAGTACTTAGTGGGCGTTCACTTTCTAGAAGTCTTAGCATTTTATACTTCCGTTGTGCAATGAAGATACCAGTCAGATCACACCAACTCTAATTTTGTAGGGTGTGACACTATAATAGTAACGTACAATCAATTTCACCAAATCACTAGTCTAGGATCAAAAGCCCTAAAATTATAAGATAAAGAACCCTAATTTCAACTATAATTAAATTGGAATCCGTTTGCCTTCTACTACTAAAATTGATAGAGGGCTTTTGTAGAGAATAAAAAACCAAGTATAATGGGCTTTGGAATTACCTGAAAATGTTAAGAATTGAAGGAGATATCATCGTTTGAAGTTACGAGTCCTAGAATTTTTTTTGATCAAATTCGTGATGCACAATTGATGAAATAAAGAAATCTTAGTGGGGATTTTGTATGGTTTGATTCCATGAATCTAATGGTGTAGGTTTCATCATCCAATTCGAGAATCCAGAAAAATCCTAATTGTGTTCTTGAACACCTTAATGGTGAAGAAATTTCATAAACAATGATCGGTTTTTGATGTTTTTTGGAACAATTTGATGGTAACACTCATTACTCTTCAATAATACAAGTTTAGCAAGATTAAAGTGAAGTAAAATCGTTGTTTGTAACGTAAAAGTTATCGGGCCAAAGGACCTTGGGTCCGGGTCGCGTACCAGAAGAAGAAACTGGGAAATAGCAGGTCTCAGGTTCGGGCTTGGTTTTATAAACCGGATCAAGTTTTATTCAACAAACACACTGTAGAGCAGTGGTTCCCGTGTCCCTTGTGAAGCCAAGTTGGCCGGGTTTGAGTCCCGCCCACTCCATCTTTTTTTTGTTTTCATTTAATTTAAGTTTCATAAATTTATTTGTTTCTTTTATAATTTCTAACAAAACTAACGAAATTTAATTATAAACTAGTAGATGCCCCGCCCGCGTTGCGGGGCGATGGCCGAATAATTCTCAACCAATTAAAAAAAGACTAATATAATTTTGCTAGGGAAAAAAAACAAAAACGATGATAAGACCGTAGTAAACCAATTAAAACAAAAAACCTTTATAGTTTTTGTAAAAAAACTAAAACGATGGGAAAAAAGTAATTTTTAACTGAGGGCGAAATCATAAATTTAATTCGGGGATAAATTGTAAACTAAATGGACCAACGGGGGAGTGCCAGGAAGTTGCCGACACGACTGTAATTTTACACTAGGGGTAAAATTGTAATGTCACCAGGAAAACAAAACAAAACAAAAACGATGGGGAAAATGTAAAGTTAAGTTGAGGGTAAAATCGTAACTTGGCTGTGAGAAAAAAACTAATGGCGAAAGTATCAATTTATACGGGGCAAAATCGTAATTTTTAGCCGATGGGAAAATTACAATTTTTAGCCGGAGTATAAAAGCGTAAATTTATTTTTAAGCGTGGGCAAAAGCATAACTTTGAACTGATGGCAAAATCGTATATTTAAGGGAAAAAAACTAATGGCAAAACTGTAAACTGAAACGGGTCAAATTCGTAATTTTTTACCGGGGGCAAAATTGAAATATTTAGCTGGGAGCATAAGCGTAAATTTATTTTTAAGCGGGGGCGAAAACATAATTTTTAACTGATGGCAAAATCGTAATTTTAAAGGGGCATAAAATCGTAAATTTGTTGGGCCAATAGGGGAGTGCTAGGCAGCTGCCTGGCACTATTGAAGTTGCCGCCCATTTTGCCTAATAAAGGGCCTGACCTATTGAATTATGACGCCAATGTTTGTAGTAGTTGATAATACAATAACATTTTATACATGTGTGAGAATTCGGTCGGTGATAGTTCTGGGTACTTGTTATATCATTCTAAAAAAACCCAAAAACTTTAGACTTAATAATGTATATAAAAAGGATATTGACACATGTTACATTCTTTAATCTATTTATATACAACTGGATAAAAAAACAAAAACGAAACTGGTCCATCAAAAAATATATAAACACTATAATAAACGTAGAAAAAGGGAAAAAAGACGAATCACGGACTAACACTTGGTTGAAGTTACTATTCCATGCCTTTGATTTTAATAGAACTAGTTAATAGTTAAATTTCCGCCCGCGCGTTGCGGCGGGGACCCAATGACTGCAAAACGCGTGTCAGTAACGGCAAGCAGATACCGAATATCAAAACATAAATAAAAATGTCATTAAAAGGATCGTCAATCCGTCCTAAAAAAAACGATTTTAAATAACCTAATATATAATAATAGGACCCACACGTCCTACACGTTGGAAATTCGGTTGTTTTCAGTTCAGTTATTACGGTGCTAACACGTTAAAACATGGATGAGCTCGGTACCTGTAACGGCACCGAAAGTACCGATCCGGAAAATCATCGAAATTAGGTACCGGCACCGAAAATGCTCGGTACAATACGGTATGGTATTTGAAGGTAAAAATCAATAAATATTGGTATGGTGCTAGACCGATGTCGAACCGAAAGTAACGATTCTGAAAACGCCAAAAGGTGGGTACCGAAAATGATTTGGTATAGTAAATTTGGTACCGATATGATACCGGTTTGATTACAGGATTTGATTCGATTTTCTCATCAATAATCTAAATATCAAACTTAATTTTACATGCTACAGTTCATTCATTACGTATAAAGACAAAAAATAGAGCAAAATTAGTTGTTGTGTATATAAAACCTCATTCAAACGAAATACAGTTTACTTACTGTGTGTATGAAAAGTAATCTAAACTGTGCAATTACTTGCATTGCTACGTTGCTACAGGATTTGATGAGCTCGGTACCAACAGGTACCGAAAATACCGTTACCGAAATCCTCAAAAATGGGTACCGGTACCGAATATACCTGGTACAGTACGGCTTTATACAGTCGGTACTGATACGGCACCGGTATTTGAGGGTAAAACCCGATGAATACCGGTGCCGAACGAATACCGAAAATACACTCAGTTTAGTAAATTGGATACCGGTACCCAATACTATTCATTCATTTCTATTTTTATTACTTTTCATTAAAGACTCTTTTTAATATTTATTTATTGTTATTGTTCAATCCCTTCTGTTTTTAATATATAGGTCAATTCGATACCGACTTTTGGTGTTTTCTGTACCAGGCTAGTGTCGATTTTTATCTTTATGTACCGATAACCGTACTGGTATTTTCGATACCAGTACCGGTTGACAAAAGATTGTCTAACTTAAAAAGTAAAGAAGATAATAAAACTATTAAGACCGTGGGGTATGGTGGGGCAGGGGTTGACACGTGGATTTGGTGGGCTTCGCTGGGCTGACCCACATTGAAGACAGTATGGTGGGGCGGGGGTTTGGGGCGTGGCTATTTTAAAAATTAAACATGGTCCGCTATGCCCTAGCCAACAAGCCAATAAGAGCCGGCCACATAGGATCGCAAGCATGCCCCACGCCCGGCCTTAAACTCCCGTCCGAGGGGCCACACCCAAACCCAAGCCCACCCGGGTGGTGACTTGGGTGTTTCTCTCCAACCCCCGCCCTATACCCATAGTCTAAAAAAACATATATATATATTATTTTAACTTTTTCTAGTCTTGTACTTTTCATTTTGTACTGTTCAAAACATTCGATTTTTAATATATAGGACAATTCAACGTTTATTTGATTAAATTAATATTTTGACCCGAAGTTGATTATCTAACATTTTTTTAAAATAATAAACAATGAAAATTTTATTTCTTTTATATTAACTAACAGATCTAACTTAGTAATTTCCTTTATATATAATAACGTAACTAACGGAGATTATATATAAATTTAATATTTTATATCCCATAAATAATTATATTTATATTACAACAATACACAACTTTATCTTAATAAATAAAATATACCAATCTTACATGTATTACGTTTAGGATTCGGTTTTGCAAAAGAGTCAGGTTTTCTAAGATCCGCTTTTTCGTGGACGTTACAGGAGGGATGGGGGTAGAGAGGGTATATAGAGAGAGGGGGGATGAGTTTGATTTATTTCTTTTTATTTTGCATTTATTAGTGGGGCACGTTTGTCTCTTCATAAAACGTTTTAGTTAATGACATATAAATTTGGACTCAAATAATTACACTTACATATTAAAAAATCCGGTACTCAATCATCAAAATTTTTAGTTTTGGACTTAACTAGTTAAAACCATCAAAACTACAAAAGAATTTTACTCTAAAATATTTCTTACATAACTACTATTATTCCGAAGACCAATAGTAAAATTTTTACAATGGTATTATGAAAATAAGGAATTTGATACTTTTATTTTATAGAGTAAATTAATGGTATTAGGAACCCATAAATTTGACTAGTCATTGAATGGAAACATATGGTATCGAACGAGGTCCTATTCCTATTCTTACTTGTGCAACTTCTTGAAAATAACCTGGAGATGACGGTTGACCCAAAGTCATGTGGGGCTACTTTTTTATTTTTTAGATGCCTTTGTTTAAATACTTTAGATGATACATCATACATGAGCTAGAGAGCATCTAATGTTTTATTATAATCAAAATTTGGTAAATAATATTAAGACATATATGTATCAAGTTGTTTAGTACTAAACAACTGTAACTAGTTCCAAGAAGTATTTCGTTATTTTTAAAGATGTTTTTTTTTTTATGATTTACAAAGGTTAATCATTTTGTATTACGTATGAGAACTACATATCTCAAGTCAAGTGTTGCACATGCAAGTCTAGAACACGTTATATAAAACTACCAAGGTATATATATTATTAGAAAATTCAAAAAAAAATATTATAATTGTACAGGAAAAGATTATTTTAAAGTTTTCAATATTAAATGTTATTAGTTTATTACTTTAGACAAATTTTAGGTTGTTTCGTCCATAAGAGAGATCATTGCTTGTAAGGATTGTTTGAGCTTAAATATCTCTAATACTTTTTAATTATAATAAATGTGGATGGGGAGACATCTCTGCAGTTAAACGTATTTTAAAGCGAGAACAGTGGATGAGGAGACGTCTCTGCAATTAAACGTATTTTAAGCTAGAACAATCAAATAACGGTGACCTTTTGGGCAACTAAAAATAAATCCGTGATACCTTTGTAGATAAACATAAACATTAGTTGGTATAAGAGTGCAAATATCAGAATAAGAGTTCACATTTTGGTGCATTAATCAAGCCCTATTATTTGCAAAAACCCTAAAAAAGCTTATGCATATATAAAAATTGTAAAAGATGCAATTTCTCTTTTCCACTTTATTATTTATATATGAAAGTTTGATAAGTTCTTATATCTCAACTTTACAAATATAATAAATCAATTTAAGTTATTAGATCATATATAATAAACGACTTTTGACCCTTGTGAACCGTGACTATTTTGTTCTATCCTATCTAACGACAGACTCACGATGAAGAAAAATGATTCATTTCACGTCTAATTATTTAATATACTCGTTCGAATCGTTAATGTGGCCCGGTAGGGACAATTGTATTATGAAATGCCGGCTCAAGGGAGAGTAAAATAAAGCAAGAGCTTTAGGCCTCCATTTTCCTAAAGCCTCAAATTCTAACAAAATATATTATATGTTGGTAATTACAGATCCCATGGAAGGGAGATCTACATTGAGACCAGCGGATCTGCTCGTCTTTGGTTGGGCGGGAGGGAAACATGCTTGTGTGGATCTCACAGGAGTCTCCCCCTTAGCTGGTTTAAGGGAGAGCGGGTTTGTAGCAGGACAGGCTATAAAGAAAGCGGAATCTAAAAAGGTGGATAAACACGCTAAAGCATGTGCTGATAACCAACATGCATTTGTCCCCTTCGCCTTCGACACCTTTGGCTCCCTAGCTCCAGAAGTTATCCGTTTGTTAACTAGGGTCCAAAAGGTTGTCGACAGCAGTTGCTCATCAACAAGGGGGCAGAGGTTTGTCTTTTATAGGCTAGGGTTTGCTATTCAGAAAGGGGTAGCGGCGCAGCTTGTTGCTCGCTTACCTGCGATATTGATGTAACTCGGCCAGTATTTTATATATAAAAGTAATTAGATTATATTAAAAAAAATAAAAAAAAATTGGCTTTAAAATTGTTAACGTTGAGGTTTATGATCTATAATTATGCGTATACAAAGATGATATATCAATAATAGGATCCATAGCATTTTTTTCGTTTACAAAAAAGGCCCCAATTTTGCTTTCCGCTTTGGGCCTAGAAAAATTTAGAAATTTTTGAGCCGGCCCTAGTATTATGCCATTGAGTGGTGGGCCGGAAAGGATCATGCTTAATGTTGACGTAAGATTATAAAGTTATCTTAAGTTGATCATCCCTATTACACAAATCGAATCATGAATCTTTCACTTAATTGGAATACGAAACTCGTTCTTTGATGGAAAGATAGACGTGCAAATGTTATGTACGTCTTATTAAGAACCTAGTAATAAGCATAAAACTTCAAACAAGTTACAAGTATTTCGATGAGATTGAATAGGACATATTCCTCTCTTTTTTTCCTTGAGAAGTTCCCACCTTATTTACTTTTTCCTAATGCAAAGAAGGACCACAAATTTTCAATAATGGGCCACAAGTTGCTTTATGTGTGGTGCCACTAAGACCACAAATGAGTCAAACATTTATGTGTGCTTTTTAAAACGCGTTTTGACTTTGATACATGATGACGTAACATAAGTCTTTTACATAACCGGATAAAATATGACATGAACCACATCACATAATACTTATCAATAGGATGATGGTCCATTGGTAAAGGCAAAGCCTCTAAAACATCTAGGTTAGGAAGGAGAAGGTATTGGGTTCAAGTCCTACAAACGACAGAGCATTAAAGAAACTAGCCATTAAAAAAACATCACATAATACTTGTTTTGATTTATTTTTTATGTTTATGGAATAATTTAAATCATGTCATTCCATAGCTAAATCCATTTCCAAGCACATGCAATACCCAATGGGGGTAACAAGAGTGTTTGCCGACGCCTTAGGGGAGGGGGTGGTCACTAGTGATAGAATTCTATCACTCCCAATATCCAAACAACTCATGCCATGTCATCACCCAATATTCTATCACTAGTGATAGAAATGTAGTGGGGGTGGTCACTAGTGATAGAATTCCATCACTCACAAATTTTTTTTTTAATTTTTTTTTTAAATTAGAAATTAACAATAAAACACTAAAATTATAAATTTCAATTAAATTAATACATACTACTTCAATTTAACATACTAGAAATATTTTAGGCTACAAATTAAAAAAAGAAAAACATACTCCTCGTCCGACTCATGAAACTCCAAACCTAGAGAACCAACTAGTTCGATTAAATCGTATCTCAACCGAAAGTGAGTTTCTTCATTACGCAATTCTAGTTGGATATTTTGTGGAACTTGAACTTGTGTAGGAGTATCCGGCACCCAATCAGGGGATATTGCACGTTCGTCTTCTTTGATTATCATATTGTGCAATATGATACATGCATACACTATGCTATGTATTGCTTTCTTGTTCGTCACACGAACCGGTCGGTGTAGTATACCCCATCTACCCTTTAAAACACCAAATGCCCTCTCAACATCTTTTCTTGCCGATTCTTGCAATTTTTTGAACACGATTTCTTTAGGCTCGACAGGAAATGAGGGAGCTTTCACAAAAACAGACCATGACAGGTAGTTGGCGAATGGCGGACGTGCATTTTTGTATCGGCGTGAAACTTGGTTTGCCCCTCGCATCGTAACCTTCTTGAAACCATTCCTCGCTTGCTTCGATGTCTCCAACAATCTTTAAAAATAATTCTTTTGGTAAACGAAACCGATCTCTAAACGTTTCGGCATTGTAGAGCGGATTTTCCACAAAATAATCGTTCATTAACACTTCGTTGGCACGTATACGATCACGGTCTACCATCTTCTTCTTTGGGCGGGATGACTCGGCATCAAGTTCGTTATACACCGACACAAAATATTTTAGCGTCTCATTGTCGGAAGACGACTCGGTATCGCTATCGCTAGACATCGGAAACGTCGAATCCGTAGGGAACTCCATTTGAGAAAGATGTAGATTGTGTGAAATGGGTTTAAAATGGTTTAAAGATGTAGATTGGTGTGTGTAAAATGGTTTAAAATGGAGATATAAATAGATAAAAGGGTTTAAAGGTTTTTTTTTATTATTGAATTTAACCGTTATTCAACGGTCAAAAAGCAAGCAACGTTCGAATTTTTCAAAGTTTTCAACGCGTGAACGTTTCAACGCGTTTCAAAAATAACGCGTTTCAAAAATAAAAATGTTATATCTTTAAAAAAACTTGTTTATTACACGGGTTGAATGAATCTAATAAAAATTTATATCTTTAATAAAAACTAATGGATATACTCGATACACGATGGATTGGATGAATGTACGGTGATGGTTCTTATAAATGTCACGTAAATTAATATAGTGATTACCGTATTTGAATTGAGAATTGAACACGAAAATAAAGTATAGAATCAATAAACATTGATTAATATTTTTGTTTACCCCTTATATACATTTTTGAAATAGGTTCTATCCTTAACTACTTTAGTTTAATAAAATAAATAAACCAATTACATTAATTTCAGGATAAATAATTTTGAAATCGGATAAATATTTTAAAATATTATATTATCTCCTATATGAATTGTTTAAATTTATGTTAAATTTAATTGTATAATTATCTTTTAATTGATATTAATTATCTATAAAAATTGATGGTTTCAATGAATGACATGTGTCTTTTCATTGGTTTCTTTTATTATACAGTATAGATAGATGTGAAAATAAACAAAATGTATTAATGATAAAAATAACTTTATTACTAAAAATAAATGTAATAGTAGTTATGGTATGGAAATATAAGTATTAGCGAGAATGTTTGTAGAGTTAGAAAGAAAATGTGTATTTTTTATATATTTGTGGAAATCCGATGGGGCAGTTGATCCACATTTGTTTATATATACTAGCTAACGTTATACATACTTTGTTTATAAAAGTTACAATTGAATAAACTAAATAATATAACCCAACTTAGTGATATCTTATGTTAATAATCAAATTTAACTTAAACTAAGGCTTAATCAACCACTACGAACATGTCACACTTAATTTTGAGGCATAAAAATTATACCAAATCATATTTGGAATTTTGGATTTTGAAATTTTAAATAGGATTACATCAAAGCCCAAAGAGAGATTAGGACTCACCAGTATTTTCACTTATTAACAATGGGAACAAAGCCCAAATCTATAGATGCCCATAGAGATGGGCATAATAACCGGTTCCAAACTCGGTCCGGTAGAGCTGAACAGGAACCGGTTCCAGTTCCTACCCGTTGTGTAGAAGAACCGACTTCGGGTTCAAAAAACCCGTAGGTTCTTACCCGGTTCCACATTTTATAAAAAATAGGGACGTACCCGGAACCGATTCCTCCGTAAACACAAAGAACCGGCAACATTAAAATAAAACCAATTACATTACCATAACATTAACATAAAACCAAACATCATACATAAACATCATAACTAAACATAAGATTAACATAAAACACACTCAAACCAACATCACATAAACACACTAAACCTTCGAAGAACTGGTTCCGTATGATTCACCGCCTTCACTTTTCTTCGCCGTAGCCTTTGTCACCTGACAATGACGATCGGTGTGTTTTTTAAGCGTCTAGTTCGCCGTAGCCTTCATGAACTTCCCACAACCTTCGCAACGTGCCATTTCATGGCTATCGAACATCAGACACAGATCAAAGTGCTTCCAAACTTGGGGGTTTCTTTTGGTTTCCAAAACCATGACCACTTTATCGTTGCATGCCATAACCGATTTTAGGTGTAACTCTTGAAGGTTGAAACCGATTTGAGTGGGAAAGGTGATATGCTTATAAATACTTGAAACCGATTTTAAAGTGTTAATGGCAATTAATCGATTCCAACGGATATAAAGCAGTTAGGAATCGATTTCGGCAGCTTTTTTTGCAACTTTTTTTGGAAGGTACCCGGAGGAACCGGTTACAATATACCCGGACCAGTTACGAACTGTTTTGGTAATTTTGGTTTGAAACCTGGTACTAACCGGAACCGGGTCCTAGAAGAATCGGTTCCATTCAAACTCAGTCAAGAACGGGGTATGGTTAGGAACCGGTTCCGGGTATAAAAAAACCCGATTTGCCCATCTCTAGATGCCCACCGACCCTAAAATTTCAATCTAAGAAAAAAAGCACAGGATGATGTCATAACCATTTTCATCTTTGCGCCAGATTGCTTGAGTCCAGCCTCAAGTTTAGGAGAATGGTCAGTGGTTTGGGCAGACATTTCCTGTCAGATAGTTGTAAACATGAGGGTGCTTGTTCACTTTTGGTTATGAGAGTCTTTTGTAGACCTTATTACCATGTGATACCTTTTGAAAAATTTGTTGCCCATATCCTCTTGAAAAATTATTAACTGGTGAAGCATCTGTTATCTGAACCTCTCTGAAAATAGAGGTTGCACTCAGCTGTTTGAACATGGATGAAGGTCCATTTTGGCTTTCCTTTTGTAATACTAACCTGTGGACTCTCAAGTGTTTTTTATTTATACTCTTTTCTTTTGACTTCAAAAGTTTTGAGATAAACACACTTTTGAGTTTTGTGATTTTTCTTCCCTTTTTCAACCATTTTATCAACAGATGTTGTAGCATTTGCTGGATGGTCTTGTAAGGGAAGGATTTCAATTAATCCATAATCATTTATAGCAATGTTCTGAGAAACATGGTCATTTTTGCAAATGCTTATGCCATATTTCACATTACTTATGATCTGGTTTTTTGACATCAACTCATAACCTTTTCAGGATTCTACTCATTTTTCACAAGTGATTTGGGTAGACTCAAGTTCCCTTTTACAACTCTGGTATTTCTCTACCATTGTTTGTGTAACACCCCTAAAATTTAAAACTTTATATGAGAATTATAAAGCTGAAAATAAACGAGAACAAACTAACTAGGAATAAATAACCCAGTTAGTTACGAGTCTTGTGGTAACATATAAGTGGGTTAAAAACACCAAAGATATAAGATAAACAATAGTTGAGGGACTTAAGTTGTAAAACTTGAAACTTGAGTTATTAATAATCAAAATAAACACCAAACACACACTTAAGTGTGTGTCTGGGTCGATTAGAGCATAGGGGCGACCAAGAACTCCCCACCAAACCCTAGCTTGTGATAAATTGATCAAATCGAAGGCCTTAATCAGTTCTAAATCGATTTTCAAGCTCGTATTAGTGATCACCTTGTTGAAGGGATCATAAGGTATGCAAAATTTTGATGTTTTGATTCATCTCAAATTCTAGGTAAATTGTGAAAATCGAAATTGAGCTTGATTATGTGATGCATAGATGAAACTTGTACGGAAAACAAGTTTAATTGTGAATACTAGTTGATAATTACTGAAATCATGTATAAAATTATGAATTTTGTGATAACCCATTCGTAGGTTAAGTGGGTTTTGCAAAATAGGATAAAAACTAGAATTATAACTATCTCAAGTAGTATTACTTGGTATCTATATGATGAATTTAACATGTGAATGCATGCTTGACATGATGAAACCAAAATGTGTGAATTAATAGGCGAAAATAACAAGTTGTGAACTTTATTCTAGTTAGATAAAAATCATACCCGCTAGGTGTTCGTTAAAATGCCTAAGTGAGGGTTAATATGTTAAGAATCGGATGAAAACGCATATTTGATTATTTTAGCAAATTATGCGGTAATAACTATGAAAAGAGTTCTAAATTGAATGTGAATTGAACTCTTTAGGCGAGGAATCCGGATCGTCGAGTGGACAAGCCGGAGAAGATACGCGTTTGAAGGGTGCGCTTTAAAGGTACGTGACTTGTCGTCTCGTTACATTTATGTAGATAAACCTAGTCGTAGATATGTTTAATATTGATATGGCGAAATGATGACGTTTGGTATGTCAATGAAGTGGTGTAACTCACTCGACAACCAAACGGGTCAAACTAGTTAAATAAATATGCTTGTTGATGCTATTGTTTAAAATAGCCATGTTGGAATGTCAATGAAGTGATGTAACTCACTCGACAAACCCAACGGGTTAAATCAATGGTCGAATTGGTAGTGCTTGAAACGACTTAAATATCACTCGTTAAATGGAGTTATAAAGCGTAAGCCATGGAATGGAAGTGACACGCTAAGGTTGACGAGCCCGGGAATGGGTAATTATGGTGAGAAATCAACATTGATGAATTATGCAAGTACGTGACCTTAGTCCCGTTACATTATGCATAAACGTTTGGTTTTAGTGTATAAAAGGTGTAGTAGTGTAACATACGCGTTTGATGTGTCCTTGAAGTGACGAAGCTCACTCGACATATCAAACGGGTCAAAATAATGGTTGGAATTGGTTTGGAAAAGGTTTGACTTGTCATCAAGTGATGGTTTTCACACGACAAACAAACGGGTCAAAATGATGCTTTTAAAAAGAATCCTATGCGTTGAGACTCGAAGGTCTCACATTGCGTTAAGTGTTGGATAGCACTACGCCAATGCATTGATCATATTAATTTGAGTTACGAACCCGAGATATCGGGTCTCACCATAGAAATAAATTGTAAGTGTCGCTTGAAGCGGAGTGCTTGAATTTTAGGAAACAAGCATTAAGTTCTAATGTGAGCGTAAAGCCATGGAATGGCGCGAATACGCTAAGGTTTATAAGCCCGGGGATTTGGGTAATTATGTCCAAAAAGTCTTAGAACAGAAAAATGGTATTTTGCACTTATTGCTAATGGGTTGGATAATTGAAACAGGGATTACATGAATCATTTTCTCGTAATTCGGTTTCTGTGATGTGAAATCTACATGGTTGGCTCCGTAATTTTATTACAGACTCATAGGAAAAAAGAATGGACTAAAACAGACAACCGAGTAAAAAGTTATGATTGTTTAAAGTTAGATTTTTGTAAATTTTTGGAGTTGGGCAAAATGCAGGTTTCAAACCTGCACCTGCTGGAAAAAGGTTTCCCCCGCGCCACGCGGAAGAATCTTTTGGATCCGCTGCGACACGCGGAAGTCGTCGTGACACGCGACGGATTAAGTGAATTCTTCCGCGACACACGGCAGAACTAGAACTGAAAATTCTTATTTTTTTTTATATATATTTGATGTTGGAACTTGTTTATACACTCTATTTCAATGTCAAAACTAACATTATAAATGGTTTTGACTCTAGGTAATGATGGGGACTGTCCAGATGGTGATCAAGCATGAATATGAAGAACCGAACACCATTTATGAAGCTTCCGCACTTTTCTAAACTTGTCTAAAACAAATATCGTTTCGTAAACTCAGTAGTCGTAAATGTGTTAAATCTTAGATGGCTGCTTATGTGACTTGCAACACAATGTACATCTAACTTTATTTAGCTAAGTTTTTTGCTAAATATGCATTTTGTTTTTAAAAATCCTGCATTTTATGACTAAAATAATAGAAATTAATACGAGTGTTACAGTTTGGAGTTGATCCTTGGTTATGTTTGGTTCATGCTTGAGACTGCTGATTTTCTTTTCTTTTTTTTAAATAGTTTTGATTTTAACTTTTAAAGGTTTTTCAAATTGTTCTTCAACATATAAGATCTTGTTCCTAAGGTTTTTATTCACCTCCTTGATGTTAGCAAAAGCACTAATGCATTTATCTGAACATAAGTCTTTGATGACTTGAGGTGATACCTTAATAGCAGCTAACATGGAACCATCACATTCTCCATCACAAACACTGGAATCCCATGAAACAATGAATGTACATGGACAATCCGATGTTTCCAGATATTATTCTCAGATCTGACAACCATTGGTGGTTTATATAGGGTACAAGTGTTATGTGGATCTTGTGTGTTGTCACACCCCGATATTTCCACGTATTACCGGTGGGCCCGGTGGGCCCGGTGGGGAGTATCGTGACGTAGTTGATATCATCATAGTCAAACAACACAATATATAAATGCACAGCGGAAGCAAAAGATAATTATATTACAATCCGAATATAAAGTAATATCAAGTATTACAACGGAAAGTAAAGGATCCACAGGCGGATCTTAAAACATAAACATTGTTCAACAGACTTTAGGCGCCTAGAACTTGCAAGATTCCTTATAAGCGCCCTGAGCTTCCAGCCAATTACGTTCAGTACCTGTCACTTAACCCTTTTTGGAAAATACGCCAGTTTTCACTGGTAAATACACTCAACCGACTCATTTTGAAAAGGTTTAATAAAATTGATTTGAATGCACGTGGCACAAACTCTTTATAACTTGGGACAATTATATTTATAATCTTGTATACAGATTTACATGTTCGTTGTACGTTCAGGGCCCGATGTAGAAACCGAGTCAGATTAACAGACACGCCACAAGTATAGGCCCACAAGAGAGTGAGATACCGTTTTCCCTTAAGCAACTGTCAGGTGTATGCCTACACCCCGTGCTTAAGACGTGGCCATTTTATAATACAATGATGTCAAAGATATCCGGGACATGGTCATTAACCCCTAAAGGCTTTTATTTCAAACAATATAGATTAAAGCGGGTTACCTCAATAATTTAATCACAATACGACTAAATATTCAATACCCAACCAAGCGGTATTATTATAATACCGTATCCCAAGCCCGTATAGGGAAAATAAGTTAAGAGTATTTACCTGAGCTAGCAATGCAATTTATACTCAGCCGTATTTTCTAATCAGCAAGCACAAGTACTTTACTGAGGCTCTTAATCTGGAATGAAGGTTTTATAATAACCTATTAGAATCCTAACGGGTCTTTAATTAAGCCTTGACTTAGACCGGTTAGTTTTCAAAAGGAAGATACGGTTCAAACGCATGATAAAGCGAAGACCGGATTAGAATGTGGTTTTGACCCGACAAGCTTGTATGCTTGTTTAATATGGGTAAGTTAAACACATTCAGGATTTTGAGACAAAAATGATATGGTTTGACCCGTTTCGGCTAATATATGCAAACTAGTTACAAAAGCCGATCCGAACGCGAAAAGTGCGTAACGAGTAACCAAATAAATCATATACAGGTTTCCTAAGTTAATATGCTTTAAATATATTGTGATATCAGTAGGATATCTTCCATTATGCCCAAAACGAGTTAAATCTCAAAATAAGCCCCGTAGGGGTATTTTGGTCATTTTAAAGATTATAAAAGAGATTATTTAAGTTTTTGAGATTCGGGTCCGAATCCATCAGTAAAATAACTTATTTTAATAGGTCATATCAGTTGATAATAAGTCTTATATGGCAAAATGGTTTTAAACCCAAACTATGCGTTTAATACGCGTAAAAAGTCATTTTAAGCGATTTCCGGGTTATACAGGAAATCTGAGTTTTCTGATCAGGTTATAAATTTCAAAATACTTTATTTATTATATAAAACCAGTAGCAATTGGATTGGTGTCAAAATACTATGTAGGACTCATTTTATGACCGAAAAGGGTATAATCGGTATTTACCGAATCAACGCCATAACCTTAGGTTATGAGCAGGTTAAAAAATAATTAAAAATCTTTAAAAATCCCAAAATATTATATTACATCAGTGGATAAAAGGTTTGGTGTCAAAAATTGGGTTTAGATAGGCTTTATGCTAATTGCGCCTTTTAATTACTAAAAGGCGTTATAATTACGCTAATGAGCATAACTCCTAATCTAGACCTCCAACTGATGTAAAATTTTAGGGTCATGTTTATAATTCAGTAACAAAGGTTATTGTCTTTTCACATATCAAAAATTCTTTCTTTATGGTGTCCCTAAGGGCCTAGGGGTTGTTTAGGGGTCGTCCAAGATGAGGAAAATCGATTATAAGTCGGTTACAATGCATCTAGGAGACACTAGTCCAAAGATTTAGGATCAAAAGACCCCTCGAGGCACGTGTAGGTCTCCCTAGGGAGCCTCGCGTCGCGCGACGCCCCATCTGAATCAAATCCATTTCCAGATTTTTATGTTTTGGTCCTTGGCTCTTAAAAACTTTGTTTCGACTTTATTTCTTGCATTATGAACCCTCCTATTTGACTTATAAGGGCTTCAAGACATATACCCACTTTGTTAAGTCCTCGGTTAACCTTATTGTCACCCGAAAAGTCATAAACTTCATCGTTGACGCTTTTAACCCCTTGTATACGAATTTGATCATAACTTTCTCATACGATAACGAAATTTTATGAAATTTATATCGTGCATTCTAGTGAGCATAATTAACCGTTACAAAGCTTCGGGTTTGCTAAAAGGTCACCCAGAGGTATAACTTAAACATGTTGACACATTTAACCCCTGTAGTTTGTAATCTCTCACTTTCTTTCATATTTAGCTTCGTATGATCCATGATTTATTCGTTTGAAGATATAAACATCATGTAGGGTTACTGTAAAGTATATTTATTCACTGTTGACATTTTGAACCCGTATATTCATATACTTTTCATGCTTGTCAACTTTAGTCCCTCTAGAGTATTCTTTCACACGTTCAAACTTATGACACGTGTCAATACATTATAGGACGTGAATTTTTCGAGGTGTTACATCCTCACCCCCTTAAAAGAAATCTCGACCTCGAGATTTGCTAAAATGATGGAAGTACTTTTTGTCGCATAATGGACTTAACTTTTATAACATATCTGGAGTCTTTCCAAGCTCCCAAAGTGACTCCTATATTAGATATATGTATCCTTTTTGGAGCTTCTTAACCTGTCGATCTTCGATCGATACAGGTTGCTCATCACATCAAAATTCTACATATCATTATGTGATAGTGTTTCTTGACTTATTGGCGAAACACATCCTTCAGTCACTAGTGTGCAATGTATTGCGAGCTCTGCTAAGCTCCTTACATAGGTTTTAGCTTATAAGCTACTTGATCTAGATATATTCTATTTCCTTTGCATGATTCTATATTTTCAGAGCTTAACTAGCCTGATAATTTAACAAATTTGGTACACCCTTCCTGGGTGATATCTTTTGTTACACCTTACTTCTTAACAAGAATTTAGGAGGGTTGCTACTTTCACTAATCCGTGTTTTTCTGCCGAATACTGGCAACTTACAGATGACTGGGGATTTGTATGATCTTATTCGTTGTTTCCAATGAAACTTTCAGATTCTGATAATTGGACTTACCAATCTATTGTCCTAACAATAGATGTTTACCAATCCATCTATACAAGGTCTCCAAAGGAGCAGCCTTGATGCTTATATATCAATTATTATAGAAAAGCTGATTTTTAAGGTGAGATGGTTATTCCAACCACTGCTTGAAACTAATCTTAAGGAATAGCTAATCCTTATAGCTAGTTGAATAACTCGACGATCCTGGGTAGTTGATGGCGATTCTTAATCGTTGTCTAAATAGGGTTGCGGTAATGAATGCATAAGCAAAATGAACCGTCTTTCTTATTTAGCAATATCAAACTCTCGGAATATTAAGTTAGGCTATATGAATCTCTTATCTTAAAATTTACTTAATTAGGGTTTCGATTATTCCATAATCAATCATGGAGTTCTACAACACTCCAACCCAAAGTGGGATGTTAATCTTAACTCTACTTGCCTCTCGGGAGGTAAACAGGGTAGTCTTTGCAGAAGATAATTAAGACACGCCGAGATTACAGAGATTTTTCCAAATCTCGGCTCCAGTTCATTTATCCTTACCTGTGTCAGATAAGTGGCATATTTATGTTACGAGTCCACAGATTTAATCAGAGACACTTACTTGGACAATTCCACTCTGGATATCTTCTTTGAATACTATTAGTTGACTTTAGTACCATATGATCATTGGGATATCTTTGTGGTTCCATGCATTAAACCTCCATACTGATCAGGCATGGAAGCAATCTATGGAACTTATTAAGATACATCAATTTTCATACGGCGGTTTTGTCATACCATTTGGTATTCGTAATCAATAGGGATTAAAGAGATATCAATTACATGCGAATGTCCTTTATCTATAGAGAGGGTACATTAGAACTTTATGACTTAAAGATTTCTGACAGGAACAGAAGAAATGGTTCCTATTATTTTCGCTTTCACTTAATAACTATGGTTCTTAGGAAAGATTTTAAAAGTTTGCTATACTTATAGTTTATGAAGGATTTAGAGTAAGTAGCATTCGGCTCTTTGAACCTTTTTCACGATCCCTTCACAGCTTTTTCCAACAGCTGCGTCTTATCATAGTTTGAAGAACATCCTTGGACTTTCTAAGGTTTACAATTGTAGTATCATTAGCATGCGTCGCATCATCAATGGTGTGATTGGCTGATGTCTTATCCGAGTTTGTCATACTCAAGATTTGGTTCCGATTACTAGATGAATCAATTTCTTGGTTGCGATCCGACAACTGCTATTCCTCATCCTCATGGCCTTATATACTAACCATGGTTTTATTAAACCATACAGGCCAATATAGCATTAACATTCTTAATGAACGTTATTTAATATATATCAATTATACTTAGCCTAGGTCACAAAAGACCATTAATGGCATTTAAAGTTTGGTCCTAATCCATCATCTTTTTGACAGGGAATCAAAATGTCACATCTGTCTTTATTATAGTGATGAATTTGGATAGCTTGAAAGCTTGCCATAAGGATATCAGAAAAGAGTGATTCCTAATAGATATAAAATATCAATCTAAGATTTGTTGGAGCATTTTCTATAGTGTCATCGGCCAATTTCTACCTCGCATTAAATGACCGGAGTCCTAATCAGGCGGAGACAATAGTTCTTAACATTTATTGTTCATTATAGAATCATATGTGCTGGTATCAAATAAATTTCTGCATAAACTGCTGGATAAGGAAAGGTACATGTTATACAATTATCATTTTGCACCATCTCCTGGGCGTTCATCATGCGTTTGTTTTCTTGGCCTCTTCGGGCTTCTTCTGATTCCTAGGGCAGTTGGTCTTGATATGCCCCTTCTCGTTGCAACCATAACAGGTTGCGTCTTTCAATTTCTTGCAATCCAAGGTTGTATGTTCCTTAGACTTGCAAATCCCACAAGGTAGAGGCTGAGATTCAAATCTGCATTTCCCGAGGTGGTATTTTCGGCAGGTTTCGCACCTGGTCTTCCCACCCGACTACTGGCTGTCTTTCTTAAACCCGGAACTCTTCTTATCCCCAGAGTCCCTCTTCCTATCGGAGCGATGAGAATTCTCATCCTCTCTTTTACGCTTTCCATCTTCAGAGGCTTTGGCAGCCTTGTTTTTTACCACATCGAGTGTGAGAGATAGCGACAGATCTGCCGCTGACCTGAATGTAGTAGGTCTTGAAGCCTTAACACTGGCTTTGATTTCTGGGGCTAAACCCCCAATGAAGCGAGCAATTCTCTTGGGTTCTGGTGTTACTAGGTAAGGAACCAGTCTGGATAGGGTATTGAAACTGGTGAGGTAAGCTTGACAATCTAAGTTTGTCATAACCAATGATAAGAAATCTGACTCAATCCTCTCAACCTCGTGTTGAGGGCAGTAGTTCTCCATAATGAGAGCAACAAACTGTTCCCATGACATGTTGTAAAGTGGGATCTTCCCAGCAGCTTGAATGAGAGCCTTCCACCATGCTAGTGCCTCTCCCTTGAACGATTGGGATACATACTTCACTACATCACTCTCAGCACAACCGCTGATATCGACAACTGTGTCCATTTCATCCAACCAGGTCATACAATCGATTGCCCCTTTCTCCCCAGTGAAATCCCGGGGTTTGCAGGAAACAAAGTATTTATAGGTACAGGACTTGGTACGCGTTTCATTATCGAACACTATCCTCTTGGATGGAACACTGTGTTGATTTGATGAATGTCGATCATCATCCTTCTTTGGTTCCTCTTTCTTAGAGGGTGGCTTGCTGTGAGCCTCTGAGTGAGTCTTAGGGACAGACTTAGAGTGGGGTACAGATGAGGCTTTACTATGCGTCCCACTATACTACCTAAATTGGTCCTCTACAGCTTTAGATACAGTTGTATCAATCAGTGTATGAAGTTCTCCTCTGGTTATATTAATCTTATCATTCTCATTATTCTCCAGGGGATGACTGTTGATCTCGTCAGAGTCAGCCATGTAGTCTTAATTACTATAAAAAGAAAAATAAGGGCAAGGTTTATTTAGATGCCCATACAGTTTTATCATTTTAAACGATTTATTAACCATGGTAATATAAACTATATTGGTTAATTTGTTAGTTATATTTAATTAGCATTTTCATTATAATTTATCCTAATTATAAAACATTAAGGATATTAAGGTGGCGCAAAGGGCCTAGTCACAAGGACGGTTTTAAATTTACAAGCCATGATTTCAGAGAATCGAGGCATTAAGGTTTGAACATATTTCATTACCTTTTCTTGACAGAGAGTCAAAGACTACTACTGTCTTTAGTCTCAGAGGACGTTAATTATAGCCCGTAGGCACTTCATTCTTAAAGATGGCCTGTGTGACTTTAATGATTCACAGTTTGCCAAAAATGTTAACATACTTACAGATGTTAACAGAGATTGGAATCTTTTGGATAGGTTTTACCGTCTTGGCCATGTCTGCAATGACATTTAGGCTAGGTTTTACCTTTAAGATTTTTTTTAATATTTAGCGCAGAACATCCTAAATTGAGATGTAAACAAGGATCTGAATCTAATTGTGGAACTACCGTCTTGGCCCTGTCTTAAAACGACACATGAGCTAGGTCCTGTCCCTTTTTAGATTTTTACCATCTTATTATAATGGTAGATCTTATACTATAGGAATGATATTTTTTAACTATAATCGTTCCATTAAAATTTAAACAAGTATATGGTTGCCCTTAACGGGACTTCTACAGAAAATGACTCGCCCATGCAAGGGCTAATCAGAAAAATCACAAAGGAACAAATAAGGACAAAATAAACGAATTTGGATTAGTCCTATGTTCTTGTCTAGACTCAAGAATGTCCAACTGTGTAACTGAGATTAAACACAAAAGACTAGTGTTTAATTCACTCAGTGTTGGCTCTGATACCAACCTGTCACACCCCGATATTTCCACGTATTACCGGTGGGCCAGGTGGGGAGTATCGTGACGTAGTTGATATCATCATAGTCAAACAACACAATATATAAATGCACAGCGGAAGCAAAAGATAATTATATTACAATCCGAATATAAAGTAATATCAAGTATTACAACGGAAAGTAAAGGATCCACAAGCGGATCTTAAAACATAAACATTGTTCAACAGACTTTAGGCGCCTAGAACTTGCAAGATTCCTTATAAGCGCCCTGAGCTTCCAACCAATTACGTTCAGTACCTGTCACTTAACCCTTTTTGGAAAATACGTCAGTTTTCACTGGTAAATACACTCAACCGACCCATTTTGAAGAGGTTTAATAAAATTGATTTGAATGCACGTGGCACAAACTCTTTATAACTTGGGACAATTATATTTATAATCTTGTATACAGATTTACATGTTCGTTGTACGTTCAGGGCCCGATGTAGAAACCGATTCAGATTAACAGACACGCCACAAGTATAGGCCCACAAGAGAGTGAGATACCGTTTTCCCTTAAGCAACTGTCAGGTGTATGCCTACACCCCGTGCTTAAGACGTGGCCATTTTATAATACAATGATGTCAAGGATATCCGGGACATGGTCATTAACCCCTAAAGGCTTTTATTTCAAACAATACAGATTAAAGCGGGTTACCTCAATAATTTAATCACAATACGACTAAATATTCAATACCCGACCAAGCGGTATTATTATAATACCGTATCCCAAGCCCGTATAGGGAAAATAAGTTAAGAGTATTTACCTGAGCTAGCAATGCAATTTATACTCAGCCGTATTTTCTAATCAGCAAGCACAAGTACTTTTACTGGGGCTCTTAATCTGGAACGAAGGTTTTATAATAACCTATTAGAATCCTAACGGGTCTTTAATTAAGCCTTGACTTAGACCGGTTAGTTTTCAAAAGGAAGATACGGTTCAAACACATGATAAAGCGAAGACCGGATTAGAATGTGTTTTTGACCCGACAAGCTTGTATGCTTGTTTAATATGGGTAACTTAAACACATTCAGGATTTTGAGACAAAAATGATATGGTTTGACCCGTTTCGGCTAATATATGCAAACTAGTTACATAAGCCGATCCAAACGCGAAAAGTGCGTAACGAGTAACCAAATAAATCATATACAGGTTTCCTAAGTTAATATGCTTTAAATATATTGTGATATCAGTAGGATATCTTCCATTATGCCCAAAACGAGTTAAATCTTAAAATAAGCCCCGTAGGGGTATTTTGGTCATTTTAAAGATTATAAAAGAGATTAATAGGTCATATCAGTTGATAATAAGTCTTATATGGCAAAATGGTTTTAAACCCAAACTATGCGTTTAATACGCGTAAAAAGTCATTTTAAGCGATTTCCGGGTTATACAGGAAATCTGAGTTTTCTGATCAGGTTATAAAGTTCAAAATACTTTATTTATTATATAAAACCAGTAGCAATTGGATTGGTGTCAAAATACTATGTAGGACTCATTTTATGACCGAAAAGGGTATAATCGGTATTTACCGAATCAACGCCATAACCTTAGGTTATGAGCAGGTTAAAAATAATTAAAAATCTTTAAAAATCCCAAAATATTATATTACATCAGTGGGTAAAAGGTTTGGTGTCAAAAATTGGGTTTAGATAGGCTTTATGCTAATTGCGCCTTTTAATTACTAAAAGGCGTTATAATTACGCTAATGAGCATAACTCCTAATCTAGACCTCCAACTGATGTAAAATTTTAGGATCATGTTTATAATTCAGTAACAAAGGTTATTGTCTTTTCACATATCCAAAATTCTCGCTTTATGGTCAAAAGGGCATATTGGTCAATATTTAAGCAATTAACGGAAACATGTTAACGAATCGGATAATCAATGAACCAACCATAGAGGGTTATGCTAACATGTAGCCTGGTCCTAAGGAAGCTCTAAGGAATTTCCAAATCATACTAAATCGGGTCAGAACTGAAGTCAAAGAAAAAGTTAAAGTTTTGCGACTTTCGGTTCCGAACCGGGTCTAAACAGAAAATTGTCGGATCAAACAAGCTTAGACTAGTTCTTATACTTATTAACAAGTTATATGAGTGATAAAATAGGTTACATGCCTTCTATATTGTTAATTAGCCGTTAATTCGAAGATTAGCATTCTGTTGACTTTTTCTAATCAACTTTGACCTGACAAAAGGTCTAGTTAGAGTGGAAATCAGAGGGAGCCCTTTTAAGGGTTTAATGCCCACATAATCACCAACTTATAACTACCTTCAATTCGACTAATCACTGAACCATTAATGATTAATCTCTAAGTCAACCGTTAATTATGACGGTTTGACTTTTAAGCTAAAACTAAGTAAAAACTCAACTAAGAAAGGTTAAGCATACTTACCAAAGTCTAATGCACTATTAGAGATGGCTTGGGTCTGCTCTTATGCTCCAGGAAGCTCCAGAAATGCAGAAGTGAGGTGTGATCAAATGGTTGCACATGAAGCCTTTATATAGTGTTCAAAATATCATAGATCAATGACACACAAGCCTAACAATGGCCATGGATCAACCACAGGTGTCCCTAAGGGCCTAGGGGTTGTTTAGGGGTCGTCCAAGATGAGGAAAATCTATTATAAGTCGGTTACAATGCATCTAGGAGACACTAGTCCAAATATTTAGGATCAGAAGACCCCTCGCGGCACGCGTAGGTCTCCCTAGGGAGCCTCGCGTCGCGCGACGCCCCATCTGAATCAAATCCATTTCCAGATTTTTATGTTTTGGTCCTTGGCTCTTAAAAACTTTGTTTCGACTTTATTTCTTGCATTATGAACCCTCCTATTTGACTTATAAGGACTTCAAGACATATACCCACTTTGTTAAGTCCTCGGTTAACCTTATTGTTACCCGAAAAGTCATAAACTTCATCGTTGACGCTTTTAACCCCTTGTATATGAATTTGATCATAACTTTCTCATACGATAACGAAACTTTATGAAATTTATATCGTGCATTCTAGTGAGCATAATTAACCGTTACAAAGCTTCAGGTTTGCTAAAAGGTCACCCAGAGGTATAACTTAAACATGTTGACACATTTAACCCCTGTAGTTTGCAATCTCTCACTTTCTTTCATATTTAGCTTCGTATGATCCATGATTTATTCGTTTGAAGATATAAACATCATGTAGGGTTACTGTAAAGTATATTTATTAACTGTTGACATTTTGAACCCGTATATTCATATACTTTTCATGTTTGTCAACTTTAGTCCCTCTAGAGTATTCTTTCACACGTTCAAACTTATAACAGGTGTCAATACATTATAGGACGTGAATTTTTCGAGGTGTTACATGTGTTTTGAGACATTTTGGTTGTTTTACAAAGTTTCGTTTAAACTAATTTGAATGTGATTAAACTTTTAACTTTGTTTTTCAACTTCCTACGAGCAAACAATATCAGTGAAATGAGCTGATCTTTTATATCAAATTTTTTTGTTAAATCAGATTTGATTGACCAATGCTCTGATATAAATTGTTAGGATATGAGTTTGAATTGTTTGTGAAAGTTTAAGATGAACAATGGAAGAAGATAACAAATATGGAAATATTGCAGCGGAATGAAGATAAACTTTAATTCATAAACAATGAGAGATTTGCTTTCATCATGAATACTTTGAACGATGATTGAATATTACAATGATTCACGTATGTATGAATACAAATTCCCCCTCAGCCTGAGATCACTCAATTTGCTCGTACAAAATGTCAAGGTGATAAAGTGATCCAATAGAACAGTACATGCACTGTTCTATTTATAGTACAATGCAAACCTCTGAGGAATCTAGGCTGACGTCACCTAGACAGTGACATCTAACAATTCTAATAACCTCTAACATATGCTATGACTAATACACTATTACATTCAAAACACTGATATACATCATCTGTTGATTCAGCATCTGATGAGCCCTATCCACTGTTGAGCCTTAGCAGACCTTCTTCATCAGATTTTGTCTTCTTCAATCAAAGGGTGATCAGACCTTTGCTTTTAGCAGACTTTAGTCTTCATTAGTGGTTCACTTTGGCAGACTTTGTGAATCAGCAGACTTTGTTCTTCAACAGACTTTAGTTGTAGCAGACCTTTAGTTGCAGTAGTTGTTTGATGCCTTTGCCATTGGGAGGAGTTTAACTTCAAGCACTGTTATTATGGATCAGTTGATTATAGACTATTTTGGCTTTCAATCATCTGTTCTTTTGGTGGGATCCAGATGAGCCAACAAGAAACAAGCCGTAAACTTAGGTCTGTACGAGCAATAGAGTGATGAATGAATCGCTAGTGATGGAGTTTGTTAGAAACTAGCGCTATATAGTGAAAGCGACACTAATAAGAGCTCTGGATAGATTCCAACTTTTTATGTGATGATGAATGTAATTTGCTAAATTTAAGAAGGTATGGGGCAATGCGTATAATTATGTTTATTTTGCTAGAAACTAGCATTATACAATGAGGACGACACTAATAAGAACTCCGGGTCGGGTTCTTGGAGTTAGAAGGTTGTCATCGAGACTGGCGCATGATCAGGTTGATGGGGTGAGAAGAAAAGATAGTTAATGTTAAGTGGAAATGAACAAGGTTTCGGGGACGAAACCTCCTATAAGGACGGTAGATTTGTAACTCCCCAAAAACTTGAATTTTAATTTACTAGTATGTTTCTTTGTGTATTGGCATAAAATAAAATAACCAAGCTAATTAACTTAGTTAAATAGTAAGTCAAGTAAATAGGGAATGGAACTTAGTGCCATTGGTGACAATAACAAACAAAAAGGAGTAAAAGTGAGAAATTAAGTTTAAGTTTCATATAAACTAAAAAGTTCAGTATGTGTGTGTGTGTTGGAGGTGTGTTGGAGGTGTGTCGACACCCACAAGAAAGAGAAAGAGGAAGCTTTAGTTCAGCCCTTTTGTTTAAACTGAAGGAGGATTCAAGCTAAAATTCGTGCATGAACTTGAATTCTTGATTATCTAGCCATAATAATCACTTGGTAAGTTGTAGATTCTTATTTGATGATCTTTTATGAATGGGTTATGATTAAACCTGTAAATTGGTATGAAACTAAGCATGATTGTGTACTAGAAGCATCAAATAGAACTTATTTTGTGTATAATTTCAAGTAAATTGATGTTGAGATGAAAACTCACGAGTTAGGTGATGAAGATGACATGGGTGTTAAGTCTTGTTCAAATCATGATGTAGTGTAAGGTATTAGATGAATTTTGTTACATGGATTGAGTATATTATAGAGTATGGATAATATTTGATTATCTATACTACCTTATTATGAGAACTAGGATTTCTACCCTTTTGGTAATTTGACATTGTGTACACATCTTCAAGCAATATGTACAAGAGAGCCAAGCTATTTTAGAGGGGGTAAACTTGCCCATTGTCCAAAAATTTAAGACACTTTAGGGGCATTTTAGGAATTTTGACACCTTTGTAACATATGATTAAGATGATATGTGAACAGTCAAAAATTAATTGTCTTCTGGTTTTATTCATGATTAAGATGATATGTGAACAGTCAAAATTAATTGTCTTCTGGTTATATTCATATGACCTCGGTTTAATTCCCATAATCACCATTCTTATCTTCTATTTAGGCCACCATACTAATCGGTTTCTCTCTATGGGCATGTTTGGCTAAGCTTTTTGAAACAACTTATTGACTTATTGGCTTTTTGGAAAAGTCAGTATGAAGTGACTTATTGACTTATTGGCTTTTTTCCCTCACATACACCCTCATTGCCAAACATCATTTTAGAGCTTATAGCTTTTCAAAAATCCAATAAGTCAATAAGTTGTTTCAAAAAGCTTAGCCAAACATGCCCTATATCTCACACTGGTTTCTCTCAATTTCCCGAGTTGGTTAAGACAATCCGCAGGAAGATACAGAGTGGAGATCAATACGGGAGCAATTCCAATGATTCTTAACCATATAAACACCCATAGGGGTTCGTTTGACTTTTTTGGTAGAGGAGGGTCTCGCCTAGGTATTTTTTGTAGGGTTTATTAATTTTTGTTGATTATTAATGTTTAAAATATGAATTGCAGGTCAATTTGAAGCACCTGAAATTGGTTTTAGAGTAGATCTTCATGTGGGTAATGTGTATTTACATTTTTCTGTATTTATTAGTTTTGGGCCTTTTTATTTTTTAGGGTTCTTGACAAAATTAGCGGTCTTACTTGATTTCCAAAGATAAAAATAGAAGCTTTGCTGTAGGGATGTTCATTGGATTAGTTAAAGATTTGAGCAAATATGAGATTTTATGCATCTTGGCAGGCCAACTGGAACCTGATTGACTCTGTTTGCACATGCCAACAGGTAAGTATGCATCCATGTCGGATTTATCCTTTTTGTTCGAGTGTTTACATATCTGAGCCTCATATTTATCCTTAGTGTTTACAAAATTTTGATGTTTTATGTGTATGCCAACTTTGCCCTTGAATCCTTGATTCGGGCTATTTCATCATTTTCTTTCTTATTATATATTTGATTAACGTGTTTAATTCAGGATTGTTGCCAATATCATCAAGCCGAAGGACGGCCGACGGGTGGTAGAATACAAAGTTCACTTGTATTTGATCGATCTCAAAAGGTTTGAAGATCCTTGTACATTTTCTTTTAGTTTTTAATCATTTGCAATATAATCAGTTATGCGTTAACCATTAATTAATGAAGCAAGAACTCTATCACATTACTGAATTAGAGAAAACGAACTCAAATTAAGCAACTGTAATTTGTTTATACCTGCATTTGTTATTTGACACTTGACTTTGGACAATTTGTGGTTTTCTCCAACATGAATCTTTTTTGTTATTTTTTAGTTCAGATTTTTGTGTTTTGTTTTTTCCCAGCAAATTTTTGGTTCTTTCTTGTGTATATATACTTTTCCTTTATTTTTACGTTACAAATTCTAACACTGCTATAGTGTCAACATTTCAAATGTACATCCGCAAATTATGACTACAAGTCAGAAAAAATTACGAGCCTCGACGCGTTAAACTTATGGTATAAATTGGTGTGTTTTTCTTTAGAGTAGTGGTTATATGTGGTGTTAATAGGAAAAAATCCCTTGGGAGACCTCAGGACAGTTAGCCAGAAAACAAAATGGCTTGACTAAATTTGCATATGAATAGGTTTGTGTTCTATATCTACACAAACCTACGGTCCCTTGTTTATTTTCATCTATTCTTTTGATTAATTGAACCTTATTTACAGAGTTTACCTTGTCAAAGTCAAGCCACGCTTGAAGTCAACAGAAATAATTTGGATACTAAGAAACGAGGAGTTATAATTTTGGGACTTGAGCTACGAAAGCCTTCTATAAACACCGCAGATGCGGTCCACATGTGAAACATGCATCTCAAGGAGACATCCCATATTTTGACCCATCACAAGTTTCGGGTTCAAGTGGATTTTCTTGAGCCAGAAGATGATTAGATGATTATTTATCTATAAGGTCACGTGGCATGTCCTGTTCAAGAAGCTTAAATTCTAAACCTTCCGGCGCGTTACAATCTGAAAAGCTATGAGTCTAAATGTAAAAAAAATCTTCACTGGACTAGATCTAGAGGTTGAGAGTCCAATGGGCTGGTCATTAATACCTGGAGCCAATTAGAGCGACCCGATTCGTTTGATGAATTTTGTGATGCTCTGGATGACGATTAGCGATTTTCGTTTGCTAATATTTATGACATGCTTTTGGTCAAATTGGCTCCCTGCTAGCCATTATGTAAACCATGATTGTTGTCTACTACTCAAGCGACTCATAATGCACAATATTTTTTAGATAATTTTTTGAAATTGCAAACTAATATCATACAATTGGTGTTCATACATTTGTGATTAGGTTTAGTTTCAATAATAATATATATCTATGTTGTGCTAAGCGTCATCGCTTTAGTGTTACCATGAGTTCTCCGACTTTGATGCGCTTATCCACGTTGCCCTATCGATCATAAACGTGTGTTATTTTTGGTTATAACAGACACCTCGCCGCAACGCGAGGGCATTCTTACTAGTAGTTTATGAAAGAAAGCAATTAGTAGAAGAATGAGCATATGATACTTGTACATTATGCTTAGAGAGTAGTACGCACACCAAGTGTTCGATGAAATGCGTAAGTGAGATTATTAGATGAGATTGGATGTAAACAACGAATGAATATGTATAGAATGCGGACACAATGTAATTAATAATAAAATTATAATGAGAAATATGTTCTTGATGAAATCCATGTGTGAATATAGTAATGTGTGATTTGGGTAGAAGTATATTTTAGGATTTGTGTTATATTCTTGAGTGATGTAATGCACACATATGGATTGTTTGATCGTCTTAATTACAATTAAAGAAATAGATGTGGATCATATAAGAGTCCTAGAAAAAGAATAAATTCGAATGATGTAGGTGTAAGTCACGAAGTTATGAGAATTACTAGTATGGACGTAATTAAAAACGTTTGGAGTGAGCATATAGTTAGGTGAATTATGTGGTTGTATGTGTATTGCATTATGAGCATGAAATATATATAGTGTCACTAGTATAGTCTACTATGATGACACGGAAGTATGAGGTTATGTCGAAAGTTCATACGATAGACCGTTGACTTCTGAAAGTCAACCTTGCATAAGTAGTATGGCTAGACTCTTTGTCAAATTGTAATGTTATACAAAGTCATATGATATGTGGTATATTAATACGCATAATATGTGAGGGTATGATGAATTATATGAGTTTGAAAGGATGTGATTGCGATACATGCCTTATGCTTGTTAGAATTGACTAATGGAATGTGAGATATGAACTTGATATAATCGTTAATATGTGCAATCACGTATGCTAACAAGAATGTGGATGCGATGACATGAAAATATAGGGATCATGTCAAGGAGGATGGAAGCATGGAAGGCTAACGGGTTAAAAGGAGGCAAGGAAACAAATGTGAATACAGACGCTTAAGGTAAGTACTTCTCGGACTCCCTTTTTAGTAATAAAAGGGAATCGTTGTACGGTAATTGTTAGGAGTCATGTAGGAACGTGTAATTGATGAAAGTAACAAAGTAAGTTGTGTGGTTATGATCGTAAATAGTTGATGAAGATCGAGTATGTATTGATTAAAAATCAAACGGGTCAAGTCTAGATAGTGTGGTAAAATAAGCTGTTGACCATAACATCATGAGGAAAAGTATTACAATGACTAAGGGACTTGAAATCTTGATATTTTATGTTCTCGAATGCCCGGTAGCTCCACTGAGGGGTTGTAATGGCTGGAAACAAGTTAAACAGCGAGGGACTGCAGGTTTGGCATCGCCGACGGCGGTTTATGCATCACCGACGCGACCTGGAAGGCCTAAAATCCTCTGACGCGATAACTACCTACGCACAATTTCCGCCGACGCGAGTTTCTGGGGGCGTCGGGGACGCGAGTTTGGGCGTCGCCGATGCCATACCAAAGGCCAGGTTTTTTGGTTTCTTCATTTCGCGTATCCGGTTGATCCCATTTCCGTCCCGATGCTTCGTAAAGTTCCCGAAAGGCTCCGTAAGCTTTGTTAAACATATGAAAGTACCAACCTTATCAAAATAGGTAAGTTTAAGAATTCTAGTTCATGTAAACGTGTAGACTTTATAAACGAATAAACTTGTGGGAACGAATGTGTTAGAATATATTATACCGATGAGAAGATGAAACTTGTTCATAAGTATATTTATAGATGAATTATTATGCAAGATTAAAGTACAATAATTGGATGTGGATAAGTGAATATGACTTGAATGTATGTATGGAGGCATATAGATGTAGAGTGTAAGAATTAGGTGTCGTTATTGTGAGATGTATGTATGGAACATGTATGTAAGTTATGGATATATGGTAGTGTTTACACATGATGTAGTTCAATGAATATAGTTCAACGTTATGTGCATATGTAAAGATGTGAGTCTTCAATGCGTTGGAGAATATGTGTTGCTAACTGTTTTACTATTAAGAATGAATTTAGAATTGCAGGTATGTAAGTGTTGGGCTCTCGAAGGTTTGAGGCTTGGTGTAAGGAACGAATTCGAAGAACATCCTATTGGAATCTTATACATTGATATATGGCTATGTGGTTATTGATTTCTTGTATTTATTTAAAATAGATGATGTCATCAGTTACTAACATGTTGGTTATATATGGTGACCGCAGATAGTTGGATTATCATAATGGACAAACCAACGGGGATCGAGTTGAAGATCAAGGATTGTACGGAGATGTGGTTACATTGTTGCAATCATATGTAACATAGTTATCTTGGTTAGGGACGAATGATGTAAATGATTTAAAAGGGAAATAGATTTAATTGGTTTTCTAGTACGTTGAACGACTAACACGAAAGGAATTTTATGATTCATATTTCCGCTGCGTCATTTTGGGTCAAAACGTGTTAGGGTGTAATACGTATTTGTACTTCGCACCGTTTACAAAAAAAGAAACCTTCGATCCAACACTGTTTATATAGTCATTGAAAATGTTTGATTCATTAAAAACATTTAAATCGCTATTTCCAGCAGGCATACCAAAGAATGCATGCCAAATCTAAATATCTTGTGATGCAACCGCTTCAAGCATCATAGTCGGTTTTTCATGATACCCATTTGTGTGTTTCCCGCGCCATGCAGTTGGACAATTTTTCCACTCCCATTTTATACAATCTAAACTACCGATCATCACAGGGAAACCATGTCGCTCTTCATGAGCCTCCAAAAGTTGTTGTATGTCGGCAAACGTAGGTTTTCTTTAATATTTTTCTTTTAATATAGATCCATGACATACTCACAAAAATTATGGAGGCTTTCCCTCGCGGTGCATACTGACATTTTTATATATTCTTCCATAATGTCGGAAGACGTGCCATAAGCCAACTGTCTAATTGTGGCCGTGTCTTTTCGCAACATGCTAAATCAAAGACTACCACACACATTCGTTTTTTGTTGAAAATATTCATATTCGCTTGCTAAATCGTTTGATATTTTAAGAAATAAATCACGGCTCATACGAAAAGGACGCCTAAAAGTAGTAATATCATAAGTCGGGTTGGGTGAAAAACAATCACTTACCAATACGTCATATGCGGCCATTCGATCGTGTACTATATATTTCCTCCTCTTGCGTTCTGAGGAGCACCGCGGACCCAGAAAAAATTTTCAAGGGGTGCGGATAAGGGGTTTAACCAAATTTTCAAGGGTTCAAGGGGTGCGGATAAGGGGTTTAACCAAATTTTCAAGGGGTGCGGGGAGAATTTTACCTTATAAAATACACTAATTTTTTTTTTCTGGGGGTGTGCCCGCCCACCCTGGACTCTTACTAGGTCCGCCCACCATTTGTCTTCCAATATAGCTCTTAACCGTTAAAATTATTAGAGTCGGTCCCTTGTTGACATACCATGCCATTTCCAGGGTGGTGTGCCCCGCGTGGACCGGCTTCCACACCCACACTATATAGTGTAATGCAATAGTTGACGTCATCCTCACAATAATCCATGCATGGCTATATATACACATGCATGACACCAACGAGTTTTTTGCAAGAATAGGTGGTTTGACCACCAAAAGATCACATGTAGGTGGTCTTGAAAAAAAAGAGTGAAACTAGGTATAAAGTTATATGAGATAGCGATATCTGACACAAATTCTGCAACATATGTTAATATCGCTAGTTGGTATGTATATATATATGAATATCGCTACTTTGTATATATATATATATGAATATCGCTAGTTTATATATATATATATATATTAATATCGCTAGTTTATATATATATATATGTATATAATATTAATATCGCTAGTTTATATATATATATATATATATATATATCGCTACTTTATCTATATATATATATATATATATCGCTACTTTATCTATATATATATGATTTTTTTTTTTTTTTGTTTTTTTATATATATATTATATATATATCGCTACTTTATCTATATATATATGATTTTTTTTTTGTTTTTTGTATATATATATTACATATATATAAAAGAATATAATATACATGTACTTTGTTTTCTTTTGCAGTAGGCTCACATGCCTAGTCTCAGTATTATCACATCACATGCATATAGGTTCAGTATTATCACATGCATAGGTTCAGTATATATATATTATATGTTGTAGGTGGGAATATTAACAGGTCGAATAGTTTGAATAGGGTCTCAGTATTATCACATGAGTTATCAGATTGACCCCGGTCCCCATTGCATGCTGGAGAATTACCGGGGAGTTGTTTGAACATGATGTTTTTCTCAGTTTTAAAGTTTGTATAGGATCATAAGACATTTGAGCTTTCAGCCCACCGCATGTAATCTGGAAGCTACAGTGTTTTAACTAGATCCTATAGTAATGTTGGGTGATGTTGCAGGCAGGTACCTTGTTTTTGTTACGCGTAACCTCTCACGCGTATCCAACCCTTCCCCAATCACAAAACAGATCCCGTATCTGTTTAATCGTGAGAACCTGGAGGGGAGCGTTCGGTTGCCTGTTTTCAAGGACGGGCTTTTGCACGGGAAGTAGTTTTTTTAGCAGATCCTATAGTAATGTTGTGTAATAATGTTGAATGAGTTAATATATATGTTTGTTATATTATATGTTGGGAATATGTTGAATTTTTTATTTACCTGTTAATATTGAAACAAATAAAGTTAATATTGAAACAAAACTTTAAAATAACTCATTTTGCCACACCATAAATACCCCCCATCACACCCTCACATCCTGCATACCTTCACTTCACAAGTGTTTTTGCACGTCATCTTATTCTCCAACATTGTGCTGATGGCAAACCGTGATAATGAACTCCACCTTCACTTTCATGTGCACATACACGAATCGGAAGCAAACCCCGCTAATGTTTACCCACAACCTAACCATGTGCACATACACGAATCGGAAGCAAACCCCGCTAATGTTTACCCACAACCTAACCGTAACTCTGTTGTACCACAACCCAACAATAACTCACTCCCCCCACAATCCCTCCGACACCAGGCGAACCGTCCTGGCGCTTCACCCCTCGACCAACATCATCACCCACCACCCTATGTTGAACATCAAAATCGAAATCCTACCTCCTTTACGCAACCACATCAACGTCCTTGGATTGTGCAGAACCCTAACCCTAACCCTGCATCGTCAAGTGTTTTAGAACCATACCCCCCGATATGTAGGTTTGGATGCATCTACCATAGCTTGTGCTACCACCAATACGACAGTGATCGTGACTCTAATGCGTTATCAGATGATGCCGTCGTTAGTGATGATCCATGGGAACAATATCACAAGTTTGACAGCGATTCTGATTCGTCCTTTTGATTCCAGAGCATGACTCTAATGCGTTATCAGATGATGCCGTCGTTAGTGACTTAGGGGTTCCTGTATTGGTAGATGTATTTTGTGTTCGTGAATTCTCCTAAATTAAAATAAACCGCGTAATGTTATTTGATGTTTATATTATTGTGATGGTCAATGTAAAAGATTGTGAATTTTGTGTTTTGTGTTCGTGAATTCTCCTAAATTTAAATGACGTTAAAACTCATTTTTTTTGTCTTGTCAAAAAGTCCAACGTGGCATTTTCCGTGGCCGTTTCCTCACCCGTGTGGCTCCCACCACCGGGTTCGTTAGTCTCTAACTTATAAGTAGGGGTAAATTTGTCCGGGGACCAGGGGCGTCTGGTCGGCGGAAAGCATTTCGGGTCATTCAGGGGGGCCCGAAAGTCGTAAAAACTCATTTTTTTCTCTTGTCAAAAAACTAATTTTAGAAAATGAATTTTTTAACATGTTATATATGTGTTTGAATTAGCGATATTTGTTGTATACATGTGACAAAAGTGCCGAAAAAATTTTAGAAAATGAATTTTTTAACATGTTATATATGTGTTTGAATTAGCGATATTTGTTGTATACATGTGATATGCCTATAAATAGAGTAGTTTGGTAAGTAGTTCCACACAAACCAAAAACTGAACAACTAAACTTCTATCAAACAATTCCATTTCGTTTAATGGATTCTTTCTGCCCATACCTTGTTAGACTATACTGGGGTGGTGTTTTTTCATATGTTAACGGGGCGGTTATGAATGATGAATCCATGCTGACTACCTCGTTCATTATGCGACACAAGATGTCATATCACGAGTTGCTAGATTCAGTCTGTAATCATGTTCAACTCCAGAAAGAGTCGGTTACTGTGTCGTTGTTGTTAGGATTCACGTTTGGGGGCATCTCTCAGACATCAAAAATTTTCAACGATGAGGGCGTTGAAATGATGGATTATTTAGCCCGGGAGTCACCGGGTAACTTCATAGCCGAGATCTATGTTCAGTGGGAGGCATTGCCTACTGTCCATCAAATGAGTTTTACAAACCTTCTGCATGGTATTTCACAACGGAACGCCATTCAGTTTCATTTATCCGAAGATGATTATGAAGAAGGTGATGGGCAAACCACACAAGAGCAAAATGTTATGCCCTCTCAGCAACATAACCTTTTGTCATCATCTCAGTATTTGGCTGGTAACGAGAACAATGATGGATTTGATGACTCAGCAGAATGCAGTTCTGAAGACGGTGAAGAGAGTGAAGAAGCCCCCCCCTCACTTGAAGGTTCTTCCGGAGACGAGGCTGCAGATAATGAACTACTAGATCTGAATCTCAACCCCCAACAGGATAACGTTTCTAGGGCCTTCCTTCCCGGTCCCCAAGACGACCATGAGGAACACCTGATCAAGAGTGTATAACATTTTTTAAGTGAGGTGGATGCATTCATAAAAAAATTTGGAAATGCCACATTTCTCTGAACGAACACTATGTGAAAAGACTTAACAATGAAAAGACTTAACAATGCAACCTAACATATAATATATATATACTAAACCTATATGCATGTGATGTGACTAGGCATGTGAGCCTACTGCAAAAGAAAACAAATGCAAAAGAAAACAAAGTACATGTATATTATATTCTTTTATATATATGTAATATATATATACAAAAAACAAAAAAAAAAATCATATATATATATATATAAACTAGCGATATATATACATGTGATGTGATAATACTTAGACTAGGCATGTGAGCCTACTGCAAAAGAAAACAAATGCAAAAGAAAACAAAGTACATGTATATTATATTCTTTTTTATATATATGTAATATATATATACAAAAAACAAAAAAAAAATCATATATATATAGATAAAGTAGCGATATATATATAATATATATATAAAAAAAAAAAAAAAAAAAATCATATATATATAGATAAAGTAGCGATATATATATATATATATATAGATAAAGTAGCGATATATATATATATATATATATAAACTAGCGATATTAATATTATATACATATATATATATATAAACTAGCGATATTAATATATATATATATATAAACTAGCGATATTCATATATATATATATACAAAGTAGCGATATTCATATATATATACATACCAACTAGCGATATTAACATATGTTGCAGAATTTGTGTCAGATATCGCTATCTCATATAACCTTATACCTAGTTTCACTCTTTTTTTTCAAGACCACCTACATGTGATCTTTTGGTGGTCAAACCACCTATTCTTGCAAAAAAACTCGACACCAACACCATCCATACATTTCACCTTCAATTCCCCCCATTTCTCTCTTCTTCATCCTCCGTAACCTCATTCTCTCTTCCATCATCTCCGGCCAAAAAAAAAAAAAACAAACCGTCTCCATGTTCCGACCAGCCACCACCTTAAAACCGGACCCGCACCCGAAAACCCGCCCTTCCCGTGCCCCAGACATGAACAACTCCTCTCTAACCAACGACCCGCAAATCCGCTTGGCCCTCTACATCGCCATGGCCCATGCCGGCGTTGCATTCGCCATATTCGTCCTCTACGGTGTGAGCAAATTACTTGACGTCTATCTCCGCCCGTTACTTTGGGCAGTTATTTGTTCCATCCCTCTTAGAGGCATCCACCACACCCTGGTTTCCTTCTGGTCAGAACCGTTGAAATCCGGTCTAACCGATACATTTCTAGCGGTTCCAATGTCTATGTTTAGAGCCTTTATTGGTACCATTGTGGAGATCAAAGAGTTGATATATACAATAATTGGTCATAGGATGAGAAACTTTAACCAAGCACGAACACGAAGAAATACTGGATTTTCTATATTGTTAAGGCGGTTGGTGTCGTTGTGGTTGTTTGTTATGGCTTATGAGCAGTTTGGGGGGATAGGGGCTTGTACATTGTTGTTGTTGGGGTTTATGTTCACGTCGCGAAACGTTGGTTGTAGGATTTCCTCTTTTAAGAGTTATAGTTTTAAGCGGACGCCTCACACGGCGTTTTTGACGCGTGGGGTGTTGAAACGGTTGGAGACGATTGTGGCGATTGGGTTGATCATGGCTATGATTTTTGGTAGTTTGTTTGCTACATGTTTTTTTTCATATAAGATTGGGGTGGAGAGTAGAGACGCGGTTTATTCGATTAAATCGCGTGTGGAAGAGAGTGAGTACGCGGCAGAGTGGATGTCAGAAGACAATGTGCGCGCGATGGTGGCGAAATATACCGCGCAGTTTTATGGGACAGTGTTTGATCAGATTGATAATTTGGCTATGCAGTATAATATGACTGAGATAGTTGAGGAAATGAAGAATATTATGGCACCAAGATCCACAAACTCTTCTGCACCTTCAACTGCATTGACAAAAACGAATCCGTTTGCAGAGAAGATTCTGAATTTGAGAAGGCGGGTCAAGAATCGCGAATGGGCCGAGCTTTATCCTGAGGTTAACGCGCTTTTTAGAGAAGTGTTGATTAGTAGAGAAGATATAATAGAAAAGGCGAAAGCCATTGCTTTTCAAGGGAAAGATGTGATCCAACGCGTGTTAGCTAGTGGTCAATCGATCGTTGGTGGTAGTACCAGGCTTGTGTTTGTGATCATCGAGTCGATTGTGACAGGTGCAGCTGGATTGTTTAGTTTTCTTTCGCAGTCCATGGTTTTTATATGGGTTTTATACGCGCTTATAACGTCAGATTCGAGTGGAGTAACCGAACAAGTAATGTGTATGCTTCCCATTTCAAAGTATGCAAGAACTAGATGTGTTGAAGTGCTTGATAAAGCGATTTCGGGGATACTTTTAGCCACTGCTGAGATTGCCTTCTTTCAGGGGTGTCTTACTTGTCTTTTGCTTAGATTATTTAAAATCCATTTTTTGTACGTGTCGACGTTACTTGCTGTCTTTAGCCCGTTCTTCCCGTTACTGCCGTATGTTTTCGCAACGGTTCCTGCCATTTTGCAGTTAGTGATGGAAGGGAGGTATATAGTGTCTATATTTTTGCCCATTATTCATGCACTCCTTATTATGTATGGTGATAGTGAAATAGAAGAGCATATACCGGGCCATAATCCGTATCTTACAGGCCTTAGCATCATCGGTGGAGCTGCAATTTTCCCGTCTGCACTCGAGGTAAATAACAAATTTCATGGAAGTTTATATAATATATTGGCCAAATTACATAAAGAAGTAATATGATTTGTATTTTGGTTAAGGAACTTTGCTAGCCATAGAACTATATATTAGACATCTTTCAAAAGTTACGATTTATGATTATTTGATACATTTAGCTAGTGAAAAGGGTGTCAGTCGTGTCGGGTGGTGGGACCTTGACATGATCCATATACTTATTTGTGTCAGTAGCCCATTTATCTGAACGAGTAACTTGAACACGACCTCTTTAACCCATTTATCTAAACGAATCAAACGGATTGACCAGTGTGGCCCAATCGTAGACATGTTAGACAAGTCATAATGGGTTAGAGAGTTGTAATAAAGGAGTCGTAAACGGGTTGTCAAGTTGGCATGTTTACTTGAACGGGCAAAATAAGTCAGCCTGAACACAACCCATTTAATTATATGGGCTATGGGCTCAACATGTCAGCTAGAACACGACTTGTTTATTTAACAGGTTAAATATGACAACCAAAAACCTGATTATTTTCGTGTGGCGTGACAAAAGTTGGCACCCCTAAATATAACATACCAAAAGTGTTTACCTTTCAAAATTAAACTAAACTAAATGGCTTTCATATGCAATTTAAGATATATGACAATTGATATCTAATGCCGGTTTTGGAATGATATATGAATGATGCAGGGCGCGATAATGGGGCCACTGATAACGACAATTGCTATCGCGATTAAGGATTTGTATGTAGAATTTGTTTTGAACGAACCAAAGGAGATCAAAACCGAATAGGGTGCTAGTAGTAAGTTTGTTCAATCTTCCATACAGAACATGTAAATAACTTTTTTTTTGTTTTTTTGATGCAACAACTTTTAACTTAGTTATTTTAACCTGTTGTATACTATCGCGATTAAGGATTTGTATGTAGAATTTGTTTTGAACGAACCAAAGGAGATCAAAACCGAATAGGGTGCTAGTAGTAAGTTTGTTCAATCTTCCATACAGAACATGTAAATAACTTTTTTTTTGTTTTTTTGATGCAACAACTTTTAACTTAGTTATTTTAACCTGTTGTATACACCTAACTTCTAATACTTGTCAATTAGCCACTGATTCCTTTGATCAAAATCTGACATCAAGGGTTTTTTTGATGCAACAACTTTTAAGTTGGTTATTTTAACATGTTGCAATGGTTCAAAGGGTTGCGCCGATTTGATTCACTACAATGGTCGAAAGGATTGCATGTTTCGTAGATAAAGCATATGCCAGCCATCTTTCGGGACATCAGAAAATAACTTCAAACCCAACCAGTCTTTAGCGGCAGAACATTGATATTTACAAAATGATCTGATGACTAAATCAGTAGCACCGGTCACTAAGTATGTCACCGCTTGTATGAACAAACCAATGTTTCGATCACATGTTTAGTTAGCGTAGTGTCACGAGTCACAAATTAAGTCAAAAACTCCATCTCTCTTGTATACCAGATTGCTAAACAATCGTGTTAGGATCTGAAAGCGATTCTTTAGCTACTTAAAATCCTAGTACATTTAGTAGTTCAAACGGCTTGTCATCGAGAGGTGCAATATTGATGAAGGATTCTACACGTGCTTCGTTGCATAATAGGATGCTATGCGCCGAAAAATCCTCTGCATACAGCTCGAGTTAACAATATGTGTGAATTACTTTCATCAGCTGCATACCTTAACTCAAGTTTTGTCAAACATCAAAACAAAGATTTCACCAACTTGTAAACACATTTCTCATCTATATTCGCCTCCTTTGTTGCTTCTAGACTTGAGTTAGCGTGTTACTTTGTAATCCATCGTTCATGTTTAATCGAACATATAATGATCCAAGAAACATAGGCTCTAATACCATTTATGTGAATCACAATACCATAGTGGTCATTAGGTGTTTCGCACTGAAGAATTGATGCCGAAACACCAAACTATATTAACTTGAACGACTCTTGAGCCTTGAGGTTATAAGCCAAAACACAGACACAACACAAACAGAGGGAATTGAAAAAAGAGAGTAAACTACTTAAAAACGCAACAGGTTTAAAAAAAGCTAGTATAACTTCTAATACATATACCAAGTGATCATTGTTAGTTTCTATGAGAATATTTAATATTATAATTATTTATAAATTCATAAAAAAAGCAATTGGCTAATATACTGGTGGTTAACACTAGTGTAATCTGCAAGAATGATTGAAGCTTTTTAGAAAGAAGAAAATGAACCAAAGATGGTTTCACAAAGCTTCAAATACATAATAATACCATAAATCACAAAATCAAATTTGACCAAGACCTACCAACCAACCAAAAAGGGCTTGGATTTACAAGAAACCTATGGATCTTTTCATGTTTTTTTTATTCTAGTCTGCATGAAGTGAAAAGTAACCCGCATTTTCCTTGCTACAAATTGCTCGGGACATCATCTTATTATCTTCTTCTGGGACATGCATGACTCCTGTTCTCCAAAGGACTCGCGTTCTTCAAATTGCATGGTGATGCATAATCAATGTTCATTCTTTATCTGCAAAAAAAAAAAAGAGTTCACTCATTTAATCTTAACAGACCGTCAGACCGATCTATGTTTTGTCAAGCATTTTTATATTCGTGAAAACTAAAATCGAAGGAGAGAAACTAACATCTACATAACAGCAATGAGCAACGGCTGACTCAGATGCTACTGAGCCGACACCATAACATCAATCCCAACATCGTTACCCGAATCCAAAACCTTCACTGGCTTCATGGATCGCAAGTAGTAACCGCTCCTGGAGCTGTTCTTTTGAAGTGTATTCAGGAAGATCTAGTTGGTTGAAGCTGCAAAGAAATAACAACACGGGTTAAAGAAACATAAAACGAACCAAAAAACAAAAAAACAAAAACTAGTAATTAAATAAAATAACACAAACCAAGTATGAGCTGACGGCAGCCTCTCTGGAGCTCCATAAGCTTTGTGAATTTGAAATCTCTGTGGACCTGATATACCCTGCAACGCCTTAAAACCTTCCAACGGAACCTGAAGCAAATATGCATTTATTAGTTAAAATACAATATATACATATATATATATATATATATATATAGGATTAAGTTCAGATGAGAACTCCGAGTTGTGAGAACCGCGAGAACTCCTACTTCCCGTGTGAGTTTCTCAACCAAATTTTGCACAAACATAGATTAACATCTAACTAAAAAAATTAAAAATTTGACGAGCCAACATTTATTCGACATGCAAGTTTGATTTACACTGCTGTAAATGGCTGATGACGTCATCAGCCCCAGATCGTTACCGTGGTGAAAATTTGGTTTACACCGACATAAGAAGTCGTATACAACATATAATTATTTTTTTTGAAAAAGTTGCATAATATAAAATTTCATCAAATTTTTTTCAAAAAATCTTTAGATCAAAAAGTTCTCAACTCAAGCTAGTTCTCATTTTAACCATTCCCTATATATATGTAGGGGTGTGTGTGTGTGTGTGTCCTTACTTTAAGAAAATTATTATTATTATCAATCTTTACAATACCTTTGATGTACCGGTCACAAACTGAAGCAATCTAGCCCGGTCTTCCTTGTTAAATGCATTAACAACCTCCCAAAACCACGTAACTACACTAGACCCGATTGTGTATCCTGTATACTCGGTGTTGGCCTTCAAATCATCCACTGCATAACAAAGATGTTATAGCTTAACGATCTTGAAATATGAATTACAAAATGTTTCAATTAACTTTAGTAGGATAACTCACGATCTATTTCTGGAAGTCCACTTATCAGCAGCTCAAGCTCTTTATCGTTAAAAATAGAAATGAGTTCACGAGGTATCAACTCATTAAACCCCTCCAAAAACGAATTAATTTGAGGACGTATGGCGTTTGTAAGTATATGTTCGGCAACAAGATCCACGTACTCATGCTTTGTTTCTTCTGTCACCCTTATATTTCTTCCACCCGGTTTCAGCTCATAATCAGTAACCTTTACCATATATCAAAATAGAAAAAAGTTAATATTTAGTTTTCTTAGCTGGATGAGAATCTCGTATGAGTTAACTGTTTTAAGATACGCACCTCCGTCTTCTCATAGAGGATGTGTTTTTCTTCATCAGCATCCATGCTAAATGTCAGGTCTAGTATGTCACTCACATCATTCTGATACAAAAAAAAAAAAAAAAACAAGAGTAAACAACACATAATGCAAGTATAAAGAAACAATAAAACCAAAATAATATAGAAGTATATATTCTATAAGGAGAAGCATATAGTGTAAACTCAATCTTCGAGACTAAACCCTATGTGACATATGTAACACATGCTTGTAACACCTACGTAACATATGTTATATCTGATGATCAAACAAATGATGTTACACATGTTACGTTAAAGAGTCTAATTATTTTTTTAACAAAAACTAATATTTTTTTGAATTTTTTTATAAAAAGCCGCTTGAAAATATGCATATTACATGCCCTAAAATTGTTATAAACAAAACATTTTTTTACAATGGGGTTTAGTGGATTTAGTGGGTTTAGTGTTTAAAATAGTGTTTAGTACATATCACCCCCTATTCTATAAATCATATGTTAAAAGTACTAACCTCGAGCAACCACTTTAAGTTCTTGTAATAGTCGGGATCAACAGCCTCGATATCATGATATGTTACCTTCACACCGAGAATATGCTTATAGAAGGACCGAGTGAAGTAAACATCCAAAAGTTGCCCGTCAAACAAAGCTTTCGCAACCTATAACAAGAACACGAGTGCACGACCTCATAAACAACTGAAGAGGTTAGTTTTGTTAAGAAATAACGAAGTTTTTGAAAATTTACCACACGGCCCACGAACTTGAAGTATGAAAGATGCTCGGTTTGATAAACAGAATTGGGGTTCGGTTGGAAAGTAGCATTGTTTCCTCCGGTTGTGAATAGTAAAGCTCCTTTGTCGAATATAACTCTAGACAGTAATTGATACCATTCTCTCGTCAATCCACCAGCATCTATACCTTCTTCACCTTGAAAATGAACATTTAAACGTCCTTTTAATTCTTGGGTGGGCCGCATCCGGAGCTGATTGTAGGAATCTTCCAGAACGTATGCTCGTCGAACACTTATCCGTAACGGGCCCGTTAAGTGTTGATCATGTTGCTGCCGGATTCTGGAGCGGAAATACAACCGTTTGTTGTCAAAGTCGATTAACCTCGGTGCCTTCAGCATCATCGAAAGCGACTTCTCCAACAACCCGGGATTTTGTCTCACGAAAGCGTTTAATAGCCGTCGATGCTTCTCGGCAAACTTAGCGAATGTCACAGCACCGTCGATTCCGGTTCCACTTGGCGATGAACTTCCGGAAACCTCCTTCCCTTCGCGTGCTGTTGCATACGCGTCATCTTGTTGTAGATTCGTATTATTTGCTTGAAGCTTTTCACATAGCACCAGAAACGACTCGATGAAAGGTAAAAGCCTCTGAGTGCCAGGTGGCAGAGACGATAAAGATGTCGCACCCGCACCCGCACCGGGGGCATGTTCACCTGAACTGGAATCGGATATAACCGAAGAAAATGAGCCCTGTGCCAGCTGTGTTTCCGTCACGCTTATACACTCACTCAACTCTTGCCATAAAGGCTCAAGTGAATGATTCAATTTCCACATAGTAACATGCTCTTGATTGTCGTCATTTTTCGAATTGTCAACATCGGCATCGGGTAAAGTGAGCGAGCTAAGCGTTTGCAGGATCCGTAACACAGCAGCCCCAGCCATGGACCCCGCACTTAAACCCAACATGTGTGTGTTTCTTAACGTGACGAGTTCTCGAATAGCGGACCCACTCAGACTATGAGCTAGATCCGAAAGCTCGGTAATAAAGAATTTTCTATGCGATGGAGCAACCAAGGCTAGTTTCTTCAGAATTTCACCGGCAAGCAGGTAAACTTTATCCGACAACCTAATTAACAAGAACAATTTAGAGTTGTGTAACACGAAAAAGATCATTGCAAACTAAAGATTACTGATTACCCCTCGTGGCCAAGAAGGCTGCATAGATTCTGTAGATCGGAATGTGGAAGTTTCATAAAGACGTCGAACATATTAACGTGTTTCTGGCCGTCTGACGTGGACAATCCGTCTTTGACGGCTGTATCATCATGATTCGGTTCTGCTCCTGCTGAGGAAGAATCGTGTTGTGGGTTACTAGCAGATTCATCGCCTGGTGGACCTTGGGAACTGGCGACTGCTTGTTCTTGTTCGGTAGTAGATTGGCTTTCTAACTTTGAAGCAGCATTGTATACAACCACTTGAAGTAGACCCATAACCTAATGTCAACCCCAACAACAAATAGATTAGTCAAAGTCAAAAGTGTCGCTTCAAACAACCATACACTTGGTCTAAAATTAAATACCTGTTCTAGATGGGCGATACTGCGAAGGAATAGTGGTTGATTCAAGAGCTTTACTAATAATAATATAGGAATATCACCGTCGGATCCAACGGGATGAGATATTTCTCGTTCTTCAACAACCTTCTCTTTTCCCTTATCGTTCTTTTTATCATGGTAGGTGACGTTCAAGGACTCGGGAACAAGTGAAGAATCAAAATGGAACAGCAAACTAGCAACAGAGGAATGATTTGTAGCCAGATACGTCAAAATCTCCAACACCCGACGCAGTACTAGTGGTGGGAGACCTGCAAACGAACAGACTATCATCAATATCAACAAAATGTAAAATGAATATTAAATTAAAAAAGAATTATACCGTCTAAAAGCTGTGATCGGCCATAAACAACATTAGACTGACACCCATACAGCCTCTGAGAATTTACTGTTGTTAATCCACCTGAAGGGCCTTCAGTTTCGATTTTGATCATGCCGAGTAGAAGAAAAACAAGAACTGCCCTTGTATAGCTATGTGCACATAAGTTCAAGAAGAGTCTCTGTAGAAGGCCTTTCCCAAGAGGCTGACAGCAAGAAGTCAAAATGGTCAACAATTAATATAAAGACACTTTATATCCAACTAGTAATTTGACCCGCCGCACGTGCGGCGCGTCGAAACTTTAAGTAGCTCGAACTTATACCGTTAAATATTTGACCTAACTCGTTTTCGAACCAAATTTACGTCAAAACGTAGACCAACTGAAAACACACATGAAAATAAGCACAAAAACGTATTATATTTGAGCTGACTCATTACCGAGAAACTTTACGTTGAAATGTAAACCAACTTGGATTTATAAAGAAACGTACTTCAATATAAAGCACGTAAGAAAACAGTGTTTTTTACGTTAAAAAATGGTACCACTCGTTGCGGCGGAATCAAAACGTATAGTAACCCAAATTTATATCGCTTAGTGAAAACATATTATAATTGACCCAACTCGTTTCCGAACAAAACGTAGACCAACCAAAAACATACATAAAAATAAGCACGAAAACGTATTATATTTGACCCACTTACATAAAAATAAGCACGTAAAACTCGAGGGGTGGATGACATTTTACAAAGTTTTTAGAAAGTTGAGGGGGTGTAAGTGGCAACGCTAAAAGTTGAAAAGGATTGAATACACAGAAAGAAAAAAAAAACATGGGTTGGATTGCATTGTTGTAAATTTGACGAAGAAAAATAATAAAAATTAGAGGCGGTGTCTTAGCCTTGGGTATATTCCTAAGACACCCTCTTTTGTTATATATATAATTTATCAGTATCTATAGATGGAGTGATTATCACCTGTGCTAGACGTAGAAGCCTAATCAATGCTTTCAAAGCGTCAGGATCCAAGAGCGGGTCCCCTTCAACTTCCTTAACTTTCAAGCTTTCTAGAAGAGCAGATGACGCCCTTCGTCCTACCGTAACACCAACTCCCCTATCGATTACCGTCTGTCTATCAAATCCCAACCCGTTCCGTCTATTATTGAGTCTATGGCTGTTTCCGAACAAGCTACGAGCCTGATAGTGACTCATCGCTCTATCCCGAAGCATTTGTGCTTCAGCAAGTAATGGAGATGGTAATGCTGAAAGAACCGCCTCTGAAGAAGTCAATAGCACCTATCACCCACAAACAATGAAAAACAAAAATTAAGTATGGTTAAACCAGGGTTAACCAGCAATTTTAAGCAGGGGTGTGAATTTCTGACACGGCACGAACCTAACACGAAATTCGTGGGTTTGGGTTTAGTCTAAACGGGTTCGGGTCAGTTTCAGGTTGAACCCGTTTAGCTAAACGGGTCAGGTTCGAGTCAACCCGCTCGGGTTGGAGGGCTGACCCGTTATGTATATTATATTTTTTTTTGGAGTTAATTACTGTTTTCGTCCCTGAGGTTTGTCAAAAATAACGGTTTCAGTCCATTAGTTTAAAAATTGCCATTTCAGTCCATTAGTTTCATTTTCGTAACCATTTCAGTCCACTAACTTAACTCCATCCATTTATTTTGTTAACTTTGAGTTAACTAACTAATTCAGGGACGGTTTGCGTCAGTTTTAGAAACACAGGGACTTAGGTGTAAACTCTAAAACATTAAAACAAAAAAAATAGTAAATTCCAAAAAATCAAAAAAATTCCAAAAAACCAAACAAATTCCAAAAAATTCTAAAAAATCATAAAAATTCCAAAAAATCCAAAAAATCCGTTTCGGCGCGAACTGTTTCGAACCCGAACCGTTTCGAGCTGAACCGTTTCGACGCGAACCGTTTCGACCCGTACCGTTTCAACCCGAACCGTTTCGAGCTCAACCGTCCGTACCGTTTCGAGCTGAACCGTTTCGACGCGAACCGTTTCGAGCCGAACCGTTTCGACCCGTACCGTTTCGAAGCCGAACCGTTTCGAGCTGAACCGTTTCGAACCGAACCGTTTCGACCCGTACCGTTTCGAAGCCGAACCGTTTCAAGCCGAACCGTTTCAAGCCGTACCGTTTCGAACCGAACCGTGCCGTTTCGAACCGAACCCTTTCGAGCTGAACCGTTTCGAACCGAACCGTGCCGTGCCGTATCGAACCGAACCATTTCGAGCTGAATCGTTTCGAACCGAACCGTTTCGAGCTGTACCGTTTCGAACCGTACCGTTTCGATGCGAACCGTTTCGAACCGAACCCTTTGGACCCGAACCGTTTCGACCCGAACCGTTTCGAAGCCGAACCGATACGGTTCGATACGGCACGGTTCGATACGGCACGGTTCAGTTCGAAACGGTTCAGCTCGAAAGGGTTCGGTTCGAAACGGCACGGTTCGGTTCGAAACGGTACGGCTTGAAACGGTACGGCTTCGAAACGGTACGGGTCGAAACGGTTCGGTTCGAAATGGTTCAGCGCGAAACGGTTCGGCTTCGAAACGGTACGGGTCGAAACGGTTCGGCTCGAAACGGTACGGGTCGAAACGGTTCGCGTCGAAACGGTTCAGCTCGAAACGGTTCGGGTCGAAACGGTACGGACGGTTCAGCTCGAAACGCTTCGGGTCGAAACAGTTCGCGCCGAAACGGATTTTTTGGATTTTTTAGAATTTTTTAGAATTTTTATGATTTTTTAGAATTTTTATTATTTTTTAGAATTTTTTGGAATTTGTTTGGTTTTTTGGAATTTTTTTGATTTTTTGGAATTTACTATTTTTTTTAATGTTTTAGAGTTTACACTTAAGTCCCTGTGTTTCTAACTAAAACTGACGCAAACCGTCCCTGAATTAGTTAGTTAACTCAAAGTTAACAAAATAAATGGATGGAGTTAAGTTAGTGGACTGAAATGGTTACGAAAATGAAACTAATGGACTGAAACCGTTATTTTTGACAAACCTCAGGGACGAAAACAGTAATTAACTCTTTTTTTTGCAATATGTTTTATGTCATAAATTAAATTGGTTGTGTATTTTATGCCAAAGTGATATTGACATAAGATTCTATAATTCAAATGTTATTGTATCATACTACATTTGTGGCTTTTTAGTAAATTTTAATTTTAATATATTAATTTGCGGAAAAAGAAATTAAAAATAAAAAAAATCAAGTCAAACGGGTCGTATCCAGGTCATGTTCGAGTTCATATGTATGACACAATTTTCGGGTCCGAGTCGTGTTTGGGTTCGTCTATAATTTTCGGGCTCTAAGTCGGGTTGAACCCGCGAACACGACCCGTTTAGCACCCCCAATTTTAAATTTATAAATTTTCAAGAAAGCAAACCTCCTCGCGCAAATCAGCTGGAAAAGTAGCGATAATCGAAGCGTTATCCATATCCACGGGCTGCCCTTCAGCTTGATGTGCAACCCGTTGTGCACGTTGTTGGGCTAAAACTTCGGCTTGAATATCTGGAGGAAGAGCGGCTAAAAACTCCGGATCGATTTCCTCAGCAGTAGCGGGAGTAGGCGCGGGAGCGGAAACCGGAGGTGGGACCGATTGAGCTTGCTGTGAGGCTAGGACTTCTGCCCTAAGTTCTGCAGGCAGTGCCTCCAAGAAAGTTGGATCTATGCCGTTTGTGCCTTGAGCCATGTTAGTTGCAACAATATCATCTGCTTGACTGGTTTGACCGGTTTGACCATCCTCAATGTGCGTGTTTTGTTCAGATAACGAGTCCTCGGTTACCCCAACTGGAGGTAAAAGGTCCCCTCCAGCAGCGTTGGTCATATCAACATCGGCATTAAGTTCACCAGAAGTGCGCGTATTATTGCTTGCCTCTTCATCAGGTGTCGACAACTCCTGAAATGAGTCGATGACACATCATGCATGATCCGTTAAGAAATCTCAAGTACGAAAAATTATACGATTTAAGAAACGTAATAACAATAATAATCAAAGTATACCTGTTGCTCGTTAACATTTGCTTCACCGATTTCCATGTTATCATGACTATCTGGCGTGTTGTTTGTAGCATCAGGGCTGGGCCCACTTGCTTGTCCTTCTAGTGTTTGTTCAACGTTTTCAGCCACCTGATTAACATTTTGATCATTCTCTTCATGTGGGACTTCGGTCTGCTGAGCATCGTTGTTAACAGCATCTGCTACCGGCTGATTATCATTGGCTAAAGAAGTAGTTGTGTTTAACTGAGACATGAAATGCTCTTCTACAGCCTGTGCAATAGCAGCAGCTTGACCACCTGCTTGTGGTTGACCATCATCGGTCCACCGGCCGTCACCTGGACCTCTTCGTGTAGGTGCACGTAAGGACTCCAAACCGATGGAAAAGTCAGCCAATGGTGGTGCACCACCCCCAGATCTGTCCCCAAACACAGTAGATTGTACAGATTGTACATGATCGAAGGGAAGTACAGGAGCATCGAACATATAGAAATGGGAAACGTCAAAGCTCCCGCCAGATAAAGATTCCAAATCCCGAGAAGAATTACCATTGCCGCCACCTGATGACCACATTGGACCCAACTCACCGGACTGTGATGGAGGTCTCAATAAAAGAGGATGTTGCAGACCGTTATGGTTATTCCCATCTGTACCAGTTCTCTCGAATGAGGTTCTGCTCTGCTGGCGGCGACGGTCAAACCCAATTGGTCTTCGAAGCCCAAAAAGGTCATCAACGTTGACTCCTTCAAATGGCTCTGCAGCGATGTCGATAAGTCCGCTCTCGGCTCCCGGTTGACCAAGAACACCATCAAGAGCCTCTCGCCATCTCACCTCAATCACACGGTTTTCATGGTAATCATCGTCTTCGTCATCAACCATTTCATCGTTATACTCATCTCCTAATCCGGTCTCATCGTGATCTTCGACATCCGTGTCAGCCAATGACATCAAAGCAGTACCATCTTCGGCTATATCTTCATCCTCATCATCACCGTCGTCGTCATCCTCTTCATCCTCGCCATCATCTCCCATTTCGTCATCTTCGTCACCGGTATTATCGCCTCCACCTCTACTCTCGACATGAAACGTCATCTCAATTTGATCCGAATCCCGTAACACACCACCGTCTTCCATCTCATCCATTTCAATTCTCAATTCCGGATCTGCAGACTCGTTTAAATTCGATTCATGATCATGATTGCCTTCATCCTGATTTGTTCCTTCATGATGTTGCTCAGCATCATCGGTAGATGCAATCTCATTACCACTGCCATTCTCAACACCCTCCGGTATCTGATTGACTGAAATATTAACCGTCTGGTTATCAGATTCGGTACCCAAACTAACAGACTTTTTCTTGTTGACCAAGTCGGATAACGCAAGTTGCTCCACCGCATTGGCGGCACGCGTTAACCCTTCTAACGCTTTCAGAACAATGTTTACGACTTTTGGGGCATCGGGATGATCTAAATCCAGCACCTGAAGAATGCCGGATAAACACGGAATCATTCCTCCGTCAATCATTCCTTTAGCTATATCGGGCGAACACCCAGACCCCGCTACATTACTAGACGACGAATTTTTCGATAGAATTGAATGAACCAAATCAACTAAAGCAAGCACCCTTTTATCCGGTGACAAAACGTTCTTGGACGAACTGCTTGCTGACATGGCAAACGAAGACAAAGCTTTAACGAGTACGTTTATCACACGCCTACGCCCTTCACTTGATCGACCACATAAAACCACCAAAAACCACGAGGCTTTTTCAGATAATTTCCCTCTCCATTCATCAGATCCAGATGTTTTACTCTTATCTAACGAAGGATGTAGAAGTTGATGCATGACATGATGTACTATCCCACCGTGCATTTCGAGATCGCGTTTTAGAATTATTCCGACTGCATGTACATACATAAGAAGAATATCACTCAACAACTTAAGGACAAAAGTCACCTTAGCTAACCCGTCAGCGGGTTTTTGTTTTTCTGACAGGCTGCCGTATTCTTTCGGTGTATCATCGACCTTCATTTTACCCTTATTTACAGCAGAACCATCTACCTCCATGGAATTATCAGATCTAGCACAATCTGAATCTCCCACAAGATTCGGTGAAGGATATTTCATTACAATTTCAAGCAGGTGATCGACAACCTGCGTAAGATTAGCAGGAATTTTCTTCTGGGATTTGCCACACTTTATTTGCGTATCCTGGGACTTATTTTCAGGTCCAATTTCAACACCTTGAGCTTTCGGTTTATCCTTTTCTTTCTCTTTTTCTTTGGATAACACAACTACGGTTCTGCCACCTGTCGTGTCCAGCTGGCATACAGCTGTCGTTGCTTTCATGAACACCTCGGGATCTCGCAAAATAAGAGGTGCCATAGACGTCAAAAACACACGCGGAGGAACACGGCCGCCGTGACGGCTGCCACTCAACGCCTGTCTTACCTCCAACTCCATTGCGGTTTGTAGCGTCTGAGGATCTTCGATGAGGTGTCGGATGATAGCAGATGCCACTGTGTCATATCCCGGGAAAAAGCAAGTCTTCGGTATATTAAACAGATCAACCATACTTCCGTTTTCAAGAAACTGTAAAGCCAGGGTGTGGGTTTTTGTCAAACGAGCACATAGTAGTAAAACCGCTTGCATAACCATAGCAGGCACATGTTGTTTGATTAGATCAGATGCAACGTTAACCACACGACTACCCTCTTCAACAGTAAGATAACCAGTAGATTTCCCGAACATCTTTTCAAACTTATTGCTATTTTCCTCATCAGCAGATTTCTTTTCATCTTCTGTTACTTCTTTGCTGTCAGATGATATTTTCGGTTTGGATTGCGATAAATTATCCAATATAAGAAGAAGCGCACTGATGCATTTTGGTACCGTAAGCTCGTTTTGGGACTCTGTTTCGGCTAAAAACTTCGTTAAGATATCTATTGATATAGATACGATGCCGCTTTTCACAGCAATTTCTCTAGCGGCAACGTCTTCGGTAAGAAATAACGCCAACGTGTGTGATATCATACAGAGTGTACTGGTTTCCTTAGCGGTTTCCAGCGGGCAAAATTTTAGCTGCTGGATAAGATATGACATCACTTTCGGGCGATCTTCGCCTTTATTTCTATTGCAGAAAGTAACAAGCAAATCAGTTAAGGGAAAAGCTAACGAATCGCTACTTTGAAACAACTTCATAGTCGCTGCAAGAATGTCATCAATAGATGGTGCTGGTGTCTTGGCTTCGGCTTCCACCGCTTCGGTTTGAACATCGGTTGACTTTTCGGCGTTATTATCTGCTTTAAGAGTTTCGGATGAGTTTCCTAAAGATAAAGCAAGTGCTCGTGCCAGTTCATCATCCTCCTGTACGGGATCATCAGCATGAGTAAACAACCACTCCATCGCCATCTCGACACTATTCGTTTCAACCCTTCTTAACGCTTCCTCTGCTCTTGCCCTCGTAAACCCCATCTCCACAATGGTGGCGATAGTGGCTTCATCAGGTGGCGGCATGAACCTCTGGTTACCACCGCCAGAACCACCACCAGTAGCTCGTTTTGCATCACCGACACCACAGTATATATGAGTGACAAGTGTCACTATTGTTGTGATGAACCCCGGATTACAACTTGGAAACATAGGGTGATTCCAGACAGGAAGTATCACATCGAGAACTTGAGACTGCAACATACGAACAAAAACTTCCGGATCTCGAGGAACCGGAAATAACCCAATTGACAACCCAACGGCCACCGGTTGTACAAGCAACTGAGCTTGAGACGTAGAGGTTGACGGCAAAAGAAAAGTCGAGTTAACGAAAAACTCTAAAAGCCGACAGTAACTCTGCAACGTATCGAGTAACCATTTAGTATGAGACAATTTATTTCCTTCAGTATTTTCATTTCCAGACGTCGAAGCGGAAAAAGGCAACGTCCATAGCAACTGACTTGTAGCTTCAAACGTGTTGAGTAACTCCTTAAAAGTCCCTTGAACATAGAAGTTATTTATCATTATCGTATAACAAATCCGCCGCCTACTATCAAACGTTAACGCCACCATGTGATCCACCACTTTCCCAAGATAATGACACTTAACTGACAACATATCAAGACCCGAACCCGTCGTGTACCCAGCGAAACCAAGCGCCTCAAGAAAAATCTTCGCTAACGCAGTCCCAATGTTTTTCGAAGCTGTACTTAATGATCCAGTTTCCGCCCTTCGGCGGTTAGACGACGGAAAACCTTTCACCAACGTGGTAAAGAAAGAACGTATAGTGGAAGCAAGTTTGCTAAGACTTTCGAGAACAACAATCTCCGGGCTCTTTTTCTTTACATCTTGTGAAGAACTTGAACTTGTCTCGGTGTTACCCATGGAAGCTTCTGAATCAATGTGCAAGGCTTCTAGATGTCTGCTGGTTCTTCCTCCTCGTATACGAGCTAACCCGTGTCGGCTGCGCCGACTGAACCCTTCACCAGACCGAACCACTGAAACAAAGTCACGTTCCAAACCCCAGTGCGGGTGTGAACTATTACGAACCGAAACCGGGTTCATGTACCTCACTACGGGCATACTCGTATCATCATCGCTTGCAACAATGGCAGTATCAGTACTACTAGTACTATTAACATTAACTTGTTCAGTCTCTGTTTCGTTACTCTGTTTTTCCTCTGGTTTCGAATCACAACCAATCGAAACTTGCCAGAGTATTTCCCGATAAGCGATTCCGAGATCTCGCAACACGTCAGCATCAGATGTCCCGAGTTCGGACACAAGATTAGTAGTCCCTTTAGACAACGAGTTACATAGAGACAAAATTCCTTCAAGGCTAGAAAGACATCTCGATACCTTCGTTCTTTTCGAATCTTCCACCTGTGCAAGCTGCATACCATTAAGAGAAACCAGTAGCTCGTTTGTCGATTTCAAATGCTCTTTCAAGAACAAACATAACGCTCGAGCAAGAGACGCAGAATGATGCGGAGAGAAGTTTTTAAACGCGATTGATGTGCTCTGCCCGATAGAAACTGAGAATGGCATTAGAGGTAAAGTAAATAGCTCCAGAACAGCTTCGATTCCCTTTTTCTCGACAAATATACGACACGTGTCAGAATTTTGAAGAATTGTTTCAAGCAAACGAGCAGCATTGTTAACATATTCAGGTAAAAAGGACTCGACATTCACCACAGACGTATCAGCAGATAAGTCTACAAGCTTCTCGGGATCTTCAGTCTTGCTGGATTCACCATCAGTTTCCATTGGAACAAAAGAATCTTTAACTCCAGAACCGAGCTTTTCAATGGTTTTCAAAATCTCAATCAGCATATCAACACCATGCACGCGTAACGAAGAAGCATGTCTCATTAGCTCATCAAGACCACTAGACAGTGAACTTGGAGTATCACCCATAAGGGCACGAAGATAATTTCGCGATGTAAATATTTTCACAAAGCACCTTAAAGCATTACGGTCTTTGACAGCCTGAAGGCCGTTGTTACTTAGACATAAAGCATCCAAACACTGGGGTATGCATGTTATCGCTTCGGCAGAACAAAGCACACCGTCCATTATAGCATCGAGAAACGCAGACGGAAGAGCCGCTTGTTCTAAAATCGAATAACACGTCGGGTCTTTATGAATCAGGTCACTCATTACAACTGCCGCTAGCGAAAACATCCCACCGCCAAAATCTTTAGCTTTTTTGAAAATCACATGTAAACATTGCGGTAACAAGCTTTCTTCAGAGCCGTAAACACGCGCAGTGGTTCCAGGTGCGTATGTTCCGAGCGATATAGCGCGAAGTAAAGCTTTCATTAACGACCTCCGGTGGTACGACACCATAGCTTCGGAATAGAGAGGCTCCGATGAGGAACTACTACTGTCTATCTGGACAGAAGTGTCATTTTCGACATGAGAAACTTCTATTTTTAATCGGGAAATTGTATCATCTAACCCACCAAGGTCCCGAAACAAAGCAGCAGCGGGATTACTGTAATCCATAAAAGCTTCTAGAACATGTACAGCAGTGCTGACTAGATGCAAATGTTGGGAATCCATGTCCTTTAAAAGAGGCAAAAGGGTAGGTATAAACCCTGCTTCACGCATGGCAGAACACCCCGAAGAAGACGAAACTAAAACTGTGACCAATGAGAGTAACGCCTCAGCAAACTGAACAGACGATTTAGACGATTTACTAACCACAGTGTCGATAGCCTTCTGCATGAGACTCGATAAGATGCCACGGTGTCCACCGGATGTGACAGCTGTCAGCACAGTCGGCTGGCGAGAACGATCTTGACTAAGAGCAGCCAATGAATAAAGACTTAAGATACGGATTTTTTCAGGAACTGCATCTTCATAGCTCAAAAGTGCAACCAATTCGTTGATGAACTCCGGCTCAGTGTTAAAGAAAGAAACCAAATCGTCACTATCACCACATGCTTGAACAAGAACTATAAACGCATGTAAACGAATACATGTATACTGTTGGCGAGCAGTAAAGGAACTAAAGGCCCTTGAAAACCGCAATCTTGCCAAAAGTGAAAATCTTAAACCACTTGGTACTTCATACTCCTCGATTAACTCGTGTAAAAGTTCAAGATCGGGCTTTTCGTAAGTGTTGATATTCGGCAAATGTATCATCTGTAACCCTTGGGTTGACTTCTCTGCAGCCGAGTTATCATAGAACTCGAAATGTAGGGTGCTACCCAACTCGTGGGCTACGGGGTCAGATACGTTCTCTAACGCACACGCAACCAACCCTAGCCCTTCGTCTTTCCCGCCCCAACCTTGTGCAAAAGCAAATAGCTTTGAACTTAGAGACATGTCACGTGCTATGTGTTTCCCGATTGATTTCCGTAAGAACGATGATAGCGTTTGCAGACAGGCTTCAACCACATCTGCATCTGTGGAAGCCAGTAGAGAAGATAGATGGTGCTGCATGATAAAAAAATCCAGAATTAATAAATACACAATATAATGTAGACACAAAAAAAGAAAAAAAAGATGCGTAGAATTCACATAAGGAGAAAAGAAAGTAAAGCACTAAAATGGCAATCAGACAAGTTTGAAAAACGCTAAACTTCTGAAAAAATGAAAATGAGGTAAAGCATAAACATCTCTCTAGTAAGCTTAGAGCACAACAATTATCATGCAATATTAGTCATAAGCTATGCAGTTAATATCAGTGATATATCTGTGATATATTGGTTATCGGTCCACATGTAAAATATCAGTGTCAAATATCGGTACCGATATTATCAGCGCTATTGTATTCGATCAATATTTGATCAATATATCACCAATTTTCCCGATATCTGCCCCTTTCCTCTTAGTTCTACCATTCGGCTTTCTTCTTATTGCTGCTATTAGTTTTTTAAGTCTTAATTGTTACTGTTAAACTAGCGGGTTACACCCGCGCTTCACGGCGAAGACGACCCGACTTATAATAAATTTTACATGGATCATAGACGCAGTGGTAAAAATAATGTTAATAGCAAAAATGGTCGATATAGCAATATCGGTATAGTACCGACACTCGATATAGCAACCGAAAAAGAAAACTTAAAAAATAAAGCCATGATAAGTCCATATGGAGGTCGACACATAGTTTACATCGATTAAAAACCATAGTAAAAAAAACGATTCTAATAGTACCAATACGGTACCGATGTTTTTTGGTGGGTACCGACTCAATCCGGTTTCAAAAAAAATATATCGAGTATTTGGTTTTTGTAAGAAAAACTAATGAACAGAAGTTATATACATAAATAAAACTGTTTGGTTGAAAAAGATATATTATGTAGTGTAAGGGGTAAATTTCAAACTTAAAAAGCCAATAAAAAAGATAAAGAAAAAAGAAGGAAAAGACAAATTTCACTATTTGTTCACATGTTGTGAATTAATAGAGATAGATAATAGATAATAATGTTAGTGTTTTAAGTTTTAATCAGTTCCTACTTGCTACAATTGTTAGTGTTTTGCAAGTTGCAAAAGGTTAATTTGTTAATGGTAGGAGAGTATACTAAATTGTTAGTGTTAAATTGCTATATATATAAATTTGTGCATGATTTTAAAATTACCGATATCCCACCACGAAAACCGATATCTCAGATATCGGTCCTTGACCGATATCTGGTATTTTCCGCATTAACTACATATGTCATAAGATGGATTTCTGAATATGTAGGTGGGTGGGTGTGTCGGCTTGCAATATTAGTGGTTTATAATCACAACATGACAGTAAACAATTTACTATTGTTCTAACTTCTAAGGGGTGCTAATAATCATTTAATTCTGCAATTCAAAAATAAATGATTAAGACACATCTCTTCTGATTAATTGTATGCTTAAGACAACGATTAATTGCTCATCAAAGTTAGGAAACACTTAACGTATTGTGAACACTTGCTCAGTCCTAAGAATGGTTTTTAGAACACCGTAACATAAATCAAGAAGTTACAAAAGAAATTTACCTCATAGGAACTATAGAAGTGCTTATTTGTGCAGTTGTCCAAAATCGTTCTTACAACACGCAAAATCTGCAGGACAGCCTCCCTCGGGAACGGAGGGTCAGACTCCAAGAAACCATCGTCAAGTTGCAAATCTTTCCTTGGTTTAATGTATTTCTCAAAAAAGGTATCAAAGTGGTTAAACAAATCAACCCAGTGATGGAAGTCACCCTGTATTAACGACGATAATCACAATCAATTCGAATATAAATAAAATTATGTAACGAAATCAAATGGATTTCTAGACGCACCTTGTCAAAATCCCAGAAGAAGCTTTTTAAGGGTTCTTCGATATTTTCAAGCGGAACAGCGATTACGCCATTAATAAAGGACTTGATTTTAGGAGGCTAGTACACAATAAAGAGAAACATACATGCATCATTAACATTATTCAGAAACCATATCGAGAAAATAAGTACGTAATCAGAAATCTAAGAATATTTGTATGACTTCTAAGCACACTAATTGACAGCCAACATATATCAAATTATTCAGGCAAAGCTTCCAGCTTGTATCATTCTCAATCTCTATGTAGCAAACTCAAGCTGATGCGACCATACCTACCTCTAAAAATGCTCATATCATGACATTCAATCAATACTTAATCATGCAGACTTTCACATAAATAACCTTATACAAAGAAAATTTAAAAATCAAAATAACAAACATCCATCCATAAGGAGAGCGAACAGTCATAAGACACAAGTGTTCTACCACTAAACTAAAAATATAAAAGTTTGAATTCACTAAGTTTATATGCAGAACCAATAAAGATATCTCCAACTGATAGCATGCAAGTAACCCTACAAGTCTTGCATAGTTGCTTTATAAATTGAACCGAAACGTGTGAGAAACGACTGATCATCACAATGCATAAAACGTTCTAAAGCGATAAAGACGGTTGATGTTCAAAGGATTCGACTATGTCCATGAAGTTAAAAGATTTTTAAAAGACTACCAACTATCTTCCATGTAATTGTTTCTACCATAATCAAATAACGTGCGAGTAAAATAATTTAACACACCGAATTCAATACAACAAACAAATATCCAAAAAAATAAATCATCACTTCATCAGTTTCTAACTGTCGATCCAACTCAATTATCAGCATCGCAGTTTAACTATCTACACTAATTCATCATTTAACCATCAAAACCTAATGCAACCAAACAAACAAATTAACCAAACCACCACTCTCCATCACAACAACCTCCAATCAAACAACAAATAAACCCTAACCTACCACACTCCATCACACAACTTAACAATAAACAATAATCAAAACAACAATAACCACTAAGCTAAATATATACAAGCTTGAAGATATCTATATTATTTGTTGAACCAAAGAAGATATCTCCAACTTGTAGCATGCAAGTTACCCTACAAGTCTTGCATAGTTTGCTTTATATGAACTTCGTGTGAAAAAAAAAACGATTTTCACAAGAATTTTCTTAACATAATGTATAACATGTTATTAATGTTGATACGTGCATGAAGTTAAATAATTTTTAAGAAATTACCAACTCTTCTCCATGTAATTCTTTCTACCGGAACCAAATATCGAGCAATTATAATAATTTAACACACCAAATTCAATACAACAAACAAATAGCACTTCATCAGTTTCTATCCAACTCAATTATCAGCATGCCATTATAACTATCTACACTAATTCATCATTCATCATCAAAACCTAATGCATCCAAACTAACAATCAAGTTAAAAGATACTGATACTATTATACCAACTCTTTTTAGGAGATTTTGCATGAAGTTAATTGATTTTTCATGTAATTGTCTCTACCGAAAGCAAATAACAAGCGATTATAATAACTTAACAAGCCGAATTCAATACAACAAACAAATATCAGTCAATTATCAGCATGGCATTTTAACTATCTACACTAATCCATCAATCATCATCATCAAAACCTAAGGCATCCAAACAAACAATTAAACAACTAAAACAACAAATAAACCCTAATCCACCACACAAAACAATAATCAAACAAACAATAATCGCACTAACCACTTCCGATTGCCTCCTTCTCCTCAACTTCATCTTAAAACAAACCTAACAAAAAGCATTCGTTAATCGTACAATCAATAACCACTGTATACAACCGATTAGCGTCACGATTGATCGAACCAACAAACAATCGAATCGAGATAACGAAATCAACCGGCGGTTCGATTTCAAGGGTTTTCGGTTGGGGTTTTTTGTGTGTGTTACGGCGGTTATGAAGAAATTGAAATTGAAATTGAAAAGGTGTTTTGTGTGTGTGATTTGGGGAAGATTGTTGATTAAGAGAGAAGATGAAGAATGAAAGTGAATTAGACAAGCAAGAAGGTATACTGTGAATCGTTTCAAAGGAACACGATGGAGGATTTATATATCTTTTTCACCGACCTAATATATTTTTTTCACAATGGTGGTGTATGTGTTTATGTTAAATTCTAACTACATATCCAAAAAAAAATTGATATGTTAATAAAAACCAAAGAGAAATAGAGATAAACTGAAAATCTCTCTTTCATTCTATTCAACATTACAATATATAGGGATAAACATAACTATAAACCCTAAAGCACATAACTAATGAGTTGGGCCTAAAATGTCTGGTTTATAACACTCCCCCTCAGACATTTAGAATTATACACAGTTTAACAACATACTTCAGGATGATGTTAAATAGGTACTTCGGGACCTGAATAAATGAACTAATACTACTGGATCAGCTATGCTGCCTCATTAAAAACCTTACTAAGAAAACCCAATGGGACAAAACTTAGTTAGGGAAAAAAGAGTACAGCGTGTATAATTCTCCCCCTGAATTCAACAAACATCTTTCAATCTACGAAGACCGATCTTGTGTGATAGCTGCTCGAAACTGCTTCTAGGTAAAGATTTCGTGAACAGGTCAGCTAGATTTTCACTTGACTTAATCTGGCGAACATCAATTTCCCATTCCTTTTGCAAGTCATATGTTGAGAAGAACTTTGGTGAGATGTGCTTTGTTCGATCACCCTTGATGTAACGTTCTCTGATCTGAGCTATGCAAGCAGTGTTGTCTTCATAAATAATTGTCGGCTCCTTCTTGATCTGTTCTAATCCTCATGCTTCTTGTATGTGATTAATCATTGATCTCAACCACACGCATTCTCGACCAGCATCATATAGTGCTATCAATTCGGCATGATTTGATGACGTTGCTGTAAGTGTTTGCTTAGTTGACTTCCAAGAAATTGCTGTGCCACCATATATGAATACATAACTTGTCTGAGATTTTGCTTTGTGAGGATCTGATAGATATCCGGCATCAGCATACCCAACAAGCTGGGACTTTTGATCTTTCTGATAGAAAAGACCTAAGTCTTGTGTCCCGCAAATATACCAGAATATATGTTTTACACCATTACAGTGCCTACGTGTTGGATTCGAATTGTATCTCGCTAGTACATGTACTGCAAATGCAATGTCAGGTCTTGTGTTATTTGCGAGATACATAAGGGCACCGATAGCGCTTAAGTACGGTACTTCTGGACCAAGTACATCTTCGCCTTCTTCTTGAGGGCGATAAGGATCCTTGTGTGGATCCAGCGATCGGACAACCATAGGTACGCTAAACGGGTGTGCTTTATCCATATTGAAACGTACTAAAATCTTCTGGATGTAGTTTGATTGATGGACAAATGTGCCATTGCACAGATACTCAAATTGTAGTCCGATGCATACTTTTGTCATACCAAGATCTTTCATCTCAAATTCCTTCTTTAACAACTGGGCAGCTTTCTCTATCTCTTCAGGAGATCCGATGATGTTGATATCGTCAACATAGACTGCTATTATAGTGAAATTTGAGACTGATCTTTTTATAAAGACACATGGACTGATTACATCAGACTTGTATCCTTCTTTTTCGAGATATTCACTAAGTCGATTATACCACATACGACCAGATTGTTTAAGACCATATAAAGATCTCTGGAGCTTTATAGAACACATTTCTCGAAATGTTGATTTTAATGCTTCAGGCAATTTTAATCCTTTAGGGATTTTCATGTAGATGTCATTTTCAAGTGTCCCGTATAAGTATACGTTGATGACATCCATTAATCTCATATGAAGTCCTTCAGAGATTGTGAGGCTGATTAGGAACCTAAGGGTTATCGCATCCACTACAGGGGAATACGTTTCCTCATAAACAACTCCTGGGATTTGGGAAAACCCTTGTGCTACAAGTCGAGCCTTATATCGTACAATCTCATTCTTTTCATTTCTCTTTATTGCAAACACCCATTTATAACCTACTGGTTTGACGTCTATGGGCGTTCGGACTACAGCTCCGAAAACATGTCGCTTTTCAAGCGAATTTAATTCGGCATTTATGGCTTCTTGCCATCTTGGCCAATCATTTCTGTGCATGCACTCTTCTAAAGTTTTAGGTACGTAATCATTTTCATTGATTACATCCATTGCTATAGCATATGCGAATATATCATCAACACGTGTTTTATTCCGGTTCCACATTGTACTATCTTGTACATAATTAATAGAGATCTCATTTTCGTTCGGTACCGGTGTTTCTTCTGAAACTTCATTTTCCTCTGGATTCATAGTTGTCTCTTCTAGGACATTTACCTCTACCGGGGTTTTACTTATAATCTTTTGTGAGTTTTCACCAACTGCGTTACTTTGCTCTTTTCGTTTCCGTGGGTTTTTGTCTTTGGAACCGATTGGTCTCCCACGCTTTCGTTGTATAGTAATCGCTTATGGGATTACTTCAATTCGAGCAGGTGCATTTGATGCTGGTTTATGTGACTTTGTCACTCTATTCGTGTCTGTGAATGCATCTTGTAATTCATTCGCTATTCTTTGCAAATGTATGATCTTTTGGACTTCATATTCACATTGACCACTTCGGGGGTTGAGATTTGATAGCGATGATGCATTCCACGTTATTTCTTGTGTTACCAGTCTTTCTTTGTTCTTATCTCCCCCTAAGACTGGGAACATTGATTCATCAAAATGACAGTCAGCATACCGTGCTGTAAACATGTCTCCCGTCATTAGTTCTAAATATTTAATTATGGACGGGGAGTTATAACCAATATAGATTCCCAGTCCTCTTTAGTGTGGTGGCGGTATTGGTACATATATCGCACAACAAAAAAATTCTAAGGTGGGACAAACTTGGTTCTCGTCCGGAGACCAGTTGCAATGGGGAGTATTCGTGATCAACAGTTGGTCTCAATCTAATCAGTGCAGCGGCATGCAAAATAGCATGACCCCATGCAGAAGATGGTAATTTACATCTCATTAAGAGTGGTCTAGCGATTATTTGTAATCGTTTAATCAGAGATTCAGCTAAACCGTTTTGTGTGTGAACATGAGGTACTGAATGTTCAACATTGATTCCAATTGACATACAATAGTCATTAAAAGCTTGAGATGTGAACTCTCCCGTATTATCCATCCGGATGTTTTTAATTTGATTATCGGGGAAATTGGCACTCAATTGTATGATTTGAGCTAAAAATCGGGCAAATGCTACATTTCGAGTAGCTAAAAGGCTCACATGTGACCACCTTGAGGATGCGTCTATTAAGACCAAGAAATAGCGGAATGGTCCACACGGAGGATGAATAGGCCCACAAATATCCCCTTGGATTCTTTCTAAAAATGATGGGGTTTCATGTATCAATTTAGTTTGTGAGGGCCGAGTTATAAGTTTGCCCAGAGAGCATGCTGCACATGATAAGTCTTGTGGTAGCAAAACTTTTAAGTTTTTTTTTTTTTTTTTGAGAGTGCCCGGTTGCACTATATTGAATGTGTCTTTATCTAACAGCTTTTGGTTACTCACCATGTATGATTCGATAGGATTGATATTAGTACAATATAATCCAGAGGATAAGGCTTCTAATTGTTCAACAATTGTTTCTTTGCCATTTTTGTTTGAAGTAATTTGAAGATATTCACTATTATTTTCAGATATTGTTTTTAGGTGGTAACCGTTTTTTCGAATATCTTTAAAGCTGAGTAAATTTCTTCTGGATTTACTAGAATATAATGCATTATCAATAGTTAATTGGGTACCTGAAGATAATGCTATGGGTGCTCTGCCGGAGCCTTCTATAAGGTTACTGACACCAGATATAGTACTAATCGGTGTCTCTGCCGGAGACAACTCAGAGAAAAATTTCATATCTTTGAGAATAGTGTTAGTACTACTGCTATCTACCAGACATTCATCACCAACAATAGCTCTACTGGAGCTAGTATACATATTTCTTCAGGAAATAAAAAATAAACAAAAGTTAATTCAAAGAAGTAAAATGAAACATTGCAAGAGTTTATAACAAATGCGTTGATATGCCTCAATGAGGTGTTTAGGGGTGCGACATGTGCGGGACCAATGATTTGACATCCCACATTTATAACAAATGTTGCTTTGGTTCCCGCTACTTTTCCCTTTTGAAGGTCCCCCCGTATTATGTCGACTCGATTCACCATCGCTATTTTTTAGTGTTCTGGGACTCTCGATGCCATGTATATCCCCGTCCTCAACCACGACCTCTGCTGGGGCCGCGGTCTCTACCTCTATCTCGTCCACTTTGAGAATTGGCCACATTCACTTCAGGGAATGGGCTTGCACCGGCGGGTCGCGATTGATGGTTTTGTAGTAGGAGCTTGTTGTTTTGCTCCGCAACTAGAAGACATGATATCAGTTAAACTGAAAATCTCTCTTTCATTCTATTCAACATTACAATATATAGGGATAAACATAACTATAAACCCTAAAGCCCATAACTAATGGGTTGGGCCTAAAATGTCTGGTTTATAACATATGTAAAATAAAGATTTTTGTGTTATAAACCAGACATTTTAGGCCCAACCCATCACTTATGGGCTTTAGTGTTTATGGTTATGTTTATCTCTATATATTGTAATGTTGAATATTGTGAAGAATGGATTTCAGTTTATCTTTATTTCTCTTTCGTTTTTATCATGTTATCAGCACTTTAACTCTCCACTGGGATTTCTAGCAATCTTCAACAAGACAGATTCAACAAGAATTTATTGTTCATTGCATCCTGAAGAAATATGTATACCAGCTCCAGCAGAGCTATTATTGGTGATGAATGTCTGGTAGATAGTGGTAGTACTAACACTATTTTCAAATATATGAAATTTTTCTCTGAGTTGTCTCCGGCAGAGACACCGATCAGTACTATATTTGGTGTCAGTAACCTTATCGAAGGCTCCGACAGAGCACACATAACATTATCTTCGGGTACCCAATTAACTATTGATAATGCATTATATTCTAGTAAATCCAGAAGAAATTTACTCAGCTTTAAAGATATTCGAAAAAACGGTTACCACCTAAAAACAATATCTGAAAATAATATTGAATATCTTCAAATTACTTCAAATAAAAATGGCAAAGAAACAATTGTTGAACAATTAGAAGCCTTATCCTCTGGGTTATATTGTACCAATATCAATCCTATCAAATCATACATGGTGAGTAACCAAAAGCTGTTAGACAAAGATACATTCAATATATGGCATGACCATCTAGGTCACCCTGGTAGCATAATGATGAGACGAATAATCAAAAGTGCAACCGGGCACCCTCTCAAAAACTTAACAGTTTTGCTACCACAAGACTTATTATGTGCAGCATGCTCTCTGGGCAAACTTATAACTCGGCCCTCACAAACTAAATTGATACATGAAACCCCCTCATTTTTTAAAAGTATCCAAGGGGATATTTGTGGGCCTATTCATCCTCCATGTGGACCATTCCGCTATTTCTTGGTCTTAATAGACGCATCATCCAGGTGGTCACATGTGAGCCTTTTAGCTACTCGAAATGTAGCATTTGCCTGACTTTTAGCTCAAATTATACAATTGAGAGCCAATTTCCCCGATAATCTAATTAAAAACATCCGGATAGAAAATGCAGGGGAGTTCACATCTCAAGCTTTTAATGACTATTGTATGTCAATTGGGATCAATGTTGAACATTCAGTACCTCATGTTCACACACAAAAAGGTTTAGCTGAATCTCTGATCAAACGATTACAAATAATCGCTAGACCACTCTTATTGAGATGTAAATTACCATCTTCTGCATGGGGTCATGCTATTTTGCATGCCGCTGTACTGATTAGATTGAGACCAACTGCTGATCACGAATACTCCCCACTGCAACTGGTCTCCGGACGAGAACCAAGTTTGTCCCACCTTAGAATTTTTAGTTGCGCGGTATATGTACCAATACCGCCACCACAACGTACTACAATGGGACCCCAAAGAAGACTGGGTATCTATATTGGTTTTAACTCCTCGTCCATAATTAAATATTTAGAACCAATTATGGGAGACATGTTTACAGCACGGTATGTTGACTGTCATTTTGATGAAACAATGTTCCCAGTCTTAGGGGGAGATAAGGACAAAGAAAGACTGGTAACACAAGAAATAACGTGGAATGCATTATCGCTATCAAATCTCGACCCCCGAAGTGGTCAATGTGAATATGAAGTCCAAAAGATCATACATTTGCAAAGAATAGCGAATGAATTACAAGATGCATTCACAGACACGAATAGAGTGACAAAGTCACATGTACCAGCATCAAATGCACCTGCTCGAATTGAAGTAATCCCAGAAGCAATTACTATACAACGAAAGCGTGGGAGACTAAGTGACGTGTGTAAAATGCAACATATAAATTACATCAAATGAGGCATAAAACTAACCATTTTTAGTACTAATGTTGGAAAAAGTGTGCTTTTGTCTTCCTTTTGTATTTTCAGGGTTAAATGAGCTTAAAGGAACAAATATACAGCCAAAACAAACATAAATACAAAGAAAGGGAATAAAAGTGGCATGCCCGACCCCTCGACAGCATCTCCCAAAGCAAAAAAACAAGAAGAAAGTTGAGCATGGGGCTGTGCCCAACTGAGCATGGGGCTGTGCCCAGCTCAACACGGGGTGTGCCCAGCGGACACGGGGCGTGCCCAGCGGACACGGGGCGTGCCCAGCAGACACGGGGGCGTGTTCAGGAGTCTGCAGAAAAGTTAAAGTTGTAGAAGCTTCTATTCCCGACACGGGGGCGTGCCCAGCTCAACACGAGGTCGTGGTCAACGCTAATATTCGCAGAATCCAAGCAAATCTTGATAGTACAGATACGCTTCTGCACACGGGGCCGTTCCCAGCGGACACGGGGGCGTGGTCAACTAAAGCAGACAAACTGCAATTAATGTAGGAAGAGAAAAGGGTGGACACGGGGCCGTGTCCAGGCTTCTATGCAGGCTATAAATAGGGGTGCTTGGTTCACTTCAAAGGCATCCCTTGGCACACCACCTCTCTCACACTTCACCCACCACCCACCACCATCACAACACCATCATCCACCACCATCATCCATCGTCCATCATAGAGTGTGTGAGTCGTCACGGGATCCAAGATTGATCGTAAGAGTTCTTGACAATCAAAGCCATGTTTGCCTAAGTCTCGTACATCACTTGGTGAAGACAAGTGTCTAGTGTAATACTTTTTATTTTTAATCTTTTTGCACTTTTTATTTGGTTATGTATTAATGACTTTAATAACTAGTTTCTTATGTTGAAGGTGATTCTTCCTTATCGTTTGTCCGTGGTGTCTTGGCATTATTTTACTGTCTATATAAAATAAAAGATTTTCACTATTAATATCTCCACGGTCTATATGGAGGTATGTTGGCTACCTGGTCGGGGGTTAAGGGAACGGTTTGGTAAGAGTCTTGCCATTGTTCAGTGTATAGATCCTGCAAAGGACCTGGGTCAAATTTAGTAGGACCTCCTTCAATACCCACCGGTATTGGATGGCGGGGGTCCAAACTCTTTGATCCCCTCATAAGTAAGCTACTATTAATACTTTAACCCGGCTACTTATGACTGTATCCCTACTGACTCAGACTACTTAGCCGAGGGTAACGTCACCTTCAAAAGAGGGGCCTACCATAATATGCATTAATAACTTAATTAATTATCTTTCAATAATCCGACCCTTTAGGATTGTATCCTTGCTGACTCAAACTACTGGGTTGAGGGTAACGTCACCTTCAAAAGAGGGGCCTACTACAATAACTAAGATAATCTCTTAAAAAGTGCAAAAGTGCGGGAATAATCAAAGGTTACACTAAACACGAGTCGGAGCCAAGTGATTCATCTTGTCTATCTGTTTTATTTTTATTTTATTTTTCAGCATTTTAGTTAGTTTTTATTTTTCTAGTTTAAAAACATTTTTTCTAACTTTTTGATTTGATTAGACGTTGAGGATAAACCGGTATTAAAATCTCTTGTGTCCTTGGATGACCTCGGTATCTTGCCAACACTATACTACGCTCACGATGGGTGCACTTGCCCATATGTGTGTTTGGTGTTAGTAAAATATCGTGTTTTATAAATTTAAAACTTGACTAACGTGTAAAAAGGGCTTAAAATATATATTAAAAACTATACACACTTACGCACATCAAGTTTTTGGCGCCGTTGCCGGGGACACACGGATTTTAAGAAAGCTTAAAATCGACGGCCTAATCAGTTTTTCAAAACCTTTTTAAAACGCGCGCATTTTTCTGCATTTTAGTTAGATTTTTGCATTTACAGTAGCCTGAACACGGGGCCGTGCTCACTAAACACGCCCCGTGCTCAACGAAATCAGTAACTTTAATTAAAACGCCCAGATACAGATTCTGTGCACGGGGCCGTGTCCAGCCTCTGTTTCCGTTTTTATTTTTGTTTTTTGGTCTCGAGACTTTGTTGTGGTCTGCTGAGTGATTCTTATGGATCAATACTCAGGAGGTTACAACTACACCTATGAGGAGGATGATTATAGGGAAGACTATTGCACTAATTGTGGTAACCCGCACTCGGTACAATATTGTAACTTATTTCAACCATCCACTTCATACACCTACTATGAGGTGCCCAGGTACGAGCCATCAACTTCATACACATCCTATGAAGACCAAAGGTATGAACCTTCTCCCTCATACTTATATTTTGATGAACCAAGGTATGAGCCTTCATACTCATACTTTGAGGAGCCAAGATATGAGCCACCACCTTCATATGCTTATTATGAGGAACCATTGCGTGAACAACCCACCTCATGTGAGTATTATGAAGAACAAAATTACGACCCTTATCCATCATATACTTACAATGGAGAACAATGGTGTGAATCATCTACTTCCTATGAGTATTATGAGGAACAAAGGATCGAACATCCGGATTCAAGCTTTGAAAATCCCGATCCTTACTCTATCGCCGAAGTAACCGAAAAGATGCTAGAACACCTTAAAACTATTGAGCGTTACATAAAAGAATCTCGTACAAGGGAAGAGGAGTCCCGCGCAAGAGAAGAATTAACTTGTAATAATAAAGAAGAGATAGTTGAAGAGGTAAAGATGGAAGAATAAGTAAGTGAAAAACCGACACATGAGTTAAACAACGAAAAAGGTGAGTCCGACAACGTTAAAATTCAAGAAGAGTCTAATTTGAAGAAATTAATCTCTGGTCACCTTCTTTCGAAAATCATTGTTTAGTTCCCACTCATGCTAAGTTTTTAAAAGAGTTAAACACTAACACTAAAATTGACGAAACGGTAAGCATTAAGTTAACTAATGATCAAACCTCGCTAATAAAAGAAGATCCATTTGAAATTAACATTACACTGGTTCCATGTTTTTTTCAAAATTCCTTTATTAGTAATATTACAATTGATAAAGATCTTTGTGTTAATATAATGCCAAACTACATTTTCGAAAAATTAAGTATTGGTGATTTTTCTCCACTTCAAATACCCATTTTTCTATCCAATCGGAAAGTAATAAAATCAATCGGTGTAGTTGAGGATGTCTTGGTCCAAACAAATCAAATGGTAATCCCAACCGACTTTGTCATCCTTGATGACGCTCCTCTAGTGTTGGGACGACCTTTTGTAAAAACCCACGAAGCTTTGAAAAACCGGAAGTACAACAATCTATTTATTCAATTAGGGGCATTTAAAAGAAGTGTCGATCTTGTGCGTTCAATGAAATATCCGTTCGGCAATGACGACCCCCTAATTGAAGATGAGCCAGAACCAGCCGATAAGGTGGGTCTAGCCAAGGACCCTTATAAACGTGGCGCACCACGGAGGCATTCCGCGGAACTATCTTTAGTTTAATTTAGATTAACTTTTATATTTTCTAGTTTAGTTTTAATTTTCAGGAATAAAACACACTCGGGATGGTGAAGGATACAAAGGGAAGCTTGAACCAACACCCCATGCACAAAAACAGAGCCTCCCGACAATTTTTCTTCATTACAGCAAGTTCAGCATGGGGCCGTGCTCACCCCAACATGCCCCGTGCCCGAGGTTATGCAGAAAATGCCCAGTTCAGGTAACTGGACACGGGGCCGTGCTCACTGAACACGCCCTCGTGCCCAGCCTTCTGTTTAAATTTGATACTGGCAGTCTGACCACGGAGCCGTGCTCAGCCAACACACCCCGTGTTCAGGTACCCAGTAACATAAAATCTTGTTTTTAACCCACTTTTACACATTTTAATCAACCGAAAAACTTATTTTTGGGATACATTGAGGACAATGTGTAATTTAAGTGTGGGGGGATGCTAAAACCTTGAATCTTGCAAGTCCTAAAAACAAGCCTTACACAAAAAGTCTATTGGAACCGCTCATTTTTTTTTACTTGTCTTGGTTTAAGTTGGGAATAACAAGTTCTAAAAAGGTTATATTTTTACAAATTTACAACCGATCGCGTCGTGATAAAAAGAACCAAAATAAGAAAATTATGAAACGGCATGACAAATCTAGTTAAAATTTGATTATATATACTTGATCACATTAAAAACCCATTCCCATAAAAAGTGAGTTTTGAGCCTTTATTGAGCATACAAATACATATCTTTAAATCAAATGCTCATTTTTCGTTTCTTGTGTGAATAGCCGCTTGGTTTCTTACAACTCTAGAACTTGCCACGACGATACATTCCCGGTCCTTACCAACTTAAACCCAAGTAAGTAAATGATGGAGGCATTAGGACTAACCCTTTTTCTTTCAACACCATTTTTTTTACCACCTACCCAAAATCCCCCTAGTTAACCCCTTTGAGCCTAAACCTTTTCATTTCTTAACCCAAAACAAACACCCTTTTACCCACCAAAACCGTTTTTCATTTTAAACCCTTTATTTTAGTAACAAAGCTCGGTTTTCTTGTGACTTCTTTTATCCAAAAAAAAAAGAAGAGAGAAAAAATGAAGTTAGAAATAAACAAACAAAGCTCATCAAAAGAAGGCTTGTTTGAATAAATGCTTCATTAAAATAAAAAGTCACAAAAACAAAATGTTTTACGAAAACCGACGCTTTTTACGCCTTTCGCCCTTTTCTACTAACCACTAACCCAACCACCTACCTTTAACCCAAGCCTAACCCTTCCCCAAAGTCCTCTTGATACTTACAAAGGTGTATAGTTAAAAAGGAGGAGAATTGATTGCTTGGCAAGCATATGGTAGAAATAAGTTCCATGCCGGTTTCGAGTGTTTCACAAAAATACATCTTCGGCCGAGTGTTGAGTGATCTCCCGTGAGGTATGTGAACTTGTATATAAATGGAATTTTAAAGAGGCATGTTCTGCCCAAATAAGTAATTTCTCTTATGAAATGTTCAAAATAAATCATAACAAATAGGATTATAAATAGCATAAAAATTAAACCTAATAAAAATCTTGGATTCCCGACACTCAAGGCAAGCCCAAAACTTCTCTTCTACCCATTCCATTTGGGAGTGTAAGCCACATTATAAAGAGTTTTGCTTGAGGACAAGCAAAGATTCAAGTGTGGGGGTATTTGATGTGTGTAAAATGCAAGATATAAATTACATCAAATGAGGCATAAAACTAACCCTTTTTAGTACTAATGTTGGAAAAAGTGTGCTTCTGTCTTCCTTTTGTATTTTCAGGGTTAAATGAGCTTAAATGAACAAAAGGAACAAATATACAGCCAAAACCAACATAAATACAAAGAAAGGGAAGAAACGTGGCATGCCCGACCCCTCGACAGCATCTCCCAAAGCAAAAAAACAAGAAGAAAGCTGAGCATGGGGCTATGCCCAGCTGAGCATGGGGCTGTGCCCAGCTGAGCATGGGGCTGTGCCCAGCTCAACACGGGGCGTGCCCAGCGGACACGGGGGCGTGTTCAGGAGTCTGCAGAAAAGACAAGGTTGTAGAAGCTTCTATTCCCGACACGGGGGCATGCCCAGCTCAACACGGGGTCGTGGTCAACGCTAAGATTCGCAGAATCCAAGCAAATCTTGATAGTACAGATACGCTTCTGCACACGGGGCCGTGCCCAGCGGACACGGGGGCGTGGTCAACTAATGCAGACAAACTGCAATTAATGAAGGAAGAGAAAAGGGTGGACACAGGGCCGTGTCCAGGCTTCTATGCAGGCTATAAATAGGGGTGCTTGGTTCACTTCAAAGGCATCCCTTGGCACACCACCTCTCTCACACTTCACCCACCACCCACCACCATCACAACACCATCATCCACCACCATCATCCATCGTCCATCATAGAGTGTGTGAGTCGTCACGGGATCCAAGATTGATCGTAAGAGTTCTTGACAATCAAAGGCCATGTTTGCCTAAGTCTCTTACATCACTTGGTGAAGACAAGTGTCTAGTGTAATACTTTTTATTTTTAATCTTTTTGCACTTTTTATTTGGTTATGTATTAATGACTTTAATAACTAGTTTCTTATGTTGAAGGTGATTCTTCCTTAGCATTTGTCCATGGTGTCTTGGCATTATTTTACTGTCTATATAAAATAAAAGATTTTCACCATTCATATCTCCACGGTCTATATGGAGGTATGTTGGCTACCTGTGTCACACCCCGACCGCGTAAAACAACAAATCGCGGCGGAAACATCGGGGCGTGTTGCAACAGAATTAATGTTTCATAACCATGGATATCAAAAGTGTTTCGTTTTATTAAACATTGAGTAATTACATCGTCTGGAAATCTAAATACACTAGTTAAACATAGTCTATCATTGTTATTGAGTCACTAAGGCCTTGTCCAGTCCTATGTGAGCATGCATCTTATCAATCGATATCATCCAACAATACCTGAAACATATGTGAAAACGAGGTCAGCAAAGAAATGCTGGCGAGATACATAGGTTTTGTGAAAATAAGATTCATGACTTCTGTTTTAAGAAAATGTTTAGTCATGAACCTTGTAATTTGCTTTGTCTTTGTAAATCATTTGAAAAACAATTAGTTCAGATGATATGTATAAATAAGAAAATAATGCATGATTAAATGAATAACCATGTAAAATGAGTTTGTGTAAGATAAGTTGTTTGTAAATCAATGTCTTGTGAAAAGTATGTTACTTGTATAAAATGTTCTATGTCTCAAACTGAAATGATTCAAATAACGCTACAATATGTAATACCATACAAACACTTATATATAGGAAGTACCAGCGGCGTATCCACCATGCTTGTATCATATTACACACACATCGTTACTTAATCACTTAATCAAACCAAACCAAACAATGTAAAAATGTCTATGTTTAAATATCCATGTCAAATGTCTATGTCAAATATCCATGTCAAATGTCTATGTCAAATATCCATGTCAAATGTCTATGTCAAATATCCATGTATGGCAAGTGAAATGTCTCAACTAAACCATATGCACAAAAACAAAGTATTGAAGTAAAACTTGGTTTAAATCAAAGTTATGTTTTGTGAGAAATACATGATCAAATGTCAATCATGTACAAATGTTTACCCAATCGTTAAACCATCTTGTTTTAATCGTTCAAATCGTTCTTGTTTTAATTGTGAAACTACTTAATGGTCGATTCTCTAATAACATTCAAACCTTCTTGACTCGTTCATCGTTCCAACTCGCTCTCGTTCTCGTTCTTAACAAACCCTTACCAAAGGATAAGTTAATAATTACAGATTCAGTCGCTACCCACAACCCCCACACATAACAATGGGTGCAGTAAATAACGGGATTTGTCAGATCCTATGGTACCATAACCTAATACTGGTCGGCTTGATCATTGCTAATGAATGTCATTGGTCATGTAACTACAACCAACAAGTTCGTTCACTTTATTGAAATTGTTCTTGAAACTATTGTAATTGTTTTTGAAACTATTGTTATCGTTCTTGAAACTATTGTTATCGTTCTTGATACTACATTGTAATTGTTTTTGAAACCATTGTAATCGTTCTTGAAACCACATTGTAATTGTTATTGAAATCATTGATAAAGCATTTAGCACATATGAGTCACCCCAAAACAGTTTGAAAATAGTAAAAGAGGGGAATAACGTACTCGCCTGAGAATGCTTGGAGGTCTTGAACAACAACCAAACAAAGCTAGAGAGAGCACGGAATCAGTCGGCAAATCTAAACTATATAAATAAACCGGACTTAAATCGGGAGATCGGATAGGATGAGGCTTGGTAAACCAAATGAGTGTTGGAACTCATATGATATGGTTTAACAAGGCCTACATACTACATGAAACCTAACCTAAGTGCTTTCGACCCATCGCGACCCATTAAGGTAACATATGCTACTTTAACGTGTCGTGCGCGTGAAACGCGTTCGGACCGTCTAACTAGTCCTATGACAAGTGTTATATGCCTAAACATGTTACATAATCAGTTATGTGACAAAAGTTTAGGTTACATATGCTTAATTACCAATTATACATGAAAAGGGTATTCTGGTAATTTACCTAAGGCATATAAACTACCTATCATACAACTACTCAAACGATGTGACCATAGGGTATAACCTCGGAAGGTTATTCCCTACCTACTATGGTCACCTAATCTATTTGGTCGGATCCTAATGATCGACCAAATGGGTCGAGTTCGAAGGTATAGGCGATTTATTAGATCGCCTACCCTACGACCCTAGACAACGTGGTAATCAGTGGGCATAGTCCCAAGGGACTATAACCAACGTGATTATACTCACGTTGCGAAGTTCAAACGAACTTCGCATTGACCATTACTGGTCAACGCTGAAAGTCAAACAAAGTTTGACTTTCTGACTCGAAAAGCAGTAAAATAAGGAAAAGAACGAAAGAATACTTACGAAGGGTCCCCGAATGCTAAAATCGAATCAAAAATCTCAGGTATGAAACAAATGTTTCAACTTAGAGTTTCTCAAATCAAGTTTCTAGTGATTTTTAGCAATGGGGGTGGTTGGGTATTTATAGGAATACCCGAACCGTTAAGATTGCTTGTCGAATATCGTGCCATGATCCAACCCGTACACTTGTCGGAAACTCATGGTGACTAAATTGGCCACTCACCATAGGGTATCAACATGTGGCAAGGGATTAAGGAGTGGAGAACAGCTGTTAATACGTCGAATCTGGTCCCGAATGCGAAAAACTGAGTTTCTGCATGTTTCTGCCCAGAATAGGCAGTCGCGTAGCGTGACTGGTAAGGCTACATTCAGTGGCGCTACGCCACTGCCCCCTTGTTTCAGCAAACTTTCAAAATTGGCAGAAATGGTCCCTGCAGCCCGTTTAAGCGATTTTCGATGCGTTTGAACCCCGTTAACCTCATTTCAAGGCTCTAAAATGAAGTTAAAGTATAGGGAACTCAAAACATGCTCAAAAATATGCCGGAGGTTGGTTCGTTTGGCCGTACGAACGCGATGTTCGCTTAATTACGGCGGAATGCGCATAAGCGCGAAAAACGATCCAAATGACGCGATGCATGGATTTTTCTTAAGGCGAACACTAAAATATAATGTAGTCATGCTTACATAAATTTTTTGATGTCCAGATGTATTCAGAACGTAAGTTATGCGCGAAAATGCAAACTTGTGCACTTTTTGACACTTTTAGTCCCTGAATGACACAAAAGTTTATTTTAGCACACCGAACCCCTCAAAGCCTATTTCTAAGCTATGTAAAGGATATTTATGGTATGTTTAACTTATGGTCATGTTCCGGAATGTCTGTTACAGTTCAAATTGGCATACTTTCGCAGTTTTTCATATTTAGTCCCTGTAAGCGATATAACTTTGATTTCACCACACCAAACCTTCCAAAACTTATATCTAAGTTATGTAAAGGTTATTTAAGGTATGTTAAACCTATTTCACTATTCCGGAGTGTTTGTTGCATTAAACTGGTTATATTTACGCATTAGTGCGCGTATAACCTTCCAGCAAGCGATTTAGAGTTTGAAATCGAACAAGAGTTGATATGTGCAAAAGATACACATATTTTTACCAATCCCAAGTATGAAATATAATATTTCATTGGTTCGGTATTTGTTTGATGGCCGTGAAGGCACAGGTGTTACAGTCTCCCCTACTTTAGGAAATTTCGTCCCGAAATTTATTTAGAGGAAACTTGTGAGAGTTTAAAACATGAAGTTGAAAAGATCAAACAATATTGGTTAGGGTTCTGAACTTCTAGTAACCTTAATAACATTATGCTTGCAATGTAAGAGGGACACTTATATACAAGTATATGAAGCGTCATTGGTGCGTCCACCGTACCTCCATTACATCGTTGTCATTTTGTTATTGTTGTCGCTATCGGTTCTTACACATAATAAATCTTACTGGGTTTCTGTGCACTAAATTTCATAATTATGTACGCGTCCATAATCAGACAATTCCTTGCACAGTTCACACAGTCTATTTTATAATGTGTAGGGGAAAACCAAATGAACATTCTTATGATGAGTGTGACTAGACCGCCATAGAGTCCTTTTAATTAAATCAATAAATGATCTAAATAGACTATCAAGGAGTCTGTCCAGCTACATCACTAGATGTCGTTCTTTAACCAAATTGTGAATCAATCTTTTTTACTAGACCACTAAAAGGGTCTCTTATCGAACCATGGAGTGGTACCATATAACCCAAGGGTCTTAACTACAACGTAGAAGCCCATAAAGATTAAGGTAGTACCTTTTTAATATCCTACTATGAATCCCTCATATGAAGATATAAAAGATTCTATGAGGATTTGAAAATCGTTTACCACACAAAAACATAGAGGAGAACACATAAACACATATCACATAACCACAAAATTGTTCGTTAATTTGTCTTGTAAATTGCGTACATACATTTAAAGCACACTAGGAATCCATTCCGTGGATTTCATTTGGTACTTTAAACGTTATCAAGAATCCAACTATAAAGATAGAAAGATTCAAAAAGAAAATTCGATTTCGATTATTAGGAACCGAAATGTTCGAATTAAGGTACATAAGGAATCCAATTAAGGACTCTGATTTGAATGATAATCATCCACAAGGATCTAATTGTGAAGATAAAAAGATCCCATATGAATTTTTGAAGTTGAAGATGTTTTGAAACCTTGCACTGGATGTGCTTAGGTCAAAACATGATGTAAAATGCTTATGAAGTTGAGATGCTTGATATGTCAAGGCGACATATGAAGCAGAATTTTGAAGGTTAAGTCAATGTATGAGGAACGTATTTTTGAAAACTATGCATGGGGTTCTTTTAAGAAAAAATGTGTTTAACGTTTTTGAAACCTTATATATAATACTTTTGAAATCATAAAGTAGGTGTATTAGATAGATATATTTACAAAAATGTTTTAAAATCATGCGAGATGAATTTTGAAATTATGTATAAGGTTTTTGAAAGACATGAATGATGCTTTTCGAAATCATGCACTTGATAATAAAATGTATTGTGTTAATATTGTCTTCAGACTATATGAAATATTTTGAAATTAGGAAGGTTGGTTTTGAAAACATGGTCAATGTTTTTGAAATAACATAGACAATGCATCTAGAAAAAAAAAATTGTTTTCAAACTATATGAAATGTTTTGAGATCATGAAGATTGTTTTGAAATACTTGTACTGTATATGTTGAAAAAAAATCAAAACGGAATGGGTATGAGATTTGAAAATACCCTTAGTTATCTAACCAAGGATTTAAAGGCACAGATGTGCGAAAAGCACGATTACTCATAATGTCACTTAATTTTTTTGTACTTTGTTTCTTAGAGTGAAACGAGTACTTAAAAATTTCGAGGGAATCATGAGCGATCATGGCGAAGTTCTGAGAAGCCTTTCGCTTCTTTGACTTCTTAGGGGATCGTTCATCCATGGTCTTTGATTCCTCGATTGGTTTCTTGGCTGATGGTGTTGTCGCCTGACTAGGTCCTGCCTGTCTTGGTGACTCTTGAGTGGCTTCATCCTGGAGATGATACTTGGCAGTAGCTAATTCAACAGTCTTTAGGACTACTTCGCCTATTCGCTGAGCGAATTTGGCTGCTTGCTCAGATATCTGGGCGTCATCGTGATGAAGAGACATTCTTGAAGAAAAAGAAAGGCATAGGGAGAAACAGGTGAAAGATTATTGGACATTCAAAACAGAATGATAACGCATGAAAATTGCGATCATTTGTTTGTTACCTAAGGCAAACAAATGAGACGGTGACTAATCAAAGTAAATGGGTCAAAAATAATGTATCGCGAAGACATGCTCGCCTATAAGTGAACACTCATCCCAAGAATTCCCAGGTAAGCACAACTGGTCTCGCGTCTGATGAGATGTATACGAAGTGCTTGCCTAGACAGAAAACCCAGAATACAGGCATTCACCCTTCCAGTTTGCACGTGTTCACATCATTTAAAACCCAAAACCTTGACGAAGTTTTTAAAACTCAAAGGGGTTCAAAACCATATAATAGAGAGTTCAAAACCTTACAATAGAGGGTTCAAAACCTAGTAATCAATCATCCTAGAACAGATGACTAGTTTTCAAAGCGGTTTTGAAATTTATGTTCTTGTTGTGGTTGTCACCTAAGGATAGGTGACAGTATTGTTTTATGACTAAACGCAAGTAAACTCGCGTTAGGGTCCTAAGAAGGTTATAGACTAGGTCAAAGCATTACTAATTACTAATAACCTAATTCCCTATAACCATTGGCTCTGATACCATCTTTCTGTCACACCCCGACCGCGTAAAACAACAAATCGCGGCGGAAACATCGGGGCGTGTTGCAACAGAATTAATGTTTCATAACCATGGATATCAAAAGTGTTTCGTTTTATTAAACATTGAGTAATTACATCGTCTGGAAATCTAAATACACTAGTTAAACATAGTCTATCATTGTTATTGAGTCACTAAGGCCTTGTCCAGTCCTATGTGAGCATGCATCTTATCAATCGATATCATCCAACAATACCTGAAACATATGTGAAAACGAGGTCAGCAAAGAAATGCTGGCGAGATACATAGGTTTTGTGAAAATAAGATTCATGACTTCTGTTTTAAGAAAATGTTTAGTCATGAACCTTGTAATTTGCTTTGTCTTTGTAAATCATTTGAAAAACAATTAGTTCAGATGATATGTATAAATAAGAAAATAATGCATGATTAAATGAATAACCATGTAAAATGAGTTTGTGTAAGATAAGTTGTTTGTAAATCAATGTCTTGTGAAAAGTATGTTACTTGTATAAAATGTTCTATGTCTCAAACTGAAATGATTCAAATAACGCTACAATATGTAATACCATACAAACACTTATATATAGGAAGTACCAGCGGCGTATCCACCATGCTTGTATCATATTACACACACATCGTTACTTAATCACTTAATCAAACCAAACCAAACAATGTAAAAATGTCTATGTTTAAATATCCATGTCAAATGTCTATGTCAAATATCCATGTCAAATGTCTATGTCAAATATCCATGTCAAATGTCTATGTCAAATATCCATGTATGGCAAGTGAAATGTCTCAACTAAACCATATGCACAAAAACAAAGTATTGAAGTAAAACTTGGTTTAAATCAAAGTTATGTTTTGTGAGAAATACATGATCAAATGTCAATCATGTACAAATGTTTACCCAATCGTTAAACCATCTTGTTTTAATCATTCAAATCGTTCTTGTTTTAATTGTGAAACTACTTAATGGTCGATTCTCTAATAACATTCAAACCTTCTTGACTCGTTCATCGTTCCAACTCGCTCTCGTTCTCGTTCTTAACAAACCCTTACCAAAGGATAAGTTAATAATTACAGATTCAGTCGCTACCCACAACCCCCACACATAACAATGGGTGCAGTAAATAACGGGATTTGTCAGATCCTATGGTACCATAACCTAATACTGGTCGGCTTGATCATTGCTAATGAATGTCATTGGTCATGTAACTACAACCAACAAGTTCGTTCACTTTATTGAAATTGTTCTTGAAACTATTGTAATTGTTTTTGAAACTATTGTTATCGTTCTTGAAACTATTGTTATCGTTCTTGATACTACATTGTAATTGTTTTTGAAACCATTGTAATCGTTCTTGAAACCACATTGTAATTGTTATTGAAATCATTGATAAAGCATTTAGCACATATGAGTCACCCCAAAACAGTTTGAAAATAGTAAAAGAGGGGAATAACGTACTCGCCTGAGAATGCTTGGAGGTCTTGAACAACAACCAAACAAAGCTAGAGAGAGCACGGAATCAGTCGGCAAATCTAAACTATATAAATAAACCGGACTTAAATCGGGAGATCGGATAGGATGAGGCTTGGTAAACCAAATGAGTGTTGGAACTCATATGATATGGTTTAACAAGGCCTACATACTACATGAAACCTAACCTAAGTGCTTTCGACCCATCGCGACCCATTAAGGTAACATATGCTACTTTAACGTGTCGTGCGCGTGAAACGCGTTCGGACCGTCTAACTAGTCCTATGACAAGTGTTATATGCCTAAACATGTTACATAATCAGTTATGTGACAAAAGTTTAGGTTACATATGCTTAATTACCAATTATACATGAAAAGGGTATTCTGGTAATTTACCTAAGGCATATAAACTACCTATCATACAACTACTCAAACGATGTGACCATAGGGTATAACCTCGGAAGGTTATTCCCTACCTACTATGGTCACCTAATCTATTTGGTCGGATCCTAATGATCGACCAAATGGGTCGAGTTCGAAGGTATAGGCGATTTATTAGATCGCCTACCCTACGACCCTAGACAACGTGGTAATCAGTGGGCATAGTCCCAAGGGACTATAACCAACGTGATTATACTCACGTTGCGAAGTTCAAACGAACTTCGCATTGACCATTACTGGTCAACGCTGAAAGTCAAACAAAGTTTGACTTTCTGACTCGAAAAGCAGTAAAATAAGGAAAAGAACGAAAGAATACTTACGAAGGGTCCCCGAATGCTAAAATCGAATCAAAAATCTCAGGTATGAAACAAATGTTTCAACTTAGAGTTTCTCAAATCAAGTTTCTAGTGATTTTTAGCAATGGGGGTGGTTGGGTATTTATAGGAATACCCGAACCGTTAAGATTGCTTGTCGAATATCGTGCCATGATCCAACCCGTACACTTGTCGGAAACTCATGGTGACTAAATTGGCCACTCACCATAGGGTATCAACATGTGGCAAGGGATTAAGGAGTGGAGAACAGCTGTTAACAGCTGTTAATACGTCGAATCTGGTCCTGAATGCGAAAAACTGAGTTTCTGCATGTTTCTGCCCAGAATAGGCAGTCGCGTAGCGCGACTGGTAAGGCTACATTCAGTGGCGCTACGCCACTGCCCCCTTATTTCAGCAAACTTTCAAAATTGGCAGAAATGGTCCCTGCAGCCCGTTTAAGCGATTTTCGATGCGTTTGAACCCCGTTAACCTCATTTCAAGGCTCTAAAATGAAGTTAAAGTATAGGGAACTCAAAACATGCTCAAAAATATGCTGGAGGTTGGTTCGTTTGGCCGTACGAACGCGATGTTCGCTTAATTACGGCGGAATGCGCATAAGCGCGAAAAACGATCCAAATGACGCGACGCATGGATTTTTCTTAAGGCGAACACTAAAATATAATGTAGTCATGCTTACATAAATTTTTGGATGTCCAGATGCATTCAGAACGTAAGTTATGCGCGAAAATGCAAACTTGTGCACTTTTTGACACTTTTAGTCCCTGAATGACACAAAAGTTTATTTTAGCACACCGAACCCCTCAAAGCCTATTTCTAAGCTATGTAAAGGATATTTATGGTATGTTTAACTTATGGTCATGTTCCGGAATGTCTGTTACAGTTCAAATTGGCATACTTTCGCAGTTTGTCATATTTAGTCCCTGTAAGCGATATAACTTTGATTTCACCACACCAAACCTTCCAAAACTTATATCTAAGTTATGTAAAGGTTATTTAAGGTATGTTAAACCTATTTCACTATTCCGGAGTGTTTGTTGCATTAAACTGGTTATATTTACGCATTAGTGCGCGTATAACCTTCCAGCAAGCGATTTAGAGTTTGAAATCGAACAAGAGTTGATATGTGCAAAAGATACACATATTTTTACCAATCCCAAGTATGAAATATAATATTTCATTGGTTCGGTATTTGTTTGATGGCCGTGAAGGCACAGGTGTTACAACCTGGTCGGGGGTTAAGGGAACGGTTTGGTAAGAGTCTTGCCATTGTTCAGTGTATAGATCCTGCAAAGGACCTGGGTTAAATTTAGTAGGACCTCCTTCAATACCCACCGGTATTGGATGCGCGGGGGTCCAAACTCTTTGATCCCCTCATAAGTAAGCTACTATTAATACTTTAACCCGGCTACTTAGGACTGTATCCCTACTGACTCAGACTACTTAGCCGAGGGTAACGTCACCTTCAAAAGAGGGGCCTACCATAATATGCATTAATAACTTAATTAATTATCTTTCAATAATCCGATCCTTTAGGATTGTATCCTTGCTGACTCAAACTACTGGGTTGAGGGTAACGTCACCTTCAAAAGAGGGGCCTACTACAATAACTAAGATAATCTCTTAAAAAGTGCAAAAGTGCGGGAATAATCAAAGGTTACACAAAACACGAGTCGGAGCCAAGTGATTCATGTTGTCTATCTGTTTTATTTTTATTTTATTTTTCAGCATTTTAGTTAGTTTTTATTTTTCTAGTTTAAAAACATTTTTTTCTAACTTTTTGATTTGATTAGACATTGAGGATATACTTGAATGTCAAGGTTATACTATGCCGCCGCAGAATCCTGGAGATTCATGGAGTTATCATTATGATAAACTGTGGGATTCATTTGACATGAGAGAAGAATCAGAGGATGATGAAGATTTCTTTGATGAATTAGATATTTTGCGTGAATATGAGTCACAGCTAAGGTTCCCAGCTGAGTATTCTAGCAGACCACGGGAAACTTCAAATGACGATGAAGCAGGTCTGAGTAATGTTGGTGAACATGATGATGTCTGTTGATGCACGAGAATGTCTGTTGACTGCATCTTCATCAAGTCTTAGTTCAATAAAGTCACTATTGGATCTTATATGTCAAATTAGGGTTTAATTAGTGATTTTAGGAAATGTTTTAGAGGGTTCCGTTTGAAAACAGTTATTTGTATAGGGGTTCCGTTTGAAACATAGGGTTCTGTTTGAGTTCAAAGTTTGAAACATAGGGTTCCGTTTGAACCAAGAGATGTTATGTTCAAACGGAAGGGTACTTTGTCTATAAATAGAAGTGTGAGTGTCACATTTCAAACGGAACCGTAGGTGATCATTGTGTGTATCACGAAGTGCTGTCGGATTTTCATCAGAACAAGTTGTACAAGCACGTTTATTAATCGGAAAAGAAAGATTAAAGGATAAAGCTGTTTTGGACGTCATTTACTTTGATTCCGCCTTAGTAATTGATGTTGAACTACTTTTACTGACTTTCAGGGTCACGTACACGATCCAACAAGTGGTATCAGAGCTCAGGACAAGGAGTTCATACCAAATACAGCTGAAAATCATCGGATTATCTCACTTCTACCTTTCTTTTCTGATTTTAACGAGTTCTCACGGTTAAAATGACTTGAAACGATCACATAACAAACGAAATCTACTAATAACGAATCCTTGAAAGTTTGAAATTAAAATTCGACCTAAAACCGATCTAAATCGATCAGACCGTTTGAAAACTTTCGCATTTTGCTGACGTCACCTGTTCTATCGTTTGAAATCAGAATCCATCGTTTGAAATCTGGTCTGTCGTTTGAAAATACAAGTCTATCGTTTGAAAATGGATGCTGTCGTTTGAAAATTGTCTGTCGTTTGAACTATCGTTTGAACAGTTCATCGTTTGAACTGATAGTTTGAAAGTCTGTCGTTTGAAAGTTTATCGTTTGAAACAGTCCATCGTTTGAAACTGTATCATTTAAAGTCTATCGTTTGAAACTAGTTCATCGTTTGAAACTAGTTGGTCGTTTGAAACCTTTGTCGTTTGAAACTATTAATTCAAACGGAACAGTAGCTCGTTTGAATTCTTTGTCGTTTGAAAAGTGTTGTCGTTTGAAAATATTGGTATTTCAAACGAAGCATATCATTCCGTTTGAACAAGTTCTTATATTTTTCAAAATCAAAATTTGTCTAAGTGTTGTTTGATTTTACAGGTACATTCATGATGGATGATATTTTCTTGAACCCGTTTAGCGATATGTACGCATTCGCAGGAAACTCAGGAGATGATATTCCAACGAACAACAACAATACGAACGAGAACGAGAATACTCCGAAAGAAAAGAAGAAGGAAGCTTGGGAATCTGAAAGTGCTTTCGGAACATTCAATAAACCCCCTAAGCTTACAGCTATTGAGGAGTACAGTCGTTGGTCTAGAAAATTTGAAGACTGGTTGATGGCATTCGCTTTTACTAGCTGGAAAAGTATGAAAAATGGTTATGCAAATGGAAACAAAAATGGTGAAACTTTAAGAGTAGCTGAGGAGATTGATTCATTTGTAGCTGAACAAAAGTGTGTGGCGTTGTTATTTCAGTCAGTCCGGGAAGACATTATTGCCTTGATCGAATATTCAAATGCAAAAGATCTTTGGGAAAAGCTTGAAAAGAAATGTACTGGTAGTCAAGAAATTAAGAAAAACAAAAAGAAACTTCTTAAAAAAGAGTTTGATCTGTTTGGTTATCTTAAGAATGAGTCAGTGTGTAAAATGATAGAAAGGTTCGGTCATCTAAAGCTGGAATTAGTAAGACATGGTATCGACATTCCTGAAGAAGATCTTATCGACAAATTGTTCGATTCGTTGCCTGATGAGATGGATTGGAGATATTATGCACTAATGCTGAAGAATACCATCAAAGAACCAGAAAAGCTGACATTAGATTTGGTGATTGAGAAACTCGAGAGTCACGAGTTGGAGTTGAAAAAGACGAACAAAGTTAATCATTCATCTTATCAACAGAATCTGGATCTATACTATCCAAAAAGCATGATGCCAAAAGCAACTTCACCAAAAACTGCTTTTTCTGCTGAAAATGTGTCGACAGCCGGCAAAGAAAGTCAAAGTGGTCAAAGCAGTGGAAGTCATAGTGGTTTTCACAGTGGATCTTCATCTTCAGGAAGTCATTCTGATGCAAAGAATCGTTTTCAATGCAACATCGCAATCGATTTGAAGAATGCTCAAAATTTTGATGAAGAATCGGCCAAGCAGCAGATGATCTTTCTAGCATCAGTGTTAGAATCGTATGAAGGATTGGTAGCTGGAAAGATTGGCAATACAAATCTGACGAAAGAAGATTACGATCAGATTGATCCGGAGGAAATGGAACTGATTGATATTCGTTGGGCTATGGCAAGTGCTGTTCGTCGTGCACAAAGATTCATGGAAATTACTGGCAGAAAAACAATTGGTGGTGCTTCTACTAAGCTGGGGTTCGATAAATCCAAAGTGACATGTTTCAAGTGTAAGCAGAAGGGTCATTTCAAAAGAGAATGCCGAAACGCTTATGCTGATGAGTCGGAGAACCCTTTCAGAGATGATTACTACAAGAAGGCGATTTATCACCAGAATAAATCTGAGCCGCCTAGATTGAAGCAGGTTGAAGACAACAGAGAGAAATCTAGAGCTCTTGCGGTGATTTACGATGATGAGGGTTATGACTGGAGTCAAGAGGTTCTACCAGAAGAAGATGCGGTTGGTTACGCATTCATGGCGAATAATGATGATCCTATTCCATGGAAAGACGATCGAACTGAAGAACAAAAATATCAATACAGAAAAATGATTGCTGAAAACAAAATCATTAGAATATCTCGTATTTTTCTGAACGCAAGGAGAGCCAATAGATGGGATCCAGATAGAGAGTGCTATCTTGATGAGTATGGAAATATTGCAATTGATGATAGTACACTTGATATTGAAGCCATAATCCAGCAATACAAAGAAGATGATGAGTATTGGCAACACAAATGGTGGGGAACTCCAACTTCGAAAATGATTGAAGAAGAGAAAGAAAAAGAGAAAGAGAGAAAGGAGAAAGAAGAGAAAGAGAAAGAGATCGAGAAAGCAAAGAAGATTGATACTGGAGTTATTGACACAACGCAGGAGTTGACTGCTGAAAATCTTAGAAGAATGGCTGACAAAGTGCTAGCTGCTAAGGCACTTGAGGTAGACTCTAACTCCGTGTCTGAGTCAAAAAGCCAGGTCAGTTCAGATGTGTCAACGAATGTGTCAGGTAAGAAAATCGATGGAAATGCTGATTGCAAAAATTGCAACAAAGAGTGCAAATTTTGTAGCACAGTCACGTATCTCAACGGAAAGAAAGTTGATGATCTGACAGCTAAGGTCAGAAGCGTTGAGAATCAGATTCTTGATCGTGACAAAACAGTTAAAGCTTCAACTGAACGGATAAGAGAATTAACTAAACAAATTGAAAATGATAAAATTGATCATGACAAAATTAAACAAGAAAATGAAAAGTTGATTCTTGAAAACCGTCAGATTTCTGAAAAATTTGAAAAACTCAAAGGCACATTGAAAGATTGTGATGATCGAAATGGTAAAACTTTTAAAGAAAATGAACACCTAAGAGCAGTGCTTAGAGTCAAAGAAGAATCAATCAATCAACAACTGGATGAAATTGCTAAATTGAAACTTAAAGTTCAAGAGGCTGTAATCGAAAATGAGCGAATCCAGTTGAAGCTTAACAGTTACAGCTCCGCAAGCTTTGTTTTGCAACATATCATTCCCAAACCCATTGGGAAAGACAAAGCGGGCGAAGATGTGTATTGTGATGGAACTGGGGTGGGGTTTCATCAAGTTCCACCACCTGTTCTTGATAACTACACGAAAAAACAATCTGGGTTGGTTGAAATTGAGGAAGAAAAAGAAGTTAAACTTCCGGAAAACATTGATGTTACTTTTTCTACATCATCTGATGATAGTGTTCAGACAGAGATTGTTAAGAGTACAGCTGAAAGTGTTTTGATGTCTGATTCTACTGAAGATGATGGGTGTTTCTTGGACAAATACATTCAGAAATCAAAATCCAAAAACAACTTAAGTGATGAACCGGGTCTTGTGATGTACAAGATGGCTGGATCTGATAAGTTGTATTCGGATTCTGAATTTCCAATTGAGAATGTTAATGTGAAAAAGCTGACAAATGTTTTCAAATTGGTTAAAGTTGAGTTGTCAGAAGTGAACAGTTTGTGTCAAACAAAAAGGCAAATGAATTTTGAGAAAGATAAAGCTTACTACAAAAAGCCTGTTGTTCCACCACGGTTTTATAATAACAATCGAAACAATTGGTCAGGTGGTTATCGGGGTGGTAATAGTTATCAGAAAAAGAGTTTTCAAAACAAAAGGTTTGCTAATAAAAAGGTGTTTGTGAACAGTTCGAGTTCATTGTCTGATGAGGAAAATGAAATCTTTTCAAAATCAAATAAAGAGTTCTTTGAGAAAAGAGCTTCACATTATCGGTCTGAAGGCACAATCCGAGTTGTTGATACTCGAACATGTTTTAGATGTAATCAAGTTGGTCACATTGTACGAATGTGTACCAATGTGAAGCCTAAGACTGAAAATGTGAAGGTTCAACAGAAGAAAGTTGATGTGAAGGGTAAAGCACCAATCATTGTTGAGAAAAAGAGTGTGAAAAATAATAACATCAAAGTGAAAAATGAACCTGTAAAGAAAGTGGTAACTAAAAACGAAAAGTTTTATAAACAGGTTGCATTATCTCAACAAGTTTGGAAACCAAAAACTGAAATGAAAATTTCAACTTCTGAAGTGAAAAAGGCTGAAGAATCAATTTCGGTTGATTATGATGCAAATTTTCCACCTTTGAAGGCTGAAAATTTCAAAATTCAAATTGCTAGAGTCAAGGTTACACCTAAGGCTGATGAGGCCTGGGTGGACACCATGTTCGAATAAGCAGTTTGAATTGCCGGAGCTTCCTGGATCGCGAAGCATGAATCGGCATCTTTATTAAAGTTGGTTAATTTGAAGTTTGTTATATGCAGGATCTTCCAAGAGCCATTTCAAGATGGATCATGGATAGTGGCGCATCTCGACATATGACAGGAAAAACTGCATTACTGTATGATGTGAAGAATATCAATGGTGGTTATGTGGGATTTGCAGGTCATGAAGGTGGTAGAATTGTTGGTGAAGGAACGTTATCCAATGGGATTGTAACGTTTGAGAGAGTTAACTACATCACTGAGCTGGAGAACAATCTGCTTAGTATCTCGCAGATTTGTGACAATCAGTATACTACTCACTTCACTGATAAAGAATGTTTGATTCTGAAACCTGGTTTTGTTGTTCCTGAAGATTGGATTATCATGAGGGCACCTAGAGTGAATGATTTATATGTGTTAGATATGTCTGTAGCAACTACAACTACTGGTCAAGCACATTGTTTTGTGTCTAGAGCAACTGAGAAAGAATCGAGATTGTGGCACCGAAAGATGGGGCATATTCACCTAAGGAAGATGAATCACTTGGTGCACAATGATTTGGTATTGGGTGTTAATATCAAAGGTTTTCATCTGGAAGGGGAGTGCATTAGCTGTATCAAAGGCAAGCAGAAGAAAAAGTCACACCCTACAAAGCAAGTCAATTCAGTTTCGAGACCGCTGGAAAGACTTCACATGGATTTGTTTGGTCCTGTGAATGTCAAAAGTATTACAGGAGATTACTATTGTTTGGTCGTTACTGATGATTATTCCAGATTTTCGTGGGTATCTTTCTTGAAGACGAAAGATGAAACATTTGACAGTTTGATGGGTCTGTTCAGAAAGATTGAAAATTTGTACCAAAGGCGTATTAAGAGAATTCGAAGTGATAATGGTACTGAATTCAAGAATAGCAAGATGGAAGAATTTTGTGATGAAAGAGGTATTTTGCATGAGTTTAGTGCTCCGTACACTCCGCAGCAGAATGGAGTCGCAGAACGCAAAAACCAGACACTAATCGAGACGGCTAGAACTATGCTCGCAGATTCAAAGTTACCGATAAATTTTTGGGCTGAAGCTGTTTCCGCCGCATGCTATACGCTCAACAGAGTTCTAACTGTCAAGAAGTTCAATAAAACATACTTCGAGCTAATAAATAATCGCAAACCAAATTTGAAGTATCTAGAACCGTTCGGGTCACCTTGTACGGTTATAGAACCTTTTGGGAAGTTTGGTCCGAAGTGCATTGAGGGTATATTTGTTGGTTATTCAAATCCATTGAGACGTGTCTTCGTTCTAAGTGAGAAGCGGATTATTGAAGCTGCAAATGTTGAATGTCAAGGTTATACTATGCCGCCGCAGAATCCTGGTGATTCATGGCGTTATCATTATGACAAACTTTGGGATTCGTTTGACATGAGAGAAGAATCAGAGGATGATGAAGATTTCTTTGATGAGTTGGATATTTTGCGTGAATATGAGTCGCAGCTAAGGTTCCCAGCTGAGTATTCGAGGAGACCACGGGAAACTTCAAATGACGATGAAGCAGGTCCAAGTAATGCTGGTGCACATGATGATGTCCAACAGAATGAAGTTGCTCAGGATAATCAGTTGGTTCAGAATGATAATCTAGAAGCTGAAAACTTGCCAGTATTTGATCATGGTAATTCAGATTCAAATTCTGAGGGGGAGCAAATTCAGATTTCAAGTCAAACAAACCAAGTTGGTGAACAAGATGCAGAGCAGAATGTTACTAATCTGGAGGGAAATGTAGAGGTTCCAAGTGAAGTGATGCCGCGAACTTTTTCATATCATCCAGAGGAGTTGATCATAGGAGATTTGCAGAAAGGCGTTCGCACTCGAAATCAGATTGATAAAGGGCTTACATGTTTTTATACAAAAGTTGCTCCTTTGCAAACTGAATTCTCATTGAGTTGTTTTATCTCGCAGGTTGAGCCAAGAACTTACAAAGAGGCGCTTACTGAAGATTCTTGGGTCAATGCAATGCAGGAGGAACTTAGTCAATTCGAGAAATTGGGAGTGTGGAAGTTAGTTGATTTGCCAGATGGTCATAGGAAAATTAACACTAAGTGGGTGTTTAAGTGTAAGAGAGACGATAGAGGAGTTGTCGTAAGGAACAAAGCTCGACTCGTTGTTCAGGGATTTAGTCAACAGGAGGGAATTGATTTTACCGAAGTCTATGCTCCTGTAGCACGACTAGAGGCGATCAGAATTTTCCTAGCATTTGCGTCTTGGAAGAACTTCAAAGTTTATCAGTTAGATGTTAAATCGGCGTTTCTCTATGGGAAGGTTAAAGAGGAGGTTTATGTCGGTCAGCCACCGGGCTTCACCGATCCAATCCACAAACACAAGGTCTACTTATTGGACAAAGCGCTGTATGGTTTACACCAGGCCCCGAGAGCTTGGTACGAGACTTTGTCTCAACACCTACTAGCCAACAAGTTCATTCGTGGAAAAGTGGATGCCACTCTCTTCACTAAGGAGGTCGATGGTCATCTTCTGATAGTTCAGATTTATGTGGACGATATAATCTTTGGGTCGACGAATGAAAATCTATGCAAAGATTTTGAATCAGTGATGAAGCAGAAGTTTGAAATGTCCTCAATGGGGGAGATGAAATTCTTTCTGGGATTACAAGTTGAACAACTTCCTGAAGGAATTTTCATTCATCAGTCAAAGTATGTTCATGATATTCTAGAGAAATTTGGAATGTCAGGTTCTACTCCAGCTGCTACCCCACTTGCAACAAATCATGGGATTCACCCAGATCTCACCGGAGACAGGGCTGATGAAACATTTTACAGATCCATGATAGGTTCTTTAATGTACCTAACTGCTTCACGTCCTGATATTATGTACCCAACGTGCCTCGCAGCAAGATTTCAGTCTAACCCGAGAGCATCGCACATGATTATTGTGAAGAGGATATTGCGCTACCTGAAAGGAACTCCTTCATTGGGGTTGTGGTATCCTAGAAAAGGCGATTTTACGCTCGAAGGGTATTCCGATTCGGATTTCGGATGCTACAAAGCTTTTGAAAAAGTTGATACGAATTGAGAAAATCCACACTGACGAACAGAAAGCTAATTTACATACCAAAGCTTTTGATAAAAATCGGTTTAAATATTTGTTGAAACTGAACGGTATGAAGCTTCTGTCGATGTCAGATGGCATAATTGGCGTTGATGAGAATACTGTTGCGGATGAAAACGAGAAACAATCTGCAATGGTTTGTCGATTTTTTACTTGTTTTGGTATTTAGGGGGAGTAGATAGATTTATATAGTTATATTTTCAGAAAATACAAAAACAATAAAAAATGCAAAAATACAAAAACATGAGATATTTTTCAAAAACCAAAAACAATAGAAAATCTGAAAAAGAGCTTGTGTATATAGGGAAAATGATAGTACATCAGCTAGACTATTACAATATGCTAAAGATTTGTAAAGTTTAAATGAGTTAAACAGTCTCACTGATGATGTGTCGATAGGTTTTCGCACATTTAGTAGATTTATTTGGGATATAAACCTAAATTTCAAACTTGCGAAATTTGTGGGGAACACTACTTGGATATATAGGTAACCCCTGAAATCTCGTTTGAAAGGTCTCATAATCTGATATACTAGGTCTTTATACTCAATGATGTCTGGGGTATTATTCCGGGACTTCTGCTGAACGGTAGTTCTGACCTAGTCTTTGGATAATACTTTCTGCATATGCTTGAAACATAGCATAAACCCTCAGCATGCCGATGAAACAATAAAATTGATAGTCGCTGCTGTTGTAGCTAAAAGATCCTCTAAAGGGGACATACCGTAAAGTCGAAGCTGATATCTCTCTGCGTATACGGAAGTATCGACCTGAGATCCCTCGGCCCGCGCATACCTAATTTATGTACAGATATCATTATAGTATACTCACCTGTAAGACTGATAATTGGGATTCTGGATACGGGAGTATATTCAAGAGGTGGGACACATGAATGACCTAAGTTCATAAAACATCTAAATCGTATCCTGAGTAAATTGAAATATGTGTGATAATTTAAGATGGATCAGTATATTGACAATCGAGGTGAATTGTTTAAGTCTGAGTATGAAATGAAGCTTAACGGTACTTGTGATTTGTCTGATAGCTGATATGATTCCCTGACACGCTCAGCCAAAATATGTTTGTAAATAGTTTACTTTGTTTACTTTCTGCAATTTAAGTTTTCTGTATTTCATTTCTTAGTTTAGAACACTTTTTAAAATCCAAAAAGATTTTATTTCTGCTTTATTTTCCGACAAACCAAAGTGGAGAGTTGATTGTTAGATTCTCAGATGTTTGAAGCAGATGCAGGAAATTCTGGACTGAAGAATGAGGAGAGCTTATCTTGATGAAGTTTGTTTTATTGGAAAGTCAAAAACAAGTTCATTAACTTGATACTTGTTATTTTCAGATATTGTGAAATTATTGTTTTAAATCAGTTTGATTCGTCAAATGATCAACCAAAGTCATTAAATTGGACTTGGTAGATTAATTGAGTAATCAGGGTCATTAACTTGGACCTGAATACTTGAGTGGATTGCTATAACTGATTGAGTTTGTGATTTATTGTTGAAAAGATAGTTTGTAATAATTGATGAATTAATGATTTCTACCAGTAAGTTTCTTAAATCTAACTGTTATAAATTTGTGAAACTTATGTTGAGGTAGAGGATGTGCATGTTAAACAGGTTTTGGACTTCATCATTCCCACGGGAGCAAATTGTTAAAGCTTGAACCAGATTAAGACCTCAGATTCTAGCATATTGAGAGGGGGAGTCTGTGAAAGGGGGAGTCTGGATCAACAGTCAAAGGGAAGTCTGAAGATGGAGATAGGACAAGATCCTGAACCTGTGTGAAGATGGAGCTTTACAATGACAAGCATTTAGGAGAGAGACAAAGACTAAAGACTTGACGCCGAAGACTTCGTCAACATCCAAGGGGGAGTTTGTTGGTGCACTGAATGTCTGATGACTACGTCTTAATCAAGTCTTAGGTCTAGATGGTTAGAATTAGGGTTTACATGTAAAAGTGCTTGTTAGCTTGAAAGTGCTTGTTAGCTTAAAAATGCTTGTTAGCTTGAAAGTGCTTGTTAGCTTGAAAGTGCTTGTTAGCTTGAAAGTGCTTGTTAGCTTGAAACTGATGTGCATTTCAAGCTACCAGGCTACAACTATAAATAGGGGTTGAGTGTGTCATTTGAAGCTAACAAAGGTCATTGTATGTGAGACAAGGTGCTGCCAAAATCTTGTTAGAAAACGATTGTAAAGTCTCAGAAAAGGGTTAATAGAGAAGAAATTGAAAGGAATAAGCTGTTGTGACTTGGTTTACTTTGATTCCGCCTCTGTAAACTGAGATGAACTACTTTTACTGATGTTTAGGGTCACGCAAACGGTCCGACATTATGCTTAAGGCTGATATATTTATGTGACATATGGTTAGTCTTTCACACCCTTTTTAAGGGTCTTGATATTTTAACACCCTAAATCTTATTTTGACACCCTCTATACGCATCGTATAGCCTTTTCAAAATCCAAGAATATCAGATATTGTCTAATCTTGTTTGACGACTGGAGTTATACGTTACGTATAGCTCTATAGGCAGCATATTAATGTTTTTTTTAACATTTTTAACAATATTTGTAGTTTTAACAAAGTTTTATCGTGTTTTAATATTATTTTTAAAAAAATTTTAATAACATTATGTACAATACTTTTAAAAAATTAAAGTATTTTTTTTAAATATTGTGTTGAATAAAAAAAAATTAAAACAAGTTAGTAAGATTATTCTTGAAAAATTAAAAAGAGATTTTAAAACAAGATTAACTAAAAAGGACCAAGAAATCAACAGTTTTAAACATGAAGCAACCATAAATAAGGAGTTGTAATCCGCCGAATGACCTGTGAAAAATGGGTAGAGTTATGTAATGGTTATGAGATGCTTCTTGAAAAACAAATAAAAAACAATGTGAAGTTTGGAGTTGGGTTTATGATAATGAGCCATCCTCAACAGAAAACACTCACATTGAACCTCAAATGGTTGAAGTGAAACCAACCAACTCAAATAGTGAAGAAATTAAGATCACAAAACCAAGTGGTAAAAAGATCACTATTGAAAAACCACAAACTTCAATTCAGACTTAAAAGAAAAAATATGAGTTTAAACCAACAAGGTCTGATGAATGTGATGTGCTTGAAAACTTAAAACCCATTGACTTCACAAACCCAGATGGGCTCAAAGCACCAAAGATAAAAATCATTCCTGTCACTAAATCTGAAACAAATGATCAAACATCTATTGCCAAAAAGGAAGCGTAAGGTGATAAGGAGGATGCGGTTGCAAATATGTTTTGTGAATTTTGTGAAAAAACAAATCATATGACTAAAAATTGTTTTAGATTATTTGTGAATCAAAATCTGAGTGCACTATCTGTGGTAAAAACAATCATCACTGTTTGAGATGGTTCAAAAACTACTCATCACAGATAACCATTTCCAAAAGGATGACACAATGGAAGAAAGTAGCAAATCCAAAGCAAACAATGCTTTGGATTCTCTACAAAATTGACCCATTTCCACTGTCTGCAGGGAACATCTGTTGACAATTTAAAACTGCAAATAGAGGTTTCCCTAGCACATCTCATCACATGAATAAAAACATGAAAATATTTTCTAAAAATTCATCAAAAAGATATTTTCTTAATAAAACATTAAAATGTTGTTTTGAAATGTTCAAAAATTATTCAAAGATTGTTCGAAAATCACCAAAAACACAACTCTATTCAAAAGAGTGAAATATATGTTTCAATGGTTCACCTCACCTCTCATGCTTATTTTGTTTGCACCACTTGTTTTCTTCTTAAAATACCAAATAAAAAAAATAGAATAAACTATAACAAAGATTATTATCCTCTCAAAATAAGGCTTAAGTTTTTCATAACTCCACCCTCATCCCATGCTTATTTTGTTTGAATTATTTATCTTCTTCTCAAGAGGCTAAATAAAAGTAAAGAAAAAGAGAATATATACTATGAGTCTATGACTAAAGGTTTTAATACTCTTTAATATTTTTCATAAGCCCTCTAGTCATGGCCCACCCTTCAAGCTTTTTTCTTTGCACACATGTCTTCTAAAATTAGCAAATTAAAGGAAAATGTAGTAAATAGTTTTTGTTATCTATAGCTTAAGTTATTGATGACCCTTAGTCATTCCGCACCCTTCATGCTTAGTCTATTTACACTACTTATCTTTTTACCAAAAGTCTAAATTCATGTAAAGAAAAAAAATAACTATGACTAGAGAGTTTTATTCTCTTTAATGCTTAAGTGTTTCATGACTCTCTTGTCATACCCCACTGCTCATGCTTATTTATTTTTTGCACCACTTTCGTCTTGCTAAAAGACCTTGTTAAAGAGTGTCACACCATCAAATTCCACCTGAAGAGTTCTACCGCGAGGCGCGTGACACACACGGTCACAGTCATCAGTCATATTGAGCGACCACTATATGAGTTTATAAATTCCTTGTTTGCTCATTCATGAGAAATATTGTTTACACATTTGAGTTGCGGAAGCGTAAATAATTGTAAAATCGAATATTACTAATGTAGTTAAAGTCTAAATGTTTGATGAAACCAATGCGATTACATGATGCGTCCTACTCTTAATGTGTACCTTAGTGACCTGAGAACAAACATGCTTAAAGTGTCAACAAAAGCCGGTGAGTTCACAAGTTTTATGTAACAACCCGTACTATCGTTGCCGAGAGAAAGGTATTTTAGTAATACGTACATTTGTTATTATTATTATCATCATTATTATTATTATTGAAATAATAATATAACGCGACAAAAGATTTATCGGCCTAATTATTTACGCATCTAGTAAAAATAATCGGGCCTATTTGTGTTAGCTAGACACTTAATTTGAAACACTTGGGATAAGCCCAAGACCAACCCAACCAACCTAAACCTAAACCCTACCTATTTATACACACTTAACACTCACCCTCTTTCATTTCTCTAAAACAATAAAACCCTAAGGTAGTGTTTAGTATGCAGGAATGAGAGGTGGAATGGAATGAGTGATTACGAGGGAATGAAGAAAAGAGTGTTTGGTTGGTCAATGGAATGAGATCACCCATTCCAAAAGGCATTCCATTCCCTCAAAATCTTTCCTTCCACCCCCATGTTTTTTTTTTCATTCCATCCCCTCTTGTACCATTCATCAACAACACCACAACCCACAACCCACAACCCACAACCCACCACCACCCACCACCGACGCCATCGCTGCCACCCGCCACCACCTCACCCCGACAGTCGCTGCTGCGACCCACTCGCCACCGTTATCACCCACAGCTGCGACCAACCACCAACGCCACTCACCGTCGCCACCCACCCCCATCGTCGACGCCACCACCACCACCGCCACCACCAACCGCCGCCGTCGCCGCCACCAACCGCCACCTTTGCTGCCACCCACCACCAACGACCACATTGTCGCCACCACCACTCGGCGTCACCGCCGCACCGCCACTCGCCGGCACCACCACCATCCATCGCCGCTGCCGACACCCACCACCGCCACCTATAACCACCCACAATCACTACCACCGACCACCACCACCACTCACCGCTAATTTTATAACTCCGTTTTTCTTGCCTACCGAGCAATACACAATAATAATTCATTCCATTCACATGGTAACCAAACAAGATATGGAATGGTAATGATTCATTGCATTCCCTCGTCCATTCCATTACCTCGTCTATTCCACTCCTTTGTCCATTCCATTACCCCATACCAAACAGATAATAATAATATCCTAAGCCGCACACTACCTTTACCTCTCTCGTTTCCGACCGCTGACCAGAGCAGGATTCCGGCGATCTCCGACGTCCTTTACTCTCTGGCCATGCACACAACCACCTGCAAACCTTCGCTTACCCTTTTCCTTATCTCCCCCGTCTGATCAGAGCTCCGATGACCGGAGTTTCTCAAATACTCACCCACCTTCTCCCTCTTTCTTCCGATCGTTCTCTTCTTCGATCTGTCTGTCTCTCTCTTGTGTTGACGGCGACGCCGCCGCCGCTCACGGCGGTGGTGGCGGTGGGCTGAAGTGGTCAAGGACACAAGATGATGCTGCCATTGAACTAACGATGATGACCTGTTACCAACGATGAGGTAATGAGAATCGACGACGACAGATCCCGATAAAGCCATCTCACTTCTCTCGTTTCTTTTAAGATTTTTGTCTCAGATTCCAAGTGTTAATCGACCTGGAATTTGTCATCTTTCTGTTCTGATGATGATGGAATAACGACGAGAATACTGGTGACGATGAAGGATGCTGGTGGTGACGCTGGTGGCTGCGTCGCCACCGCCTACGGCGGTGGACGACGATGGCAAAGGTGGTTTGGCTCAGGCAGTGGCAGTGATTGAAGCTGAGTTGGTGACAATGCGATGGTGTCGGGTCCGAGAGGGAACTGGTGAGTTGTTTCTGTATACCTTATGTTTTGTGTTGGTTTGAATTGTAATTCCGTTTCATTTCTTGATTTTGGTAGTATTCGACTTATGTAGCCGTAAAGAACCTGATGAACATGGTGATATGCATAAGTTTGTTGTTACAGTATACATATATATCCTTGTGTTTCTTATATGTTGTTGCCTTTGGGATTAATTTATCTATTGTTAATTGTTGATATAATTTTTAGAGAATAAGCATGAAAATTAGGATGATGATAAGGGGTTTCATACAAAAGTGTGTTGTAAAGGGTTGCCATGTTTATGTAAAATGTGAATGGTGACAAAATTTGTTTGTATGATCATTGTTATTGAAATTACTTGGTGGTTTAAAAGAATGCAAAAGCCTACTGTTGAAAGTTACCCTTGAACTTCTTTATATATTATGCTGATGATCAGGACTCTAGGATTGTAAATTGAATTGGTATACATAAAAGTGTGCATATGATTAATGGTAAACTGCTAGATTAGACTTACACTTGTGTTTGTCGATTTGGTGATTTGGGGTTTTGGGGTTTTGTGGATGCCAGATTAGGAATGTGAGTTTATATCTGATTAGAAATCTGCCATTTGAATTATTAGCTGATAATGGAGTGATTAGCAAGAAATAATAATATCTTTAAAATTAGTAATATTTTTGATGAATTCAATTGATCGCACATTCACCGCTATACCACTTTTGTTCCACAATGAACAACCTGCTTTAGGATGACCGCACACTACCCAGCGGTCACATACTCCTGTGTGGTCCGCACACTGGGTAGTGGGCCGCATAGTTTTGATTGGGCCGGAAAGGGGTGTTGGGCCGCACACTCTTAGTGGGCCACACACCCAAACTGGACCGCATATTACTCTCATCGCGCACTTAATTAAAGTTGCACAAACTGTCTGACCACACACTTATATAGGCCGCACACTAAAGAGTCACACACTCTAGGTGGGCCGCATACCTTAGGACCACATGCTTGAACCTGATGGCACACTCCCGTGTGGGTCGCACACTTGACAAGTGGGTTGCACATTAAAGATACATTGGGCCTTATTCTAGTGGGCCACACACTAGAAAAGCCCAAACCTTTTAAAGGGACGCACACTCACTAATCCATATTATTATTTCATGATTAACTGTCTATAAATGGATTATTTACGGTTAAGTGTTATACGATAACTGTTACCTGTTCAACTACTTGACGAATACGTGTTAGATACGTGTAGCTTATACGTGATTACTTGTATAAATTCGTAATAAGTGATAACCATAATAGGATATGGTTGACCAACTTACGACAAATGCTTTATCTACCAAGCAAAGCAAATGTGAGTTCACAACTTTTATTAAAAGCATGCGTTCCCGATGGTTGGGAAACGGAATAAACAACGTTATCTCCGTGTGTGGGATACAAACATACTTTTCTCCCCTTGTGTGGGACGCAGAGTTAATTACTATTTATATTAGATGCAACAAATATACTAAACGAAACTCTATCATGGAAGTCCCCACTTACATATACCGATTAGTCACCGGGGCATGGCGAACGGGTTATTAGTTGATAGCGCTATTTAGGTCTCACCAACCTCACAACGTGCCTTTTGAGGACGGACGTGAACTAATGGACTCTAGTAAACCGTCAATGATGATAGACATTGACAAGCGGGGCACACTACGGAAACGTACGGTCACAAGGATTCGGTATAACGCAGTTTAGTAGCTTATATATGGGGTAGCTCCCCATGGCATGATATGAATAAGTAACTTAACTACTTGAACAAGTTTTTGGAATTTAAAACTGGACAAAGTCGTGAACTCGCCAACTTTATGTTGACATACTACTGCATGCTTGCAGATTTACAGGTACAACTGCTGACAGACGTTGCAACTGGATGGAGTGTGCGTGGTCTGAAAGACTTTACATATTTTGTATATTATTTAATTTATGGTTTCAAAACCATGAAACGTTTTAACTTATGTTTCCGCCGTAAAACTTAAACTATGTTTTCAGAAATTTAAATTAGGTCACTAATTATACTATTATTTGTAAATATAACTAATCAGTTCGAAATAATTAGTGGCTGGATCCTAGGCAGTAACATGCCTCGCGGTATTTCTCCGCATTGGGATTTGAGGGTGTTACATTTTAGTAGTAACAAAAGCGTTGCAGATTATGTACATTCTAATTATATCTTAGGTTACTTGCCTATTACAAGTTACTAAGCAATTGAACCAGAGCTGACTGTTGTGTTTTGGTTCCTTCCACCACATCTATCACAAACGTGGTACTTGAGTTAAGTCAATGTTTCACATCCGACTCCCACCATGGTGTGTGTTGTAGAGAGAAATGGAAGCTTGGGGGCTAGGGTTCCGAGAAATGAAGGGAAAAAGGGAAAGAGATGATTATAAAGATAGGGTTTATATATATGGGTTAGGTGCAAACCGTATATCTGAACCTGCTTAAATGTCACGTGTCTTGCTAAAAAATGATGGCTCAAATAATAAAATAAATATACCGAGTACGCTAGTTATATAAATCTTGTTAAAACGGGTATTCAGAATATATATATATATATATAGTGAAAGTGTAGAGTACAATATTGCTTAACGTACGAGCGTGCGCTGTGGCATTACACACATTGTAAAATTCAAAACCCTAATAGGAATGTTATAAACCCTTAATCACGCATGTTATACTTAGGTAATGAAGCATATTATAATTATGTAATGAAGCATGTTATGGTTTTCAACATGCTTGATTCAAACTGCGTGATTAGGGTTTTGAGTTTTACAACGTGCGTAATTTCACAGTGTATGCTCGTACGTTAAGGAATATTGTACGTTAACCAGACTATATATATATATATATATATTAAACAAATATTATATACGTGTTAAATCAAAGACGACGTTTTACTCATCGTTGGTCATTATTATTTAGAATAACAATAACAAGTCTTAAGATGCGTTTTATAACAGATTTGCTACAAAATCACTAATACCTTATTACGCGTAAATATACACGGTTTCACGAAAGTTCACAAAATAAACATGCAAATCACATAACATATAAATTCACATAATTTATATTTATTTAATTATCTGAGGATATTATTTCGATTTTCACCAACGTTCGGGTATAGACTCGTGTGTGATTCCTTAAGTTCCCGAATTACCATTACGTGAGTGTTTCTGTAATAACTGACGCACTTAATTAACCCTAATCAAGTGTACTGTATGAATGAACGTTTGTGATAACATTAAAGATAATGGAATTGTGTTAACGGATTTAACCTGAAAATGTTGGATGTCACATCATCCCCTTGTTAGAAAAGCTTCACTCGACCCATTGGAATTAGAAAATGTATCACAAGAGATACAATCCTTCTACTCCACAACTAACATCAGCCAACTTACCTTTCCATTCCTTAAAAGATATCAAAAGCGTAAAAATGTAATAGAGTACCGGGAACTAAAAAAGTCAAACTGGCTGAAAAGATAACTTCTTACAAAAGCAAAGGGAAAAAATGATAAGGAGGCTCAGCAAATCATGTCTGTAGAACTCACCAAAGTGAACAGACGCGAAGACTTTGCAAAAGATGTCAGCCAAAAGGCTTCTCAAGGACCAGTTAGCAACCTTGACCTATAAAAGGAACTAAGGGAAGACTATCTGGATTTTATCATGAAGAATAAGCCTTATAGAGCTTCAAAAGCTCAATTCTCTGGTAGGACTATAGAAGCCCTCCTGGAAGAAATAACAAGGATTGAGATGCTAAAGCTCAATCCAAATATAAAGCCCACTCTTCCCAACTGAGCTGCAGGTAGAAAACCTGTTAGTCAAAGGCAGTTGAGTTAAGAAGCATGACAGAGGAGATGGTTGCTGCAAAGTATGGACAATGAAATCGATGGCTAGGTGGGATGAGCAAATAATCAGGGAGACCTACAAGAAATTAGAATCTTTAAGAGCTAAAGATCACTCAGTCCCCAAAAAGCCTAACTATGAAGACCTACCTATCAGTTCTAAGGCCAACACATCTGAACTTCCATCTGCACAACATGTCTATTCAATGGTAAGAAGCCATCTCAAAAGACAGAAAGATATATCAGCAAAAGATTCAAAAAGATATGAATATGATAATATAAAGGAAGGGATCAAAAATGTGATAATGTTTGGGCATCTTGATGCCAACCCAACATAACTGTTAGGGCAAGTCTTGGGAATGCATATTCCATTACCTCTTCCATTAACATCACTCCCGGTAACCTTATCTACCTCTAAAATTCAAAAGTGGTCCTTAGACAAAGCCAACCATGAATTAACAATAGTCAGGGAAAATGGGGAAGTAAAAAAACTTCAATGAACAGTGTGATGAGATTAAAAATTGAAGATCTGCAAGATCTACTGAATCTGCCACTCGAAAGGGATGCTGATGACATGCTTACTAAAAGATTTGAGAAGCAATTTAAAGCCCAAATCAGAAGCATGATGAAGAGGAATAAAAATTGATCTAATAAACATCTGTTTTGGCATCATATGTTTTACGGGGGATTGTTGGACCAACAAAAGAATATATGATATTCAAAAGCCAAAACATGAACAACTGACCAAGAAATAAACAAACGATTGAACCAGTCTCTCCCGAAAGATAGTGAATCTTGAACACCAAATCAGAAAATATGTTGAAGACAAAGTAAACATTAGTTCAAGCCTTGGAACCGTTGTTCAAGAAAAAACTACATCTGTTGAAGGCTAAAGTTTGTTGAAGCCAAAGTTCTGATGAAGAAGACCAAACACCTGTCTAGCCAAATAAGTGTTTGGATAACAACAACAAAGGATAGTCTAGACAATGGGGGGAGTCTGTAAAACAGTCGTTGATGATGACTTTCTACTTGTGAATTCTATTGTTATTAATCAATATTTGTTTACAAATATCAAACTCAGTTCTACAAAATTTCTAAAAGAATATAATTGTGGTTTTTTTATATAAATTTGTGCTATGATGATGTATTCTATTAGTTTGTTGATTGTTAGCCATGAGGTCTAAAATACATGTCCGAGGCAAATAGCTTAGTCGCGTAACAAGTTAAAAAAACCTTATATGGGTATTAGTTGTGCCGAAGGTTGCTAGGCGGAACATGTAATGCATTATACATGCTTCTTTGAATGTTGACTTTGGCCACCTAACTTTGTAATACGTATCGGTATAAGTTCGGCATTGTCTACACTTTACATCGCGAAAGTCACTTGGTGTTATAAACAAGTATTATGATTTTACCTTTTTTCCTGGTATTAGTTCAACCGCATGGTGAGGAATAGTAACCTTTTTTAATCTTTTATGATTTTTTTCATGCTAAACTTTAAGGTTTTCTATTTTAGTAAAAAAATTAAGACTAATTTATCATTATTTTAAAAAATTGAAACACATCTAAACAAAAAAATTGTAAAGTTTAAAACCTATTAACTTTTTTTTTGCCAACACTAATCAAACTAATCAAAGTTTCATAACCCAATAAGCTTAACATTTTTAGTTTGGGTTATGTCACATCTAAACCCAATTGTCATATATCATTTAAACTACTAATATGGCCCAATATAAAGCGTTGTATCCGATACCTAATAAAAATAACTAATTAACTAATGTGATTTTTATAAAAAGAAACATATAGAGTCTTAGGTTAGGGACCTACTTTTTTCTACTGCCACGAGACATTTGAATTATAAGAGATTGCCTTGTATACATCTAATCTAATCAAATACTAATAAAGATATACATCTAATGTCATGTGGCATTCTCTTATTTTATTTATTTTCATCTAATGTCACGTGTCATTCTCTTTTTTAACTCATTTATATTTTAAATTAATATTACTAATATATTAGATTAATCTCTAATATTATTAATATATAATGTAATATATCTAATAGTATATAAATATAAATGATTGTTATACATTATCCCAATTTATCTTTACGTTCATTTCTTAAAATTTATTTTTTATTGATTATAAAATTTATTTTTTTAATGATTATATGGATTTTGTCTTTGTTTTTTTTCATTAAATTTTTTAATGATTATATGGATTTCTACTTATCCATGTTTGGCCCCTCAAGAATGGTGTTTATATTTTCATGGCTAAAAGTTCTATTCTTACTTATTCATAATTTAACTTTTATAAATTAGCACATAAAATTTGGGGTGTTACATATTCGGACACAAAAGAGCCAACAACTATGAACATAAAAATAACAACTTAAAAAATTTACAATGTGTAAACGGAAATGACTAAATATATATAATCAAACATGAATTATAATACGTTACAGATGCATAATTTGGTACTACATAAATGTAATCCACATTATACATGTGTAATATTGTATTTAAATATACGTAATGCATATTAAGCTAAAAGAATTTATGTTATCTTTCTTATGGACTATTATTTACTTTTTAAATATAATTATTTTGTTGTCATTTTCATTATAACGTTACATTAATTTAATTTATTTTTTTATAATTCATCACAAAACGAAATGATAAAATTAAAACATAATAAGCTTAAAAGATAAGTGATGATGGTGCTGTTTTATTTATGGATATCAATATCAATGAAGCTTAGAGCAAACATACATACTTGCAACTAAACTTACGAGATGCTTTATTTTAAATTTGCAACATCAATAATAATAGCATTCTTATACTTCAATGGCGCCTGAAGCAATTGATTCTATGATCAACTTCTGTCCATCCATGTTCTCGGTGAGGCACCAACATCTTGCGGTCCAAGCAGATGACTCCCCTTTGTCCTCCGTATCGGCAGGGATACACTTGCATCTAGCAGCCGACTTCTCGTTCACCATGTGCTTAGCAGGGATACACTTGCATCTAGTAGCCGACTTCTCATTTACCATGTGCTCAGCAGGGATACACAAGCATCTAGCAGCGGACTTCTCATTCACCATATGCTCAACAGGAATACACAAGCATCTAGCAGCCGACTTCTCGTTCACCATGTCCTCAGCAGGGATACACTTGCATCTAGCAGTCGGCTTCTCATTCACTATGTGCTCAGCAGGGACACACTTGCATCTAGCAGCCGACTTCTCATTCACCATGTGCTCAGCAGGGATACACAAGCATCTAGCAGCCGACTTCTCATTCACCATGTGCTCAGTAGGGATACACAAGCATCTAGGAGCCGCCTTCTCGTTCACCATTTGCTCAGCAGGGACACACATGCATCTAGTAGCTGACTTCTCGTTCACCATGTGCTTGGCAGGGATACACTTGCATCTAGCAGCCGATTTCTCGTTCACCAAGTTCTCAGCAGGGATACACTTGCATCTAGTAGCCGACTTCTCGTTCACCATGTGCTCAGCGAGGCACCAACATCTTGCAACTATCGCAGTTGAATGTTCTCCCTCGGTGTCCATAGATGTGTCACTAGATCTCGACCCTACCCTCCAGTACAAGGAACCAAACATTTCACTCCACTGTTGTGTGGTTGTTTTAATGCTAACATCCAACTTTCCACCTTTCGATTGATCAGTGTCAGTGTCATCATGGTGCAACATCTGACCTGCTAAAGCCATGGTATCCTTACAATAAGAACGGGGATATAGCTGATGAGTGTGCCACATTAAGTCTATATCGTAGGTTGGAACACAAGGGTTGTTCAACTTCTTCTTTATGTTTCTACTGACTAGATGCAAAAACCCTTTGTATCTCTTAACTGCTTCTTCAAGATAGAGACCCTCCCTATAAATAGCCCCGGAAACCTGTTTCATAATTAAACGTAAAAAAGCTCAAACCAATAACTCTAAACATAGTAAAAACAATGTGATTATGTGATATAAAGGAGGTTTTTCTAAAGACACTGGTACCACTTGATTTGATTCTTCTCTAGTGTTTTGAGTATATGTAGCCGTGCTTTCTTAATTAGTTTTATGTGATGTTTAGATGGCTAGTTTATCTTGTTTCCTTTTGGTTATGTTAGAATGTGCTTAGTTTGTAACCATTTATATTTTAAGTTCTTAATTAAATTATTTGGGCAAAGTTCGTTTTCCCACAAAAAAAATATAATGTGAAAGAATGAACTTGAACCATTTTACCTTGTGATAGAATGAACTCTGCCTTTTGACGGCTGAAATTAGATCATAGTTGGTGCTAGGTACGTCCGGCAATCTGCTATGAGTATCATTCTTAACGATATGATCTCCAAAATTGAGTTCATAGGGTTCTTGTGGATACTTTTTACTCCATATCTCTTCACTTTGTTTTTTGCAAGCTCCTTCAATAGAAGAGAGTACCACACAACCAGGGTCAAGGACTTTCCCAAAGAGTTCTATACAATCTACCATGTAGCGAACCTTCAAAGCAAAAGTAAATTAAGTGTTAGAAGCTTTGAATTTTAAGTTATATAACCGCAAAATGATCATATTTAGCATTTAAACCGTACTGGATTAAGCCTGTGGCAATGCCAAATCCACTCGCAATCGAGTGGCACAACAAACTGGCATTCTGGAAGCTGCGACAAGTTGGTATATTCAGCAAGCAAAGGAAGCCAATAATACTTGTACCTGCATTTAAATATTCATCAATACATTGTAAGGTCATTTAATTACTGCCAACTTAAAATGGAAATGAGAAGGTAATTAGTGTACCTAAAAATAGCCTTTTCAAGAGCTGGACCATCATAAAGATGTCCATTCTTGTCAACAACTTCAAGGAACTGTAGGTGCTTCTTAGCTGCTGTAGTGAGGTCTGTGCTTATGACAATCTTTTGTGCTTCATCCCACTCTTGATCTTGTTGGTTAGGCATTGCAAATGTTTCAGACTTCCTTAAGCTTCTTTTCCTTACTGTTTGAAGTTGGATTGAAACACTCTTTATATAGGTGAATAATGTACAAATATAGATGCATGCATGATATAAGAGTTTGTACATGTACCATTGCTTCTCATGCTTTAGTTGCATCCATGAATATATGATAAGATTCCATGTGTTAAGTCATGTGTTAGGAATGACAAAGGTTCTTTTGTCATCTTAGGTGAATCTTACTTTCTAGATAAGACTAAACTCATTACAACCAATATATCATTTTGAAATTAGTTATCTATGTATTATTTTAAAAGAATGTTTAAAGTTTTATCGGTTTGCTCATAGTTGGAGATTTTATAATATAACATTTATAGGTGGGTATACTAATAATTAATTTCTAAATTATAGCTCATAAATACAAACATATATAAATTTATATACACACATTTATAAGCACGAATAATTGTAAGAAATTAATAGAAAGCAAGTGTAACAAATTTATTTCTATACTTTTAGATTATTATCCATGCAAATATTTTTTACCTATATATAAGTGAAGAGTATCTTATAAATTTATTTAATATTTATGTTTATGGATGTAAATGTATTGTACACATTTACAGGTTAAATTTTATTTAGTGTGCGCACATCATCTATTGTAGTTATTATAAGTAAAAAACAGTGTAGCGGTAAGGTTTTTTATGATGACTCATTAGTGATGCTCTATCCCTCATATGTATTTTGTTTCCACTATTTGTCTTCTTCCCAAAAGACTAAATTTATGTAACAAAAAATAAGAATCAACCATAAATAAAAAGTTTTATTCTTTACAAAGGCTTGCATTTTTCATGACTATCAACTTTTGTCTCGCCTCTCATGCTTATTTTGTTTGCAGCACTTGTCTTCTTCTTAAGATACCCAATTAAAAAATTAGAATAAACTAACAAAGATTTTTATCCTCTCAAAATAAAGTTTAAGTTTTTCGTACCTCCACCCTCACCCATGCTTATTTTGTTTGAACCATTTGTCTTTTTTCACAAGAAACTAAATAAAGGTAAAGAAAAAGGGAATGGATACTATGAGTTTATGACTAAAGATTTTAACACTGCTTAATATTTTTCATGACCCCTCTAGTCATGGTCCACCCTTCAAACTTATCTTTTTTCTTTTTTCTCAAATGTCTTCCTAAATTACTAAATTCAAGGAAAACATAGAATCAACTATCGCTAAAGAAATTTTTTTTGTCTATGGCTTAGGTTATTCATGACCCTCTAGTTATCCTGCATACTACATGTTTATTTTATTTACATGACTTGTCTTTTTACCAGAAGTCTAATTTCATGTAAAGAAAAAAAGATAACTATGGCTAGAGAGTTTTATTCTCTCTAATACTTAAGTGTTTCATGACCATGCTCCGTTCCTCATGCTTATTTTGTTTGCACTACTTATCTTTTTTCCAAAGACTAAATTCAAGTAAAGAAAAAGGGAGAATCTACTATTACTTATCTTCTCTAAGGTTTTAGTATTTCATAAATATTTTGTCGCCCACTACTCATGCTTATTTATTTTTTGCACCGCTTTCATCTTGCCAAAAGACTATATTAAAGAGGGAAAAAATAGGGATATCAACTCTCGCTAAAGTGTTTTTCCTCTCTTAAACGTAAGCTTTTAATAAACTATCTAGCTATGTCTCACCTTTCATGCTTATTTGGTTTGCACCACTTATCTTCTTATTCTTAAAAAAAGACACTTAAGTAAAGATACATGGAGAATCAACTATGACCAAAGCATTTTATCTTCTATAATAAGGTATAAGAATTTATACTCTTTATTAATGACCTCTCATGCTTATTTGATATTTCTAATTCCTAAATTACTAAACTCAATAAAAAAAGACACTTAAGTAAAGATACATGGAGAATCAACTATGACCAAAGCATTTTATCTTCTATAATAAGGTATAAGAAATATACTCTTTATTAATGACCTCTCATGCTTATTTGATATTTCTAATTCCTAAATTACTAAACTCAAGTAAACACAGCGCATCAAACACCCTAAATCTTGTTTTGACACCCTCTATACGCATCATGTAGGTTTTTCAAAATCCAAGAATATCATATCTTTTCTAATCTTGTTTGACGATTGGAGTTATACGCTGCGTATAGCTCTATATGCAGCGTATTATTGTTTTTTAACTTTTTAAACAATATTTGTGGTTTTAACAAAGTTATATTGTGTTTTAATATTATTCTTAAAAAAATTAATAACATTTTTATACAATACTTTTAAAAAATTAAAGTATTTTTTTAAATATTGTGTTGAAAAATTAAAAAAAAAAACAAGTTAGTGAGATTATTCTTGAAAAACTAAAAAGAGGAGAAAAATGCTCGGATAGTCCCTGTGGTTTGCCCATTTTTCATCTTTACTCCTTAACTTTATAAAATTACAGCTATGGTCTCCAACTTTTGCAATTTCATTTCCGGATAGTCCCTGGCGCGGATGAGGATTAGGTTTTTGTGTTAAGTGAATGTGAAATTACTAAAATGCCTTACTACAAAACAAAATAATAAAAACAAAAAAAACATTTATAAATTCAATGGGCCCCACCCAACCCTTCACCCAATCAAACACCTCCAATCTTTCCTTGTGAGACCCACCATCTCCATCTCAACCTATTTCACCCACCTTTGTAGCATCACCCTTCCGCCACCAAACTCCACCAGAACCACCATCGCCACCACAACATCATCCTCTCACCACCACGACACCACCCTCTCCACCCAGGGAAAGAGATCTTCGAGTTTAAGAAAATCACACAATGGAACAATTTTTAAATAGAAAAGTTAATGAATCTTCTTCTAAAAGTCTAGAATATACCAACCCAGCCAAAACCACAACGAATATAAAAAATATACAACGATATCCTACCATCCCCAAAGATTTCATGACCTCCATGAAAAAAAGTTCATGAGTCTGCCATAACACTGATCTAATTATGATGATGAGACCAATAGCACCAGTACCATAAAAAGACCAAGGTCCAAAATACAGAGCAGGTGCAAATTAAATAAGAGACCACATATTCTAGTTACAGTCCAATTTTCGTCTTTCCCCAACTGACACTCACATATTTCCACAAGTATAATGATGTGCTATAAGTGGTCAATTAAAACTAACTAATTTTAACCTAAACTAGACACGCTAAGTTTTAAATTTGTAAACTAAGACTCTCTAAAACCTAGACCACACAACCAGCAAGTGTACCGATCAATGCAGTATAGCCTAAGTATGTCCAGATATCGAACCCACGAGACTCTCTAATTACATTAACTAATTCTATCTAGACTTATACTGACATGGACTCTAACTGTTTTTATGTTTGGGGGGGTTACTAAATATACTAAATTGCGATTAAAATAAACTAATTAAATAAAACAACTAAAACGCGACTTAGACGAAGATTGAGATCAGAGATGACGAATAACTAGCTAGGTTGGAATCCCAATTGATATCGTATGGTTTCTATCGAATGCTAATCTATTATAGAACCGGGATATTTAAATGCTAAATCCTAAGAAACCGAACATGACCCCCAACCCTTCTCGGGAAGACACCTATGGAACTCTAAAAGGCTATTAAGACTACCGGTTAACTAGAATCCCTTTCGGTTATCTAAATCTAGAAAAGTTCCCTAATATGATTAACTACCTCTCGTTTGGAAATCTAAGGCAACTAAGGACTCTGATTTAACTCGATAAGCAAATATTGGTGTAACCCTTGTGCAAAATTTCGGGTTTTCAAAAACTTTTTCTTTTGGAAGCGTTTCATTAACCGATACTTAAACGTAATCCATTATACGCAACGTACACTCCGGAATGAGGACATAAGCTACACATACCCTAAATACCCTTTACATAACTTAGAAATAAGTTTCGAAGGGTTAGGGATGACGAAAACATGCTTATTCAAGTGCAAGGACTATTTCCGACAAACTACGAAAGTCTGTCAGTTCTCGTATTTCTAAATACGGTCCTCATATACGAATCCGAATATTTTTGTACTCAATAAAATCTTGTATTTTATTGATAAGAATGCAAAGATATCATTCGTTGCGTATAATTTCGTCCCTTTTCGTGTTCGTTTGGGTGTTTGACGTAATTTAACGAAAAACGCGACCGTACAACTGAACAAACCGACATCCACGACACTTTCGCACAAAAACCAAGCTACATATGCTTTAACATCCTTTTATAAGCTAAATATTAGGCTAAAGAGGTTAAAAATGGCAAACAAGTGAAAATACAAGTCCATGGGCCAAAAATGTCAAAAAAATAATATAGATTTTGCTTCTTCACCAAGTTTTGATTATTTTAATGATCTTGGGGACCAACTTATGTGTTCTCCAAGCACTAAATCGGATCCTAACCCTTGTTGCAATCTTGTTAATCCTTGGAGAACACTCTAGCCACATGTCATGATCCTATGACTTCAAGACTAGTATAAATAACCATCTTCATTTACTTCAAAACTTGCTCATTTCACTTCTTTCTTCTCCCTACTTCTTGGAGCTTACTTCCATCATTTGGAGGCCTCCCACTTGAGATATTAAGTGTTTCCAAACACAAGTAATTTCTCATCCTAGTCTATTTCATTTATTTTAGCTATTTTAAGCTAAATATCAACAGTTTAACTTACTTTTTGACTTTCGGTTTTGACCATAATTGGTCAAGTCAAAGTTCAATCGAACTTTGCAACGTGATCGTAATCACGATGGTTATAATCCCTTGCGATTATACCTACTGATTACCACGTTTACTAAGCGAAGTGACGAGTCAAAGTTTTATTTATTAAAAGTAAAAAAATGTGCATAAGTGCATTTTACGACGAAACCATTTTTAGGTATCAAAACACATATTAGGATCCGACCCGTTTGGTCGATCTTAGGATCCGAGCAAATACATATTAGTGACCAAAGTTATATAGGGAATAACTGTTGGGATTGAACCCTATCAGAGGAACAGATAATCAAAGCCAAAACTGGATCAGAGCAGTGGATCCAGAATAAGCAGATGTTATGTATACAAGTCTCTCCCCTTGAAAGTGGTTTCAACATCTGCTGACCTCCAAACTACTGATCTTTACTAACTGCTGGCTTACAACTGTTGTCCAAGTCAAAGACTGATGGAAGACTAAAGCTCTGCTGATTCAATCTACTGCTATGGGTCAAGCTCTGCTGATCATGACAAGTACTGCTGGGTTCACATCAGTGGAAGGATGCAGCAGTAGTTTAGTTTATATTATGAAATGTAATGTACAACAGTAGTTAGTATAGCAGAGGTTGTATAGATCAGATGTTAGAGTTTGTTAGGAGGTTAGATGTCACTTTCATGGTGACGTCAGCTTAGATGCTTCAGTGGTTTGCTCGTGCCTATAAATAGAACAGTGCTCTGTACTGTTCTATTAGCTCTTCACCATCTTTCTCCTGCACGAACAAATCACTGTGAGCTCGGCTGAGGGGGAGTTTGTTACATACTTGCAATTGTAATTGAATCTTGTAATAAATTCAAGCATTCGGTTCAATGTTAAACTTGTATGTTAAAAGCAATTCTCTCGTTTGATTGTGTGCAAAGTTTGCTTCCATTATATTCCGATGCACTACTCATTCATTGTTCATCTTAATTCAAACGTAAAACACAATCAAAACCAAAATCAGATCCTAACAATTGGTATCAAAGCTTGGACAGTCAAATTTGATTTAACAATCATTTTGACATAAATAGTTCAGCTCATAATCATTGATATCGATAGTTTGTTCGTTTTGTTGAAAAACAATGCAAAGTTAATCACCATCAAAGTTGATTAATCAGTGCCTGTAAAACAACCAGGATGACGTCACAATCACAAGATGATAAGAATAACATTTGCTCTCTTTTCAAACCACCCATGCTTAAACGTAATGAATACAACATCTGGCAGAGAAGGTTGGGTCACATCCTTGCTCAACAGAACACTGGATGTTGGAGGTCTGTTGTTTTTGGTCCCCATGTTCCTATGGTGCCAAGTGCTAAGGATGCAAAGAAGTTCGTACCTAAACCATCTGAAAACTATACTGAAACTGATTTTCAAAAGTTCGAACTCGATGCCAAAGCATTTAGCATCATAGCATCTGCATTACCCAATGAGATCTATGCTGGACTGTTACATTGTAACAGTGCTAAAGAGCTATGGGATGCACTGAAGGAACAGTTTGGGGGAACATAAGAAGTTATTGAAAACAATAGGGAAATTCTGAATCAGCAGTATGAAACATTCTGTCACATCAAGGGTGAATCATTGACTCAGCAGTTTGAGCGATTCAGTTGTCTCATTAGTGAACTAAGGCTTGTTAAAGTAACATTTCCAAATTCAACTCAAAATAGCAGGTTCCTTAGATCACTACCAGAAAAATGGGATACCATTTCTTTTGTTACTAGAAACTCTGCTGAGTTCAAAGATCTGACCCTGACCCAACTTCATGGTAGACTCCTGACCTATGAAAGGGAGTTAAACCAGAAAAAGAAGTTGCAAGAGTCTGGTAAAGTTGCTGATGATTATTCATTTCGCAGCACAGCTCTTTTTGGTTAGGAAGAATCTGGTAGCAGTAGTAAGGATCCGGGTTATGATCACTTTATTGATATAATTGCTGGTGGAAATTTCAACAACCCTGATTCTCACTCTGCAAATTATGCTTTTACTGCAAATTGTGAAAACCAGATGTCAGATAACTTGTGTTTTGAACTCAATGATTTGCAACACTTTGATCCCACTAACTTAGAAGAGATGGACATTTTGCATCAATTGGCTTTGCTTAGTGTAAGAACAAACAAATTCTACAAAAGAACAGGGAGAAAATTCCCAGGGTTACATGGGAACTTAAAAGTGGGGTTGGATAAATCAAAAATCAAGTGCTATAAGTGCAATAGGCTAGGTCATTTTGCTAGGGAATGCAGGAGTCAAACCACTGGTCCAATAATCACTCATCCCAGCTCAAACCCTAGACCACAACACCAAAGCACTGTGCACTATACCCAATATACCACTGCTGCCCATGTTAACACTGCTCACTATGCTGCAACCCCTGTGCCTGTGCATTATGTTCAAACAACTGTTCCACAAATTCAGTATGTTCAAACCCCTGTCCCTCAAGCACAAGTGCAACCTGTTGCACCTCAACCAGCTGCTCCAACAGTAACACAACCAGATCAGCAAAGCTTTTTCACTCAAGGCTTTGTTGACTGGAGCAGCATGCCTGATGAGCTTGGTGATGAAAATTTTGCACTCAATGCTTTTAATGATCATTCTAATGATGAATTTTGTTTGATGGCATTAGATTCAATACCAGGAGGGGTAGAAACTGAAGGTGAACAGCTAAGTGCTGAAACAGTGGATAAAGTGGCTGAAGCAGTGGTTACTGCAGTTGCTGGTGAACTACTGCTGGGAGAAAATTCAGAAACCCTGATTGAACCACTGACTGACCCCTGGTCCGAAGAAGACAAAGAAGAAAAGGAAGAGAAGAAAGAAGGTGAGAAAGAAGATAGAGCTGATGAAGAAGGTGATCATCAATGTGATTGTGCCATGATGGCTGCTGCTAAGGTAACACCTCAAGTTCTTGAAAAATTGTGTTCAGATGAATGGATTATTGCATTTGCTAACATCAAAGAGGTAAATGAAAACCTTAGGGATAAAGTCTTAACTGATGAAGTCAAATTTGAAAAGTTATTAAAAGAACTTAGAAACAAATTGGCTGAAAAAGACAAAGAAATCAGCAGTCTCAAAGAAGAGCAGAGCATAACCAAGACTCAACTCCAAACTATGGTAGAAAAATACCAAGTTTGCAAAAAAGGAGTTGGAGTCCACCCAGATCACTTGTGAAAGATGGGTGGAATCTTGTAAAGGGTATGAGGTTATGCTTGAGAAACAGCTTGAAAGCAATGTCAAGTTTGGTATAGGATATAGAAAATATGATGATCTTGTAAACACTGCTGGAAAACAAGCTGGTTCATCTGAAATTAAACCAACCAACAAGAATGACCAAGAGGTTAAAATAACCGACAAACTTGGTAACAAAATCACTTTGGAAAGATCTGTGGGGTCCTCAACTTTTGAGGAAATTGAGAAATACCAATTTAAACCCACATGGTCTGATGAGTGTGACATTCTTGAAAATTTCAAGCCTATGGACTTTACAACCACTGATGGTGTCACAGCTCCAAAAGCTAAGGTCATTCCTATCAAAGACATCCCAACAGTGGTTCAAAACTCTGTTGCCAAGGAGTCTGAGAAAAGGAAGAAAAGAGAAAAGATCAAAAACCTGTTTTGTGATTTTTGTGAAAAGAGAAACCATCTAACAAAAGACTATTTTCATCTAAAAGCATATGATCTAAACAAAACAAGTGTCATTGTACCTGCTGAACGCTGCACCATCTGTGGTAAATCAAACCATAAAACTCAAGCATGTGTGTATCTCAAAAACTTTGATGTAAAAAAGAATGAGTACACTGCTAAAACATCATTGAGTCCATCAACATCATCTGTCAAATTCACCAAAAACCAACCACTGTTTGTGCCAGTCCAAACAGCTGTTACAAAGCAGCTGAATCAAACATCTGTCCAAAGAGATGTTCAAGTGACTGATGCACCCCCTGCCAACCAATACAGAAAGGGCAAGGGACAATCATCTTACCAAAGGATTCCACACGTTTATGAGACCTACAAAAGGCCCTCTAAACCAAGAGTGAACAGGCATCCTTTTGGTTATCAGCAGGTGATTGGTCAAAACTCACAACAATGGTTAGAGAGAAACAGTTCTAAAACTGTCCAAACCCCTGACCTAACCACTGCCCATGCATTTGAACTCATCCCAGACACTGTTGAGACCCCATCCAAAGCCTTATTGGCTTTGGAGACCCAAATGAACTAATCCTTTTACTTCATGTGCAGGGAGATTCTGCATGCTTAGATAGCCTTTGGTATGTAAATAGTGGAGGCTCCAGGCACATGACAGGATGTAAAGCCCTTCTCGAAGATTTCAAAATCCATGGAGGGGGTGATATATCCTTTGGTAATAATAGTAAAGGGAAAGTTTAGGGGTCTGGTACAGTACAGTATGGTAATGTAAAATTTGAAAATGTCAATCTGATAGACAATCTAAAATTCAACCTCCTGAGTGTTTCACAAATGAGTGACAAGGGGTATGGGTCATTCTTCACAAAGGAGTGTGGTAGGATTGTTGGACCAGAAATGGTTGAAAAGATTGAAGCAATAATAAAAACTGGACAAACCAAACTTGTTGCTCAAAGAAGTGGCAATGTTTATGTGGTGGATATGTCAAAAGAGAGCCCCAGAACTGATGCCTGTCTGTTCTCAGCTGCACCAAACAAAGAGACAGAACTATGGCACAGAAGATTGGGGCACACAAATCTCAAGACAATCACTGCCATTTCAAAACAGGGGTTAGTAAGAGGTTTACCTCAAAAACTGTTCACCTGTCCTGAGCATTGTGTTTCCTGCCTAAAAGGAAAACAACATAAAAGCTCCTACAAATCCATTGATGAGTCAAAAACAACCAAATGTTTGCAAATGCTTCATATGGATTTGTTTGGCCCAGTTAAAGTCATGAGTCTTAAGAAAAAGAGGTATTGCTTGGTTATTGTTGATGACTTTTCTAGGTTTACATGGACTTACTTTTTACACTCAAAAGACGAGACTGCAGGCATTCTGCAAGACTTTGTGAAACAGGTTGAAGAGTAGTTTGACCTTCCAGTAAAAATCTTCAGAAGTGACAATGGCACAGAGTTCAGGAACAAGGAGTTGGATGATTTCTGTGTGTCAAAAGTAATTGTGAGGCAATACAGCATTCCAAGAACACCAGAACAAAATGAGGTTATTGAAAGAAAGAACAGGACTTTGATTGAGGCTGCCAGAACCATGCTTGCTGATTCAGGTTTGCCATTAAATTTTTGGGCAGAGGCAGTAAACACTGCTTGCTATGTCCAAAATAGAGTTTTAATCAACCCCAGGCATCAAAAGACTGCCTATGATCTGCTGTATAAAATAAAGCCATTAATTTCATACTTCAAAGTTTTTGGCTGCCTATGCTTCATTTTAAACTTAAAAGATTCCATTTCTAAGTTTGCAGCCAAAATTGATTGTGGATATCATCTGGGATACTCAACCACTGCTAAGGCCTACAAAGTGTTTAACACAAGGACCAAAACAGTGGAAGAGACTTTGAATGTAAAGTTCAATGAACTTTCATCAATGAAAATCCTAGCAAATCCTGCAGATTTGTTTGATCTTGATAAATTCACTTTTGAAAATACTGCTATCAAGACTAACAGTGCAGGTTCATCAGAAGATTCATCACCAGACTATGGGTATGAAATCATCATTCCTCAGCAAAAGTTTGTCAATATGGGAAGAGCAGCAGATGTTCAAACCAGCTGTCAAAGCTCAAGCACTGCTACCTCAACAGTTGTTGACCAAAGTAGCCCCTTAACCCCTGCTTCCACATCATCAAACACTGTTGATAAAAGTCCTCAAACAGTGGATCAAAGTCAACATGTGTCCACTCCTTTACCACCTATTCCACCACCTTTTGAAGCCACTGCTGGATCATCAAAGTCACCAGCAGTGGTTAGCTCAGATGATTCACATCTGCAGCCCTCACCACTTAATGCCATTGTTCCATACCAAGGAGATCTTATCTTCTTGAAATCTCTTCCACCAGATCAAATCATTGGCAACATCAATGAAGGGGTGCTCATAAGAAGTCAATCCCAAAACATTTGTCTTTTTGCTGGTTTTCTATCTCTCCATCAGCCAGTCAAGTACCAAGAGGCACTAAAAGACAACTGCTGGGTAGAGGCCATGCAAGAGGAGTTCCAACAGTTCAAAAGACAACAAGTATAGGAGCTTGTTCCACTGCCAGAGGGTGTAAGTCCTATTGGCACAAAGTGGGTCTTCAAAAACAAAAATGATGAAAGGGGTATTGTTGTCAAGAATAAAGCTAGGCTTGTGGTTCAAGGTTTCAGACAAGAAGAGGGCATTGATTATGATGAAACATTTGCCCCTGTAGCAAGACTTGAAGCTATCAGATTATTTCTGGCCTTTGCTGTCAACCACAACTGTCACACCCCGACCACGTAAAACAACGAACAGTGGCAGAATCGTCGGGGAGTGTTGTAACAGAATTATTGTTTTAAACCATGGATACAACGAGTTTCGTTTTATTAAATATTAAACATTGTCTTAAAGTTAAACAAACAAGTCAAACAGAGTCTATCATTATTATTATGTCACTAAGGTCTCGTCCAGATCCTATGTGACTCATGCATCCTAGCAATCAGCATCAAGCAACATCACCTGAAACATATGTAAAAACAAAGTCAGCAAAGAAATGCTGGCGAGTACGTAGTTTTTGTGTGAGTATCAGATTCATGGCTCGTTGAAATATCTCGTACAACTTTGTTATTTGATATTTGAAACCTTGTTTTGTAAAATGTTTGCATTGTAAAATGAATAACCAAGTCAAAACAGATTGGTTATAATTTATAAACCTTGATGCCATGAATCTTAACCCAAAACATTTGTTTTCGTAAACCAAATCATAAATCGTCCTCGTAATAAAACTTGTATGGTTTATACCGTTTAGTAAACCTCGTTGTGTAACATCGTTTAACTCGTTCTTGTTATAGATCATCGTTCACTTGTTTAAATTGTTCAAAATCGTTCAAAATCATACAATCGTTAAATATTGTTTTCGTTCCAATCGTTCTTGTTTTAATTGTGAAAAACTACTTTTGGTCGTCTTGCTAATAACATTCAAACCTTTGTGACTCGTTCATCGTTCAACTAGTTCTTGCATTAACAAACCTCCAAAGGGTAAGTTAACAATCATCAGATTCAGTCGTTACCCACCTAACCCACACATAACAATGGCTCTGGTCTGATAACGGGATTTGTCGGATCCTATGGTACCATAACCTAATACTGGTCGGTTCGGCCAAAATTAATGAATGCTATTCGTTATGTAACTACAACCAACAAGCTTGTTCACATTATTGAAATCTTTATTTGTTTAATATAAACCATCTTAATCGTTTTGAAACCATCGTTGAAATATCGAAATCGTTTGATACATATGAATCACCCCAAAACAATCGAAAACAGTAAAAGAGGGGATCTATGTACTCACCTTTGGGTGCGTTTTTATACGTTAACACAATCCCTCAAATTGTTTATTCATCCTAAATTAAATAAGAATGATTTAATAATAAAAAACCCACAAAAATACCGAAGTTTCTCCGATAGTTAGAATTTTCACATAACTTTGAGTTTTCTCGAAAAGATATTATTTTTGATTATTTTGGTGTATTTGTATATATATACTCAAGCGTAAAACACATAATCTTGTCAACACTAACACATGATCATACACATATTGTAAAACACATAGCACATTGTAACACATAAAATGACCCATGAACAACCCATTCTAGTGTATGTCGAAAAACACTTATTTTAGCGATTCGGTGACATTTTTGGGCGTCGGAAGTCATGTATGACTAACCAAACACCAAGTAAACTTAATATAAGTTAAAATACTTGTTTTTATATAAAAAATATCAGTTTGGTTACTGATCTAAAACAATTTTATAAAAATCCTCCGAAAAGGCGATTTTTAACCGTTTTACCGCATAGTTTTGCATCAAACGTTACCCGAACCATCCCAAATCGAAACGACTTGAAATTTTAACATAACCCATGTTATTAACTGAAAAAAATAATGGTTATACTCATGATAGTTCAGGTCTTAAGTAAAGCACATAAATCATGCAAATTTCACATAATTTACCACTTTTTAAGCTATATGTACAACATGCAAAGCTATCAAACCTATGTCAAAGTTTTATGTCCTTATAATATACCAAATAATGTTATTTTTAGTGTTTGTAACCTGATCTAAAACAGTTTTGTCATACAACCCTTTTTTACCATTTCTTGAGCTTCACATCAACATGTATCTTCATGTACAAGTGCCTAAAGCATACTATCATAGCAACATCATTTTTTATGAGTTTAAAAGCATCAAATATGTGATATATTCAGATTTATTTGCTGATGTAATTTACATTTAACATATCATACATAAATCACCAAATACTTGCATTTTTACCACCATTCAAGAACATGTAACAACATAAACAAGTACTTAACAAGATATCAAACTTCAAAACTCATATACACACATACATATGTACGGTTATACATACATATATGTACATCACCATTTTTACTTGTATCAAGACCCATTTCATTTTAGATTTCAAGTTTTAGTGAAAATCCCAAGATTCAAGAGAAACTTCAAATCATCAAGAACAACCAAGAATCAAAGTATGATTTAAACATAAGTGTTATACCTTCAAGATTCAAGTGGGTTGTGGGATGAGATTTTGATGATAGGAAGCTTGAAATTACTTGAATGCACCTTGGAAACCTCTTTAGATCTTCACACCAACTTGAAGGTTGCTAGAAATGAGCTTGAATTCTCAAGAACAAGATTGCAAAAAGATGAAGATGGGAGGTGGTGGTGTGGACGGTTTAAGGGAGAGAGAGAGTGAAGGATTTGTGATGTTGAGTGCAAGTATGGTGCAAATATATTGTCACACCCCCAAAATCCACCTGCGGAGTACTACCGCTTGGAGGCGTGACTGACCAGGATCCAGCCACCAATCATATGGAACAAGCATGTAAGTGATTATAAAAATCCAACCAATGCAATTGGTGTCAAAACAAAACATAGTTTAAGTTGCAAAGCGGAAGCATAATGTTCAAATCCAAAACATAAGTTTAAACGTTTCAAAGTTTAACATGGCACACCGCTGTCCATGTCCCACAACGACTCTCTTCCATGCAAGCTCCAGCTAAGTACCTAGTGACCTGCAAAGCATGTAGTAATGAGTCAACAACAAGTTGAGTGAGTTCACGGTTGGGTGTTCATTTTTAAGTTGTTCCAAAAACAGTTTCCTTTAACTGGCATCCTGCCGTGGGGGTTACCCCATAGTTGAAAACGTGATTTGTTTACCCATTTACTCTGGCAATACAGCCGTGGGGGCTACCCCATGTTAGTTATCTGGCATTTCGGCCGTGGGGGCTACCCCATGTATACACTAGACTCGTTACCATATCGACTGCTGACTGTAGTCATGTTTATGTGCCCTGAACTGTCAATGTCTATCATCATTGACGTGCCCAGATCCATTAGTTCACGCCCGTCCTCTGCGGCACGGTGTGAGGCTTGTCAGACCTAAATAGCGCTATCTAACTAATGACCCGTTCGCCATTGGCCCGGCGATTAAGTCGATATAAAAAGGAGGGACTTCGTGATAGAGTTTCGGTCTAGTACGAGTTATCTGTCCATGAGGACGAGGAATTATATTCCTGAACCAATACTGTCCTACCCAAGAAAGGACGAGGAATCCATGTTCCTTAACCCCATTCCCAACCCTGGGAATCCCATGCTTTGAAGAAAGTGTGAACTCACATTGGTTTGCTCGGCAGTTACACAGAAAGTCGATCAAGTTATAAGTGGTCAACCACGTCCTAGCATAGATACCATTCCAGTCAGGTTCATATTCAAATAGTGCACGTATGTTCTACACGTATTGTACACAAGTAACGATCATGGCATACACGTCTAACATGGCAGTTCAACAACAGTGCTTAGTTCAACGGTAGGAATCATGTAGCAAACAAAGCCCAACAGTAGAGCCCAAACACCTAAGCCCGTAACAGTGTGCAAGTCCAAATCAGTGAGTATGTGTACGTGGTCTCGAGTCGAGACTAGAGATCTCAAGTCGAGACTGGGCGGTCTCGAGTTATAGCTACGAGTTCTCGAGTCGCAATTGTGGAGGTCTCGAGTCATGCATGTACTAGTCGAGACTAGACGGTCTCGAGTCGCAACCGGACCCGCAACCATGGTCTCGAGTTATGCTGCTTGTGTGAGGGAGCTGCGGTCTCGAGTTGTCATATGTATGGTCTCGAGTCGAGACCAAGGGTTTCGAGTCGTAACCGTGGATGCGTGCATAGGTGGAGGTCTTCTAGAACCTCAGTTGTACTATCCAATGGAATTGGAATTTCATGAAATTGTGTACTAACCAATGGGGTTCCATAAACATGTTTTGTTGTCTAATTTCCAAACAAATCAGATTAAACATGGCATCTTTTAAATGTTCATAAGATATTCAAATATTCATACTCACATTCAAACTTTGATCATCATCTTAAGGTTTTCATCATAACAAACATGTTCATTAAACCGATTCATACTAGCATTTTACACCTAGTTTAATGAATTATCAATCATCACAGTATTCATACACTCTAAGTCAATACACAATTTAGACATCATCCTTGGCTCTATGTTTAGCATGCAATCATCTTGTTCATTCATCTAAACATAACCACACTTTATAAACTCATTAAGCTACTCACATTATTTTAATAAAGAGCAACTTCTCAATCAAATAGTCATCTTGTTTTATTCATCTATACATAACCAAAAATCCTAATAAACAACCAAAACACTAACCGGCTAGATGTCCAAATGGTGAAGATGTGGAGAGTATGAAGGATCGATGAATGAGCTTCCAAATGAGGTTACAAGCAATCCGAGAACTCTCTTGTGGTTGACCGGTTTGATCCGAGAGAGGGAGAGAAGGTTTGTGCTTCTAGGGTTTTAGTGAGAGAGAATATAGGAGTGTGTGTGTAGGAGAGTGTGTGTAGGTTGCCCCAAAAATGGCAAGGTTGGCTATCCACCAAGGTTATATACTCGCTCCAAGTTAGTGCACCCTGATGGGCTTTCGGGTGGCTAAAGGGGGGTGCATGGCCCAACCGGCCCACTGTTTACTGTTCACTCGAGACCAAGCGGTCTCGAGTCGGGTCCTTGTGTTTTGGTTCCGGTTCACTACATACATACTTGTATAAAACTATACTTTATACGTACACATTAATAGCACATAGCACATCAAGATAATCACGAACTTTCATTTACTAGTATATATAAACACATAACGTTCAAGCATGTTACACCAATATACGAATGAAGGGTTCTAAATATCGAGTTGTCACATATATAGGCCATAATCTATATCAAATCTTCCATGATCACAAAAATCTCTAAGTGTATCCAAGAAGATCATGAAAATATATTGCAAGATTTAGGAATTATTTGGTGGGCCACACATATATATGTGACCGTAAATTGAAGGGGGAGGGGGGTTAAGTGTAAGTTTGTTGGTAAAAGTAGATAAAAATGGGTGTTTAACTGGATACCGGGTATTTTATCTAGCGTTTAAATCCCGGTTTATTGCGTTCTAAATTATTTTTATTATTCTATAAAAATAAACTCGCCAAAATATTACTGAAATAAATTTCAGTTGCCAAGACTGGCTGCGTTGTCTGCGTTTTGCAGTATAAGCACTGCGTTACGCAGTAACACGAGGTACGCGCTTAAACTTGAAAAATGACGTTTTTAAGCGTTTTAATTTATTTTTCAACACGGACCTGATTAAAATAAAATTTTAATCATAACAGAATATTTTTGGGATTTAAAAATTATCCGGGCGGTCACCAACGTTCGTTTCGCAGTTTTGTCGTAAATAGTTCTTTAGTTCAAATAAACAAGTTTTCGCCATACCGAATCCTTCGGAACTTATTTCTAAGTTATCTAAAGGATATTTAGGGTATGTTTGGCTTACATCACAGTTCGTGAGTGTACGTCGCGTTAAACTGATTGCGTTTATGCACCGGTTTGCGTATAACCTTCCAGAAAGTGACTTAAAGCTTGAAATCGGAATTCGAATCAAATTGTAAATTCATTAAACACAATAACACATATAATAACACCAAAGCACATTGTTTTATTGATAACCAACATTTTTTTACATTATACGATGATTACAGAACATGGTTGTCACAGTCTCCCCTACTTTAGGAAATTTCGTCCCGAAATTTTATTTGGAGGAAACTTGTGAAAACAAATGCGGATATTTTGTCTTCATCTGGTCCTCACGTTCCCAAGTAAACTCGGGGCCACGTTTGGATTCCCAACAAACTTTGACCAATCGAATCCGTTTGTTCTTCAACTGTTTGAATGTACGGTCCACTATCTTCACAGGTTTCTCGACAAAGTGCATCATTTCATCAATTTGAATCTCATCGAGAGGAATGTGAAGATTAGCATCAGCTAAACACTTTCACAAATTGGACACGTGAAAAGTCGGATGAATATTTCCAAGCTCTGGAGGTAGCTCTAGTCGATAGGCAACCTTTCCAATTCTTTCAACAATCTTAAATGGTCCAACATATCGTGGTGCAAGTTTTCCTTTCTTTCCAAATCTCACCACTCCTTTCCAAGGTGACACCTTTAGTAGGACACGGTCTCCGACTTGAAATTCTAAGGGCTTGCGTCGCAAATCCGCATAACTCTTTTGACGGCTTCTAGCTGTCACAAGATTATCGCGAATTTTCTTGATTTTGTCTGTTGTTTCCAGAATGAGCTCAGGTCCAGTAAGCTGAGCTTCACCGATCTCATTCCAACATACAGGTGAATGACATTTTCGACCGTAGAGAGCTTCGAATGGTGCTATATTAATACTAGCATGATAACTGTTGTTGTAAGAGAACTCGATCAGTGGAAGATGAGAATCCCAATTACCACCAAAGTCTATCACGCATGCTCTAAGCATATCCTCCAAAGTTTGAATCATTCTCTCAGATTGTCCATCTGTTTGGGGATGATAAGCAGTGCTTAGATTCAGTTGGGTTCCCAACGCAGATTGCATGGTCTTCCAAAAATGAGATGAAAACCGAGCATCACGATTGGAAATGATATCCAAAGGAACACCATGTCATGATACAATCTCATCAACATAAATCTTTGCAAGTTTATCAGCAGATTGATCCTCGCGAATTGGTAGAAAATGAGCTGATTTCGTCAATCGGTCGATAACAACCCAAATAGCATCGTGACCTTTAGATGTACGCGGTAACTTAGTGATGAGATCCATTGCAATGTTCTCCCACTTCTAAACCGGTATCTCTTGTTGTACAAGCAACCCAGAAGGTCGTTGATGTTCAGCCTTGACTTTGAGATAAGTTAGGCATTTCTATACATACAAGGCAACATCCTTCTTCATACCAGGCCACCAGAACTGAGTATGAAGATCCTTGTACATTTTATCAGCACCAGGATGGATAGAATATCGAGACTTGTGAGATTCGTCCATTACCAAGGTGCGAAGATTTTCTTGTTTCGGAATCCACAAACGATCCATGAAATAGAGTAAACCATCGTCTTTCCTTACGAGTTTAAGCTCAAGTTGATGCGGTAGCTCATTTTTCAATTAGTCCCTGATCACACAAGATCTTTGAGCTTGAAGGACGCGAGATTGAATATCAGATAAAGTTTGAACATAATGAAGCTTGACTCGTTCCTTTCGACTAAGCGCATCGGCTACGACATTCGCCTTACCAGGATGGTAGCGGATCTCGCAATCATATTCGTTTAAGAGTTCAACCCAACGTCGTTGCCTCATGTTCAGTTCCTTCTGATTGAGAATATGCTAGAGACTTTTGTGGTCTGTGAAAACCACACATTTCGTTCCATAGAGGTAGTGTCTCCAGATTTTAAGTGCAAAAACCACAGCTCCTAACTCAAGATCATGAGTCGTATATTTCTTCTCGTGAATTTTCAGCTGTCTAGACGCATAAGCTATGACCTTACCTCGTTGCATAAGAACGCAACCAAGTCCTAGATTCGATGCATCACAATAGACAACAAAGTCATCATTTCCCTAAGGTAGAGATAAAACAGGAGCGTCACAGAGCTTTTGTTTCAGCGTTTGGAATGCTTCTTCTTGTTTGGGTTCCCACTCAAAAGGCTTATTCTTCTGAGTCAAAGCAGTGAGTGGAACCGCGATCTTTGAGAAATTAGAAATGAATCGACGATAATAACTAGCAAGACCAAGAAATGATCGAATCTCTGTAGGTGTTGTCGGTGTATTCCAATCCTTAATAGCAACAATCTTGGATGGATCTACATGAATACCCTGCTTGTTGACAATATGACCCAAAAACTGAACTTCCTTAAGCCAGAATTCACACTTGGAGAATTTAGCAAAAAGTTGTTCCTTCTTTAGGAGTTCTAATGTCAAACGAAGGTGTTGCTCGTGATCGGCTCGAGACTTTGAATAAATGAGAATATCTTCGATGAACACAATGATGAACTTATCTAAATAAGGTTTACAAACCCTGTTCATTAAGTCCATGAAGATAGCTGGGGCATTTGTCAAACCAAAAGGCATGACAGTGAACTCGTAGTGCCCATATCTCGTACGGAAAGCAGTTTTGGGAATATCTTCTTCGAGAACACGAAGTTGATGATACCCAGATCGCAGATCGATCTTGGAAAAGCATGAAGCACCTTGCAGCTGGTCAAAGAGATCATCAATTCTAGGTAGGGGATATCGATTCTTGATGGTAAGCTTATTAAGCTCACGATAATCGATACACATTCGAAAAGATCCATCTTTCTTCTTTACAAAGAGGACAGGAGCTCCCCAAGGCGAAAAGCTCGGACGGATGAATCCTTTATCAGACTATTCTTGAAGCTGGTTCGATAACTCTTGCATCTCCGACGGTGCAAGATGATAAGGTGCTTTCGCAATCGGGTTGGCATTGGGTACAAGGTCAATATGAAACTCGACTTGACGAACTGGAGGCAAACCTGGCAGTTCATCGGGAAACACCTCTGGATAATCCCGAACAATCGGAATATCCTGAATACTCTTGCTCTTTCCTTTCTCCTTGGTGACATGTGCCAGGAAAGCAACATATCCTTTTCGCAAATAACTTTGGGCCTTCGTACACGACATAAGCTTCAATCCACCAGATGGTTTCTCGCCACGAACTTCCAGAACATCGCCAGACGGAAGAGGAATACGAACAATCTTATCGAAACAAACCACCTCTGCATGATGTTTGGTTAACCAATCCATCCCCATGATAATATCGAAACTCCCAAGTTGCATCGGTGTGAGGTCGATGGGAAAAAGATGGTTATCAAGGTTTAACTGACAATCACGAATGACAGAATCGAGAACAAGAGGTTCACCAGTAGCAACTTCGACAGATAAGGGTTTCCTCAGTTTAGTTCTAGGTATCGCAAGCAAAGGTTCAAAAGATAACGAAACAAAACTTCTATCGGCACCAGAATAAAAAAGAATAGATGTAGGTCGATTGTTAACAGGAAACGTACCGTTAACCACTTCGTTGTCAGCCCTTGCTTCGTTAGCATTCAGATTGTACGCTCGTCCACGAGCGGGATTCACATTTGCGTTGACATTCACGTTCGGATTTGCATTAGTATTCGCGTTTGCATTCACTAGCCTTGGACAGTTGTTGCGGAAGTGACCAAACTCTCCACAATTGAAACATGAACCCGGTGGGAATCTAGCAGCATTCCCCTGAACTGGAGCTTGATTCTGAACAATCTGATTCTGGCCCAAACGACATACGTTGGCCAGATGCCCAAGCTTACCACACGTTGTGCATTGCCTACAAGCTTGTTGTGTAACATGATGACCGTTGCAGCAAGCACAATGAGGTGCGGTACCAGCATATGCTTTCTTCACAGGAGGTTGAGCTGGTGGGTTCTGAGGGTTCTGAGCAGTTTGTGCAGTTACTGCAAAGTTCTGAGCACCCTTTCGCTTTCTAGACTTCTTCGACGACTCACCTTTCTTACCCTTACCCTTTTCCTTGACAGATTCAGACGACTTCTTCTTATCACCCTTACATGTAAGTTTACCCTTCCTGACTTGCGACTCAGTCAGGGTAGCAGATAACTCGATCGCTTGACGAACAGTAGTAGGGTTAACGCCAGTCACAATATCCTGTATGGAATCGGGTAAACCATCGATATACCTCTCTATCGCTTTCTCCAACGGGGTAACCATAGTAGGACACAAAAGACTGAGCTCCTCAAATCGATCCGTATACGCACGATGTTCTCCCCCATCTTGTTTCAGATCGTCAAACTCTCATTCCAAAGCTCGAATTTCGTGACGGGGACATAACTCTCTCATCATGAGAGCTCGAAGCTCTTCCCATGTTTGTGCCAATGCCACTTCGGTACCCCTGTCGCGCATCACTCCGTTCCACCACGTAAGAGCACGCTTCTCAAACACACTTGATGCAAATTCAACCTTACGCCCATTCGAACATTGCACATGTCTGAATGTGTTCTCGATACTCTCGAACCATTGAAGGAGCGCAGTTGCTCCTTGCGACCCAGAAAACTTTAGCGGCTTTGCAGAATTGAAACTCTTGAAATTACATTGTGCATTGTTATTGTTATTGTTGTTGTACAGCTCGTGGATTTGGGTCACAACGTCTGGAAGCACAACAGCCATTTGTTGAGAGACAAGGGCTGCGACTTCTTCAGCAGTGAAAGTTTGTGCATCACGTCGAGGAGGCATTGTCTAACAAGGAAATATGAGAAACGAGTGAGGTCGACAATTAGGAAAAACAAAAGAGGTATTGAAAATATCAACGAAACATAAGGAAGGCAATCATTTGTTTGTTACCTCGAACAAACAAACGGCACACAGTGACTAATCAAAGTAATGAATCAAAATAATGTATCGCGAAGACATGCTCGCCTATAAGTGAACACTCACCCCAAGAGTTCCCAGGTAAGAGTGACTGGTCCGATTATGTGGATTTGTACGAACACTCTAGCCTTAGACAGAAAACTCAGGGTACAGGCATTCACTCTTCCAGTTTGCATGTGTTCACATTATTTAGACCCAAACTTTGACGAGATTTTGAAAACTCAGAAGGAACTAAGCCAAAAATGAGTCAAACTGGAAGGGTTTAAAACCTTACAACAGAGGGTTTAAAACCTAGTAATCAATCATCCTAGAACGGATGATTAATTTTTGAAGCAGATTCGGATTTTGTTTTTAAAAATCTAAACGCAATCAACTTGCGTTGGGGTCCTAGAAAGTTATAGTCTAGGTCAAAATTTTACTAATAACCTAATTCTCTATAACCATTGGCTCTGATACCAACTTCTTCTGTCACACCCCGACCACGTAAAACAACGAACCGAGGCGGAATCGTCGGGGAGTGTTGTAACAGAATTATTGTTTCAAACCATGGATACAAAGAGTTTCGTTTTATTAAATATTAAACATTGTCTTAAAGTTAAACAAACAAGTCAAACAGAGTCTATCATTATTATTATGTCACTAAGGTCTCGTCCAGATCCTATGTGACTCATGCATCCTAGCAATTAACATCAAGCAACATCACATGAAACATATGTAAAAACAAAGTCAGCAAAAAAATGCTGGCGAGTACATAGTTTTTGTGTGAGTATCAGATTCATGGCTCGTTGAAATATCTCGTACAACTTTGTTATTTGATATTTGAAACCTTGTTTTGTAAAATGTTTGCATTGTAAAATGAATAACCAAGTCAAAATAGATTGGTTATAATTTATAAACCTTGATGCCATGAATCTTAACCCAAAACATTTGTTTTCGTAAACCAAATCGTAAATCGTCCTCGTAATAAAACTTGTATGGTTTATATCGTTTAGTAAACCTCGTTGTGTAACATCGTTTAACTCGTTCTCGTTATAGATCATCGTTCACTTGTTTAAATCGTTCAAAATCGTTCAATCGTTCAAAATCGTACAATCGTTAAATATTGTTCTCGTTCCAATCGTTCCTGTTTTAATTGTGAAAAACTACTTTTGGTCGTCTTGCTAATAACATTCAAACCTTTGTGACTCGTTCATCATTCAACTCGTTCTTGCATTAACAAACCTCCAAAGGGTAAGTTAACAATCATCAGATTCAGTCGTTACCCACCTAACCCACACATAACAATGGGTCCGGTCTGATAACGGGATTTGTCGGATCCTATGGTACCATAACCTAATACTGGTCGGTTCGGCCAAAATTAATGAATGCCATTCGTTATGTAACTACAACCAACAAGCTCGTTCACATTATTGAAATCGTTATTTGTTTAATATAAACCATCTTAATCGTTTTGAAACCATCGTTGAAATATCGAAATCGTTTGATACATATGAATCACCCCAAAACAATCGAAAACAGTAAAAGAGGGGATCTATGTACTCACCTTTGGGTGCGTTTTTATACGTTAACACAATCCCTCAAATTGTTTATTCATCCTAAATTAAATAAGAATGATTTAATAATCAAAAACCCACAAAAATACCGAAGTTTCTCCGATACTTAGAATTTTCACATAACTTTGAGTTTTCTCGAAAAGTTATTATTTTTGATTATTTTGGTGTATTTGTGTATATATACTCAAGCGTAAAAGACATAATCTTGTCAAAATTTAACACATGATCATACACATATTGTAAAACACATAGCACATTGTAACACATAAAATGACCCATGAACAACCCATTCTAGTGTATGTCGAAAAACATTTATTTTAGCGATTCAGTGACATTTTGGGCGTCGGAAGTCACGTATGACTAACCAAACACCAAGTAAACTCAATATAAGTTAAAATACTTGTTTTTATATCAAAAATATCAGTTTGGTTACTGATCTAAAACAGTTTTATAAAAATCCTCCGAAAAGGCAATTTTTAACCGTTTTACCGCATAGTTTTGCATCAAACGTTACCCGAACCATCCCAAATAGAAACGACTTGAAATTTTAACATAACACATGTTATTTACTGAACAAAATAATGGTTATACTCATGATAGTGCAGGTCTTAAGTAAAGCACATAAATCATGCAAATTTCACACAATTTACCACTTTTTAAGCTATATGTACAACATGCAAAGCTATCAAACCTATGTCAAAGTTTTATGTCCTTATAATATACCAAATAATGTTATTTTTAGTGTTTGTAACCTGATCTAAAACATTTTTGTCATACAACCCTTTTTTACCATTTCTTGAGCTTCACATCAACATGTATCTTCATGTACAAGTGCCTAAAGCATACTATCATAGCAACATCATTTTTTTATGAGTTTAAAAGCATCAAATATGTGATATATTCAGATTTATTTGCTGATGTAATTTACATTTAACATATCATACATAAATCACCAAATACTTGCATTTTTACCACCATTCAAGAACATGTAACAACATAAACAAGTACTAACAAGATATCAAACTTCAAAACTCATATACACACATACATATGTACGGTTATACATACATATATGCACATCACCATTTTTACTTGTATCAAGACCCATTTCATTTTAGATTTCAAGTTTTAGTGAAAATCCCAAGATTCAAGAGAAACTTCAAATCATCAAGAACAACCAAGAATCAAAGTATGATTTAAACATAAGTGTTATACCTTCAAGATTCAAGTGGGTTGTGGGATGAGATTTTGATGATAGGAAGCTTGAAATTACTTGAATGCACCTTGGAAACCTCTTTAGATCTTCACACCAACTTGAAGGTTGCTAGAAATGAGCTTGAATTCTCAAGAACAAGATTGCAAAAAGATGAAGATGGGAGGTGGTGGTGTGGACGGTTCAAGGGAGAGAGAGAGTGAAGGATTTGTGATGTTGAGTGCAAGTATGGTGCAAATATATAGGCCATAATCTATATCAAATCTTCCATGATCACAAAAATCTCCAAGTGTATCCAAGAAGATCATGAAAATATATTGAAAGATTTAGGAATTATTTGGTGGGACACACATATATATGTGACCGTAAATTGAAGGGGGAGGGGGGTTAAGTGTAAGTTTGTTGGTAAAAGTAGATAAAAATGGGTGTTTAACTGGATACTGGGTATTTTATCTAGCGTTTAAATCTCGGTTTTTGGCGTTCTAAATTATTTTTATTTCTATAAAAAAAAACTCGCCAAAATATTACTGTAATAAATTTCAGTTGCCAAGACTGGCTGCGTTGTCTGCGTTTTGCAGTATAAGCACTGTGTTACGCAGTAACACGCGGTACGCGCTTAAACTTGAAAAATGACGTTTTTAAGCGTTTTAATTTATTTTTCAACACGGACATAACATAATATTTTTGGGATTTAAAAATTATCCGGACGGTCACCAACGTTCGTTTCGCAGTTTTGTCGTAAATAGTTCTTTAGTTCAAATAAACAAGTTTTCGCTATACCGAATCCTTCAGAACTTATTTCTAAGTTATGTAAAGGATATTTAGGGTATGTTTGGCTTACATCACAGTTCCGGAGTGTACGTCGCGTTAAACTGATTGCATTTATGCACCGGTTTGCGTATAACCTTCCAGAAAGTGACTTAAAGCTTGAAATCGGAATCGAATCAAATTTTAAATTCATTAAACACAATAACACATATAATAACACCAAAGCACATTGTTTTATTGATAACCAACATTGTTTTACATTATACGATGATTACAGAACATGGTTGTCATAGTCTCCCCTACTTTAGGAAATTTCGTCCCGAAATTTTATTTGGAGGAAACTTGTGAAAACAAATGCGGATATTTCGTCTTTATCTGCTCCTCACCTTCCCAAGTAAACTCGGGGCCACGTTTGAATTCCCAGCGAACTTTGACCAATCGAATCCGTTTGTTCTTCAACTGTTTGAATGTACGGTCCACTATCTCCACAGGTTTCTCGACAAAGTGCATCGTTTCATTAATTTGAATCTCATCGAGAGGAATGTGAAGATCAGCATCAGCTAAACACTTTTACAAATTGGACACGTGAAAAGTCGGATGAATATTTCCAAGATCTGGAGGTAGCTCTAGTCGATAGGCAACCTTTCCAATTCTTTCAACAATCTTAAATGGTCCAACATATCGTGGTGCAAGTTTTCCTTTCTTTCCAAATCTCACCACTCCTTTCCAAGCTGACACCTTTAGTAGGACACGGTCTCCAACTTGAAATTCTAAGGGCTTGCGTCGCAAATCCGCATAACTCTTTTGACGGCTTCTAGCTGTCACAAGATTATCGCGAATTTTCTTGATTTTGTCTGTTGTTTCCAGAATGAGCTCAGGTCCAGTAAGCTGAGCTTCACCGATCTCATTCCAACATACAGGTGAACGACATTTTTGACCGTAGAGAGCTTCGAATGGTGCTATATTAATACTAGCATGATAACTGTTGTTGTAAGAGAACTCGATCAGTGGAAGATGAGAATCCCAATTACCACCAAAGTCTATCACGCATGCTCTAATCATATCCTCCAAAGTTTGAATCGTTCTCTCAGATTTTCCATCTGTTTGGGGATGATAAGCAGTGCTTAGATTCAGTTGGGTTCCCAACGCAGATTGCATGGTCTTCCAAAAATGAGATGAAAACCGAGCATCACGATCGGAAATGATATCCAAAGGAACACCATGTCTTAATACAATCTTATCAACATAAATCTTTGCAAGTTTATCAGCAGATAGATCCTCGCGAATTGGTAGAAAATGAGCTGATTTCGTCAATCGGTTGATAACAACCCAAATAGCATCGTGACCTTTAGATGTACACGGTAACTTAGTGATGAGATCCATTGCAATGTTCTCCCACTTCTAAACCAGTATATCTGGTTGTACAAGCAACCCAGAAGGTCGTTGATGTTCAGCCTTGACTTTGAGACAAGTTAGGCATTTCGATACATACAAGGCAACATCCTTCTTCATATCAGGCCACCAGAATTGAGTACGAAGATCCTTGTACATTTTATCAGCACCAGGATGGATAGAATATCGAGACTTGTGAGATTCGTCCATTACCAAGGTGCGAAGATTGTCTTGTTTCAGAATCCACAAACGATCCATGAAATAGAGTAAACCATCGTCTTTCCTTTCGAGTTTAAGCTCAAGTTGATGCGATAGCTCATTTTTCAATAAGTCCCTGATCACACAAGATCGTTGAGCTTGAAGGACGCGAGATTGAATATCAGATAAAGTTTGAACATAATGAAGCTTTGTATGGCTTGAAACAAGCACCAAGGGCCTGGTATGAAACTCTTTCCACCTTCCTACTATCCATTGGGTTCACAAGAGGTAGAATAGATAAAACACTATTTTTAAAATGGAAAGGAAAGGATTTGATGATTGTCCAAATTAATGTGGATGACATCATTTTTGGAAGCACATGTAATAAAATGTGTGAAGTGTTTAGGCAACTCATGACAGCTGAGTTTGAAATGAGTGCAATGGGTGAACTCCAGTGCTTTCTTGGTCTCCAAGTAAGGCAACTGCAAAATGGCACTTTCATCCATCAAGGCAAATATGCCAAAGAACTTTTAAAGAAATTTGATATGGATGATTGTAAGCCATGCAGTACACCCATTGCAACTAATAAAATAGTCATATCTGATGAGAAGGATGAATTGGTTGATCAAACTTTGTATAGAAGCATGATTGGGTCTTTATTGTACCTAACTGCATCCAGGCCAGATATCATGTTTGCATCATGTGTTTGTGCCAGATCCCAATCAGCCCCTAGAAACTCAAACCTTATTGCTGTAAAAAGGATATTCAAATACCTAAAAGGTGCTCCCACACTTGGTATCTGGTATCCAGCTGATGGTAAAATTGAGCTTTCAGGTTTCTCAGATAGTGATTTTGCTGGATGTGACAAGACAAGGAAATCCACTTCAGGAGGGTGCCAATTCCTAGGCAATTGCCTAGTGTCTTGGCAAAGCAAAAAGCAAGCAGCTGTTTCCACATCCACTGCTGAGGCAGAATACATAGTTGCTGCAACCTGTACAGCCCAACTGCTCTGGCTTCAAAATCGCTTACTGGATTTTGGTATCACTGCCTTAAAGACACCACTCATGTTGGATAGCCAGGCAGCATAAAATATCATCAAAAATCCAGTTTCCCACTCAACCACCAAACACATTGACATCAGACATCACTTTGTGAGGGATTGCTATGAAAAAGGTTTGATTTCTCTGCATCATGTTCCAACTAAGGATCAGCTGGCAGATGTGCTAACCAAAGCATTAGACACATCCACCTTTGAAAGCTTGATCTCTAGGATTGGAATGTTGAACATGGAATAACAGGCAAAATCCTGTTATTCTATGAATAAAAGCATTAAAATGTTTTCAGAAAATAAAAAATCCATCCTTAAAAATAGTTAAAAATGAAGTTTTCATTAAAATCCTTAAAAGTCTGCCATAACCACTGCTTGTTCAAAAGTCTGCTCTACTTCAAAGTTTGTCCACTGCTGAAAGTCAACCCCTGTGCTCTCATTTTCCTGATAAGCACTGATGCTCAAAATCAGTGTTTTATCCACTGATGTGCTATCTGCTGATAATAAAAATCATCCACTGCTTCCATTTGTTACCGTTGTAACCACTGCCTTTCATCAGTAGTTTTCATAAAAGTACTGTCCTTCAGTTCATCAGGGGTTGGCACGTGGACAGTACATAATGGTCAGACCTTTTGTAACCGCTGCCACGTCAGCATTCACTTTTTCTCCATAAAACCCCTTTCAAAACCCCAAACAGGGTTTTACTGTCGAATTGAATTCATAAAAATTCCTTTCTCAAAGCAGTTTTTCATCTCATTTCCACAAATTCCTTCACAACTTTCTTCGATCGTCTTCTCCAAAATGACTAAATCGAAGTCCTCCGCAAAATCCACTTCAAAATCATCTTCCAAAGAGGCCTCTCAAAAGGCTAAACCCACTGAAATTCACACAAACCTTCTCACAACATTTTGGGTCTTCTTACAAAACCCGGCACCACCGATGCCTTCGATTCCATCATTGATCTCATGTCTGCATCAAAGTATAAAAATTTGCTTACAGCAGATGCTCCAATTTATCTGCAAACCCAAAGAGAGTTTTGGAAAAATTGTACCCTTGACAAACAAGGCGAAGATGTCATAGCCATTAACTCTACTTTACAGGGTAAAGCAGTCAAAATCACACCACAATCTATCTCGGAAGTCTTTCAGCTCGATGATCAACAAGGTAAAACTTTCTTTCCTAAAAATGAGTTAAAAATTGACTTTCTTGAAAGAGGGTATGCAGATACAATGATGAAGAGGGATACCTTACAAAAAGGTTACTTCCCTCATGCAACAAGATTTTTATTTCATACCCTCCTAATGTGTGTGTCAAACAAAACCACTGCTTTCAATGAGATACCATTAAAGATTCAAAACCTGGGATATGCTATTCTTCAAGATGAAAATTTCAATTATTCCCAGGAAATCTTTAATGATTTGGTTAAAAATGTTGAGAAAAAGCCATTCTTACTCTTTCCAAGATTTCTAAGTTATTATTTTGAAAAGAAATTTGGTAAGAATGATGCTCATGTAATAAAACAAGGTGACTCTTTTCAAATAACCAGCTTAACTGCTGAAACCTTTACAAGAATGTCAAAACCTTGCAAAAGACAAGCAGAGGTGCCTGAGCAGAATTTAGCAGCTACCACTGCTCCTCAGGTATCTGCTGCTGAGCCCACTGCTCAAGGTGATCAAAGCAGCAAAACAACTGTTTTGAAACCCACACCTAAAATCCACAAAAAGTCAAAACAAAAGAAAACTCATAAACCCCCCAAACCTATCAAAAAGGAAACTCTGGAGGATGAGATACCAGAGCAACTGCCAGTGACAGCACAAAAGTCACAAGAAACCACTGCTGCTACTTCCTCACAGCAGTTGGTACAAATATCTCAACCCATGGCTGAAACTCCTCCTGTTTCTTCTCAAAAAGAACAGGTTGTACAAATAGGGACACCACAATATGATGCTCTAGAATCACTTGCTTCCATCATCCACAGCCCAATGCCCGAGGCCAATTCTCTTTCCACACCCAACCTCACATCCACAATTCCCCCACCAACTAAATTATTGTTGGATGCTATTGATCTGAACCAGGCACAAACCAGTCCTTCTCAATCACTTATCAATGAGAATATACTTCAACAAATGATTGGGTCTGATGTATCAATCATAGCTAACCTACCAACAAGACCTGAGGAGGTTACACCCCTTGAGTTACAAGTAACTCTTGGTGGTAGTCCAAGTGAAGCAGCCACTACAAGTGTTGAACCCACTGGTTTACATTTGGACAGTGGTTACATCAATTAGACTTCCTTGGAGGCAATTCCTTCCATAGCACCTCTGATATCCACCAGTGAGTTTGTTTTACCCTCTGGTACAATCAAAAGGCTATCAAGTGTTGAAGGAAGAAGACCCTAGTACCAAGAAAAAGGGGCATCAGTGGTTAATGTCTAGAGTACACTCCCTGCATCAACCACTGTTACAACCACTGTTAGTGGGAAATTAGATGATCCCATTAAATTGGGTGATGGTTTAAAGTACCTGGAATTGACGGAACGAGTTGAAAAACTGGATACCTCTGTTGCAGAAATCAAAAACATGCTACAACAGTTGTTGACAGTACAAAAGGTGCAATCCACTGTTGTTCCACCTCAAGCACCTGCTCCACCATAAGCACCTGCTGCAGATGAGATATGCAACCTATTTCAACCTTTTCTCCAACAACAAAAACAAATGGCTGATCAGCAACATGCAATACATGTACAAGAGCTGAGAAACACAATGGAGTCTAGGTTCAAGAACACACAAGCTGACATTAAGGCTATCAAGGCCCACATATTGAACACCACTGGCACTGCCCCTCCAACTGTTCTTTTCATTGATCAATTACCCCCAGATAATGCCAAAAAGGGGGAGAAAATTAAGGAATGGAAGAAGAAGGGAATAGATGATTGTCTTTACATTGAACCAGAAAAGGATGCCATGACTAGAAAGATTCCCTTGCCAGATGGCAGCAAAAAGGTTGATGTTACCCAAAATGCACTTGATGAAGCTGTAGCAAGTGTAAAAAGGGACAGAGAGGCAAAGGATATGTCAAGATGGAATGAGGAGAAAAGAGCTTACATGGAGCTGAATGCGCAGGGTTGTTATGAGCCAGAGGATGTTAAAAATCTTGTGCCAAAAAGAAATCCCACTAGAAAAGTGAGGGAACCCAAATCCATACCATCCAGACTCACAAAGCATACTCTAAAACCATCGTCCAAAAGCCCCCAACATCAAACTTCCACCCAAACAGTTGTTGTAACACCTGTTGTGTCAACTACTTTTGATACTTCAGTGGTTTCAACTACTGTCAGCCAAACACCTGCCACCACTTCAACACACACCACTACCACTGCCTTACCACCATCACCACCAAAAACAACCTCACCACCATCACCTCCTGCCAAAAAGCAGAAGACATCAGATGTTACAACATCTGTTGTAATGACAACAGTGGTTGAAACACCAGTTGTTTCAACAGCTGTTAGTCAGCCACCTTCTACCACTCAAATCACCACCACTGATCCACCCAAGACATCATCAGCCTCTCCTACAATAAAAAGGAGAAGGATTTTCATACCTGATGATGATTCTCCACCACCACCACCAACATCCTCACAATCTCTTTCACTTGTTACCATACCAAACCCTGTTCCTCTCTCATCAGCTCAAATTAAAAAACCATTAGCTCCTGCAGGTGTTCAATTCCCTCTTGAACTTATAGCAGTCAGAGAAGAAATCAAGTCTTTTTATTATGAGGATAACCATGTTAAAAGGAGTTTTCCATCAGTTGAAGGATATCCCAGGCCTAACAATATTGAAGAATATTTGAAAATCAAGGCTCATCAAGCAGAGGATATATCAAAAAGAAATACACAAGGGAAATCTGATAGAGAAATTCAGCAGAACTATCAATACTTGCTCACACAAGTCAGATCTTTAGAGCAGTTTGCAAAAAATGTTTGTCAGCAAATCTCAGAGAGAGCAGATGAAACTCTGAGAAAAGACTACATTGAAAGCATCATGGCAACCAAGAAGTACAATGGAGAAAAGCATATGTACAAGGAGTGGACCATTCCTGAGCTTGAAAAAGAAGCAGCTAGGATTCAAGAAATGATAAATAAGAAGGTCAAACACACTCCTCCAGATTGGGAAAAATACAAAAAGAATGTACCTGATAAAAAGGTAGAGCTGAGGGGAATGAAAGAGGAATTAGCTGCTGCTGATTATGGGTCCTTGAATCAAGTGTTGAGATGGAAAGAAGAGAAAGTCAGGGCTACCTACAAAAGTTTGGAGAAATTAAGAAAGACAGATCCTAATGCTCCACAAAAGCCTAACTATCCTAAAGCAGAGGTTTCAAAAAGACCCCCAAAGCTGCAAATCAGGAGATCCACTGCTCCAGCTGGTGCAGCCATCTTTAAAAGAAGGCAACAAAAATAGTTGGGTGCTGAAATTATCCAAGAGCTAATGGAAGGTGATGACCTTGTAAAAGAAGGCATAAAGAAAATGATTGTAGAAACTCTTGGATTGGATCAAACTGCAAGTACTGCTCAGTCAGTCATCAATAGGCCAGCTTCACCAAACACCTCATCTAATAAAAATCTCCCAAGAAACCCACCAAACTCAAAAGTATTAAAATGGAAAACTGACAAACAGACCCATGTACTGACAGTGTTCAAGTCTAGTGGGGAAGTGAAGAAAATAACAAGGGAACAAGCACTTGGCCTAAGTCTTGAAGATTTGCAGGATCTCCTTGATCTTCCACTGTGCAGGGATGATGATGACACAGATGCCTTAGCCTTTGAGTTACAACTCAAAGGACAAATAAGGGAACTGCTGATGAGGCAATAAAGATCTACCAATAATGAAGAGTTTTGGCATTAACTGTTCCAGGGGGAGATTGTTGGGATTGAACCCTATCAGAGGAACAGATAATCAAATCCAAAACTGGATCAGAGTAGTGGATCCAGAATAAGCAGATGTTATGTATACAAGTCTCTCCCCTTGAAGTTTCAACATCTGCTGACCTCCAAACTACTGATCTTTACTAACTGCTGGCTTACAACTGCTGTCCAAGTCAAAGACTGATGGAAGACTAAAGCTCTGCTGATTCAATATACTGCTATGGGTCAAGCTCTGCTGATCATGACAAGTACTGCTGGGTTCACATCAGTGGAAGGATGCAGCAGTAGTTTAGTTTATATTATGAAATGTAATGTACAACAGTAGTTAGTATAGCAGAGGTTGTATAGATCAGATGTTTGAGTTTGTTAGGAGGTTAGATGTCACTTTCATGGTGACGTCAGCTTAGATGCTTCAGTGGTTTGCTCGTGCCTATAAATAGAACAGTGCTCTGTACTGTTCTATTAGCTCTTCACCATCTTTCTCCTGCACGAACAAATCACTGTGAGCTCAGGCTGAGGGGGAGTTTGTTACATACTTGCAATTGTAATTGAATCTTGTAATAAATTCAAGCATTCGGTTCAATGTTAAACTTGTATGTTAAAAGCAATTCTCTCGTTTGATTGTGTGCAAAGTTTGCTTCCATTATATTCCACTGCACTACTCATTCATTGTTCATCTTAATTCAAACGTAAAACACAATCAAAACCAAACTCAGATCCTAACAATAACCCTCTGAGGTTATATCTTATGGTCACTTCGTATGGTTAGTTATATGATAAGTCGCTTTTATATGCCTAAAAAATGACCAAAATGCCATTTTTACGCATAAATCCATTTTAAGCATATGTAACCAACTTTTTGACATCTAAACTGATATTACAACTTTATTAAACTTGTTTTAGCATATAACACTTATCATAGGACTAGTTTGACCATCCGAACGCGTTTTTACGCAAATGACACGTTAAAGTAGCGTAAACTACCTTAACGGGCCATAACGGGTCAAAAGCACTTAGGCTTCATTCCAAATCAGAATGTTAGGTTTAGTAAACCATTTCATATGAGTTCCAACACTCATTTGGTTTATAAAACCTCATTCTATCCGATTCCTCGATTTATGTCCCGTTACACTAACATAGTATCCGATACACTAGGAGCCACTTCAACACTTGAACTCTTGATCCTTTGAGCTTTGTTATATCATTTGAGCAAGACCTAAATGCAACCCCAGGTGAGTACACAGCTGTGACAACCCTCACTAAACCAGGTATCCGTACGACTTAATTAATAATTAATTACTGCTTAATTACTGTGCTTGTTTGAAATTACTGATGAATTGCTACTTGATATTTGATACATGTACTTACCTGCATCATACTTTACTTATCGTCACTACATTATTTACATGCTGAACCTTAGTGACAAACATGATGCACAAAAAGCACAGTAGCACTATAACGGATAACCTATTGAACATGCTGATAAAGCCAACATCAGGCAAACACTGCCTCTAAGGCCTGTATGAGCCTGAGATAGTTGCTACACTAGTGGTGAGTGTAGGGATACAAGGGTTGTAGAACTGCGTCTCTAGGAATAAGTTTCAATGACTGGATGTGCCTAAAACGTACTCTAAGTACAAAATTCAGCACTTTACATAATAATTCAGCTTTTAGCTAACTAATAAAGTGCCAAAACATGAGAAAAATATTACTAGACACTTTCCAAAGTGTCAGAAATGAGTTGTGTCACTAAAAAGGGTAATAACGACACTTTAAAGCTTTGTTAACGCTTTAACGGATTACTATCCAACCGAACAACCGGACTACACCCGGAGCATGAAAATATTGTTATTTTCATTATTTATCTTTTTATGAGCCAGTTAGGGTCCCTGAATACTCTAACACCCATTGTAACACACTACACACAACTAACCGGGTTAACTACACTTAACCTAACTAATAAACCTAACTAATGGTTAGATTCGAACTAGACCCCCCCCCCCCTTAACCAAACCGTCCCCATGAGGGGGACACCCTTGTACCATTATTTGATTATTATAATCATGTGTATAATATCTTGAAGGCATAAGATCCCTTGGTTAATACACATCCTAATTGTCTATAAGTAATAACCTAAACACACAAGATCATTCACTTAACTCATCACCACCTCACACCTTTCTCTCCCTCTCTTGGAGGTCTCAGCCGAGAGCACCCACCCCCCATCCATCCATTTTCGATTTTGATCTTGCAAGTTCCAAGCTCTACAAGTGTTAAGGGTCGCATATAAGGAGTCTTGGTGCAAACGGAAGGCGAATGACCTCTTTATCTTGCTTTTATCCACCCCATTTGCGCTTAGATTCTTCCCTAGCCTCGAGCTAGTGGTATGTTACTTAAATCACCTACTCGAACTATTTTGAAGTGGTTAATACGATGTGTAACGGTTAAAACTCGAAATCTTACAAGATAATGCTTTAAAGTCTACTAAAAGCACTTAAAAAGATGGTTAAAAGCTTATAAGTTGTGTAAATGTTGTAGTAATCAAATTGTGTGGTTATTTGGACCCGATCTATGTTGTGGTAGCTCGGATCGTCATTTAACCCGGGTTGGTCACGATCTTGGATCTTGACATAAGGTTGTTTTGGAAGTAACAAGGGTTAAAGGGCGAAACTCTACCACACACATATCATGAACTTGTGTAAAAGCGATTTTGTTTGTACAATAGTGTTTAAAACTAGTAGATCTACGTATCTACAAGCGGTACTTTCAAAGGACCGAGTGTCAAAGAAATCATGTTTTTCTAAAGACGGATCTTACACTAACAAGAATGGTTTTTAGAACACACAAGTGTGTAAGCACTTGTGTAGCACAAAGTATCGACAAATTAACTATTTTTGTGAAAGATGACAAGAAGTTGTAAAGACGGACCTTCTCTAAAAACGAGGTTTTTACGAAACCGGATTGATTTATATATAAAGATACACTAAAAGTAAGAATCTTTACTACACATTTTTGGATAAACCACAAGTTTATACATTTATGCGATTTATATATATTTTGACTAGTTTGTGGTTTGAACATTGTTTTGATTGAATAATAAAAATGGTTGGTTTGATTTATAAAAGAAAACGATACGCTTGAAAGCGTGGCCACCTCCAGTTACAGAGGAAACTCTGGCGAAATTTTTCTAAAAACCTAACACTTAGAATTATTTTCACTATAAGTGTTAGAGATACTTGTCGACTTGTTTTCAAACTATGAATTTCGCCACGACCTTATTTATAAAATATCGGAGGTGGGATTTCACAAAATAAAACGTGATACATAAATATATTTAGTATATATTTTTCACAACATCACTTATATAAGTGTTTATGATTATTTTGTGAACTACATAAATATTATTTTTAGGGTAAAAATAATATTACTAAGTATTATTTTGGGAAAATCACATGTATTAAAATATAATAATTTTGGGAAGAATACTTATATTTTGAAGTTGGAAATAAAATATATTAAGTGAGACTTAATAGTGAAATCCGAATGTTACGAACATACATGTATTAAATCCCCCATCCTTGGGAAGGAGAATAACTACCAAGTATACAGAATGTAAACACGAAATAGTTGCCTAACTATTTCCCAAAAACTTAAACCATAAAGCTAAGGCACGGCCATCCGTCTAATAGAGTTAGCACGTGTAGGTCGTCATACAGCTGATCGATTTGGAGGCATACTTGGTAGAGACGCACCACGGTGAGTTCATGTCCCCCTTTTCTCTTAACTGTTTTCAGTTTTCTAAACTGCGGGGGTGAAATACATGTTACTATGATTACGAGTACTTTATACATGGTATGGTTAGCGTAAGGAGGTTTATTACTTAGATCATGTGAGTGGGTAGGCGTGAACTGGAGGCCATTAATCCTCATTATAGGACCGAGGGACGTAAGCGGTAGATCTATCTGGGTGTAGCGAGCCCAACCCCAGGTCCAACAGTACGGACCTCGGGGTGACTTTGTGCCCCGACGCAAAATCGCAAGGTTTGAGTCTTCCTACTTGCACTTCACACATATCAATGGCCTTGCAAACCGTTGGTGATCTCTTTTCCTTATTTGCTACATACCAGGATTTTTATACTCACAAGGTTTATTTACTCACTTACACATGAACTCGCTCAACATTATTGTTAATTTTTCAACTTACATGTATTTCAGGAAATTAAAGATCTGGCGCGATATGTTATGTTTTCCCGCTGCATAAGGGTTCCAAGGTCATCCCAGTTTAGGAAATGTGACTCTTTCCTGGACAAGTCACAAATCTTAAACTGCGTTTATTTCATGTTGATGTTTATGTTTTTCAAGACAATGTTTTATATTATGATGTTGTAAGTCTCTAAGACAATGGTATGTTACTCTGGTTTTAAAACTTAATCAAATGGATGATCTTGCATGATTTTATTTCATATAGCTTGGTTATGATTAAGCTATGGTATTAAGAAGTCACACCAAAATTAACCACGCTTCCGCAAAGCCAGGGTGTGACAGCTTGGTATCAGAGCTCTGATCATAGCGAACTAGGATTCTTTCTCGAGTCTAGACTATGATCACTAGGGCTCTCACGAAAACATTTTTACTGCATACCACTTAAGTCCAGATCCAAAACGTTTTTACAAACAAATGTTGAGCACATTTTATTTATTATTTATAGGCTCAGTCTTGGAGGCGGAGGCTCGGTCTTAGAGGCCGAGGCTCGGTCTGGGAGATCGAGGTAGATGGCTAGTGGGACTAGGAGAATTGGCTAGTGGGACTAGGAGAATTGGCTAGTGGGACTAGGAGAATTGGCTAGTGGGACTAGGAAGAGCAGTCTGAGAGGCTGGGAGGCTAGTGGGACTAGGAGAACTATTTGAATGCTAACTTGGTAACTTATGTGATTATCTGATTATATGATTGACTGTTTGTGCATGTTTGTGTTTATGTTACAGACACCATGGACCCCTCTGTGACAACTCGAAATTTAGAACCTTCATGTATGCTTAAAAGAGTGGCTAGATAACTTATGTGATTAATGACAAATGAACCTTTACGTGATTATGTGTTATTCGTGTGTATGCTTATGTGTATGTATGCGAGGTATGGATATAGGAACCGAGATAACACGAACCCGACTCGAGACCATGTGGTCTCGAGTGAACTAGTATAACATACGGGCCGGTTGGGCCGCACACACATACACACTTAGCCTAACCGAGAGCCCACTAGGGTATTTTGCTTGGAGCGGATATATATACACTTGATAGATGGCCATGTTACCATTTTGAACAACATTCATACTCTCCTCTACACACATACTCTCCACCCTCACACTAAAACCCTAAACCACAACAATACTCTCCTTCATTCTCGGATCCAATCAACAACCGTAAGAAGCTCTCGGATCGTATCTCACACACACCGGTTGGAAGCCTCACTCGCACCTTTGAACCCACACTTGAACCGGTTAGTGAAACTATGATGTTTGTTGTTGTTTAATAATAGTATGAATGATAGAACTTAACTAGTGTAGTGTATGTTTGATGATGTTTATGAACCGGATGTGTATTGTGTTTTGAGTTGATAATGATGTATGATTTTCGGTTGATGATGATGATTTGATACCATGTTTACTTGTTAAGATTGTTGTTGTTCACCTAGGATGCATATGCTTGATTTCTAGACAAAGTCATGATTAGAGTGGTTGCTAATGTTTCATGATAACTTAACATATGAATAAGTAGAAAAATGTTTGAATGTGGTGCTATTATGTTCTCGGATTGAATATGTTCAAATGTTTGATTGTTGTTCATGATTATATGTTGTGATTAAGGATAAAAACCCGGAAATAAGATGAACAAATGTTGAATGAAGATATGAATATCCGAATAGGTGTTGAATGTGTTTTGAATATTTGATGAACATGAAGAACATGGTTGAATATTTGAATTCTGATTTGTTTGATCCATTTTTAGTAAATTGCCAGACAAGAAACTTGTTTAAGGAATTTGGTTGGATAGTACAAACTGCATGAAATCAGAATGTTAGTGGATAGTACACTGTTCCGAATCAGCTTATGTCCACTCGTAACCATCAGTTGCGACTCGAAACCAAGCACAACGAGTCGAAATCTCCCGGTTGCGACATCAGTTGCGAGTCGCAAACACCCGGTTGCGACTCGAAACCACACCGGATCAGCACACCAACTTTGTGACCCGAAACCACGGTTGCGAGTCCGGTTGCGAGTCGCAAACGCCTAGTTGCGACTCGGGATCATATGCGGGTACACACTGTTGGACTTGTTTAATTATGGGCTTATTTGATTGGGCCGGACTCTTGGGCCTAGTGTACAGACCTGATATATTACTGTTGAATGTGAATGTCGATGAACTGCATGCAACGTGCTAGCATACGTGTAGAATATACGTGCACTACTTAAATACGAACCTGATTGTATGATACAACTATGATAGGACGTGAGTAGCCTCAACGTTGCTTGTTTGACTTTTCTGTGTTTTCTACCGAGCAAACCAAGGTGAGTTCACACCCTCTACAAAGCATGGGATTCCCAGGGGTTGGGAATGGGGTTAAGGAACATGGGTTCCTCGTCCTCCTTGGGTAGGACAGTATTGGTTCAGGAATGTAATTCCTCGTCCTCATGGACAGATAACTCGTACTAGACCAAAACTCTATCACGAAGTCCCTCATCTTTGTATCGACTTAATCGCCGAGGCCAATGGCGAGCGGGTCATTAGTTAGATAGCGCTATTTAGGTTTGACAAACCTCACACCGTGCCGCAGAGGACGGGCGTGAACTAATGGACTACTGGCACGTCAATGATGATAGACATTGACAGTTCAGGGCACATAAACATGACTACAGTCAGCAGTCGATATGGTAACGAGTCTAGTATATACATGGGGTAGCCCCCACGGCCGAAATGCCAGATAACTAACACGGGGTAGCCCCCACGGCAGGATTGCCAGAGTAACCGGGAATAAACAAGTCACGTTTTTAACTATGGGGTAACCCCCACGGCAGGATGCCAGCTAAAGGAAACTGTTTTCGAAACAACTTAAAACGAACACCCAACCGTGAACTCACTCAACTAGTTGTTGACTCGTTACTACATGCTTTGCAGGTCCCTAGGTTCTTAAGCTGGAGCTTGCATGGAGGAGGATCGTTGTGGGACATGGACGACTGTGTGCCATGTTAAACTATGAAACAATTAAACTTATGTTTTGATTTAAGACTTATGCTTCCGCTTGCAACTTAACTATGTGTTTGTTTGGACACCAATTGTATTGGTTAAACTTTATATCTTTTAACTCGTATGTTCGATATGATTGGTGGCTGGATCCTGGTCAGTCACGCCTCCAAGCGGTAGTACTCCGCGGGTGGATTTTGGGGGTGTGTGACAGATTGGTATCAGAGCCATTGGTTATAGAGAACTTGGTTTTAATAAAGGGGAAAACGTTTTTGTTAAAACCAGACTATAACCTGTACAGTGCTCAACGGTCCACAACGATGCTTCACTCCACATGCAAGGCTCGACACTCTAGGTGATATGATCTGTGTATATATTGCCTACTTGTTAGTTACATAGTACACTGCTTATGGTATGCTTGGTTAGTATAACTATTGTTGCTTGAACACGTGTGCACTTGCTCACTTCTGACATCGTACTTTCGCGAACCCCTCTCACTCATGTTCTTCTTGATATGAAGATCATGTCTGGACCCGTTAACCTGACACGAGCCCAGTTGACGGCTCTGATTAACGAACGAGTTGCCGCAGCACTTGCAGCTGCACACGCAGGAGGTCAACACGTTCAGCCACCCGTGTGCACTTTCAAAACCTTTATGGACTGTCGACCTAGTACCTTTAATGGCACCGAGGGAGCGATAGGTCTCCTACACTGGATTCGCAGGATCGAATCGGCATTCGAAGAAAGTGAAAGCCCTACCAGTAAGCGAGTAGAGTACGCTGCTGGTACCTTGCAAGGGAAAGCGTATTCTTGGTGGAACACACAAGTTCAGATGCTCGGGTTAGCAGATGCGAATGCCACCCCCTGGAGCGACTTCAAGGATTTGATCAAGGAAGAATTTTGTCATCCGGACGACATCCTCAAACTTGAAATAGAGTACTTTGGCTTGAAAATGGAAGGATCAGAGATCGAAGCGTACACGAAAAGGTCCAACGATTTGGCTGCCTTATGTCCTAACTTGTCACAACCCATTTCTAGACGAATCGAGCTATACCTCAGAGGCTTAGCCCCAGAAATCCGAGGGTCCGTTATTGCGGCCAACTTTTCCACAATCCAACAAATCGTTCGTTTGGCGCACCAGCTCACTGATCAGGCAGTGGAAGAGGGCAAGTTACCCAAGCGCAACCCCTCCAATGCAAATGCTCTTATTAACACCAAGCATATTTGGGGTAATCACCAGAGTGAAGGTCGTGGCCCTATACAACAGGACCCGCACGGGAAACTCGTACAGCAGGGGCTGAACTACCAAAATCAAGGGGGATACCTTGGGAATAAGCCGAAATGCCGCAAATGCCATCAACACCACACCGGGTCATGTATGGAATCGTGCTGCCATCGGTGCAAGAAGACGGGACATGTGGCTAGAGATTGCAAGAGCCCATACCCTGCACACCGAAACCAGCAGCAGCAGGGTAGCAAAAAGGGGTGTTTCCGCTGTGGGGCTGAAGGCCATCTTAAGAGGAACTGTCCGCAGATGAGGCAGAAACGCGACAACAGCAACAATGGAGCCCGGGGGCGGGCGTTCGTGATCGGCCAAGGTGAAGCAAGGAATGACCCCAATGTTGTGGCGGGTAAGTTCCTTCTCGACGACTTTTATGTTTCAGTTTTATTTGATTCGGGTGCCGATACTAGCTACATGTCACTAGAAGTTAGTCGAATGCCTAAGCGTATTCCAACACCCTTGAACAACAAGCACATTGTAGAGCTAGCAAATGGTAAGAGTTTAGAGGCCACACACGTAGTCAAGGGTTGTAAACTTATTCTCGCTGACCAGACCTTCTCTATCGACCTCATTCCTATTGTCTTGGGTAGTTTCGACGTTGTCATTGGGATGGATTGGTTGTCCCAACACCGAGCAGAGATTCTTTGCAACGAGAAGGTTGTCCGTATTCCAGGTCCCGATGGTGAACCTCTCATGATTCATGGCGACAAGAGGAGTGCTGTTGAGAACGTCATTTCTCTCCTTAAGGCCCAAAAGTGCTTGCGAAAGGGCCACACTGCCATTTTGGCCCAGTTGTACGCGATTATCCAGAGGTATTTCCTGAGGAATTACCTGGTCTTCCGCCTCATCGCCAAGTCGAGTCTCAGATCGAACTAGCTCCTGGAGCTGCGCCTATAGCTCGTGCACCTTATCGCTTAGCTCCATCAGAGTGTGCATCGACCATCGGGGACTCAACAAGGTAATGGTGAAGAATCGTTATCCTCTACCGCGTATTGACGACATGTTCGACCAGCTACAAAGGTCGAGTTACTATTCAAAGATTGATTTGAGATCAGGATATCACCAGCTGAGAGTCCGGGAGGAGGACGTCTCCAGAACAGCTTTTAGAACTCGCTATGGGCATTACGAGTTTTTGGTCATGCCTTTTGGGCTGACAAACGCACCTGCGATCTTCATGGACTTGATGAATCGAGTGTGCAAGCCTTACCTGAACAAGTTCGTTATAGTCTTCATCGACGACATCCTGATCTATCCCAAAAGTCAGAAGGAACACGAGCAGCATCTACGACTTATTTTGGAACTCCTTCGAACAGAACAGCTTTATGCAAAGTTCTCGAAATGCGACTTCTGGCTTCGAGAAGTCCATTTCCTAGGCCACGTGGTAAACGAGGATGGGATTCATGTTGATCCATCCAAGATAGACTCGATTAAGAACTGGCCTGCACCTCGTACACCAAAGGAAATTCGCCAATTCTTGGGTTTGGCAGGATACTACCGGAGATTCATAAAGGATTTTTCTAAGATTGCACAGCCTCTCACCTCACTAACGCAGAAGGGCGTTGTTTATCGCTGGGGAAACGCACAGGAGTTGGCATTTCAGCACCTAAAGGATAGACCTTGTAGCGCACCTATCCTTTCCTTGCCAGAAGGCACAGACGACTTTGTGGGCTACTGCGACGCATCCATTCAGGGTCTTGGTTGTGTATTGATGCAACGAGATAAGGTTATAGCCTACGCCTCACGCCAACTTAAGGTTCATGAAAAGAACTACACGACGCACGACTTGGAGCTGGGAGCGGTTGTTTTTGCACTTAAGTTATGGCGGCATTACCTGTACGGTACCAAGTGCGCCATCTACACTGACCACAGGAGCCTCGAGCATATCTTCAAACAGAAAGAACTAAATATGCGACAACGACGATGGGTCGAGCTACTGAATGACTACGAGTGCTCAATCAGGTATCACCCGGGCAAAGCCAATGTTGTGGCTGACGCCCTCAGTCGGAAGGACACAGCGCCTAAGCGCGTGCGAGCTTTACAACTCACGATCCACTCTAGTCTCCCTTCCCAAATACGAGCTGCTCAGATAGAAGCACTGAAACCAGAAAACGTCAGGGCCGAAGCCCTACGCGGATCAAGGCAACGATTAGAACAAAAGGAAGACAGCGCTTACTACGTAACGGGACGCATTTGGGTCCCACTCTATGGCAACCTACGAGAGCTTGTGATGGACGAAGCACACAAGTCTCGCTACTCGGTACATCCTGGATCGGACAAAATGTACCACGACATTAAAACTACGTACTGGTGGCCTAGCATGAAGGCCCACATAGCGACCTACGTCAGTAAATGTTTGACTTGTGCGAGAGTCAAGTCGGAATACCAGAAACCCTCAGGCCTACTCCAACAACCAGAGATACCTCAATGGAAATGGGAGCAAATTTCCATGGATTTTGTCACTGGCCTACCTAGATCCCAGCGCGGGAACGATACTATTTGGGTGATCGTGGATCGACTCACAAAATCTGCACACTTCTTGGCTATCAAGGAGACGGATAAGTTCTCCACTCTTGCAGAAATATACATCAAGGAAATTGTTTCGAGGCACGGGGTGCCCACCTCCATTATCTCGGATCGAGATGCACAATTTACTTCAGAGCTGTGGCAAGCAATGCATAAATCCTTCGGCTCACGACTAGACATGAGCACAGCGTACCATCCTCAGACGGACGGGCAGTCCGAGCGCACTATTCAAACCTTAGAAGACATGCTTCGTGCATGCGTAATCGACTTTGGCAATCGCTGGGAAAAGCATCTGCCACTTGTGGAATTCTCGTACAATAACAGCTACCACACCAGCATTGGAGCTGCTCCGTTTGAGGCATTGTACGGACGTAAACGCCGGTCTCCTCTTTGCTGGGCAGAGGTGGGAGATAGTCAGATCACTGGTCCAGAATATGTGGTAGATACAACCGAGCAGATCGCTCAGATACGAAAACGCATGACGGCAGCTCGCGAACGTCAGAAAGTTTACGCCGACATGGGCAGGAAACCACTCGAGCTCCAGGTTGGGGAGCGGGTACTACTCAAAGTTTCACCCTGGAAGGGTGTGGTTCGTTTTGGTAAACGCGGCAAACTTAACCCACGATACGTTGGACCTTTCGAGGTCATTGAGAAAATAGGCAGGGTGGCCTACAGACTAAACTTACCAGCGGAACTCGGTGCAGTTCACAACGTTTTCCACGTGTCGAATCTGAAGAAGTGTCCATCAGATGAGACCCACGTAGTTCCTTTGAAGGAACTCACGATCGACGAGCAGTTACGATTCGTCGAGGAACCAGTCGAGATCACGGACCGGGATGTTAAGGTCCTCAAGAGCACTAGAATACCTCTTGTTCGAGTTCGTTGGAACTCACGTCGCGGCCCAGAGTTCACCTGGGAGCGCGAAGATCAGATGAAACAAAAGTATCCCCAACTGTTCGCAAACAGTACACCCACTACTGAGGCCGAAGCTACGGAATTTCGGGACGAAATTCCAGATCAACGGGGGGTGGATGTGACACCCCAGGAAAACCATACAACTTAACTAGCTTCCTCAGTGAGTGCCTACCAAATTTCGGGACGAAATTTCTTTCAACTTGGGGATGATGTGACAACTCGAAATTTAGAACCTTCATGTATGCTTAAAAGAGTGGCTAGATAACTTATGTGATTAATGACAAATGAACCTTTACGTGATTATGTGTTATTCGTGTGTATGCTTATGTGTATGTATGCGAGGTATGGATATAGGAACCGAGATAACACGAACCCGACTCGAGACCATGTGGTCTCGAGTGAACTAGTATAACATACGGGCCGGTTGGGCCGCACACACATACACACTTAGCCTAACCGAGAGCCCACTAGGGTATTTTGCTTGGAGCGGATATATATACACTTGATAGATGGCCATGTTACCATTTTGAACAACATTCATACTCTCCTCTACACACATACTCTCCACCCTCACACTAAAACCCTAAACCACAACAATACTCTCCTTCATTCTCGGATCCAATCAACAACCGTAAGAAGCTCTCGGATCGTATCTCACACACACCGGTTGGAAGCCTCACTCGCACCTTTGAACCCACACTTGAACCGGTTAGTGAAACTATGATGTTTGTTGTTGTTTAATAATAGTATGAATGATAGAACTTAACTAGTGTAGTGTATGTTTGATGATGTTTATGAACCGGATGTGTATTGTGTTTTGAGTTGATAATGATGTATGATTTTCGGTTGATGATGATGATTTGATACCATGTTTACTTGTTAAGATTGTTGTTGTTCACCTAGGATGCATATGCTTGATTTCTAGACAAAGTCATGATTAGAGTGGTTGCTAATGTTTCATGATAACTTAACATATGAATAAGTAGAAAAATGTTTGAATGTGGTGCTATTATGTTCTCGGATTGAATATGTTCAAATGTTTGATTGTTGTTCATGATTATATGTTGTGATTAAGGATAAAAACCCGGAAATAAGATGAACAAATGTTGAATGAAGATATGAATATCCGAATAGGTGTTGAATGTGTTTTGAATATTTGATGAACATGAAGAACATGGTTGAATATTTGAATTCTGATTTGTTTGATCCATTTTTAGTAAATTGCCAGACAAGAAACTTGTTTAAGGAATTTGGTTGGATAGTACAAACTGCATGAAATCAGAATGTTAGTGGATAGTACACTGTTCCGAATCAGCTTATGTCCACTCGTAACCATCAGTTGCGACTCGAAACCAAGCACAACGAGTCGAAATCTCCCGGTTGCGACATCAGTTGCGAGTCGCAAACACCCGGTTGCGACTCGAAACCACACCGGATCAGCACACCAACTTTGTGACCCGAAACCACGGTTGCGAGTCCGGTTGCGAGTCGCAAACGCCTAGTTGCGACTCGGGATCATATGCGGGTACACACTGTTGGACTTGTTTAATTATGGGCTTATTTGATTGGGCCGGACTCTTGGGCCTAGTGTACAGACCTGATATATTACTGTTGAATGTGAATGTCGATGAACTGCATGCAACGTGCTAGCATACGTGTAGAATATACGTGCACTACTTAAATACGAACCTGATTGTATGATACAACTATGATAGGACGTGAGTAGCCTCAACGTTGCTTGTTTGACTTTTCTGTGTTTTCTACCGAGCAAACCAAGGTGAGTTCACACCCTCTACAAAGCATGGGATTCCCAGGGGTTGGGAATGGGGTTAAGGAACATGGGTTCCTCGTCCTCCTTGGGTAGGATAGTATTGGTTCAGGAATGTAATTCCTCGTCCTCATGGACAGATAACTCGTACTAGACCAAAACTCTATCACGAAGTCCCTCATCTTTGTATCGACTTAATCGCCGAGGCCAATGGCGAGCGGGTCATTAGTTAGATAGCGCTATTTAGGTTTGACAAACCTCACACCGTGCCGCAGAGGACGGGCGTGAACTAATGGACTACTGGCACGTCAATGATGATAGACATTGACAGTTCAGGGCACATAAACATGACTACAGTCAGCAGTCGATATGGTAACGAGTCTAGTATATACATGGGGTAGCCCCCACGGCCGAAATGCCAGATAACTAACACGGGGTAGCCCCCACGGCAGGATTGCCAGAGTAACCGGGAATAAACAAGTCACGTTTTTAACTATGGGGTAACCCCCACGGCAGGATGCCAGCTAAAGGAAACTGTTTTCGAAACAACTTAAAACGAACACCCAACCGTGAACTCACTCAACTAGTTGTTGACTCGTTACTACATGCTTTGCAGGTCCCTAGGTTCTTAAGCTGGAGCTTGCATGGAGGAGGATCGTTGTGGGACATGGACGACTGTGTGCCATGTTAAACTATGAAACAATTAAACTTATGTTTTGATTTAAGACTTATGCTTCCGCTTGCAACTTAACTATGTGTTTGTTTGGACACCAATTGTATTGGTTAAACTTTATATCTTTTAACTCGTATGTTCGATATGATTGGTGGCTGGATCCTGGTCAGTCACGCCTCCAAGCGGTAGTACTCCGCGGGTGGATTTTGGGGGTGTGACAACCTCTGGCACTGGTGATTCAGACACCACAGGACCTAGACCTATAGTATCGGACGACCTAGAGTCTTCTGAGCGCGAGGTTCACACATCCGACGTTACGAGCACGGACGAGGATGATTTCCAGCCCTTCGCTTTACCTGATGGTGCTGATGAGCTCGCTGATGGCCCTTTGGCCGGGGACCTACCGTTAGTGGAGATCCCTGCTCCCATACCGCTTGCTTCATATCCTGCTTACGATTTACTCATCGACGCCGACGCTGACGACGACGTCGATCTTTTTGATGACGAGCCCTTAGAGGACGAGGTTCAGGGCGAGGCCCTTCTTGCTGCTGGAGATCTTTTGATGATCGCAGATGCTCCCGCTGAGGAGTCACCTGCTCACTCTCCGGTCCCAGGCTCTTTCGAGTCTGTGGCCTCCGCACCTTCACACACCCAGAGTGCGCAGCACTTCTCACATGGATCAGATCCCGACCAGGCATCCTCTGTTGCCCCTATTCCTAGCTTTACTTTCGACCACGATGATGTGGAGGATTCCGATCCTGACTTTCCCCCAGGATTCGACCCGGATGAGGATATAGAGTTTATACCCATGGATCAGCCTATGGAGGATCCAGTCGACCCAGTTGATCCCATCGACCCTGAGTTTGATTTTGAGATGGCCTTTGATGAGCCCGAGCAGCCACTCGACCCTGCTCCTGAACCAGTGCTTGAGCATGACCCAGTTCATGCTGACGCGCCTATTATTGAGCCTGTCATTGCTGACCCACCTATTCCCCCTCAGATCACTGATACCCGTCACATTGATACCTCCTTTTCATTTCCTCGGTTTACACCTCCAGCACGACCTGGAGAAGGTTCTTCGGCTCACCCTTTTGAACATGTACCGGTATCTATCCCTACTATACCACCATCTGCTACTTTTCCACCTGTTTCTCCATTTCATGTGGCACCTTTCGATCCCACCAGTGAGCCGTTTCTCTGGTCATCATCTTCTGCTATGCCACCGACTGACCCCTACCATTCTTTCCACATGGGGTATACTATTGAGGACGTTTTGATGTCTTTTGTCGCCCAGCACGAGGCACACACACAGCGCATTCAGGAGCTTGAGAGAGCTCAGCCGCCGCCGTGTCAGTGTCAGGGTCAGACCCACTCTCCTTTGCAGCCCACTCGACCTTTACCACCAGACTATGCTGCACGCCTTTTGGCACTTGAGCAGCAGGTTGCTTCTTGGTTGCGTACCCAGAGAGCCATGGAGGAGGACTGGCTCTAGTTGCGTCGTTTGTTTTACACCCACTTTCCCCCTCCTCCACCGCCATCCGTGTAGAGCTCTTCAGTACCGTATGGGTAGACGTTGGTGAGAAGACGGCGAATGCTTTTGACTGCACAGCATTTTTGGAGACTACATTATGATTCTGACTTTTGTTGACATGTATTTGATGTATTGACACTGATTTGATATAGTTTTTGGACTAGGGTGATGTAGCCCTTAGTCGATTGATGTTGTATAACACTGTGATGTACTTGTACGCTTACTATGTGGTCTCAATATATGGCAATCGCAGTATTCTCATCATACTTGATGCTTGATTTGGTTATTTATATTTGTGACATGGGATGTTGTGTGTTTGATGTGATGATAACATGAGATGTTATGTACTATTACTATCATAAAGCGTATGTATTATAACTATGGCCTGACCGACGTAAACCATCTTTTAGAAGATGCCGCCGAAACATCCAACGCCGATGCCTACCAATGAGGCAGAACTCCAGCAAGTCATCGCTGTTGCCATCGCACAATACGCCGCTTCGCAAGGAGGACCCAGCGGAAGCAGCTCGAACAACAATGGCAACAATAATCCACCTCATGGTAATACTAAGATATTTAGACATACCATGACCTAATTGGATATCTATAGCAAAGATGCTAATGCCGTTCACGTGTTATAATGTATGTGCAGGGTGCACCTACAAGCAGTTTCTAGACTGCAAACCGGTCAACTTTGATGGCACAGGAGGTGCTGTCGCCTTTGTTCGTTGGGCCGAGAAAACCGAATCTGTTCTTCGCATGAGCAAATGCGCACCAGACCAGCAAGTCACCTATATCTCAGGGCTATTCTTGGATGGAGCCCTCTCTTGGTGGAATTTGCAAGTACAGACACTTGGTGAAGCTGCTGCCTACGAGCTAACCTGGACCGAACTGAAGGAACTTATGCGCAAAAAGTACTGCTCCCGCGCGGAAATCCAAAGATTGGAAACCGAGTTCTGGCATTTGAAAATGGACGGTCCAAAGATCGCAGAGTACGTTCAAAGGTTCCATGACTTATCGCATGTGGTACCCTACATGGTCACTCCGGAGTTCAAGCGAATTGAACGTTTCATTTGGGGATTAGCTCCTCAAATCATAAGCATGGTGACCTCATCTAAGCCTGCGACCATTACTGAGGAGATTGATTTGAGCGTGGCTCTCACGGAGGAGGCTATTCGCCTGAACAAGTTTGGAGATGCTGAGCAAAAGAAGAAAGAGACTCACGTCGAGTCATCAGGAGGTAACAAACGGAAGTTCTCAAACTTCAAGCAGGGCGCCAGTGTGGTTGTTAAGAAAGGAGAACAAAATGCGCCAGCTCAGGATACAGCTGATGGTAGGAGGAAAGGTAAAGGGTATATGGGTGCACATCCCAAGTGTAACTCTTGCCAACGCCATCACTCTGGCCGATGCGGGCCAAAAGTTTGTGAAGCTTGTGGAAAGACTGGTCACTTGAAGGATTCTTGTTGGGCTAGTGCTGGCCGGGGAAGCCAAGGAGGATTTGGGAATAGAAATAGTAATCGTGGTGGTATTGGGAATCGCCCACAGGGGAACAATGGAAGAAATGGGAATCGAGGCATCAATGCGAATCAAGCTGGTAATGCAAACCAAAACAACAACCAAGCTGGAAATGGAGGTGGAAACGGGCAAAGACTTGGATGCTTTAACTGTGGTGATATTGGGCATTTTAAGAGGAACTGCCCAGAGTTAAACCAAGCCCGTGGAAGAGTGTTCCAAATCGAAGCGAGGGAGGCGCGCCAGGACCCCAATGTTGTTACTGGTACGTTCCCTGTAAACCAACGCTATGCATCCGTTTTATTTGATACTGGTGCTGACTATAGCTTCGTGTCGTTAGACTTTAAGAATATGCTTGGTTTAGCCGCTAATAAGTTAGATATTCCCTACTCAATCGAATTGGCCAACGGGAAGTTAGTAGAAGCCAATGAAGTTATCAGAGGTTGTGTGATCGAATTGGGAGAGCGTGAGTTTGCTTTGGATCTACTACCAGTCCAGTTGGGAAGCTTCGACGTGGTGGTAGGAATGGATTGGTTATCAGGCAACAAGGCTGAGATAGTTTGTCACGAGAAGGTTGTTCGTATCCCGACTGAAGATGGCGAAACAATTGTGGTACACGGTGAGAAGCGTGATGCGCCGTTAAGAATTATCAGCTGCCTGAAAGCGCGAAAGTGTTTGCAGAAGGGATGTGTTGCCTTCCTGGCACACATTGTGGATAAGAAAGCTGCAGAACCGAAGATCGAAGACATCCCTGTCGTGAGGGAATATCCAGAAGTCTTCCCAGAGGACTTACCTGGACTGCCACCTCAGAGGCAAGTAGAGTTTCACATCGACTTAGTTCCAGGCGCCGCGCCTGTGGCTAAGGCACCTTATAGACTTGCTCCGTCTGAGATGCAAGAATTGTCGACACAACTTCAAGAGTTGTTAGACAAGGGATTTGTCCGACCAATCTCGCCTTGGGGAGCTCCGGTCCTGTTTGTCAAGAAGAAGGACGGTAGTTTTCGCATGTGTATTGACTACCGGGAGTTGAACAAGCTGACGATCAAGAATAGGTATCCTCTGCCAAGAATTGATGATCTGTTTGACCAACTGCAAGGCTCAAGCTTTTATTCAAAGATCGATCTTCGATCTGGATACCATCAGTTAAGGATACAAGAGGAAAGTATCCCGAAGACAGCCTTCAGAACTCGTTATGGACACTACGAGTTCCTTGTTATGCCGTTTGGTCTGACAAACGCACCTGCCGTGTTTATGGATTTGATGAATAGAGTTTGCAAGACGTACTTGGACAAGTTCGTGATTGTATTTATCGACGACATCTTGATTTATTCAAGGACAAAGGCTGAGCACGAACAGCATTTAAGAGCTATTTTGGAGCTGCTAAAGAAAGAACAGCTGTATGCCAAATTCTCTAAGTGCGAGTTTTGGCTACGTAAAGTACAATTTCTTGGACACGTGGTGAATGGAGATGGAATCCACGTGGATCCAACCAAGATCGAAGCGATCAAGAATTGGGAAACGCCAAAGACGCCAACCGAGGTTCGACTATTCTTGGGTTTGGCTGGCTACTATCGAAGGTTCATTGAGGACTTTTCGAAGATCGCTCAACCATTGACGCTCCTCACGCAGAAAGATAAGAAGTTTGATTGGGGAATCAAACAGGAAGAAGCGTTCCAGATATTGAAGGATAAGCTCTGCAATGCGCCAATCTTAGCACTACCAGAAGGTACAGATGATTTTGTGGTATACTGTGACGCCTCACGTCAAGGATTGGGTTGTGTGTTGATGCAACGCCACAAGGTTATTGCTTACGCATCGCGTCAATTGAAAGTGCACGAAAAGAACTATACCACACATGATTTGGAACTTGGCGCAGTGGTATTTGCATTAAAGATCTGGAGACACTACCTTTATGGTACAAAGTGTACAATTTTCACAGATCACAAGAGCCTACAACTCATATTCAATCAGAAGGAGCTGAATATGAGGCAAAGACGATGGGTTGAGTTGCTGAATGATTACGACTGCGAGATAAAGTATCATCCAGGGAAGGCGAATGTGGTCGCCGATGCCCTAAGTCGAAAGGAGATGATCAAGCCCATAAGGGTTAGGGCTTTGGAAATGATTATCCGAACCGATCTTTCCTTGCGCATTCGTGCCGCGCAGAAAGAAGCTCTCAAGGAAGGAAACCTTGAAGAAGAATACCTCCGTGGGATGGAGAAGCTTTTGGTACCAAACGAGGAAGGAACGTTATGTTTTGAGAGAAGGATTTGGGTTCCTCTGTTTGGTGGTTTAAGGAAGGTTATTTTTGATGAAGCTCACAAATCGCGGTACTCTATCCATCCAGGAGCGGATAAGATGTACCAGGATCTCAAGAACTACTATTGGTGGCCTAGGATGAAAGGCGATGTTGCTGTTTATGTGAGCAAATGTTTAACGTGTGCTAAGGTGAAGGCCGAATACCAGAAGCCTTCAGGACTTCTGCAACAACCTGAGATTCCCAAGTGGAAATGGGAACAAATCTCAATGGATTTTATTACAAAATTGCCAAGAACGCCAAGAGGCCATGACACTATTTGGGTAATAGTGGATCGATTAACGAAGTCAGCACACTTCTTACCTATCAGAGAGAAGGATAATACGAGCAAGTTGGCTGAAATTTACATGCAGGAGATCGTTGCACGTCATGGAGTGCCTCTCTCGATCATCTCTGATAGAGACGGAAGGTTTGTGTCAAGGATATGGCAATCCTTCCAAGAAGCTTTTGGCTCACAATTGAATCTGAGCACTGCGTTTCATCCGCAAACTGACGGTCAAAGCGAGCGAACGATACAGACTTTGGAAGACATGCTGAGAGCGTGTGTTATGGATTTGGGCAGTAGCTGGGATAAGCATTTGCCTTTGGTCGAATTTTCATACAACAACAGCTACCACACCAGTATTGGTGTTGCGCCATTCGAAGCCCTTTACGGACGCAAGTGCCGATCACCCTTATGCGGGGCTGACGCAGGTGATAGGCAACTTGCTGGTCCCGAAATCGTCCAAGAGACGACAGACAAGATTGCGCAGATTCTTAAACGCATCGAAGCAGCTCGCCACAGACAGAAGGCCTATGCGGATCCAAACCGGAAACACGTGGAATTTCAAGTGGGAGAAATGGTTTTATTGAAAGTCTCACCCTGGAAGGGTGTAGCACGCTTCGGAAAGCGTGGGAAATTAAATCCGCGCTACATTGGTCCTTTCAGAATTTTGGAAAGAATAGGACTAGTAGCATACAAGCTGGACTTACCTGCTGAACTGAATGGTGTTCACGATACATTTCATGTATCCAACCTGAAGAAAAGTCCAACTCAAGATGACATTGCCATTCCCATCGACGAGATTCATGTTGACGACACGCTCCATTTCGTTGAAGAACCGGTTGAGGTTACGGATTGGAAAGTAAACAAGACCCGCCGGAGCAGTGTCAATCTCGTCAAAGTTCGTTGGAATGCCAGACACGGTCCTGAGTACACCTGGGAGCGTGAGGACCGGATGAAAGAGAAATACCCCCACCTATTTCCTAAGAACCCTGCATCTTCAAGCAGAACTTAAAATTTCGGGACGAAATTTTTCTAACGGGGGGAGAATGTGACAACCCTCACTAAACTAGGTATCCGTACGACTTAATTAATAATTAATTACTGCTTAATTACTGTGCTTGTTTGAAATTACTGATGAACTGCTACTTGATATCTGATACATGTACTTACCTGCATCATACTTTACTTATCGTCACTACATTATTTACATGCTGAACCTTAGTGACAAACATGATGCACAAAAAGCACAGTAGCACTATAACGGATAACCTATTGAACATGCTGATAAAGCCAGCATCAGGCAAACACTGCCTCTAAGGCCTGTATGAGCCTGAGATAGTTGCTACACTAGTGGTGAGTGTAGGGATACAAGGGTTGTAGAACTGCGTCTCTAGGAATAAGTTTCAATGACTGGATGTGCCTAAAACGTACTCTAAGTACAAAATTCAGCACTTTACATAATAATTCAGCTTTTAGCTAACTAATAAAGTGCCAAAACATGAGAAAAATATTACTAGACACTTTCCAAAGTGTCAGAAATGAGTTGTGTCACTAAAAAGGGTAATAACGACACTTTAAAGCTTTGTTAACGCTTTAACGGATTACTATCCAACCGAACAACCGGACTACACCCGGAGCATGAAAATATTGTTATTTTCATTATTTATCTTTTTCTGAGCCAGTTAGGGTCCCTGAATACCCTAACACCCATTGTAACACACTACACACAACTAACCGGGTTAACTACACTTAACCTAACTAATAAACCTAACTAATGGTTAGATTCGAACTAGACCCCCCCCTTAACCAAACCGTCCCCATGAGGGGGACACCCTTGTACCATTATTTGATTATTATAATCATGTGTATAATATCTTGAAGGCATAAGATCCCTTGGTTAATACACATCCTAATTGTCTATAAGTAATAACCTAAACACACAAGATCATTCACTTAACTCATCACCACCTCACACCTTTCTCTCCCTCTCTTGGAGGTCTCGGCCGAGAGCACCCACCCCCCATCCATCCATTTTCGATTTTGATCTTGCAAGTTCCAAGCTCTACAAGTGTTAAGGGTCGCATATAAGGAGTCTTGGTGCAAACGGAAGGCGAAGGACCTCTTTATCTTGCTTTTATCCACCCCATTTGCGCTTAGATTCTTCCCTAGCCTCGAGCTAGTGGTATGTTACTTAAATCACCTACTCGAACTATTTTGAAGTGGTTAATACGATGTGTAACGGTTAAAACTCAAAATCTTACAAGATAATGCTTTAAAGTCTACTAAAAGCACTTAAAAAGATGGTTAAAAGCTTATAAGTTGTGTAAATGTTGTAGTAATCAAATTGTGTGGTTATTTGGACCCGATCTATGTTGTGGTAGCTCGGATCGTCATTTAACCCGGGTTGGTCACGATCTTGGATCTTGACATAAGGTTGTTTTGGAAGTAACAAGGGTTAAAGGGTGAAACTCTACCACACACATATCATGAACTTGTGTAAAAGCGATTTTGTTTGTACAATAGTGTTTAAAACTAGTAGATCTACGTATCTACAAGCGGTACTTTCAAAGGACCGAGTGTCAAAGAAATCATGTTTTTCTAAAGACGGATCTTACACTAACAAGAATGGTTTTTAGAACACACAAGTGTGTAAGCACTTGTGTAGCACAAAGTATCGACAAATTAACTATTTTTGTGAAAGATGACAAGAAGTTGTAAAGACGGACCTTCTCTAAAAACGAGGTTTTTACGAAACCGGATTGATTTATATATAAAGATACACTAAAAGTAAGAATCTTTACTACACATTTTTGGATAAACCACAAGTTCATACATTTATGCGATTTATATATATTTTGACTAGTTTGTGGTTTGAACATTGTTTTGATTGAATAATAAAAATGGTTGGTTTGATTTATAAAAGAAAACGATACGCTTGAAAGCGTGGCCACCTCCAGTTACAGAGGAAACTCTGGCGAAATTTTTCTAAAAACCTAACACTTAGAATTATTTTCACTATAAGTGTTAGAGATACTTGTCGACTTGTTTTTAAACTATGAATTTCGCCACGACCTTATTTATAAAATATCGAAGGTGGGATTTCACAAAATAAAACGTGATACATAAATATATTTAGTATATATTTTTCACAACATCACTTATATAAGTGTTTATGATTATTTTGTGAACTACATAAATATTATTTTTAGGGTAAAAATAATATTACTAAGTATTATTTTGGGAAAATCACATGTATTAAAATATAATATTTTTGGGAAGAATACTTATATTTTGAAGTTGGAAATAAAATATATTAAGTGAGACTTAATAGTGAAATCCGAATGTTACGAACATACATGTATTAAATCCCCCATCCTTGGGAAGGAGAATAACTACCAAGTATACAGAATGTAAACACGAAATAGTTGCCTAACTATTTCCCAAAAACTTAAACCATAAAGCTAAGGCACGGCCATCCGTCTAATAGAGTTAGCACGTGTAGGTCGTCATACAGCTGATCGATTTGGAGGCATACTTGGTAAAGACGCACCACAGTGAGTTCATGTCCCCCTTTTCTCTTAACTGTTTTCAGTTTTCTAAACTGCGGGGGTGAAATACATGTTACTATGATTACGAGTACTTTATACATGGTATGGTTAGCGTAAGGAGGTTTATTACTTAGATCATGTGAGTGGGTAGGCGTGAACTGGAGGCCATTAATCCTCATTATAGGACCGAGGGACGTAAGCGGTAGATCTATCTGGGTGTAGCGAGCCCAACCCCAGGTCCAACAGTACGGACCTCGGGGTGACTTTGTGCCTCAACGCAAAATCGCAAGGTTTGAGTCTTCCTACTTGCACTTCACACATATCAATGGCCTTGCAAACCGTTGGTGATCTCTTTTCCTTATTTGCTACATACCAGGATTTTTATACTCACAAGGTTTATTTACTCACTTACACATGAACTCGCTCAACATTATTGTTGATTTTTCAACTTACATGTATTTCAGGAAATTAAAGATCTGGCGCGGTATGTTATGTTTTCCCGCTGCATAAGGGTTCCAAGGTCATCCCAGTTTAGGAAATGTGACTCTTTCCTGGACAAGTCACAAATCTTAAACTGCGTTTATTTCATGTTGATGTTTATGTTTTTCAAGACAATGTTTTATATTATGATGTTGTAAGTCTCTAAGACAATGGTATGTTACTCTGGTTTTAAAACTTAATCAAATGGATGATCTTGCATGATTTTATTTCATATAGCTTGGTTATGATTAAGCTATGGTATTAAGAAGTCACACCAAAATTAACCACGCTTCCGCAAAGCCAGGGTGTGACAACAGCTTCCCCTTTTTTACTCTTTTCAAATGTTTTGGGGTGATTCATATGTGTAACCAATTTATTTTCAAATGTAAGTACTTTTATGTGTATTATTCCGATTATGCAAACACGGCGATTGAGAACACGAACCAAATCCTTAAAAGATCTATCTATCTATCTTCATAGTTAGATTCTTGTAGGATATTTGAAGTACAATCTTAGATCTTTCTATCTACATAGTGAGGTTTTTAAGAAGTGCTTTACACGACGATGGTTATATGTTTATGTGTAGAGATTGTTGGTGATTTAGATAATGAAACTAGAGTAATACAATAAGGACATGGTGGATATGCCACTAGTACTTCCTATATATAAGTGTGCTTATTGTATTACCCTTCGTGGCATTATCCCGAATCACCATTAGGATTTAGGATGTTATGGTTCAATGATTCAATGTGACCAAAACCAAATTATATTTTGATATACTACCAAAGCATAGTTTGATATGCTATCAATGTGATATTGTTTACCAAAGCATAGTTTGATATGCTATCGATGTGAAATTGTTTACTAAAGCATAGTTTGATATGCTATCAATGTGATATTGTTTACCAAAGTATATTTTGATATACTACTGATTGTTAACCAAATCCTTATAGCATCTATCTATCTTCATAGTTAGATTCTTGTAGGATGTTTAAAGTGCTAATTTGAAGTCCTTAATTGGATTTAATTGTGTACTCTAATGCGTATGCGACTAGACGATGTGACGAAACTGGATCCTTATAGTATCTATCTATCTTCATAGTTAGATTCTTGTGGGATGTTTAAAGTACAATTGAAGTCCTTGATTGGATTTATTGTGTACTTTAATGCGTGTTTACGAGTTGATGACAAGTTGATGATTATGTGTTTATGTGGTTAGTAGTGATTTAGATAACGAAATGAGTGTAATACCATAAGAACATGGTGGATACGCCGCTGGTACTTCCTATATATAAGTGTTCTTATTGTATTACTCTTGTAGCGTTATCCGAATCACTTTAGGATTTATGTGTTTAGTTGATTCAATGTATGATTATCTAAATCCTAGTAGAATCTTCCATATTTTCATATGATAGATTCTTAGAAGGATATCAAAGTATTATTATAAATCATTGACTTGATTTCTAATAATACTCAGACAAGTTATGACTGATTTCAATATTTGTTATTATTAATCCTTGATTGGATTTCTAATAACACACTCACAAGTTTTATGATCGATTTCAATGTGATTACAAAGATCAAAGTACAATTTTTCAATGGCATAAAAATTACCTAGTAATAATCATATTGCCATATACAAAACTCTTTTGTCACAAGTTGTTAGTACAGTATGTCTATCGCCTCCGTCAATCTTAACCGTAGCAGAAATAGAAGAGATCTAGACTTTATGTTACATGTTGTAGTTAAAATGGCAAGGTGGCATAATTGTAAATAAGGAGAGTCTCCTTATATCCTTGGCCTATAAATAGATCTCTTAGGGTTAGAGATTTGGACTTTTGGCCATTTGAGAACTTGGAGCTTGGTGCTTAGAGAGAGAAACTAGAGAGAGAAAGTTCTCAACGTGATTTCCGGAGCTTGTACACGTCATACAGATCTATTGAATCACGTTATTTGTACGTTATTGTGTGTTCGGTCACGCACGTTCACGGATTTCGCACGTCGAACGTTCGTTACGCAATCGAACGGTGTCAAAACCGATCCTACAATTGGTATCAGAGCTAAGAGCTCGGTTGCGAGGATCAAACGCACAATTACGCACTCAATTTCAGCAGAATCAGAGCTTAAAACATCCAGATTTGACATATTTCTCTTAACTTTCTTGTTCTTCACGTTTTTCTCTGAATTTTGCAAAATTGACAGGGTTTTTACGGTTCAAATTCGCTCATTTTTTGATATGATATGCGAAACTGTCTGATCTAATACTCTACAAATTTTCAAGTCAAAATTCCAAGCCGTTTGGAAGAAATTTGAATTTTTGTGTTCGAAAAAGTTGAAGAATGTTGAATACTGTTGCTGTTGTTCTTGATGTTAATCACACGGATTGCCATGCGTGCGGATGACATAATACGGGTTGACTATTGTTAACTCTCCCACCCGCACGGATAACATTTCATTAATCCGTGTTGACTTGTTGACTTGTCACTCGTGCGTACAACTTACTCGGGTTGACTTAAGTTGACCTCTTAATCCGTGTCATTGCACCTCACTCGACCGACCCTCATTTTGTCAACATTTTCAGCTTGTCAGTCAACATATTCGGTGAGGATGTGAAACATTAAATTCAATCGGTGCATTTAATTTCACAAGAATCTGATTAAAAGTCTGATAGCCCATGTGCTAGTGTATGTGAAGTTGAAGTTATCACGTGATCATATTTGCCCAAGAATAGTTGCCTGTACAACTTTGTCAATAAGCATGTGAAATAATGGCTTTCACGTGAAGGTTTTTGTCTTATTGCAAGAGAGTTAAAGTCAACGAAGTCAACTTCATACGCACGGATAGCCCACCCGTACGTATCACCTTAGTCGTTCGGATCATCACCCGTACGGATAACACCCACCCGTGCAGATAGCATCATTTCCCTCCCGCACGGATTATTTTCAGCCATCCGTGTTGACTTGTTGACTTGCCACTCGCACGGACAACTTGTCCACGCGGATAACATCATCACCCGTACGGATAACACCCACCCGTGCGGATAGTATCATTTCCCACCCGTACGATAGCATCATTTCCCACCCGTACGGATAGCATAGAAGTCCACCCGCACGGAAAAGCAATCCGTGTTGACTTGATTGACCTACTCATGCGGATAGCAATCCGTGTCACAAACATCTCATCCGACTCACATTCCATTTAATGATTGCATGTGAATGCTGACTAATTGGTGTGGTTGTCTGCCATAGTCTTGATATTATATAAATAATTGAAGAGGTCCTATAGGATTTACATTGAATAAATAGTTGTTGGCCATCAATTCTAAATTTGATAAACATATTGCCAGTATACATGTGAGACTTGATGATCAATTTGCATGTGAAATAAAGGTTGTCGGCCATTTTACTTGATTAAAATCATACTCTCACGTGAAGGATTATTGCAAGGTTGCAAGTGAGATTGGCTTTCATCGATTGTGGTCAAAAGGTCAACGTGCAATCCAGTTAGATAACTCACTCGAAGTCAAAGAGTCAAAGTGCCAACCGATTAACTCAAGTTTTGTCTAGTGGCTTGTGTCAAAGAGTTGGATAGTTAACTCACCCGAACAACATTTATTCGCAAATCTTCGACACGAGTCTTAGATTGATTTCATCAACGCACACTGTTACGAACTGAGTGTTTGTTTGCTTGCAGGTAATTCAAGGATATAAAATCATGGCAAAATCAGAACCTGTTCCTTTTAAAGATAACAGAAATGAAGAAGAGAAGTATATCAACAGAAAGATGAAAGCTCAAACCAAGTTGATCAAAATCAATCGTATAATCAATGAAGCTAAACAAGCAAAGAGATGGAATGCTACTAGACAATGTTATATTGATCAAGATGGACACATTGCAGTTGATCCAAATGATATTATAATGGATATGTTCATCAAGCAATATACTGAAGAAGAAGAGGGTTGGCAGAGAAAATGGTGGGGAAGTGGAGAAGAGAAAGAAAAAGAAAAGGATGAAACTTCAAAATGTGAAGTTGTGTGCTCAAAATGTGACAAATCTACAGCAGAAAATGTCAATCTCTTAAAAGATGTGGAGAGTTTGACATTGGAAATCAAAAAGCAGAAATCTGAGAATGTTAAACTGTTAAATGACTTGAACAGTTTGACATTAGAAAACAAGGTTTTGAAAGAAAAAGAAAAAGGTTTTGAAAATGAAAAATTGGAAATTGAAAAAGATTTTGAGAATAAGCTAAACACTTTAGAACATGAAAAAGTGTTTTGGGCAAAATTAGAAAATAAGGCTTTAAAAGATAGAGAAACAGTTTTTGATAATAGAATAAAAGTTTTGGAAAATGAAAATTCTGTTTTTCAAGATAAAATCAAAAGTTTTGAAAATGAAAAAGTAAAAATTGAAAAAGATTTTCAAAGTCAAATAAAAATTCTTGAAGATGGGAGATCTATTTTTAGCAAGAACAATATTGAAAAGCAAAAGGTAATAAATTCCCATCGTCAGACGATTATTCGACTTGAAAAAGAAGCTGAATGTGATAGAAAGAAAATAAAAAAATTAGAGAATAAATTGAAAAGTTTTATGACTTCTGCATCATATGTTTGTCCAAAACCGATCAATTCAGTTCCAATAAGTGACAATGTCACAAATTTTGACAAAGTCAAAATTGAAGATTGTGATGATAAATCTGATGATGAAAAAGAAAAAGAAGAAAAAAGAAAAACATTTTTGAAATTAAATGAAATGTTTAAAAATACTGTTTTACATTCTACTGAGAAAGGTGAATGTTCAATGCAAAAACCTGTAAAGAAGAATGTGGAACAGAAACAAAACGATAAAAAATCATAAAATTTTCAAAAAGAAAATTAAAGCTCATCAGATCAATCATCCAATCATAATAAAAAACCACAAAAATCTGAAAATAAAAACTCACAAAAGGTTGGTAACCAGTGGTGCAGGTTTGACCACAGTGCTCAAATGCCAAATCAAGGATACAAGAGGAGACATGAGTACCACAAGGCAAATCAATGCTATGATCTAAGTGTGTGGTATGAAGACGGTGTTTGGTATGAAGGTAGTGAGAGGTATGATAACAGAGTGTGTTACACTTGTGGCTATCAAGGACACATTGCTGTTAACTGCCAAAGTCAGAGAATCGAAATGAGAAGGTGCTATGAATGCCAAATCAGAGGTCATATTGCCAGAGATTGCCCAATGAGATCAAAGGGAAGATTGAGGGCTGAATCTCAGAAAATGGCAAAGAAACCAGCCAATGTCAAGCCTAAAGAACAGAAAGTTCAAGAACCAAAAGTTCAAGAACAGAAAGTTCAAGAAAATAAAGTAAAGCTTTCACAAGGGCAGAAAGACAAACTGAGGAAGAAACGAAAGAAGGCGAGAGAATATCTCGAGAGGATTTTGTCCTCGGATACAACTAGTAAAACAGATAAAAGTTCTGATAAATCGTCTTGTTCGCCAAAGAATGACAAATCAAGCAAAACGGATTTATCAGATACAAATCTGAGGACGAAAGAGGGAAAGAAGAAGAAGAAAGTTTGTGGCAATGAATCTGTTTCTCCGGAAACAAATGAGCCACATGTCGGCGATGAATCTGGCTCAACAAAGTCAGACAAGCCATATTCAAGCAATGATTCTGGTTTGTCGAAACCAGAAGAGCCATGTGTTGAGGTAAAAATAGAGAATTCTAGTCTAACAATGGATGATGAAAATTTTCCACCATTGTTAAACAAGAATTCCAAATCACCCAAGGACAGTCAGGCTTGGGTGAAACTTTTCAAATAGAAAAACCTGACTTGCCGGAGTTCCCAGGTTGGTAAGTGTGGAACAGGAATCGGCATATTTCTTGAGAAATTCACAGGTTATTAACTGTGATATTTCGAATCACAAAAGACTAATCAAGGACATTAAGTTGTACTTGATTTATCTTTCCGATAAGTGGATAAAGGTAAACAATGTGATGAAACCCCGAGTTTGTAAAAAGACAAACAAAACTAATTTTCCGGAAAAACCATTTTGATTAAAACAAACTTAAGTGTTTTGAAATCTAAATGGGAAAATAGTTTGTTGTCAGGGGGAGTTCTGATTGTTAAGCCGAGTGAATGGCGAATTGAAGTGATTCGATATCAGTTTGTCACTTTACTTTGTACAATTTGTTTTCAAATTTTCTTAGAATATCAAAATTGAAACATATTTTGATTTTAGGGGGAGAAAAATTAAAAAAAAAAATTAGAAAATTTGAAAAAGCCAAAAACATTGAAAAAGCTAAAATGAGTTTTGTTGAAAAAAGAGGAAATGATAGTACATCAGTAGACGATCACATCATGCTAAAGAATTGAAATGTCAAATGTGATAAACGATCTCACTAACGATGTGACGATAGGCTCAGCTAGACTAGTAGATTTGCGATAACGATACAAACTTAAATGAAAAAGCCTAGTTCTAGTGGAAAACATGGTTGAAAGCATAGTACTTAGTTTTGTCCTTTATGACTGTGTGCCTGCTCGGTAATCGCTGATTGTCGAAAGACATAAAACAAGTTAAGTCTGTGAGCTTTCACAACTTTGCTGAAAAGTCCCTGTGATTGTGCATTTCATTTTGCAAAGATTTAAACTTGTTTGATTTCTTTATTTTGTTTAAGCATTGGACATCCTCTGCGTATACGTGAGTATCGACCTTGATGTTATTGCCTAAACGTTCTGCTTTATTTTCTTTGGTGTTTCGTTTAAGCTTTGGACCTCCTCTGCGTATACGGAAGTATCGACCTGGTGGTTAAAGCCTAAACAACTTCAACTTGTTTTATTTTCTTATTTTGTTTAAACATTGGACTTTCTCTGCGTATACGGAAGTATCGACCTGATTGTTAATGTTTAAACATTCTGCTTTGTTTTCGCACATATCACAGTTGATGAAAGTTTAAAGGCATTACTTGAGTTAGTGTATTGCATGATGAGGGGATATGCTGAGATCGTGGGGTCCATAAGAATTTAGTGCAAAATTAATATACCTTAACGTATTGGTAAGCATTTCGAAAGTTTTTAGATTGAGTTTAAGAGGACAACTATATCGTCAATCTATGTGAATCGTTTAGAACTTAAAATGATTAAAGCTTAACGGTGCTAGTGATTTGTCTCATAAACTGATATGATCCTCTTACACAAACTCACAAAAATATTGTTTGTATATATATATATATTTTTTCTGCATTTCTTTAAACTCAAAATCCAAAAAGATTTTAGTGTGTTTTAGCATAAAGTTTTGAAAAATGCAAAAAGATTTTCGACAACTGATGTTGGAAAGCTGATTTTTAAAATTCCAAGTGCTAAACATGATGAACTATATTGGGTTGGGAGAATATGTTGAAAAATTTGAATGTTATATATAAATGTTTTGAAAGACTGTGTGATTAGTTAATCAAGGTCATTCAATTGAACTTGATGTAACTATACAGATTGATAAATGAATGATTTCTACCAGTAAGTTTCTTAAATCTAAGTGTTATAAATTTGTGAAACTTATGTTGAGGTAGAGGATGTGCAGGTTAACCAGGTTTCAAATCCTGAGCATATGCAGAATAGAGCCAGGAATTGATCCTGAATTTGTGAACTTGTGAAAGCTAGACTACGATCCCGACAGCTGAGTCTAAAGGGGGAGTCTGAAGACGAACTCAACGCAAGAGGAAGCGTGGATTCAAGAAGCCAGGAAACTATCCTGAAGGAGCTTGTATACGGAAATCCAGGTGTCGATCCCAAAGAACGGGAGCTTGACGAAAGGGGGAGCCTGAAGAGTTTACTGAAAGGGGGAGCTGAAGCTCAAGACAGATCCACCGGGATTCTGTTCAAGAAAGAGAGAGAGAAACAAGTCACTACGAGTTTGACTACGGATTGACTGCGGCAATATCCAAGGGGGAGTCTGTTAGTACAGTATGTCTATCGCCTCCGTCAATCTTAACCGTAGCAGAAATAGAAGAGATCTAGACTTTATGTTACATGTTGTAGTTAAAATGGCAAGGTGGCATAATTGTAAATAAGGAGAGTCTCCTTATATCCTTGGCCTATAAATAGATCTCTTAGGGTTAGAGATTTGGACTTTTGGCCATTTGAGAACTTGGAGCTTGGTGCTTAGAGAGAGAAACTAGAGAGAGAAAGTTCTCAACGTGATTTCCGGAGCTTGTACACGTCATACAGATCTATTGAATCACGTTATTTGTACGTTATTGTGTGTTCGGTCACGCACGTTCACGGATTCCGCACGTCGAACGTTCGTTACGCAATCGAACGGTGTCAAAACCGATCCTACACAAGTTTCACAATCAAGATCAAGTATTGCAATACTAAACATTTTTGCCATTCCTTGGCTTCAAAGATTCCATTTTGAATAGACGACACTCGTAGTTGTCAAAGTATTGCAATACTAAACTTTTTGCCTTTATTTGGTTAAACAAAACCTATGTACTCGCCAGCTTTTATGTTGACTCTCATTTTCACATATGTTTCAGGATTTCGATTATTCAAGCATGCAATGCATAGGATTGCATCCGGGCCTTAGACTTCTTTAATCAAAAGACAATTACATGTATTCTTTGTTTGTAAAACAATGTTAACATTAATGAAACAATTTAGCACCAGTTGTTGTGAGCAATTTGTAACGTGACTCCCATATATTTCCGCCTCGTGTTACGCAATTGGGGTGCTACAGATTGGTATCAGAGCACTGGTTATAGGGAATTAGGTTATTAGAATGCCTTTAACCTAGTCTATAACCTTCCTAGGGACCCAAACATGAGTAGACTTAGGATCTCTATCTTAATCCTCATCCTTATTCTTGCCACAACTACTCTATGATTTACAAATCATCTTACCTTAGATGGTTTATCCTAAACAATTAGGCTTTATGCCATAAGGTGTTTCTCAAACATTTTCATTGAAATATTTCTCAAAATGTTATCTCAAACGTTTTCGTCGAAATGTTTCTCAACTTATTTATCACAAACATTTTATCAAAAGGTTTCTCAAAATGTTTTTCTCAAAACATTGTTTATCGAAATCTTGGGTTTTAGTAATGTGAACACATGCAATCTGGAAGAGTAGATGCCTGTACCCTGAGTTTTCTGTCTAAGGCTAGAGTTGTAACACCTGTGTCATTTCAACCATCAAACAAATGCCAAACCAATGAAATATTGTATTTCATACTTTGGACTTGTATAAATATGTGTATCTTTTGCACATATCAACTCATGTTCGATTTCAAGCTCTAAATCGCTTTCTGGAAGGTTATACACGCACTGATGCGTAAATATAACCAGTTTAATGCAACGAACACTCCGGAATAGTGAAATAGGCTTAACATACCTTAAATAACCTATACATAACTTAGATATAAGTTTTGAAAGGTTTGGTGTGGTGAAATCAAAGTTAAATCGCTTACAGGGACTAAAGTTGACAAACTGCGAAAGTATACCAATTTGAACTGTAACAGACATTCCGGGACATGACCATAAGTTAAACATACCATAAATATCCTTTACATAGCTTATAAATAGGCTTTGAGGGGTTCGGTATGCTAAAATAAACTTTTGGGTCATTCAGGGACTAAAAGTGTCAAAAAGTGCACAAGTTTGCATTTTCGCGCATAACTTACGTTCTGAATACATCCGGACATCCAAAAATTTATGTAAGCACTAAAATATTTTATTTTAGTGTTCGCCATAAGAAAAATCCATTCGTCGCGTCATTTGGTTCGTTTTTCGCATTCGGGACCAGATTCGATGTATTAGCCGTTGTTTAATTCACAACCACACATTCTAAACTTGCTTAGTCAGCGGATAAGGATGGAATTTTGGCACCATGACTTTGCAACACATGTATGGATGGAATTTAAACACCTAAACACCATGACTTTGCAACACATGTATGGATGGAATTTAAACACCTAAACACCATAACTTTGCAACACATGTATGGATGGAATTTAAACACCTAAACACCATGACTTTGCAACACATGTATGGATGGAATTTAAACACCTAAACACCATAACTTTGCAACACATGTATGGATGGAATTTAAACACCTAAACACCATAACTTTGCAACACATGTACGGATGGGATTAAGGCACGTTTTCCATGAAACGATCTTAACGGTTCGGGTATTCCTATAAATACCCCATACCCCCCCCCCATTGCTAAAATCACTAGAAACTTGATTTGAGAAACTCTAAGTTGAAACATTTGTTTCATACCTGAGATTTTTGAATCGAGTTTAGCATTCGGGGACCCTTCGTAAGTATTCTTTCGTTCTTTTCCTTATTTTACTGCTTTTCGAGTCAGAAAGTCAAACTTTGTTTGACTTTCAGCGTTGACCAGTAATGGTCAATGCGAAGTTCGTTTGAACTTCGCAACGTGAGTGTAATCACGTTGGTCATAGTCCCTTGGGACTATGCCCACTGATTACCACGTTGTCTAGGGTCGTAGGGTAAGCGATCTAATGAATCGCTTATACCCTCGAACCCGACCCAGTTTGGTCGATCATTAGGATCCGACCAAATACTTTAGGTGACCATAGTAGGTAGGGAATAACCTTCCGAGGTTATACCCTATGGTCACATCGTTTAAGTAGTTGTATGATAGGTAGTTTATATGCCTTAGGTAAATTACCAGAATACCCTTTTCATGTATAATTGGTAATTAAGCATATGTAACCTAAACTTTTGTCACATAACTGATTATGTAACATGTTTAGGCATATAACACTTGTCATAGGACTAGTTAGACGGTCCGAACGCGTTTCACGCGAACGACGCGTTAAAGTAGCATAAGCTACCTAAACGGGTCGTAATGGGTCGTAGACACTTAGGTTAAGTTTCATTTAGTATGTAGGATTTGTTAAACCAAATGACACGAGTCTCTACACTCGTTTGGTTTACAAACCCTAATGCTACCCGATCTTCCGATCTAGGTCCGGTTAATTAACATAGTTACCTATATTAGGTGCCGTTTGATATCCGCGATCTCTAGCATTGTTTAGTTGTCACTCCAGAACTACTGAGCAATCTCAGGTGAGTACATAGACCCCTCTTTTACTGTTTTCCAAACTGTTTTGGGGTGGAACACATGTGCCTACTTGTTACTTTCATGCTTTCCTGTTTTGACATCATATACTTGCTATGTTCATTAGTACATTATAGTACATGATTTCATTACATTTCATGCTAGGTGTGCCCATTGTGTGCATTACTTGGTACATTGTTTTACATTACATTTTGTTGCATATGCTCATCCAGTATATGAACACATTATATTACATTTTGAACCGTTAATAACTATTTGACTATGTGAACCGTTGAAATCATTTGTATCTGTGAACCGTTTGTATCTGTGAACCGTTTGTATCTGTGAACCGTTTGTATCTGTGAACCGTTTGTACTCTGTGAACCGTTTGTATCTGTGAACCGTTTGTATCTATGAACCGTGTGAACCGTCTTTGACCATACATAAACAATTCTATAACTGTTAAACATTACTTTGGTGTTTTGGTTTGATTAAGTGATTAAGTAACGATGCGTGTGTAATGTGATACAAGCATGGTGGATACGCCGCTGGTACTTCCTATATATAAGTGTTTGTATGGTATTACATATCGTAGCGTTATTTGAATCATTTCAGTTTGAGACATATAACATTTTATACAAATAATATACTTTTCACAAGACATTGTTTTACAAACAACTTATCTTATACAAATCCATTTTTACTATGGTTATTCATTTAACCATACATTATTCACTTATTTATACATATCATCTGAACTCATTGTTTTTCAAATGATTTACAAAACAAAGCAAATTACAAGGTTCATGACTAAACATTTTCTCAAACATAAGTCATGGAACCTATTTTCACAAAACCTATGTATCTCACAGGCATTTTTATGCTGACGTACCTATTTTCACATGTGTTTTTCAGGAGCTGTTGCATAAGATGATCAAGATACATATAGGCAGACTTGGGCTTTAGTGACAATAAAAGATGCAAGACTAGTTAATTATGTTGTATTTCTTGTTTGTTAAGACATCGTAACACTTTTAATCAATAAAACGAAACTTCAATTGCCATGGATTTGACACAATTAATTCTGTTACAACACTCCCCGACGTTTCCGCCACGTTTTGTATGTTCTACGTGGTCGGGGTGTGACAGAAAAGATGGTATCAGAGCCAATGGTTATAGGGAATTAGGTTATTAGTAATGCTTTGACCTAGTCTATAACTTTCTTAGGACCCTAACGCGAGTTTACTTGCGTTTAGTCATAAAACAATACCGTCACCTATCCTTAGGCGACGACCACAACAAGAACATAATTTTCAAAACCGCTTTGAAAACTAATCATCTGTTCTAGGATGATTTATTACAAGGTTTTGAACCCTCTATTGTAAGGTTTTGAATCCTCTGTTATATGGTTTTGAACCCCTTTGAGTTTTCAAAATCTCGTCAAGGTTCTGGGTTTTAAATAATGTGAAAACATGCAAACTGGAAGGGTGAATGCCTGTATTCTGAGTTTTCTGTCTAGGCAAGCACTTCGTATACATCTCAACCAGACGCGAGACCAGTTGTGCTTACCTGGGAATTCTTGGGATGAGTGTTCACTTATAGGCGAGCATGTCTTCGCGATACATTATTTTTGACCTATTTACTTTGATTATTCACCGAGGTCGTTTGTTGCTTTGTAGTAACAAACAAATGACCACTATCAATTGCTTTTATCAAATTTGTTTCATCTCATTCTTTTCGTCTAATTCTCTCACTCGTTTCCTTTCATGTTCCTCTTTTAGAATGCCTCCTCGACGCGAAAACCAGATAGCGACTGCCGAGCTGGCAGAAATCATTGCGCAGCAAATGGCTGCTCAATTCCAAAACCTCTTTGCTCTATGGAATCAAGCCAACAACAACAACAATGGTCCATGCAATTTCAAGAGTTTTAACTCGGCGAAACCACTCAAGTTTAGTGGTTCTGAGGGAGCTACTGGGCTTCTTCAATGGTTCGAGAGCATCGAGAATACTTTCCGCCACGTGCAGTGTCCTGACAATCGCAAGGTCAAGTTTGCTTCGAGTGTGTTCCAGAAGAGAGCCCTCACGTGGTGGAATGGGGTTATGAGAGATCGTGGTGCAGAAGTTGCACTAGCACAGACATGGGCGGAACTTAGGGCCCTTATGATGAAGGAATTCTGTCCTCGACACGAGATCAGGGCTTTGGAAAGGGAATTCGACAATCTGGAGCAAGACAGCGGTGAGCATAGAGCCTACACGGACCGTTATGAGGAGTTAAGTCTGTTATGCCCAAACATGGTCACACCTTTGGATAAGGCAATCGAAAAGTACATTGACGGCCTCCCTAATTCAATACAAGACATTTTGACTGGTAGCAACCCTACTACAGTTAGACAGGCCATTAAGCTATCTGCAACCTTGACTGAATCAAAGATCAGGAAAGGTAAACTTTTCCGAAAAGGTGACAAGAAGCCGGTCGAAGAATCGAAACCAATCGAGGAATCAAAGACCATGGATGAACAGACTGAATCCCCTAAGAGGTCAAAGAAGCGAAAGGCTTTTCAGAACTTTGCCATGGTTACTCACAATGATCAAGCCGTCCCCAACCAACCAGCTCAACCCCCTGCCAGGAAACCCTACAACGGAACTGCACCCTTGTGCAACCACTGTGGCCTACATCATCATGCTGGGGTGAAGTGCCGCACATGCCAAGTTTGCGGACTTATAGGTCATACAGCTAGGGTTTGCCCAACCGCAGTTGCACCAAATCAAGCTGGCAACAATCCTGCTCAAGCTCGTTTTCCACCGGGATCTTGCTACAACTGTGGCGAGATGGGCCATTTTCGTAGGAATTGCCCAAGACTTGCTAATGCAAATCCAGCGCAGGGATGAGCATATGATCAATCAGAAGACAACATCGTTTAGAAATAATCACGTCTTATGTATTATTTTCTTTTGTTGTCAAGATCCAAGAAACAGTTGTTATCGTTGTTTATAAATAAATCTTTTACATTGCAATGTATTTATGTGATTGTATGTATAAACAACATATCCCCTACAATACCGACAATCAAGGAACCGCATTCCTTGAAGAACAGACTACTCCCAAATTTCTTCCATTATATGATCTCTTGCGTTTTTCACGAAAATCCTAAGTACCCGTTTCTTCCAAGAGAAACGAAGTACGAGGTGCCAAGTTAATTGCAATCAATAACAAGATAATAACAATTAAACAACTATGTGTTTATGTGGTTATGAACATTACAAGACAAACTGTGCGGACTATGCAAGGAATTACGTAATTATGGATGCATACATAATTATGGAATTTAGTGCACAGAAACCACAGCGAGCTTTGTCATGTACCTAGAAGTTAACCCTATTCATTTCCAATTCTGATGAAGTATCCGTTGAGGAAAAATGAACTAGCTATTCATTTTTCACTTCTGAAGAATATCCGTTGAGGAAATGAATATCCGTTTATCCTTCATTTCCAATTCTGAAGAATAACCGTTGAGGAAAATGACTCCGTTTGTGCATTTTCGTTCTGAAGAGTATCCGTCGAGGGAAATGAATATCCGTTTATCCTTCCTTTCCAATTCTGAAGAATAACCGTTGAGGAAAATGACTCCGTTTGTGCATTTTCGTTCTGAAGAGTATCCGTCGAGGGAAATGAATATCCGTTTATTTAATCCTTCATTTCCGAACCTGAGGAAACAACCGTTGAAAATGACTCCGTTAGTTCATTTTCGTTTCTGAAGATTTATCCGTTGAGGAAATGAATATCCGTTTGTCTATCATTTTCATTTCCGTTTCTGAGGAAGCAACCGTTGAAAATGACTCTGTTTGTTCATTTTCGTTTCTGAAGATTTATCCGTTGAGGAAATGAATATCCGTTTGTCTATCATTTTCATTTCCGTTTCTGAGGAAGCAACCGTTGAAAATGACTCTGTTTGTTCATTTTCGTTTCTAAAGATTTGTCCGTTGAGGAAATGAATATCCGTTTGTCTACCATTTTCATTTCCGTTTCTGAGGAAGCAACCGTTGAAAATGACTCTGTTTGTTCATTTTCGTTTCTGAAGATTTGTCCGTTGAGGAAATGAATATCCGTTTGTCTACCATTTTCATTTCCGTTTCTGAGGAAGCAACCATTGAAAATGACTCCGTTTGTTCATTTTCGTTTCTCAGAATTGTCCGTTAAGGAAATGAATCCCCGTTTGATTATTCCTTCATTTCCGCCTCTGAAGAATACTCGTTGAGGAAAATGACTCCGTTTGTTCATTTTCATTCTGAAGAATGTCCGTTAAGGAAATGACAGGATTATGCTTCACATATCTCTGGTGGTTATCTGACACAAAGTCACAAATAGACTCCTACGAATTAATTTCGGGACGAAATTTCCTAAAGTAGGGGAGACTGTAACACCTGTGTCATTTCAACCATCAAACAAATGCCAAACCAATGAAATATTGTATTTCATACTTTGGACTTGTATAAATATGTGTATCTTTTGCACATATCAACTCATGTTCGATTTCAAGCTCTAAATCGCTTTCTGGAAGGTTATACACGCACTGATGCGTAAATATAACCAGTTTAATGCAACGAACACTCCGGAATAGTGAAATAGGCTTAACATACCTTAAATAACCTATACATAACTTAGATATAAGTTTTGGAAGGTTTGGTGTGGTGAAATCAAAGTTAAATCGCTTACAGGGACTAAAGTTGACAAACTGCGAAAGTATACCAATTTGAACTGTAACAGACATTCCGGGACATGACCATAAGTTAAACATACCATAAATATCCTTTACATAGCTTATAAATAGGCTTTGAGGGGTTCGGTATGCTAAAATAAACTTTTGGGTCATTCAGGGACTAAAAGTGTCAAAAAGTGCACAAGTTTGCATTTTCGCGCATAACTTACGTTCTGAATACATCCGGACATCCAAAAATTTATGTAAGCACTAAAATATTTTATTTTAGTGTTCGCCATAAGAAAAATCCATTCGTCGCGTCATTTGGTTCGTTTTTCGCATTCGGGACCAGATTCGATGTATTAGCCGTTGTTTAATTCACAACCACACATTCTAAACTTGCTTAGTCAGCGGATAAGGATGGAATTTTGGCACCATGACTTTGCAACACATGTATGGATGGAATTTAAACACCTAAACACCATGACTTTGCAACACATGTATGGATGGAATTTAAACACCTAAACACCATAACTTTGCAACACATGTATGGATGGAATTTAAACACCTAAACACCATGACTTTGCAACACATGTATGGATGGAATTTAAACACCTAAACACCATAACTTTGCAACACATGTATGGATGGAATTTAAACACCTAAACACCATAACTTTGCAACACATGTACGGATGGGATTAAGGCACGTTTTCCATGAAACGATCTTAACGGTTCGGGTATTCCTATAAATACCCCATACCCCCCCCCCATTGCTAAAATCACTAGAAACTTGATTTGAGAAACTCTAAGTTGAAACATTTGTTTCATACCTGAGATTTTTGAATCGAGTTTAGCATTCGGGGACCCTTCGTAAGTATTCTTTCGTTCTTTTCCTTATTTTACTGCTTTTCGAGTCAGAAAGTCAAACTTTGTTTGACTTTCAGCGTTGACCAGTAATGGTCAATGCGAAGTTCGTTTGAACTTCGCAACGTGAGTGTAATCACGTTGGTCATAGTCCCTTGGGACTATGCCCACTGATTACCACGTTATCTAGGGTCGTAGGGTAAGCGATCTAATGAATCGCTTATACCCTCGAACCCGACCCAGTTTGGTCGATCATTAGGATCCGACCAAATACTTTAGGTGACCATAGTAGGTAGGGAATAACCTTCCGAGGTTATACCCTATGGTCACATCGTTTAAGTAGTTGTATGATAGGTAGTTTATATGCCTTAGGTAAATTACCAGAATACCCTTTTCATGTATAATTGGTAATTAAGCATATGTAACCTAAACTTTTGTCACATAACTGATTATGTAACATGTTTAGGCATATAACACTTGTCATAGGACTAGTTAGACGGTCCGAACGCGTTTCACGCGAACGACGCGTTAAAGTAGCATAAGCTACCTAAACGGGTCGTAATGGGTCGTAGACACTTAGGTTAAGTTTCATTTAGTATGTAGGATTTGTTAAACCAAATGACACGAGTCTCTACACTCGTTTGGTTTACAAACCCTAATGCTACCCGATCTTCCGATCTAGGTCCGGTTAATTAACATAGTTACCTATATTAGGTGCCGTTTGATATCCGCGATCTCTAGCATTGTTTAGTTGTCACTCCAGAACTACTGAGCAATCTCAGGTGAGTACATAGACCCCTCTTTTACTGTTTTCCAAACTGTTTTGGGGTGGAACACATGTGCCTACTTGTTACTTTCATGCTTTCCTGTTTTGACATCATATACTTGCTATGTTCATTAGTACATTATAGTACATGATTTCATTACATTTCATGCTAGGTGTGCCCATTGTGTGCATTACTTGGTACATTGTTTTACATTACATTTTGTTGCATATGCTCATCCAGTATATGAACACATTATATTACATTTTGAACCGTTAATAACTATTTGACTATGTGAACCGTTGAAATCATTTGTATCTGTGAACCGTTTGTATCTGTGAACCGTTTGTATCTGTGAACCGTTTGTATCTGTGAACCGTTTGTACTCTGTGAACCGTTTGTATCTATGAACCGTGTGAACCGTCTTTGACCATACATAAACAATTCTATAACTGTTAAACATTACTTTGGTGTTTTGGTTTGATTAAGTGATTAAGTAACGATGCGTGTGTAATGTGATACAAGCATGGTGGATACGCCGCTGGTACTTCCTATATATAAGTGTTTGTATGGTATTACATATCGTAGCGTTATTTGAATCATTTCAGTTTGAGACATATAACATTTTATACAAATAATATACTTTTCACAAGACATTGTTTTACAAACAACTTATCTTATACAAATCCATTTTTACTATGGTTATTCATTTAACCATACATTATTCACTTATTTATACATATCATCTGAACTCATTGTTTTTCAAATGATTTACAAAACAAAGCAAATTACAAGGTTCATGACTAAACATTTTCTCAAACATAAGTCATGGAACCTATTTTCACAAAACCTATGTATCTCACAGACATTTTTATGCTGACGTACCTATTTTCACATGTGTTTTTCAGGAGCTGTTGCATAAGATGATCAAGATACATATAGGCAGACTTGGGCTTTAGTGACAATAAAAGATGCAAGACTAGTTAATTATGTTGTATTTCTTGTTTGTTAAGACATCGTAACACTTTTAATCAATAAAACGAAACTTCAATTGCCATGGATTTGACACAATTAATTCTGTTACAACACTCCCCGACGTTTCCGCCACGTTTTGTATGTTCTACGTGGTCGGGGTGTGACAAGAGTGTTCGTACAAATCCGCATTATCGGACCAGTCACTCTTACCTGGGAACTCTTAGGGTGAGTGTCCACTTATAGGCTAAAACATGTCTTCTCGAAACATTATGAAAACTCATCCGCCTTGACCATGTCGAACAATTTCTAAACACTACGACCTTGATACTACTCCATTATATTACCTTCGGTAATATGTTACGTTTTTATACAACACATCCGAAACAAATTTCATTTCATCTCACGATACTTTGCAATCCTATCTCATTTTCAAATACTACCTTTTGTCTTTCAACATTTCAAATTTTTTATCATTTGGATGAGAATTTTTAAAATTTACTATACAAAATTTCTTTATTTTTAAAAATTAAATTAAAAATATTTTTATCTTAAAAAATAATAAATTTTTAAAAGGTAAAGAATTTATAACACAAACCATTAACTTGGTTTGTATCTTCTCATCCAAAAATATAACAAAAGTTTATTCTTAAGCAATTCTTGTTTCAAAACAAAATCCACAACACTATATTTTTCTCTAATTACCAGAACACGGTTTTTGCCAAGTCAAGATTTTCACTACACGATGTGTTTTAAACTTGTGACAATTCTATGGAATCTCACTTATTAGATTTAACTATAGCTATTTCTTCAAGATGCCTCCTCACCGTGACGCCACTCAGGTTGCAGAAAAGGCGGCAATAATCGCTCAGCAGATAGTTGTTATACTCCTAAACCTTGTGATCCAACTTAATCAAATCTACAACAATAACAACAACAACAACAACAACAACAACAATGTTGTCACGCCCTGCAACTACAAACAACTCAACTCGGCTAAACCACTCCAGTTTAATGGGTCTGAAGGAGCAACTGGGCTCCTACAATGGGTTGAGAGTATGGAAAGCACATTCCGCCATATTCAGTGTCCTTGTGAGCGCAAGGTAGAGTTCGCCTCGAGTGTTTTCCAAATGAGAGCACTCACTTGGTAGAACGGAGTCATGAGAGACCGAGGTGCAGATATAGTGATGGCACAAACGTGGGAAGAATTTAAGGATCTTATGAGAAATGAATTATGCCCACGTTGAGGGCACTTGAAACCAAATTTTATTACATCAAACAAGATAGTGGGGAAAACTGCGCCTACACTGACCGGTTTGAAGAATTGAGCCTACTCTGCCCTACTATGGTCACACCTTTGGATCGGGCCATTGAGAAATATATTGATGGCCTACCTAATCCTGTCCAAGATATTGTCACTAGCAGCAAACCCACAACACTTAGGGAGGCTAAGGAACTAGCCGCTACCCTAACCGACTCCCAGGTTAGAAAAGGGAAACTTTTTCGAAAGGGAGACAAGAAACGAACTACTAGAACTACTAAGGAGAATTCAAAGGGAACAAAGGCTAAATCTTCTAAAAATTCTAAGAAGTGTAAGACTTCAAAGAATTATGCAATTCCCACACCAATTCCATTAAACTCGGTACCCTTTAGGATATTTTATCGTGGAAAGCAACATCGATGCAATCATTGCAACTATCATCACCTAGCCAATTCTCCATGCCACCAGTGTACAATCTGTGGTCTTTTTGGCCATCTAGCTACAACCTATCGCATCCAAGAAGCCCCTAATTAAACACGCCCTCGCTATCCAGCTGGAGCTTGTTTCAATTGTGGCGATCTAAATCATTTCAAGCGAAACTGCCCTAAGCTTACTAACGCAAATGGACGAGTATACAATGTTAATGAGGCTTAAGCTGATGATCAAGCACTTATGATCATTTGAACCTTTACATTTCCTGTTTATTATTTGAAAACAATGAACATATTTCAACTATATTTGTAATGACAATATAAATTTCAAGAAGTTTTTCTTCATTCTTGTTATTCATATCCCATTTACAAATTCCAATGTGATTACACTATGTGTAATATACGACTACATGCCGACTTCGAGGATTCTGTTCTTTAGGAACTAAATCTCGTAATTTAGCATATTATTATTGCACAGTAGTGCGTTCATACGATTTCTGCAACACGATCTCTACAAATACTATGTGCCTACTACTACTTTTGTTTTCATGACATTACATACATGGATTGTTTATCTAGTATGTATAGTACATGATTACAAATACATTTTGCTTCGTATATTGACCTATCATACTTAGTACACAACTTTTAAATACATTTTGCTTAGTATGTTGACCTAGCATACCTAGCACATGGTTTGAAAACATTTTTATGACACATTTCTTTTAAGGGGGTGAGGATATAACACCTCGTAAAATCACGTCCAATGATGTAACGACACGTGTTCTAAACACTAATAAAGTCAAACGTTGAATTTGAGGGACTAATTTTGCAAAAAAATCAAAAACTTTGATTGTAGAAGGACTGGAAATGTTAACATGCTTATTATAAGCCTCTGCATAATAGTACACGGTAATCATATTCACAAATGGGCCACTCGTTGATCAAGAGTACCCGTTTGTGTAATTAATTGAAAGTTTGCGTGACGAAGGGTTAAAAGTGTCAACATGTTAATTCTTACCTCTGAGTGACCTTTTAACAAACCAGGAGCTTCATGATGTTTGATTATACTCTCGGGAATGCCAAATATTGGCTATCTAAGACTTTTATGCCTATAAGTGACGTTACGCGCAACTTTGCAAGTTTGAGGGGTTAAAAGCGTCAATATGTTTAATTATACCTCTGAATGACCTTTTAACGAACCCGAAGTATCGTAATGTTTAATAATACTCTCAAGAATGCCTAATATGGATTTGATAAGGCTTCGATGCTACTAAACGATGATATGCGCAAGTTTGCGCATTAGAGGGACCAAAAGCGTCAACTTTTGAATCTACGCCTTTTGGTGACCATTTAAGCGAATGGGAGCATAATAATAATTAAACACATGCTTGGGAATACCCATTATGGGCCACAGAAGGCTTGGATATCATTCAACGACATTTCGCGCTACTTTGTGCGATTAAGGGACTAAAATGTCCTCCAGTCTTCTTGGGGACTCGTGCTCATCGTCACTGAAGGAGTTCGCCGGTGTGATGGCCCGACCTCATGATCATGGCTAGTGAAGATTGGGGCCTTACCGCCTCTTCCTCTACCTCTAATACGCGGTGGCATCTTCTGTTCCTGTCAACACAAACAAAAGAAACACAAAGGAAAACAATAAAGGACAAAATAAAAGATTAGGATTAATCCTAAGTCCTTTGCCTAGACTCGAAAGTCAAGGAATGTGAAACTGTGTCATTGAGATTAAACACAAAAGACTAGTGTTTAATTCACTCAATGTTGGCTCTGATACCAACCTGTCACACCCCGTGATTTCCACGTATTACCGGTGGGCCCGGTGGGGAGTATCGTGACGTAGTTGATATCATCATAGTCAATTTATCACAGTTTAATGCACATCGGAAGTCTAAAAGTAATAATATTACAAACTGAATGAAAGTATCATAAGTATTACAAACGGAATGAAAGATGGATCCACAGGCGGATCAAACAAAGGGGTTATTGTTCAACAGATTCTAAAGTGACAAAGCTTGCAAGACTTTTTATTTATTCACTCAGGAGTAGCCAGCCTATTTCGCATAGTACCTGCACTTAACCTTTTGGAAAATACGTCAGTTTACACTAGTAAATACAATTAACCGACTATTTTGAAAAGATGTTTAAGAAAATTGATTTAAATGCACAAGGCACAAATAATCTTTTATAACTTGGGATAATTATTTAAAAATAATCTTGTAAAAGAATTATATGTTTATTATACGTTCAGTAGCCCGGGTTGAATATCGGGTTAAAGATTAATAGACACACCACATAATATAACCCACGGCGAGTTATTCTCGAATAGGCGGGCATATTATTTTACATACGCACTGGCAGGTGTATGCCTACACCCCGTGCTTAAGTCGAGGCCATTTCAATGAATGAGCTGAGGATATCCAGGACATGGTCATTAACCCCCCCAAAGGCTTAAAACAAACAAAACAGATTAAACAGGTTATCTCAATAATTTAACCTTCATATGATTAAAAATTCAATACCAGACCAAGCGGTATTTTATATACCGTACCCCAAGCCCGTATAAGGGAAAATAAGTTAAAAGTATTTACCCGAGCAAAATATTCAAATTTATCTCAGCCGTATACAATCAGCAAGTGCAAATATCTTTTACTGGGCTCCTAATATGGAACGAAGGTTTTAATAACCTATTAGATTCCTAACGGGTCTTATTTAAGCTTAAACTTAGACCGGTTAGTTTTAAAGGAAGGTTTACGGTTCAAAACACAAGATTAAGCGAAGACCGGATTAGAATGTGGTTTAGACCCGACAAGTATGAAGACTTGTATAATATGGGCAAACTAAACACATTCTGGATTTTGAAGCAAAAATGATAAGGTTTGACCCGTTTCAGTCAATTTATGCAAACTAGTTACATAAACCGTACCGAACGCGAATAATGCATAACGGGTAACCAAATGAGTCATATACGGGTTTCACAAGTTAATATGCCTTAAATATGTTGTGATATCAGTAGAATACCTTACATTATGCCCAAAACGAATTTAAAACCAAATTAAGCCCCATAGGGGTATTTTGGTCATTTTAAAGGTTATAAAAGAGATTAAATATTAATCTGAGGTTCTGGTCTAACATGATCAGTAAAAATATTTATTTTTGCAAGTCATATCAGTAGGGTATTGCATATATGTGAAATTTATCATTTAAAACCAAACTATGTGCTGTAGGGGCATTTTGGTCATTTCACATAAGCTTTAAAGGTCAAATTTGGAAACCTGAGTTCAAAACTTTTACTTACTGTTAAAGTATAAAATTTACTTAAAACATCAGTAGGTATTAAGTCTTATGTGTCAAAATAGTTTTAATCCATTCTAAGCGTTTAAAACGCGTATAAAGTCGGTTTTAGGCGTTTTTGGGTTATATAAGGAAAGCTGAGATTTTTATCAGTCCAGAAGGCTTAAAATATTTTATTTATCATATAAAATCAGTAGAAAAAGATTTGGTATCAAAATGTTATGTAAAACTCATTTTATTGGTAAAAAGGGTATAACCGTCAATTACCGAATCAAAGCAAGAACCCCATGTTATGATCAGTTTAAAAATTAATAAAAATCTTCAAAAATCCCAAAATATTATATTACATCAGTGGGTAGAAAGTTTGGTGTCGAAATTTGGGTTTAAGTAGGCTTTATGCTAAAAATGCCGTTAAATTAATAAAAAGCTTTCAAATTACTATATTGAGCATAACTCTTAATTTAGACCACAAACTGATGTCAAATTTTTAGGACATGTTTATTAATCAGTAATAAAGTTTTTTGCCCTCTCACATTTTCAAAAATTGTCACACCCCGACCACGTAAAACAACTAATCGTGGCGGAAACGTCGGGGAGTGTCGTAACAGAATCATTGTTTCACAACCATGGATCAAATAGTTTTGTTTTATTGAATTCATGAACTCATTGTTTTATTGCAAATCAGATAAATACAAATATTGTCTTTCAAGTTTTAAATTCGCTAAGGCACGAGTCTATCCTATGTATATCATGCATCAACAATCATCACATAGCAGCACCTGAAACATGTGTAAAAATAGGTACGTCAGCATAAAAATGCCCGTGAGATACATAGGTTTTATTAATACATGATTCATGACTTGCAAGTTTAAAAGAATGTTTAACAAAAATAGTCATGAACTTAAAAATGTTTTCTTTATAAATCATATAATAAGTGATAAGAAATTAGATGATATAAAAGAAAGATGCATAAATAAATAACTAAGTAAAATGAGTTTGTATAAAATATTTTGTTTGTAAAACAATGTTTTGATAAAAAGGTTTGTAGTATATATAAAAATATATCTTGGTTTTAAGAAAGTCGAATAAGTAATATATTAAAAATATATTTTAGTTCCAAAATAGTTAAACAGATAGTATATTAAATATACTTTAGTTGCCAAAATAATAGTTTTCAGTAGTGTTATGGGTCATTTTCTGAACATATATCCTGACTAATAGTCTGGCTTTGATTGTTTATTTGTGATCAGGATATTGGTAACATCCTGGTACGATATCCTGGTAGTAACTGATTTAACCACGTGCAGATTAGAAGGTGCGAGTCTCCAACGTTCAAGTGGACTTCTTCTCCTCAAGACTTGGGAAAATCAGTTGGCTTATAGACGTTGGACCCAGAAGACCAGGACTGCAACGTTCATATGGGGAATATCCGCTGAATCCCGGAATAATAGGATGTTTAGTTAGTTTCCTTTTTACTATAAATAGATTGATCGGATCAGATTAAGGCACACACTCTTACGCACACTTTTTCTCTCTGGTAGCAAACAATCACAACACACAAACACTTGTACTCGAATTACATTGTAACACCTAGTTGATCCGCATCATATCCTGCACTGTATCCTGATAGTTGAAGTAATAGAAGAACAAGGCAGCTGCGATTGTCAGCTCCCGAGGTTTTGTGCCGGTGATCTAGATTGATCAAGGGCTTTCCTTGTACATCCTGTGTCACCCTTTACATTTTCGCTCATTGTTTGATCAAAGATACAGCTTTATATCCTGGGCCGTATCCTGAAACTGTTTTTGCAAATAACTTAACTAGCATATTTTCAACACACATTTCAAGCACACTACCTCACTTAACTAATTTGATCACTTAATTGCTTCGGTAATTTTTGACCAAAACAATTTGGCGCCCACCGTGGGGTAAGTGGTGCTATTCCTACTAAAATCTTTTGCAAAATCATTACTTGGTTTTCTATTTTCAAAACTTTTTGCTACACTATTTTCAATGGCCTCGAGATCAAACATGAGCTCTGCCACCGTGTCTGCCACAACCTTTACAACAATTGGTTCGGTGCTTCCATCACCTCCTCCGAGAATGCAAGCCTCTTCACAGGGAAATGAAAGTCATGTGGCTCGGGATGTTATCCCAGCTTGCAATATCCAGGGATCTGGTCCTGTTTTGGCTTCTAACGAAGAAATTCTAAATTTGTTTGGTAGTGTACAGGAACAGATGAGGCAGCAGCAGGAAACTAATCAGATGCTGGTGAGAGAGATACAACTCTTGAAATCCGGCCCAAGTAGGCCTGCTGAAGATACTGTCACTCCCTTGCAACCCAGGGCTTTGAACTTCAATTCTGCAGTTTACACTGAGGATAACCGGGGGAATATTGTGCCTAGCCATTCCCAGAATCATACTCCTGAGATACCCTCTTCAGTAAGAGTATCAACTGTGAGAAGCTCAGGATATGCTTTAGGATTTGGCTAGAATCCCCAAACTGGTAATGTATCTAATAATAATAATACTCTTGCTACTACTGGTGTTGGATCTTTGCAGGATGCAGGTATGACATCGGCATTTTCTAGCTCCAAAAACTAAAAGACATGATATCCAGTGTGCCTGGGGTGGTCTAGCCAATTCCAGAAGTGTCCCAGGACAGCCACAGGATATCACGGTTTGCATATCCTATTTATGATGCTGAAATCCCAAAAAGATTTCAAACCCCCAACATGAAACTCTATGACGGAACTACAGATCCTGAGGAGCATATTGCCCAGTATAGGGAAAGGATAGAAATTAACCCTATCCCCCCAGATCTCAAAGAAGCATGCCTGTGCAAGGGTTTTGGTTCGACCTTAACAGGATCAGCCTTAAAATGGCTCTTGAACATTCCTCCTCACTCAATTACTTCATTTGCTCATTTAGTTAATTTATTTAATAGTCAATTTTCTTGTAGCCGGAGTTTTAAGAAACTAACCAGCGATCTTTACAGGATAACTCAAGGACCTCAGGAATCCTTGAGGGATTATGTGAACAAGTTTAGTCGGGAATCCTTGGATATCCCACATCTTGATGTTGCAACAGCTGTGCAGGCTTTTAAGATGGGATTACAAAAAGATTCTCAGTTTTATCAGGATCTTGTAATGAATCCCTGCAGGAATCTGGACGAAGCTCGTAACAGGGCTTTGAGGTACATTCGCCTGGAGGATTACAAAAAGATGCAAGAAAGGATGAATTCGTACACAACCTATGAGTTAACCAACAGCAAATTAGAATCCTCGTATAAACCATATCGCTCTAAACCGTATGGCAGAAATGATGGCAAAAAAGTGAATGCAGTTGAAGATGAGGATCCTGAGGAGTATCCTGAGTTGTCTGAATATTTTTTTTCTGTTAACATACCTGAACTGATGTATGCTATGCAGGGTTTAGGAGACAAAGCAAGATGGCCCCGAAAGAATCAACAAAAGGCTGATTGGAAGGACAAGTCCAAATGGTGTGCTTTCCATGAGGATTTCGGACATGTTACTGAGGATTGCATCGCTTTGAGAAAAGAAATAAGCTATCTCTTGAGTAAGGGATATCTGAAGGACCTCTTGGGAAGAAAGAAGAATAAGGGCTAGGATCCTGAGAAGGATCCTGAACGTGCAGCATCACCTCCTGCGGATGCAAAAATAATTAACTTTATTTCGGGAGGATCCGACATCTGCGGCACATCATATTCTGCGGCAAAAAGACACGCGAAGGAAGCCAAAGCAGAGAGGGGAGATAAGCCGACAAGGATATCAACCCTCACGACTGACAAAGTCATGACGTTCGATAATGATGACAGGGATACTGTCCAGGATCCCCATCATGACGCTTTAGTAATAACGTTATATGTTGCTAACCATTTTGTACGCAGAATATTAGTGGATAATGGCAGCTCGGTCAACATAATTCAACTGGAAACATTGAAGAGGATGAATGTATCCCCGATGGATATTACCTCGAAGTCCACTGTGCTCGTTGGTTTCAGTGGAGAAGCTAGGAATACCGTAGGAGAGATAAAGTTGCCCGTCTATATTCAAGGGGTCAACTCAATGCAGCGCTTTTGTGTCATGGAATCTCTATCCTGCTATAATATTATATTAGGTAGGCCTTGGATCCATGATATGAAAGCTGTTCCGTCAACCTACCATCAATGTATCAAGATCCCTACTCCTTGGGGAGTTGTCAAGGTGGAAAGTGATCAACAGGAAGCAAAGGAGTGTTATTCTTCTTCAATGAAATCCTCAACAAAACCTAGTGCAACATAGCAACTAAAGATGCGAGGCCAGGATATCATGGAGGCTTCAGAACAGGATGTAAAGAAAATTATCCTGGATCAGGATAATCCGGATATCTCGGTGCTCGTGGGAACCAATATCCCTCAGGATATTGAAGATCGATTGACTAATTTTTTGAAATGTAGGATGTCAACATTCGCGTGGAAGCACGAGGATATGACAGGTATTTCCAAGGATATTATAACACATAAGCTCGGTATTGACAGGTCATTCAAGCCTGTCCAACAAAATAGAAGGAAGTTTGCTCCGGAGCGAAATGTGATTATTCAGGAAGAAGTAGAGAGGTTATTGAAGTCCAAAATGATCAGAGAAGTCAAGTTTCCAAGATGGCTAGCAAATGTAGTGGTGCTGCAGAAGAAGAATGGGAAATGGAGAGTTTGTGTAGATTACACAGACTTGAACAAAGCTTGTCCCAAAGACCTATTTCCTCATATTGACTCAATGGTGGATGCTACTGTCGGCCATGAGATGTTAACCTTCATGGATGCATCCTCAGGATTCCAGCAGATCCAAATGGAACCTTCAGACCAGGAGGATACTGCCTTCATGACACCGACAGGTATTTATTGCTACACTGCTATGCCCTTTGGTTTGAAAAATGCAGGTGCAACATATCCCAAAGATTGGTGAACATGATGTTCAAAGACAAGCTGGGGGACACTATGGAGGTGTACGTCGATGACATGGTAGTAAAATCTAAAAAGGCTGGGGATCACCTCCAGGATATTAAGGGAGCATTTGATATCCTGGATCAGTATAACATGAAGCTAAATCCTGCTAAGTGCCATTTCGGAGTGGGGGCAGGAAAGTTTCTAGGATATATGGTGACTAAAAGAGGGATAGAAGCAAGCCCAGAACAAATCAAAGCCATCTTGGATATCAAATCACCTTCTAACATGAAAGATATTCAAAGACTGACAGGACGAGTGGCAGCATTGAATAGATTTATTTCAAGATCCTCAGAAAAATGTAAGGAATTTTATGATATCCTGAAGAAGAACAAGAAGTTTGAAAGGGGAATAAAGCATGAAGCAGCCTTGCAGGATTTGAAGCGGTATCTTTCAACCGCACCTCTATTGATGAAGCCTGAGGATGGTGAACCATTATCCCTGTATCTTGCGGTATCGGGGAATGCAGTAAGTGTTGTCCTTGTAAAGAATCATGAAGGTCAGCAGTATCCTGTTTATTATGTTAGTAAAAGTTTATTAGATGCTGAAACTAGGTACTCTCATTTAGAGAAATTAATATTAGCCCTAGTTATGGCGTCAACGAAACTTAGACATTATTTTGAAACACATAGGATTCATGTTCAAACCAACTATACTGTAAAAAATGTGCTTAGGAAACCAGAGATGTCAGGTAGGATGGCTAACTGGTCGGTGAAATTAAGTGCATATGATCTAGTGTATGAACCTAGAAATGCCATAAAGTCTCAGGCTTTAGCTGACTTTGCGGCTGATTTCAGTAGTGATATTCAAAGTGAAGTAGACCTAGAAGTCCAAAAGCTAGGAGAAAGCTTAGAATCCTGGACGTTATATACTGATGGTGCATCTAATGTAAGAGGTGTAGGTTTGGGTATACTACTAAAATCGCCACAGGGGGACATATTACCCCAGGCTATTAGATGTGAGTTTCCTGCCACTAATAATGAAGTAGAATATGAAGCTTTAATTGCAGGATTAGAATTGGCTAAGAGCATGAATATCAAGTGTTTACAAGTATTTGTTGATTCCTTGTTAATCACTAACCATTTTAATGGAACCTATGCAATTAAAGGGGAGAAGTTAATCGAGTATCTCGAAATTCTCAAAAAATTAGCAGGATATTTCGATATTTTTACACTTGAACAGGTACCAAGAGAGGATAATGCTGAAGCTGATGCCTTATCAAATCTGGGATCATCAGTCAGGATACCGGAAGGGTCCCGAATACCAATATTACATATCCTGTATCCTGCGATGGATCCTCATGATAAGGAAGTAGTGAGTGTTCAGGACCCTGATGATGAGTATCCTGAAGAGGATCCTAAGTCCTGGACGGCTCCAATCATGAGATATCTCAAGGAAGGACACATTCCAAAGGATGAGAATCCTAAGGCCTTTAGAATGAAGGTATCACGATTCACTATTATAAATCATGTTTTGTATAAGAAATCTCTTGCAGGACCATATCTGAGGTGCTTGGAGGATCCCGAAACCAAAAAAGTGCTTCAGGATATACATGAAGGGGATTGTGGTACCATACTGGGGGCAGGTCGTTATTCTCAAAGGTATTAAGAACAGGATATTATTGGCCGATGATGAGAAAATATGCTGCAGAATATGCTCGAAGATGTGATGCTTGTCAAAGACACAGTAATATATTACATCAGCTAGCTGAGCCACTTTATCCTATAGCTTCCCCTTGTCCATTCATGAAGTGGGGAATGGATATAGTAGGAAAATTGCCAAAGGCTCCAGGAGGAAAGGTCTTCATGTTGGAAATGACTGATTATTTCTCTAAGTGGGTCGAAGCTGAAGCATTTGTTCAAGTTAGAGATCAAGAAGTGGTATCCTTTATAAAACGGAATATCCTGACTAGGTTTGGAGTACCAGCTGAGATAATTTGTGACAATGGATCTCAGTTTATAAGTAAGTGGACTACTGACTTTTGCAAGAGTTGGGGAATCAAAATGATCACATCCACACCAGTACATCCTCAAGCAAATGGACAAGCAGAATCCTCAAACAAGATAATTGTCAACAACCTGAAAAAGAGACTTGGAGCTAAAAAAGGAAGATGGGCAGAAGAACTACCCTTTGTTTTATGGGCTGATAGAACGACGGTTGATGTGTGCGAGGGTGTATATAAGTTTAAGTATATTTTAACCTCTTTTTACACGTTAGTCAAGTTTTAAATTTATAAAACACGATATTTTAGTAACACTAAACACACATATGGGCAAGTGCACCCATCGTGAGCGTAGTATAGTGTTGGCAAGATACCGAGGTCGTCCAAGGACACAAGGGCTTTTAGTACCGGTTTATCCTCAACGTCTAATCAAATCAAAAGTTTAGAAAAAGGTTTTAAACTAGAAAAATAAAAACTAACTAAAATGCTGAAAAATAAAATAAAAGTAAAAACAATTAGACAAGATGAATCACTTGGCTCCGACTCGTGTTTAGTGTAACCTTTGATTATTTCCGCACTTTTGCACTTTTTAAGAAATTATCTTAGTTATTGTAGTAAGCCCCTCTTTTGAAGGTGACGTTACCCTCAACCCAGTAGTTTGAGTCAGCAAGGATACAATCCTAAAGGGTCGGATTATTGAAAGATAATTAATTAAGTTATTAATGCATATTATGGTAGGCCCCTCTTTTGAAGGTGACGTTACCCTCGGCTAAGTAGTCTGAGTCAGCAGGGATACAGTCCTAAGTAGCCGGGTTAAAGTATTAATAGTAGCTTACATATGAGGGGATCAAAGAGTTTGGACCCCCGCCATCCAATACCGGTGGGTATTGAAGGAGGTCCTACTAAATTTGACCCAGGTCCTTGCAGGATCTATACACTGAACAAGGTAACCCCCGACCAGGTAGCGAACATACCTCCATATAGACCGTGGAGATATGAATGGTGAAAATCTTTTATTTTATATAGACAGTAAAATAATGCCAAGACACCACGGACAAACGATAAGGAAGACTCACCTTCAACATAAGAAACTAGTTATTAAAGTCATTAATACGTAACCAAGTAAAAAGTGCGAAAAGATTAAAAATAAAAAGTATTACACTAGACACTTGTCTTCACCAAGTGATGTAAGAGACTTAGGCAAACATGGCCTTTGATTGTCAAGAACTCTTACGATCAATCTTGGATCCCGAGACGACTCACACACTCTATGATGGACAATGGATGATGGTGGTGGATGATGGTGTTGTGATGGTGGTGGGTGGTGGGTGAAGTGTGAGAGAGGTGGGCACGCCCCCGTGTCCGCTGGGCACGCCCCCGTGTCTGCATTAGTTGACCACGCCCCCGTGTCCGCTGGGCACGCCCCCGTGTGTAGAAGCATATCTGTACTATCAAGATTTCCCCAGATTCTGCGAATCTTAGAGTTGACCACGGCCCCGTGTCCGCTGGGCACGCCCCCGTGGTGGGTGATAGAAGCTTCTATAGCTTTGTCTTTTATGCTGACACTTGGGCACGCCCCCGTGTTCACTGAGCACAGGGCGTGTTCAGTCTTCTGTTCTCTTGTTTTTGCTTGGGAAGATGCTGTCGGGGGGTCGGGCATGCCACGTTTGTTCCTTTTCTTGTATTTATGTTAGATTTAGCTGCCTTTTTGCTTCTTTTTTTCATTTGAGCTCATTTAATCCTGAAAATACAAAAGGAAGACAAAAGCACACTTTTTCCAACATTAGTACTAAAAAAGGGTTAGTTTTATGCCACAATTGATGAAATTTATATGTTGCATTTTGTGCACATCAAATACCCACACACTTGAATCTTTGCTTGCCCTCAAGCAAAACTCTTTATAATGTGGCTTTACACTCCCAAATGGAATAGGTAGAAGAGAAGGTTTTTGGGCTTGTCATAGAGTGTCGGGATTTCCAAGATTCTTTATTAAGTTTTATTTTTATTTATTTACAATCCTATTCGTCATGATTTATTTAAAACATTACATAAGATAAATTACTTATTAGGGCATAACATGCCTCTTTAAAATTCCATTTATATACAAGTTCACATACCTCACGGGGGATCACTCAACACTCGACCGAAGATGTATTTTAGTGAATCACTCGAGAGCGGCATGGAACTTACTCCTACCATAGGCTTGCCAAGCAATCAATCCTCCTCCTTTTTAACTATATACCTTTGTAAATATCAAGAGGACTTTTGGGTGAAGGGTTAGGCTTGGGTTAAAGGTAGGTGGTTGGGTTAGTGGTTAGTAAAAGGGCGAAAGGCGTAAAAGCGTCGGTTTTCGTAAGACTTTTTATTTTTGCAATTTTTATTTTGATGAAGCCATTATTCAAACAAAGTTATTTTTTGAAGAACTTGTTTGTTTATTTCTCTTTTGCTTCATCATCAACATTTTTTTTTTGAAAAGTCATATGAAAAACCGAGCTTGTTACTAAAAACAAAGGGTTAAAAATAAAAAGGTTTTGGTGGGTGAAAGGGTGTTTGTTTTTGGGTTAAGAAATGAAAAGGTTTAGGCTCAAAGGGGTTAACTAGGGGGATTTTGGGTAGGTGGTAAACAAAAATAATAATAATGGTGTAGAAATAAAAAAGGGTTAGTCCTAATGTCTCCATCATTTACTTACTCGGGTTTAAGTTGGAAAGGACTGGGAATGTATCATCGTGGCAAGTTCTAGAGTCGTAAGAACCAAGCGGCTATTCACACAAGAAACGAAAAAATGAGCATTTAGTTTAAAGATATGTATTTGTATGCTCAATAAAGGCTCAAAACTCACTTTTTGTGGGAATGGGTGTTTATGTGATCAAGTATATATAATCAAATTTGAACTAAACTTGTCATGCGGTTTCATAATTTTCTTATGTTGGTTCTTTTTATCACGACGCTATCGGTTGTAAATTTGTAAAAATATAACCTTTTTAGAATTTAAAATTCCCAAGTTAACCCTAGACAAGTACAAAAAATGAAAAATTTTTGAAAAAATTTGGGGTGATTAGCGGTTCCAATAGAGTTTTGTGTAAGGCTTGTGATTAGGACTTGCAAGATTCAAAGTTTTAGCATCCCCCCCCACACTTAAATTACACATTGTCCTCAATGTGTCCCAAAAATAAGTTTTTAGGTTGATTGAATGTGTAAAAAGGTGTGAAAAAGCAAAATTTATGTTACTGGGCGTCTGGACACGGCCCCGTGGTGTCCGGGCACGGCCCCGTGTTCAGATCGCTAGTAACAGAAATGAATAAAGAGAAACAGAAGTCTGGGCACGGGGGGGTGTTCAGTGAGCATGCGCAGTGTCCAGTTACCTGAACTGGGCATTTTCTGTAGATTGTGCAGCACGGGGCCGTGTTGGGCCGGCACGGCCCGTGCTGAACTTGTTGTAATGAAGAAAATTTTGTCGGATGGCCCTGTTTTCGTGCATGGGGTGCTGGTTCAAGTTTCCCTTGTTATCCTTCACCATCCCGAGTGTGTTTTATTCATTACAACATCATCCAAACACCAAATTAACTAAAACCATCATTCATTAAGTCATAGAGAGAATTACATAATAATCCTAAAAAGTTAAAACTCTAGATAAATAGGTCAAAGAAGCACAAGAAATCTAAATCAAGAAGTTCTAGCCTAAAATTACTCTATTAGCAAAATTTCCAAAGAGATAATTCTCTTGGTTGGATGCGGCGGTTCCTCACACGTCGGCGAGCCATTCCTCTATCTCCCGTGGGAGAAGAAAGGCGAGCTCATTGGCATCGGTTTGAGGAGGTGCAACCTCCACCGGGACTTCTTGTAGATCTTCAAGAGGAGGCTCCGCTGGAAAGTCATCCCACCCAGTAGGATTGTTGATTCCAAGTGCTAGGTTCCAATCCTCTTGAGGGAGGATTGGTTCCATGGGAGGTGTTACAAGAATGTTTAACCTCTGGTGCAAGAGGTTAATTTCTTGAAAACTGTTTTCCAACCCCGCCGTAAGATAATTTATACGGTCTATTAGGACCCCATCTACCGAAGTCATCTCGTCAAGAGCTTCACGTAATGCCATTACGTAGCGTACGAGAGTTGCTTCAATTGATGACCTTCTTTCCCTTCGACTGTTTCTGGAGTGCGCAGAAGAGGTTCCACTGTTTTGACTAGACATTCTACGAAAATAAACCAAAAATAGTTCATTTTAATGAAACAGTGACTTCAGACACGGCCCCGTGTTCAACTTTCTGCAGATCTTTGGAACAAGGAATCTTGGAGTTTCAAATTATTTTTCCAACTTATGAAGCATTTTTGAGCAGAAATAACTTAAAACAATGTTGTACAACTTATTTTTAACAAGATTCCTTGAACAAAAACCTAATAAACATCACAATAAAGCTTGGAATCATGGTGATCTCAAGCTTCAATGGAGGTGTTGATGCAAGAAAGATGAAGAAGAAGGCAATGGATAAAAGAAGAAAGGACAAGATGGTTGTTAGAACCTTCTTTTAGAAAATACCTAGGATGGTAGGTGAGAAGATCCTTTCAAATCTCTGTCCCTGGATGGTCCAAATGTGCAGGATTCTTGGCTGCATTTATAGAAAACGACAGCATGCTAGACACGGCCCCGTTTCGGCTGGACACGGCCCCGTGTGCAAGCAAGATCCTGACACATTTTGTCCGTATTCTGACAAAAAGTCAGAAAGGAATCTTTTGGTGGACACGGGTGCGTGTTGACCTGGGCACGACCCCGTGTCGAAAGGCTGTTTTATGAAGTTTGTCTATTTTTAAGGAACTTATCCGGATCGGGTGGTTCCTTACTGGATGGAACAACCCCAAAGTGCCTAAGATACCTTAATTGCTCTAGATTAAGACGAGAACGCAAGAGGTTGTCGGTGAGGGTGATTCCTATGCTATGTGTCGGTGGACAAGTCCAACCCTTTCCCGGGCTCTCGTTAAAGAAGGTGTATGCCGAATCGCTTAGGTCTATGTATGCATCGAACGAAGTCGATGGGGAGTCCTTCACGGCACAATCGACACAGGGACGACTATCGCTCAAGGCCTCGCTAGAGTTAGAGGTAACATCGGGAACAACGAAGTTGTTTTTATTTGAATGCAATCCCAACAATTCTTCTTGGTTATCGTCTTGAGATAAATTATTGAAATCCATCCTAAGTTCCTTTAACCAATTAAGAATTAGATCTTCCAATTGAAATAGTTCATCAAGAAGCATTTCTCCTAGAAGATCCGGTTGAAAGCATTCGAGGGAGAGATAGGGATTATTTTTACTTTCGCCCCTCTTAAGGCTACGGGAAAACGATGGGTCTATATAATGGGGCTTATAATTTAGAAAATAACATTCTAATTCTTTATGGGAGCCGCCACATATTTGACACCACGTACCATAAGAGTGCCGAAAGTAAAAAATATCAGTATCACTCATGTTTGTGTCAGAAATTACCAACCGTCGGGATCTTACGGTTCTGTTTTCAGTAACTGAAACTTGGGCACGAGGCGTGTTGAGTGGGCACGGCCCGTGTTCAGCTTACTGTCTGACTTAAAACAGGATTGCCAGTTCCAATGATTGGACACGGGGCGTGTTCAGCGGGCACGGCCCGTGCTGAGTTCTGCAGAAGCTGAAAAATTAAGAAAATCCTAAAAAACAGAAAAATTAGAAAAAACGATTAGGTCGTTGATTCCTAACTTTCTTAAAATCTTTGTGTCCCCGGCAACGGCACCAAAAACTTGATGTGTGCGAGTGTGTATATAAGTTTAAGTATATTTTAACCCCTTTTTACACGTTAGTCAAGTTTTAAATTTATAAAACACGATATTTTACTAACACTAAACACACATATGGGCAAGTGCACCCATCGTGAGCGTAGTATAGTGTTGGCAAGATACCGAGGTCGTCCAAGGACACAAGAGGTTTTAGTACCGGTTTATCCTCAACGTCTAATCAAATCAAAAGTTTAGAAAAATGTTTTAAACTAGAAAAATAAAAACTAACTAAAATGCTGAAAACTAAAATAAAAGTAAAAACAGATAGACAAGATGAATCACTTGGCTCCGACTCGTGTTTAGTGTAACCTTTGATTATTTCCGCACTTTTGCACTTTTTAAGAGATTATCTTAGTTATTGTAGTAGGCCCCTCTTTTGAAGGTGACGTTACCCTCAACCCAGTAGTTTGAGTCAACAAGGATACAATCCTAAAGGGTTGGATTATTGAAAGATAATTAATTTAGTTATTAATGCATATTATGGTAGGCCCCTCTTTTGAAGGTGACGTTACCCTCGGCTAAGTAGTCTGAGTCAGCAGGGATACAGTCCTAAGTAGCCGGGTTAAAGTATTAATAGTAGCTTACATATGAGGGGATCAAAGAGTTTGGACCCCCGCCATCCAATACCGGTGGGTATTGAAGGAGGTCCTACTAAATTTGACCCAGGTCCTTGCAGGATCTATACACTGAACAAGGCAAGACTCTTACCAAACCGTTCCCTTAACCCCCGACCAGGTAGCCAACATACCTCCATATAGACCGTGGAGATATGAATGGTGAAAATCTTTTATTTTATATAGACAGTAAAATAATGCCAAGACACCACGGACAAACGATAAGGAAGAATCACCTTCAACATAAGAAACTAGTTATTAAAGTCATTAATACATAACCAAGTAAAAAGTGCGAAAAGATTAAAAATAAAAAGTATTACACTAGACACTTGTCTTTACCAAGTGATATAAGAGACTTAGGCAAACATGGCCTTTGATTGTCAAGAAATCTTACAATCAATCTTGGATCCCGAGACGACTCACACACTCTATGATGGACAATGGATGATGGTGGTGGATGATGGTGTTGTGATGGTGGTGGGTGGTGGGTGAAGTGTGAGAGAGGTGGTGTGCCAAGGGATGGTTTGCAGATGAGCCAAGCACCCCTATTTATAGGCTGAACAGTAGCTCGGGCACGGCCCCGTATCCATCCTCCTTCTCTTTCTTCATTAATTGCAGTTTGTCTGCATTAGTTAACCACGCCCCCGTGTCCGCTGGGCACGCCCCCATGTGCAGAAGCATATCTGTACTATCAAGATTTCCCCAGATTCTGCAAATCTTAGAGTTGACCACGACCCCGTGTCCGCTGGGCACGCCCCCGTGGTGGGTGATAGAAGCTTCTATAGCTTTGTCTTTTATGCTGACACTTGGGCATGCCCCCGTGTTCACTGAGCACGGGGCGTGTTCAGTTTTCTGTTCTCTTGTTTTTGCTTGGGAAGATGCTGTGGGGGGGTCGGGCATGCCACGTTTGTTCCTTTTCTTGTATTTATGTTAGATTTAGCTGCCTTTTTGCTTCTTTTGTTCATTTGAGCTCATTTAATCCTGAAAATACAAAAGGAAGACAAAAACACACTTTTTCCAACATTAGTACTAAAAAAGGGTTAGTTTTATGCCACAATTGATGTAATTTATATGTTGCATTTTGTGCACATCAACGGAGAAAAGTGCAACTGGTCAAACCCCATTTTCCCTAGTATTTGGAGCAGAAGCGGTAATCCCAACGGAAATGGTGATACCAACAGCAAGATCCAACCTCCGGGATCCTGAGCAGAATCCTGAAGTCCTTTGCCAGGAATTGGATACGGTTGATGAGACAAGAAACGCAGCAAGGCTAAGGATGGCAACATATCAACAGAGGATATCTAAAGCGTATAACAAGAATATAAGGACTAGAAGGTTCCAGGTTGGAGATTGGGTATTGAGAAAGGCTTTTCAGAATACTACTAATCCTGCTGATGGAAAGTTGGCTCCGAAATGGGAAGGACCCTATGAGATTGAATCAGAATTCAAAAAAGGAGCATACCGACTCAAGAATATGGAGGGGGATATGCTACCAAGATCCTGGAATGCTATACATCTAAAGCTCTATTTCAAGTGAGTTTGGAATTTAAATTCTAACTCAGGATGGTATGGATTCTATTTCTTTTAATATGTTTTAATATTACTTATTGTTATGAACCCATTACTGACTTAAGCATCGGAGGGGTGTTAGCCAGGCTAACACCCACCTTAGCTTACAATTGTTTTGTAGTATATGCTTCGGGATATAGCTCCAGGATACACAGTCAGGATACTTCAAAAGATTAGAGGATTGGCCCCCTCTCTCACGTTTAAGGGATCCTGATCCCTTCACAGGTTTAAAGGTATTCACCTTTCCCTCGAATTGGGTTTAAACACCCCGCCTGTAGCGCAAGTTATCCAGGAATAGTTCAAGATAGCGGGACCAGTCCATGTAAAAGTGGCTGACAATTTCGTTATTGTTGGCTATATCCTGGATCCTAAAGGTATATGAGGATTGATCACCCTCTCTCACGAAAGGGTATTTTCATACTCTCTAAGGTTTAAAGGTTATCACCTTTCTAAGTCTTGGAGTTTATACACTCCCGCCTGTAGCACGTGAAAATATGGGTTTATCCCTAGGATACTTATGGGATTTTCCCCAGGAAACTAAGGACTTACCTCCAGCATATTTTTGGGTTTTACCCCTATAACACAAGAACTGTCCAAACAATTGGAACTGAAATTCAAAAAATTTCTAAGTGTTCAAAGACTTCATGCACAGGGGACATTCCTTCTGAGGCGATTGTGTAGAGCTCAAAAGATCAAAGTTGGGCCTAGTGTACTAAGTATCTTGGACTGGGGACACCTTAGTGGAAGAGGTTGCAAAAGGATTGAAGTTCGATACTGGGGTTACACTCTATTCCTGGTATGATCTTTCCTTTGTGAACCTTACTTAAGTCATGTGAACTTTTGAAACTATGTTTGGAAAAGGTTTAAATATCCTGATTAAGGATATATTCTCGAAATGAGCTTTCGAAATATGTTTCAGGATATTTGGTTGGAATATTTGGGGTATAATACCTGGATTTAAAATCAAAATTGTGTTTGTGACAAACATCTATTATCGAAACAAGGTTTATAAATTCTAAGTAAACTACCTTTTTCCTTTGAAAACTTTATATGAATTGTTTTGAGTTGTAAAAACCCTGTTTGCGTCAGGAAATAATTACACTGATTTTGGAAAACTGAAATTTAAACTAAGCAATACATGACAAAAAATTAAAGGGCAACAGCAAGTAAGTCGAAAGAAGGTTATATTATTAACATGTCAAAAGTTGTGCTTTTGGTTTCACCTCAAACCGAGGCCCATCCACCAAAAGCACGATTAGTTCTTTACCTTATTTACCTAACAGTTGAAGGTTTCGTCTCAAACCGAGACCCATCTGCCTCCAACTGTTATATTGTTCAAAACAGGTTATACTAATTGATGACCAAGGGCTTCATCCTGAAACCCAGGACCCATCCACCTTTGGTCATCATATTGTCTTAATGCAGGAAATGTAAATTGTTCAAAGACATGAAAAGTAAATTGTTCGAACAGATCACGACCATCAGACTTAAAAAAGTGGGCTCCTGCCTAGGCACATACATCCATCATTGCCCACTTCACTGCTTTTAAGGGGCAGCACCCTCTTCCATCATGACTTCATCAGCAAAATCTTCTCCGGCATCCCTTCCAGCATCCTCTCCAGCATTCGTTCCAGCATCACCAGCAGCATCTTTTGAAGCACCAGCATCATCTACCTTCTCGGTCACCTTAGCGAGCTCCTCTGCAGCAGGCTTTGAAGGGGGCTCCACAGGGTTACCACCAAGATCTTTCAGTTTCATCTCCCAAGCCTTGATATTCCATGAAGGACATTCAAATCCCATAGCCATGGCTTCGTAAGCCATCTTCAGTCTAGCCTGGAGGAGGGAGATGATAACAGAATTCTTCAGGCTTTCCCAGTATGAAGCCATGTCCTGCTCATGTTGAACTTGGGCGGCATCGGACTTGGCTTGAGCCTCGTGAGTGACCTTCTGGATGGCAGACTGGTGCTCTTGGACCATTGCCTTGTATTTAGCTTCGTAATGCTCCGATTTAGCGGTGGCGACCGCTGCTTGGTCCGCAATGGTGGCTTCGGCCTTTTTCAGCTTACTTTCTAGCATGACGTTCGTGCCAAATGCGTCTTCATAGAGGAATACCAGACGTTTGAGACCCTGCAAAATAATAGAACAGGTATTAGCCTTAATAAACATTTATAACCAGCATATGGTGCAGGATATAGGTCAAGGATACTAACCTGGTTGAGGAAGCCGGTCATGAATTTGCTGGATTCTGTGAAGCCATAATTCTCAAATGGGAACACGTGGGGGGGGGGGGGTAGCAGGGTAATCTGCTTCCTTCCTCTTCCGGGAGCTGGAGGCCCAGGTCCTGGATGCTGGGGGAGCTTTGGGAACAGTAGCAGTCTTCGAACCGGTAGGCTTCCGTGTGGCAGATGGCTTCGGATTGGATTATTGCTTGGCAGGTGCGAGGCTAGAGTAACTATCCAACTCGTCGAGTTGGAAGCCTTCAAGGTTGATAACCGGCACTGCATAAGGGAAGATACGTTCAGACTTGTTATACCTTTAAAATATAATCGGTTTAATAAATAAAAATAATTTCTGAAAATATGCTTACCAGACATGTTGGAACTTGATCTTTGACTTGGACTTGTAAGTAGCAGGGTAAAAGTCCTTTCACTTTCTGGAAGCTTGTAGATTTCTTTTATTCTTCCTTCCGATTCGACACTTGGGGGAGCTAATTCCTTGAAGTTTTCTGCAAGAAATAAACATATCAGGATATCAGTTCAAGATGTAGTCTCGGGATATGATTGGGGATATTCCTAAAACCCTAATGTAACACCCCGAAAACGGGTTTGGTAATCAAACCACGTTAATACTAAAGGACGGGTAAAATACGGTTAGTGGTAAAACTTACCCGGTAAATATTAGGATTTAAATAAATAAACCTAATGTTAAATAAAAGTTGGGCAAATCCTTTTGAGGAAAATGAAGTGAATAAAAGTCCCGAATTAACGGGACTTAAAACAGACTGGGTCATAATTTTCCCCGAACCTATTATGTTAACTAGGAATGTCTAACCTAGTAAATAAGAGGGAATATTGTTTAAACTAAAGGAGTTGTGATCTACTTGATAACTAACCAAACACGAGGGGCTAAAGATGGATAAAATGAAAGCTTAATTATAAACAAACAAAAAAAAACCACACACACAAGGGCGTGCGTATGGTCGACCAGAAGAAAGCTTCATGGGAGCCCAACCCTAGTTCTTGCTAAATCTCTAAAATTGAAGGTCCAAATCAGTTCCAAATCAAAATCCGAGCACGTATTAGTGATCTCCACTGAAAAAGGAGTCACAAGGTATGTAAATTTCATGAGAAATCTCTAGTTGAATTTCTTAGTAAACCTAGAGAATTCAAAAATTGTTGATGCATGCTTGTTATATGGATGAAATAGGAACATTGTAGTGTTTAGGAGTAAACCCTAGACAAGTATATGTTGAAATCATGCCTAATTCTAGTAAAATCCATGAACACCATTGAAGGTGATTGTTGTTAGGGTTTTTTATTGCTAAAGATAGTGTTATAATGTCATAAACATGTTTTAGTTGAAAGCTAAATTCAAACAGCTTCTGATCAGAACTTACTGCCGACTTGTATTGGCTGTAACGTGGATAAAATGTGACAAAAACATGTGTTTCTTGAGTCTAGAATGTAATTCCAGGAAATATCTTTAAAACCTCACTGGAATCGCATTTTTTCGACAAAAATTGAGTGTTTTATGAATTTTTCCGTATAAAAGGTTCAAGCTGCGTTTTCTGGCAGAATTTGCAGCCCATTACGAATGTCATAACTCAATTTAGGAATTGGGTTATGATCTCAAATTCTTACTGTAGAAAGTTTTAAGTGATTAAAAGAATCGCCAATTGGAATTTCATCAATCGGATAAACGAGGAATTTTAAATGAATTTTTCCGTAAGCTGCAGTCAGAAGTGATGAATCTGATTGCAGCTTAGTAAATGAATTTTTAGGAGTTTTTGGTAAAGAGTTAGATCTTGAAATTTTAATACAAGGTCTAACCCTCCGAGTGGTACACCACATAAAAAAATCATAATTTTTGAAGACTTGTAAACAGGTTAAACAGGTCACAAAAAACAGCCTATTTTCAGTGATACGAAACTTGATTGTTGATGTTATAAATTATGCCCACAATGTTAATGTAGATTTTAGATAATTTCACGTATCATATGATTAGAGGTAGTTAACTAGTAGAAAGTTAAAATTAACCAATGACGAAGTCGAATAATGATTTCGACATAGAAAATACATAAGGTGGAATAGTCGTATTTGTTAATGACTAATCTAACCACCTTGTGAATGATGATGTTAGTTTGACGCTAAACGAGCTAGGTGGAAGCTTGAGGACGAAGCGTGTCAAACAAATCAATAAGGAAAAGTAAGGCATAGTTTGGATGCGAGGTAAGTTAAGCTTACACCCCCTCTTTAGATTACAATACACTTATTTGTAAGTATAGATTTTGAATTATGATTAAATATTTGAGATACTATGTTTCGGCACAATACAATGTAAGTCGAAATAAAGAAAAATGGTAAGAAACCATAAACTATGGTAAAAAGGGTAAAAATGGAAGACTAGTCGGGTGGAGACTAACTAATAAGAAATATTGAACATCACGTTATTGGGTGACCCGTAAGGGGTAGAAGTGGCTAATTAATAATTTGTACATGAGTCGACGGATAGATAAAAGAGTTGAAAAGACAACCCTTTTGGTGTAAGTCTTAACGGGTCAAATAATTTAAGGAATGTCTTTTAAGCAATAAGAACCCACGGTGTATATTGGAATAGGTTTAAGGGGCAAGATGGTATTAAAATACCATTATATATTGATAAATGGTCATTTCGACTAAATGGGTCAAATGGTGTGTTAATACCATTTGGCAATAATATACCTTACGACCGCTTGTTGAGTTTTGTGATCACAGGAAATAACACATATTTTCGTTGCTTTAACTAGAAAGATTTAAAGTAAAAGTTATGTAAACGGGTCAATGCTATGACCCAAGCCAGGTACGCGTAATTAGAATTGTGGTTATAGAAAAATGGTATTTTGGTCAAATAATTGGTAGGAGTTCTTCGTCGTAAGTATGAGGAACTAAAATTGACCAAAAAGTCCTTCATGGGTAGATTGGGCAAACGACCCATATGGGTTGTTTAGGAATTAGTATTAAGATTTCAAAATAAAAGTAGATACTTTGATGTAGTAAAATGATGGATGAAGGGAGAGTGAAATTTAAAGTAAATGGTAAATCCCTCTAACGGGTCAAAATGAAGTTTTACGCATAACTCAACCTTTGGTGGTATAATGTATGAAAGTTTTAGACTCACGAGTTAATGGTTTTGAGATAATAAATATCTCCAGAATTTATAATGATTAGACGAAAGTGGTTTAAGGAATCATGAAACGGGTCAAAAGTGTTAAAAAGGGATTTCAAGCCGAGAGCTTGAAATCTGAGTTTTTGAACTAGTTGAATGTCAGGTTTTAACTCCATAAGATGGAGAATTAAATTTCGAACGCATAGGAAAAAGAATCGCCTAAAACAGACTAGTAGATAAAAAGTTATGCCCGTTTAAAGTTCGATTTTTGTTGAATAATTGAGCGGGGCAGAAAATGCAGGATTCAGAAATGGACCTGCTGGAAATTAGTCTCCTCCGCGACACGCGACAGGGTCCCTCAATTGGGGCGCGACACGCGACAGGTGTCGTGACTCGCAACAGATTAAAGGTTGCATTCCGCGACACGCGGGAGGCATGATTTTGGAAATTTTATTTTTGATTATCATTATTTAATATTGGAACTTATTTATACATGTTTATAAGCTGTCAAAACTAACTTTTTAGTTGGTTTTGATCATAGGTGAGTATAGCATGCATCCGGATGATGATCAAGCAATCAAGTGAACCGAACACATGTCAAATGAAGCTTCCGCAATGACTTTACTTTGTTTTTGTTTTAAGTGAACTATGTAAACACTTTGAACTATATTTTGTTTACTTTAAACACGTATGAACTTTGACTTGACAAAGTTTTTAGAAAGTAAATTTTTCGTATAAAATGCGTAATTAAGGTTATAATCATGTTTAATTGAGACGGATGTTACAAGTTGGTAATCAGAGCCCATGGTTAAAAGAATAAAGTGTTCGGTTTGAGGCTTGATCGCAAATCCGGTAAGTACAAGTATGTTAGTGGTTTAGCATGTTAAAGTATTGTAAACAACACATAGGGTTATCGTGTAATACACGCTACCCCAATTAAAATGATTGATACAGTTAATGAAATTACGTGCGTTGACACGTATAGCAGAAAGCCTCGTATTATAATACGGGCGATTATTGATGTCAACATTACTAACCTTCGTGAATGTTTTGATTGAAGGACACTCGCATATGAAGATGACGAGAATTGAATAAATTACGGATATGACAGAGGAACGGTCCAAGGTATGACAAGAGGAACATGCTCACCAAGGACCAAATCGCGTAACAATCGCAAATAAGAATAACGGCAAGGAACGCCCGTCGGGGCAAGCATTACCAGGTGCACGCTTTAAAATATAATCGCACAAATAGCAATATGCAACAAACATGTAGAGAATGATTGTTGCATATGTAAATTAAAAACTTGGAAAACCTGAATAGAATACCTCTACAGGATATTATTTCCAAGAAAACTAAATAGAGGCGTTACTTACATAGGGTGTGATGTGAAAACTGTAAAAAGGTCGTGTGTGTCATGTACCAATCGCTTACTCTGGCCAAGTAAGTAGTGGCATATGATACCATGAACTTCTTGTAGTGGACGCATTTATGTCCAATGTAGTAAGGACGGGGTGAATGGGACAAACTTAAAAAGGTACCCAAATGAATCAAACAAGTAAGATGTTTGATAATAAACGTAAACGCAAGTCGGATGACAGGGAGCGTATTACGTTAGAATAACGAGCCCAAGAGAAGGGACAAAGATTAAAGTAAATGAAAATACAGACCAACTAATGTGAATGCTAAGGCATAGGGGATAAAGTTTGACTGTCAAAAGTGATGAAATTCACACAGACAAGTCAAAGGGGTAGAATAAAAGAATAAAAGACGTGACTAAATAAAAGCAAAGGACTTCGCTAAGACGACCAAATAAATTAAGATGACGTCTAAAACCATATAAGAATGGTTACTTGATGGTGACTTCGGTAAAGATACCCGATGTATGGGAAGGATTTTGAAAGCATGCGTAAACCAAGAGACGGGTACGCGAAATAGAAAGTCAAAGGACTCGGATTAAGAGTCACGACTAAAAGACGATGAGAAATTGCAAACAGAAATTTTGATAACTATGTTCAACTATTCTAAAGTTGAACGGGTCGAATAAAGAATGAAGTTTGACGTTCATGAGTAATGAAATCTCACACGAATAAGTCAAACGAGATAAATAAAGTATAAAAAGCTTGGTAGTGCAAGTAAGCACAAACCGAATAATGGAAGCGCGAAATAATAAAGAACCCGGGATAACGGGTCGTAAAGAAGTATAATTATGAACCAGGGAAACGGTGAGCGTAGAACAAACCGACGTATAAATGACGTAAAGAGTCATAAAGTCGGAAGATTAGTCCAAGAGTAAACGAACGAAGCTTTAGACTACGGTCAAGGCCAACTAAAGTTCAAAAGCGAAAATAAACAATTCCAAACATAATAAGAGATGCTTTGAAGCTATATATGTATATATACATTTGAATATAGACATGGATAAAAGACGATCTACGGGATCATCATAACCTACGGGATTATAAATAGTGTTAAAGTCTACGGGACCAAAAAAAAAAGACCTTCGGGTCACAAATAGAAAGAAACGAATGGTTGGGGTTCTCACCTTAAAAAGGTGAAAATCTAAAGAAAAAGCTTACGAGGCTAAGTAAAAGAACTTGCGGGTCACTTGGATAAAACGAGGAAAACTGGTTGTAACTCCCCGCGTAAAATAATAATGGGAGGTAAAGTTAGTATAAAAGCGATGAGTTTCGCTAAGTTAATCGAAGGGGTTAAAGTGAAGAATTTCACTAAAACATTTAAACGGGAAAAATCGACAAAAGAATCCACAATTATTTAAATTGTGTTACGCCACAAAAAGAGCGAAGTCATTACCGAAATGACAACAGAAGGGGATAAACTTGTTAACAAGACTAATGCGAATGAGTGGTCAAGTGACAATTCGGTCGATAAAGATAAAGGATATAAGCTAAAAAAAATAACGGCCCACGAGGCCTTACACACGAAAGACGTACGCGTCAATATAAATGAAAACTTTTGACCAAAAGAAACGGGTGCCTTGAAAACGAAACTTGGTTTGTTTGATTAAACCAATGAACTTTGTAAATAAGGTTTCGAGGATGAAACCTCTTTAAGGGGGTAGACTTGTAACACCCCGAAAACGGGTTTGGTAATCAAACCACGTTAATACTAAAGGACGGGTAAAATACGGTTAGTGGTAAAACTTACCCGGTAAATATTAGGATTTAAATAAATAAACCTAATGTTAAAAAAAAGTTGGGCAAATCCTTTTGAGGAAAATGAAGTGAATAAAAGGCCCGAATTAACGGGACTTAAAACAGACTGGGTCATAATTTTCCCCGAACCTATTATGTTAACTAGGAATGTCTAACCTAGTAAATAAGAGGGAATATTGTTTAAACTAAAGGAGTTGTGATCTACTTGATAACTAACCAAACACGAGGGGCTAAAGATGGATAAAATGAAAGCTTAATTATAAACAAAAAAAAAACCACACACATAGGGGCGTGCGTATGGTCGACCAGAAGAAAGCTCCATGGGAGCCCAACCCTAGTTCTTGCTAAATCTCTCAAATTGAAGGTCCAAATCAGTTCCAAATCAAAATCCGAGCACGTATTAGTCATCTCCACTGAAAAAGGAGTCACAAGGTATGTAAATTTCATGAGAAATCTCTAGGTGAATTTCTGAGTAAACCTAGAGAATTCAAAAATTGTTGATGCATGCTTGTTATATGGATGAAATAGGAACATTGTAGTGTTTAGGAGTAAACCCTAGACAAGTATATGTTGAAATCGTGCCTAATTCTAGTAAAATCCATGAACACCATTGAAGGTGATTGTTGTTAGGGTTTTTTATTGCTAAAGATAGTGTTATAATGTCATAAACATGTTTTAGTTGAAAGCTGAATTCAAACAGCTTCTGATCAGAATTTACAGCCGATTTGTATTGGCTGTAATGTGGATAAAACGTGACAAAACATGTGTTTCTTGAGTCTAAAATGTAATTCCAGGAAATATCTTTAAAACCCCACTGGAATCGCATTTTTTCGACAAAAATTGAGCGTTTTATGAATTTTTCCGTATCAAAGGTTCAAGCTGCGTTTTCTGGCAGAATTTGCAGCCCATTACGAATGTCATAACTCAATTTAGGAATTGAGTTATGATCTCAAATTCTTACTGTAGAAATTTTTAAGTGATTAAAAGAATCTCCAATTGGAATTTCGTCAATCGGATAAACGAGGAATTTTAAATGAATTTTTCCGTAAGCTGCAGTCAGAAGTGATGAATCTGATTGTAGCTTATTAAATGAATTTTTACAAGTTTTTGGTAAAGAGTTAGATCTTGAAATTTTAACACAAGGTCTAACCCTCTGAGTGGTACACCACATAAAAAAATCATAATTTTTGAAGACTTGTAAACAGGTTAAACAGGTCACCAAAAACAGCCTATTTTGAGTGATACGAAACTTGATTGTTGATGTTATAAATTATGCCCACAATGTTCATATGTTGAAACTATGAACGAAACGCGTAATTTCCTAATTGATTTAATTAGGGGTGATACGAGATAATACGGAATCTAATCATAATGTAGATTTTAGATAATTTCACGTATCATATGATTAGAGGTAGTTAACTAGTAGAAAGTTAAAATTAACCAATGACGAAGTCGAATAATGATTTCGACATAGAAAATACGTAAGGTGGAATAGTCGTATTTGTTAATGACTAATCTAACCACCTTGTGAATGATGATGTTAGTTTGACGCTAAATGAGCTAGGTGGAAGCTTGAGGACGAAGCGGGTCAAACAAATCAATAAGGAAAAGTAAGGCATAGTTTGGATGCGAGGTAAGTTAAGCTTACACCCCCTCTTTAGATTACAATACACTTATATATAAGTATAGATTTTGAATTAGGATTAAATATTTGAGATACTATGTTTCGGCACAATACAATGTAAGTCGAAATAAAGAAAAATGGTAAGAAACCATAAACTATGGTAAAAAGGGTAAAAATGGAAGACTAGTCGGGTGGAGACTAACTAATAAGAAATATTGAACATCACGTTATTGGGTGACCCGTAAGGGGTAGAAGTGGCTAATTAATAATTTGTACATAAGTCGACGGATAGATAAAAGAGTTGAAAAGACAACCCTTTTGGTGTAAGTCTTAACGGGTCAAATAATTTAAGGAATGTCTTTTAAGCAATAAGAACCCACGGTGTATATTGGAATAGGTTTAAGGGGCGAGATGGTATTAAAATACCATTATATATTGATAAATGGTCATTTCGACTAAATGGGTCAAATGGTGTGTTAATACCATTTGGCAATAATATAACTTACGACCGCTTGTTGAGTTTTGTGATAACAGGAAATAACACATGTTTTCGTTGCTTTAACTAGAAAGATTTAAAGGAAAAGTTATGTAAACGGGTCAATGCTATGACCCGAGCCAGGTACGCGTAATTAGAATTGTGGTTATAGAAAAATGGTATTTTGGTCAAATAATTGGTAGGAGTTATTCGTCGTAAGTATGAGGAACTAAAATTGACCAAAAAGTCCTTCATGGGTAGATTGGGTAAACGACCCATATGGGTTGTTTAGGAATTAGTATTAAGATTTCAAAATAAAAGTAGATACTTTGATGTAGTAAAATGATGGATGAAGGGAGAGTGAAATTTAAAGTAAATGGTAAATCCCTCTAACGGGTCAAAATGAAGTTTTACACATAACTCAACCTTTGGTGGTATAATGTATGAAAGTTTTAGACTCACGAGTTAGTGGTTTTGAGATAATAAATATCTCCAGAATTTATAATGATTAGACGAAAGTGGTTTAAGGAATCATGAAACGGGTCAAAAGTGTTAAAAAGGGATTTCAAGCCGAGAGCTTGAAATCTGAGTTTTTGAACTAGTTGAATGTCAGGTTTTAACTCCATAAGATGGAGAATTAAATTTCGAACGCATAGGAAAAAGAATCGCCTAAAACGGACTAGTAGATAAAAAGTTATGCCCGTTTAAAGTTCGATTTTTGTTGAATAATTGAGCTGGGCAGAAAATGCTGGATTCAGAAACGGACCTGCTGGAAATTAGTCTCCTCCGCGACAGGCGACAGGGTCCCTCAATTGGGGCGCGACACGCGACAGGTGTCGCGACTCGCGACAGATTAAAGGTTGCCTTCCGCGACACGCGGGAGGCATGATTTTGGAAATTTTATTTTTGATTATCATTATTTGATATTGGAACTTATTTATACATGTTTATAAGCTGTCAAAACTAACTTTTAAGTTGGTTTTGATCATAGGTGAGTATAGCATGCATCCGGACGACGATCAAGCAATCAAGTGAACCGAACACATGTCAAATGAAGCTTCCGCAATGACTTTACTTTGTTTTTGTTTTAAGTGAACTATGTAAACACTTGGAACTATATTTTGTTTACTTTAAACACGTATGAACTTTGACTTGACAAAGTTTTTCGAAAGTAAATTTTTCGTATAAAATGCGTAATTAAGGTTATAATCATGTTTAATTGAGACGGATGTTACACCTAAGTCCTACCAGAAGTCAACCATCTCTTTGGAAGGTCAAAACCCCTGTCAATGGAGTCCCTTTTCACAAAAAAAGAATTTTCTTGTCCATTTATCCTCGTTCTTGGTAGCCTTAAGAATGAGAGGATCTTTGGAGATAGAAAATAGAAGGAACCGGCTAGAACCATGGGATCTTAAATGATAGGCCATCGGAAGATCTTCAATGCACAAGTTGGGCATGTGACGAGCCTTAATCCGCTCCAAGGTAACTAATACGCGCCAAACCATGGGCATGGTTTGGGCGAAGCTAAGGCCAGTGAGCTCGAAGAAACGAGATATGAAGGGTGAAAATGGATACTGAAGCCCTATGGAGAAAGGATAAGCAAAAAAGCATACCCACTCGTCGGAACAAAAATCCGATCGGACCTCTCGGTCGAATGGATGGAAGATTGTCCCAGCAGGAAAGGCACCGGAAGCTCGTAAAGCCACGATATCGGTATTATAGAATGAACACACCTCTTTTGAGGGTTCTTTAAGCAGGTTTTGCTTGTGAAAGGGGGGAACAGAATCCGCTGTTTGGGATCTAGTGCGGGTAGCCATGGAGAATCTCGACCAAAGAATAAGTGATTTAAACAAGGAAAACGGGGAAGGGAGATAGAGAAAATACCAGAAGTTTGCTTGAAGATAGAGATGATCATAATGAAGAATCCATCGGCTAATATAGGCTGGATATAGGGGGTAAAGAGTAAATGTCGCATTGGAAGTTGCACAATGTCACCTCAATCATCATTTCGTTTTAATTGCCTCGGTTTACAAGATAAAGTTTTAAAATATATCCGTTGGATTGGTATACCAACATATATATTTGGGGACAATTGTTATGGGTCATTTTCTGAACATATATCCTGACTAATATTCTGGCTTTGATTGTTTATTTGTGATCAGGATATTGGTAACATCCTGGTACGATATCCTGGTAGTAACTGATTTAAGCACGTGAAGATTAGAAGGTGCGAGTCTCCAACGTTCAAGTGGACTTCTTCTCCTCAAGACTCGAGCAAATCAGTTGGCTTATAGACGTTAGACCCGGAAGACCAGGACTGCAACTTTCATATGGGGAATATCCGCTGAATCCCGGAATAATAGGATGTTTAGTTAGTTTCCTTTTACTATAAATAGATTGATCGGATCAGATTAAGGCACACACTCTTACGCACACTTTTTCTCTCTGGTAGCAAACAATCACAACACACAAACACTTGTACTCGAATTACATTGTAACACCTAGTTTATCCGCATCATATCCTGCACAGTATCCTGATAGTTGAAGTAATAGAAGAACAAGGCAGCTGCGATTGTCAGCTCCCGAGGTTTTCTGCCGGCGATCTAGATTGATCAAGGGCTTTCCTCGTACATCCTGTGTCACCCTTTACATTTTCGCTCATTGTTTGATCAAAGATACAGCTCTATATCCTGGGCCGTATCCTAAAACTGTTTTTGCAAATAACTTAACTAGCATATTTTCCACACATATTTCAAGCACACTACCTCACTTAACTAATTTGATCACTTAATTGCTTCTGTAATTTTTGACCAAAACAAGTAGTATATCAAAAAGTATACTTTGGTTTTATAAATAACATATTAAGCTATGCTTTGGTTTTGTAAATAACATATTAAACTATGTTTTAGTAATTAACAAAATATATATTGGTTTTGTACAATATCACATATGAGAGCATATCAAACTATACCTTGGAAGTATAACAAAATATACAAAAAATGTGATTTAGAATTCATTCAAACCTTTGTGTATCAAACTACACCTTAAAGACTATAGAAATACCACAAAGGCAATCTCTATTTGGATAAAAATTGGTTTCTGACATTCCATACAACAGGAATGGGGTGTCTAATCCTATAGCGCTATATCATACTACCAATCGGTCTGGTGAATGTATAAAATAAGAACAATCCAACAAGTAATTTTATAATCTTTGAAAAATTAGTGTTTAAACCATAAATAATCATTCAGTTTGTCAAAAGATAAGTACTAACATGTATAATCAATTTATACTTTGAAACCATGAACATAACAAATAGGTACACACGTTTCACCCCAAAACATTTGAAAGCAGTAAAAGAGGGGACTATGTACTCACTTGAGGATGCTTAGAAGTCCTGAATAACAACCAAGCAAGGCTAGAGGGATCACGGAAACAAACGGCACCTAATATAGGTAACTAAGTAAATAAATCGGACCTAAATCGGAAGATCAGATAGAATGAGGTTTCGTAAACCAAATGAGTATAGGAACTCATGTAATATGGTTTAACAAAGCCTACATCCTAAATCGAAACCTAACCTAAGTGCTTACGACCCATTACGACCCGTTTAGGTAGCTTAAGCTACTTTAACGCGTCGTTCGCGTAAAACGCGTTCGGACCGTCTAACTAGTCCTATGACAAGTATTATATGCCTTAACATGCCTAATAATGTTTCCTAATTAGTTTAGATGAAAAAATTTAGGTTACATATGCTTAAAATGAATTTATGCGTAAAAAGGGCATTTTGGTCATTTACCTAAGGCATATAAACTACCTATCATACAACTATTTAAACGAAGTGACCATAAGGTATAACCTCGGAAGGTTATTCCCTATGCAACTATGGTCACATAATATGCTTGGTTGGATCCTAATGATCAACCAAACGGGTCTAGTTCGAAAGTCTAAGCGGTTGTTTAGACCGCTTATCTTACGACCCTACATAAGCACTAAACCTAAAGTGACGAGTTAAACATGTCAAGACATGTTTAACGAAGTTTGAAAACAAGTTTGATATCAAGACAAAGGGTCTTGATACCCAAAAATACTTTGGTTGCAAAATACGCATAAACGCGTATTTTGACCGAAACTATGACTCGTCACTACACCTAATCAACGTGGTAATCAGTAGGCATAGTCACTAGGGACTATAACCATCGTGATTACACTCACGTTGTGAAGTTCAAACGAAATTCATGTTGACCAAAGACTGGTCAAAGCTGAAAGTCAAACACTGTTTGACTTTCACGCTTAAAAACGCATAAAAGAACGAAAGAATACTTACAACGGGTCCAAGAAATGAAGATATTGATCTAAATGTTCTCAGGTATGAGGTTTTGGAACCTCAACTTAGAGAAATTCAGATCAATTGTGAGGAACAACAATGAAAGCTTGGGTATTTATAGGAAACCCATAACCGTTAGGATCGTTCCTCGTAAACCGTGCTTCGATCTTGGCCCTCCACTTGGGCACATGGTTTTCAAAACCATGGGAATGCTAAACCATCAAAAACAAGCAAATGGTATTGAGAAAATTGCATTTAAACCCCTGAAAATCGACCAGAATGGAAAAAACATAATCTGATCTGGGCTTGTCCTTGCGGCCCGTGTAGCCAGACCCTAAGGTCTACGCGGCCCGCCTAGACACTTTCAGAAACTGACAACTTTTGCCCCTGCAATGCGTGAAACTTGTTTTTGGCTCGTTTAAGCCCCGTTAACCCCATTTCAAGGCTCTAAAATGAATTTAAAGTGTAGGGAACTTAAAATATGCTCAAAAATATCTCGGATGTCGGTTCGTTTGGTCGTACGGTTGCGTTGTTCGGTTAATTACGACGAAACACGAACGGACGCGAAAAAACGATCCAAATTACGCGACGAATGGAATTTTATCATGCCAACCACTAAAATAACATATTTTAATGATTACATAAATTTTTGGATGTCCGGATATATTCAGAACGTAAGATATGCGCGAAAATGCAAACTTATGCACTTTTTGACGCTTTTAGTCCCTGAATGACCAAAAAGTTTATTTTAGCATACCGAACACCTCAAAGCCTTATTCTAAGCTATGTAAAGGTTATTTAGGGCATTTTTAACTTATGATCATGTTCCACAATGTTCGTTATAGTACGAATCGGCATACTTTCGCAGTTTGTCAAAATTAGTCCCTGTAAGCGAATAAACTTGATTTCGACACAATAAATCACCCAAAACTTATTTCTAAGTTATGTAAAGGTTATTTAAGGTATGTTAAGCCTATGTCACCATTCCAGAGTGTTTGTCGCATTAAACTGACTGCGTTTACGCACCAGTTTGCGTATAACATTCCAGAAAGCGATTTAAAGCTTGAAATCGAACAAGGATTGATATGTGCAAATGATACACACTTTTATACAAGTCCCAAGTATGAAATACAATATTTCATTGGTTTGGTATTGGTATGATGATTGAAGTGACACAGGTGTCACAGTCTCCCCTACTTTAGGAAATTTCGTCCTGAAATTTAATTTTAGAGGAAACTTGTGTGTGCTCGAAATCAGAGTCGGAGAGTGTAAGATAAAATGACATTGGTCAAGGTCTAGGACTTCTAGTAACTTAAATAACGCTACGTTCACAACGTAATAAGGAACACTTATATATAGGAAGTACCAGCGGCGTATCCACCATGCCCCTTTCTACATTGTTCCCGTTTTGTTATTCCCATTACTATAGGTCTTAACACATGACAAAATTTGTTGTGGTTTTTGTGTACTGAATTCCATAATTATGTATGCATCCATAATTACGTAATTCCTTACACAGTCTGCACAGTTCATTTCATAATGCGTAGGGGAAAAATCAATCGAATAAACATGAAGTGACTTGACTAGACCACCAAAGGATCTTTTTAACTAGATCAATGAACGATCTTTTTAACTAGATCAACACATGATCTCTTTAACTAGACCGTCATACGATCTCCTTAAATAGACCTCTTAAGGGATCTTTTCAATTATATCATCACATGATATTCCTAACCAGATTTTTGAATCAATCTGTTTAACTAGACCACTTAAGGGGTCCAATTATAGAATAGTACTTCATAATCCAAGGGTCTTAACTATTACGTAGAAGCCCATTAAGGATTTAAGGTAGTACCTTTGGATATTATACTATGAATTCCTCATATGGAGATATGGAGGATTCTACGAGGATTTGGAAAATGAATATTCGGATTACACAAAACACAAAACATAAAAGAAAATATATAAGCACATAATCACATAATTGTTTATCTTGGTTTACAATTCGTTATTATTTTGTTAATTTTCTTGTTAATTGTGCACACGGGTATTTAAAGCACACCAGGAATCCAATCCGTGAATTCCATTTGGCATTTTAAACATCTTCAAGAATCTTACTATGAAGATAGGAAGATCTCGATAGGAATTCGGCTCAGTTTCTTAAAAGAAAGGAGTATTTAGGATTTTTGGAGAGATCACAAGTGATCATAAAAATGACAGAACCACACGAGTAGTTTGTCTTGGTGTTGGCATCGAAGGATTGCATTAAACATACACACAATCGTATCAGTTTTGTAAAATAAAATTTAAATAACAAATTTTATTTATATAACAACTGAGTCGATTCAAACATCCAAAAGATAACATACAAGGAAATACAAAAGACTAATTGTTCACTGCTGCATTGTCGTTCGCGTTTGCCTCGTTTATGTTAAACACTCGTCCGTGCGCTGGATTTATGTTAACAAGTCTTGGGCAATTGTTACGGTAATGAGTAAGGTCACCACAATTATAACACGACCCAGGTGGAAACCGTGCTTACGCCGCAACAGGATTTGCAGCAGCTTGATTTGCATAACGGCAGGTATCGACCAAATGTCCCAATCGCCCACAGTGGGTACATTTGTGACACTGCACTTGCTCCAGATGATGACGGTTGCATTTGTAGCACAAAGGTGCGGTACCAACATAATTTTTCCTTGTGCGAGGTTGTGCTGGCTGGTTTGGTGCAACCTGATTGTTCTGATCAGTTATTGCGCAGTTTTGAGAAGCCTTGTGCTTCTTCTTTTTGGGTGTCTCGACCTGTTTTTCCTTTGGTTCAACTTGTGCAGTCTTGTCAGATGATCTTGGGTCGCCCTTTCAAAAAAGCTTACCCTTCCTGATCTGGGATTTAGTCAGGGTAGCAGACAATTCAATGGCATGTCTGACGGTAGTAGGGTTGCTTCTAGTAATGATATCCTGAACAAAGTCAGGAAGACCATCAATGTACTTTTCAATCGCCTTCTCCACAGGCGTAACCATGGCAGGACATAACAGGCTCAGTTCCTCATAACGGTCAGTGTAAGCTCAATGTTGACCACTGTCTTGCTTTAAATCGTCGAATTCCCTTTCCAACGCCCTAAGCTCATGACGAGGACAGAACTCCTTCATCATTAGAGCTCGAAGCTCTTCCCAAGTTTGAGCTAGTGCCACATCAGCACCCCTATCACGCATCACACCGTTCCACCATGTAAGAGCATGCTTCTCGAATGCACTGGATGCAAACTCAACCTTACGCTCATTCGGACATTGTGTCACACCCGCTCGTAGCGGAAGCGCGAGGTGTGATCTGATCGGTTCTCATTGCATAACAATATAAGTGAACATACTAAATGAATAAAAACAAGCTCCAATGCCATTGTCATAATTGTTTCAAAAGAATGCAACATAAGTTGAATGTATTGGTTACAAACCATCAAATGAAAATAAGTTGTCATCGTTTTATACATCAAAATGTAAGTCTTAAAATGTCAAGACTTTGACCACTATATCACCGTAAAGAGGCGGTATATAACAGGCAAACCCTTCAATAGTTGGCATGGAGTATTGATACTTGTTTTCCTTGAACTGAAATCGTTGCATTGGTCCACTAATTCCCTGAAATACATGTAAGTTTGAAAACATCAACAAAAGTTGAGCGAGTTCATGCAGTTTAGTTGTATGAGATGTATCTGTAAAATGTGAGCTGTATAAGATGTATCTGTAAAATGTGAGCTGTATAAGATGTATCTGTAAAATGTGAGCTGTATAAGATGTATCTGTAAAATGTGAGCTGTATAAGATGTATCTGTAAAATGTGAGTTGTATAAAATGTATCTGTATGTAATGATGTAGTATGTAAAGCGTCAATGAAATCGTTGATCATTAATGTTTCGCGAGGACATTAATATGTGTGACGAAAAAGGAAGCAATCCAACCCTAGACGATTTTATGTCGATTCCTATCGACTGGGACACAAAAGCACTCTTCTGTATGGGTCCACGACCAAGAGTGGGGCTCGCCAAAACCCATTAGATCTAACCACTTGTACCTAGGTCCAAACTGGATTAATGGTGCTTAGATGTATAACCCTAATTCGCACATGATCTAAGGTGTTTCATTCCCTAACTTTAACATACGTTGAACATGTATTTTCCCCGATAGTTGTAAAGTTGTAAAACATTTAAATGAACAGGGGACATGAACTCACTGTATCGCGTCCTGTGAATAGATGTAAATAAGATCTCACGTGCGGTCGTCCTGAATAGCGTTGCGACCTACAAATGTTCTTATTTTTGTTAGACACTTCGGTCTTTGTAAAGAACTTGAGTACAAGTCTTGTGTCTCCAATATGTGTAAGACTTGTATGTCTTTACTGTTCGTTAACTGTGTATTCGATGAATGAGTTGTTCAAATGTTATATATATATTTTTCACCAAATATATATATATAAATGTTATCTTGTATCTTGTGAGTTGTATAGTCGGATCAAGTCCGCTGAATTTCGTGTCTTATATGTATCAATTGTATAGTTGTGTTTCCAATAATGGTAACATTGGGCCAAGCCCATGTCTTTAAGTTATTGGGCTTAATTAGTGCTGGGCCTTAAATAGTGTTGGGCCTCAAATAGTGTTGGGCCTCAAATAGTGTTGGGCTTGAATAGTGTGTGGGCTTGAATAGTGTTGGGCTTGAATAGTGTTGGGCTTGAATAGTGTTGGGCTTTGGCCCATATGTTTGGTGTTTGGGCTTAGCCCACGAATTTATGTTAAGCCCATTATGAAGATAAGCCCATTTGTAGAAAAATAGCCAATTAAGTATAATAAGCCCTTTTGTAGAAAATAGCCCATTAAGTAGTGTAAGCCTTTCATTTTTATAAAAACCTTTTTATAAAAATTTACTAAGTACACTTGTTAGTAAATAAAAACGTACTAGTTTTTATAAGTTTATAAACATCCGAAATTTGTTATAGATAGCATATTTATATTTCGTGTCGAAAGATCGTCTAAACGTCGTAGTAAGTCCTCGGAATGGCGATATGTTCACAGATTCGCCCGTCGTCCGAATTGTCCATAAGTTGTATCCGATGTCCGAATGATCCGCAAATTGTATTCAAGTGTGTATATATGTATTCTTGTAAGTCTTTACTTGTAAATATGCCTTGTATTTATTTGTGTCATTGTTATCAAGTTTCCAACTTTCATATATAACTAATAAAATTAATAAACACATAGCACAAAACTTATTATGTTTACAAAATATATATATTTTACCAAAATATATATATTTATACACATTTTTGCTTTTAGAAATACAAACTTTCTAATCTTGTATACTTGTAAAGACTTTGTTAAAATGATAATTTTTCTAACACTTATTTTCCAAGAAAAATTGGCCATGGTTTCTTTGTAATATGAACTTTGCCATGTTTATCAAAACATATCATTCTTTCTTTCCAAATCACCATCAATTTACTCAACATCTTAACTAAAATACATGAGACTTTTATCACATAAAATTATCAAGATGATCTCCAAATCATGTAGGGTTTTAAACATGATCATAACATATGCTAACTAGTTCAAAAACCAAGTTTAACTCTAGTTTTAACAACTTTTATAAAAATCTCAAGTTGTATGTTACTTTTTATAATCTTGTAAAAGTCTTGTTTTTAAATAAAAACCTTAAATACTTTCACAAGATCAATAGTTATGATCATCCATTTAAACCTTTATGTTAAAAACCCTTTAACATAAACATGTATAATTGTTAGATCATATTTTTTTAAAACATCTTCTAACAATTTATTTGTATCATAATCATCATAACAAGATTAGATATGCATATAACAAGTCTTAGATCACAATATAAACAAACATAAATATATCATGATTATTATCTTTGCTTCTTTGTATTTTTCATGTTTATTATGTATGATTACTTGGTTATTATTAGTAATAATAACAATCATAAACATAATATAAGTATGAGAAAAAAATAGATCTAGAAGCTTACTTCTAGCACTAGGCTAGGGATGATCTTGGAGATGTCTTAGATCTTCATAATTTCCATAAAAGTACACCTTGATCATCAAGAGAATGGCTAGAAAATGAAGATGAATGAAGGTGTTCTTGGCTGAATTTTGGTGAAGTTATTTGGGAGGTTTAGTGTGTGAAAATGAAGGTGTAAATATGATTGAAAATATCTAGTTTAGGATAAGTATAATACATATAATCATCCACTAGTAACACCACTTGTAATTATAGAAAATATCTAGATATTTTGCATGTGAAATATGGGTGTGGGACCCACATAAAACGTTCACACATGGGGGGGGGTAAAGTGTAACATTTTTTTAATAAAAATGTCTTAAACATGTAGATATTTTGGTAATTAGACTAAGTATGGTGATTAGGGGTAATCTTTCACCATTAGGAGGTAATTAAGGAGGTAATTAGTGATTCAGAATGTTAATTATTATTAACAAATTCACTAAACTAGTAGAAATTGGTATTTTGATATCTTAAACGACTTCCGTTTGGTCGTCGGTTCGATAAAAGCACTTTTAATTCCTACCGACGAAGTTTTTCCGTAAGTTGTAAATCCGCAACCAAGAGATGTATAAAGGGATTTGGAATCTCAAAATAAGCTTAATTTGGCCAAAAATAATATTCACTAATTTGCAATCTATGTCAAAATATAATTCGGATAGTCGTTTAGCGCTCGTTCCGCAAGTAGATAGTCGAAAGGTTAACATATGAAAGTTGTAGGGAAAAATTCGGTTATGTATATAAATGATATTCCCTATGTATTTTTATATGAAATATGTGTTTAAACAACACTTTTGCATCTTGTAATAAAAGCACCAATGCTGAATTTTTCGGAAAAAATTATTGAAATGGTAACTTTTAGCGCTTTTTAGGCAGTTTCTAGTGCTACCGGACATTGGGAAAGTATTAGACCAAACCCTTGCATTTCCAATTAGGGTTTAATGTATATTTGATGTTGGACTTTCGTCTAAGTCCTAAAGATGTCATTTAGATGGTTTATGCGGATTCTGAGTTTTCGTCAGCACACTAGTTTACTAGGTACTACTCTAGTTGTTTCGATGCATTGTTTACACTATTTCAAATGTAACCAATAAAAATGAATAATGTGCATCATAAATGAGTATTCCATAAGTGTTCTAAGATGTATATCATGTAATCAAGCAAATTCGGATATTCAAACACATATTTGTATAATGTAAATCATTGCTTTAAATGTACGTAAATTACCAGAAAGTGGCAGTTGTCACATTCTCCCCCTGTTATTGAGAATTTCATCCCGAAATTCAAGCTGAGTCATCCTTTGCAGGAGTATTCTCGAACAGGTGGGGGTATTTTGGTTTTGATTTGATTTTCAAGTTCCCAAGTATATTCGGGTCTATGTCGAGAGTTCCAACGAATTTTTACTAATATGTGACGACTCCTTTGTATTTTCTGGACCTTCCAGTCCATGACCTTAATAGGTGCTTTGTGAATTGGAGTTTGTCATCAATGTGAATCTCATCCTCCGAGATGATAACCGTTTCTTGCGTTGGACTCCTCTTAAGATTCGACACATGAAATATGTCGTGTACACTACTAAGTTCTTCTGGTAACTTTAGCTTGTAGGCAACAGTGCCAATCTTCTCTAAGATTTCAAATGGTCCTACATATCGAGGGTTAAGCTTTCCACGCTTACCGAATCTCGCTACGCCCTTCCAAGGTGAGACTTTCAACAAGACCTTGTCTCCGACCTCGAAAGATAATGGCTTCCGTCTCTTGTCTGCGTAGCTCTTTTGTTGATCGCGAGCCGCCTTGATACGGTCTCGGATCTGAAAGATTTTATTTGTAGTCTCTTGGACTAATTCCGGACCGATTAGTTGTTTATCGCTCGCTACCGCCCAACATAGCGGAGAGCGACACTTTCAACCGTAAAGAGCTTCGAACGGTGCAGCTTGTATACTAGTGTGGTAGCTGTTATTGTAGGAAAACTCAACTAAAGGTACATGAGTATCCCAATTGCCGCCTAAATCCATAACACATGCACGAAGCATATCTTCGAGTGTTTGGATTGTCCGTTCGCTCTGGCCGTCAGTTTGTGGGTGAAAGGCCGTACTTAGATTCAAATGAGATCCAAAGGCCTGTTGAAATGATTTCCAAATTCGTGAAACAAAACGACCATCTTGGTTAGAGATGATTGAAATAGGTACTCCATGACGAGCCACTATTTCCTTGAGATAGGGTTCCGCTAATTTCTCTGTACTATCCTCCTCTCGAATCGGTAAGAAGTGTGCGGACTTTGTTAGTCTATCGATGATTACCCAATCATGTCATGACCGCATGAGGTCCTGGATAACTTCGTAATGAAGTCCATGGATATTTGTTCCCATTACCAAACGGGAATCTCGGGTTGTTGTAACAAGTCCGAGGGATTTTGCTACTCGACTTTGACTTTCGCGCAAGTCAAGCATTCTCCGACATAAGTCGCGATATCACTTTTGAGGTTAGGCCACCAATCGTATTCTTTCAATACTTAGGCCTATGTGCTTCCTCAAAATATCATCTCGAAGGCCGCCAAAGAATGGAACCCAATTTCGACCCATAATGTATAAAGTTCCATCTTCTTTCGGCACTAATTGTTCCTTCATGCCTCGAAGTGTTTCTGCTTGAATATGCTCTTCCCTGAGCGCTTGTGGATCATATTCTCTATGCTTGAACTATCAGTGTTCTTACTCGGTCCTTGCGGCTCAAGGCATCAGCTACAACGTTCGCCCTGCCTGGATGGTACTTTATTTCACAATCATAGTCGTTCAACAATTCAACCCAACATCGTTGACGCATATTTAATTCTTTTTGGTTGAATATGTGTTGAAGACTTTTATGATCCGTGAAAATAATGCATTGAGTACCATATAATTAATGTCGCCTTAATTTTTAAAGCGAATACCACCGCGCCTAACTCAAGGTCGAGAGTGGTATAGTTCTTATCATTAACTTTTTAATTGGCGCGACGCGTACACGATAACTTTTTCACATTACACGAGTACGCAACCCAATCCTTGATGCGAAGCGTCATAGTTTACAACAAAGTCATCGGTATCGTCGGATAATGATAAGATTGTAAAATGCTATGCACCAATCTTAAGAATAAGTTGTAATGCTATTTCTTGTTTTTCGATTGGGGCGCATTTATTGTCTTTATGGGTGAGGGAGGTTAGCAGTTGAGTAAATTTAAAAAAAAATATATATATATCAATAGATCTCCGATGATATCCCGCTGATCCCAAAAAAAAAATTTGTCGGACTCCAGTTGGAGTCTTGGGCACTTCCCAATTCTCATTTGCCTCCATCTTAGCTGGGTCTACTTGAATGCCTTTCTCGTTCACTACATGCCTGAGAAATTGTATCTCGCTAATCCAAAATTCGCACTTGGAAAATTTCGCGTATAGTTTCCCCTTCTTTAGTAGCTCCAAAATGGTTCTCAAATGTTGTTCGTGTTCATCAGTCAATCGTGAGTATATTAATATGTCGTCAATAAATACTATGACGAATTTGTCGAGATACGGCTTGCACACGCGATTCATTAATTCCATGAAGACCGCTAGTGCATTCGTTAAACCAAAAGCATAACGAGAGACTCGTAATAACCATAACGAGTTTTAAAATCCGTTTTCGGTGTGCTTTCCTCTTGAATTCGTAACTGATGATACTCCGATCGTAAGTCTATCTTAGAGTAGAAGCTTGAACCTTGCAATTGATCGAATAAATCACCAATCCTCGATAGTGGATACCGATTCTTGATGGTGAGTTTATTCAACTCTCTGTAGTCGATGCACATTCTGAGTGTTTTATCATTCTTCTTTACAAACAAAGCTGGAGCTCCCCAAGGCGAGAAGCTTGATCTAATGAATCCTTTATCCAACAACTCTTGAAGTTGTGTGAATAACTCTTGCATTTCAAAAGGTGCTAATCGATATGGAGATTTGGTTATGGGTGAGGTTTACGATACCAAGTCGATATGAATCTCGACTTGTCGATATGGTTATAGTCCCGGCAAGTCTTCAAGAAAGACTTCAGGAAACCCTTTTTACCACTGGAATATCTGCGAGCTTCGGCCCAACGGCCTTCTTGTCGACAACATGTGCCAGAAAGGCAACACAACCTTTCCGTAAGCACTTCTGTGCCTTCATGAAATTGATGATCCACAATGGTGTATCGTGCTTCTCTCCATGAATAACAAGTGTCTCTTTGTTCAGTAGTGGTAGGCGAATGGCCTTTTCATGACAAAAGACTTTGGCTTGGTTATCGGATAACCAATCCATGCCAACCACTACATCGAAACTACCCAACTCAACGGGTAAGAGATCAATACTGAATCTTCGCTCGCCAAGTTCCAAGGAACATCCTCTAACAACTTTCCCTGACTCGACTAGTTTACCGTATACCGATTCTATAGAATGAGGGGACGTCTAGCTTACTTGGCTCTAGGCCAAGTACATTTGGAATTCTGTATAGTAAGGACTTCCCTGTACAGATGTAGAGGACAACCAAATCCCTATGTTTAGATGTAGGATAACCCAATCCCTATGTTTAGATGTAGGATAAATCAATCCCTAATTGTAGCTAGGACATTCCCGTCACTAGCCATGAAACTATGCATGCGAAATGTTGAGATAAAGCTAAAAGTTGGCAATGGTATCAAATAATATGGATGTGAAATGTTGATTGTTAGGATACATACCGGTGACCCTTAATGATTTGACATGTCTCAGCTAATTCCCCATTAGCTAACTTGATATAGTAATGTGTGTCCAACATAACTCTAATTCGAGTATATGCTTAACATTTAAAGACAATAGCTAAGCTAGTTGTTGGTATTAAAAGAATTGATACATGATGATCGTAGAGTGTACGTACTCATGAATTCATTGGGATTTTGTGGAATATTCATAGTTCTAACCACACACACACTTATTCACTAGCTTGATTCCTTCTTAAGTATTATCGTCTTACTAGTCTTTGTTTTGCGCCCGGTCTCAGCACACTGCTACTCTTGGCGCTTTTGCAATTGCCCTCATGATGAACATCTCACTTGTCGCATTTAGGATTTCGGCAAGTTATCAGCATACATCTTTGTGACAAAATCGTTTATGGCAGCGATTGCCTTCATTTCTCTCATGGCGAGAGTTATTGTTTGAGTGATCGAGGTAGAGAGGGATGATGCGGTCATGCTTCGGATCTCTGAGGCTAAACCCGAAATGTAACACTCAGTGTGTTTGAATTCGGGTGTTTCCCAGTATGGAACTACCCCTGAGAGACCGTGAAAGCATCAAGTGTAACCATCAACATTGGCTCTAGTTATGATCGAGTTCTTTTATAAAATCATATGAAAATAGATATGAAAGTCAGATGATATAAAAGAATGATGTATGGTTAAATAAATAACCAATGAAAATGTAGTGTATAAATATATCATGTCTTGAAATAGAATATTATGTCTTGTGTAGAGGATGTCGTGTCTTGTGCAAAAATGTCATGTCTTGTCTTTGTCGAAGAGATTTGAATAACACCACGATATGCAATATAATATAAGCACTTATATATAGGAAGTACCAGCGGCGTATCCACCATGCTTTTATCATATTACACACGTCTCATCACTTACAAATAACCACCAAAACTGTCTTGTGTATACCGACGTCAAATGACATGTATAACAATGTCTTGCTTAACAGTGTCATGTATAAACCACGTCTTGTGTAAAAGCAATAGTTTTCAACACATAACTTTTAACTTAAACAATTGATTCTTTTGGCGCCATGATCTTTTTAATACACACAATTAAAAGAATCTAGACATTTATTTGAATAAATAAAGTCTATCATGTGCCCAAGAATGAAGAATACAATCAATCGGTCATGGAAACCTCAAGACCATATTGTTCATACATGTTTGAATAAATGATAACGTGGATACCCAAAACCAAAAGGTGTAATGCCTCTTGCGTGTATTGGTCATATGTTTAAATGGAAAAAGAAAAAAAATAATTCGTTGAGGAGGGGAAACCAACCAGTGGTCTTCGTCTATATAATATGTATTCCCTACTCTATGGACCTCGATCATCCTAAGTAAAGAAAATCCTTTGTCTTACTTGTCCATGTGACAATTATGGTAATAGTGCTTGAGTTTCACGAGCTCTAGCAAAATTATTTAGAATTTCCAAAGATGTCGAATAGAATGTAATGAGGGAGTTGCAGCATGGTTCATGCCATACCATCCCTTGGAAAAAAAAAACAAATGTCAAACGACGGAATTTATTGTATCACTTCCAATAAATATGATAAGGTGGAATATGATAAAGTAAGGTAAGGTAAAGTAGGATAAAGTGTCATAGACACCCTGGAACCAACCCATGTTCAAGAATTTCGAGAATGTTGAGGAAAATCCTCCATGAGTAGCTAACACGTTTTGTTTGTTTAAATGACTAGTCTCAACTGAATCGTGATATAGATCGAATGTTAGGTGTGAACAAATATGTGTCGTCTTCCCGTATTGTATTGTATTGTATTGTATTGTATTGTATTGTATTGTATTGTATTGTATTGTATTGTATTGTATTGTATTGTATTGTATTGTATTGTATTGTATTGTATTGTATTGTATTGTATTGTATTGTATTGTATTGTATTGTATTGTATTGTATTGTATTGTATTGTATTGTATTGTATTGTATTGTATTGTATTGTATTGTATTGTATTGTATTGTAGGGTGTTATACTAACCACCCCCAGTTCGTGTTCTACTAGATAGGAAGAATTGAATCTCAAGTAATAACTTAAGAATTTTGAATGAATAGTGATCATTAGCTTGACCCGCAGAGTCCACCAGAATTTCCATGCACTACAAGTTGTTATTACGTGGGCCCCCGTAATAATAAATTGTCTTGCATGGTCACCCTAGCATTCTCTCGTTCAGAGCAGGCGATCAGTCAGAGAGAGGACACTATTGTTTATATACCTTCAACATAGAAGGAAACTTCGTGATAGTTCACGTGTCAACGTCCGTTGTTGTTACTCGCAGGACGGTACGACGTTAGATGAAATAGAAATGGAAAGAATCTGTAACAATAACAATTGAAGGGGCACCTTCAAGATGAGTACTTCATCTTCCTTGTAGGTACAAGAGTATATCCACCTTGGTTAGTATGGGTCACATGGATCTCGTCCCACTAATGGAGTTGTTGTCCAAGGTTACCACCTTCGCCTCGCCATCATTATCATGGTCAGGCATCTCAACATTCGCGAGAAAGCAACCATATTTTACGGAATTAAGTTTAAGATTTTACTTAGGAATCATGTTCGCCATAAGCTCCGCAATAGACATGAGGTCGATATTTTCATCGTGTGAGTAAAGAATAATAATAGAGTTTGAAGTCGAAGGTATTTTGTTCTTGGCAAAATATTTCATGCAACATATATATAAACCACCTATATATATAATCATGTAAAATCCTATCAATCAAGGATTTCTATCTTGTATAAGCTGAATTTGTGAACTGTTTATAATGCATAAACTGATAATGTAATGTATTGTAGGCACATAGTCTATTAATGTATTGTGTCTGTTTCTCATAGACTTCACCCATGGAAATGTCCTCGCTTGATTTATGTGAAATGAATTTTTGCTGTAGTGGACCTTGAAAAATGTTTATGCAATGAAAACCTTTTGACTTGTCCAATTTTATTTATAATCTGTTCAACATGAACAAGAGGTTTTCGTGAGAGATCCCTAGTGATTGTAGACTTAGACTCGAGAAAGAATCCTGGTTCACTACAATCGAAGCTCTGATACCAATCTGTCACACCCGCTCGTAGCGGAAGCGCGAGGTGTGATCTGATCGGTTCTCATTGCATAACAATATAAGTGAACATACTAAATGAATAAAAACAAGCTCCAATGCCATTGTCATAATTGTTTCAAAAGAATGCAACATAAGTTGAATGTATTGGTTACAAACCATCAAATGAAAATAAGTTGTCATCGTTTTATACATCAAAATGTAAGTCTTAAAATGTCAAGACTTTGACCACTATATCACCGTAAAGAGGCGGTATATAACAGGCAAACCCTTCAATAGTTGGCATGGAGTATTGATACTTGTTTTCCTTGAACTGAAATCGTTGCATTGGTCCACTAATTCCCTGAAATACATGTAAGTTTGAAAACATCAACAAAAGTTGAGCGAGTTCATGCAGTTTAGTTGTATGAGATGTATCTGTAAAATGTGAGCTGTATAAGATGTATCTGTAAAATGTGAGCTGTATAAGATGTATCTGTAAAATGTGAGCTGTATAAGATGTATCTGTAAAATGTGAGCTGTATAAGATGTATCTGTAAAATGTGAGTTGTATAAAATGTATCTGTATGTAATGATGTAGTATGTAAAGCGTCAATGAAATCGTTGATCATTAATGTTTCACGAGGACATTAATATGTGTGACGAAAAAGGAAGCAATCCAACCCTAGACGATTTTATGTCGATTCCTATCGACTGGGACACAAAAGCACTCTTCTGTATGGGTCCACGACCAAGAGTGGGGCTCGCCAAAACCCATTAGATCTAACCACTTGTACCTAGGTCCAAACTGGATTAATGGTGCTTAGATGTATAACCCTAATTCGCACATGATCTAAGGTGTTTCATTCCCTAACTTTAACATACGTTGAACATGTATTTTCCCCGATAGTTGTAAAGTTGTAAAACATTTAAATGAACAGGGGACATGAACTCACTGTATCGCATCCTGTGAATAGATGTAAATAAGATCTCACGTGCGGTCGTCCTGAATAGCGTTGCGACCTACAAATGTTCTTATTTTTGTTAGACACTTCGGTCTTTGTAAAGAACTTGAGTACAAGTCTTGTGTCTCCAATATGTGTAAGACTTGTATGTCTTTACTGTTCGTTAACTGTGTATTCGATGAATGAGTTGTTCAAATGTTATATATATATTTTTCACCAAATATATATATATAAATGTTATCTTGTATCTTGTGAGTTGTATAGTCGGATCAAGTCCGCTGAATTTCGTGTCTTATATGTATCAATTGTATAGTTGTGTTTCCAATAATGGTAACATTGGGCCAAGCCCATGTCTTTAAGTTATTGGGCTTAATTAGTGCTGGGCCTTAAATAGTGTTGGGCCTCAAATAGTGTTGGGCCTCAAATAGTGTTGGGCTTGAATAGTGTTGGGCTTGAATAGTGTTGGGCTTTGGCCCATATGTTTGGTGTTTGGGCTTAGCCCACGAATTTATGTTAAGCCCATTATGAAGATAAGCCCATTTGTAGAAAAATAGCCAATTAAGTATAATAAGCCCTTTTGTAGAAAATAGCCCATTAAGTAGTGTAAGCCTTTCATTTTTATAAAAACCTTTTTATAAAAATTTACTAAGTACACTTGTTAGTAAATAAAAACATACTAGTTTTTATAAGTTTATAAACATCCGAAATTTGTTATAGATAGCATATTTATATTTCGTGTCGAAAGATCGTCTAAACGTCGTAGTAAGTCCTCGGAATGGCGATATGTTCACAGATTCGCCCGTCGTCCGAATTGTCCATAAGTTGTATCCGATGTCCGAATGATCCGCAAATTGTATTCAAGTGTGTATATATGTATTCTTGTAAGTCTTTACTTGTAAATATGCCTTGTATTTATTTGTGTCATTGTTATCAAGTTTCCAACTTTCATATATAACTAATAAAATTAATAAACACATAGCACAAAACTTATTATGTTTACAAAATATATATATTTTACCAAAATATATATATTTATACACATTTTTGCTTTTAGAAATACAAACTTTCTAATCTTGTATACTTGTAAAGACTTTGTTAAAATTATAATTTTTCTAACACTTATTTTCCAAGAAAAATTGGCCATGGTTTCTTTGTAATATGAACTTTGCCATGTTTATCAAAACATATCATTCTTTCTTTCCAAATCACCATCAATTTACTCAACATCTTAACTAAAATACATGAGACTTTTATCACATAAAATTATCAAGATGATCTCCAAATCATGTAGCGTTTTAAACATGATCATAACATATGCTAACTAGTTCAAAAACCAAGTTTAATTCTAGTTTTAACAACTTTTATAAAAATCTCAAGTTGTATGTTACTTTTTATAATCTTGTAAAAGTCTTGTTTTTAAATAAAAACCTTAAATACTTTCACAAGATCAATAGTTATGATCATCCATTTAAACCTTTATGTTAAAAACCCTTTAACATAAACATGTATAATTGTTAGATCATATTTTTTTAAAACATCTTCTAACAATTTATTTGTATCATAATCATCATAACAAGATTAGATATGCATATAACAAGTCTTAGATCACAATATAAACAAACATAAATATATCATGATTATTATCTTTGCTTCTTTGTATTTTTCATGTTTATTATGTATGATTACTTGGTTATTATTAGTAATAATAACAATCATAAACATAATATAAGTATGAGAAAAAAATAGATCTAGAAGCTTACTTCTAGCACTAGGCTAGGGATGATCTTGGAGATGTCTTAGATCTTCATAATTTCCATAAAAGTACACCTTGATCATCAAGAGAATGGCTAGAAAATGAAGATGAATGAAGGTGTTCTTGGCTGAATTTTGGTGAAGTTATTTGGGAGGTTTAGTGTGTGAAAATGAAGGTGTAAATATGATTGAAAATATCTAGTTTAGGATAAGTATAATACATATAATCATCCACTAGTAACACCACTTGTAATTATAGAAAATATCTAGATATTTTGCATGTGAAATATGGGTGTGGGACCCACATAAAACGTTCACACATGGGGGGGGGGGGGGTAAAGTGTAACATTTTTTTAATAAAAATGTCTTAAACATGTAGATATTTTGGTAATTAGACTAAGTATGGTGATTAGGGGTAATCTTTCACCATTAGGAGGTAATTAAGGAGGTAATTAGTGATTCAGAATGTTAATTATTATTAACAAATTCACTAAACTAGTAGAAATTGGTATTTTGATATCTTAAACGACTTCCGTTTGGTCGTCGGTTCGATAAAAGCACTTTTAATTCCTACCGACGAAGTTTTTCCGTAAGTTGTAAATCCGCAACCAAGAGATGTATAAAGGGATTTGGAATCTCAAAATAAGCTTAATTTGGCCAAAAATAATATTCACTAATTTGCAATCTATGTCAAAATATAATTCGGATAGTCGTTTAGCGCTCGTTCCGCAAGTAGATAGTCGAAAGGTTAACATATGAAAGTTGTAGGGAAAAATTCGGTTATGTATATAAATGATATTCCCTATGTATTTTTATATGAAATATGTGTTTAAACAACACTTTTGCATCTTGTAATAAAAGCACCAATGCTGAATTTTTCGGAAAAAAATTATTGAAATGGTAACTTTTAGCGCTTTTTAGGCAGTTTCTAGTGCTACCGGACATTGGGAAAGTATTAGACCAAACCCTTGCATTTCCAATTAGGGTTTAATGTATATTTGATGTTGGACTTTCGTCTAAGTCCTAAAGATGTCATTTAGATGGTTTATGCGGATTCTGAGTTTTCGTCAGCACACTAGTTTACTAGGTACTACTCTAGTTGTTTCGATGCATTGTTTACACTATTTCAAATGTAACCAATAAAAATGAATAATGTGCATCATAAATGAGTATTCCATAAGTGTTCTAAGATGTATATCATGTAATCAAGCAAATTCGGATATTCAAACACATATTTGTATAATGTAAATCATTGCTTTAAATGTACGTAAATTACCAGAAAGTGGCAGTTGTCACACATTGCACATGCCTGAATGTGCTCTACAAACTTTCGAACCATTGCAGGAGCGCGGTTGCTCCTTGAGACCCAAAAAACTTCAAAGGTTTGGCAGAATTGAAGGTCTTGAAACTACACTGAGCATTGTTGTTGTTATTGTTGTTGTATAACTGATGGATCTGGGTTACTATGCCTGGAAGCACAGCAGCCATTTGCTGAGCGACAAGGGCTGCGACTTCTTCATTAGTTTGAGGTTGTGCTTCTCGTCGAGGAGGCATTGTCTAAAGAGAACAAGGAAACATGAGAGAAAACAAGTGAAATGGCATTGGGTAAGAATGGGATGTTACAATTACCGTCCAAAAAGGCATGGGTGATGGTCATTTGTTCGAACCACGAAGCAAACAAACGACACATAAAAGCTGAATCAAAGTAAATAGGTCCTCATAATGTATCGCGAAGACATGCTTTAGCCTATAAGTGGACACTCACCCCAAGAGTTCCCAGGTAAGAGTGACTGGTCCGATTATGTGGATTTGTACGAACACTCTAGCCTTAGACAGAAAACTCAGGATACAGGCATCCACCCTTCCAGATTGCACGTGTTCACATTATAAGACCCAACTTTGATGGGATTTTGAAAACTTTGAGGGTTCAAAACCTTATAATAAATCATCCTAGAACAGATGATTAGTTTTCAAAGCGGATTCGAAATTTGTGTTCTTATTTTGGGTTGTCACCTAAAGATAGGCGACAGTATTATTTTATGACTAAACACAAGATAACTTGTGTTAGGGTCCTAGGAAGGTTATAGTCTAGGTCAAAGCATTACTAATAACCTAATTCCCTATAACCATTGGCTCTGATACCAACTTTTCTGTCACACCCCGACCACGTAAAACAATAAATCGTGACGGAAACGTCGGGGAGTGTCTTAACAGAATCATTGTTTCACAACCATGGATCAAATAGTTTTGTTTTATTGAATTAATGAACTCATTGTTTTATTACAAATCAGATAAATACAAATATTGTCTTTCAAGTTTTAAAGTCGCTAAGGCACGAGTTCATCCTACGTATATCATGCATCAACAATCATCACATAGCGGCACCTGAAACATGTGTAAAAATAGGTACGTCAGCATAAAAATGCCTGTGAGATACATAGGTTTTATTAATGCATGATTCATGACTTGCAAGTTTAAAAGAATGTTTAACAAAAATAGTCATGAACTTAAAAATGTTTTCTTTATAAATCATATAATAAGTGATAAGAAATTAGATGATATAAAAGAAAGATGCATAAATAAATAACTAAGTAAAATGAGTTTGTATAAAATATCTTGTTTGTAAAACAATGTTTTGATAGAAAGGTTTGTAGTATATATATAAAAATATACCTTGGTTTTAAGAAAGTCGAATAAGTAATATATTAAAAATATATTTTACTTCCAAAATAGTTAAACAGATAGTATATTAAATATACTTTAGTTGCCAAAATAATAGTTTTCAGTAGTATATCAAAAAGTATACTTTGGTTTTATAAATAACATATTAAGCTATGCTTTGGTTTTGTAAATAACATATTAAACTATGTTTTAGTAATTAACAAAATATATATTGGTTTTGTACAATATCACATATGAGAGCATATCAAACTATACCTTGGAAGTATAACAAAATATACAAAAAAATGTGATTTAGAATTCATTCAAACCTTTGTGTATCAAACTACACCTTAGAGACTATAGAAATACCACAAAGGCAATCTCTATTTGGATAAAAATTGGTTTCTGACATTCTATACAACAGGAATGGGGTGTCTAATCCTATAGCGCTATATCATACTACCAATCGGTCTGGTGAATGTATAAAATAAGTACAATCCAACAATTAATTTTATAATCTTTGAAAAATTAGTGTTTAAACCATAAATAATCATTCAGTTTGTCAAAAGATAAGTACTAACATGTATAATCAATTTATACTTTGAAATCATGAACATAACAAATAGGTACACACGTTTCACCCCAAAACATTTGAAAACAGTAAAAGAGGGGACTATGTACTCACTTGAGGATGCTTAGAAGTCCTGAATAACAACCAAGCAAGGCTAGAGGGATCACGGAAACAAACGTCACCTAATATAGGTAACTAAGTAAATAAATCGGACCTAAATCGGAAGATCGGATAGAATGAGCTTTCGTAAACCAAATGAGTATAGGAACTAATGTAATATGGTTTAACAAAGCCTACATCCTAAATCAAAACCTAACCTAAGTGCTTACGACCCATTACGACCCGTTTAGGTAGCTTACGCTACTTTAACGCGTCGTTCGCGTAAAACGCGTTCGGACCGTCTAACTAGTCCTATGACAAGTATTATATGCCTTAACATGCCTAATAATGTTGCCTAATTAGTTTAGATGTAAAAAATTTAGGTTACATATGCTTAAAATGAATTTATGCGTAAAAAGGGCATTTTGGTCATTTACCTAAGGCATATAAACTACCTATCATACAACTATTTAAACGAAGTGACCATAAGGTATAACCTCGGAAGGTTATTCCCTATGCAACTATGGTCACATAATATGCTTGGTCGGATCCTAATGATCGACCAAACGGGTCTAGTTCGAAAGTCTAAGCGGTTGTTTAGACCGCTTATCTTACGACCCTACATAAGCACTAAACCTAAAGTGACGAGTTAAACATGTCAAGACATGTTTAACGAAGTTTGAAAACAAGTTTGATATCAAGACAAAGGGTCTTGATACCCAAAAATAGTTTGGTTGCAAAATACGCATAAACGCGTATTTTGACCAAAACTATGACTCGTCACTACACCTAATCAACGTGGTAATCAGTAGGCATAGTCACTAGGGACTATAACCATCGTGATTACGCTCACGTTGCGAAGTTCAAACGAACTTCGTGTTGACCAAAGACTGGTCAAAGCAGAAAGTCAAAGACTGTTTGACTTTCACGCTTAAAAACGCGTAAAAGAACGAAAGAATACTTACAACGGGTCCAAGAAATGAAGATATTGATCTAAATGTTCTCAGGTATGAGGTTTTGGAACCTCCACTTAGAGAAATTCAGATCAATTGTGAGGAACAACAATGAAACCTTGGGTATTTATAGGAAACCCATAACCGTTAGGATCGTTCCTCGTAAACCGTGCTTCGATCTTGGCCCTCCACTTGGGCACATGGTTTTCAAAACCATGGGAATGCTAAAAACCATCAAAAACAAGCAAATGGTATTGAGAAAATTGCATTTAAACCCCTGAAAATCGACTAGAATGCCAAAAACAGAATCTGATCTGGGCTTGTCCTCGCGGCCCACGTAGCCAGACCCTAAGGTCTACGCGGCCCGCCTAGACACTTTCAGAAACTGACAACTTTTGCCCCTGCAATGCGTGAAACTTGTTTTTTGGCTCGTTTAAGCCCCGTTAACCCCATTTCAAGGCTCTAAAATGAAGTTAAAGTATAGGGAACTTAAAATATGCTCAAAAATATCTCGGATGTCGGTTCGTTTGGTCGTACGGTTGCGTTGTTCGGTTAATTACGACGAAACATGAACGGAAGCGAAAAACGATCCAAATTACGCGACGAATGGAATTTTATCATGCCACCACTAAAATAACATATTTTAATGATTACATAAATTTTTGGATGTCCGGATATATTCAGAACGTAAGATATGCTTGAAAATGCAAACTTATGCACTTTTTGACGCTTTTAGTCCCTGAATGACCAAAAAGTTTATTTTAGCATACCGAACACCTCAAAGCCTAGTTCTAAGCTATGTAAAGGATATTTAGGGTATGTTTAAGTTATGATCATGTTCCGGAATGTTCGTTACAGTACGAATCGGCAAACTTTCATAATTTGTCGAAATTAGTCCCTGTAAGCGAATAAACTTGATTTCGACACAATAAACCACCCAAAACTTATTTCTAAGTTATGTAAAGGTTATTTAAGGTATGTTAATCCTATGTCACTCTTCCGGAGTGTTTGTCGCGTTAAACTGACTGCGTTTACGCACCAGTTTGCGTATAACCTTCCAGAAAATGATTTAAAGCTTGAAACCGAACAAGGATTGATATGTGCAAATGATACACATTTTTATACAAGTCCCAAGTATGAAATACAATATTTCATTGGTTTGGTATTCGTATGATGGTTGAAGTGACACAGGTGTCACAAAAATCGTGTTTTAATGTCAAAAGGGCATAATGGTCAACATTTAAGCAATTAACGGAAACATGCAAATGAATCGGATAAATAAGGAACCATGTAGTATAACCTCAGAGGGTTTTACTAACTTATAATATGGTCCTAAAGGAACCTTAAGGCATATCTAAAACAAGCTATATTGGGTCAGAACTAAAAGTCAAAGCAAAAGTCTTCTTTTACGACTTTCGGTTCCGAACCGAGCCTAAACTCATAATTGTCGGGTTGAACATGCTTAGACATGTTCTTAAATGATTTACCAAGTTATTTTAGTGTTAAAAAATATCCCATAACCTTTACATTATCAGTTATGAGTTTATTTGCAAAATAGCTTTCTGTTGACTTTTTAAATATTAAGTTTGACCCGACAATTAACCAAGTTAGAGTGATAATCAGGGGGTGCCCTTTTAAGGACTTAATACCCACATAATTACCAACTCATAGCCACTTTCAATTCGAATAATGGCTAGACCATTAGTGATTAATCACTAAGTCAAAGCTTAATTACGACGGCTTTGACTTTTGGTCATTAGATTAATAAATCTTGAACTAGAGAGGCTAAGAATGCTTACAAAGGCTCTTAGCACGAATTAGGAGCTGAGGGAAACTTGCTTGAAGTCTAGAGAGCTCCAGAGAGTGAGTTTGAATAATTTTTGTAAGTGAGCAAATGAACTATCAAACAAGAAGGTCTTATATAGGAATTCAAAACTCACAAGATCAATCCACACAAGCCTACAAATGATTCCTGATCATCCCAGGTGTCCCCTATGCATGTAATACTGTTGGCTCAGTCCCTGAAATCGAAAACCACCATGCAATGGTGGTGTAACCTGCTGTACATGAAACTGCCATTTTTTCTGCATCTGGGCCTTTTACGCGGCCCACGTAAGTCTTGGCCGTGGGCATACGCGGCCCGCGTGGAGGGCTATCTCCGGTAACAAGTTTCCACACTTTGCATTTTTGGTCCCTGGTCCATTTAAACTTTATTTTACTTTCATTTATTGCACTTTGGACCCCCATAGTTAACTTTTAAGGACCTTGGGTCATTAACTAACTCCGTTAAGCTCCTGGTTAGTTATACGATCATCCGAAAAGTCTTGTTTTCTTCAAAACTCCACGAAATTAATATCTAATATTTTTTAGATCAAAATATATAATTGTTGCAATGTTTTTGGGCTCGTTAAAAGGTCACTCAGAGGTTACTTTCAACATGTTGACACTTTTAACCCCTGTGCTTCACAAGATCCTTATTTTTAACACAAACGACTCTCAATGTTCGATAAATTATTCATTTAAAGAATACGAACGTCGTGTGAGGTCAATCAGAGGCACAAGAATGGCATGTTGACACTTTGGATCCTTTTATTCACATATTTACATTGTTTGACAATTTCAGTCCCTTCAGATCAATCCATTACACGTTTAAGGTCCATGACACGTGTCTTTATTATATCGGTCGCGTTTTTACGAGGTGTTACATCCTCACCCCCTTAAAAGAAATCTCGACCTCAAGATTTACTGAAATAAATGAGGGTGATTTTGTTTCATTGTGGATTCAACCTCCCACGTGTACTCGGGACCTCTACGGGCATCCCATTTAACCTTCACAATTGGTACATGCTTCTTTCGAAGCTTCTTAACCTGTCGATCCTCGATCGACAAAGTTTTTCAACAAACTTCAAGCTCTCATCTATATACACATCCTTATGTGACATGGCTAGCAATTCATCAGCTAGACACTTCTTCAGATTGCAAATGTGAAACACATTATGAATTCCACTAAGCTCTTCAGGCAGGTTTAATTTGTAAACCATTGTTCCGACACATTCGATGATCTCGAATGGTCCTATGTATCTTGGGCTTAACTTGCCTTTCTTGCCAAAACGCATTACCCCTTTCCAGGGTGATACCTTAAGTAACACTTTGTCACCTACCTCAAATTTCAGAGGTTTACGCCGTTTATTTGCGTAACTTTTCTGCCTATCCCTGGCAGCTTTGAGATGATCACGTATCTTCACAATCTTATCTGTCATCTCCAGGACTATATCAGGTCCTGTTAGTTTGACATCTCCAACTTCTGCCCAACAAACGGGTGTCCTGCACTTTATTCCATACAAAGCTTCGAAAGGTGCAGCTTGGATGCTGGAATGATAGATATTATTATACAAAAATTCAATCAATGGAAGATGATCATCCCAACTTCCACCTAAATCAATAACACAAGCTCGTAGCATATCCTCGAGTGTTTGTATAGTACGTTCACTTTGACCATCCGTCTGAGGATGATATGCAGTGCTGAAATTTAATCGAGTGCCTAGGGATTGCTGAAAGCTTTTCCAAAAATGCGATGTATATCTCGTATCCCTATCAGAGATGATAGACACTGGCACTCCGTGAAGAAATACAATCTCATCCACGTACAGCTGAGCTAACTTATCTGAGCTGTGTGTTTCCTTAATCGGTAAGAAGTGGGCTGACTTGGTCAGTCTGTCTACTATAACCCAAATAATATCATTTCCTCGCTTTGTTTTTGGTAACTTAGTGATGAAATCCATAGTTACCATTTCCCACTTCCAGGTGGGAAGTTCAGGCTGTTGTAGCAAACCTGACGGCTTCTGGTGTTCTGCTTTAACTTGTGCGCACGTCAAACATTTAGCCACATAAGTGGCTATAGATTTCTTCAAACCTATCCACCAGTAATTTGCCTTTAAATCCTGGTACATCTTATCACTACCAGGATGAACAGAATACTTGGAACTATGGGCTTCTTGAAATCAAGGCACTGTGCACTATGCCCAATATACCCCTGCAGCTCATGTTAACGCTGCACATTATGCTGCTGCCCCTGTGCCAGTGCACTATGTCCAAACCACTGTTCCACAGATCCAATATGTTCAAACCCCTGTCCCCCAGGCACAAGTGCAATCTGTTGCACCTCAAACAGCTGCTCCAGCAGTGGTACAACCAGATCAGCAAAGCTTTTTCACTCAAGGCTTTGTTGACTGGAGCAGCATGCCTGATGAGCTTAGTGATGAAAATTTTGCACTCTATGCTTCTAATGATGAATTTTGTTTGATGGTATTAGAGTCAATACCAGAGGGGATTGAAACTGAAGGTGGACAACTAAGTGATGAAACAGTGGATGAGGTGACTGAAGCAGTTGTTAATGTAGTTGCTGGTGAATTGCTGCTGGGAGAAAATTCAGAAACCCTGATTGAACCACTGACAGACCCATGGTCCAAAGAGGACAAAGAAAAAGAGAAAAATGAGAAAGTAGGTGAGAAAGAAGAAAGAGTTGATGATGAAGAAAATCATCAATGTGATTGTGCAATGATGGCTGCTGCCAAGGTATCTCCTCAAGTTCTTGAAAAACTGTGTTCTGACAATTGCATTATTGTTTTTGCTAACATCAAAGAGGTAAATGAAAGCCTTCGGGATAAAATCTTAACTGATGAAGTCAAATTTGAAAGGTCTTTAAAAGAACTTAAAAACAAATTGATTGAAAAGGAAAAAGAGATCAGCAGTCTGAAAGAAGAACAGAGCATAACCAAAACCCAACTCCAAACTATGGTAGAAAAATACCAAGTTTGCAAAAAGGAGTTGGAGTCCACCCAGATCACCTGTGAAAGATGGGTGGAATCATGCAAAGGGTATGAGGTTATGCTTGAAAAACAGATTAAAAGCAATGTAAAATTTGGTGTTGGTTATAGAAAACATGATGATGAAAACACTGCTTTTGAAAAATCTGTTCAAACCACTGATGTAACCACTGAGTTCATCCCCACAAACAAGAAAGGCCAAGAAGTGAAAATCACTGATAAACTTGGTAACAAAATCACACTTGACAGACCAATGGGATCCTCTACTTTTGAGGAGCTTGAAGATTATCAGTTTAAACCGAAATGGTCTGATGAGTGTGATATTCTTGAAAATTTCAAGCCCATGGACTTTACATCAACTGATGGTGTTAAAGCTCCAAAAGCTAAAGTCATACCTCTCAAGGACACCCCAACAGAGGTTAAAACCTCTGCTGCAAAGGAGTCCGAAAAGAGAAAGAAGAAAGAAAAGATCAATAACTTGTTTTGTGAATTCTGTGAGAAAATGAATCATCTAACAAAAGACTGTTTCCATTTAAAAGCTTATGATTTGAACAAAACAAGTGTCATTGTTTTAGCTGAAAGCTGCATTGTTTGTGGTAAAACAAACCACAAAACTCAAGCATGTGTGTATCTTAAAAACTTTGATGTGAAAAAGAATGAGTACATTGCTAAAACATCCTTGAGTCCATCATCATCATCTGTCAAATTCACCAAGAACCAACCACTGTTTATGCCAGTTCAAACAGTTGTCACAAAACAGCTGAACCAAACATCTGTCAAAAGAGATGTTCAGGTCACTGATGCACCCCCTGCCAATCAGTTCAGAAAAGGCAAGGAAAAACAGTCTTACCAAAGGATTCCACATGTTTATGAGGCCTACAAAAGGCCTTCTAAACCTAAAGTGAACAGGCATCCTTTTGGTTACCAACAGGTGATTGGTCAAGACCCCCAACAGTGGTTAGCAAGAAACAGTACTAAAACTGTCCAAACCCCTGACCTAACCACTGTCCATCATTGTGCATCCATCCCAGACACTGTTGAGACCCCATCCAAAGCCTTATTGGCTTTGGAAACCCTAATGAACTAATCCTTTTACTTCATGTGCAAGGAGCTTCTGCCTATTTAGATAGCCTTTGGTATGTTGATAGTGGAGGCTCCAGGCACATGACTGGATGTAAAGCCCTACTCAAAGATTTCAAAATACATGGAGGGGGTGATATATCCTTTGGGAATAATAGTAAAGGGAAAGTTCTGGGGTCTGGTACAGTACAGTCTGGAAATGTAAAATTTGAAAATGTCAATCTGATAGACAATCAGAAATTCAACCTCCTGAGTGTTTCACAAATGAGTGACAAGGGGTATGGGTCATTCTTCACAAAGGAGTGTTGTAGGATTGTTGGTCCAGAAATGGTCAAAAATATTGAAGCAATAATAAAAACTGGTCAAACAAAACTTGTTGCTCAAAGAAGTGGCAATGTTTATGTTGTTGATATGTCCAAAGAATGTCCCAGAGCTGATGCATGTCTGTTCTCAGCTGCCTCTAACAAAGAGACAGAACTTTGGCACAGAAGGCTGGGGCACACAAATCTTAAGACAATCACTGAAATTTCAAAAAATGGTTTGGTGAGAGGCCTACCACAAAAATTGTTTTCATGTCCTGAACATTGCATTTCCTGTTTAAAAGGAAAAAACAGCATAAAAGTTCTTATAAGTCCATTGAAGAGTCCAAAACAACCCAGTGTTTGCAAATGCTACACATGGATTTGTTTGGCCCAGTTCAAGTCATGAGTCTCAAAAAGAAGAGATATTGTCTGGTTATTGTTGATGACTTTTCTAGGTTTACATGGACTTTCTTTTTGCACTCAAAAGATGAAACTGCAGGCATTTTGCAAGACTTTCTGACACAGGCTGAAAAGCAATTTGACCTTCCAGTGAAAAGCTTCAGGAGTGACAATGGCACAGAATTTAAAAATAAGGAGTTGGATGCCTTCTGTGTGAAGAAAGGGATTGTAAGGCAGTACAGCATCCCTAGAACACCAGAGCAAAATGGGGTAGTTGAAAGAAAGAACAGAACATTGATTGAGGCTGCCAGAACTATGCTTGCAGATTCAGGTTTGCCATTAACTTTCTGGGCAGAGGCAGTAAACACTGCCTGCTATGTCCATAATAGAGTTTTAATAAACCCAGGCACAAAAAGACTGTTTATGAAATTCTGTATAAAATCAAACCACTGATCTCATACTTCAAGGTGTTTGGCTGCCCATGCTTTATTTTGAACTTAAAAGATTCCATTTCAAAATTTACAGCCAAAATTGATTGTGGTTACCATCTGGGGTACTCAACCACTGCCAAGGCCTACAAAGTGTTTAATACACGGACCAAGGCAGTGGAGGAGACTTTGAATGTTAAGTTTAATGAACTTTCATCAATGAAAATCCCAACAAATCCTGCAGATCTGTTTGATCTTGAAAAATTTACTTTTGAAAATACTGCTGTTAAGACTAACAGTGCAGGTCCATCAGAGGATTCAACACCAGACTATGGATATGAAATCATCATTCCTCAAAAGTCTGTCAAAATGGGAAGAGCATCAGATGTTCAAAACAGCCGTCAAAGCTCAACCACTGCTACCTCAACAGTTGTTGACCAAAGTAGCCCATCAACCACTGCTTCCACATCCTCAAACACTGCTGACAAAAGTCCCCAAACAGTGGATAAAAGTCAGCATGTGTCCACTTCATTACCTCCAATTCCACCACCTTTTGATGCCACTGCTGGATCATCAAAGTCCCCAGCAGTGGATAGCTCAGATGATACACATTTGCAGCCTTCACCAACAAATGCCATCATTCCATACCAAGGGGATTTAATCTACTTGAGGTCTCATCCACCTGATCAAATTATTGGCAACATCAATGAAGGGGTGCTCACAAGAAGCCAAACCCAAAACATTTGTCTTTTTGCTGGTTTTCTATCACTCCATCAGCCAGTCAAGTACCAAGAGGCACTGAAAGACAACAGCTAGGTAGAAGCCATGCAAGAGGAGCTCCAACAGTTTAAAAGACAACAAGTATGGGAGCTTGTACCACTGCCAGAAGATGTTAGTCCCATTGGCACAAAGTGGGTCTTCAAGAACAAAACTGATGAAAGGGGTATTGTTGTCAAGAATAAAGCCAGGCTTGTGGTTCAAGGTTACAGACAGGAAGAGGGGATTGATTATGATGAAACATTCGCCCCTGTTGCAAGATTGGAAGCCATTAGACTGTTCCTGGCCTTTGTTGTCAACCACAACATGAAAGTGTTTCAAATGGATATCAAAAGTGCTTTCCTCTATGGTACAATTCAAGAAGAGGTTTATGTCTGTCAACCTCCAGGCTTTGAGGATCCATTTTATCCAGATCATGTCTACAGGTTAAACAAAGCCTTGTATGGCTTGAAACAAGCACCAAGGGCCTGGTATGAAACTCTTTCCAACTTCCTACTCTCAAATGGTTTCAAAAGAGGTACCATTGATAAAACACTGTTTCTAAAATGGAGATGGAAGGATTTAATGATTGTCCAAATTTATGTGGATGACATTATATTTGGAAGCACATGTAACACAATGTGTGAAGAGTTTAGAGAACTCATGACAACTGAGTTTGAAATGAGTGCAATGGGTGAGCTGCAATGCTTTCTTGGTCTCCAAGTTCAACAAATGCAAAATGGTACTTTCATTCATCAAAGCAAATATGCAAAAGAACTTTTAAACAAATTTGACATGAATGATTGTAAACCATGCAGCACACCCATGGCAACAAATAAGCTTGTCATGTCTGATGAAAAGGATGAGCTGATTGACCAAACTTTATATAGAAGCATGATTGGGTCTTTATTGTACCTAACTGCATCTAGGCCAGACATCATGTTTGCAACATGTGTCTGTGCAAGAAGTCAATCAGCCCCTAGAAAATCCAATCTTATTGCTGTAAAAAGGATATTCAGATACATAAAAAGTGCTCCCACACTTGGTATCTGGTATCCAGTTAATGGGAATATCAAGCTTTCAGGTTTTTCAGACAGTGACTTTGCTAGATGTAACACCACAAGGAAGTCCACATCAGGAGGGTGCCAGTTTCTAGGTGATTGCTTAGTTTCATGGCAAAGCAAAAAGCAAGCAGCTGTTTCAACATCCACTGCTGAAGCTGAATACATTGCTGCTGCAAGCTGTACAGCCCAACTCCTGTGGCTTCAAAACCAGTTACTGGATTTTGGTATCACTGCCTTAAAGACACCACTGATGTTGGATAGCCAGGCATCAGAAAATATCATCAAAAATCCAGTTTCCCATTCAACCACTAAACACATCGACATCAGACATCACTTTGTGAGGGATTGCTATGAAAAAGGTTTGATTTCTCTGCATCATGTTCCAACTAAAGACCAGCTGGCAGATGTGCTCACAAAAGCACTAGATACAGCCACTTTTGAAAGCTTGGTCTCTAGGATTGGCATGCTGAACATGGAATGACAAGCAAAATCTTGTTTTTCTATGAATAAAAGCATTAAAATGTTTTCAGAAAATCAAAAATCCATCCTTAAAATAGCTAAAAATGAAGTTTTCATTAAAATCCTTAAAAGTATGCCATAACCACTGATTGTTCAAATGTCTGTTCTACTTCAAAGTCTGCCCACTGCTGAAAGCCATCATCTGTTCTCTCATTTCTTTGATAAACTCTGTTGATCAAAAGCAGTGTCTTATCCACTGATATATTATCCACTGATAGTGAAAATCATCCACTGGTTCCATTTTACCGTTGTAACCACTGCCTTCATCAGTAACTTTCATAAAAGTATTGTCCTTCATTTCCTCAGAGTTTGGCTTGTGGGCAGTACATAGTGATCAGTACTTTTGTAACCGCTGCCACATCAGCCTTCACTTTTTCATCTATAAAACCCCCACTTCACATCAAAAACAGGGTTTTACTGTCGAATTGAATTCTCAAAAAAAAAATTCTCTTCTCAAAGCAGTTTTTCATCTCATTTCTCCACAAATTTCTTCGATCATCATCTTCAAAATGACAAAATCGAAGCCATCCACAAAACCCACTTCAAAATCATCGTCGAAAGCGGTCTCTCAAAAGGCCACTCCCACTGAAATTCCACATAAACCATCTCACAATCTTCTGGGTCTTCTCACAAAACCCGGCACCACAGAGGCTTTCGACTCCATCATCGACACAATGGCTAAATCAAAGTACAAAACTTTGTTAACAGCCAATGCACCAATTTATTTGGCAACCCAAAGAGAGTTTTGGAAGAATGCAACCCTTGAAACACAAGGAGAAACTGTAACTGCCATCACCTCTTCTCTAAAGGGTAAAAATGTCTGTTGGGATTGAACCCTATCAGAGGAACAGATAATTAAAGCCAAAACTGGATCAGAGCAGTGGATCCAGAATAAGCAGACGATTATAGTTAGTTCATACAAATCTCTCCCCTTGAAAGTGGTTTCATATCTACTGACCTCCTATCTGCTGATCTTACTAAGTGCTGACCTGCAACTGCTGCCTTGCATCTACTGCCCAATGTCAAAGACTGATGGAAGACCAAAGCTCTGCTGATTCAATCTACTACCTTGAGTCAAGTACTGCTGATCCGGACAAGCACTGCTGGGTTCACAGCAGTGGAAGGATGCAGCAGCTGTTTAAGTGTCTTTTATGTAATGAATTGTAATAGCAGTAGTTAGTACATCAGTGTTTGTATAGATCAGAGGTTAGAGTTTGTTAGGAGGTTAGATGTCACTTTCATGGTGACGTCAGCTAAGATGCTCAGTGGTTTGCAAGTGCCTATAAATAGTTCAGTACTTTGTACTGTTCTATTAGCTCTTTTGCAACATCGTCTTCTTTGCACGAACAAATTACTGAGCTCTGGCTGAGGGGGAGTTTGCATTCATTCATCAATCATTGTAATCGTTGTTGAAACAAATTCAATCTTTCGATTCATTGTGAAAAGCTGTTTGATTAAAGTATTACTCTCGTTTGATTGTATGCAAAGTTTGTTTTCATCATAATTCCGCTGCACAACTCTTTCATTTTCATCTTAATTTCAAACGAAAATACAATCAAAAACAAACTCAGATCCAACAATTGGTATCAGAGCTTGGACAGTCAAATTTGATTTAACAATCATTTTGACGTAAATAGTTCAGCTCATAACAGTTGATACTGATCGTTTGTTCGTCCGTTGAAAAACAGAGCAAGGATTAATCACCATTAAAGTTGATTTCTCAGTGTCTGTAAAACAACAAGAATGACGTCACAATCTCAGGATGATAAAAACAACATCGGCTCACTTTTTAAACCACCTATGCTAAAAAGAAATGAGTACAACATCTGGCAGAGAAGGATGGGTCAAATCCTTGCTCAACAAAGCACAGGTTGTTGGAGGTCTGTCATTTATGGTCCCCATGTTCCTTCAGTGCCAAGCGCTGAAGATGCTAAAAAGTTCGTTCCAAAACCAGTTGAAAATTATACCGAAACCGACTTTCAAAAGATCGAACTAGATGCTAAAGCGTTTAGCATCATAGCATCAGCGCTGCCCAATGAGATATATGCTGGACTGTTACACTGTAACAGTGCCAAAGAATTATGGGATGCACTTAAGGAACAGTTTGGGGGGACTGAAGAAGTCATAGAAAACAACAGGGAAATCTTGAACCAACAGTATGAAACATTTTGTTACGTTAAAGGTGAATCACTAACGCAACAATTTGAGCGTTTCAGTTGTCTCATCAGTGAACTGAGGCTTGTTAACACCACTTTTACAAACTCAACTCAAAATAGCAGGTTCCTCAGGTCACTGCCAGAAAAATGGGACACCATAGCTTTTGTCACCCGAAATTCACCTGAATTCAAGGATCTGACCTTGACCCAACTCCACGGTCGACTCCTGACCTACGAAAGGGAGTTGAACCAGAAAAGGAGGCTACAAGAGTCAGGAAAAGTTACCGATGATTACACTTTCGGTAATACTGCTCTTCTGGGTCAAGAAGAATCTGGGAGCAGTGGTAAGGATCAGGGTTATGATCACTTCATTGACATAACTGCTGGTGCAAATTTCAACAACCCTGATCCTCACTCTGCAAGTTATGCATTCACTGCAAACGAAAACCAGATGTCAGATAATCTAAGCTTTGAACTCAATGATTTACAACATTTCGATCCCACTGACTTAGAGGAAATGGACATCCTGCACCAACTGGCTTTGCTAAGTGTTAGAACTAGCAAATTTTACAAGAGAACAGGGCGAAAATTCCGAGGTTTGCATGGGAATCTAAGGGTTGGGTTGGATAAATCGAAAATCAAGTGCTACAAGTGTAATAGGTTGGGACATTTCGCTAGGGAATGTAGGAGTCAAACTACTGGTCCCATAATTACTCATACTAGCTCAAATCCTAGACCTCAAAACCAAAGTACTGTGCACTATGCCCAGTATACCCCAGCAGCTCAAGTGAACACTGCTCACTATGCTGCTGCCCCTGTGCCAGTACACTATGTCCAAACTACTGTTCCACAAATCCAATATGTTCAAACCCCTGCTCCACAGGTACAAGTGCAACCTGTTGCACCTCAAACCACTGCTCCAGCAGCAGCACAACCAGATCAACAAAGTTTCTTCACTCAAGGGTTTGTTGACTGGAGCAGTATGCCTGAAGACCTTAGTGATGAAAATTTTGCACTCTATGCTTCTAATGATTCTTCTCATGATGAGTTTTGTTTGATGGCATTAGAGTCAATACAGGAGGGGGTTGAAACTGAGGAGGAACAGCAGAGCTTTGAAACAGTGGAAGGGGTGACTGAAGCAGTGGTTACTGCTGTGGCTGGTGAACTACTGTTGGGAGAAAGTTCAGGTACCCTGATTGAACCAATGACAGATCCATGGTCCAAAGAGGACGAAGAAGAAGAGAAAGAAGAAAAGGCTGGTGAAAAGAAGGTGAAAGCTGTTGATGAAGAAGATCATCAATGTGATTGTGCAATGATGGCAGCTGCCAAGGGAGCTTCTGCATGCTTTGATAGTCTTTGGTATGTAGATAGTGGAGGCTCCAGGCACATGACAGGATGTAAAGCCCTCCTCAAAGACTTTAAAATCCATGGAGGGGGTGATATATCCTTTGGGAATAATAGTAAAGGGAAAGTTTTGGGGTCTGGTACAGTACAATCTGGAAATGTAAAATTTGAAAATGTCAATCTAATAGACAATCTAAAATTCAACCTTCTGAGTGTGTCCCAAATGAGTGACAAGGGATTTGGGTCATTCTTCACAAAAGACTGTTGTAGGATTGTTGGACCAGAAATGGTCAAAAAGATTGAAGCAATAATCAAAACTGGTCAAACTAAACTTGTTGCTCAAAGAAGTGGCAATGTTTATGTTGTTGACATGTCAAAAGAGTGTCCCAGAGCTGATGCATGTCTGTTCTCAGCTGCCTCTAACAAAGAGACAGAACTTTGGCACAGACGGCTGGGGCACACAAATCTTAAGACAATCACAGAAATTTCAAAAAATGGTTTGGTGAGAGGCCTACCACAAAAATTGTTTTCATGCCCTGAACATTGCATTTCCTGTTTAAAAGGAAAACAGCATAAAAGTTCCTTCAAGTCCATTGAAGAGTCCAAAACAACCCAGTGTTTGCAAATGCTACACATGGATTTGTTTGGCCCAGTTCAAGTCATGAGCCTCAAAAAGAAAAGATATTGTTTGGTTATTGTTGATGACTTTTCTAGGTTTACATGGACTTTCTTTTTACACTCAAAAGATGAGACTGCAGGCATTTTGCAAGACTTTGTAACACAGGTTGAAAAGCAATTTAACCTTCCAGTGAAAAGCTTCAGGAGTGACAATGGCACAGAATTCAAAAATAGGGAGTTGGATTCCTTCTGTGTGAAGAAAGGGATTGTAAGGCAGTACAGCATCCCTAGAACACCAGAGCAGAATGGGGTAGTGGAAAGGAAGAACAGAACTCTGATTGAGGCTGCCAGAACCATGCTTGCAGATTCAGGATTGCCATTAACTTTCTGGGCAGAGGCAGTAAACACTGCTTGCTATGTTCAGAACAGAGTTTTAATAAACCCCAGGCACAAAAAGACTGCCTATGAAATTCTGTATAAAATTAAACCACTGATTTCATACTTCAAGGTGTTTGGCTGTCCATGCTTCATTTTGAACTTAAAAGATTCCATTTCAAAATTTGCAGCCAAAATTGATTGTGGTTATCATCTGGGATACTCAACCACTGCCAAGGCCTATAAAGTGTTCAATACACGGACCAAGGCAGTGGAGGAGACTTTGAATGTTAAGTTCAATGAACTTTCATCAATGAAAATCCCAGCAAACCCTGCATATCTGTTTGATCTTGAAAAGTTTACTTTTGAAAATACTGCTGTCAAGACTAACAGTGCAGGTCCATCAGAGGATACAACACCAGACTATGGGTATGAAATCATCATTCCTCAAAGGTCTGCCACAAAGGGAAAGGCACCAGCTGTTCAAAACAGCTGTCAAAGCTCAACCACTGCTACCTCAACAGTTGTTGACCAAAGTAGCCCATCAACCACTGCTTCCACATCCTCAAACACTGCTGACAAAAGTCCTCAAACAGTGGATAAAAGTCAGCAGTTGTACACTTCATTACCTCCTATTCCACCACCTTTTGAAGCCACTGCTGGATCATCAAAGTCCCCAGCAGTGGTTAGCTCAGATGATACACATTTGCAGCCTTCACCAACCAATGCCATCATACCATACCAAGGAGATTTAATCTTCTTGCGATCTCATCCACCTGACCAAATTATTGGCAACATAAATGAAGGGGTGCTCACAAGAAGCCAAACCCAAAACATTTGTCTTTTTGCTGGTTTTCTATCACTCCATCAGCCAGTCAAGTACCAAGAGGCACTGAAAGACAACAGCTGGGTAGAAGCCATGCAAGAGGAGCTCCAACAGTTTAAAAGACAACAAGTATGGGAGCTTGTACCACTGCCAGAAGAGGTTAGTCCCATTGGCACAAAGTGGGTCTTTAAGAACAAAACTGATGAAAGGGGTATTGTTGTCAAGAATAAAGCCAGGCTTGTGGTTCAAGGTTACAGACAGGAAGAGGGATTGATTATGATGAAACATTTGCCCCTGTTGCAAGATTAGAAGCAATTAGACTGTTCCTGGCCTTTGCTGTCAACCACAATATGAAGGTGTTCCAAATGGATATCAAAAGTGCTTTCCTCTATGGTACAATTCAAGAAGAGGTCTATGTTTGTCAACCTCCAGGTTTTGAGGATCCATTTTATCCAGATCATGTCTACAGGCTAAACAAAGCCTTGTGTGGCTTGAAACAAGCACCAAGGGCCTGGTATGAAACTCTTTCCAACTTCCTACTCTCAAATGGTTTCAAAAGAGGTACCATTGATAAAACATTGTTTTTAAAATGGAGAGGTAAAGATTTAATGATTGTCCAGATCTATGTGGATGACATTATTTTTGGAAGCACATGTAACTCAATGTGTGAAGAGCTTAGAGAACTCATGACAGCTGAGTTTGAAATGAGTGCAATGGGTGAGCTGCAATGCTTTCTTGGTCTCCAAGTACAGCAATTGCAAAATGGAACTTTCATTCATCAAAGCAAATATGCTAAAGAACTTTTAACCAAATTTGATATGAATGATTGTAAACCATGCAGCACACCTATGGCAACAAATAAGCTGTTCATGTCTGATGAAAAGGATGAGCTGATTGACCAAACACTTTATAGAAGCATGATTGGGTCTTTATTGTACCTAACTGCATCTAGACCAGACATCATGTTTGCAACATGTGTCTGTGCAAGAAGTCAATCAGCCCCCAGAAAATCAAATCTCATTGCTGTAAAAAGGATCTTCAGATACATAAAAGGTGCTCCCACACTTGGTATCTGGTATCCAGCTAATGGGAACATAAAGCTTTCAGGTTTCTCAGACAGTGACTTTGCTGGATGTCACACCACAAGGAAGTCCACATCAGGAGGGTGCCAGTTTCTAGGTGATTGCTTAGTCTCATGGCAAAGCAAAAAGCAAGCAGCTGTTTCAACATCCACTGCTGAAGCTGAATACATTGCTGCTGCAAGCTGTACAGCCCAACTCCTGTGGCTTCAAAATCAGTTATTGGATTTTGGTATCACTGCCTTAAAGACACCACTCATGTTGGATAGCCAGGCAGCAGAAAATATCATCAAAAATCCAGTTTCCCATTCAACCACCAAACACATCGACATCAGACATCACTTTGTGAGGGATTGCTATGAAAAAGGTTTGATTTCTCTGCATCATGTCCCAACTAAAGATCAGCTGGCAGATGTGCTCACAAAAGCACTGGATACAGCCACTTTTGAAAGCTTGGTCTCTAGAATTGGGATGCTGAACATGGAATAACAAGCAACATCTTGTTTTTCTATGAATAAAAGCAACAAAATGTTTTCAGAAAATCAAAACTCCATACTTAAAAATAGCTAAAAATGATATTTTTCATTAAAATCCTTAAAAGTCTGCCATTAACCACTGATTGTTCAAAAGTCTGCTCTACTTCAAAAGTCTGTCCACTGCTGAAAGTCAACCCCTGTTCTCTCATTCCATTTGATAAACTCTGTTGTTCAAAAGCAGTGTCTTATCCACTGATATGCTATCCACTGATATGCTATCCACTGATAGTGAAAATCATCCACTGCTTTCATTCCACTGCTTTCATATGTCCCTATCACAAAAGTACTGTCCTTCACTTTCACCAGGGGTTGTCACGTGGGCAGTACATATTGGTCAGACCTTTTGTAACGGCTGCCACCTCAGCATTCACTTTCTTCCCTATAAAATCCCCTCACTCACCACCAAAACAGGGTTTTACTGTCGAATTGAATTCTTAAAAATTCTCTTCTCAAAGCAGTTTTTCATCTCATCTTCCACAAATTTCGTCGATCATTCATCTTCAAAATGACAAAATCGAAGTCATCTTCAAAACCCTCATCCAAATCCTCATCGAAAACAGCCTCTCAAAAGGCAATCTCCACTGAAATTCCACATAAACCATCTCACAATCTCCTGGGTCTTCTCACAAAACCAGGAACCACCAAAGTTTTCGATTCCATCATTGACATCATGGGAAAATCAAAGTACAAAACTTTGTTCATCGCCGATGCACCAATCTATTTGGCGACCCAAAGGGAGTTCTGGAAGAATGCAACCCTTGAAAAACAAGGAGACACTGCAACCACCATAAACTCTTCTATAAAGGGTAAAGCTGTCCAAATCACGCCACAATCCATTTCAGAGGTCTTTCAACTCGGTGATCAGGAAGGTAAAATTTCTTTCACTAAACACGAGTTACAAACTGACTTCATTGAGAGAGGGTATGAAGCCACAATGATGAAGAAAATTACCATAGAAAAAGGTTATTTTCCGTCTGCAACCAGATTTTTATTTCATACCCTCCTACTATGTGTTTCAAACAAAACCACTTCTTTCAATGAAATCCCTTTAAAGATTCAAAATCTGGGATATGCAATTCTTCAAGGAGAAAATTTTAACTAATCTCGGGAAATTTTTAAAGATTTGGTTAACAATGTTGAAACAAAATCATTCTTACTGTTTCCAAGGTTTTTAAGTTACTATTTTGCAAAGAAATTCAGTAAGGATGATTTAGCTGTAATAAACCAAGGTGATTCTACTCAAATAAACAGTTTAACAACTGAAACTTTTTCAAGAATGTTAGCACCTTGCAAAACACAAGCAGAGGTGCCTGAGCAGATTTTAGCAGTTACAACTGCTCCTAAGGTATCTGCTGCTGAGCCCACTGCTCAAGGTGATCAAAGCAGCAGCACAACTGTTTTGAAACCCACACCTAAAATCACCAAAAAGCCAACAAAAAGAAAAACAAAAAAACCCCCCAAAACCATCAAAAAGGCATCTCTGGAGGATGAGATACCAGAGCTTCTGCCAGTGACAACACAAAAGTCACAAGAAACCACTGCTGCTACTTCCTCACAGCAGTTGGTACAAATATCTCAACCCATAACCGAAACTCCTCCTGCTTCTTCACAAAAAGAACAGGTTGTACAAATAGGGTCTCCACATCATGATGCTCTGGAAACACTCGTTTCTATCATCCACAGCTCAATACCCGGGGCAAATCCACTTTCTACACCACCCTTCACATCCACAATTCCCCCACCAACTAAACTGCTGTTGGATGCAATTGATTTGAACCAGACATTAACCAGTCCTTCTCAATCACCTATCAAAGAGAATATACCTCAACAACTAACTGGGTCTGATGTATCAATCTCTGCTAACCCACCAACACAACCTGAGGAGGTTAGACCCCTTGAGTTACAAGTAACTCTTGGTGGTAGTCCAAGTGAAGCAGCCACTACAACTGTTGAACCCACTGGTTTACAGTTGGACAGTGGTTACATTAATAAGACTTCCTTGGAGGCAATTCCTTTTATAGCACCTCTGCCAACCACCACTGGATTTATTTATCCTACTGGCAACATCAAAAGGTTGTCAAGTGTTGAAGGAAGAAGACCCCAGTACCAAGAAAAAGGGGCATCAGTGGTTAATGTTTGGAGTATACTCCCTACATCTACCACTGATAAAACCACTGCTAGTGGGAAATCAGATGATCTCATTCACTTGGGTGATGATTTAAAGTACCAAAAATTGACGGATCGCATTGAAAAACTTGATAACTCTGTTGCAGAACTCAAAGATATGCTACAACAGGTGTTACAAGTACAAAAGGTACAATCAACTGTTGTTCCATCTCAAGCACCTGCTCCACAAAGGGTACCTGCTACAAATGAGCTCTGGAACTTGTTTCAACCTTTTCTCCATCAACAAGCACAATTAGCAGATCAGCAACATGAGAAACATGTCCAACAGCTGAGAAATGCAATGGAGTCAAGGTTCAAAAACACTCAGGCTGATTTAAAGGCTCTCAAAACTCAGATCCTACAAACCACTGGCACTGCTCCTCCAACAGTACTTTTCATTGATCAACTCCCAGACGATAATGCCAAAAAGGGGGAGAAAATTCAGGAGTGGAAGAAGAAAGGAATAGATGATGGTCTCTACATTGAACCTGAAAAGGATGCCATGACCAGAAAAATTCCTGTGCCAGATGGTAGTAAGAAGGTTGATGCTACTCAAGAAGCACTTGATGAAGGAGTAGCAAGTGTAAAAAGAGATAGAATGGCAAAGGATATTTCAAGGTGGAATGAGGAGAAAAGAGCTTTCATGGAGCTGTATGAGCAGGGTTGTTCTGGTTCAAAGGATACTAAAAATCCTAAGACAAAAAGGAAGCCTAAGTCCACCTCATCCAGAATTCCAAAGCATATTCCAAAACCATCATCCAAAAGTCATCAGCATTAAACCTCCACCCAAACAGCTGTTGTAACTCCTGCTGTATCAACTACTGCTGGTGCCTCAGTAGTTTCAACATATGTCCTCACTTCAACACACACCACTTCAAAATACAACAAATCCACTGCTTTACCACCATTACCACCAAAAACAAAATCACCCCCTGCCAAAAAGCAGAAGACAGTGGTTGTTACAACATCTGCTGTAATGACAACAATGGTTGGAACACCAGTTGTTTCAACAACTGTTAGTCAATCACAAGCCACTGCCACTACATCCATCACCACAGTTCCATCCAAAACATCATCAGCCCCTCCTCAAACAAAAAGGAGAAGGTTAATTCTCAAAGATGATGACACTTCACCACCACAAACATCTTCAAAATCTTCAGCTCTTGTCACAATACCAAAACCTGTTCCTCTCTCTTCAGTTCCAATGTACAAGCCCTTACCTCCTGCAGGTGTTCAATTTCCTCTTGAACTAGCAGCTGTTAGAGATGAAATAAATTCCTTTTACTATGAGGATGACCCTGCCAAAAGGAGTTTGCCATCAATAAAGGGATATCCCTGGCCTAAAAATGTTGATGAATATTTGGAAATCAAGGCCAAGCAAGCAGAGGATATCTCAAAAAGAAACACACAAGGGAAATCTGACAAAGAAATTTCAAGAAATTATCAATATCTGCTCACACAAGTCAGATCCCTAGAACAATTTGCAAAAAATGTCAGTCAACAAATTTCAGAAAGAGCAGCTGAAACTTTGAAGAAAGACTACATTGAAAGCATCATGGATCACAAAAAGTATAAAGGAGAAAGATACATGTACAAAGAGTGGACTGTTCCTGAGCTTGAAGATGAAGCTGCAAGAATTCAAGACATGATAAAAAGGAAGGTCACTCACACTCCTCCTGACTGGGCAAAGTTTAGAAAGAATGTACCTGACAAACAGGTAGAACTGCAAAGAATGAAAGAGGAACTGGTTGCTGCTGAATATGGAAACAAAAGACAAATTGCCAGCTGGAAAGAAGATGTAGTCAGGGCCACCTACAAAAGGTTGGAGGAACTAAGAAAGAAAGACCCAAATGTTCCTCAAAAGCCTGACTATTCTAAAGCAGAGGTTTCTAAAAGACCACCAAACCTGCAAGTCAAAAGAACCACTGCTCCAGCTGGTGCTGCCATCTACAAAAGAAGGAGCAAAAACCAGTTTAGTATGGAAACAATTCAAGATCTTTTAGCTGGAGATGCCATTGTAAAAGCAGGCACGAAAGTAATGATAAAAGAAGATCTTGAATTGGAACAATCTGCAAGTGCTGCTCAGTCAGTCATGAACAGGCCAGCCTCACCAAATACTTCTGCAAATAAACATCTCCCAAGAAACCCACCAGGCTCAAAAATACAAAAGTGGGAAACTGACAAACAGGCCTGCGTATTGACTTTGCTCAGGTCTGGTGGAGAAGTGGAGAAAATATCAAGGGAACAAGCTCTTGGCCTGAGTCTTGAAGATTTGCAGGATCTCCTTGATCTTCCACTTAGCAGGGATGATGAAGATACAGATGCCCTAGACTTCGAATTACAATTTAAAGGTCAGATAAGGGAACTGTTGATGAGGCAATAAAGTCTTCCACAAATAATGAAGAGTTTTGGCATTATCTGTTCCAGGGGGAGATTGTTGGGATTGAACCCTATCAGAGGAACAGATAATTAAAGCCAAAACTGGATCAGAGCAGTGGACCCAGAATAAGCAGACGATTATAGTTAGTTCATACAAATCTCTCCCCTTGAAAGTGGTTTCATATCTACTGACCTCCTATCTGCTGATCTTACTAAGTGCTGACCTGCAACTGCTGCCTTGCATCTACTGCCCAATGTCAAAGACTGATGGAAGACCAAAGCTCTGCTGATTCAATCTACTGCCTTGAGTCAAGTACTGCTGATCCGGACAAGCACTGCTGGGTTCACAACAGTGGAAGGATGCAGCAGCTGTTTAAGTGTCTTTTATGTAATGAATTGTAATAGCAGTAGTTAGTACATCAGTGTTTGTATAGATCAGAGGTTAGAGTTTGTTAGGAGGTTAGATGTCACTTTCATGGTGACGTCAGCTAAGATGCTCAGTGGTTTACAAGTGCCTATAAATAGTTCAGTACTTTGTACTATTCTATTAGCTCTTTTGCAACATCGTCTTCTTTGCACGAACAAACTACTGAGCTCTGGCTGAGGGGGAGTTTGCATTCATTCATCAATCATTGTAATCGTTGTTGAAACAAATTCAATCTTTTGATTCATTGTGAAAAGATGTTTGATTAAAGTATTACTCTCGTTTGATTGTATGCAAAGTTTGTTTTCATCATAATTCCGATGCACAACTCTTTCATTTTCATCTTAATTTCAAACGAAAATACAATCAAAAACAAACTCAGATCCAACAATGTCCAAATCACACCACAGTCAATTTCAGAGGTCTTTCAACTCGAGGATCAGCAAGGTAAAATTTATTTCCCTAAAAACGAGTTGAAAATTGACTTCATTGAGAGAGGGTATGCAGACACAATGATGAAGAAAGCTACCTTACAAAAAGGTTTCTTTCCTTCTGCAACAAGATTTTTATTCCATACCCTCTAATGTGTGTTTCAAACAAAACCACTTCTTTTAATGAAATACCATTAAAGATTCAAAATCTGGGATATGCTATTCTTCAAGAAGAAATTTTTAATTATTCTCAGGAAATATTTAATGATTTGGTTAATAATGTTGAAACAAAATCATTCCTACTGTTTCCAAGGTTTTTAAGTTATTATTTTGAAAAGAAATTCAGTAAGGATGATCTTTCTACAATAAACCAAGGTGACTCCATTCAAATAAATTGCTTAACTGCTGAAACTTTTACAAGGATGTCAACACCTTGCAAAACACAAGCAAAGGTGCCTGAGCAGATTTTAGCAGTTACAACTGCTCCTCAGGTATCTGCTGCTGAGCCCACTGCTCAAGGTGATCAAAGCAGCAGAACAACTGCTTTGAAACCCACACCTAAAATCACCAAAAAGCCAACAAAAAGAAAAACACAAAACCCCCCCCAAACCCATCAAAAAGGCATCTCTGGAGGATGAGATACCAGAGCTACTGCCAGTGACAACACAAAAGTCACAAGAAACCACTGCTGCTACTTCCTCACAGCAGTTGGTACAAATATCTCAACCCATAGCCGAAACCCCTCCTGCTTCTTCACAAAAAGATCAGGTTGTACAAATTGGGACACCACATCATGATGCTCTGGAAACACTCGTTTCCATCATCCACAGCTCAATTCCCGGAGCAAATCCTCTTTCTACACCAAACATCACATCCACAATTCCCACACCCACTAAACTTCTGTTGGATGCAATTGATTTGAACCAGGCACTCACCAGTCCTTCTCAATCACCTATTAATGAGAATATACCTCAACAAATGACTGGGTCTGATGTATCAATCCTTGCTAACCCACCAACACAACCTGAGGAGGTTACACCCCTTGAGTTACAAGTAACTCTTGGTGGCAATCCAAGTGAAGCAGCCACTACAACTGTTGAACCCACTGGTTTACAGTTGGACAGTGGTTACATTAATAAGACTTCCTTGGAGGCAATTCCTTACATAGCACCTCTGCCAACCACCAGTGGATTTATTTATCCTACTGGCAACATCAAAAGGTTGTCAAGTGTTGAAGGAAGAAATCCCCAGTACCAAGAAAAGGGGGCATCAGTGGTTAGTGTTTGGAGTACACTCCCTACCCCAACCACTGATAAAACCACTGATAGTGGGAAATCAGATGATCCCATTAAATTGGGTGATGATTTAAAATATCAGGATTTGACGGAACGAATTGAAAAGTTGGATACATCTGTTGCAGATCTTAAAAATATGCTACAACAGGTGTTGAAAACACAAAAGATGCAATCCATTATTGTTCCACCTCAAGCACCTGCTCTACCACAAGCTTTTGCTACAAATGAGCTCTGGAACCTTTTCCAACCTTTTCTCCAACAACAAAAAGAAATGGCTGATCAGCAACATGAACTTCATGTCCAAAAGCTGAGAAACCTTATGGAGTCTAGGTACAAGAACACTCAAGCAGATATTAAGGCAATCAAGGCCCATTTACTGGAAACCACTGGCACTGCTCCTCCAACAGTACTTTTCATTGATCAACTCCCAAAAGATAATGCCAAAAAGGGAGAGAAAATTCAAGAGTGGAAGAAGAAGGGAATAGATGATGGTCTGTACATAGAACCTGAAAAGGATGCAATGACCAGAAAAATTCCTGTGCCAGATGGTAGTAAAAAGGTTGATGCTACTCAAGAAGCACTTGATGAAGGAGTAGCAAGTGTGAAAAGGGATAGAATGGCAAAGGATATTTCAAGATGGAATGAGGAGAAAAGAGCTTTCATGGAGCTGTATGCGCAGGGTTGTTCTGGATCAAAGGATACCAAAAATCCTAAGACAAAAAGGAAACCTAAGTCCATCCCATTCAGATTTCCAAAGCCTCCAAAACCACCATCCAAAAGCCATCAGCATCAAACCTCCACCAAAACAGCTGTTGTAACTCCTGTTGTATCAACTACTGCTGGTACTTCAGAGGTTTCAACATCTGTTATTACTTCAACACACGCCACTTCAAAACATACCACAACCACTGCTTTACCACCACCATCATCACCACCAAAAACTCTTGCTGAAAAAAAGCAGAAGACAACAGATGTTATAACATCTGTTGTAATGACAACAGTGGTTGAGACACCAGTTGTTTCAACAGCTGTTAGTCAAGCACAAACCACTGCCACTCAATCCACCACCACTGTTCCACCCAAAACATCATCAGTCCCTCCTCAAACAAAAAGGAGAAGGCTAATCCTCAAAGATGATGACTCTTCACCATCACCAACATCTTCAAAATCCCTGTCACTTGTCACCATTCCAAACCCTGTTCCTTTTTCCTCAGTTAAAATTCACAAGCCCTTACCTCCTGCAGGTGTTCAATTTCCTCTTAAACTCATAGCAGTTAGAGATGAAATCAAATCTTTTTATTATGAGGATGACCCTGCCAAAAGGAGTTTGCCATCAATTGAAGGATATCCCAGGCCTACAAATGTCAATGAATATTTGGAAATCAAGGCTAAGAAAGCAAAGGATATCTCAAAGATGAACACACAAGGGAAACCTGACAAAGAAATTTCACAGAACTATCAATATTTGCTCACACAAGTCAGATCCCTAGAACAATTTGCAAAAAATGTCAGTCAACAAATTTCAGAGAGAGCAGCTGAAACTTTGAAGAAAGACTACATTGAAAGCATCATGGCTCACAAGAAATACAAAGGAGAGAAACACATGTACAAAGAGTGGACCATTCCTGAACTCGAAAATGAAGCAGCAAGGATTCAAGACATGATAAAAAGGAAGGTCACTCACACTCCTCCTGACTGGGCAAAGTTTAAAAAGAATGTATCTGATAAAAAGGAAGAGCTGAGGAGAATGAAAGAGGAATTGGTTGCTGCTGATTATGGGAACAAAAGACAAATAGCAAGATGGAAAGAAGATGTAGTCAGGGCTACCTACAAAAGGTTGGAGGAACTAAGAAAGAAAGATCCCAAAGTTCCTCAAAAGCCTGACTATCCTGAGGCAGAGGTTTCAAAAAGACCAACAAAGCTGCAAATCAGGAGAGCCACTGCTCCAACTGGTGCTGCCATCTATAAAAGAAGGACACACAAACAGTTGGGAGGTGAAACCATCCAAGAGTTGATAAAAGGAGATGAACTTGTGAAAGAAGGCATAAAGAAAATGATCATAGAAACTCTTGGCTTGGATCAAACTGCAAGTACTGCTCAGCCAGTTATGAATAGGCCAGCCTCACCAAATACCTCTGCAAATAAACATCTCCCAAGAAACCCACCAGGCTCAAAAATACTAAAGTGGGAAACTGACAAACAGACCTACGTATTGACTTTGCTCAGGTCTGGTGGAGAAGTGAAGAAAATATCAAGGGAACAAGCTTTTGGCCTGAGTCTTGAAGATTTGCAGGATCTCCTTGATCTTCCACTTAGCAGGGATGATGATGACACAGAGGCCCTAGACTTTGAACTACAATTTAAAGGTCAGATAAGGGAACTGTTGATGAGGCAATAAACTTCCACAATAATGAAGAGTTTTGGCATTATCTGTTCCAGGGGGAGATTGTTGGGATCGAACCCTACCAGAGGAACAGATAATTAAAGCCAAAACTGGGTCAGAGCAGTGGATCCAGAATAAGCATATGTTACATACAAGTCTCTCCCCTTGAAAGTGGTTTCAACATCTGCTGACCTCCTATCTACTGATCGTACAAGCCACTGACCCTCAATCTGCTGCTCTAGAAAAGGCTGATGGAAGACTAAAGCTCTGCTGCTCAATCTACTGTCTTGAGTCAAGTACTGCTGATCCGGACAAGCACTGCCGGGTTCACAGCAGTGGAAGGTTGCAGCAGTTGTTTAAGTGTCTTTTATGTAATGAAGTGTAATAGCACTAGTTAGTAAAGCAGTGTTTGTATAGATCAGAGTTTAGAGTTTGTTAGGAGGTTAGATGTCACTTTCATGGTGACGTCAGCTAAGATGCTCAGTGGTTTGCTAGTGCCTATAAATAGAACAGTGCTCTGTACTGTTCTATTAGCTCTTTGGAAACTTGTTTTCCTGCACGAACAAACGCTGAGCTCTGGCTGAGGGGGAGTTTGTATCAAGCATTACTTTGTAATCGTTGTTGAAATTAAATTCAATCTTTCGGTTCATTGTGAAAAGTGTTTTGATCAAAGCAATACTCTCGTTTGATTGTATGCAAAGTTTAGTTCCATCTTAATTCCGATGCACAACTCATTCATTTCCATCTTAATTTCAAATGTAAAATACAATCAAAACCAAACTCAGATCCAACATGCAATGTTAACATAGGTGCATTGCTTAACTTCTGTTTAAGAATATCAAAGGATTCTTGTTGCTTAGGACCCCAATCAAACTTGATATTCTTGCGAGTTAATGAAGTTAGGGGTGCAGCAATCCTTGAAAATTTTTCAATAAAATGCCTATAATATCCTTCCAGACCCAAGAAGCTGCGAATCTCTATGGGCGTTTTCGACTCTTGCCAATTCATGATAGCTTCAATCTTAGCGGGATCCACCTGGATACCACGCTCGCTAACCACATGTCCAAGAAATTGGACTTCACGAAGCCAAAATTCACATTTTGAAAACTTGGCGTAGAGCCTCTCTTGCTGAAGAAGTTTAAGAATACAACGAAGGTGCTTTTCATGATCATCCTGGTTCTTCGAATAAATAAGGATGTCATCAATGAAGACGATGACAAACTTGTCCAAGTAGGATTTGCAAACGCGATTCATGAGATCCATGAATGCTGCTGGTGCATTAGTGAGCCCGAAAGGCATCACCAAGAACTCGTAGTGACCATAACGAGTTCTGAATACAGTCTTGTGCACATCTTCATCTCTAACCTTCAGTTGATGGTAACCTGACCTCAAATCAATCTTGGAGAAGTAACTTGCCCCTTGCAGTTGATCAAACAGATCATCGATCCTGGGCAATGGATATCTGTAGGATCGTGATCTGACCCGAACGAGTCGTTCAGAGGTGTTCAACTTTGTTTCAGGTGCGGAATAACAAGAAACGGAGGTAGAAACAGCTGATTCTTCACTATTAACACTGATTGTATTGATTAACACTTGATTACACGCAGTTCTTCACACCGGCAGAGCTTCGGTGTGGAATACAAGACAATGACTACTGATTTCGCTCATGGAACACCTATTTATAGTGTTCTGATTTCGCCCTTATGTACATGACCACAAAAGCGAAATCCCAACATGTCCAAATAAGCGAAATCACCTCTCTATGACCATATGAGTGAAATCATCACCTAAACCACTATACACTTCCTATTTTCTCGTAAAACGCGCCCTAATCTATACAATACAATCTAAGACTCGATCCAAGACGAAGTCGACAGATGTAGTGCACCAACAGACTCCCCCTCAGATGTTGACGAGTCGACTATCGAGTCACAACAATGCTATGTCTTCACTTCTTCAGTCTTGATCAGTCTCTGGGCTTTTCTCTCTCTATCTTCATCAACAGACTTCCCTTCTTGATTTGCTAGCATTCCTTTGTTCTTCAGCAACATCTGCTTCAGGATCTTTGTCTGGATTTCTTTGTCTTCAGAATCCAAAACCTGGCACTCTATTTTCAGATTCAGAATTGAAACTTGGCTATTCCTGCACATTCTTAACCCAGAAATGAATTTCTAAATTTAACAAATTGTATGCACCAACACTAACTCTCTCTCAAAAACATGTGCACCAACAACAACTCTCCCTCTAACTACTTTCTTTATGATGAACCACTTGTTGATTGTCAAAACTCATTTGATGATTAAGACACACTCCCCCTCACAACAATGTCATCATGTTTAGCAATTGGAACTTTGAAAATCAGCTTTCCAACATCAGTTGTCGAAAATCTTTTTGACTTTTTCAAAAATTTATGCTAAAACACACTGAAAATCCTTTTGGATTTTTAAAGTAAAAAAAATGCAGTAAAGAAATATTTACAGACAATATTTTTTTTTGTGAGTTTTGTGCAAGAGGATCATATCAGTTTTTGACAAGTCACAAGTACCGTTGAGCTTAGTTACACATTAAGAATTAAACAATTCACTTAGATTGCCAATATACTGATCCACTTAAATTTTCACACAAATTTCAACTGATTCAGGATATGAGTTAGGTGTTTTAAGAACTTAACTCATTCATGTGTCCCACCTCTTGAATATACTCCCGTATCCAGATCCCAATATTCAGTCTTACAGGTGAGTATACCACAGATGATATCTGTCAGGGAATAAATTATAGTGCAAGGGTCGTGAGAGCTCAGGTCGATCTTTCGATACGCAGAGAGATGACGGCTTCGACTTTTGGTGTGTCCCCTTTAGAGGATCTTTTGATTACAACAGCAGCGACTATCAATTTTATTGTTTCATCAGCTTGCTGAGGGCGGCGCTATATTTCAAACATGCGGAAAGTATTCTCCGGGGACTAGGTCAGAAATTCCTTTCAGCAGAAGTCCCGGGATAATACCCCAGATATCACTGAGCATAAAGACCTAGTATCTCAGAAAGAGGGACCTTTCAAACGAGATTTCAGGGGTTACCTATATATCCAAGTAGTGTTCCCCACAAAATAAGCAAGTTTGAATTTAAGTTTATATCCCGAAAAAGATTACTAAATGTGTAAAAACCTATCGGCATATCATCAGTGAGACCGTTTAACACTATTTAAACTATACATTTCTTTAGCATACTGTGACTGTCTACTGATGTACTATCATTTCCTCTTCTTTGACACCAAAACTCATTTTTGAATTTTATCATGTTTTTGCCTTTTTCAAATTTTCAAATCTTTTTGGATTTTCAGAAATTTTCTACTCCCCCTAAAATGCAAACACATTTCAAAGAAATTTGAAAACACCTAGACTCTTGACCCACTAGAAACATAAAATGTAAAACAAACTGTACAAAACTTGACAACTGACATCGAAATGCAACAAATCGCCATTCACTATGCATAAACAATCAGAACTCCCGCTATCACAAACCATTTTCTCATTTAGATCTCAAAACACTTAAGTTTGTTTTAATCAAAATGATTTTTCCGGAAAATGAATTTGTTTTTACCACTTGTAAGTTTACCACTTGTTAAGCATGGGGATATGGTTCATCATCTTGTCAGTTTTTATCAAATGTAGTAAATCAAGTACAATTTAATGTCCCTGATTTACCGTTTGCAATCAAGCAACCTCTGTACCAATTGTAAGAATAACCACTTTTAGAATCACAAACAATACCACTTGTAGGTATGACTAACCAATACCAACTGTAGGAATGTTACGTCTACATGCATCATTTTATCAATCAGAATGCCGATTCCTGCTTCGCACTTACCAACCTGGAAGCTCCGGCAATTCACACTTATCCTGTAAAATTTAACTTTTATAAGAATCAATCACACTCATCAATTTTCAAGAAAAATGCCGATTCCTGATCCACGATATAAACTTGGGATCTCCGGCGTAGTCCTAAGACTTCAAGGAAAACAGACTTCCATCCAAGTCTATTCAGACTTGATGGCTTTCAACTCTTGCGCAGTAGGGTTGTAAGTTGCCTTTTTAGTTGCATAAAAATCTTTAACCCCCTTAGCTTTCCCATTCAACATTTTCCCAAAAATTTTCTTAACACTTCCATTGAATGTTTTCTCGATATCAAAATTAGTTTTCTCTGTGTAAAACTGATTCGAGATATCAACCTTACCAACTTTCTGTTTAACTTTTTCAAATTTCAGTGATGGAAACTCATCATCATTCACTGAAATTTTCATTTCAACCTATGGCTCTTCTGGCTTTGTGGAACCAGATTCATCACCAACTTTCTCATCAACTTTCTTAACAACCCACACTTGGTTGTCATTCTCTTTCTTTTTATAAAAATTCTTTTTAGAACACTCACCAACCTCATAAATTGAATTTTCAAAAATTTTAAGTCTGTCGGTTGGTGGTTCAACATCAACAATCTTTTCTTTCAATTTCTGAGAAACTCCCTGTTTTGTTTTGGCAATTTTCTGACAGTTCCATGCAATATGACCAGTTTCATTGCACTTGTAACAGGTACGAGTCACTCTTTGATAAAACACTTCAGTTCCATTCTTCTTCTTTTCAGCAAGAAATTCTTGATTTGACTGTCTCCAGAATGGTTTCTTCTGTTCCTCTTCTGCACTTCCACCTGATACAAATTCTGTTTTTGTTTTAGAATTTTTTATATTTTTATGATTTTCTGGTGGAACAAAACCTAAACCTTTCTTTTTGTAGCTACGATTTTGGTTAGGTTTCTTTTGAAAACCAGAACCAGAATTGTAACCCTTTTTCTTGTTTAGACGTTGTTGAACTCTTGAAGTGTACTTTTTAGGTTTTTCAGTAAGATTTAAATCTTTTATTTCAGAAATATTAATTTCTGTCATTTTGAAAACCTTTTTGATCATGTCAAAACGAACACTTCTTATTGGAAACTCTTTGTCAGAGTATAATTTGTCTGAATCATTTAAAGTGTATGCAACTTCAAATGTTTCATCATCCAAATTTGCTTTCGATAACAAAAATTCTTTACTGTAAGACCGTTTGACCGACGACTTTGGACTGTTGACTGGCGAATTTGACCCTCCAGACTCAGACTTTGACTCGGATTCCTCCTCAGTATCCAACACCTGATCGACCACCTTTTTTATTAACTCAGACTCATGATCAGTATCGGACGAGGTAAACGTGACATCAATGTTATCTGGTAAAACTTCAGTTGTGTCGGTTTTTAGCTTTATATTGACTGCTTTTTCAAGTTGCTCCTCGTTTGGTTTTCTAGGAGAATACCCTTCCCAAATTGGAGGCGGACACTTGTTATAGTTAATAGTCGATTTCTTACCACAATCTTTCTTCTTCTTCGGCTTCTCGTCTTGAAAAGCTTCCATACCTGCAACAGTTGGGTAAATACGATCAATGAGATAATCAGAACTAGAATAACTTTGTAATAAACGTCTAATTCTCTCATTCTCAATTTTCTCTGTCTCCAACTCTTGCTTCCATTTAGCACTTTCTTCGATATAAAAGTTGATGGCTTTCTGCTTTGTCATCATTACAGCATTCATCATCGTTAGTGCTTGTTCTCTTTCAGAATTTGTCTTTTGAAGACCAGTTACTGTTTTGTTCAAGACATCATAAGATTCTTTTACATAGTTGAGGTTGAACAGTAACTGCTCCTTCTTCTTCTCATATTCAACTATTATGTCATCTTTTGCTGCACAACCCTTGCATGCTTCCAAACACTTCTCGCAAGGCTTTACAACTTCAACAATCTTCTCAATCTCGATTGTCTTTACCACTTCAACCACTTTTTCTTCTTCAATCACCTTCTCTTCTACTTTCACTCGCTCAGTTTCAACCATTTCCTCAGCAACACTTTCAATATTCTCTTTCTGGACAACATCTTCAGATTTCTTTAGTTGTTGTTCTTTAGCAGCTCGCTTCTCCTTCAGTTTCTCCATACGATCTGCAAAATAGAAATGAAAACTTTCAGGAGAAAGATGAGTTTTAGCAACATTAATGTGTTTTTCCTCCTCATCATCACTGCTACTATCATCTGGAGGTGACTGATCAAACTGTGCAGACTTTTCAGAATCAGCATCTGATAAACCAGAATCTGACGGTGTTTGATCAAATACAACTTCCTTTTCTGAAGTAACAACATTTTGCACACTCTCATCTGAACTTTGTAGACTTTCATCAGCACTTTCTGAACTTTCAACAGAAACAACAGACTTTTCATCCATGCTTTTCACTGTTTCACCAATAGACTTTATCCACATAGCAAACATGTCTGGTTCTCTGACAATCTTAGCAATGAAAGCTTTAAAATTCCCATTCTCATCTGCAAACGTATTCCAGCTGAAGCCTTCAAGTAGCCTTTCATCATCTTGATCGACTATGCATGCTTTGCTATCAGGAGATATATAATTGTTCCAGTTAAAATCCACCACACACGCTCTTTTTGAATCCTCGATTCTTCTACCATGAGCCGTCTGTGAATCTTGTGATTGACCAACCTGTTGATGAATGGCTTTCCGGTAATAATCATCTTTTCCAAACGGATTCTGAGCTCCACTAGCTTCCCTGTTCTTGCATTCCCGTTTGAAATGGCCTTTCTCCCTGCATCGAAAAAAAGTAACTTTAGATTTATCAAAACCTAAAGTAGATACATGAGCATCAAGAAAGTCATTTCTCCCGGTAATCATTTTGAACTTTTCAGCACGTCTAAGAACACTAGCTAGACACCATTTGATGTCCATCAGTTCCATCTCTTCGGCGTCTATCTGATCGTAATCCTCCTTTGTGAGCATAGGATTTCCGATTCGACCAGCCACTAGACCCTCATAAGATAACAACACAGAACCAAGTAGAGCCATGTGTTCTTTAGCAGTGTCTTCTGAAAAACTTTGACCTTCTGAAAGATTTAAAGCGATGTTGCACTGAATCACATAACCATTTCCTGTCTTTGTGCTTTGAGAGTGAAAGCTTTCTGATGAACTTTTTGGATTAACACTCGGATATAATGAGAAACCACTGCTGCTTTTGTTTGAACTTTGATCAATCTTTTCTGTAGAATCCCCAGCACTAAACGCAGTCTGGATTTTCGGACTTCTCTCAGCTTCTGGAACCGGAATACTACCTTTGTAGTACATCTTTACATCCTGTTGACCACTTGGACTATTCATCCTCGCGATCTTCTGCTGTTCTAAATCTTGACCCTCAATCTTTTCGATAAACTGACCAATTGTTAACCCATCATAAACCCCGGAGTTTTTCAGGATCATCAAATAAGTTCCCCACTCTTTTTGCGGTAACGCATCAGCTAATTTGTCTACCCACTCTTCAGAATCTTTTTTTATACTAAGCATTGACATAGATCGCACAAGGTGACAGTATCTTTCAATCAGCTTCTTTGTGTCTTCACCCGGTAGACTGCTGAACAGATCAAACTCTTTCTTTAACAGTGCCTTCTTGCTTTTAATCATATTCTCGCTACCCTCAAATTTGACTTTAAGTGCATCCCAGATTGACTTTGCAGTTTTGTCATGCTGTAGCAGTATGAAAATGTCTTCTTTGATAGCTTGCTGAAGTAGACTGATCATCATCTTTTCAGCTCTATACATATCACGTTCTTGATCACTAAATTCAGATATTTTTTATCAACTTTCAAATCAGTCTGTGGCAAAACATATTTCTTCAAAATACACTCCCATGATCTAAGATGGTTTGCCTGAACCCAGTTCTCAAATCTGTCTTTCCACCCGTAATACTCTTCAATACTCATCAATTTCGGGGGCTTTTGGATAGTTCCCGTCTCATTTTCCGAACTCATGGCTTGAGCAATAGTAGATGGACCAGACGGTGTTGCAAACGCGTTGTAGAACTCGGTATCCATGACTTTTCAACACGTATTTCAAAAACTGTGAGTTATAAAAGAACCCAAGTGATTGGTGACACAAAAGCGAAACCCTAGAAGACCTTTGGAGCGAAACTAGATATTGAACACAAGAGCGAAATCTCAGAAGTCCATAAAAGCGAAATCAGATGTTGCACACAAGAGCGAAAACCCTAATGTCCGTGGGAGCGAAATTATCAGATGATCGTATAAGCGAAACTACTGATGTTCGTATAAGCGAAATCTGATGGTTCGTATAAGCGAAACCTACTGTTGTTTGAATGAGCGAAACCTTGTATATTGACACAAAAGCGAAACTACTGATGAACTTATGAGCGAAATCAGAAGTTTGGTTGTCCCAATAAGCGAAATCAGGTGACCAGAAAAATGAAATCAATGAATGTCCGTATAAGCGAAATCATGTTCGAAGGTAATTTGGTCCATTTTTAGTCCGTATTTCAGTCCTAAACTTTCAAGGGTTTGTCTATGTTCAATTGCGCACAATCTGTGAAAATTTGAACGAATTCCGACCGGTAAAATTTTCTGAATTGATGAAAGAAGGTGTAGAAGTAAGAAAACAAGATAAATTCCAGCTAATCTCTGCAGAACTCCTCCTCCTGAGCTCTGATACCAATTGTAGGATCGTGATCTGACCCGAACGAGTCGTTCAGAGGTGTTCAACTTCGTTTCAGGTGCGGAATAACAAGAAACGGAGGTAGAAACAGCTGATTCTTCACTATTAACACTGATTGTATTGATTAACACTTGATTACACGCAGTTCTTCACACCGGCAGAGCTTCGGCGTGGAATACAAGACAATGACTACTGATTTCGCTCATGGAACACCTATTTATAGTGTTCTGATTTCGCCCTTATGTACATGACCACAAAAGCGAAATCCCAACATGTCCAAATAAGCGAAATCACCTCTCTATGACCATATGAGCGAAATCATCACCTAAACCACTATACACTTCCTATTTTCTCGTAAAACGCGCCCTAATCTATACAATACAATCTAAGACTCGATCCAAGACGAAGTCGACAGATGTAGTGCACCAACAATATCTTTTCTTGATTGTAACCTTGTTTAGCTCACGGTAATCGATGCATAGACGCATCGATCCATCCTTCTTCTTCACAAACAGAATCGGTGCTCCCCAGGGAGATGAACTAGGTCGAATAAAACCTTTGGCCAACAAGTCATCTAATTGAGTCCTTAATTCTTTCATCTCAGTCGATGCTAACCTGTAAGGTGCTCTTGCAATAGGTGCTGCTCCCGGAATAATGTCGATTCTGAACTCCACTTGCCTATCTGGTGGTAAACTAGGTAGTTCTTCAGGGAATACTTCTGGATATTCAGAAATAACAGGGATGTCTTCAACCTTGGGCTTTGGTTCATCAATAGTTACCTGTGCCATGTAAATAACACAACCCTTCTTCAAACACCTTGACACCTTAAGCATAGACACTTGCTTAGGCAACCCATACTGAGTATCTCCATGTATGGTAAGTGGTTCACCATACGGAGTCTTGATAACCACTTGTTTCTTGTCACAAACAATTTGGGCTTGGTTATGAGATAACCAATCCATGCCTATCACTATGTCGAAACCAGCTAATTTTAGAGGAAGCAAAAATAACGGAAAAGAGTGGTTCCTAATGGATATAAAACATCCATCTAACACTGTTGAAGCAGTTTCTATGGTACCATCGGCCAATTCTACTTCATATTTTATGCTTAGGGTTTTAACAGGCAGATTTAATAACTTAAAAAAATTTATTATCCACAAACGACTTATCTGCACCCGAATCAAACAATACCCTTGCATAAACATCATTGATAAGAAAGGTACCTGTTATTACGTTGTCATTCTGAATTGCTTCTTGAGCATTCATCTGAAAGACCCGAGCATTGGTCTTTTTACCTTCTTCTGGTTTCTTGGTATACTTTGGGTAGTTAGACTTAATATGCCCCTTCTCATTACAGTTGTAACAAGTCGCATCCTTTATCTTCTTACAATCCAATGTCTTATGCTCACTAGATTTACAGATCCCACAAGCCCTAGGCTGCGATTGGGATTTTGATTCATATCTGCACTTTCCCAGATGACGCTTCTTGCAGGTCTTGCATTTGGGCTTCTCACCCGACTGTTATCCTTTTTAAATCCCGAACTCTTCTTGTGATCCAAGTTCCCTTTACTTTTCTTATCCGAACGGCGTGAGTTCTCATCCTCACGTTTCCATTTCCCCTTATCAGAATTCCTAAGCGATCTCTGCCTGACCGCATCAAGGGTAAGAGATAATGACAAATCAGCTACAGACCTAAAGGTAGTAGGTCGAGACGCCTTCACACTAGCTTTAATCTCCGGGGCTAAACCCCCAATAAAACGGGCTATACGTTTTGGTTTCGGTGTAACCAAGTAAGGAACCAATCTAGACATGGTATTGAAACTGGTAAGGTATGCTTGGCAGTCTAAATTCTTCATGACCAAGGTCAAGAAGTCAGTCTCAATCTTCTCAACTTCGTGTTGAGGACAGAAATTCTCTTTGATCAAAGCAACAAACTGAGCCCATGTTAAGTTGTACAACGGAATCTTTCCAGTAGCTTGGACTAAGGACCTCCACCAAGCTAGCGCTTCTCCCTTGAACGATTGTGAAACATACTTCACAATATCTTGCTCTGCGCATCCACTAATATCAACCAATGTATCCATTTCATCTAGCCACGTCATGCAATCAATGGCTCCTTTTTCCCCAGTGAAATCCCTGGGCTTGCAGGAGACGAAATACTTATATGAACAGGTCTTTGCACGTGGCTCTTGATTGAATACAATCTTCTTAGACAGAACACTATGCTGATTTGATGAGTGTTGGGCATCATCCTTCTTCGACTCATGAGATTTAGAAGGTGGCTTACTGTGAGCCACAGAGTGAGTCTTAGAGTGTGTACCACTAGACTCTCTAAACTGCCTGTCCATGGCTTTAGAAACAGCATTGTCAATCAATGCTTGAAGTTCCGCACCAGTTACGTTGATTCTGGTAGTATCATGATTCTCTATAGGGTGACTGTTGACTTCTTCAGATTCTGCCATGTAGCTTGATTGCTACATAAAATGATGACAATGATTTATTTAGAGATCTATAACATAATTGTCATCTTGATAATTTATTAACCATCGTATTAATAAACCATATTGGTTAATTTATTAAGCATATCCATTCAAGATTTTTCATTATAATTTTCCTCAGTTATAATTTATTAAAATATTATAATGGCACAAAAAGGCCTAGTCACAAGGACAAATTTAAATTATAAGCCATCATCTTATAGGATCGAGGCATTAAGGCTTGAACATAGTTCATTACCTTTTCTTGACAGGAAGTCATAGACTACAACTGTCTTTTATCTCAAAGGACAATAAATATGGCCAGCAGGCACTTCATCACTAATGGATGATTAAATAAAATACAGAAAAAAAATTGGAAGAATCCAATATAAGGATGGCTTGTGTGATTTTATCAAATCACATTTGCCAGAAGTGTTAACATGTTTTCAGATGTTAACAAGGATTTGAATCTTAATAAGGATCTACCATCATGGCCTTGTCTTAAAATGACACATGGGCTAGGTTTTGCCTGTAAGATTTTGTTTAATATATAATGGCAGATTAATAACAAAGGGAATGATATTTCTATTTATTTTATATTTTATATTCATGCATATAATGACAAAAAAAATGAAATCTAAAATTAAACATTCCAATAAATTTTAAAAAGGAGTACATATTTGCCCTAAACGGGACTTTTACAAATAACTTGCCCACGCAGGGGCTAAATTGAAAATACAAGTCCTCGCAGGGACTAGGTACATAAATAGATGTCCACACAGGGACTTAATTGAAAATTAATGAAATACAAAGCAAACAAATAAGGAATTTCAATGATCCCTCTTGTTCTTCCCTTTGATCAGATTTTCCAAACCCTTCAGAAATCCCCGGTGGCTTCTACGCTCCTCTTGAACCTCTCGCTCCACCTGGCTCAACCTCTAAAGAATCTCCTACTGCTGCGGTGGTTGGATCTATGGCGGATGCGGCTGCTGCTGCAGCAGAGGTTGAGGAGGTGGCGGGTATTGATACCCATATGCTGGGTATCCAGTCTGATAGGGGGCTCCGTAGGGCCCCTCAGGATGAAGAGCATTGTAGTTTGCTGCTACAAGGTATGGGTCAACATCGGGGGCATTGTAGTAATTGTAGCCAGAGTGGCCTAGCTGCTCAAAAGGGTTATACGCCGCTGCACCGGTGTATGAAGGAATTGGGTTATCAAAACCCATATGTGGTGGTGATGGTGGTGCGACAGGCGCAGATTCCACCTCAGAAACAGGGTTTGAAGGCCCTCCCATCTGCGGGTCTTCATACAGTGGCGGGTAGTGACTGCCACTGGAGGGTTGAGGGGTGCTGAAATGGAATCCCCCTTGCACGGACATCCGTGCTCCTGATCTTATCCGCCTTGGTGGCTCCGGAGGCGGCTGCTGCTCTGGCGGCGGCGGTGGCGGTGGAGTAACCGCCTGGAATCGTGAATCCTTGGAGGGATCCTGCTGCTGAGGTGCTGGGTTAAAAGGGGGAGTAAACTCCCAAGGGTACGAGGCAAACCTTGCTTCATAGCTGTCTGGGCCCCGATACGGCGAACCGTGAAAAGACGATCCGTCAGAAATCTCTATGGGATGCGTCGGCGTCCCACCCGGTGGCATCTCCGGATCGGGGTCATCACCCATATCCATAGCTTGGTCACCGGAAAAATTATCTTCTGGTCCCAATGGGTTAAAACCCACTGGTTCTTGCACCTGATTTGCCGGATTGAACCGGCTCTGAAAGTACGGGGTCGGGTCCTCAAAGGCACGGTGTGAACCCGACCGCTGCAACGGCAAGTAGGAGTGGCGAGAATGTTCGGACTCGTTGCCTTGATGGAGCCCGAAGGAGTCGTGGTATGAAGGTGAGGAGCTTAGCGAGACAGAACGCCTCGCAGGCTCTAAGTATGTCCTCCAGTCTTCTTGGGGACTCGTGCTCATCGTCACTGAAGGAGTTCGCCGGTGTGATGGCCCGGCCTCATGATCATGGCTGGTGAAGATTGGGGCCTTACCGCCTCTTCCTCTACCTCTAATACATGGTGGCATCTTCTGTTCCTGTCAACACAAACACAAACAAAAGAAACACAAAGGAAAACAATAAAGGACAAAATAAAAGATTAGGATTAGTCCTAAGTCCTTTGCCTAGACTCGGAAGTCAAGGAATGTGCAACTGTTTCATTGAGATTAAACACAAAAGGCTAGTGTTTAATTCACTCAATGTTGGCTCTGATACCAACCTGTCACACCCCGTTATTTTCACGTATTACCGGTGGGCCCGGTGGGGAGTATCGTGACGTAGTTGATATCATCATAGTCAATTTATCACAGTTTAATGCACGGCGGAAGTCTAAAAGTAATAATATTACAAACCGAATGAAAATATCATAAGTATTACAAACGGAATGAAAGATGGATCCAAAGGCGTATTAAACAAAGGGGTTATTGTTCAACAGATTCTAAAGTGACAAAGCTTGCAAGACTTTTTATTTATTCACTCAGGAGTAGCCAGCCTATTTCGCATAGTACCTGCACTTAACCTTTAGGAAAATACGTCAGTTTACACTGGTAAATATAATTAACCGACTCTTTTGGAAAGTTGTTTAAGAAAATTGATTTAAATGCACAAGGCACAAATAATCTTTTATAACTTGGGATAATTATTTAAAAATAATCTTGTAAAAGAATTATATGTTTATTATACGTTCAGTAGCCCGGGTTGAATACCGGGTTAAAGATTAATAGACACACCACATAATATAACCCACGGCGAGTTATTCTTGAACAGGCGGGCATATTATTTTACATACGCACCGGCAGGTGTATGCCTACACCCCGTGCTTAAGTCGTGGCCATTTCAATGAATGAGCCGAGGATATCCAGGACATGGTCATTAACCCCCCAAAGACTTAAAACAAACAAAACAGATTAAACGGGTTATCTCAATAATTTAACCTTCATATGATTAAAAATTCAATACCCGACCAAGCGGTATTTTATATACCGTACCCCAAGCCCGTATAAGGGAAAATAAGTTAAAAGTATTTACCTGAGCAAAATATTCAAATTTATCTCAGCCGTATACAATCAGCAAGTGCAAATATCTTTTACTGGGACCCTAATCTGGAACGAAGGTAACAAGTTTCCACACTTTGCGTTTTTGGTCCCTGGTCCATTTAAACTTTATTTTACTTTCATTTATTGCACTTTGGACCCCCCATAGTTAACTTTTAAGGACCTTGGGTCATTAACTAACTCCGTTAAGCTCCTGGTTAGTTATACGATCATCCGAAAAGTCTTGTTTTCTTCAAAACTCCACGAAATTAATATCTAATATTTTTTAGATCAAAATATATAATTGTTGCAATGTTTTTGGGCTCGTTAAAAGGTCACTCAGAGGTTACTTTCAACATGTTGACACTTTTAACCCCTATGCTTCGCAAGATCCTTATTTTTAACACAAACGACTTTCAATGTTCGATAAATTATTCGTTTAAAGAATACAAACGTCGTGTGAGGTCAATCAGAGGCACAAGAATGGCATGTTGACACTTTGGATCCCTTTATTCACATATTTACATTGTTTGACAATTTCAGTCCCTTCAGATCAATCCATTACACGTTTAAGGTCCATGACACGTGTCTTTATTATATTGGTCGCATTTTTACGAGGTGTTACACTGGGCCCACCGGTAATACGTGGAAATATCGGGGTATGACAGGTTGGTATCAGAGCCAACGTCTGAGTGAATTAAACACTAGCCTTTAGTGTTTAATCTCAAATGACACAGTAGCACATTCCTTAGTCCTTCTGAGTCTAGACTTTACATAGGAATGCTCTCATCCCTATTAAGTAAATATTGTTTTCGATTTTATGTATTTTGAATATGTCGCCAGGTAAAGAAGCCGTGATGGAAATTCTCCACATCCGAAGCCTAGAAATGCCAAGCTTCGTACCGTGGCAGGATAAGCGTACAACCGATGGAGGAAAGACCTTTATGGACCTTTTCCCAAAACCAAATTTGTTTAAACCCTTATCCAGACTACGAGGTCCATACCAAAAGGTCCCTGAGGCTCCCAAATTGAAGATGATACAAGTGGATGATATTAGTCCCTATTTCTTACCTCCGAGTTTTGGAATTCCAGACTTAGACTATACCAGTCAAAACCTAATCTGTAATCCATGTCATTTCTTTAATCATTGAATCCTTGGATTCTACTCCTGCAATGGATCCTAATTTAAAATATTACTTTATTCACTAAAATCTTCATAGTCGCTACTGCGCACGATAAATAAAGAAGAAGAAACAATCAGAATAAAGCAAGGAGAACTTTAGAAACCTTTCTTTCATCACAATTAAAATTTTTTACCTTTAAGCCCCTGCATGGGCATTTGATTACTAAAATCCTATGTGGACATATTATTCCATCATAACCCTCAATCATCTACGTCTCCTGATAAAACTTTGTATATACGTAGGTTATAATAGTCCCTTTGAGAACATTATATTACAATAAAATCCCTTAGTAGACGTCATAATTCTATATAATCCCTTCATGGACTAGTATTTCAAAAATAGTCCTTTTTACGGACATTATATATCAATATAGTCCCTTTGTGGACATTATAATTCAATAAGTCCCTTGGTGGGCATGCTATTTCAATATAGTCCTTTTATGGACAAGTGATTTCATTAAACAATCCTTTTTTGTAAATACACTATTTAAGTAGTCCCTGTGTGGACATACCTTTTGACTTAAGACCCTGTATGGGCATTTGCTATATAGTCCTTACATGGAAGTGATATTTCAAATAAAAATCTTTTTCTAAACTTATTATTTCATTAAAAAAAATCTTTTGTAGACATGTTATGTCGTAAACGTCCCTTTCGAATATAATAATTCAAAATAGTACTTTCAAAGACATATTATTGCACTATAATCCCAATGTCAATATAACTTGTAGTCCCCATAAGGACTTATATTTTCTTTTCAATTCCCATATGGGCAAATATTTTCCTTTCAGTTCCCTCGTGAACTTGTACCGCTTCAAAGTCCTTGATAGGACCTATCCTTTCTATATAGTCCCTGTGCGGACGTTGATTCATTATAATTCCCTTATGGACATATCTTTTGGTTTGAGACCCTGTGAGGATATCTGTTCAGCAAAGCCCTTTAGTGCGCACGCTGTATCAATATAGTCCTTTTATGGACAAGTTATTTATTTAAAATCCCTCTAGGGATATACTATTTCGAAATAGTCCCTTGAAGACATGAGATTTCACCATAGTCCCTTAGCGGACATGACATTTCATCATAAACCCTTCGTAGGCAAGTTGTTTCGATATAGTCCCTATACGGATTTATAATATTTTAATAGTCCCCATACTGACTTATACTATTTTAAACAGTCCCCATATGGACTTGTAATTTCCTTTTAAGTTCTCTATGGACAAATATGATGCTAAAAGTCCTGATTAAGGCACTATTATAGATTTCTTAATAATTTATGGGAAGATTTGAAAATTTTATACAGGTACTCATTCCGTCCTATATCAAACAATAGTATCAATTTTATTCGAACTTTATCGATCTGCTAAATATTATCAAAAGATCTTCTTAATGGTTTACCCCTGCCAAGTGGCAAGTCCACATTAATTGGCCAAAATTTTCGGTAGTTAAGGATAATTATTCCTTCTACTATGATAGTTAAGGGAAATACCCCTTCTATCCAGAGGTGGTGAACTATGTTCAAGCCTCCAAACCTATATGATCAATGCGATCATAGTAATATTGTGTAACCATTAAGACAAATTAATCCTTGTTAACATCTGAGAACATGTTAACACTCCTGGCAGTGTGACTTGAGAGACAACACCAGCCATCAAGGTATTTGGACTATGTCCAAGCCTTAAAGCCTAAATGGTCGAATTAGATCATGGCAAGTATCATCAATGTGATGATCAAAATATAAACATCCATTAGTGATGAAGTGCCTACGGGCTAAACTTGTTGTCCAATAAGACAACGACGGTTGTGGTCTATGACCCCCTGTCTAAAGATATCGGACTATGTCCAAGCATAATAGTCTATATGGTCAGTACGATCATGACTAATATCATCTGATACGATGATTATATTATTAAACATCCTTTAGTAATGTTTCGCCTACGTGCTATAAAATATGTTGTCCATTAGTGACATTGACAATTGTGACCGTTATGGTTCATTGTCCAAAATGACGGGCAATGCCCAAGCCTTATAGTCTATAAGATCGATAAGATCATGACTAATATCCTTAATTGCGATAATTATATATATGAAAGAACGTCCATTAGTGATGTCCATTGATTTGCCTGTGTGGCAAAATAAATTGCCTTGCAAAGCAATGCCAGATGTAGTCTATGACTCTCTGCCTGAAGGTGAAGAACTATGTTCAAACCTTAAAGTCCCTGATCAAATAAGATTGCGACTTATAGATTTAAATGCTCTTGTGGCAAAGCCTTATGTGTCATATCTTATATGTCCCTTGCGACAAGGCCTTCGTGTTATACGGCTATTAATGTCCTTCGTGACAAGCCTATGTACTACATTTTCATGCCCTTCATGGCGAAATTATGTTTCATATTTAAAAGTCCATGCGACAAGTCGCAGAGCTAAACAAAATTGTCAATATGACAAAGAAAATTATAACACTGTGATTCCTTGTCTAAAAGGTAATGGACTCGATCCAAACCCAAAATGCCATTGATGGTCCTTTCGTGACCTAGGCTAAATGTAAATGATATACGTTCAAATAACATTCATTAGGAATGTTCATACCCTATTAGCCTGTATGGTTTAGTAATACCATGGTTAGTGTATGTTAGGTCATCAGGATGATGACTAGCTGTTGTAATACAACTAAGTAAGTGTTTCGTTTGGTGTTAAGGACCCAGTCTCGAGTATGGGAAACTCAGATGAGGCAAACAACAGTCGCGATGATATAGATGCGACAAATGCAAACGATGCAACAAATGCGAACCTCAAGGTTAATGGAGATAATCTCCAAGCTGTGATTGGCACAACTATTAGAAAAGCTATGAGGAAGGTCATAAAAGGGTTCAAAAAGCCAAATGATACTTGCTCTAAAAACACATCCCTCTACTCATGAGAAGAGCTTTATTCATACTTCAAATGCGAAAACCAAATAAGATGATATATAGCAAGGAGCCCCGTTCCTTTAAAGGATGTACTTGGAAAGTACTTTGTTTCTTGCAAATTAAGGGACTTCAATGGCGAAAAAGGGACCATTGATTGAATGATGAAGTGGAAACCATTCTGTAAATCATCGTCTGTGCTAAGAAAGACATTCGAGGTAAATATCACAGTCATTTAAGGGCAATGCCCTTAGTTGGTAAGGACATTAATAAAATCCACGGGAAAGATACCCTCATACAATATGGGATGGTCCAAGTTTATGGACTCATCAGAAAAAACCGGATGTCTGTGACACGGGATAGAAAGGATGGAATAAGAATTTTTTACTCTCACCATGAAGGATCTAGACTGTCGACAGTATGTTACAGACTTCATCTTATTATCTGAAATAGTGTCCTATTCGGTTTATCAAAAATCTAAGCATAATGCAATATATTGGTGGTTTAGCATCGGAAATAAAAGGGCATATTAAGGTTTCAAAGCTTGCTTCTTATAAATCCATTATGGATCTATCTCAGCCACTTACATTATAAGGGTTAAGAAATAAACCAGTCAAAGCTGAGACTGCCCTACAACTGTCAAGGATAGTATAGCTAAGTATAGAGCGACTAAGAATGGAGGCGCTTAAACTGTAACATCCGTCAAAATTGACCCGTTTCAAAACCCGAACCGTTTTAAAAATTTGGATCCTAACTTTTAAACCTTGAAATTTTTCGCGAAATAAATAACCGTAAAGAGGACTCATCTTTTTTTTTATTTAATTCATTGATTTAGTCTTTTATTTATTAATATTTCATTAATATTTAACAAATTTAAAATATATTAACGTTCTAAACAAAACTTGGTTATGTTAGTTATTTATTCATCTAATGATGTTAGGATCTGAGGATCTACTGATTGTGCTTGTTTGTGAGATTTGTACAAATCAAATAGATATGAACAGATTTAAGTGCAGCGGAAATGAATAACAAACTTTGTAAACACAATCAAAGGAGAATATAGTTTGATAAACAATTGCTTTTTCATAGAGTCGAAAGATTACATCAAAAGCAAAAGGTTACAATGCAAGCTTACAGACTAAACTCCCCCTCAGCCTGATACTCCAGAGTTGGTTGCACAAGATGAAAGGATTGAATTGAGGAGAAGAACTCACTCAAAACGAATCAAATGTAACAGTACAGAGTACTGCTCCATTTATAGACAAAGCCAAACCACTGAGGCATCTCAGCTGACGTCACCATGAAAGTGACATCTAACAAACTAACAAACTCTATCTACTGTTCTACAACAACTGACCATACAGACATTGATTACATTCCAAACACTGATATATAAACACTGACTCTTCATTCCACTGACGTAATCAACCACTGTTGTATGAGCAACAGTGTTTTCTTCAAAGGGTGATCAGGCCTTGAATGGGCAGTGCTTTAACTCTTCAGCAGTACTTGGATTCCAGCAGTAGATTGAGCTTCAGCCTTTAAACTTCATCAGTGCTTTGGTTTCACAGTGGTTTATAGGATCAGTAGTTGTAGGCAGGCAGTGGATGTAAGACCATCAGCTGTTGTAATCACTTTCAAGGGAGAAGACTTAGTGTAAACAACTGCTTATTGTGAATCCACTGTTGTGATCAGGATTTTTGGCTTTACATTATCTGTTCCTCTGGTAGGGTTCAATCCCAACAATCTCCCCCTGGAACAGATAATGCCAAAACCTGTCATTATTCTGGATCTTTATTACTCATCAAAAGTTCCCTTGCTTTTCTTTTGAAATCTTCTTCAAATTCTTTGGAACTTGTGTCATCTTCATCCCGGCACAGTGTAAGTTCAAGGAGATCCTGCAAATCTTCAACACTAAGGCCTAGTGCTTCTTTCCTTGATATGTACTTCACTTCGCCATTGGATCTGGCCAGGGTCAATACGTGGGTCTTTTGATCAGAGATCCACTTTAGTACTTTTAAACCCAATGGGTTTCTTGGGAGAGATTTATTTGAAGATGAGCTTTGAGATATTGGCCTTGAGAAAACTTGCAGACTTCCAGACATTCTTTTGAAGGCCATTTCAATAACATTGTTAGCTGCAGCTATGTCTTCTGCAGTTTCTTTTTCTATCTGCTCCTGTCTCTTTTGTTGATCTGGCTCCATGTCTGAAACTTCTGAAGCATATGGTGATGCAGGTTTAGTTAACACCTTCTTAAAAAGGTTTTGAAGTTTTTCTGAGTTCGCTTCTTTTAGACCCATTTTCATGATGGTTTCTTTGAAGTACTCAACTTCCTTTTCCTTTACCTCTTCACTGGTCAACTGTTCTCCTTTTTCTTGGTTTGTCATAAGAGTAGATCGGAACAGTGTTTTGAGGTTTTCAATCTGCTGTTCAAGCTTCATCATTTGTTCATGCTTCTTTGAAGTGCCTGATACAGTTATCTTCATTTTCTTTAGCCTTTCATAGGCTTCATCAGTTTGCTGCTTTGACCATTTTGATATGGCATTTGCAGTGTCCACATTTGCATCCACCAGCTCCTGTTTCTTTTTCTTGTACTCAGCTGTTTGGTCATTGATGAACTTTTTGTATTTACTCCAATTTGGAGCATTCTTCTTCTTTTTAGGATCATTCTTGAGTCTATCAATCCTATCAGCTTCATGCTTTAAAAGCACAATTGGCCATTCTTCAAATTGGTTTACTTCAGCAGGATAAAAATTTTCTTGCATTATGTATGCAAGAAGTTTTCTTCTCATCTCTTTTTGTTGTTCTGCCTTTTCTTTGCTCAGCTCTTGTGCAAAATCTTTTATTTGATTAACTTTTGTGAGCAGAAGTTCCAATCTTTCAGCAATGGCTTCATCACTTTGACCTTTACACTCAACTTTTGCTATTATCTTAGCCTGTCTTGTTTTGAGCTGAAGATACTCATCCATATCCTCTGGAATCATGAAACCAACGAGTGAAGGAAATCTTCTGTTTGAAGGATCATCATCAGTGTAAAACTGCCTCATCTCATTTTTTATGGCTTCAAGTTCCAACGGATATTTTGCAGCAGTGGGATCATATTGGTCCTCATCTGGCTGGGTAAGTTTTCTTTTTTTGGTGTAGAGCTTAGCTAGTTGTGATGTGAGACTGGTGATCACAGTGGTGGATGTCTGACTAACAGTGGTTGAAACAACTGGTGTTTCAACCGCTGTTGTCATTACAACTGCTGATATGTCAGCAGATGTCTTCTGCTTTTGAGCAGGGGATGGAGGTGGTGATTTTGTTTTTGGTGATGTTGATGGAGAATCATCATCAGGAATGAAAACCCTTCTCCTTTTTATTTTAGGAGAGGCTGATGATGTCTTGGATGGATCAGTGGTTTGAGAGTGAGCGGCATGAGAGTGAGCGGCAGTGGTTTGTGATTGACTAACAGTTGTTGAAACAACTGGTGTTTCAACCACTGTTGCCATTACAACAGATGTTTTAACATCTATTGTCTTCTATTTTATGACAAGAGGTAATGGTGGTAATGTGATTGTAGATGAAGATGATGGCAGAACAGTGGTTGTGATGGTGTGTGTTGAAGTTGTGTGTGTTGATGGAATGGCAGCTGTTTGGCTACTGACAGCAGTTTTTGTAACCACTGCTGTATCAGCTGTTTGGATAGAGGTTTTGGATGTTGAATCTTTTGAGATTTTAGATGGCTGTTTTTCTTGCTCTGGTTCAACATACAGTCCATCTTCAATTCCCATTTTCTTCATATTCTTGACATTCTCCCCCTTTTTGGCATTATCTGCCAGGGGGTTATCCATAAAAAGGATAGTAGGGGGAACTTTTTCACTATGGGCAGTCTTTTGTATGCTGGCCTTTATGGCCTTGATATCTGCTTGAGTATCTTTGAATCTTGACTCCACCATGTTTGTCAGCATTTTTACATGCATTTCATGCTGTTGATCAGCCATCTGTTTTTGTTTCTCCAGCATGGGTTGAAAGATATTCCAAAGCTCATTTTCAGCAAATTCATGTTGTGCAGGTGCTTGAGCAGGAACAGCAGTGGCTTGTGCTTTTTGAGCTTTTAAAATCTCTCGCACCATATCTTTAATTTCAGCAACTGAATCTTCAAGTTTTTCAACTCTTTCCGTCAATTTCTGATATTTTGAATCATCACCTACATTAGTAGGATCATCTGAATCCCCACCAGTAGTGGTTGTATCAATGTGTGTCTTAGGAACTGAGTCCCAAAAATCACCCATTGATGCCCCTTGTTCTTGGTACTGGGGACTTCTTTCTTCAGCACTTGATAACCGTTTGATGTTGCTAGTGGTCAAAATAGGCTCACTAGTGGTTATCCATGGTGCTATAGAAGAAATTGCCTTTAAAGGAGTCTTACTTATGAAACAACTGTCCAACTGAAGATCTGTTGATCCATCAGTTGTAGTTGCTGCTCCACTTGAACTACTGACAAGAGTTACTTGTAACTCCTACAGTGTAACCTCCTCAACTGTTGTTGGGATAGCAGAGGTATAAGCATCAGACCCAGTCACTTGTGGGGGTATACTCTCAGTGATAGGTGATAGAGAGGAACTGGTTTGTGTCTGTGCAATATCAACCGCATGCAACAGGGGTATTATTGATTGTGGTAGTATGATTGGAGGGTATGGAAGTTGAAAGAGACATGTCCTTGGGATCAGGACTGTGGAAGATGAATCCGAGTGGATCCAGAGCTTCATAATTTGGTGTCCCTGTGATTACAACTTGATCCTTTTGTGAGGATGCAGGAGGAGTTTTAGGCAATGGTTGAGATCTTTCTTCCAACTGCTGTGAGGAAGTAGCAACAGTGGTTTGTGGTGACATTTGTGTTGTCACAGGCAGTTGCTCTGGGATCTCATCTTCCAGAGTTGCCTTTTTCTTGGGTTTGGTGGGCTTTTTGGATGTTTTTCTTTTGGTTTTTTTGGTAATGTCAGGTGTGGGTTTCAGAGCAGTGGTTGTACTGCTCTGATCACCTGGAGCAGTGGGCTCAGCAGTAGTTGCCTGAGGGTCAGTGGCAGTTACTAAAGTCTGCTCAGGCACCTTTGCTTTTAATTTTATTGGTGCCATCATTCTTGAAAATGTTTCAATTGTTAAACCTTTTATTTGAAAATGGACACCTTGTTTTGGCAAATTTTCATCCTCTTTTTCAAATTTTTGTTTAAAGTAATAGCTCAGAAATCTTGGAAAAAGAAGAAATGATTTGCTATCAACATTCTTTACCATGTCATTGAAGATCTCCTGGGAGTAGTTGTAATCTTTATTGTTTAAAATCGCATATCCCAGGCATTGAATCTTCAATGGTATTTCGTTAAACGCTGTTGTTTTATTTGAAACACAACTTAAAAGTGTGTGAAATAAAAATCTGGGTGCAGATGGAAAATAACCTTTTTGTAAGGTATCTACCTTTGATTGTTCTGCATATCCCCTTTTCAGAAAGTCAGCTTTTAACTCGTTTTTGTCAAAGGAAGTTTTACCATTCTGATCATTGAGCTTGAAGACTTCCGAGATTGTTTGCGGAGTGATTTGAATCACTTTACCCTGTATCGAGGAGTTTATGGCTACTACTTTATCATCTTGTTTCTCAAGCGTAGCATTTTTCCAGAACTCTCTATGGGTTTGTGGATAAATGGGGGCATCTGCTGTCAACAAAGTTTTGTACTTTGATGCAGATAATGTATCAATGATGGAATCGAAGGTGTGGTTATCGAAAGGTTTTTTGAGCAAACCCAGATAATTATGAGGAGATTTGTATGGTATATCGATGGATTCTTCGGCCGTTTGAGCGACCTCTTTGGAAGTTGATGGTGATTTTGGTTTTGATTTTGATTTTGTCATTTTGAAAGAGAAGAATCGGAGAGTGTTTTTGCCACATGTCAATTTTGAAGGAAAGTGGTTTAGTACCCCAGATGATGAGAGCTTTTTGCTAAGGCAACTCATTTTCGTTTAATTATCCAATTAAAACATGAGTGCCCCAGTAATTTAAACAATGTTTAGCAATCAACCTTTGATAAATGTTTAAGAACAGACCTGAGTATGACATGAACTTGACATATGTACCATTTCCTTTTGACCCATTTATGAGGACAATAATACCAACAAAAATAGGTACTATCTCCTGACAGGTAACAGAAACTATTGCCAATAAAAACAAGCAAAAGTTCGAAATATATTATTCTTAAAAATTGAACAATATATCCTGGTTATTCGAGAAAATCCTTTGAAAGAAAAAATGGTCAAAGGATTTTCTAAGAACAGCATCAAAAGGGATTTGATATATTTTCAATAGAAAAACATAATCATATCATTCTCAAGTTTATGAAAATGGTCAGTGGTATGACATCAGTGGTAGAAATTTTAAATACATTTTGACCACTGTTTGGCACCATTTTCTTGTCAGTTGATTACACACATGAAAACACATGGACCAGTCCTTTTGTAGGCTCAATCACTGAGAATACTACTGTCACCTGAACTTTCTTAAACCAATGAGTACAACCAGTTGCTTAATGATCATTGTTACCCCAAGCTTTGACTCTTAAGTGTTTTACATTTATACTCTTTTCTTTTGACTTCAAAAGTTTTGAGATAAACACACTTTCGAGTTTTTGTGAATTTTAGTCCAAAATCATTTTGCAGTAATGTTTTGAGATAATTGGTCATGTTTGCACAAGTTGTTCAGCCAATCTCACACTACATATGATACGGACTATGTTGACCCCTGTTTTTCTTAATGTATTTAGACAAAGTTGATTTGTTCCTTTTGATGATCTCAACCTGTTTTCAACACATAAGATCAAATGGCTAAAGTTTTAATTCCCTCTTTTTGTGTTAGCAAAACATCAATGTTTTTATGAACATAGGTTTTGTTAATCTGAGGTTCATACTTTAGTATTTAATGAAAACATCACGAATTACACATCAACAATTCAAGATCAATTTAGAAAATAAGAAATAATCTCATAGTTTAACAGATATTGTTTTCAGATCTAGAAACCATGAGTGTCTTGTGCATGAAATCACTTGTTGTGTGAAATTTGTGTGTCATATGACATCTTGGTTGATTTACAGAGTTTTTGCATAACCATTTTGATCATGGTTTTCTCGTTACTCTGTTTTTCAACTGAATACAACCAACCTTAGTATCAATGAATTTTGAGCCGAACTGTTATGTCAAATTGATTGTTAGATCAAATTTTGACTGTCCAGGCCCTGATACCAATTGTTAGGATCTAAGGATCTACTGATTGTGCTTGTTTGTGAGATTTGTACAAATAAAATAGATATGAACAGATTTAAGTGCAGCGGAAATGAATAACAAACTTTGTAAACACAATCAAAGGAGAATATAGTTTGATAAACAATTGCTTTTTCATAGAGTCGAAAGATTACATCAAAAGCAAAAGGTTACAATGCAAGCTTACAGACTAAACTCCCCCTCAGCCTAATACTCCAGAGTTGGTTGCACAAGATGAAAGGATTGAATTGAGGAGAAGAACTCACTCAAAACGAATCAAATGTAACAGTACAGAGTACTGCTCCATTTATAGACAAAGCCAAACCACTGAGGCATCTCAGTTGACATCACCATGAAAGTGACATCTAACAAACTAACAAACTCTATCTACTGTTCTACAACAACTGACCATACAGACATTGATTACATTCCAAACACTGATATATAAACACTGACTCTTCATTCCACTGACGTAATCAACCACTGTTGTATGAGCAACAGTGTTTTCTTCAAAGGGTGATCAGGCATTGAATGGGCAGTGCTTTAACTCTTCAGCAGTACTTGGATTCCAGCAGTAGATTGAGCTTCAGCCTTTAAACTTCATCAGTGCTTTGGTTTCACAGTGGTTTATAGGATCAGTAGTTGTAGGCGGGCAGTGGATGTAAGACCATCAGCTGTTGTAATCACTTTCAAGGGAGAAGACTTAGTGTAAACAACTGCTTATTGTGAATCCACTGTTGTGATCAGGTTTTGGCTTTACATTATCTGTTCCTCTGGTAGGGTTCAATCCCAACAAATGAAATAAAAGTATTTCAAATACATATATATAGTTATTCATATATAGTTAATCAATTTATTTAACGAATCATTTACATTTCAAACTATTAATATAAATTCTTTGAGATTTATGGTTAGTAATCTAACTTATAACTTAGTTAAACTTCAGGGACTTTTATTGAAACTTGAATTGGAAATAATGAAATCATCTTGTAAATTTAGATACTTCAGGAACAGTTTGTGTTTATACTAGCAACATAAGAACCACAGGGACTAAAGTTGTCATTTGGCCTAAACTTGAATTCCTTTTCTTCTTTCATTTTGTTTGCCGCCAAGCCTTTGACAGCGAAACAACAGCTTCACCACTTTCCTTTTGATTATGATCGCTGACTTCTCGGTAATTAGAATTATTTACGCGTTTCTATCTTTAACCCAACCCCGAATCTAGACCTATATTGTAACCTTCATGCAAATCAATCACAACCAACTACCAAACTTACGAGGCTTGTAAAAGGCTATATAAACGACACCCTCACCACTCTCGACACACAATCACAACCCTCTTTCGCTTAACTTGCGACCCGCCGGAGACGTGAAGTCATCACCGGAATTCCTTTCTAGTTGCCGGAAACCGGAGCTCACCGGAGAAGGTTCGCCACACCCCGGAGGACGAAGGACGACCGGAAACCTCCACTCCGTTCCTTATTTTGTTTCGCCGCAGCCCCGGAACTCGTAGACGATACCGGATCCGTACGGGATCACCGCGGAGATCGTTCAACTGTTCGGTATATTCTTTGACTAAATCGATTTGTCTTTTCTATTATTATACAAAATGAAACTATAACAAGGAATAACAAGAACAAATAATACTATAATCTTGAGTTTTGAAATGTTTTTAAGGATCCTGTTTTGTCCCTGTTCGATATCATGTTGTTACAAATTCTAACATTTGAATGTAACTTTAAGTTACTGTTTTGTGAGTCTATTCTTATTCAAACTTCTTTTACTTTGAAGGCTTATATATATTGTATTCTTAAGTTACTGTTTTACTTTGAATGTAAACTTTATATTATATACGGTTTAAAAGAAGACAGATTATATATATCTTTTCTTTGTTAACTAATTATAATCAACCATAATTTTTCTTTAAATTCAATAACCCAAATGATTTTGTTTGTTTAATCCCTTTTCTATTCTAATAAAACAGTAACAAAAATTGAGACATGTAATAATTAGATGTTTAATAATTTAATTCTTTTTTGAACTACACTTAATCAAATGACATTACAATCTTTTGTCATATATATATATTTAACGAGATATAATTAGATAAAAAAATCCATATCTAAATAATTAATTAACAATCATTTTTATAACATTAAAGGTTAATATTTAGATAAATTATCTAAATAATAAATTTATAAATAATAATGAGATCGTGTTATGATATTTAGGGTAATCGTTTCCTGCTCGTTCTCTTGGACTTTCCCAATCCTACTCGTGCGTTACTTACAAGAAATCGCAACGCAATCAATGTGAGTATACATGACCCATTTTCCATTTTAACACTTTTGGGTGCAATATGTATTCTATATCAATCACATTATTCACTTCAAACAGCTTTATGCACACTCTATCCAAATTGCACGTGAAACATTTGATTCATGTTATACATGTTATGCTATTGTAAACTCTTCATGACTATGTGTTCATTAACTTTGCAAGCCTCCCCTAACAATGGTAGCGCAATAGGTTGAGAAACGCCCCTCCCGTTATTCTCGCGGGTATTGTTAGGTTAATCTATGTTAAAACCTCCCGTTATACTTTTGGGATTGGCACTTTAATTGCGTTAAACTTTGGTTTGGACACATAGAGTAACATCGTTTCGAGTATATATTGTTAATAGGTAATCATGTTATTCACGTTGGATATGAGCAACTTCAAACTTTTTATTATACTATGTAACAAACTTGTATACTCGCCAACATACTTTGTTGATTTTATTTTAATACATATTGCAGGTTGATTTGTTCAAGACTCAAGAAACAAGCTAGGATGGCTTTAGATACCCATTTTAGCAATTAAACAATGTTTGAATTTATGTTTACTATTTGAGACATACTTTCTTAGTTTTAATAAAATGAATTAATTCATATTGTCGCATTTAGTGTTATGTTGTTTTGAGCAATTTGTTCGTCTCATCCCGATGTTTCCGCCATCGGTTGGGGTGTGACATAAACCCTCCTGATGAATGCCAAGAGGCAGTTCATATCAAAGATGACACCAGGTACATCCCTTATTGTGAATCAATTGCTAAGAATTTTTCTTTGATTCAGGTGCTACTAATTCTTTCATAGATTATAAGCTTAGCAAACTTTTAAAATTTTCCTATAAGAACTCCAGATATTTAGTGTAAAGTAGTAATTACCGACGATAATCTTAGAAACCGTTTCTTCTATTCTCGTCGAATAATCTTCATTCATAAAATCTAGAATACTCTTTCTCCTGATAGAGTGAGATAATATATGTTATTTTATTTTGTTATCTCATTGATTTCTATCAACTGCGAATGCCAAACTGTATTGGTAAAGGCGCCATATGAGGATTGGTGTGTTCCGTAGATTGCTTCCATGCCTGATCAGTATGGAGGTTTAATGCACGGAACCACTGAGATATGCCAATGATCATATTGTACTAAAGTCAGCTAATGGTATTCAAAGAAGATATCCAGTAAAGAAATGTCCAAATAAGTGTCACTACTTAAGACATCCTAGCATTCGCAAAGTAAATGTGTCATTTATATGACACGGACAACAATAGATGAATGGTAGCATAAGATTTAGAATACCTCTATAATCTCCGTGTATCTTGATTATCTTCTTCAAAGAACTACCCTGTCTACCTCCTAAGACAAGCAGAGTTAAGATTAACATCTCGCTTGGGGCTACATTTTGTAAGAACTCCATATCGGTTAGTACCAACGGAATTGGAATAACTAACAATCAACCAGTAAAGCATTTAGAGAGAATCTCATAAAGCGTAGCTCATCATTTTTTGAAGCTCCAGTATTATTATTAAAGAAAGACGGTTCATAATGCTGACGCATTGATTACCACAACCCTATTTAGGCAACAATTAAGAATCGCCATCAGCTGCCCAGGATCGTCGATTTGTTCGACTAACCGTGAGGTTAGCTATTCTTTAAGATTTGTTTAAGCAGTAGTTGGATTAACCATTTCACCTTAAATAAGCTTTCCTATAACAAATAGTTAGTATATAAGCATCAAGGATGCTCCTTTGGAGACCTTGTATAGATGGAATAACAAACGTCAGTTTGATGGACAGGACTTTGGTAAGTCTAATCAACAGGATTGGAAGGTTACCCTGGAGACAACGGATAAGATCATATAAATTTATGATCATCTGGAAGCTGCCAGTAATCGGCAGAAAATCAATGATTGATTAAAGTCGCAAACCTCTTAAGTTGTTATTAAGGAATAAGATTCAACTGCAAATATCACCTAGAAGAGTGTGCTGAATTTTAATTTAACGGGCTAGTTAAGCTCTGGATATATATTGGACCATTCGAGAAAAACCGAGTATGTCAAGATCGGTATCCGGTAAGTTGAAACCTACCTAAGAAGCTTGATGGAAATCACAAAGTGCTCTACCCTAGTGATTTAAGGATATGTCTAGCCGTTAGGTCGATAGCATTATGATGTGCAGAGTAATGAAAAACTTAGGGGTTGTTGAGAAACCAGTATCGATTAAGGATCGACAAGATTAAAAGCTCCAAAAGATAGCATATACCTATTGTAAAGGTTAAACGGGATACCGTTGGGGTCCCGAATATATACGAGAGGTCGTATTCACTTTGTAATAAAAGAACTCCTATCTTTTTAGCAAATCTCGAGGTCAAGATTTCTTTTAAGAGGGTGAGGATGTAACACCTCGTAAAATCACGTCCAGTGATGTAACGACACGTGTTCTAAACCCTAATAAAGTCAAACGTTGAATTTGAGGGACTAATTTTGGGAAAAATCAAAAACTTTGATTGTAGAAGGACTGGAAATGTTAACATGCTTATTATAAGCCTCTGCATAACAGTACACGGTAATCATATTTACAAATGGGCCACTCGTTGATCGAGAGTAGCCTTTTGTGTAATTAATTGAAAGTTTGCGCGACAAAGGGTTAAAAGTGTCAACATGTTATTTCTTACCTCTGAGTGACCTTTTAAAAAACCGGGAGCTTCATGATGTTTGATTATACTCTCGGGAATGCCAAATATTGGCCATCTAAGGCTTTTATGCCTATAAGTGACGTTACGCGCAACTTTGCAAGTTTGAGGGGTTAAAAGCGTCAATATGTTTAATTATACCTCTGAATGACCTTTAAACGAACCCGAAGCATCGTAATGTTTAATAATACTCTCGAGAATGCCTAATATGGATTTGATAAGGCTTCGATGCTATTAAACGATGATATGCGCAAGTTTGCGCATTAGAGGGACCAAAACGTCAACTTTTGAATCTACGCCTTTTGGTGACCATTTAAGCGAACGGGAGCATAATAATAATTAAACACATGCTTGGGAATACCCATTATGGGCCACAGAAGGCTTGGATATCATTCAACGACATTTCGCGCTACTTTGTGCGATTAAGGGACTAAAAGCGACGAATAGCGAAACTACGCCTTAGAGAGGCCTTTTGAACGAACCAGAAACTCAGCAATGTTCATTCATACCCTCGGAAGTACTTAATATTGGCCATGTAAGAATTATATACCGTTTCACAATGATGCGCGCGAATTCGCGAATTAAGGGGTTAAAGGCGTCAACGCGCGAAACTACACTTTAGGATGATCTTTTAAAGGAACCGGGAACTCCGTAATGCTCGGTTGTGTACCCAGGTGTGACTAAGTTAGGCCACTAGAAGTTTTCATACAACATTTTAATATAACATATTGGATAAGGAAGTAATGTGCCAAAAATGTAACTTTTAAAAAGTTCAGTTATGATTAGAAAATATAACAGGGACTAATCTGGCCATTTTTGAAAGTTCAATTATGTTTGGAAAACATATCAGGGACCAAATTGGTCGTTTCTGAAACTAAAACATGCATACATGAAGACAGGGACCAAAAACAGCAAAACCACAAACTTTGAGCTGGGCCGGCCAGGGACGCGGGCCGCGTAAGTTGGGCCTGGTGGCGTTCGCGGGCCGCCTAAACCCGTGATCTGCACATTTTTTTTATTTTATTTGGTTTTACTAGTTGTAAACCACTCATACAAGCCCATACACACATATTTTGAATCTATGGGCCATTTGATGGTATTAGAAACTAGTTTTACACTTGTAACAATCTCACAAACCCCTTGAAACACTTGTCACAATCTTGTTCAATTCAAAAAACTATAAATAGATGGTTCCCTTCATTCATTTCATGGTACATATCATTCCAATCTACTCTTGCTCTCATTCTAAGAGGATCCTAACATTTTGGGAACCTCCTTTCAGTCCCTTGGACCATTTGTAAGTGTCCTTTCGTGACTAGTTTGTTTTATTTGGCATTTAAAGCGAAAAAGTCAAGCGTTTACGATAAACGCTTTGACTTTTAACTATACCATAAACGATCGAGCCATTTTTTGCAACAAACATGGCTACGTGATCGTAATTAGGTAGGTATCAAACCCTCAAAAGGGCACCTCCTAATTATCAGGTTTGCTTAGTTAATTGTCGGGTCAAAGTAATTAAAATAAAAGTCAAACGACTCAGTTTTTAAATAAAATTCATAACTAATAATGTAGAAGCAATAAAATCAGTTTTGTCACTTTAATAACTTGGTAAATATTAATTGAACATGTCTAGGCATGTTCAACCCGACAATTCTGAGTTTAGGCTCGGTTCGCAACCGAAAGTCGCAAAAGTTGACTTTTGCTTTGACTTTCAGTTCTGACCCGATTTAGCTTAGTTTAGTTATGCCTTAGGGTTCCTTTAGGACCATATTATAGGTTAGTATAACCCACTGAGGTTATACAACTTGGTTCCATAGAAATCCTAGTTCATTGCTTGTTTCCGTTAAATGCTTAAAAGTTGACCGTTATGCCCTTTTGATATTAAAACGATATTTTTGAAAATGTGAGAGCACAAAAACCTTTATTACTGATATTTAAGTATGTCCTAAAAGTTTGACACCAGATTATGGTCTAGAATGAAAGTTATGTACGATATCGTAAAACTAAAGCTTTTTATTAATTAAATGGCATTTTATCATAAATCATATTTAAGCCCAATTTTTGGCACCAAACTTTCTACCCACTATTATAATATAATATTTTGGGATTTTTGGAAATTTTTGTTAAATTTTAAATTGATCATAACATAGAGTTCTTGCATAGGCTCGGTAATTGACGATAATGCCCTTTTCACTAATAAAATGGGTTTTGCACATCCTTTACATGTCAAACCTTTTTCTACTAATTTTATATATTAAATAAGTTATTTTAAACAGTAAAGGCTGATCAAAATCTCAAATTTCTTTAAATAACCCGAATATCGTCAAATACCAACTTTTATGCGATTTAGGCGCATAGTATGGTTTAAAACCATATTTAGCACCTAAGACTTATTACCTACTAATTTTAAAAATAATTTTTTATACTTTAAAAATAAGTTTAAGTATTGAACTCAGATTTCCAAATTTGACCCTTAAAGCATATGTGAAATGACCAAAATGCCCTTGCGGCGCATAGTTTGGCCATAAATGACAAAATTCACATATGTATGTTATCTTACTGATATAACTTAATAAAATTTATATTTTTACTGATTGTTTCAGACCAGAACCTCAGATTCCTATTTAACCTCTTTTATAAACTTCAAAATGACCAAAATACCCCTACGGGGCATAAATTGGTTTTAAATTCGTCTTGGGCATAATGGAAGATATCCTATTGATATCATAACATATTTTAAGCATAATAACTTATGGAACATGTTCGTGACGTATCCGGTTACCCGTTATGCGTATACGCGTTCGGTACGGTCTATGTAACTAGTTTGCATAAATTAGCCGAAACGGGTCAAACCTTATCATTTTTACTTCAAAATCCAGAATGTATTTAGTTTACCCATTTTATACAAGTCTTCAAACTTGTCGGGTCTAAATCACATTCTAATCCGGTCTTCGCTTAATCTTGCGTTTTGAACCGTAAATCTTTCTTTAAAACTAACCGGTCTAAGTTATAACTTAAATAAGACCCGTTAGGAATCTAACAGGTTATTAAAACCTTCGTTCCAGATTAGGAGCCCGGTAAAAGCTATCTGTACTTGCTTATTGATATACGGCTGGGATTAGAATTTAATTTTTAGCTCAGGTAAATACTTTTAACTTATTTTCCGTTATACGGGCTTGGGATACGGTATTATAATAATACCGCTTGGTCGGGTATGTAGTTATTTAAATCGGATTGTGATTAATACATTTACATAACCCGTTTTAATCTGTTTTGTTTGATGCAATGCCTTTGGGGGGTTAATGACCATGTCCTGGATATCCTCGACTCATTCATTAGAAATGGCCACGACTTAAGCACGGGGTGTAGGCATACACCTGACAGTTGCGTATGTAAAACGGTACCCCACTCGTAAGGAAACTTCTTGTGGGTATTATACCAAGTGGTGTGTCTATTAATCTTATCTGGCTCTTCTAACCGGGTCCTGAATGGACGACAAACATGTAAAACTGTATACAAGATTATATTTAAAATAATTGTCCCAAGTTACAAAAGATTTTATGCCTTGTGCATTCAAACCAATTTTATAAACACTTTTCAAAAAGAGTAAGTTAATAGTATTTACAAGTGTAAACTGACGTATTTTCAAAAAGATTAAGTGCAGGTACTATGCGTAATGGGCTGGAAGCTCCTTAGTATTAGATAAAGAGTCTTGCAAACTCGTAATACTTAAAGTCTGTTGAACAAAGATTCACTATCTGTTTTAGATCCGCCTGTGGATCCTCTTACAACCGTTGTGTAATATTTCATGTTACTTTCAAATCGGTTTGTATAAATTACTTTTAGACTTCCGCTGTGCATTTAAACTGTGGTTATTGACTATGATGATATTGACTACGTCACGATACTCCCCACCGGGCCCACCGGTAATAAGTGGAAATATTGGGGTGTGACAGAAATATATTAACATTTGTACTAGAATGAAATACTTACAACTGATTTTGTGGTATTCAAAACAAGTAGTGCTATCATTGCTAGTATGAAACACGTTTTGATTCAATAGATGTTGTGTTTTGACGATGCTTGTTTGGTTTAGATGTTACTTCGACCTTATTATTTGTTTCCCTCACTTAACAAAATGAGCTATGTGGACCATGCAACGAAACGAATAATTATGGGTGCACACTTAATTATGAGGTTCGATGCATGAGAATCATAGTAAGCCTTGTTAAGTATTGTGGCATAAAATTTAGAGTGATTAGGTAACGGGACGGGTATGATGCAATAAGAACATGGTGGATACGCCGATGGTACTTCCTATATATAAGTGTTCTTATTGTGTTATTCTTCAGAACATTACTAGGATCACTTAAAGATTTTATGTTATCTTGGACCATTATATGATTATGTGATTATTTGTTAATTGTTTATTGAATGCACTGACCAAGACGAGTACATTCATTAACTCTATTCGAGCCGACCGGGAGTATATTATGGTGTTAAAGGTGACGATCTTGATTCCATAGGTATGTTGACCCGTCTCCTATGCATGAGATGCTCATGGTACATGGGATATACCTCGTGGGACGTTAGAAACCGTGTACGTATGGCCAGGCTTGAATGTACACCCCGATGTTTGCTAGGATTTACACTAAGAGCTTAGTATAAGATAGTGTCATACAAAACAATTTTTATACACTTGATGACACTTTTAAAGATTCACAAATTCTAAAGCTTTAAATACCTTAAGATACTTTGAATATCCCTACTCACACTTTGAATTCCCCAAAAATGTCCAACACCAAACGGTGCTCCGCATCTTTGGGATCTAGCACTTTGCTTATCTTTCAATCATTTCAATTACACTCTACATTCTCCTTCGAATAAATTTCGGGATGAAATTTCCTAAAGTAGGGGAGACTGTAACCCTTGTGCAAATTTTCGGGCTTTCAAAAACTTTTTTCTTTTGGAAGCGTTTCATTAACCGATACATAAACGTAATCCATTTAACGCAACGTACACCCGGAACGAGTACATAAGCTACACATACCCTAAATACCCTTTACATAATTTAGAAATAAGTTTCGAAGGGTTAGGGATGACGAAAACACGCTTATTCAAGTGCAAGGACTATTTCCGACAAACTACGAAAGTCTGTCAATTCTCGTATTTCAAAATACGGACCTCATATACGAATCCGAATATTTTTGTACTCAATAAAATCTTGTATTTTATTGATAAGAATGCAAAGATATCATTTGTTGCGTAATTTCGTACGTTTTCGTGTTTGTTTGGGCGTTTGACGTAATTTAACGAAAAATGTGACCGTACAACCGAACGAACCGACATCCACGACACTTTAGGACATAAATCAAGCTACATATTCTTTAACGTCCTCATATAGTATCTGATACACTAGGAGCCACTTCAACACTTGAACTCTTTCGTTGGCCGAACACTAACATGGCGGGGAACAATGCTTTTCAACTATTGGCGGAAATGGACGGTCGGCAAATGGTTTCCTTTTTTTTTTTTTTGCTTTTGACGATTACAGTATTATATATAAATATATGGAAAAATTACACGTTTTGTCCTTTATCTTAACACCATTTTGCAGGCGGTGTCCTTTTCAACGAATTTTGACAGGTTTTGCCCTTTATAGGGAATTTTGTTGCACGTTTTGCCCGTTAACCCTAACCCAGTTAGATTTTTTTGTTAAATCTCATCATGTGCAACTTACATGAGGGTATTTTAGTCTTTTTACCTATAAAGGACGATTTTTGTAAATACTCGCATATGTATATTTATACACCATAAAACTTCCCCACCACCAACAACCCACTGCAACCACCAACCGGCCACCACAACCCACCCGATCCCTTGCAACCCTACTTAATCCACCTAATGTCATCTGGGTCTCCAATTTTCTCCCACTTTGAAATCAAATATAAAAAAATCCCTTTCATATTATTTCCGTTCTGCCTTCTCATACAACCATCCATCCATTGATTTGAGAAACAACCTCAAAAAGATAAAAAGTGGAATCATACAAACAAAAGAAAGAATATGTAGTGTTGTAGAAAAATAAACTGTATCTTGGAACCAGATGATTGCTATAAATAAATAATTATCAAGAAAATCGCCAAAGTGGAATACTTTCTTCCTCAAGTCTTCGATCCACCAATCAATCAATCAAGGTCTTTCTCATCTATCTTAGGGCTTTTATAATTCCATCTTTTATGTGTATCAAGAAACAGAGTGTACCATAACTCTTTATTTGGGTACAATCCACCAACACTCCTCTGTTTCATCTTCATTTCTCATCTGCACATGGAGACATATCTGTTCAATTGTGGCTAGGGTTAGGGTTCTGATTGTGGTTTGAGAAAGAGGGGGAGAGAGAAAGTGGTTTGTGGTGGCCGGAGAGAGGTTGGGTGGTGGCAGTGAAGGTCGAGGTAGGGTGGGTGGTGGCGGTGAAGACTGGGGTGGGGTGGGTGGTGGCCGGAGAGAGGATGGATGGTGGCAATGAAGGCTTAGGTGGGTTGGGCTGTTGGGTGGACGGTGGTGGCTGGGTTTTTGTGGGTGTTTGGTTAGGGTTGGGTGGGCGGCGACGGAGTGGTTGTGGTGGTGGTGGTGGTGGGAGGATGGAGGACGGTGGCAGATGGTGTGGATGGGGGACGGTGAGTGTTGTTGGTGGTGGTGGTGCTAGGTGTGTTGATGGCAGGTGGGTTGCGAGTGGTGGCGGGTTGATGGTGGTGACGATGGCAGGTAGGTTAATGGTGGTGATGATCGGTTGATGTGTTTGAGGTGGGAGGTGATGATGATGAGCAGGGCCGGCCCAAGGGTAAGCCAAATGAGGCTTGGGCCTTGGGCCACCAAAACTATAGGGCTTCCACAATTTGATGAAACCACAGTCTATTTATAAAAGATTTAGGGTGTGGGTTATCAATAGATTGATGGTTGGTAGTGTAGTTGTTTTGTGTATGTATGGATGTTGGTGAGACCCGGGTTCGAATCCCTGGTTCCCATTTTTTTTCTTGTTTTTAAATTTTAACACAATCTTTCAAATAATTACACTTGGGTCCTTCAAGTTTAACTTTCAATCACATACATTTTTTTTTTGGAAAAAGGCCACAAGATTTTACTTCGCCTTAGGCCACCAAAATGGTTGAGCCAGCCCTGATGATGAGATCTGAATGATGGTGTATATACAGATGATAATAATAAGAGTAAATTACAAGTTTTGTCCTTTATGTTTACATCAAATTTCAGGCGCTGTCCTTTAGCGCAAAAGTTGACAGGCGGTGTCCTTTACCTTTCAAAATCTTGCACGTTTTGTCCTTTAGGCCAAACCCAGTTAGATTTTTTGGTTAAATCTAGTCATGTGCAAGGCACATGAGGGTACTATTGTAATTTCACCTCCAAGGACTATTTTGTGAGATAAATTATATCAAGGTGCTATTTTATAAAAACTAGGATTACGACCCGCCGCAATGCGGCGGGGACTCTTTAGTTATAACTAAGTCGATCTATGACCCGCACGTTATGTTAAACCTGTCAAACGGGAAAAAAATAGACGATATAAAAACGTTCACCCACACACGCACGTTGCGTCGTGTTAACTCGCAAAATTTAGATTGAAACGTAAAAACGTTAAACCAAAGACGCATTTTGCGATGTGTTAAATCACAAAATTTAGAACCAAGCATAAAGCGAAAAATTTGCGGAAAATGAAAACTATAAAGGACCAAAGTTGAAAGTAAAAAAAGTTGTGAGGATAGATTGCAAAAGATAAAAAGTTATGGGTTAAAAGTTAAAAAAAACATATAGTTTTGGGTTAAAAGTAATTTATGAAATACTTTTGGACGAAATGTAAAAAAAATCATTTTTTTTTTTGGAAAACCCCTAAAGCCAATGTTATAACAACTATATGCATAACCATTTTTTCTTTGAAAAACCCCTAAAGCACACCCCGCGTTGCGACGGGGCGTAAAACGGTGTCAAATAGTACTAATGTCACACAACCGTTATCGACCACCAACACTGATTCGACCTAGGATCTGCGTGTTGCGACGAACCTGTCAAACATGAAAAAATAGAGGTAAAAACGTTGAACCACATATGCATGTTGCGCCGTGTTAACTTGCAAAATTTGAAACAAAACATAAAATAGTTGAACCACAGTCATGCATTGCGTCGTATTAACTCGAAAAAATTAGAACTATACGTAAAACAAAAATTTGCCAAAGATGAAAAGTATAAGTGACAAAAGTTGTGAAGTTAAATTGCAAATAATGAAAAGTTTTGGGTTAAAGTTAAAAAAAACAAATTATGTATGGTTAAAATTGCAAAAGCTAAAAACCTTGGGTTAAAAGTAAAAAAATCAAGTTTTTTTTAAAAGTCCCAAAGCACAAGGTACAAGTGGTTATGCCCAAAAAACTTGCTTATTTATATATGGAATAATAAAACAAAATAATTTAAAATATTATTTTTATAACCATATATATATATAAATATATTTCTGAAATAGCAATTAGCAACCACCTATCACCACCATCCTCCACCACCACCACCCTTCACCGCTACCACTACCACCCTTCATCATCCACAAGCCACCACCACTCCGGCAACCACCCCCTAAAACATTTTGGCCCTTTCACCTTCACAATTCTTCAATATCTCATTGTTGATTCTGGCCTTTCCAACACCTTCACAGTTAGGAAAACTTATAATATGCAAATCAACACCCCAAAACCAAAAAAAAACCCAAAAAATAATGTACGTTGAAAGTTCCAACCACCCCATGTCTATTTTGGATTTTTTGGGTCAAAGTTCCAGATGTTGATTTGGATTTTGAACACCCCCATAATGAGGAAAGTTTCACACCATGTATACTTTTCAACAGAGGAAGAAGATGCATTACCAATAAAAAATCTAAAAAATCCAAATAAACACCCCCAAAATCCCCAAAACCAAAAAACCTAAAAAAATCTATTCCGGCCATCGAGTCTCCGGCCACCACCACCTGCAATCGCCAGTAACACCACCTCCACCGCCACACCTAACCCACCATCACAACCACCCCTTCACTCACCGCCGCCCCTAACCCACTACCACAACCACCCGCCATCACCTAACACCACAGCCACCTCCATCCGGTTGTTAGAGAGAGAGAGAGACAGACTGGCCAACCTGGTGCGCCGCCGTGAACTACCACAAAGACTGTTGGCCAACCTATTGGTAGAGAGAGAGAGAAGAGAGAGGGAGGGACTTTCAGATCAAGAGAGAGAGAGTGTGTGAGAGTTTATATATTTTTTTTATTTTTAAGTTTAATACAGAATAGCCCCTTGATATAATTTATCTTACAAAATAGTCCTTGAGAAGTGAAATTACAATAGTACACTCATGTGCCTTGCACATGACTATATTTAACCAAAAAATATAACTGGGTTTGGCCTAAAGGACAAAAAGTGCAAGATTTTGAAAGGTAAAGGACACCGCCTGTCAACTTTTGCGCTAAAGGAGAGCGCCTGAAATTTGATGTAAACGTAAAGAACAAAACTTGTAATTTACTCTAATAATAATAATAATATTAATAATAATAATAATAATAATAATAATAATAAATCTTAAAAATGTTTTGTTTTATTTTTACTTAATATTAAATAAAGGGGTAAAAAGACTAAAATACCCTTGCGTAACCAGATTTAACAAGAAAATCTAACTGGGTTAAGGCTAAAGGACGTAACGTGCAACAAAATTCCCTGTAAAGGACAAAACCTGTCAAAATTCGTTGAAAATGACACCGCCTGCAAAATGGTGTTAAGATAAAGGACAAAACGTGTAATTTTTCCTAAATATATTGGAACATATTTTAATACAAACGTGTGAATTGGTGTAGTGGAAACCATGCTTTATGCTAAACAACTAGACCCAAGTTCAAATTCAAGCTATCCCCCTTTTTTTCTTCTTTAATTTAGAAAAAAAAAACACTAATAGGCAATGAATAAAATGGAATTTGGAGTTGAGTTATGAATGAACTTTTTGTTTTGGCTTTTTATCAAACTAGGTTTATACCTGCTCGCGCGTTGCAGCGAGAAAACTGTATGTACAAAAAGCATTTGATAAACCTCATCCGACATCGTTTGGTATTGCCTGAAGAAAAAACTCCAGCTATGGTTGAGTTGTTCACATTGTTGGTTCACATTGTTTAAAGTTTATTGGATATCCTATTCATAATTAATTAAAAAAAAATCTACTCTCATGCTTTTGTCCTATAGGCTTACACAATAGAAAATAAAGCAAAAGCCCCAAACACACTTCTAGAGACAGTAACCAAAACTGTGCTCTTAACACCATTTTAATTATTATTTGAAACAACATAAGGATTGGACCAGTTTTAGTAAAAAGAAATCAGTTGTTGATGACTGGTACATTAAATTCTCCAAACATTCGAACCCCTCAGAACTCCCTTTCTTAATTTACACAAGACATGATCTACGATAAAGAATACCTCCTGCTCCTCCTCGATGTCGGCGTGCATGACTTTGTTTCCTCAACATTCGTCAAACGATTCTCTGATGAATCCGAACTCTTGTTATCACTATCTTTGTCTGTGCTAGAAAACATCTTCATATATATTTGTTTTCATATCACCGCCCCCTTCGCTTTATTTGTCCTTTCACCATCTTTCTCCACCTCTCCTTTCAGCGCCTTGAGCTCCTCACCTGTAGGAATTCACCCATTCTTCTTCGGTGTTAGTTCTCCCACCTGGCGCCAGACCCATCGTGGCTTCAGGTGGCAGCCCACCGGTTGATGTGGCTCTTAGCTGCTCGAAAAAGAGGACTTGCACTACCACCCGTAAAGGGAGCCGATCGTTTTGAACAACATGCCTGTACGCATCAGGTGACAATTTCCTACAACCCATTAGCCTGGACATTTGCTTCTTTTCGCTTTTTTCTATCCCAGGGTGTTCCTGTAAATATTTTGAAAATAAAATCAGTTGTTTGATTAGGCATACCAGGCTAAGGAATGAAAAATCCGCGATTCTATAAATCAGTTGAACTAATAGAAAAAACCAAAGAAATGTACCATTTGTTCGGGTGGAGTAACTATGCTTTCCACCAGCGTAGGGACCTCCAATGCATAATTTTCAGCAGCAACATTAGAAGTTATCATCTCTGGCACTATTTTAAAAAAATCCGATCCGATAATCTTCATTAATTTCTCTCTTAACGAAGCATCTGCAAAGATAAAGAGCCAGTAAAAGTCATTTACAAAGCCAGAATAATTGGTCAAATTACAATTCAATCTCACAAGTATCTTCTGTAGAATTCGAATTATATAACAAATCCTATTACAGAAAGCAAAAAAGGAGATAAAATAACATATAATAAATCCTATTTCCCCTCATAGTTTCGCCACCACTAATCTGTAGCCAGCTTTTGTTTCGTGTTATTATTCTTAACATAACTGGATTGAAAACATGATAACCAGATCAAGATTGGCCGAACCAAGTGGTTAAACAGAGATTGTTGTTGATTTGGTTATCAGCTAACGAACCAGACGGTCTTTAATCTAAACAAAGTGGTGAAAATTAAAACAAAACTGGAGGAAACCACACATGCATTACACAAGTCGATCACTCAGTTTCACTCCGTTTCAAACTGACAACGAACAAACTGGCCCCTTTTTGAAACATTGGTCATGACATTATATTCATAGAATCTCAACCACATAAGCAAATATTAGCACGTTGACAGCTTAACGATATTAACATTAAAAGCGCCAGCACACATGCTACCTGACATTCTTTCATTTGCTGAACATCCAGTTAAATTAATGTTCGGTTTTCAAAACATCGTCAGATCCAGACTTAAGCCAAATATCCCAATTTTACAGTTCTAATTAAATCCAACACGTGTACGATGGTTTCGAGATTCTTTCTTCTTTCACTTCATACTTTATCAAAACACATTTTCCAAATAGAATCACTACCAATAGGCACTATCTCAGTATCTCGGATGAAATATTGAAATGTATGAATATGGTGGAACACAATTTTAAGAAAATAATATTTAACCGAGTGATTATTATTTACAAGAAATTAAATCTGATGCACATATTAGATCAATGGTTTGTGAGTGTTCGTGTGCTTACCTGCTCACCGGAATCTTGTCCTACCCGTTCACCGGAATCTTCGACAGAAACTCACCGGACGTTACCTACTCATCAGATACGAAGGTTATCAAATTCAGGCCTTAGTCTAAAAGATTTCGCTCTTAGCCAGCAACATGGTCGAAGAATAAAAACACCTGGTTCGGGTTGTATAATCGGAAAGTAAACGGGTTTTACCTTAATAATAGGAAAATCATAAATGTAGGCGAATCGGTCACCGATATACTCGAAAATGGAACATGCAAGCTTTACTTCTTCTAGACGGAACTTCGCCGGAATAGGACCGGAACCCTAGGTTTTTCGCCGGAGCTTCTTCAACCCATCCTTGTCACTCCGGGATACCCTATCTGCCGTCACCATCGAGTTCTGCTGATGTCGACAGAAACAACAACCGACAACCTAGCAACCACTTACGGCTGCTGACCGTCGCTGCGGCAGGGGCGGACCCACCACCAAGCCAAGGTGGGCGGGCGCACCCCCGGGAAAAAAAAAATTTATGTAATTTTCCGAAGAAAATCCCGTCCGCACCCCTTGGATTTTTTCGTCCGCACCCCTTGGATTTTTTCGGTCGCACCCCTTGGAATTTTTTCATCCGCACCCCTTGGGTAAAAAATATTATGGATTTATATTATAATTTTTTTAGTAAACTCTTATTTTTTATAAAAAAAAAAAAAAAAACTACCTATATCCATTACCCAATACCCAACATTATACTACTTAAACAGTTAAACCCAAACCAAACTTTTAGCCCAAAAGTAAACATTGAGAATTAGCCCAATACCCAACAATAAACATTAACATTAGCCCAAAAACCCCTTCAATAATACTCCCGCCCTTCTGTTTCTTTTCTAATACGACTGCCCAGTGCCCAGCGACTTCATCAGCATTCAGCAAGCCAGCCAGCAGCAACAGCAGCCAGCGACAGTCAAAATTCCAGCCAGAAACTGACCGGAATCCGGCCAGGCAGCAGCAAAACAGCAGTGACATCTTCATAAAGGTTAGTTTTTTGGTTTTTTTTTATGATTTTACTTGATGATTTACTGCCATAGATGATTTTTATGATGGTTTTTTTGATGATTTTACGTGATGATTTACTGCCTTAGATGACTTTTTTGATGATTATGTTATTTAGATGATTTTTAGGGGTGATTAAACAATTCTAGGGCTTGATGATTATGTTATTTAGATGATTTTTAGGGGTGATTTTTAGATGATTTTTGGAACGATGAATTTATGGTCATGGATGACCGATGATGGATCAATATGATTGTGATAGGAACCATGAGTAGAGACGTTATGGCGCGATTTCTCAAGCGAAAAGTGGATACATCTTCCAAACTAATTGATTTGGATACTCTTCCTTCGGATCCGTATGATCGCAAGCCGATAGAAGAATATAACGTGAATCAACGGGATGAGATTAGAAGGGCATATATACTAAGAGGACCGTATCAACCAAGAGGTATCGAATTCCCACAAACACCGTTTCATGGTGACGAGTTAAGAAAATTTAAGGAAGAATGGTATGACAAACATGAGTATAAGGGATGGTTAGAGTATAGCTCAAAATCGGATCGTGTGTTTTGCTTATGTTGCTATTTGTTTAGGAGCCACTTCGGAGATGGTAGAGACACATTTGTGAGCGGTGGGTATAACAATTGGAAAAACGTACATGCGTCACTTAAAAAACATGTTGGTTTAGTTAATAGTCTACACAAACATGTTGGAAGATGTACTTTGTACCGGAAGTGGGTTGAACCAAGAAATGACACTTTCAAGGCCCGGGGATACACGTTCGAATTCCCATTACAAGACACTTTCCCGTTTAATTTCTTTATATCCAAACATTATGGAAGTTCTTGGATGGTTAGTAGAAACGGGTCAAACTCTTCCTTGTAATAGACAAGCGGACGGACTTCTAGAGGATATGAAAAAATACGACATTTTATATTTTACATACACTTGATGGAGCATATTCTAAACATCACACATACGTTGTCCCAATGTCTTCAAAGAAAGGAGCAAGATTTGATGAATGCGGTTAAATTGGTTTCTTCCACCAAAAACCAACTTGAAAAGTTTAGGTTGGAAGGGTTTAATGAGTTCTTGGAGAAGGTTAACTCCTTTTGTGACATGTATGAACTTGAGGTGAAAAAATTGGATGATGAATACGTTAACCCAAGGTGGCCAAGAAGAAAGACGAACATCACAAATCGGCATTATTACGAGTATGATTGCTTCAATGCGGTTCTTGATTTGCAAATACAAGAATTTGGGAACCGTTTTAATGAGGTAACATCTGAACTACTTGTTTGTATGAGTTGTTTGAGTCCTTGTGATAATTTTAGTGCATTTGACATTCCAAATATACTAAAGCTAGCCGAGAAGTATCCATATGATTTCAATGAAGAGGAAAAATGAAGGCTTCCGGTTCAACTCGAAAACTACTTTAATTTTGTGAAAAAAGATAAACAATTCGCCAACTTGGATGGTTTGTCAAGTCTTGTAAGGTTAATGGTTTCAACAAATGTTCACGTAACTTTTACATTGGTATATCGGTTATTGAAGCTTGTTCTCGTATTACCCGTCGCAACGGCAACCGTTGAAAGATGTTTTTCGGCAATGAAGAATGTGAAGACCGACTTGCGTAATCGGATTGGGGATGAGAATTTAAGTGATAGTTGTGTATGTTATATAGAGAAAGACTTGCTTAAGAAAGTAGCTTTAGATGATGTTTTGGATAGATTTCAAAAAATGAAAACCCATAGGGCGACGTTTTAATTATGTTTGTACAAAGTTTGACGTGTTTGCCAAATATATAAATTTAGTTTGATGTTCTTTTGACTTACATGACCCGACCCGACCCGATACAACCGATTTTTTTACTTATGTACCTAGGGGCTAAAATTTTTAAAAATCTTCCGCACCCCCAAGGAAAAATTCCTGGGTCCGCCACTGCACTGCGGTGACCGAAAACCCCGGTACCACCGCCGCTGCCACTAGTGGCTTGTCCGCTATGGTTGTTTCCCTCTTCGTCTAACGTCCTCGATTTGAGGCGACTGTCGGAGGCGGAGGCTTAAACCGGAGTGCCAGCGTCCTCCATCTCACTGTCTCTATCTCTATCTCTGTGTGTCATCTGTTTGTGAAAGTGACCATCTCCCTGTCTCCATCTCTGTGTCTTATCTGTGTTGTAAAAGTGAGTGGCTCACCAACGCGTGTCATCTGACTAAGACAATGGAAATAAATCAATTGTCTTATTAATATATATATATATTAATAATATATATTAATTGATATTCATTTTTATATTTTCAATAAACGTAAAAAAAATGTGTCAACATCGTTTTTGTATATTATGACTATATTTTTTTGGTTTTCACTTTCAGTTGTCGTACCAGCTGTCAGTACCGTATTGATGTCGTGATTAACTAAACATATGGTCTACTAGATTGGTGACATGTGATATTTTCCACCGTGAAGCGCAGATGGCAAAAACTATTATCTTATATATTAAAAAAAGCAAGTTAATGAACAGTACATTCTCCATTCAAATATTGCCATGTAATAAGTTTTTTTTTTTCATATCCTATATATTAAAAAAACAAGTTAATGAATATAGTATATTCTCTATTAAAATATCGCCATGTGATAAGTTTTTTTTTTTCATTTAATAAATAGTATCTTCTCCATTCAAAGCTTGTTACGTGACAAGTTTTTTTTTTCATTTTCATCTATCCATCTTTTATCAAAATACCGGTACTGCCTCTTCGGTCTCGGTACATGAAGGTAAAAACCGTCACCAGTATGGTATAGAAAACATCACACGTCGGTACCGAATTGATATTGAAAATTTTTCGTTCGGGATTTTTGGTACTCCAAACCAATACGATTTACTCATTCCTGATCACGGGTACCGTACAAACACCAACGGTATCGTACAACTTTTTTTATTGATTTTCTTCAACTTTTAGTGTTTTCTTTTTTTTTTTTAGTTTCAGGGCTAGGGATGAGCTCGGTGCCAACCGATACTAAATCGGTACTGTTACCGAAAATACCGGTTCGGTACAGGTATATGAAGGTAAAAACTGGTAGCAAATCGGTACCACGAACGCCAAAAGTTGCTAGCAAATTGACTTAAAATCTTTCAGTTCGGGAAATTCGGTACATGTACCTAATACCATTTGCTCATCTCTGACCACGGGTTTCATACGAACAACATCATTACCATAAAACTATTTCGGTTGATTTTCTTTCGGTTATCTTATACTGTTTTTTTTTTCTACATTTTCTTTTTATTCTTGTCAGCGGTTATGTGCGTAACGCGCTCGTAGTGATTTCAAAACACATGTAAACACAGACTAAATGACAAAAGAAGTTCGCTGCAACGCGGCGAGAGTGACAAACCTAGCTAATTTAAAACATGGTTGGTGATGAATAGTAACCTTTTTTAATCTTTTGTGATTCTTTTCATACTAAACTTTAAGGTTTTCTATTTGAGTACCAAAATTAAGGCTAATTTATTATAATTCTAATAAATCTAAATAACAAAAATTATAAAGTTTGAAACCTATTAATCTTTTTCTTTGCTAAAACCAATCAAACTAAGTAAAAAAAATATAAAGTTTAAAATCTATTAATCTTTATTTCTAAATCTAATCAAACTAAAAAAAGTTTTATAACCTAGTAAGCTTAACTTGTTATGTTTGGGTCATGACACGTCTAAATCCAATTGTCATATGTCATTTAAACTAATCTGGCCTAATTTAAAACGTAATATTTTAAACTTAACAAAAAAATAATTAATTAACTAGCTTGAATTTTTTATAAGGAACTTGTAGTGTTAGAGTAGGGGCCTATTTTTTTCTACTGCCACAAAGCAATCGAATTTTAAGAGACTGCACTATGTACATATATGTAATATCATAATACATCTATCTTTAACAAATTACAATTTACAACTTCGAAAATTTAAGTGAACCATACCATATTAAGTTAATCCAAAATTTGATACAAATTTAAAAGTTTGGACAAAAGTATCCAAAAATTATTATATATATCAAATCAAATGACAAAGAGGGTTTGCTACAGCCTACACTAATTACAAATCTGAAAGCCAAATTTACAACCCATGTTAGCTGCTACCTTGGGTTGTTTTTATCCTTGGTTTTTACCTTCTCTTTCCCTAATCTTCTTGAATTACTAATACAATAAAAAATATATATTATATTGTTTCTTATAACCCACCGATTATTTTATGAGATTTAAGCCAAAGGTTAAGCTTTTTTTAACCTTCTAAATAAACATTATTATAAAGTGCAAAAAAGCAAATGAGGGTATTTTCTAAAATGAAGTGAATATACAAATTTTTTTTATCTTTTACAAATTTTTCGTTTTACGTTTTTGTCTGATTTTGTGAGTCAACACGTCGTAACTTTCGTGTGTATTTCAACGTTTTTACGCCTATTTCTTTCCAGTTTAACAACCCCGTCACAGGATGGTTCTAGATCGACTTAGTTTTTGTTTTCTATGTCTTACGTTTCGCGTGTGTGGTTCAACGTTTTTATTTCTACTTTTCATTCGGTTTTATTTTTTCGTTTTTTATTCTTTTGTTTTACAAGCTTTTCTGGTTTTGTTTTGTTGATCGTTGGCGATGGTGTGGCATTGGTGCTACTTGGCACAGTTCTACGCCCCGCCGCAACGCGGGGGGCTTAACACTAGTTTTGAAACAAAAAACAATAATAAATCTAAAACTAATGTGTTCTTCATTTCTTGAACATCATCATCGTAATCATACTCGGATACAAAAGAGCCAACAACTATGAACACAAAAAATTAACAACTTCAAAAATTAACAATGTGTGTAAACGAAAATGACTACACATATATAATCAAACATGAATTATAATACGTTACAGATGCGTAATTTGGTACTGCATAAATGTGATCCACATTATACATGTGTAATATCGTATTTAAATATAGGTAATGCATATTAAGCTAAACGAATTTATGTTATCTTTCTTATGGACCATTATTTATTTTTGAAATATAATTATTTTGTTGTCATTTTCATTATAACGTTACAATTTAATTTATTTGTTTATAATTCATCACAAAACGAAATGATAAAATTAAAACATAATAAGCTTAAAAGATAAGTGATGATGGTGCTGCTTTATTTATGGGTATCAATATCAATGAAGCTTAGAGCAAACATACATACTTGCAACTAAACTTACGAGATGCTTTATTTTAAATTTGCAACACCAATAATAATAGCATTCTTATACTTCAATGGCGCCTGAAGCAATTGATTCTATGATCAACTTCTGTCCATCCATGTGCTCGGTGAGGCACCAACATCTTGCGGTCCAAGCAGACGACCCCACTTTGTCCTCCATATCGGCAGGGATACACTTGCATCTAGCAGCCGACTTCTCGTTCACCATGTGCTCAACAGGGATACACTTGCATCTAGCAGCCGACTTCTCATTCACCATGTGCTCAGCAGGGATACACAAGCATCTAGCAGCCGACTTCTCGTTCACCATGTGCTCAGCAGGGATACACTTGCATCTAGCAACTGCCTTCTCGTTCACCATGTGCTCAGCAGGGACACACATGCATCTAGCAGCTGACTTCTCGTCCACCATGTGCTTGGCAGGGATACACTTGCATCTAACAGCTGACTTCTCGTTCACCAAGTTCTCAGCAGGGATACACTTACATCTAGTAGCCGACTTCTCGTTCACCATGTGCTCAGCGAGGCACCAACATCTTGCCGCTATCGCAGTCGAATGTTCTCCCTCGGTGTCCATAAATGTGTCACTAGATCTCGACCCTACCCTCCAGTACAAGGAACCGAACATTTCACTCCACTGTTGTGTGGTTGTTTTAATGCTAACATCCAACTTTCCACCTTTCGATTGATCAGTGTCAGTGTCATCATGGTGCAACATTTGACCTGCTAAAGCCATGGCATCCTTACAATAAGAGCGAGGATATAGCTGATGAGTGTGCCACATTAAGTCTATATCGTAGGTTGGAACACAAGGGTTGTTCAACTTCTTCTTTATGTTTCTACTGACTAGATGCAAAAACCCTTTGTATCTCTTAACTGCTTCTTCAAGATAGAGATCCTCCCTATAAATAGCCCCGGAAACCTGTTTCATAATTAAACATAAAAAAGCTCAAACCAATAACTCTAAACATAGTAAAAACAATGTTATTATGTGATAAAAAGGAGGTTTTTCTAAAGACACTGGTACCACTTGATTTGATTCTTCTCTAGTATTTTGAGTATATGTAGTCGTGCTTTCTTAATTAGTTTTATGTGATGTTTAGATGGCTAGTTTATCTTGTTTCCTTATGGTTATGTTAGAATGTGCTTAGTTTGTAACCTTTTATATTTTAAGTTCTTAATTAAATTATTAAGGCAAAGTTCCTTTTCCCACAAAAAAAATATAATACGAAAGAATGAACTTGAACCATTTTACCTTGTGATAGAATGAACTCTGCCTTTTGACGGCTGAAATTAGATCATAGTTGGTGCTAGGTACGTCCGGCAATCTGCTATTAGTATCATTCTTAACGCTATGATCTCCAAAATTGAGTTCATAGGGTTCTTGTGGATACTTTTTACTCCATATCTCTTCACTTTGTTTTTTGCAAGCTCCTTCAATAGAAGAGAGTACCACACAACCAGGGTCAAGGACTTTCCCAAAGAGTTCTATACAATCTACCATGTAGCGAACCTTCAAAGCAAAAGTAAATTAAGTGTTAGAAGCTTTGAATTTTAAGTTATATAACTGCAAAATGATCATATTTAGCATTTGAACCCTACTGGATTAAGCCTGTGGCAATGCCAAATCCACTCGCAATCGAGTGGCACAACAAACTGGCATTCTGGAAGCTGCGACAAGTTGGTATATTCAGCAAGCAAAGGAAGCCAATAATATTTGTACCTGCATTTAAATATTCATCAATACATTGTAAGGTCATTTAATTACTGCCAACTTAAAATAGAAATGAGAAGGTAATTAGTGTACCTAAAAATAGCATTTTCAAGAGTTGGACCATCATAAAGATGTCCATTCTTGTCAACAACTTCAAGGAATTGTAGGTGCTTCTTAGCTAATGTAGTGAGGTCTGTGCTTATGACAATCTTTTGTGCTTCATCCCACTCTTGATCTTGTTGGTTAGGCATTGCAAATGTTTCAGACTTCCTTAAGCTTCTTTTCCTTACTGTTTGAAGTTGGATTGAAACACTCTTTATATAGGTGAATAATGTACAAACATAGATGCATGCATGATATAAGAGTTTGTACATGTACCATTGCTTCTCATGCTTTAGTTGCATCCATGAATATATGATAAGATTCCATGTGTTAAGTCATGTGTTAGGAATGACAAAGGTTCTTTTGTCATCTTAGATGAATCTTACCTTCTAGATAAGACTAAACTCATTACAACCAATATATCATTTTAAAATTAGTTATCAATGTATTATTTTAAAAGAATGTTTAAATTTTTATCGGTTTGCTCATAGTTGGAGATTTTATAATATAACATTTATAGGTGGGTATACTAATAATTAATTGCTAAATTATAGCTCATAAATACAAACATATATAAATTTATATACACACATTTATAAGCACGAATAATTGTAAGAAATTAATAGAAAGCAAGTGTAACAAATTTATTTCTATATTTTTAGATTATTATCCATGCAAATATTTTTTACCTATATATAAGCAAAGAGTATCTTATAAATTTATTTAATATTTATGTTTATGGATGTAAATGTATTGTACACATTTACATGTTAAATTTTATTTAGTGTGCGCACATCATCTATTGTAGTTATTATAAGTAAAAAATAGTGTAGCGGTAAGGTTTTTTTATGATGACTCATTAGTGATGCTCTATCCCTCATATGTATTTTGTTTCCACTATTTGTCTTCTTCCCAAAAGACTAAATTTATGTAACAAAAAATAAGAATCAACCATAAATAAAATGTTTTATTCTTTACAAAGGCTTACGTTTTTCATGACTATCAACTTTTGTCTCGCCTCTCATGCTTATTTTGTTTGCATCACTTGTCTTCTTCTTAAGATACCCAATTAAAAAAATTAGAATAAACTATAACAAAGATTTTTATCCTCTCAAAATAAAGTTTAAGTTTTTCGTAACTCCACCCTCACCCATGCTTATTCCATGCTTATTTTGTTTGAACCATTTGTCTTTTTCACAAGAAACTAAATAAAGGTAAAGAAAATGGGAATGGATACTATGAGTTTATGACTAAAGATTTTAACACTACTTAATATTTTTCATGACCCCTCTAGTCATGGTCTACCCTTCAAACTTATCTTTTTTCTTTTTTCTCAAATGCCTTCCTAAATTACTAAATTCAAGGAAAACATAGAATCAACTATTGCTAAAGAATTTTTTTTTTTTTTGTCTATGGCTTAGGTTATTCATGACCCTCTAGTTATCCTGCATACTACATGTTTATTTTATTTACATGACTTGTCTTTTTACCAAAAGTCTAATTTCATGTAAAGAAAAAAAGATAACTATGGCTAGAGAGTTTTATTCTCTCTAATGCTTAAGTGTTTCATGACCATCCTCCGTTCCTCGTTCCTCATGCTTATTTTGTTTGCACTACTTATCTTTTTTTTCCAAATACTAAATTCAAGTAAAGAAAAAGGGAGAATCTACTATTACTTATCTTCTCTAAGGTTTAAGTATTTCATAAATCTTTTGTCACCCACTACTCATGCTTATTTATTTTTTGCACCGCTTTCATCTTGCCAAAAGACTATATTAAAGAGGAAAAAAATAGGGATATTAACTCTCGCTAAAGTGTTTTTCCTCTCTTAAACGTAAGCTTTTAATAAACTATCTAGCTATGTCTCACCTTTCATGCTTATTTGGTTTGCACCACTTATCTTCTTATTCTTAAAAAAAGACACTTAAGTAAAGATACATGGAGAATCAACTATGACCAAAGCGTTTTATCTTCTATAATAAGGTATAAGAATTTATACCCTTTATTAATGACCTCTCATGCTTATTTGATATTTCTAATTCCTAAATTACTAAACTCAAGTAAACACAGCGCATCAAACATATATGTTACTGAGAAATCTTATGCTTAAGGCTGATATATTTATGTTACATATGGTTAGTCTTTCACACCTTTTTTATGGATCTTGATATTTAAACACCCTAAATCTTGTTTTGACACCCTCTATACGCATCATGTAGGTTTTTCAAAATCCAAGAATATCAGATCTTTTCTAATCTTGTTTGACGACTGGAGTTATACGCTGCGTATAGCTCTATATGCAGCGTATTATTGTTTTTTTAACATTTTTAAACAATATTTGTGGTTTTAACAAAGTTATATTGTGTTTTAATATTATTCTTAAAAAAATTAATAAAATTTTTATACAATACTTTTAAAAAATTAAAGTATTTTTTTAAATATTTTGTTGAAAAATTAAAAAAAAAACAAGTTAGTGAGATTATTCTTGAAAAACTAAAAAGAGGAGAAAAATGCCCGGATAGTCCCTGTGGTTTGCCCATTTTTCATCTTTAGTCCCTAACTTTCTAAAATTACAGCTATAGTCCCCAACTTTTGTAATTTCGTTTCCGGATAGTCCCTGGCACGGATGAGGATTAGGTTTTTGTGTTAAGTGAATGTGAAATTACTAAAATGCCTTACTACAAAACAAAATAATAAAAACAATAAAACATTTATAAATTTAATGGGCCCCAATCAAACACCTCCAATCTTTCCTTGTGAGACCCACCATCGCCATCTCAACCTATTCCACCCACCTTTGTAGCATCACCCTTCCGCCACCAAACTCCACCAGAACCACCATCGCCACCACAACATCACCCTTTCACCACCATGACACCACCCTCTCCACCCAGGGAAAGAGATCTTCGAGTTTAAGAAAATCACACAATGGAACAATTTTTAAATAGAAAAGTTAATGAATCTTCTTCTAAAAGTCCAGAATATACCAACCTAGCCAAAACCACATCGAATATAAAAAATATACAACGATAGCCTACCATCCCCAAAGATTTCATGACCTCCATGAAAAAAAATTCATGAGTCTGCCAGTAATAACACCAGTACCATAAAAAGACCAAGGTCCAAAATACAGAGCAGGTGCAAATTAAATAAGAGACCACATATTCTAGTTACAGTCCAATTTTCGTCTTTCCCCAACTGACACTCACATATTTCCACAAGTATAATGATGTGCTAAAAGTGGTAAATTAAAACTAACTAATTTTAACCTAAACTAGACACGCTAAGTTTTAAATTTGTAAAATAAGACTCTCTAAAACCTAGACCACACAACCAGCAAGTGTATCGATCAATGCAGTATAGCCTAAGTAAGTCTGGATATCGAACCCACGAGACTCTCTAATTACGTTAACTACTTCTATCTAGACTTATACTGACATGGACTCTAACTGTTTTTATGTTTGGGGGGTTACTAAATATACTAAATTGCGATTAAAATAAACTAATTAAATAAAACAACTAAAACGCGACTTAGACGAAGATTGAGATCAGAGATGACGAATAACTAGCTAGGTTGGAATCCCAATTAATATCGTATGGTTTCTATCGAATGCTAATCTGTTATAGAACCGGGATATCTAAATCCTAAGAAACCGAACAGGACCCCCAGCCCTTCTCGGGAAGACACCTATGGAACTCTAAAAGGCTGTTAAGACTACCGGTTAACTAGACTCCCTATCGGTTATCTAAATATATAGAAAAGTGCCCTAATATGATTAACTACCTCTCGGTTGGAAATCTAAGGCAACTAAGGACTCTGATTTAACTCGATAAGCAAATACTGGTGTAACCCTTGTGCAAAATTTCGGGCTTTCAAAAACTTTTCCTTTTGGAAGCGTTTCATTAACCGATACTTAAACGTAATCCATTATACGCAATGTACACTCCGGAACGAGGACATAAGCTACACATACCCTAAATACCCTTTACATAACTTAGAAATAAGTTTCGAAGGGTTAGGGATGACGAAAACATGCTTATTCAAGTGCAAGGACTATTTCTAACAAACTACGAAAGTCTGTCAATTCTCGTATTTCTAAATACGGACCTCATATACGAATCTGAATATTTTTGTACTCAATAAAATCTTGTATTTTATTGATAAGAATGCAAAGATATCATTCGTTGCGTAATTTCGTCCCTTTTCGTGTTCATTTGTGCGTTTGACGTAATTTAAGGAAAAACGTGACCGTACAACCGAACAAACCGACATCCACGACACTTTCAGACAAAAACCAAGCTACATATGCTTTAACGTCCTTTTATAACCTAAATATTTGGTTAAAGAGGTTAAAAATGGCAAACAAGTGAAAATACAAGTCCATGGGCCAAAAATGTCAAAAAAAAAAATAATAATATAGATTTTGCTTCTTCACCAAGTTTTGATTATTTAATGATCTTGGGGACCAACTTATGTGTTCTCCAAGCACTAAATCTGATCCTAACACTTGTTGCAATCTTGTTAATCTTTGGAGAACACTCTAGCCACATGTCATGATCCTATGACTTCAAGACTAGTATAAATAACCACCTTCATTTACTTCAAAACTTGCTCATTTCACTTCTTTCTTCTCCCTATTTCTTGGAGCTTGCTTCCATCATTTGGAGGCCTACCACTTGAGATCTTAAGTGTTTCCAAACACAAGTAGTTTCTCATCCTAGTCTATTTCATTTATTTTAGCTATTTTAAGCTAAAAATCAACAGTTTAACTTACTGTTTGACTTTCGGTTTTGACCATAATTGGTCAAGTCAAAGTTCAATCAAACTTTACAACGCGATCGTAATCACGATGGTTATAATCCCTTGCGATTATACCTACTGATTACCACGTTTACTAAGCGAAGTGACGAGTCAAAGTTTTATTTATTATAAGTAAAAAATGTGCATAAGTGCATTTTACGACGAAACCATTTTTAGTTATCAAAACACATATTAGGATCCGACCCGTTTGGTCCATCTTAGGATTCGACCAAACACATATTAGTGACCATAGTTATATAGGTAATAACCCTCTGAGGTTATATCTTATGGTCACTTCGTTTGGTTAGTTATATGATAAGTCGCTTTTATATGCCTAAAAATTGACCAAAATGCCCTTTTTACGCATAAATACATTTTAAGCATATGTAACCAACTTTTTGACATCTAAACTGATATTACAACTTTATTAAACTTGTTTTAGCATATAAGACTTATCATAGGACTAGTTTGACCATCCGAACGCATTTTTACGCAAATGACACGTTAAAGTAGCGTAAACTACCTTAACGGGTCAAAAGCACTTAGGTTTCATTCCAAATCAGAATGTTAGGTTTAGTAAGCCATTTCATATGAGTTCCAACACTCATTTGGTTTATAAAACCTCATTCTATCCGAACACTAACATAGTATCCGATACACTAGGAGCCACTTCAACACTTGAACTCTTGATCCTTTGAGCTTTGTTATATCATTTGAGCAAGACCTAAATGCAACCTCAGGTGAGTACACAGCTTCCCCTTTTTTACTCTTTTCAAATGTTTTGGATTCATATGTGTAACCGATTTATTTTCAAATGTATGGCATATATGTGTTTACTAAGTGCTTTTATGTGTATTATTCCGATTATGCAAACACGACGATTGAGAACACGAACCAAATCCTTAAAAGATCTATCTATCTATCTTCATAGTTAGATTCTTGTAGGATATTTGAAGTACAATCTTAGATCTTTCTATCTTCATAGTGAGATTTTTAAGAAGTGCTTTACACGACGATGGTTATTTGTTTATGTGTAGAGAGTGTTGGTGATTTAGATAACGAAACTAGAGTAATACAATAAGGACATGGTGGATACGCCACTGGTACTTCCTATATATAAGTGTGCTTATTGTATTACCCTTCGTGGCGTTATCCCGAATCACCATTAGGATTTAGGATGTTATGGTTCAATGATTCAATGTGACCAAAACCAAAGTATAGTTTAATATACTACCAAATCACAAACCAAAGTATATTTTGATATACTACCAAAGCATAGTTTGATATGCTATCAATGTGATATTTTTTACCAAAGCATAGTTTGATATGCTATCAATTTGATATTGTTTACCAAAGCATAGTTTGATATGCTATCAATGTGATATTGTTTACCAAAGTATATTTTGATGTACTACCGATTGTTAACCAAATCCTTATAGCATCTATCTATCTTCATAGTTAGATTCTTGTAGGATGTTTAAAGTGCTAATTTGAAGTCCTTGATTGGATTTAATTGTGTACTTCAATGCGTATGCGACTAGACGATGTGACGAAACCGGATCCTTATAGTATCTATCTATCTTCATAGTTAGATTCTTGTGGGATGTTTAAAGTACAATTGAAGTCCTTGATTGGATTCATTGTGTACTTTAATGCGTGTTTACGAGTTGATGACAAGTTGATGATTATGTGTTTATGTTGTTAGTAGTGATTTAGATAACGAAACGAGTGTAATACCATAAGAACATGGTCGATACGCCATTGGTACTTCCTATATATAAGTGTTCTTATTGTATTACTCTTGTAGCGTTATCCGAATCACTTTAGGATTTATGTGTTTAGTTGATTCAATGTACGATTATCCAAATCCTTGTAGAATCTTCCATATTTTCATATGATAGATTCTTAGAAGGATAACCAAAGTATTATTATAAATCATTGACTTGATTTCTAATAATACTCACACAATTTATGACTGATTTCAATATTTTTTATTATTAATCCTTGATTGGATTTCTAATAACACACTCACAAGTTTTATGACCGATTTCAATGTGATTACAAAGATCAAAGTACAATTTTTCAATGGCATGAAAATTACCTAGTAATAATCATATTGCCATATACAAAACTCTTTTGTCACAAGTTTCACAATCAAAATCAAGTATTGCAATACTAAACCTTTTTGCTATTCCTTGGCTTCAAAGATTCCATTTTGAATAGACGACACTCGTAGTTGTCAAAGTATTACAATACTAAACTTTTTGCCATTTATTTGGTTAATCAAAACCTATGTACTCGCCAGCTTTTAGCTTTTATGCTGACTCTCATTTTCACATATGTTTCAGGATTTCGATTATTCAAGCATGCAACGCATAGGATTGCGTCCGGGCCTTAGACTTCTTTAATCAAAAGACAATTACATGTATTCTTTGTTTGTAAAACAATGTTAACATTAATGAAACAATTTAGCACCAGTTGTTGTGAGCAATTTGTAACGTGACTCCCCGATATTTCCACTGCGTGTTACGCGATCGGGGTGTTACAACCGGAAGGTAAACTAAGGAGATATTCTTTCGAATTACCTAACCTAGCAATCTAACAATAAATACAGACCGACAATCTCTCACCTTTCGGATATTAAGATAGGTAGAATATTAAATCCTATTAAAAACCTTAATCACAGTTCCTACGGAAACCTGCAGAATTAGCCGCAAACTAATCGCAACACACAGTCCACGACCTAACTGGCATTCATACATGGAAGACATCCACAAAAAGGCAAGTGAAACATGTGATCATATTCAAAACAAGATTAAATATGCATGCACATTAAATCAAGAATCCAAAGTTTATTACTTTTTAAGGTAAACCCATAAAACACATTAACATACTATAATTAATTGTTCATCGTAACCTAGGTAGTTCAAGAAAAGTAGCCAAGAAACATAGTCGTAAAAATAAATAAACAAAGTTTAAATTCAGAATTCATCGACATAAAACAAAGAAAATAGGAAAACAAGAAGAATCGAATAGTATAACCCGTTTATTCCTTGTTCTCTAAGCTTCCCGCTTTAAACCTGATGATTCTTGAACTTGATTCTTCTCTAAACACCTTCTCAAAATTCATCCAGCCAAATAACTCTCTTTGTGTGTCTCCTGTTCTTATGATCGTCCAGCCTATGATAATATTCACGTCTCAGCCCTGTTGGTTGTGTCGAATATATGTATATATCATTAGGGTTCAAGTTATTAATGATAATATAACATATATGATCATTCAAAGGCCCACAAAATATTCCTTTTCGTCCAAGGCTTTCATAGCCCACCAAATCTTGCCATTCAACCTTTATTCACGTCCAAGAATGCCCCTCTGATGTTGACTAGGATTAATTGTTCTTTTTTTCTTTTTTTTTTCCTCCCGTCGAACTCCAAAATTAACAAATATTAATTATATAAATGGCCACCATCCAATGCTTTCCTTTAATTGCTTCAATTAATTGCCAACTCCAAGATTCTTTTTTTATTCATGATATAATTAAATGATGTTGTTTTGTTTAGTAAACCGCACCTACGATAGAAATAAAAAAAATATCAATTAATGTATTGTTGTGAAACTAGCCTAATAGCAAAGAAAGAAGAAGAAAATAATAGGGAGAAGAGATCTAATATTTAATTGATTGAGATGTATATTACAAGAGATACAAAAGACTATATATAATTGAGGAAAACTTGTGGAACAAGACTAATCTATTTTAGGTGTTGATAACCACATTAATAATAAATATATTCATAACACTCCCCCTTGGTTATCAACATAATACGCTTGATGCTGCCTCGTTAAAAACCTTGCTAGAAAAACCCGGTGAGACAAAACCATAGCTAAGGGAAAAAGAGTGCAGCGTGTAATGCGCATTATCTCCCCCTGATACTTCTGGATCAGGTATGTTGCCTCATTAAAAACCTTACTAAGAAAACTCATTGGGATAAAACTTAGTTAAGGGAAAAAGAGTGCAACTTGAATAAATCTCCTCCTCATGATAATATGTATCCTTTAAGTAAAGTGTGTCCATCATCCTCGAAAGTTGCTCAAAACTTTTCTAGAATGATTTGTCGTTTGATGCCTTAAAGTGCAATCCTTTATATTGAGTAATGTTGTAAAATCTTCTTGTGAGACTTCTAGTGCTTCCTCTTGCGAACAAATACCATAAGATCCAAGACTATTTGTTACATTCTTTATATCTACAAGACTAACAGAACTAGCTTTAATGGGTTAGTAAAATATAGACACATATCATTCTTACCTTTAGGGTATCGACATATGTGTTTTACCATTCAAATGTCTCCTCATTGGACATGTGCTATATCATGTTGATAAATTCAAATAAAAATATATATTATCATGCATAGCTAGAAAGTTAAGTTAATGCACAATTGCACTTTAGCCATGGTACATTTGAAATGAGAATCTCTACTTTGGTATGAGATGATAATAATCATTTCTTATAAAAAGTATCTGAACAACCTTTAACATACTATAAGGTTGAGCTCTCTATATACTAAAATGCCCCACCAACATCTTCTAGATGTAGTTTGATAGATGAATAAAAGTATGATTACAAATATACTCAAACTGCAAGTCGAGTAATAATTAGACTGTGCTAGGGTCATTAAAAAATCCCCTTCTAAAAGCTCGCCAGTTTCTCTTGATGATGCTCAGACATCATCACTGTAAATTGCGATTATAGTGAACTTTTAAGAAAGAACATTTGATAAAGATGGATAATATTATCAAACTTATATTGCTCTTTATCAGAATATCATGAGTTGTACAACACTCAACTTGACTATTTTAGTTCATACTATCTTTAACTTTATAAAGATACATTCTTGAGGACTTGAAATCAATGCTTCAGGCATTTGCAATCATATACATACTTCTTTCCACTTTGAAAAACAATGTATGTGCATTCACTCTTTAGGAGTTCTATTACATATACCTCCTCATTGATTTCTATATCATATGCAAGGATATCTTGATTATTTAATCCATATTGTACCATGCTTATACATTTTACATTAAGATGACATAATAACCAGGCACAAGTTTTTTATGTATAGTTATTGGTACACAAGAATTACATCCTTAAGATGTTTCAACTAACCTTATAAGCACTTAAATGCTTTACGATACTCATCAGGAGTTCCAATTATATTCGACGTATACAAATATGAATTTGTATACAACGATCATATCGTTCTAGAGAACTCATTTTACATGATTTTTGATAATTCAACCCTTGAGGGACTTTCATGTAAACTTTTAGTATCAAGTGATACATAACATTCATAAGATGCATATCAATTCTCTCTTTATATTACCAGACTAATAAAATATTGGAAAGTCATTGCATCCACCACTAGAGAATGTGTCTCATTATAATCAATCATGGGGTTTTGCGAAAATCCTTGTGCACCATATTTGCCTTATCTCATTTAATTTGATTTTCACATGATTCGCATAAAAGCCCCATCAATATCCAACATACTTTACAAATTCAGTTGTATGGACTGTTGTTTCGAAAACTTTCCATTTCATTAGAGAATTTAAATCTGCCATACTTTATGTGTTTCCATTTTGGCCAATCATTTATGTATTTTCATTCATAGGCAGATCTTAAATCTTGATCCTCGTCATTTCATCATTTCAAGCGCTATATTATATACAAACGTATAACGACGTCGATTTTGTTTTGATTCCATACATATCTTAGACATGATACAGCTTATCGAGATCTCTTTATTTTCAGGTACCTGTGGTTCTTCTTGAACCATCATGTCTACTGTCTTTCCAGAAGATTTTATTTCTATAACCTCGACTTGACCATCTTAATTACTTGCTCCAATTTTTGAGGAATTGTATTACTGGAATCGACTAGTCTACCTGATGCGTGGTTGGAAACAAGTGATCGTTATCGTTTAACTTGATGATTTTATGTACGTTTTATGTTCAGATAGCCTACTTTTAATCTAAAATATGTTTTGTAGGTTTGACAACATTAAGGAGCTTTTTGGGAGCTTTACGAGTCATCGGGTCAAATAACGGTGCACCGGAACGCATTACGGATCAACCGGAAGCATAAAATGGAAAAGTGAAAAAAGCATACCAGGAGAGCCCGTCGGCGACGGGCAGGCTAGCCGTCGGCGACGGGCACCAGAAAACCACTCCGGATCAATTATTTCTTGGATGATTTTCAATGATTGAAAATGTTGACTTTTGAAGAAAATCCGGGTTTTTAGCTTATGGGAGGATAATATAATTAATGGGGAGATATTTTGAGGGCAATCAATCAGCTCAAAAGAAAAAGAACTAAAAAGTCCTTCATAGAGACCATAGAGAAGATATCAAAAGAAAAAAGTCCAAAAAAAAAAAAACTCACCATCAAGCTTCAAGATGATGTTCATTGTGTTTTGTTCATATGGTGATCAAGCTTCTTTATCCATGAGTGGCTAATCATCTCGGTTTCACCCCAGTGTAGGTAGTTGCTTACTTATGGTTTTGAATTGTTCTTGCTTCAATTTGTGACAATTTGTGTGTGATTTTAGAAACCTTTGACGATAAGCTTACATTTGTTTCGTATTCATAAATTGTCGAGCGATGTTAAAAGTTATGACTTTATGAAATGGTTATGTGTAATATGCGTTGTCTTGGTTAGGATTTACATGTTTTGATAACAAAGTGCATTCTTGTCCGTTCATTAAAGCGTTGATAGTTATTGGCACCTAAGTCATATACACTAAATCCGTTAATTGTATGCATTTAAGTTGAAGCCTAAAACTTGTAGAAACCATAAGTTAGTAATTACCGAAACCTGGTGTGATTCCTTTACTTATTATTTGTTAGAAGTTAAATATTCATTACAATTGTTAACTAGGAGTTGTTATCCAAGGAAGTATTCATATTTAACCAAAACCAAACTTTCACAAACTAGGCGCCTAGCTCGGTTGGTTAGGCGCGCGAAAGGGTGTAAGTCTAGACCCGGGTTCGAATCAGGGGACGACTAATTTCACCATTTTTTGTATCTCACCAATTTAGTTAATTTGGTTCAACATCTTTTCAACAATCAAAAATTATAAAAACACGTTAGCAAGCTTCATAAATTGTGACAACCATTTTAGTTCTAGTATCCATTCGCAAACCACATACTCTTCGTGGATCGACCCCTTGCTACCACTAGCTATTTGTTAAGGGTAATTTGGGCTTATAAATATTATATTTGATTGGAGCGCGACAATCCGATCAAATTTTGGCGCCGCTGCCGGGGAGTTCGTGCGCTTTGTGTTTGGATAATTGTATAATTTTTGTGATTAACTGTTTAAAGTGCTTTGTTCTTTTTGCTATTTTCTCTATTTTTCTTGCTACGCGGGTGTGTTACTTGTGCAGGTTACACTTACAAGTAGTGCATGCATACAAGGAATTCCGGTAGAACCTCACCACTAGTGTTCGAACCGGAGGTTGAGCGTTTAGTTCGAAGGAACTTACCCACTCGGTTAGAGGCAACACTTGCTTCTAATCAACCCAACACCAATTCACCATCTACACCATCCGTTGGTCCTAATCAAATGGAACCTCAACACCACAATAACGACCAACAACCACCCACACCACCATTTCAAAACCTTGACCCACAAAACCCGTTACCACCCAACTTAAACAACCGAAATGCTCACACCAACCGTGGAACTAACCAAGTTCATGGCATGCCCATGAATGAAGCCCATTTTCTCAATCTCAACGAATTGAGGAACGCCATTCCAGATGACGAACCACCTAGTGTTCCCGGTTATCAATCGCCGGAGCATGTGAGTGTTCATACGGAACATTCGAATGATGGGAGCTATTATGATGACGAAGATTGGGGGTACGTGAACCATGGCAATATTTACAATAATCAAAGATTTGAAGGTGAGGAGTTTGATTATCAAAATGCCAATTATGTGGGGAGGAATGATGGGTATGGAAATAACCGCCAACCACGAAATGAAAGGAACCGAAATGATGGGTTTTACAACAACAATAACAACAATGGTAATCCTAATCGGATTCCTCGTTTCGTGGGGGGAGGTTATCAAGTAGGTGACCGAGGTGGAAATCGAAGAGATGATCGAAGAGGTGATAGAAGGGATAATCGAAGACCGGTCGACCAAGAAGTTAACGGTCCACAACGTCATCAACAACCTCCACGGGGAGTGAATGACCGTTTTCGACCGGTAGTTACCGACAATGACTCTCCTATAGTATGTGAAAGGAGAATGTTTGATTGCAAGCCTCATTACATCAATATACTTCCCCACTTCAATAGGAGGTCTAATGATGAGCCGTACACACACTTGGCTGAATTTTCATCCATATGTAATACCATTGGTGGGCACAACTTTGCATTAGAGGAAGTCAAACTTCGCTTGTTCCAATTTTCGTTAAAAGACAAGGCGAAGCAATGGTTTCTAACACTTCCGGCAAATAGCATCCGAACATGGGAGGAAATGCAACAAGTCTTCCTAGATGAATACTATTCAATGTCGAAGACCGATGATGCACGGGATGAAATAAGGTCATTTCGGCAACTATCGAGTGAACCGTTACATGAAGCATTCACTCGATTCAAGGAATTAATGCGGAAATGCCCACATCACCAAATAGAAAAGTGGGAATTGGTGAAGTGCTTTGTACGGGGGTTGGATGATGCTACTTGGAACCGCCTCGAGTCAACAAGCAACGGGACTCTTTTGAGCAATCATGAAGATGACGATTGGGAATTTCTTGAGCGGATGAGCAAACGCTCAAAGGAAAAGGAGTCGGCCGATAGAGCAAAGAAGCATCCCGTTTCCCGTTCGCTTCCCGATCTTGACTCAAAGGATCGGATTTCTACCTTAGAGCGGGAATTGGCTCGTATGAAAAAGAAGGAGGTGAATGCGGTCCAATTTGCGGTATGTGAGGATTGTGGAGAAATCGGCCATAGGACCGATCAATGTCCAACGGGGCCTAGTGAGTACACCGAGGAAGTCAACCAAGTGTTCGGTGATAGAAAAAATAATGACATGAATTCAAACACTTACCACCCGGGATTGAGAAACCATCCCAACTTCCGATATGGGAACGCCGCAAACCAAATGAACCCGAATTTTCAACCGGGTAATCAAAGCGGGTCATCATATCCTAATCGCCAAGGTGGTAACCAAGGGGGTTATCAACGTCCTTACAACCAAGGGTACCCAAGTAGAGAGAATGCTTACCAAGGTAGAGATAATAATTATCAAAGTGGGTATCAAAGAAATTACAACAACCAAGGCGGTAATGGAAGCGGGTCAAACAACCAAGGGGGTGGCAATGATTTGAATGCGAAGTTGGATGCTATGCTTTCGATGATGCAAGAGTCCAAGAAGGGGAATGAGATTCGGGACAAGGCACATGAGTTGTTAGCGAAACAAGTAACCCAACTAGCGGAGGAAATGGCTCAAGTGAGGGGAAGCGGAGGAAAGCTTCCAAGTGACACCACGGTAAACCCCAAACATCAAGGGTCAAGCTCAAGGAACACACGTGAGGCACCAATTAATAAACTTACTTTACGTAGTGGTCGAGTAGTGGATAATGGTGTCAAAACACCACCACCCCAATTTGTTGAAGGGGTGGTGGAAGATGTTAGTGAGGATGAAAAAGAGGATGGTCAAACGGGTCAAAATAAAAATGACTTGAAAAAGAATATTAATACTCCCGTTGTGACCATGCCCGTCCCTAAGGCTAAGGAAAAGGGTGTGGAGGCTAATATCGCCCCTTATCCCGAAGCATTGAAGGGACCCGTGAAAAAGATTGTAAACAAAAGAGGTCCACAACAAGAAGAGTTGTTGGAGATTTTCAAACAAGTAAAAATAAATTTACCTCTTTTGGATGCAATTAAACAAGTACCATCTTATGCTAAGTATTTGAAAGATTTGTGTACTCAAAATCATAAATTTCCAAAGAAATTAGATTTAACCAATAACGTGAGTTCGATCCTTTTAGGTGCACTTCCACCTAAGCTCCAAGATTCGGGTGCGCCTATCATTTCAATTCAAGTAGGCGATTTCAAAATCAACCGGGCACTTCTAGATCTTGGTGCTAGCGTGAGCATTTTACCGGGTAGTTTGTATGACCAATACGAGTTTGGCCCACTTAAGCCATCAAACACCACCGTGGTGTTAGCCGACTTAACACCCAAACTACCCCGTGGAATTGTTTCGGATGTGATAGTAAAAATCGAAGATTTTTACTATCCGGTGGACTTTTTAGTACTTGATTATGTGGCCAAGGACCCAACCAAGCAACCTACGGTGATTTTGGGTCGACCGTTCTTAGCAACCGCAAATGCTCAAATTGATTGCAAAAAGGGAACGGTTGACATGACATTTGGAAACCGAAGGTTGAGGTTGCATTTTTTTTCCGGACTTATGAACCCTTCAGTTGACGATGAATGCTATATGGCGAACATCGTTGACACGTGTATACCTCTTTGCGACACAATCGTGAACGGGGAAAACACAATGGAGGATTGTTATATGTTTGACAGGTCACAGGTGGAGACGGATCGGAGCATGGATGAAGAGATGAAAGAGTTGGAGGTCATGACGGCACAAGAAGGAAGACCCACTTGAACACACCACGTCGAAAGTCTTCCGGAAATCATCGATACAAAGTTGAAGCCATCATTGGAAGAACCTACGGTGTTAGAGTTGAAAGTGCTACCCAAGCATCTCAAGTATGCTTATGTAGGTGAAGGCAACACACTCCCGGTTATCATTGCATCAAACTTAACCGAGGAGCAAGAAGAGAAATTGATGGATGTTTTGCTTGCCAATCGGGCGGCGATTGGATGGACCATTGCGGACTTGAAAGGCATTAGTCCCTCGGTGGTGATGCATAAGATCATCACGGAAGATGGTATGAGTCCTTCTCGCGACACACAAAGGAGACTAAATCCAAACATGCAAGAGGTGGTCAAGAAGGAAGTTCTAAAGTGGCTTGATGCGGGTATCATTTACCCGATCTCGGATAGCGAATGGGTGAGCCCAACACAAACAGTCCCAAAGAAGGCGGGTATTCAAGTCGTCACGAATGACGCAGGTGAAGAGGTCGCCACTCGGCCGGTAACCGGGTGGCGTATTTGTATTGATTATAGGAAGTTAAATGCTGCAACTTCCAAAGATCATTTCCCTTTACCATTTATTGACCAAATTGTTGAGAAATTGGCTGGACAAAAATTTTATTGTTTTTTGGATGGTTATTCAGGTTACAATCAAATTGCCATACATCCGGAAGACCAAGCAAAGACTACCTTTACTTGTCCATACGGTACCTTCGCATTTAGGCGAATGCCCTTTGGACTTTGTAATGCCCCCGCCACCTTCCAAAGGTGTATGACGAGTATCTTTTCAGATATGGTGGGGGATTCTTTGGAAATCTTCATGGATGATTTCTCAATATTTGGGCCATCATTTGATACATGCCTTGACCAACTCGAAAAAGTTTTGAAAAGATGTGTTGAGAAAAATCTAGTTTTGAGTTGGGAAAAGATCCATTTTATGGTTCAAGAAGGGATTGTGTTGGGGCATGTTATCTCGAGTCGTGGGATTGAGGTGGATAGAGCAAAAGTGCAAGTCATATCCACTTTGCCCTATCCTACAACCGTTAAGGGTGTTCGGTCATTTTTGGGACATGCGGGGTTTTATAGGAGGTTCATAAAAAGCTTTAGTGATATAACAAAACCCCTATGCAATTTGTTGTTAAAAGATAAAACATTTGATTTTGATGAAAATTGCCAAAACGCCTTTAACATTTTGAAGCAAAAGTTGGTTGAGGCCCCAATCTTGCAATCACCGAATTGGTCTTTACCATTCGAAATTATGTGTGATGCAAGTGATTATGCGGTGGGGGCCGTATTGGGTCAAAGGGTAGACAAGAGACCGGTTGCCATTTACTACGCAAGTAAGACTCTCTCGGATGCGCAATTAAATTATACAACTACCGAGAAAGAACTACTTGCGACCGAGAAAGAACTACTTGCGGTGGTATATGCGTTGGATAAATTTCGTGCTTATATATGGGGTACTAAGGTCATTGTATATTCTGATCATTCTACAGTTAGGTACCTTATGAATAAGAAGGATGCAAAACCGAGATTAATCCGCTGGGTTCTCTTGCTACAAGAGTTTGATTTGGAAATAAGGGACAAGAAAGGAAGTGAGAATGTGGTCGCGGACCACTTGTCTCGGTTGATTGTGGAGGAGGATTCTTCCCGTGAAGAGATCAATGAAAACTTTCCCGATGAGCAAATTTTAAAGGTTGACATATTACCATGGTATGCTAATATCGTTAATTATTTAGTTACAGGTGAATTGCCGGCTCATTGGGATAGAAGAAAGAGGTTGCACTTCCTATCTAAAATCAAGTACTACACGTTGGAAGAACCGGACTTATTCAAGTGTTGTCCGGATCAAGTAGTTCGAAGATGCATACCCGACGAGGAGATCCCTAGTGTCTTGATGCACTTGCATTCATTTGCTTGTGGGGGCCATTTCAGTGGTCACAAAACCGGGCACAAAGTGCTCAATAGCGGTCTTTATTGGCCGACTATTTTTAAAGATGCTTTTAATTTCGCTAAAAACTGTGTAGAATGTCAAAAGTTAGGGGGTATATCAAGAAGGGATGAAATGCCCATGCAACCGATCCTCATTGTAGACATTTTTGATGTTTGGGGGATCGATTTCATGGGTCCATTCCCTAATTCGCATGGCAAGTTATACATCTTGGTGGCGGTCGATTATGTATCCAAATGGGTTGAAGCGATTGCCACCAAGACAAATGACCATACCGTTGTTTGCAATTTTGTACAAACGAACATAATTTCTAGATTTGGGATTCCTCGGGTAATCATTAGTGATGGGGGATCTCATTTTAAGAATTTTAACTTCGGCAAACTCTTAAAACGGTATGGTGTTGACCATCGAATCGCTACCCCTTACCACCCACAAACAAGTGGTCAAGTGGAAGTTTCCAATAGGCAAATAAAAGAAATTTTGCAAAAGACCATTCGACCCGATCGAAAGGATTGGTCAACGAAGTTAAATGATGCTTTATGGGCTTATAGAACGGCTCATAAAACACCTATTGGAACAACACCTTATCGCTTAGTTTATGGGCGAAATTGCCATCTACCGGTTGAACTTGTACATCGTGCTTGGTGGGCTATCAAGGAAGTTAATATGAAATATGATGATGCAGGTAAAGAGCGGAAGTTGAAGCTTTGCGAGTTGGAGGAGCTTAGGGAAGAAGCGTATGAGTGTGCCTCGAAATACAAGGATGATATGAAGAGGGCACATGACGCCAAGCTGAGAACGAAAGAATTTGAAGTCGGACAAAAGGTTTGGCTTTACAATTCAAGGCTCAAGTTCTTTCCCGGAAAGCTCCGGAGCAAGTGGATGGGACCCTATGTGATCACCCGGGTCGGACAATTGGGTGATGTTACGACCAAGGACCCGAAGGATGGGTCAAAACAAACGGTAAACGGACATCGCTTAAAACCGTTTCTTGATGGTAACGAAAACATGGACAAAAACAAAGAATTGGTAAGCTTTGTGGTAAGCATTCCGATTTACGAAGTCAATTAAAAGGACTTGTACCATTGTAGTTAGAATTGTACATAGTTTTAAAAATTTTGTGTGTATTTTAGATATAATCGTTCTCGTTTTCTACTAATCTTGTTTGAATGTGTGAAGTCCAAATATACCGAGTGAGTTTTGAAGACGTAAAGGTATGTTTTTAGAAATTATTTGTGCATTGAGGACAATACACGTTTAATTTAGGGGGTGGTAGAATCGTTACGATTTTTCGTATGTTTATTTTTAATTTTTAAGCTTATAATAAAAATCACAAAAAGATTTTTCATAATTTTTAGGAATTTTTATAGTATAAAGTCCCTTTATTAAAAGTCCATATTAAAAAAAAAATTGAAAAAAAAGGTTAGCCGTCGCCGACGGGCTTCAAAGCCGTCGCCGACGGGCTTCAAAAATGGCCGTTGCACACAAAAACCCGTATCCAGGAAGTTAAGCCGTCGGACAAAATTCAACAAACCACAACCCGTCGGCGACGGGTAGGTTCCCCGTCGGCGACGGGCTTCCGATAGTGACTCCGGGTTGTTTCGGTTTTATCACGTGGGATTCGAACTAAAGACCATTTTCACTTCATAAAACATGTCTCAAACACACTTTTGACCACATAAGTCGACCAAGCTGACCACATATCATTCAACTCATTCAAAAATCCCTGCCTACACTCACCTACCATTATCATCTTCTCCAAAAAGCTCAAGAACCCTAAAATCTTCAAACTTTCATAACCTCATCAAATCTTCACCAAATCAACTGAATTTTGGGTCCATTTTGCATATTTTTTCGAGAGGAACAAAACCCCCAACACGGTTTGCATCAATTCTTGCTAGTTTGCAAGATCTCTGGACGTGTAATTTAGGGTTTTTGAAAGGGTGTTCATCAAATTTCTTGCTTTCATCTCTTTCTTAGTTCCTTGTATCTACAACACCAAAGGTATGGATTTCCTTCAGAAATTATGTTTGATTATCATATGTGTAGTGTTTTTCTTCCGAAATTTTAGACTTGTTTGTTTAAGAGTAGGTTGTTTAAACAATGTATGATGTTCTAGCATGATTTTAAGTTAGATTGGTTGTTTTGGATGAAATTTGAGCATGTTAGCCATAGTGAAGTGATTACACTTGGTATGAACATGATTGAACATGAAGATGATGTTGGAATTTTGTTGAAATTATAAGAACTTGTAAGATTAACAAGAAATTGATAAGTTTATGACAAAATGAGCAACTTTGGAAGTTTAAAATGGCGATTTTGCATATGCTTGTTAATTAAAACTTCAACATCATACATCATGTTTAAAGTTTGAGGATTAGAAAGGTTTGGGGTCATGTTGATGATTTATTGTTGTTGTGATTATAGTTATGGCCGGTGGTGGAAAGAAGCAAAAGACCACAGCACAAGGTTCATCAGCTGGGGTAGGGTCTTCTTCAGGTTTATTACCAAGGAAATGGGAGCAATTAAGTTCCACTGAAGAAGGTGATCCGAGACTATTTCGACAAGACTGGGAATGGGCAAAGTATCGAGATAGTCAAAATGCAATAGTATGGGATAATGAGAAGAACAAACCTCTATCCAGATACAATGATAGGAAGCTAGAGGCGAAACTTTGGAGATGGAAGATGGTCACCAAAGTTAGTACTTCAATTCTGGAAAGGGTGTTGTGTGAAAGGGTGGTTAATGTGGAAGAATTTAAGCAAATCGGAATCACCCAAATGTTTGAAAGGTTGGGTTGGGAAAAAGTGTTAGACTGGTGCGAAGATAACAATTCGCGAATCTATTTGTCAGAAGTTTGTGAATGGTTGTCGACATTGCGGTTTGTGGATAAAGATAAGCACCCTTCTGAATGGAGATTGGTCGGGAAAACAACTCGAGGGACAATGACAATGTCCTTCGAATCAATAAACTGCATCGCCCGTTTTGACTCATTGGGGTGCCAGCATATGACTATCCGAACATGGAAAAATTTTTGGATAGTCATATGAATGAAACCGACCCGGATCAGATGACTAAGGTTCTGTTGCCTTACCATGACGGAGGAGATGCTAAAAGGAAACACATGTCGATTGAGGGAAAGATTCTCCATGGAATTTCGGTTGAGAACATTTTGGTGAGGTTTGGTGATCGTGGAAGTGTTAAAGCAGGTGACTTTAGGGTGATGCATTCTTTGATATACGGAACTCCTGCATTGTCATGGAGACATATAGTGATGATGAACAAGTGGAATACTCGGGAGGCATCACAAAGGCGTTTTATTCCATACGCACGCCTCATTAGTGCCATGATCGTTCAACAAAACTGTTTGCCTTCGAATTCACTTTGGGTGACCAAACCCCTTGAGGAATTTGATCAAGCATCAATAAGGAAGAATTGGGGAATATATGTAGAGCTGCATGGAAGTGATTACGTAGTGACCGACAAATTGGGTCATCGGTACGACTTCCCTGATCCAAATCCTCAAGGGGCTGGGGGAGATGAAGAGATGATGGAAGAAGAAGAAGAAGAAGAAGCTGGGTCGTCTGGTCCCCGTCAACCACGACGAAGGTACATGAGGCCACATAGAGAACTCAATACAGATGTGGCTAATTTTGTGAAGCAACGACGAGTACCAACGTATGGGAACTTCACCCTGGGGGAGCAAGCAAACTATGACAATATTTCGGCTTGCATAGGTGAAGGCCGAGAATACAACCAAAGGAGAGAAACGTGGGAAGGATCGGAAGGGGCTTACTTGCATCAACAATGGGATTCCCAAGCGGCCTATCGTGAGCGAATGGATAAATTCATGGAAGAGCAACAAATACAACAAGCGCTTCAACGATTACAAATGGAGCGTTTTATGCAGTTGCAAGAAGAAGATATGGCCCGAAGGCGGGCAAGGGAAGAAGAGGAGGAAAGGCGGCTAAATGAAGCAAGAGAAATGGAGCAACGTCGATGGAGAGCTTTAGCTATCTCTCATGAAATGGCTATTAACAATGCCAAGGTGCTTCATGATCAAGAGCGTCACCAAAGAGACCTCCTAGCCGGCCTTCCATATGCCGAACACTCGGGGTGGACCAATTACCCCGACATTCCCCATCCATTGGGTCCATCCGACCCGACTCCTCATTGGCCCGAAGCGGTAGGTTCAACTTTCATACCAATTCCCTACCAACCACCACCACAAGGAAACCAAAGCCCACTCGATGATTATAGGGAGATGTTTGAAGCCCTAACTGGTTATCAATACCAACCGAACCCGCCAGTTGATCCTAACGAACGTTATCAGCGGTGAAGGTATGGTATGTTTTGTGTTGTTTATTTTCTTTATTTTGTTTATTTTGGGTGCTTTATTTTCATTTCGTTTGTTGTTCCACATAAATAAAGGTAGAATAATGCATGGCTTGGTAATGTGTTCATAAAAATGGTAGAACTAGGTAACTAACAAGTTTTAATGGTTGTGAGAAGCATGCTTCTACACAAGGGTTAGAATTTGTAGGTACAGGATGTTCACAAGACAACCATTTTTTTTATGAAGAGAAGAAGGAGATATGAACAATCAAGCAACAAAATCAGGTGCATGCGTTTCCATTTTACCTTGATTATTAATAATAAGTGGAGTGTTTGTTAATTGTTTGAAAGCCGGGGTGAACTTTGGGAGGGTTAGCCGTGTCACATCCCTTGTGCTTTTTAAAAACTCTAGTTCTTACACATTGAGGACAATGTTTACCTCAAGCGTGGGGATGGGGGAGTAGTAAAAGTTTTAGATTTTGACCCGTTCATTTAAATACTATACATTGAGGACAATGTTCACCTCAAGTGTGGGGATGGGGGAAAATTTCAAAAATTTTTCAAAAGTTTCTTGTTTCAAAAGCAATCTTAAAAGCACAAGTAGCTAAGTCAACGAGGGATGGCACAACCCATTTGGTCTTTTGTCATGGTCAAGTTCAAACTAAATAACATGAAGGGTATTTAACGGGTGGTTATTTGGGAATAATTCGCCTAAGAAACTAACATTTGATGCATATCACATATCATACCCTTATACGTGAGGTTTTGAGCCACATCTATATCATAAAAATACATGTTTCATTGTTTGAGTGGACCCTTAATCACGTATTGTAGAACTTGCAACTTTTGATACGTTTGAGACCATAGACCGAATACAGGCATGAGAATGATTAAGGCAATAGGTAAACCTTTTCCGTTTACACCATTTTTATACCCTTACCCAAAAATTATCCCCTAGTAGCCAATCTTGAGCCTAAACCTCCATTTGACAACCCACTTAGCCAACAACCATAGGCCTTTATGTTTAAACCCGGGTGATGGAAATTCGATTATTTAGCAAAGTTTGTATAGTGTTTGTTTGGTTATATAAAAAAAATCAGAAAATGTTATGAAAAAGATGAGAAAAACATTGAGAAAAGAACAAAAATATGTGGTTCTAGTTGTTGAATAAAAGGTGAAAATCACTGCCTTGTAGTTGATGTTTGTAGTTTGCTTAAGTTGGAATAGTTGTGTTCTAATAAAAATCGAATTTTTCATCACCTTAGCCACTTAAAAATATCCTATTCCCTACCTTTAGCCCTAGCCCCGTTACAACCTTTCAAAGACCTTATGACTTATGCTTAGTATTCGTGTTCGGCGGTGGAGAATGATTGAGTTGCAAGCCTATGCGGGTACGTGTTCTAATCGGTTTTGAGCGATTAATTGTTGAAATGCTAATACATTACATATTAGCCAATTGTTAAGCCGAGTAGAGAGAACATTGTGAGGGATATGTATGAGTTGCTAGTTTCACGGGCGGGTTAATCTTGGATAACCATTGTATATGTGCATGTTCACGTTATCGTTAAATATGGTGGAAATGGTAAAAGGCTTGAACTTTTGTATGACATTAGACCTTAACCTTTGTCTTGGGAATGGGAAGTATATTCGTTGTTCGACTCACGTGAAAGTGAAAAACAGATTTGCTTGAGGGCAAGCAAAAGACAAGTGTGGGGATGTGATGCGTGGTTGGAAACAAGTGATCGTTATCGTTTAACTTGATGATTTTATGTACGTTTTATGTTCGGATAGCCTACTTTTAATCTAAAATATGTTTTGTAGGTTTGACAACATTAAGGAGCTTTTTGGGAGCTTTACGAGTCATCGGGTCAAATAACGGTGCACCGGAACGCATTACGGATCAACCGGAAGCATAAAATGGAAAAGTGAAAAAAGCATACCAGGAGAGCCCGTCGGCGACGGGCAGGCTAGCCGTCGGCGACGGGCACCAGAAAACCACTCCGGATCAATTATTTCTTGGATGATTTTCAATGATTGAAAATGTTGACTTTTGAAGAAAATCCGGGTTTTTAGCTTATGGGAGGATAATATAATTAATGGGGAGATATTTTGAGGGCAATCAATCAGCTCAAAAGAAAAAGAACTAAAAAGTCCTTCATAGAGACCATAGAGAAGCTATCAAAAGAAAAAAGTCCAAAAAAAAACTCACCATCAAGCTTCAAGATGATGTTCATTGTGTTTTGTTCATATGGTGATCAAGCTTCTTTATCCATGAGTGGCTAATCATCTCGGTTTCACCCCGGTGTAGGTAGTTGCTTACTTATGGTTTTGAATTGTTCTTGCTTCAATTTGTGACAATTTGTGTGTGATTTTAGAAACCTTTGACGATAAGCTTACATTTGTTTCGTATTCATAAATTGTCGAGCGATGTTAAAAGTTATGACTTTTTGAAATGGTTATGTGTAATATGCGTTGTCTTGGTTAGGATTTACATGTTTTGATAACAAAGTGCATTCTTGTCCGTTCATTAAAGCGTTGATAGTTATTGGCACCTAAGTCATATACACTAAATCCGTTAATTGTATGCATTTAAGTTGAAGCCTAAAACTTGTAGAAACCATAAGTTAGTAATTACCAAAACCGGGTGTGATTCCTTTACTTATTATTTGTTAGAAGTTAAATATTCATTACAATTGTTAACTAGGAGTTGTTATCCAAGGAAGTATTCATATTTAACCAAAACCAAACTTTCACAAACTAGGCGCCTAGCTCGATTGGTTAGGCGCGCGAAAGGGTGTAAGTCTAGACCCGGGTTCGAATCAGGGGACGACTAATTTCACCATTTTTTGTATCTCACCAATTTAGTTAATTTGGTTCAACATCTTTTCAACAATCAAAAATTATAAAAACACGTTAGCAAGCTTCATAAATTGTGACAACCATTTTAGTTCTAGTATCCATTCGCAAACCACATACTCTTCGTGGATCGACCCCTTGCTACCACTAGCTATTTGTTAAGGGTAATTTGGGCTTATAAATATTATACTTGATTGGAGCGCGACAATCCGATCACTACCACGCTTCAGGCGTGCAATAGACTCATTAGAAATATGTGGTTGTCCTCTTGGGACACAAATATGACTGGAGCATAAGCAGTTGATTATGTGACTTACTTAGTCACTCTGTTTAGGTCAGTGAATTTGTCTGGTAATTTGTTCTTTAATATTGGTAAATGAATTATCCTTTGAACTTTTGGTTCACCGTTTATAGTCTGAGGATCAAGATGACATGATAATTCATTCCACTTTTCACTTTCCAACTGCGTGTTATCTCCCCTTAATGTTGGGAACATTCATTCACAAAAGTGAAAACCAATGAGCCGTAAGCAAATCTTTCACCAATGGCTTTAACTATTTAATCATAGACAATTATTTTTTACCCAACATATATTCTCAACCCTTTTAGAAGTCCCATCTTTGTGCGGTGTGGTGGATGAGTTTCAATATATGTCACACAACCAAAATCTTTGATGAGACATCTTTGGTTCCTAACAAAAAACCAACTGTATGGGGAGAACTATAACTTATTGTCTTGATGTGAATTAATGGTACTATGTGAAAAATTACATGTACCTAAATGAACTTTTGCTCCTCTCATGATCATTGGCTTTGTAATCAATAGTAGTCGTTTAGTGATCATCTCAACAGTAACACTTATTCCAATGATCGTTAATAACTTGGGATCAAATTCATTATTACCAAATAGATATACTAATCTAGATTAATATGCTTGCTATCACATTAGATAAGCCACAATCGCGCAAACTTCAGGTTGTGGATTTGATAACCATTTAGACGATGCATCGATTTAAAACACTAAATGTTATCATGTTGGGATATACATATCCTTTAATCATTTCCAGAATATCTAGGGATTCTCACCCTACTTTGGTTGGTAAATAATGAATTTCCCTTGAGAACAAATATTGCATGCGATTACCAACTTGAAGAATCTTCTAGTTCTTCAATACATTTCACATCATTATTGACACGGTGTGGTCTAACCGGTCATGCCAATTAATTAATTAATTATGATCCATAAACTTTTGGTTTATGATCAATAACATAAAATGTGAGATAACAATGTGTTATCATTTCAAAGTATCTTGTTATATTACTTTGTATCCTTTCTTCACATTATGTTCTCATATAATCACTCTCATAATTTGTCACATCTAGTGTTTAATCTCATTATGACATTTTTACAATTCTAATAGTTGATCTCATTATTAACCTAGCTATCATAACATCTGATGGTCAATCTCATTATCAACTTAGCTATCATAGTACTTCTGATGATCGATCTCATTATTAACATGACCACCATTACAAATTTCTCAATTATGTCCATGAAATTTTCAATGATCGTTATATAATCACATCTACTTCAGGGAATGGAATAACCAGTACAAACTTGATAGCTTTTCATTATTTACTCGGCCACACGGATATAAAATCATTTCAGCCTGTTCATATTCTCTCAATAATATTGCTACTTCGGGAGCATATCTCACGTGTGATATATGGAAAATTGTTATCAAGATTTTCTACATAAATAATCTTCTCTTCATTTGACATCAGTTGAGAAGTAATTACATATATGAGACGTATAATTTTATCGGTCTAAAATCTTATGACCTTTTATAAGTTGATAATGAGATTTGGGGAATACGACACTAACGTGTCATATCTAAACATATTTATATGTTTTTATGAGAGTGATAATAAAACAGCCAACTTTGGTTTTTATTATATATATATTCAACACAATATATATAAATAAATGATAGCATATAGAATACAATACAATGTATAATATAAACTTAAATTATATAAAACACAATATAATATGTCACCATATAAAACACTTTATAATAACATATAACCATATACTACTCCTCAAGTTAATTTATAAAATTGTCTCTACCACACAAACATTTAACATGTTCGAATCATATCAAAATTACACTTATAGATGGTATCCACGAATATAAAATATGATTAAATCTTTAGATCAAATTAATTCAAATTTAATGATTATCTATAACAAATATAGATTAGATAATTTAATAATTTCTCCACGATAAAATTGTTATTATTTCATGATCCATTAAGTAACATAATTTATGAATTATCCTTTGACGAGAACACATTATCATGAGGTCACAAATATATGGAGTGGATAACTTTCTTGAAACCGTTTATCAAGATTTCAAATCCGTTTGAAAAGACTTTGAATATTGTTAACTTTTAGGTCATGGGATGTACTCTAACATTTGGGGTGTTAATGATGACATAATATGTTAACCGAGATTGCAAACACTCCCTCCTAGTAGTATTAAGGGGCATTAGATGGGTTGTATGTTAACATGTTAACCGGGTGTTAATAGACCAAATTAATTATTCTTTTATTTTTTTCAACCAAACTACACATAAAACACACAAAGACAATATTAAACATATGATAATGAGTATGTGTATGTGTATGTGTATGTATATTTATATTATAATAAAATTTTGATAGGAAGATATGAAGCATTCTCTAGAAACCCAAACCCACTTGTCAACTTGTGTCCCACACTCCCACTAGAACCTTCATTTTGCACTGTAAATAGACACCCTGATTAATGGGTCTTCACATCTCATCTCAACCATCTTATCTTCTTTGCTTAACCATCCTCATGTTCACTAATCTCCCTTCCATTCTTTTGAATTCGGTAAGAAAACTGATTCCGGTAAAAGTGAACCGAAACATCACCACCTTACTAACCACTACTGTGACAGCGTAAGCTAATCCCGGTGTACCATGACCACCCGGACCTGTTGCTCTAACCTTTTATTGAATTACCTAAAGCTTTAGACGCGAAATTGAGCTACCAAAGGAACCATTTTCGCGAAGCTCCAACATCCTCTATTTGTTTGATTGTCTAGTCATTTCTTGTTCTAACGGTTACTTGATTTGTAGGATGCAATAGGTTATGGTTATCTCGTACTCATTATCGCATGTTCCGATATGTCATCATTTACTGTTATATGTTTCTAATTGACTGAGATCTGCCACCCAAAGCTCTCTAGCTCCTTCCGTGACGGAGAAATCAGTTCACGTCGTCCATAGGTACAGCTGTGGTACATAACTACAAGGAGGCATATGGATTGATCCTAGGTATATTTCTAGAGATGGATATTGGGTAGGACAGCCCGCACCACCTCATGTGATAGACTCTGTGACCGTCACCTCTGTTTAGCTTATGGGTACTTCTGTATGATGCAATTTAAGTTGTTAATATATATCGTGTTATGTTTGTTACTATTGAACCTGTTAGTTCGTACTAGGTATTCGGCTCATTCCATAAACGCTATTTCCATACAGGTTCACAGGTTACTTTGGGTAGGGTGAAGAGAAAGGAATAAACCATAGGATAGGATGCTATCTCAAGACGTCTATCACTCATGTATAATATTATGTATTTTAGCCTTTAGGCCATGAACGTAACTTATGACTTTTAATTAAAAAAATAGAACTATGCCTTACCTCTGCTACTATGACACGTTAACCCTATGTGGGTTAGGGTGTTACACTATGGTATTCGAGCTCAAGGCTCAATCCTGTAGAAAACTTATACATTAGTAATTAGGCATGTGAATATTGGGTAGTGATGTGTAGGGATGAGCGTGGTACCGGTACCGTAACGGTACCGAAAATACCGATACCGAAATTCACCAAAACTGGGTACCGGTACCGAAATATTTGGTACGGTACCGGTACCGGTATTTGAAGGTAAAATTCGGTATTTTACCGGTATCGTACCGGTACCGATACCGAAAATGACAAAAAGTGGGTACCGGTACCGAAAAATTTCGGTGCGGGAAATTCGGTACCGGTACCTAGTACCAAATGCTCATCCCTAGTGATGTGCCATCAATTATACATGTTTACTATATGAATTCACCCCCATTTATAAGTAATTTTGAGGCATTTTACTAAGGAAACACTACATAAATTGTTCCTTTTCAGATTTTCTAGGATTTTAAGGTCCAAGATCAAAAAGAAGTAGAAAACAATGAAAACCAGACGAAAAATACAAAGTTTCCAGGAAGCACCCCCATGTACCCCATGGTGCACGGTCGTGCCTACCGCCTCAGCCCGCCTTTTGGAAAATTAGCAAAGATCAGATAAGTGTGGTGGACAAATAAGAAAAAGTCATGCACGCCTGTGCATCCCCATGCACACTCGTGCCCCCACTAACAACAAAACAAACAAGACAAAGTCTAGAGACTAGAAGTACACTTGCTGTTAGCCCTATCGGGACACCTCACCATGCACAATCGTGCATGGGTAGGTAAGTACTCCCATGCCAAGCATGTTCCCGGGTGACAGAAAGGACAAGATCTCGAAGCTTCCAATGAACACAATGATGACGCACGGTCATGCCACCTCTGCACACCCATGCTTGCCTGCCCTTGACCAACCTATAAATAGAGGTCTCATTCACCATTTGAGGCATGCCCTTTTTTTCTCTCTAGTTCCTTGGTTTACTACAGCCTCAAGGCTGATAGACTTGTGCCTTCTTGGCCTTGTTCTCTCTTCCTTGAAGGCTTTAATCGCTTGGAGAAAATGTGGATGATCGATGGAGTTTAACTAATTAATAACCAAGTATGCCATTATCATGATGCTTCCCAAAGCCCCCTTTGCTTGGAAGTTGAGAGGTTGATCCCTAAGGAAGGCCTTCATGTTGGTCGAGACCTCCCCAAAGCTAGGATTCCAACATCCTACCTTTGATCATCCATGTTAAGAATAAGGCATCGTTAGATTAGTTCAACAAAGATATGTAATAAATGAGAGATGAGAGGCACTTTGTTGCACATATACTTGCACTTGAGCTAGAGTTTGAAGATCATGAAGGGTGGTAATCGCCATTGGTAAAAGTTTTAAGATCTCCATATGGTTGTAATCTCTATGTCTTCTCATACTCTTAGATTAGTTAATCTTGTTAATATAGTATTTTATCTTATTTAATGTGTTAATATTTTACTAATTCTTGGTTTATTATCTTTTGTGACAGGATTACATAACCTCTTTGAAACTGAATTAACTTAACCACTTAATTTAACCATATTAACTTAACGTAACTTGACTTGACTAAGGTGTGCGTACGGCTTCTATCAGATCCGGTGTAAGCTTCATGTATTGTACCAGATCTTACTAGAGTTTTTTGTATTGAACCAGATTCGGGTGACAAACTTCCGGTATTGAACCGGATCTTAAGGTAATAAAAGGCTTCTGATATTCCATTGAGATCATTTGGGAAGGCTTCTAGTAAACTTAAAAAGGTAAATTAACGGGGGATAGGGTAATTCCGTAAAATATAAGAGACCTGTAAAATGGAACCTATTTTGCTTATTCGGTAACTTAATAATTTTGATGACTAAATCGCTCCGGTAATTAATTAAAGATCTCTAAAACATGATCCCAATTGTGAGCTTAAATTAACAAGCACTAATTAATTAAGTTATTAAAAGACAATAAAACCAAGATGGCATTAAACCAGTCTTGTTTGGGCATATCGTTTACTAGTCAAGAGGCTAAGGATGGTTCATTATGGACATATTTCCAGACCAGTTGGTATGTTGTGGCAAGACTGAGGGAATGTCGATAACCTTAAAAGAAGCCGATTTCAATTTTCATAAAAGATACAATAGAAGACTTAACCATTTTCCTCGTTTTATAAAATAAATTGTATTAATTAAGAAAGACTTATCCCAAAGTCCATATATTACTAATTTAGTCTACTAAACTAACTACAAATAAGGATGGTCAATATAATAATAAATGGTTGAGCAAGGGAAGCGTATCCTTGGACAATACTTGGTTCTTATCTAAGTTATACTATACATGATGGGTTCTCTACCCGTTGTGTGTATTTGGTATATATAAAAATCATTTTTTTTATAAATCTAAAACTATATAATTGTGTTTCAAAGTTATTAAATTAGCGTACTTAAGTGTGCTCAATATTACTAAAACTAATACACCTAATTCACATGGGCATCAGGTAGACTCTAAGATAGGTAACTTTTCGTACTCGTTAATCTAACCCCTTGTTCACCTTAGTAGATGGATCCTCGAACCCGTAGATTATGGTTATATTGTACTTGTTCTTCCTTTTTCTTTACTTGAATTTAGTCTTTTGAAAAAAGACAAATAGTGTAAACAAAATTAGCATGGAGGATCGAGCATGGTCATGGAACACTTAAGCATTAGAGAGAATAAAACTCTCTAGTCATAGGTATCTTTTTTTTTCTTAACTTGAATTTAGTATTTTGGTAAAAAGAAAAGTAGTGTAAATAAAATAAGTATAAAGGGTGTGGAATGTCTAGAAGGTCATGAATAATTTAAGCCACAAATAACAAAAACTCTTTAGCCATAGTTAATTCTACATTTTCCTTGAATTTAGTAATTTTGAAAGACATATATGCAAAGAAAATAAGCTTAAAAGGTGGACATAACTAAAGGTCATGAAAAATAAAAGCCTTAAAAAGTATTAAAATCTTTAGTCACAGACTCATAGTATATATTCCTTTTTTCTTTACTTTTATATAGTCTCTTGAGAAGAAGACAAATGGTTCAAACTAAATAAGCATGGGGTGGGGGTGGAGTAGCAAAAAATGTGTGCCTTATTTAAAGAGGATAAAAGAATTTTGTTATAGTTAATTCTAATAATTTTTTAATTTAGTCTTTTGAGAAGAAGGCAAGTGGTGCAAACAAAATAAGCATATGAGAGGTGAGACAAAAGTTGATAGTCATGAAAAATGTAAGCCTTTGTAGAGGATAAAACTATTTAGTCATAGTTGATTCTCTTTTTTTGTTACATAAATTTAGGGGTTGTTTGGCAAGTGCTGAACCAGTAAGTGCTGAACTAGTAAGAGGTCTGAATGGGTAAGAGGCTCTGAACCAGTAAGTGCTGAACCAGTAAGAGCTGTTTGGTTGTATCTCTGAATGACTGTGCAGAATGACTATATTACCCCTCTGAACTATTATGTGCTGAATGAAATGTATCTGTTTGGCAAGAGTTCTGAATAGTGTACAGATTGATGAAATGTATCTGTTTGGCAAGAGTTCTGAATGACTATGCAGAATGACTATATTACCCCTTATGTTTTCGTTTCTCTCCTTTTTCTTTTTTTTGGGACCGAATACTTGACTCCTCACTAACACCTTTACCTGGGGAATCCACTTGAGTGCATTCGACATCCATACCATCCAAATTGTGCTCATTCACTTCCTCAGAAGGATGAGGAAGCGTAGAACTTGGCCCCCAACTATCAAACCCATTTGAAGTAGACCCCTCAAACAATTGACAACAAAGCTCGGGGAAAGCAAGTGGCGCACTTCTCAAAGCTTCTACATACTTGTTAGACTGTGTGAAGAAATATTTTAAAATACTATAAAATTAATGGAATATACCACTACTAATTATTAGTATAAAACAGATACCTTCATCTCAATTTGCCACTCTTCTTCTGACAAGTTAAAGCTGTTTGTAACTGGATCATAGACATTCCCGGTTTTGTTTTTAAGCTTTAACCAAGCTGCAAATTTTCCTTTTAGAAAATCATAGTGATTCTTCATTTGACGTTGTTCCACTATGAAATTATGTTGTGTTTTCAAATTTTCAGCTACAGTTTTCCATGACGCTTGTTTAAGACTGCTTCCTTCACGACCATTAACGGTTATTTCATGAACACATGCTTCAAGAAAGGTTTTTTCAACACCTTCTTGCTTCCAATTAATCCTAATCCTTTTTGCCATTTTTTGGATATTGCTTCCTAAAAATTATGGATTTAAACCACCTCAATCATACCAATAACCATTCACATAGCGAAAACATGTATCTTTTTTCAACATACAACATAACCATTCACAAAGAAAACTTGTATCTTTTTTCAACATACAACAGAACCACAATCAAACATACAACAGAACCATTCACAATCATACCAATTAGCCAATATTTCTAATGTAACAACTAATAATAATCAACTATGAATTTGCAACATACAACATAACCATTCTACATATAACATCAATCAATAAAAAAAAAACCAAATCAAACTAATAAAAAAAACAGAAAAATAAACATATCCATACCAAAAAACCAAATCAAACTAAAAATCAGTTTAAATTAAAAATCACTTTAATAAAAAAAAATCAGTCTAATTAAAAAAACCAAATCAAACTACAAATGAGTTTAACCACATCATAATAATGAGTACTTTAAATTAAAAATCAGTTTAATAGAAAAAAAAAAAAACGAACCTGTATTTTGGACGGAGGGAGGAGGCGGCGACCGGCGGAGGATGTGAGGAGGAGGAGGAGGCGGACGGAGGGAGGAGGAGAAGGAGGCGGACCGGCGGAGGAGAAGGAGGCGGACCGAGCGGGACTTGGATCGAGGAGAGAGATGTAGGCAGCGGAGGGAGGAGGAGAGGCGGAGGAAGGGAGGAGGAGAGGCGGACGGGCGGAGAAGGAGGGCGGCGAGAAGGATGGGGGCTGAGGTGAGGTGGTCTTGATGAGAGGAGAAGAAGGAACTTGTGAACCCTAGTTGTGATACAGAGAAGAGAAGAAGGAAAGGGGTATGCGGAGTCTTTTTTTTCTTTTAGCAAGTTCCTATCACTGAATGATTAAGCACTGAATGGTACCATTAAGAGGTTGGTATTTTGCCAACCAAACATACAGCCTCTGTCCGAATAAGAGGGTTGCCTCTTAATGAATCATTAAGAGGGTTGCCAAACAGCCCCTTAGTGTTTTGGAAAGATAACATAAACTTTTTAACCGTATTTGATTCAACATTTTCCTTGACTTTAGTAACTTTAGAAGACATAAGTGTAAAGAAAATAAGCTTGAAGGGTGGACATGACTAGAGGGGTCATAAAAAATATGTCTTAAAGTGTATTATAGACTCATAATATATATTTTCTTTTCTTTACTTTACTTTTATTTAGTTTCTTGAGAAGAAAACAAATTGTTCAAACAAAATAAGCATGGTAGGGTCGAGGTCTAGCGACACACCTTTAGAAAACGAGTGAGAACATTCAATTGTGATGGCGGCAAGATGTTGGTGCCTCGCTGAGCACATGGTGAACAAGAAATCGGTTGCTAGATGCAAGTGTATGATGCATGTGTGTCCCTGCTGAGCACATGGTGAACAAGAACTCAACTGCTAGATGCATGTGTCTGTGCTGAGCACAAGGGGAACGAGAAGTCAGCTGCTAGATGCATTTGTATCCCTCCTAACAGCATGGTGAACAAGAAGTCGTCTGCTTGGACCGCAAGATGTTGATGCCTCACCGAGCACATGGATACGAAAAACCTGACCAAATTCAAAGCCACCTGAACCTGAATTAGAGAATATCTGAATAACTTGAACATAAAAACCCAAACCTTCTATGGGTCGGTTCTTGAGTCACTTTTCCCCGGCCAAAAACTGACCCGAAAAACCCGAAACACGAAACCCAAAAAAACTACACATTTGTTGTCTTTTTCATAGATGTTTGGTTTGGAATCTCTACTATTCGGAACATTAAGTTTTGAGACTTTTTGATATTATAATATCATATTGTTAAATGATGATAAAATTTTGTTGATATTTTTTAGCAGCAATATGAATTTTGTAAAAATAAATAATAATAATAATAATAATAATAATAATAATAATAATAATAATAATAATTAATAATTAATTTGTTACATCTAAACCTGAAAACCAAACAGCCCGACCCGAGCTAACCTGAACCCGAATAACCCAAACCTGATCAACCCGAATTTAAATAGGTCGGTTGTTGGGTAACTTTTCCCAACAAAAAAAAAACCTAACCTGACTCAAAAAACCCAAAACCCAACAGAAAATCCCGAAGAACACCCTTAAGCACATACTTTCCAAGATGCAATTTAAGGTCGTTAAAATTTTAGCCCATCAACTGAGTTAAATACATAATGAGAATAATTTTAATTATGATTGAACACACGCTTACAATCATGAGATTTCTGTCATTTTATGTCTTGTATAAGTATTTCCTTCTTTTGGTTATGTACAAAAATCTAAGAATTAGTTAAATCTAACTTTTGTTAAGTTATCAATCAAAAAGTATCTAAACTATCACGTAAAAAATCTAAGAATTAGTTAAATCTAACTTTTCTTAAGTTATCAATCAAAAAGTATCTAAACTATCACGTAAAAACTAAAAACTAATGTAATAAGTGTTTGATCTTAAATCAAACAAAAGATGTAATAATCTCATGCACATTAACTACAGTATTCATATTATAAGACAAATGGACACTACAATTATAGCAAATTACGAATGCACGATTGTAGATGGTAATCTATCTCAAACGATTCAATAAAGCCACTGGTTTAGAAGTTTAGAGTTTGCAAGATCATTCCCGCGAAAGCTATTCTAGCCAACCATGGACATTCGATCAAGATAACTTGGAATAATCATTTGACTACACAATCATTCTCATTCATTCCTTTACACGGGCTGCAAATAACATGGATGCGCTTTATCTGCATATAAATTGTGTGCGTGGTAGCAGGATAGCGTGCAAAATCAAAATCTGCCAGAACTAAAAATTGAAAAAGTACCATAACAACAAGAACAACTTACAGGTGAGTACATAATTAGCATAAGCAACCTACTGTGCTTGTAGCCTACGTGGCAAGAGAACTGCAAGCACGTAATCATAAGTCAGTGGTTATTAGAACATCAACCGCCATCAAATAAAAGATAATTTAATACCCATGAAAAGAAGATATTGAATAATTACCTTCATCCATACTGCAAAAGCTATCTACAGAGAATATTAATTCAGGGTTGAGTTTCTGCTGCAATGGTAGAACCATGGCCACGCGGTTTTTACTGCAGAAAGAAAGCCAAATCAGATATTTACAAATAAAAAGGTGAAAAAAAAATGTTTTGGGGAATATGATTAAGAAAATCAAGTTATCACCTGGCCCATGAAGGGACAAACTTCTTGATGGGTGGGTCATCCTCATCATCATCATCCTCGTCATCAGAACATTGATAAGGAGATATATCATATGAATTTTCTTGACTTGTCAACTTCACGGGTACAACTTCTACAGGTGACATTTCATTTACGTTTGTTGCCTATGCAAGAAAAGTTCTTGATCAGTGAAGGAAATGATTTAATATAAATATATAATGATTTTTTTATGCAGTTAATATCGCGATATAGGTTATTGATCCCCTAGTGAGATATCGGTGCAAAATATTGGTCAGAATATCGGTACCGATATTGGACCAATATTTGACTGATATATCACCAGTTTTCCCGATATTAGTACCTTTCTTCTTAGTTCTACCATTAGTCTTTCTTCTTATTGCTGCTATTAGCGTCTTAAGGCTTAATTGTTAGTGTTAAATGTTAGTGTTTTAAGTCTTAATCAGTTCCTACTTGCTACAATTGTTAGTGTTTTGCAAGTTGCAAAAGGTTAATTTGTTAATGGTAGGAGGGTATACTAAATTGTTTGTGTTAAATTTCTATATATATAAATAAATTCAGCATGATAAAAAAATTACAGATATCCCACCGCGATAACCGATATCTCAAAAATCAGTCCTTGACCGATATCCAATTTTTACCTCATTAACTGCATAGGATTTTTTTAGCCTATTTTTTCTAATGTTGTAAATGATTTAATATAATGAATATGATTAAAAAAGACGACACTAGTAAAACATGAATATATTTCTTTAGAATAAACTGATTAAGGAAGGATGTTTTAAGCATTTTTTTTTTTTGAAAGGTGAACTTCTTTAAAGGTTATTCACATCCCCAAATCGGGGACCCTAACCAAGATCTGCCCAGACTTACGTTGTCTTAACCGGGCCCGCGCTGGGTAGTCAGACTTGGCTACGGCTTTCGCCCGGAAACCGAGCCGCCTCCACACGAGTGACCTCGCTGGAGTAACGGCCGGATGAAAACCGGGGGCGGCTCAGACTCGAACTTGCGCAACTAAAGGCTAACAAGTTCTTACCATCATTGCCTGATCCTGCCCCTTTCGCCACAAGCAAGAGTCGAACCGGCACCTCATGAAGAGGACACCGGCCCAACTACCAACTGGGCTATGGGACAGGATATGTTTTAAGCATTAGTATACACATTATATGACCTTTGAGTGGTTTCAGTTTCATCCATTTTTCATATTTATCTGATTTGTTGGGCAAATATTACCTGATGCAGTCACAACTCACAACATATGAATGAAAATCATGGATACAATAAAGATATACCTTATCTTTCTCACCGCAATCATTGGAAGCATCACGGTTTTCGGGAACAGATGTAACTTGCTGGACGACACTTGCTAAACTTTTGTCTATCTTCAATCCAGTGTCTTGTTTCTGAAAACTACTTTCATCTGCATTTTTGTTATTCTTCTTGTTTCCAGCCACAGCAGCCTGTGACAGTGTGGCAATCGTAATAGTTAATATGGTAAATCCCGACATGGCGACACAACAAGCACAAAGAAGAAAGAACTACAGAGATTAAAAGGGAACCAACATTTTTGACATGCTTTTCTGGCTCCAATTTCCCGGGACGTGATTTTTCATTTTTTAATTTCTGATTTTTTTGTGCTTCTGCGACAAGCTTTCGTTTCTTGACCAATTGTTTCCGCTCTTCTTCCTCCCGTTGCCTTTTCCTTGCTGCTATCTCAGCTTCTTTTTTCTTTAATTCCTCTTGCTTTTTCAATTTTAATTCCATTTCTTTTGCATTTTCTTTCCCGATTCTTTCTCGTTCAAGCTTCAATGCTTCTTTTTTCAGTTTTCTCTCATTCTCCTTTTCTTGTTCGCGGCGTTTTGCAGCCTCTGCAGCTTCCAGAGCCTTCACTTTGATGTCCCTTTTCCCTTCAAGAATAAATAAACGGTTAAAATACACAAGCAACAGTCTTAATGCTCTTTATCATCCTGGGTTGGAAGTAGAGGTGCAAAATGGGCGGGTTGGGTAAAACGGCCAGTATGTTGACCCACAGCCATTTTTCATCCACTGCACTTTTTTATATAATTAGTAAAATAAAAATGATTGCGGAGAAAGTATTCTAACGGTTGAAAGTGTAAAATACCGTTTTCGTCCCCATGATCTGGCCAGTTTTGCGACTTTCATCTAAAGGTTTGTTTTTCCTCATCTGGATCCAAAAGGTTTGAAATCTTGTCATTGTCATCCGGCTCGTTAACTCCGTCCATTTTTCTCCATTAAGTCAGAGGTATTTTCGCCATTTTTGTTAACTTAAAGGGCAATTCAGTCTTTCCCCTGAAAAAGACTGAATTGCCCGTTAAGTTAACAAAAAAGGCGGAAATACCCCCCGACTTAACGGAGAAAAAAGGATGAAGATAACGAGCCAGATTAAAATGGCAAAATTTCAAACCTTTTGGATCCAGATGGGAAAAACAAACCTTTGGACAAAAGTCGCAAAACTGGCCAAACCTCAAGGACGAAAAACAGCATTTTACTCCAGTTAAAATCTAAACCTCTATAAAAAGAGGCCACTTTCATCACATTTTACCTGTTCAACCCATTTGATACCTTTGGAATAAAGGAGATTAAACACAACACGAACGATCCATACATAAATAAATGGGTCAAAATTTCCACCTCTAGTTTTAAGACATTAATGCATTGGAATAGTAAGGCAACACAAGGAGAAAACAGATAAAGATTTAAACAAACCTGTGCAAGCAGCGGTTGCTTGTTTCTGTTGAACCATTGGGATAAACGATGCAATGTTCGATACAATATTGTTACGTTTAGCCTCCTTTTGTGACAGCCTTGGTATTCCACTTCTCATACCGCTCTTATTTTTACTATTTACAGACAAATTCCCCCTGCTACTAGCACGTGTGACAATAGACGAATTCCGGGTATCTTCCTCATACCTACTTACCTTAATTCCATGAGGAATTTTAGGCTTATATTTCACTTTATCACGTGTCCGCGGGACACTAACCTCCATACTGACAGAATTCGAGCTGTATCTATCTGCATACTTCATTGATGACATGGAGATATGATTTGCAACCGCCACGTCATCATCATTCTCCCTTCTTTCAATTTTCATTTCAGTAGAAACCATAACTGGATTTTCATTTTCTTCATCTGGACTTGTGTTTTCTTGAAGTTCATCCTGCATCACATCTGGGTTCTCATTTTCTTCGTTATCGCTTGGATCTTCTTCAATCGGGAAGCAAGTAAGATCGGGATTTGAGCTCATTTGAATCTCCGAACTACCTGAGCTTGAAGCTGATCTTTCCCAAAGCTTTCCAACAGGAGATGAATAATGGTTTTTCAATTGATAGTATAATGGTGTAGCACAATCAAATTTTTGTTGCTGTGGATTCTTTCTAGAATCTTCATCAATAGATACACTGGTTCCAAGGTCAACATGGTCAAGAATCCCGTCTGCCATAAATCCATATAAGCCTTCAACTTGATGTTGCGTACATGAAGGCGAAAACTGAGACAATGGTGTCTGCATGCTTGCGGATTTACAAAGCTGCTCTATAATGCTAGCTCGTTCAATTGTGGTACTCGGGATTTCCAGTGTGTCAAAATCTATTCCGCCTTCATTATTCCCCAAGTTTACATTTCCCGTTTCGTCATCTATGATAAAACCCTCATAGACCGGAGTGATTTCGTCAGATACAACCATGGTATTGTCATCAATTGGTGAAGACACCCACTCAGGAAGGTTTATCTCAAAATTGTCGGTAACCGCAACGTCACCGTTGATGATTGAAGGTGTAGGTACCACATCTGCTGCCAAGCTATACGTAGAATCATCAGCAGCTACATTCTTGATCAAATTTACGACACAAGTTGATTCAGCCTGTTTGAGTGTGTCAGTAATTTCTGCAGTGTCATCATCCACTTCAATAAAAATTTCCTGCGAGTATATTGCATAAATTTTGATCGAAATCTGATTACAAATACGGCAAACTAGTATTTAACCCCCGCGTTGTGGGGTGGTAAAACCGTGCTAAGTAGTAAGGAAACGACAATCAAAACCAGTAAAAAACTTAATGGAAAAAAAACATGAATTTATACCGCCACTTGACGTAAAACGCAGAAAAAAAAAGCGAACTTATACCGCGACGCGGTATAAAGCGCAGACAAACTCGAACTTATACCGACACGTATTATAAAGTCGAGTGGGTCAAAGACTCAAAGTGATACTTTTTTAAGTTTTTTTATAGCATTTAGAAAGTGGGGCAAAACCGTGTTGTGAGCGCAGTTAGTAAGCAAACGACGACCAAAACCGAGAAATTGTAAAACAAAAACAACTCATTGGCAAAGAAAACCTGACCGAAAAAATATAAGAATGCAAAAAGAATTGAAATTGCAGACCAATGAAAATGTGACACATGGCGGTGCGTGTTAGCACCACCACACTGTTCCTAAGATCCTACCACATTTGTTATATAGTAACAATAACAATTAATATTTAATTTATTGAAAAATAAGGATAAGTCACCATCTGTAGAATATAAATACCTCAGCAGCTTGAGTCTCAAGTAAGGACTGTGTTCCTTCTAACAAATCACAATTCATCTCATCTCTCTTTTCACTGCTATGCATGCCAGCTGACTGAATAAGATGTATCTTTTCAGATGAAAGTATAGATGCAGATCCCTTTAATAAATTTGAACCATTTTCAGGGGTCTCGGTCTCCAAATCACAACGAATTCCATCTCTTTGAATATGTACCCTAAAGTTTCGTGAATCTGAAAAGCAGTTTGGTTGGTCTTCAACATCTTTCTGCTGATTCAAAGGCCATGTATTAGCCTTAGCAGAATTCAGTTTCATATTGGACAGCTTAGGTATTGACCCAACTTCAAGATCTACCTCTGGTTCGTTGACTTCCTTATCGAAACGATCTTCAAAACTATCATTTCCTTGTTTGGTTAAACTTGAAGTCAATGATGACTTAATGTTGGACACAGGCATATAAACACCAGCAGCACTCTCCTTGTCTTTATGGTCAAGATCATCCTATCATAAAATAGAAATATCACTTAAAAAACGTGATAATAAGAGTAGAGTTGCCACTTTTAGTTCTGTATCATAAGCATGATAACTAAACACATGAGTAAACATTGATTCAAAGTATGTACTTTTTAAGATCAAATGTCATCCAAAGTTACCATGCAACAGGACAAAAAGTTGGTTCGAAGTCGTAATTTGGAAGCTGGAAGTAGTGATGTATATAAATATCACAAATTAATATGCATACATTCATGTTCTTTAAACTGGATAACTTTCTACGGAAATCAACGTTACCAGGTTTTTTTTTTTTTTTTTTTTTTTTTTTGCAAATTCTGAATGCATGTGATTCCACACAGTTATGCAGTTAATATCGGTGATATAGCCCCGATATATTGGTTATCGGTCCCCATGTAAAATATTGGTCTGAATATCAATACCGATATTATCGGCGATATTGACCGATATTTGACAAATATTTGACCGATATATCACCAATTTTTCTGATATTAGTACCTTTTTCTTAGTTCTACCATTCATCTTTCTTCTTATTGTTGGTATTAGTGTTTTAAGTCTTAATTGCTAATTGTTAGTGTTTTGAGTCTTAATCAGTTCCTACTTGCTACAATTCTTGGTGTTTTGCAAGTTGCAAGAGGTTAATTTGTTAATGTTAGGAGAGTATAGTGTAAAATTGCTATATATAAATTCTACATGATGTAAGTATTACCAATTCTACCTGCACTTTAATTTAATTATAAAACTTTATGTCAATCTCTCTTTTTAAGTTATAATTATGCATAAAATACACGCCCAATTTAATTTATGACATATAACATATTTGTAGAAAATAAAATATAATATAAATGGGTTAAACGGGTCAACCCGTTAGGCCGTTAACCCGACCGGGTTGACCCGAACCCGACCCGTTTAGCTAAACGGGTTCGCGGGTTCAACCTGAAACTGACCCGAACCCGTTTAGACTAAACCTAAACCCGGGAATTTCGTGTTAGGTTCGTGTCGTGTTAGAAATTCACATCCCTACCGCTATAACCTATATCTCAAATAGCGGTCCTTGACCGATATCCGATTTTTTACCAAATTAACTGCTTAGCACACGGCATTAGTCAAAGCGTTTACATAAGAAAAAAAGGTGTAATAATAATTGGGGAGATTAAAGTGGTTACTAGAAACTCATTTACAGATTCTCACCCAGTAAAACAGTTTAACCGCCAAACACCGATATCATATGATGCAGTTTCGCGTGCAATCAAATGGCTCAAGAACAATTAGTAATCAATGACGATAAAAACGAACCAAATGGTTCCAAGAACAATGTTCTTTAAATTCAAAATCAATCAAAAACTCACTAACAATAAGCTCCAGACCCTAATTTATAGACTAGGAAATAAAAAGATAAATTAGGAAATTTGAATTTTAAATAAATATAATAAGATATAATAAAAGATATGCATGCTCCTGCATCATCATACCTGTTAAAATTCTACCAATTATTAACCAATAGCCCAAGCTGATTTGTGCTAATAGATATCTAAATTGTAATTAGATCAGCTACCACAAAGGGTTCTTCATTCAACCTTCTTCCTGAAGTTCTATTTACTTCATTGTATATCTACATATATTTTGGATTTTTCGTATAGAATACAGATCAAGCTTACATTTTAGCTGCTTAATATAGTTAAGCATGCAATAAAAAATGAGCGAGTTGCTGTATTGAACTGGTTCGTTGATTAATAAAAGATAAGTACGACATAAAGTAAAAATTACCTCTTCGGTTTGAATGTTTAATGACGATGCTTGATCTTCATTCGAATGAGATGTTTCTGAATGCCTTTCTTTATCAAATTTATTATCGACTTCTTTGGGAGATAATTTTACGTCACAGGTTACATCAATATCATCATGCTCAACATCATCCATCACCGGATGGTTGTCATTCATGTCCACATCAATATTCTTCATTTCGCCTTTTGCTAGTTCATCAATGTTGTTATAACTATGTGCCCTTGTGGTTTCTGTCCCGATTGACATGTCATTTTGTTTTGGTAACTGCTGCTCAATGACATTGCAGCTAGATTCATGATCAATTGATGGTGCAAACTCCTTCGAAGAATAGCATTCTTTTCCCGACATTTCATCCAGTTTTCTCTTCTTGGAAAGTGAACTAAATACTTCATTTAGATCACCTTTGTCAATTTCATCAAAGTTCAATTGCTTTGGTATAACATTCATACAACTGTTAGAAGATTGCCTTAAGGTAATCGGATCCAAATTATTACCAGAATTTACAGGCTGCATTACAACTAGCTCATCTAGAGGCCCATTTCCCTCAATTTGAGCATTTTTTTGGTGCTTCTCATCAAGTAGAGATTCGTTCATATCTATATAGGAGGAAACGACTGGCTTTAATAAACCTTCATGGCTACAAATAGCTTGTGTCTCCACATTTATATCACGAGAATTTTTGGCTGCATCTTTTAACTTGTTTGATTGCATTGAATCACCAACAGAATGAGAAAGTGCACCTGCACCTTTCGGATTGCGAGAAACAGACGTGCCCGGTTTTGAAGACTGGTTTATTCCACTAGTTTGTAGCCTTGAACTTCTAGACCTTGTAATTCTACCAGAAAAACGATTGTTTTGGCTTTTTGTACCTTGTAGCTTCCTGTTTATCGATTTTTTGCTTGCATAACTTCCCAAACAAACATCAGGAAGATTGGCCCCTTCGATAACATCATTAACACGACAAGATTGCTGCAATGACTCACCTGTTGGCTCCACTATGATGTCATCATCTAATTCTTCCTTATCAAACGATGACCCAATTTTATTATGACAGGTTCCATCATTTCCCTTTTCATCGTTTCCTTCTTCTGCCACACTGATATTATGCCATTTGTTCATATCTGAAGGGCATTTATCTTGAATAACGTGATGGAAATCCTTTCTGGATTTTGACTCTCTGCTTAAAGAAATATGTGTTCTATTTTCATTGTTTAAGCGACTTTTGGCAGTAGTTTTGCCACCAGTGCGTAGCTCCCGAGCTTTTTGCCTGGACTTGGACCTCTGAATTCTAGCAAGTGACGCATCGGGTGCAGCATAAATGCTTGTTATTCTAGCATCCATCTCACTCTGAGGGGATTTAGCACTGTCATCTTGCTCAGGAACATGATCTAAGATACCTGCGTTGTCATTTTTATGACACTCAAGTGTCACCATATGTTCATTGCTTAGATCGACAGCTTTGTTAGTAGCATGTGTTTCCATGCACTTTTCAGAGGATAACTGTCTATTAATATTTCCACCAGGAACAACAGGCGGGTAGTACAGAGAGCGCCCACCGATTGAGTATCGAATGGAATCTGGTGGAGGCCGGAGTAAGAGCTTAGAGATAATTTGTTCTTTTTCCAACCCTGCAAAATAGCAAAGGTTTACAAATTAAGCTCATAAACACTGCTTTACATATCATTGACGGATGGATAACAGTATTCTATTAGTCTCAAACAGACTACAAAACTCTATGATATTAAGTGTAACAATTCATACTATGCTGGTTACTCTCTAGTAATTGATCAAATTAGAATTAACTATTTTCTGACTACTGACTGGTCAGTTTGATGTCTACTTTCACATTATATCTTGTTATTTAGAAATATCCAAACAACACCATAACTAGTAAATCAAACATGTCAAATAGACAACATTATATCTAACTGAACTCCCACAGCCAGCAAATCTTCCATTAACCCCCTTTGACCCCAAACAGACCCTAAAAGCGTTTGGAACACCATCTTAAAGTCCACATCGATGAATTTGTGACCTATGTTGACAAAAGCCCCCTAGGCGCTAGGGATGAGCATGGTACCCGTTCGGTACCGAACCCCTATAACTGGTATTTTATACTATGTGCCTAGGTTAAAAATAACCTCGCTTTTTAAGTGCCTAGGCTCAAAAACAACAAAATAAACACCAATTACATAACCTAACTGAAAAGAAAAACGTGTAAAACAAAACCTAATTCCGTTACAACTCATTAAAATCATCCAGTTTAACCTAAAATTAACAAACAATAACTGCTAAAACTCCGAAATCTGGATGCGTACCATTCGGATTCCAAATTTGACGAATACAGCTGTATAAGTATATACAACTACAACCTAATTCCGTAACAATGTGTTGAAATCATCCAGTTTAACCTAACATTAACAAACAATAACTGCTAAATCTAGATGCATACCATTAGGATTCGAAGAATTAGGGCTCAGAAGCCACGGAGGAGGTGTAATTCCGTCGATTACAAGTCTCGATGCGAGTTGTTGTGTGTATAAATCGGCTTGCTGCTGTAGTTGTTCGATGATTGAGTCCTTTCGCTCGAAGATTTGGATGAACAACTTCTCTAATGTCGTCATGTTAACCGGCGGTTAACTGGATCTATGGAAGCTCCACTGGTTTTTGGTGAAGGAGTAAATGAAGCGCGAGTTTGAATTTGAATGGTCGATTAATGGTAAGAAATGATGGGCCTATTTTGTCATTCACTATTGAGGGGGGCTATGAAAGAACGATTCTCATTTATCAATTATCTATTATCTATACTTTTTATAACAGCGCAAATGGATATAACAGGTGACAATCAGATAGGCTGTCCAATAATGTATCTGATGTCATTATTGTATTATAAAACTTAATATTTTGAATTTTCTAATTAATATTTAATTTATTTAAAATACAAAAATCTATCAGCAGAGATGTGACAACCCGAGATTTCAAGACCTTTCCTTTACGCGTCACCTGTTTTACAAATCCTGTTTTACATTTCGTTGTACGTTGTATCATTAATATCATTGTAGAATGATATTAACATTAGTTGTGTGGTGGTTTTATGATTAGCAGGTAGGACTTTCGTCACAGGCCCTTAGCGACGAAAGATAGGACTTTTTGTCACTTGTGAGGCTCGGCGAAACATGTGTTTCGCCATGAGAGTGTTTCGCCAGGAGAGTGTTTCGCCAATAAGGGGTTCGGCCCAACCCACTTCGTGGCCCAATTGTTTAACGCTATGTATTATTAGAACCCGTGCAGTCGAGAGACGAAAACAGAAACCTTAAACCACTTTCTTTCTCTCCTTCCTGCGTGACGGCATCTGCGAGTTTCGAAGCCTCTCCACCTCGAGATAATCTAATCTCCCGGTATCACGGTTAGTGCGATACCTATCGAATAATTTATGTTCTTTTGTGAATATGGTTGAATAAATCTTTGTGATTATGTGATCATTATAAACTGTGTAATTGATTTAGTAACTCGATGATATGTGTTACATGCTGGAATCGATGTTAAATTATGACGATTAATTGCTAGTGACTAACTGGGGTTCATGATAACATGTATGTTGATTTGTGCTAATGTGTATACAAACTCATGCTCCGAATTGATATTGATGGACTCGGTAGAAGATTGTTAATTAACTATGGTGACATAATGTTAATGATTGCATAAAATTTGATGTTGTTATGATGAATTGATAAATCGGGTTTGGTAGTAAAGTAGAATGTCGATGAACTGATGAATCTATGTTGCATGTTTGGAAGATGATTCTGATCCATTGGAAGGCTACTTATAATGATAATCATTGTTAATGATTTAGGGCTCATGCATAATAGAAACCGATGAGTCTACTGTGGTGATAATTGGTGTTCTAGGAGATTAGATAGTAATCGCCGAATGATGATGATTCGATGAAACAGTTAGGGTTTCAGGCTATGATGTCCATGACGAAACAGTGTTTCGTCGCATGCCTGGTCTCGGCGAAACATAGTATTTCGTCGCAAGTGATTATTCGCCGAGGTTGTTCACTTGTGAAGTGATGTTTCGTCCCTTCTGGTTATGTTGTTGATCATGTGTTGTGATTTCTGTTTAAGGCATAATGGTAGTGTAAACTAGTTGTGAGGATCATGAGCCGACTCGTAAAGGCAGCCCATCAAATTGTTAAATGTTACCTTGATAACTGAGTACCTGATATGCAAGATGATCATGTGATAGATGCAAACTATGTGCGATAAAGTAACTTGTAGTGATCAATGTGAACAACTAATGTGAATGGCCAACTCAACTGTTGAATGCTAATATACGATATGCACGGGGGACATGGCCTAGTGTGCGACTGAATACTTGTTATGTGATTTTACGACAAACGTTAGGAATCAATGGATTGCATGATTAACAGTTACGGCTTGTATAAGGATGTGTGTCTTACTTGTATGCTACTTGTGTAACTAGTACGTTGAACACGTGATTCGGATATATGTTTATGAAACTGATTATCTTTGGTAACCACGGTAGGGTTTGGTTGACTAACTTGGAACGGGTAATATAACGCAACATACCGAACAATCTAAGGTGAGTTCACTGCTCTTTTTCCAAGCATGCGTCCCGGGGAGGGACATCTGGTAAACGTTCCGGGGAGGAATGTCGGATAATGGGTTTGACTGGAATGTTAAACCTGGGTTGTTGGTTAATACACGTCTATATCTATCACTCAAGTCCCTCCTACCGATTGTTGCCGGAAAGGCAACGGGGTATTAGTTAATAGCGCTATTTAGGTTTGGCACTCTCACACCGCACCGGGGAGGTCGGTGATGAACTAATGACCCCCATCTTGACCATTGCTTTGATAGAGGCATTGGGGTTTAGGGCAAATAATCTGGAGCCATCGGCGGTAAGCGTGTGATTAACAACATCAAATCTGTGAAACGTTTTAATCTGGTAACTGGTATCTAAACACGTTAACAAACTTTGAACTCACCAGCGTCGTCTGACACACTTGTCTGCGTGCTTGCAGGTCCATAGGGTTATATCATTTGGAACTTGCTGTCTGGAAGGCTGGAGTGGTCATGAGTCGAGATACATGGATCGCAAGACAAGTCTAATGGTTTTCGAACATGTGGTTATTGAACCACTTAACAAACAATTTATGCTTCCATTGTATACAATGAATTACATTTAATGTTTTATAACACTTTATGATGATGAATGAAAGTTTTTATTTAAATATATACTATAGTTCAATGTGATTGGTGGCTTGGATCCTGGTACGTCACACGTCCCGCGGTGTTTCCGCATGTGGTATTTTGGGGGTGTGACAGTTTGGTATCAGAGCCACTGGTTATAGTGAACTTGGTTTTAAAACGTTTTTGTAAAACCAGACTATAACCGAACAGTTCTGAATACGTGAATGCGACCATGACACCCAGCTCCAGATTGCAAGGTTCGTCTTTTCATCTGTGGTATACATTACATGAGTAGTGTACATTTGTTTATGATGTAGCGTACAAACACACACTCGTCACTATAGCATGATTACATGAATTGCTTGCTTACAATATGATGCGTTGATAGCATGTCATAGCCCTTAGATTCTTGTGATATTATCGTTTTGATAACCTCTGGTTGGCATTCGAGTTTGAGGAACCATTTGACATGAGTTAGGAGGAACTGAGATGAGCATGCAAATCGCAATATTATTATGGGTGCACACATAATAATAATGTGGGGTGCATGCGAGTCCTAGTGAGGCTTAACAAGTGAAAAAGGGTTTCCGTTCCGTTATTTGATTGATGTGAAACACAACAGTCTATAGGAGTAGTAGCAGTGATTGTCTCCTACCCGAATGGGATCTTTTCATTTTCCTCTGAAACCTTTCGAATATCGATGCTATCGAGTATTACCTGAACACCCATCTGAACGCCTAGCGAACTGTGTAGAATGTTAGGTGCTTGTACGAACGTCCCTGAATTGGATGTTGCAACATCAATGATTGGTCTATACCTCTCACACTCCTCTTTGTTTACTGGAACTCAATGTATTGACGTCGTAGCTCCCGAAGTGCGATCACTTCTGCAACACTCTAGAAACATACTGTGTATTACTCAGTCAACTTGTTGGATCGATGGACAAGGGGATGAGCGTAGTATCTCACCAACCTCAGTAGTAGGACGACCTTGCTTACCGGTACGAACATCAGCGAATTGGCTTCAATCGAATCCTTAACCCTAGTGAGCGACTTATAGGGGTTGAATCTTACGAACCAATCGGGACAAAATCGATGACGATTGACTGTAGAGCGGAATGTGTAACCGCCCGCACCATGAGTAGTGCCTTAGGACGTGACACAGAATGTGAAAAGATAGACCTTGTTGGTGAAAGGATGCAGGATACCGTTACAGGCAACAATATTAGAGGCAACAGTCGCGGCAACATCAAGGTACTCGTAATCGTAGCCTACAGTAGGGAAACAAAGGTGACTTCGAAAAGGATTGGTTGTTGCTAAGTCAAGGTGACAACAACCAAGGGAACGACGGCAGTACTAGAAATTCTTGTAACCAGTGGCGGACCCATAAATTATTTGATGGGGGTGCGGATAAGGTGTTCAACCATATTTTTAAGGGGTGCGGTCGGGTTTTTTTTTTTTTTTTGCCTAAAATATACATTAATTTTTTTTTCAAGGGGTGCGACCGCCCACCCTGGCCAAAGGGTAGGTCCGCCCCTGCTCGTAACGAAAACAACACTGGAAATGAAGCTCATGGAAGGACATTTAGCATTGGCATAGGCTATGCCAGGCATAATAGCAACACGATAGCTTGGATGGGTAGCTATTCGCTTCGTCTCTGATCTGTTTGCCCCTGATGCTTCTTGAAACCGAACCTGATATGGAATTGGCTGATGGCAAGTCAAATGAAATCTCATATGTTAGTTGGGATGCAAACTCGACCTTGTAGGACAAGAGTTCAACATCGACCTTCCTTCTACTACCTTTGACGGTTACAATACAGTAGTTAGTATGGATTGGTTATCCAGAGATCGCACAGATATACCAGTGAGGAGAAAATTTTGTGTGGAGAATCGTTATTTGTTCTAAAGCATCAGAGTGGTGCAAAGGTTAGCGCCATTTCAGCTATGAATGCCAGAAGTGTCTATGGAGGGATTACTCCGCTATATTAGCAACCGTTACTGATGTTAGGGCTAAGGAAACAGAGGATCGAGGATCCACTAATCATTCGTGATTCCTTTCGGTGTGCTACTCAAGGAACTTTCAGGTTTACTTCCATAACTGTTAGGCGAAATCTCAGTCTGATCTCACGCCAGAGACAGCCCTGATTACTCGTACTCTTACCATCTTGCACCAGGAGAGTTACAAGGGCTGTCTAATCAACTACAGGAACTGTTGAACGAGAGTTTTGTCGGACCTAGTTTTTTTCTCTTTGGGGAGCCCCAGTTATGTCCGTGAAGATAAGCCTTTTCGTATGTGTACTGATTATCGAGAACTCAGCAAGGTGACAGTCAGGAACCGTTCGCTTCGACCATGTAGTAACACCCAGTTGACCAGTTGTGAGGGATGAGTTTCCATTCGAGGATTGATTAACTAACAAGCTATTATCATATGGAAGTCCAAGGGGAGAATGTTCCTGGAACGGCATACCGAACGCAATACGGCCAGTGCGATTTTGTACACCATAACCATTGAGTTAATCAACACACCAGCAGCTTTATGGACCACATGAATCAACCATGTTTATCGATGACGTTTTGGATCACTTCCAGGAGAAAGGAACATCATGGGCGGCATTTGTACCTTATTTTAGAGCTCCCGAGGGAGGAGCCACTCTGCGCAAAGTCTTGTTAAATGTAACTTCTGGATTCGAGAGGTACCTTTTGGTCATATAATCAACGAAGTGGGAATACACATGGATCACGCTAAGACCCATTTTGGTTAAAACTGATCGACACCAAAGATTTATGCGGGGATACAGCAATCCCTTGGTTTCGCTAGATACTATCGCAGATTCATATCGAGGGATTTTCGGAAATTGCGCCGCTGTTACCTCTTTAGCACAGCAGGGTGCTATGATCGTGGAAGGCAAAATAGGAGGACGTCTTTTCAGCTTTCGAATCATAACTCTGCAATACACTGAGCATCGTCTTTACCCGAGGGTGCGGGTGATTTAGTGGTATATCATGATGGTTCGAATCAGAGTCTCAGTTATACGCCGATGCAACACGAGAAGGTGATAGCTTACGTAGTAGACTTACAAGAAGAATTATACAAGTCACAACCAGCGGTGGAAGCCATAGTTTTTGGATTTAAACTGGAGGCATTACTTGGACGATACCAAATGCACTACTTAGATCGATCACAAGAGCCTCCCGGGTACCCTGGTTTTGGAAGGAGCTGAGCATGCGATGGCATCGCTGGATGGAACCTTTGAATGACTTCGACTGCGGAACCTAAATGCGTACGAGCATTGCAACTCATTATCGACTCTAACCTACCTGATCAGACTCGCTCTGTGCAACCCGAAGCACTAAAGGAAGAAATTTTCAAGCTGGGTCCATGCGGGGCATAGAAGATCAACTTTCGGCAAGCCGAACGATATCCGTTACCTCACGAAACGAATGTGGGTCTCATTATACGGCAACTGTAGGGAACTTGTGTTGAGCAAAGCACACCGGCCTCGATATTCTAGTCGACTGGGTTTTGATGAGAGATATTAGGATCTATAAATCTTGCACCAGTGATCGGGCATGAAGGCCCATCTAGCAATGTTTGTGACTAATGTTTGACTTGTGGAAAAGTCAAGGTGGAGTATCAGCAATGTTTGGGAACAGACTACCACGGATTTTGTCACTGGACTACCTGGAACTTAGAACGGAAATAACATCACTTGGGTGCTCGTTGATTGTTGCATGCAATCGGTACACTTTCTTGCAAACAAGGAAGATTGTCAAGCCTCCGTATCCTCTGAGTAACTACTTGTGAAGGACGGTTTTTAGGCACGAGGTGCCAACTTCTGTTACCTCTGATTTTGATCTATACTGGGTTATGATAGGCATTACACAACACTCTTGGTTCACGTCTAGACATGAGCATTACTCTTCACCATAGGACAAATGGTAAGAGTAAACGAACCCCTGACACTCGAAGACATGCTGCGAGCATGTGTGTGATTGACTTGGTGAAAATTGTAAGGACGCGTATCTTTGGCTGCGTTCTACTGTAGCAGTCACCATTCTAGTATTCAGACAGCTCTGTTTGAGGCATTGCATGAACAGTAACGCTAACCTCCTTGTTGGATTGAGGTGGGTGACAACCTAATCGCAGGTCTAGGACTTATATTCGAAACTTTCGGAAAGATCACTTAGATCGGAAATCATTCGGTGACGACGCGTGACCGTCATGAAAACTGATAAGCTTAGGAAACACTAGGAGTTAGCTGTAGGCGAACGTGTCATAATCGAAAGTCTCACCCTGGGAGGGTGCGGTACGCTATAGAAAATGTGGCAAGCTTGGTTTACAATGCGTTGAAACATTTGAATTTCTGGAACGAATCGGTGGCATGGCTCCCAAACTCAAGTTAACTGACAAATTCGCGATGGCATTTATGCCTCGAATCTAAAAGAAGTGTTTGTCCGACGGAAAACTAGTGATACCCTTATTAGAGTCTGAGGTTAATGACAAGGAGCGGTTGTTGAGGAATCTACTGAAATCATGGGCCAGGACGTCAAGAATCGTTAGCATAGTCGAACTCAAATCGTGGGAGTTCGTTGGAACTCAAGATGTGGACCGGAGTTCACGTGGGAACGCAAAGGTCAGATGAAGCTCTAGTATTCTCAATTGTTCAGGTGGTTGAACCAACTTTTGCTATCATTGGTGAATTTCAGGATGAAATTCCCTTTCAAGTTGGGGATGATGTGGTACCCGCGGAAAATCCACAGTTATCCTGAGTTAACATTTTGCTGTTTTGGATTGCTTGTCAAATTTCGGGACGAAATTTCTTTCAAGTTGGGGATTATGTGACAACCCGAGATTTCAAGACCTTTCCTTTACGCGTCACCTGTTTTACAAATCCTGTTTTACATTTCGTTGTACGTTGTATCATTAATATCATTGTAGAATGATATTAACATTAGTTGTGTGGTGGTTTTATGATTAGCAGGTAGGACTTTCGTCACAGGCCTTTAGCGACGAAAGATAGGACTTTTTGTCACTCATGAGGCTCAGCGAAACATGTGTTTCACCATGAGAGTTTTTCGCCATGAGAGTGTTTCGCCATGGGAGTGTTTCGCCTGGAGAGTGTTTCGCCAATAAGGGGTTCGGCCCAACCCACTTCATGGCCCAACTGTTTAACGATATGTATTATTAGAACCCTTGCAGTCGAGAGACGAAAACAGAAACCCTAAACCACTCTCTTTCTCTCCTTCCTGCGTGACGGCATCTGCGAGTTTCGAAGCCTCTCCACCTCGAGATAATCTAATCTCCCGGTATCACGGTTAGTGCGATACCTATCGAATAATTTATGTTCTTTTGTGAATATGGTTCAATAAATCTTTGTGATTATGTGATCATTATAAACTGTGTAATTGATTTAGTAAGTCGATGATATGTGTTACATGCTGGAATCGATGTTAAATTATGACGATTAATTGCTAGTGACTAACTAGGGTTCATGATAACATGTATGTTGATTTGTGCTAATGTGTATACGAACTCATGCTCCGAATTGATATTGATGGACTCGGTAGAAGGTTGTTAATTAACTAGGGTGACATAATGTTAGTGATTGCATAAAATCTGATGTTGTTATGATGAAATGATAAATCGGGTTTGGTAGTAAAGTTGAATGTCGATGAACTGATGAATCAATGTGAACAACTAATGTGAATGGCCAACTCAACTATTGAATGCTAATATACGATATGCACGTGGGACATGGCCTAGTGTACGACTGAATACTTGTTGTGTGATTTTACGACAAACGTTAGGATTCAATGGATTGCATGATTAACAGTTACGACTTGTATAAGGATGTGTGTCTTACTTGCATGCTACTTGTGTAACTAGTACGTTGAACACGTGATTCGGATATATGTTTATGAAACTGATTATCTTTGGTAACCACGGTAGGGTTTAGTTGACTAACTTGGAACGAGTAATATAACGTAACATACCGAGCAATCTAAGGTGAGTTCGCTGCTCTTTTTCCAAGCATGCGTCCCGGGGAGGGACATCTGGTAAACGTTCCTGGGAGGAATGTCGGGTAATGGGTTTGACTGGAATGTTAAACCTGGGTTGTTGGTTAATACACGTCTATATCTATCACTCAAGTCCCTCCTACCGATTGTTGCCGGAGAGGCAACGGGGTATTAGTTAATAGCGCTATTTAGGTTTGGCACCCTCACACCGCACCGGGGAGGTCGGTGATGAACTAATGACCCCCATCTTGACCATTGCTTTGATAGAGGCATTGGGGTTTAGGGCAAATAATCTGGAGCCATCGACAGTAAGCGTGTGATTAACAACATCAAATCTGTGAAACGTTTTAATCTGGTAACTGGTATCTAAACACGTTAACAAACTTTGAACTCACCAGTGTCGTCTGACACACTTGTTTGCATGCTTGCAGGTCCATAGGGTTATATCATTTGGAACTTGCTATCTGGAAGGCTGGAGTGGTCATGGGTAGAGATACATGGATCGCAAGACAAGTCTAATGGTTTTCGAACATGTGGTTATTGAACCACTTAACAAACGATTTATGCTTCCGCTGTATACAATGAATTACATTTAGTGTTTTATAACACTTTATGATGATGAATGAAAGTTTTTATTTAAATATATACTATAGTTCAATGTGATTGATGGCTTGGATCCTGGTACGTCACACGTCCCGCGGTGTTTCCGCATGTGGTATTTTGGGGGTGTGACAAGAGGTTTCATTGCCGGCAATTTCAAATTCAAAATGCATAGAAATATGTAATTTGTAATTAATGCATGTCACTCACTCACTCCTATCAATCATCTCATGCCCATTCAATCTTCTCATATAAGTCTTTTCTTCTCATTTCCCTCATCATATTTCATCACACTCTCATCTTCTCTGATTTCCGATTTTGAAATTTGAATTTGATTCCGAATTCAACACCTTATGAAAAAAAATCCTAATTCCGAATTAGAACCATGTCAAGACCAGTTGAGAACAACAAGCTGAGTTTTGTTAACGATTTGAATCCTGCAAAAGACATGTGGAACATGAAGGCGCGAATCATCCGAAAATGTTATCAAGGTTTCAAGATGGATCTGATCTTGATTGATGAGAAGGTAATGTGTATTTATGTTTTTCCATTAGTGTATAACATGATTCCATGGATGTATATGTCTGATTTCCTATTTCTAGGGTTTATAGGTTTGTATCATAATAAGCAGCATCCTTCATCTTTTTGTTTTTACATTCTGATGCATAATGTCCCTTTTGCTTACACTTATAGCACACTATTTCAGCTTTCCCTTTATCTTTTGATTTACCTTCCATCCTCCCTTTATCACTTTTCTAGTACTTGTTACTTCCTCTCCTTAACCTTTGCTCAAATGTCTTGCTGAGGAAAGCAATTGCCTCAGCAAATGCTGAAAAATCTGATGAAGCATCCGAATTTTCTAGACTTCTGCTTTAGCATTGAGAGGTTTGTGAATCATAATTGATTGTTCTTTGTGCATTGGAGATGGGAGCTATAGGTCCTTCTCTTTGGGTTGAGTTTTCATAGATTTCTTCTTCTCTTGTAAAAAGTATATTGTAGAGATCATGTAAGCTCATGTTTCCCAGCTCTAGGGTGGATGCCAAAGTCATGGTTAGACTTCTCCATTCCCTTGGTAGAGCATCCAGAAATTTTACATTTCTCTCATCATTAGATTTCTCAACACCAAACTTTTTGAGATCATTTAATAGTTTAGCAAATATATTATATGTTTCAGAAAGACTCTCATTGGGAAGACTTTTGAATCTCTCATAGGAAGAGACACAATTTGTATGTTTGTTTCTTTTCATTCTCTCTCCTTCTTCACAAATATTTTCTAACTAATCTTATATTTCTTTAGCGGATGCACATGCATCTACCTGAGAGAATATGTCATTTGGAAGTACCATAATCAAAAGTGATTTGGCCCTTTCATCGACTTCCACCTTATCCTTGTCTTCCTTGCTCTAGTATATTTCTTGTTTGGAGCCAAGGAGACAAGTATTTCTTGTGTATGCTCAGTTGCTGGAATAGCTGGGATTTCAACAGTGGGTATATGTGGGCATCTCTTAATGGATTGAAACGGAGCTTGATCATGTCCATTTAGGAAATTGATCATCCTGATTCTCCATTGGGGGTACTCCTCTCTAACCAAAGTCGGAGGCTTTGACATAGACCCAATATTGAAAGCATTTTCCATGTTTGGAAGTTTGCCATATTTATATTAGAGAAAGATAAAAAAATGAGCAATTGATTATTCGAAAATAATTTATTCAATCTACTCTGATACCAATTGTTGAACCCATATAACAATGTTCTTTTAACTAAATTTGGCAAGTGATTTCAACAAGTATGAAAATAATGTGCGGAAATAGAAATCAAACTTTCAAGAAACATAACTACAGAATTTTGAAGTTTATATCACTTTGAAACAAAGTTTACAAGGTGATTGTGAGGTTATTGGGTAATACAAACGAATACTTAAGAATTATGTAATGAAGGGCAATGGAGTTTTTGTTGTATGTAATGAATGGTAGGCTTTAACTCAACTCCCTTCGGTGGTGACTTCTCTATTTATAGAAAAGCTTTGACAGGAATAAACATTTGTTTATTCATGCACTTGTCTGCATAAAGTAGCTTTTTGGCATATTCATTGAATCCATCCAAGGTCAACTTGTTAGTTTACTATGGTAGCAGAACCTTATCTCTTAGACAAGTTGGTTCATCAGATTTTCTGATGACCAAAAGGTACCAGATTCTGGTGATAAACATCAGATTTATCATCAGACTTATCGGATTGGTCCTTTCTGAACATCATTCTTCATTTGTGATCTAATTCTGATACTTGTTGAAGATGTATCTGCCTTTCTGCTTTTGTCTTGTTTATCTTGTATCTTCTTCTTATGTGATCTTTTGACTTTATCTTCAGTACATGATCAGATTGATCATAGTTTTCTTCAGTACTTACAAAGTTTCCTAATAGGACTAGGTCAAACATGACAATTTTCCTAATTCACTATAGTTATGGCTATGTACCAATCTGTCACACCCCAACTAATGGCGGAAACATCGGAGTGAGACGATATATTAAATACCAAATTTTATTCCATTACTAAAGGTTATGTCATCTTGAAAATAAAAGAAATACACCGCATTGCAAATTTAAAACATAAGAATTTCAAGTTCATTAATAGAGTTTCGAGTAAGTTTCTAGTCCACCCTAAGTAGTTTTCTTGTCATATAGTCATCAATTTCCTACAACATGTATTAAAGTATATGTCAACATAAAATGGTCGATGAGCATATAAGTTTGTCTACATAGCATAGTATAGGAAAAATGTCTCAAATCTACATGGCAATTGTATACCAAGTTATATGAATCATACTAGTTTGCATGAACTATAAATCAAACCAAAGTGTCCACTAGAGTAATCTTATCATCGCAACGATAAGACCGTAATGATTGAATACTTAACAATGACCCACAACGGGTAGTGTGCTACTCCTATAACGCTATACATGTTAAGGTAGGCTTGCAAAGTTAACGATAGATAACATGCATTTAGTGTGTCCTAGTATGTATAACAAATAGCATAACAAGTAGCATGTTGATGGATTGAGTGTTTGTGTAAGCATGATTGTATGTGTGATTGTGAATTTGATAATGATACATGTTGCAACCCAAAATGTATTAAAACATAAAATGGATCAAGTATACTCATGGTTTGCATGGTAAACCGAGATAGTCACGAACTAGTAGTAGAGTTAGAGCAGCGACATGAAGTCTAGCCTAAACAAGTAAAACGGAAATGTATAAGTGTATTGACTGAGTAAAGTGTAAATGGATTATTAGTCAGGGAGAAAAATGTAAATGCGAGATAAAGAATAAACTTATAAAATAAATATTCAAAAATGTTTATGTATAGTGATATTAATAATTATATAAACTTGTTATATACCTATATGTAATATCACATTAAATATTAAAATTAGTGTAAGCATAAATATCTAAGTTCATAAAAATGTCCATAGCTAACAATTAAATTGTAAGTAAGTAATTAAATAAGTAAGGAAGGAATCATTGATTAATTAGCTAGGTTTTTAGTAGTAAGTAAGGATTGATTGATTAATTAAATTGGCTACTAAATTTCTTAACAATATATATTTATTTTAGTATTATATATTTTGGGTCCAAAGTTTACTTACTATATTTTTATAGAATTTATGTATTAATGTCATTAAAGAAATGAATAAAAATGGTAAAAATGATCCGATAGATTGACTGGGAGTAATTATTTCCCTGAAATCTTAGGAGTTTGACCATGACCCAAAATTACCCACTATTTGATTAGAGGAATTTTGGTTTGGTTTTTGGAAATTATGTAAAATAAGTAAGATGCAAAATATTCACACAAATATGTAGATGGTGGGATTTGCATCCTAACCATTACAAGTGCCTATCTTAACACAAGATCACTCAAACATTTGGTTAGTTTGGTGTCTTGGTTTGGTTTTGGCGAGTTAGTCCAAATGGGTTAAACAATTGCGTGAACATAAATATAAGCGTAAAGGCATGCTTGTAATGAATGTAAATGTTAGTGGCATGAATGTAAATGTTAGAGGTTAGGTATTAGCATGAATGTAAATAGTTAGAGGTTAAGTAATGAAAAGAATGTAAATGGTTAGTGGTTAGATTAGTCATATGTAGAGTGTAAATAATCCAAGAATGAGGCTTAACCATTTATGTTTATGGATTAAACATAAGGTTTAAATCCTTGGATTTATGTATAGCATAAGTAATGTACAAGAAAAAGACTAGACATAAAATAAAAGATGAAGTTGAAGGTCAACCTTTCGGTTTGACTTCTTGAAGTTCTTCAAGAATTTGCATAAAGAAAAGAGGTTTAGAGGGTGTTTAAGGAGTGAGCAAAGGGTAAAGGAGTGGTAGAATGGTCCTAATTATAGTGAAAAATCTTAATTAAGGTAAATGAAAGTTGTAAGGATATTCTGTTTTGGCCCTTGAAGTTTATGGTGGGGTCTGTTTGGCTGAAAACTCAATGTTAGGTTCGTTTAAGTATATGTAAGTATACGTATGGGTGAAATATGATATATGTGTCGTAATTTGATGTATATAAGTATGTAAAACGATATAAATAATGTTAGTAATGTATATATATATGTATGTAAATGGTATAAACAAAGTATGTAACATTCTCAAAATGATTTCATTGATCCAAGACGTACAATATTACAAGAGTTTGAAATGAAAGTACAAGTTTACAATGCACGGGAAAAGTACGGATATTACACCATATTCTATGTAGTTGATCAACCACTGACAAACAACGAATGCATTGCCACCATCCTAATGACCCCATAGGTAACCACCCTATCACAACGGCCCCGGAGGTAACCGTATCACTTGATCAAAACTCATCACATAAACCGAATTGAAATTTAAGCTACTCAAGTATAATTCTACATATTCTAGACATTTAATAGTTCCAAGTTTCAATTGTTTAATTGTTTGCATAGTAAATGAAAATGTGATTTTTACTAACTTCATACACAAATAATTATTTTATATATGAGTTACATTTTTTTTATTATTTATGGGTTTGTATCTCCTTGATAAGAGCTTCTCAACGAGTTAAACGTGTTCAGAGCGGAGCTAACATGAATAAGATATCAGTGCTCAAAATACAAAGTTTGATATGGAACTTGAAAAGAGAAAATGGATAAAAGTTGTCACTGGGTGGACAAACCTTGGATTGGTATATAAGTGAGAGTGCTCCTTATGTATTGTTTCATTAGCAATAAAGAACAAGTGAGAGTGTAAAGAGGCTCACGCACGTGCACACCTTATGACCATGCTCATAGGCATAATTTGGATTTTTGATAGCGCACCTTACATTTTGCAATGTTAGTTATGACCTATGATGGGCAACAACTTGTATACTTTTGAAATTGTTGTGGACGATGTCGATGATTTCTATCATTGGTCCAATTTGCTGATAGTAACTATGTTGCAATAAATTGAAAGGGTAGCTATGATCGTCCACTTAAATGGTGTTTTGATAGCGCACTTTGCAATGTTAGTGATAATGGGCAACAACTTGTTTACTAGTGAAGTTGTTGTGGGCCCAGTTGATACTAATGGTTTCTATGTTGGTCCAATTGTTTTCTTGATAGTAACTAAGTTGTGATAACTGAAACCTACAAGCAATTCATAAACTTTTCCAAGAATAACGAACAACTTAGACCTCCCATAGTTCCATTTACTACTACTTTTTCTTTTCTACAAACAATAAACACCAAAAATTGGACAACAATTTCTTCTTAGCGGAGATGCATAATCTGTCCTAGGGGACATGTGACGAACACGAATCTACATAAGACCTCGTCAAATGCACCAGTTAGTCACTTTATGTTATATAATATTTATTTTATATTTGTTTGTAATTTATTTTGTAAACAATTATGTAATTGATTTGTTTTAACTGAAAATGACCTTTTTATGATTTTTCCATATCTTTAATATTTATTTTAATTGGAAAAGTATTTTCCCTACATATAATAAGTTCAACAGATATACTTTTATGTCACAGCTATATGTTTCGTATTATTAAATAAGTGTTATACTTCTTTGTAATTTATATTTATTATTTAGTCCCTATGTGTGTATATATATAGTTGTTGTAACTCCCTCATTTAGTCTTTCAATCAATTACTAATTCATGGTATCATTGCTAAGTGATTGAGATTCTCCCACTTGATCTTCCCTCATCTTTTCATTTCTTCTTCCTACTCCTCCCATGGCTTCTCCATCTTCCTCCACCACCCCTCCCTCAACTGATTCCCCATTCTCCTTCCCTGCTCCCACCTTTGCTATCAAGCTTGCACCCACAAACTACTTGTTTTGGAAGACCCAAATGGAACCACTACTTAATTATCATCAACTTATGGAGCATGTTGATGGCTCATCAGCACCACCCGCCAAAACCACTCTCATCGATGCCAAGGTTGCACCAAATCCGGCCTATAGTGAGTGGTACAAACTTGATAAAAAAGCCATTATCATACTTACCTCCTCCTTGACCGAAGAAGCCCTTGCAACCATTATTGGTCTCCAATCTGCAAGAGATATTTGGGTTACTCTTGAATCCGCCTTTTGTAACCCTTCCGTTGAACGGGTACAAAATCTTCATGATTCTCTTCGAACATTGCAAAAAGGTTCCAAAACTGTTGCAGAATTTGGACGTGCCTTCAAGGCAACATGTGATCAACTTTCCGCTATTGGTCACCCGGTCGATCTGCATGATCAAGTGCATTGGTTTTTATGTGGCGTGGGTCCTACCTTTGAAGGTTTTTCCACAACTATTCGTGCTATGGCCACCACCCCAGGTTTCTCGGATCTTCTCCTTCGTACCGAAAACCACGAGATCTTCTCCAGATCTCTTCATGGGATGTCCTCACCTACTCTTTCATTCTTGGCTCAACAACAATCCCCACCATCAAACAACAACCGTTCCTCTACCAACAATCGGTCCACTTCTTTCGATCAATCTCGAGGCCGCTATGGGGGTCGAGGCCAAAACCGCCTATATGGTGGTCGCAGGAGACGTGTACCCACATGCCAACTTTGTCATAACACCGGTCACTATGCGTCTCAATGTCCCAATCTCTCTTCATATGCTACATCGTCCGGTGCTCCAAGTGTTGATCTTGCTAGCGCCTTTCATGCTCAATGCTCGGTGAATTCGAGCGTGCCCGATTGGACGTGTGATACCGGTGCTTATACTCATATGTTTCCTACTACTAATGGTGTTACCAATCCTACTCCCACTACAGGTAATCCTAAAGTCTATTTTGGTAATGGTCAATCTCAACCCATCTCTCATACCGGTTCCTCTCAAATTTGTGGTAATCTCTAACTCAACAATATTCTTGTGGTTCCCAACATCTCTAAAAATTTACTATCGGTTAGCCAATTAATTCAAGATAATTTTGTGGATGTTTTGTTCTCACATCCTTATTTTTTCATTCAGGATCGGTTCACCAAGAGGGTTCTAGCCCAAGGATGTCGTGAAGATGGATTATATATTCTAAAAAATAATATTGTTGGTTCTACGTTTGTTGCTACTAAATGTCCTTCCACCTCCTTTGAGGTGTGGCATGCTCGCCTTGGGCATGTCAATTTTGACACCTTAATAAAATTAAAAAACAATGGACATTTGTCTTTTACTTCACTTCTACCTAAACCAATCATTTGTCAATCATGTGAAATGGAAAAATCCAAACGTCTACTGTTTGACAATAATACAAAATGTGCCACAGCACCACTTGAATTGGTTCATTATGATTTATGGGGACCTTCTCCAATTACTTCTCATGGAAACTATCGATACTATGTTGCATTCGTTGATGATTTTTCTCGTTTTACGTGGCTATTTCCGTTAAAAACCAAAGCCGAATTTTATGACACTCTACAAATATTTTTACCATTTGTCCAAACTCAATTTGGCACAAAATTAAAAACATTCCAAAGGGTTGGTGGCACCGAATTTACAAACCGAAGAGTTCATAATCTATTTACTCAAAATGGGACTTTTCACCGTCTTTCTTGCCCATATACCCCCAACAAAATGGTCGGGTTGAACGAAAACATCGTAGCATTGTTGAAACCAGGTTAGCAATGTTATTCAATTCCCATGGTCCCGTCGCATATTGGGTTGAAGCCTTTTCATCGGCCGTCTTCATTTTAAATTGGTTACCCACAACTATATTAAATGGTATATGACCTTTTGAAATGCTTTATAATGATGCTCCAAACTACTCGTTTTCTCGGTCCTTTGGATGTCGGGTTTACCCATGTTTGCGGGATTATAGCACTCACAAACTTGACCCAAGGAGTCTCCCGTGTGTATTCATTGGTTACAACACAAAATACAAAGGTTACATGTGCCTTGAACCCACTTCATCTCGTACCTACATTACCAGACATGCCCGGTTTGATGAATCTTTATTTCCATATGCTTCAACCACATCAACATCAAATATTGACTCTCTTCCTATTTCATCCTTCTTGGATGTACCTTATCAAGAAAATATCTTGCCCATTCCAGTACCAACCCAACCGTCCCCCCACCAACTTACTCTGTCCCTATTTTTTCAAATGAAACTAATTTCCATACTCCCACCCCTACAACCTCTACTACCTCATCCCCTCATACTACCCCCTCCCCTCATCACCCAAATCCTCTTCTGATTCACAGTCATTATCACGGACTTCATCCCCTCCCCACTCGCCAATTCCTCTACATCAGCCCTTAGCCACTCCCCAACAGCCGTACACCTCCCAACAGCAATCGCCACCTTCACAGCCGCCTTCCACTGTCTCCAACCAGCCACAAACCTCTCAACAGCCGCAACCTGTAACTTCATCAGAACAGCCCCCTCCGCCACCACCCACGTCGTCTCATCCCATGCTCACTAGATCGAAGGCCAGCATATTTAAACCGAAATATATTGTTGATCTTGCATACATGGAAACCTCTCCAATACATCAAGCCTTATTCTCAACTACAGACACCGTCTCGTATCGGGTCGCTATTAAAGAAGAAAAGTGGGTTCATGCCATGCAAACCAAGCTTAATGCCTTACACAAAAATAATACGTGGACACTTGTTCCACGACCTTGTGTCGCCAATATTGTGGGATCAAAATGGTTGTTTCGAACTAAGTTTCGTTCCAATGGATCTATCGAAAGGTATAAAGCACGCCTAGTTGCTCAAGGATTTTCTCAAGCTCCCGAGTTAGATTTCTCTCATACGTTTAGTCCTTTTGTTAAAGCAACAACTATTCATACAGTTTTAGCTCTTGCCACCATTAATAATTGGAAAATTCACCAACTCGATGTTAATAATGTGTTCTTACATGGGGACTTAACCGAAAATGTTTATATGGAACAACCACCTGGCCTTGTCAACCCCAATCTTCCAAATCATGTGTGCCATCTAAACAAAGCCATCTATGGTCTCAAGCAAGCTCCGAGGGCTTGGTTCCCTCGCCTAAGCTCGTTTCTTCATCATCATGGGTTCACGTGTAGCCATGCTGACCCATCTCTATTTATTCTTTCATCAAGGAACGTGTGTAATGTACTTACTCGTCTATGTTGATAATCTTATTCTCACCGGAAATCAACCTACCTTACTTACCTCTTTCGTTCAAAGCCTTAACTCTGAATTTGGGATCAAGGACTTGGGGAATCTCAATTACTTTCTAGGTTTAGAAGTAACTCATACGGATTCTGGGATTGTTATAAATTAGTCTAAATATGCCATTGATATTTTAACTCGTGCAAAGATGTTGGATGCCAAACCGGCTCCAACACCTTTAAGCACAAATGTTTCTTTTGTCTCTGCAGGTACACCTTTTTTAGATCCAACTCACTATCATTCTATTGTTGGTGCTCTTCAATATTTGACCATTATAAGACCAGATCTTTCCTACGCGGTGAATCAAGTCAGTTAATTCTTGCAGGCTCCTACCATTGACCACTTTCAGGAAGTCAAGCGTATTCTGCGCTATCTTAAAGGAACGATCTCCTATGGTCTTCATTATAATCGGGTTCAGTCTCCATCGATCATTGGATACTCTGATGCTGACTGGGCGCGGTGCCTTGAAACAAGACGTTCCACCTTCGGCTACTCCATTTTTCTTGGTGGAAATCTCATCTCATGGTGTGCTAAGAAACAAGCAACAGTTGCTCGTTCAAGTTGCGAGTCAGAGTACCGGGTTATGGCTCATGCAGCGGCATAAATTATTTGGCTTACTCATCTATTGCAAGAACTTCGGGCTTTACCATCTTCAAGACCTACCTTGTTATGTGACAACCAAAGTGCCCTGTTCATGACTCAAAATCCGATATCTCACAAACTGTGACACTTCGGGTTTTCCCGAACAACCTTATTGTGTAATACCGTTAGATGAGCATTTAAATGAAAATCTGTGATCTTGTGTTCTATGCATTACATGATTTTTGGATGTGTTATATGCATTATGTCTTTTTATATATATGCTATGTATATGTGTGAACCGAGACAACAAGGTCTCGACTCGAGACCGCCCGGTCTCGACTCGGGATCTGTTGACCCGAAACAAATAGGTTGTACCCACTTATGTGACCTGGCCCAACAACAAGCCCACTCGAGACGTAGGGTATGCGGCTAATGGGAGTATAAAACCCATGATATCAGCCGCCCTTGCCACTTTTGGGCAACAATCATTCTCTCATCAATCCCAAACATTCCTTATCCATTCTCTCTCTCCTCTCACCCATTTTCTCTCTCTAGAAAACCCTAAATCTCACTAAACACCCTACACTCTTCTTGGAGAAACCGGCTGGAAGACGAAGGCTTTGAAGTTCGGCCCATCAACCATTCTTGCACACTCTTGCACCACACAAATCTCCGGTTAGTTGAATTCATCTCGGCTGTTGTGTGAATGTGTTACATAATAAGGTGTTTACTTGCTCTAAATGTTCAAATAATGAATCAATGAATGTTATGCCAACTTGATGTTTAGATTGTGTGTTAAATGATATAGAAATAGCTAATTGTTGATGAGTGTTGGTAATAGGATGATATACAAAATATGAATCTGTTAAATGAGACTTTTGCATGATAGAAATAGAAAGGATGGTGATGAACTTGTTAACAAAATCATGGTAATGATGGATGATGAAATAATGTTGTTTGATGATGAATAGGGAGTATGATAGAGTGATTTTAGTAAATAAAAATGGCTGCATATGCTTCGGTTGGATTGTAGTGGTAAAGTAGTATTAGGTGATGATTGATTGGATCTGTTTAGAATTATGAACATGATGAACCGTTTGAATATGTGATGAATATTTGAAAAGTTGCTGATTTGATCCATTTTAGTGATTGTATGAATGGTGGAAACATGTTAAGGAAATCTCATTGGTTCGTACAAAAGTTGGTAGATGTTCTAGAAAGATTCCATCATCAGGGGTGTGAGTCGAGACAATCCCGGTTACGACTCGAGACCATCAGGTTGACAACTCGAGACCAACCAACACACTTCAAGGAGTCGAGACCTGCACGGTTGCGACTCGAGATCCCCTGATCTCGACTCGAGACCGGACTCGAGACCTCCACGGTTGCGACTCAAATATGCACAACTCGAGACCAGCTGTTGCGAATTAGAATCTCGTGGTTGCGACTCGAGACCTCGTAGTCTCGACGGGGATGGTTGACTTCGTTATTGGGCCGCACTATGTAATGGCATGTTTGGGCTGTGTGTTTTCTGCTACTGTTTAACTGGACTATGTGCTTCTGCTGATTAACCGTTCGTATGTTAGGACAGGCCCAATAACATTAGTATGACATGTATGCAATCTGTTAGATATGTGTAGGATATACGTGACTTATTTGTGCCCAAACCTGACCTATACAGGTAACCATATTAGGACGTGGTTGACCAGCTCACTTGACCAAGTAAACTGTCTGCCGAGCAAACCGAGGTGAGTTCACAACTTTTCTAAAAGCATGCGTTCCCGATGGTTGGGAAACGGAACAAACAATGCTATCTCCTTGTGTGGGATACAAACAACGCTACCTCCTTGCGTGGGGTACAAACATACTTTTCTCCCCTTGTGTGGGACGCTAAGTTAATTACTATTTATATTAGATGCAACTAGCAAACTAAACGAAACTCTATCACGAAGTCCCTACTTTCTATACCGATTAGTCGCCGGGGCCTGGCGAACGGGTTATTAGTTGATAGCGTTATTAGGTCTCACCAACCTCACACCGTGCCTGGATAGGATTGGGCGTGAACTAATAGACTCTGGCAAATCGTCAATGATGATAGAACATTGACAAACGGGGCAAAATTCACGTAATGTGCGGTCACAAAGTATTTGGTATTACGCAGTTTAGTAGCTTACATATGGGGTAGTTCCCCATCGCCTGATATAAATGAGTAAATTAACTACTGAAATAAGTTTTTGGGATTAAAACTGGACAAAACCCGTGAACTCGCCAACTTTGTGTTGACACCCTACTGCATGCTTTGCAGGTACTCAGTGACTCAGGAGCTTGCAGCTTGGGGATGTGTAGTGGACGTCTAAACCCGTGTGTTGGGTTCTTTAAATAATCTTGAAACATGAACTTTTGTTTGAACTATTCTACTATGCTTCCGCTACTACTGTTGTTTTGAATTTAAAAACTTTTGGACTTTAACTATGGTGGTCACTGATCCTCATGGTTGGTGAACTTTACTGTTATTATCTTAATTGTTCAGTATGATTGATGGCTGGATCCTGGTCAGTCACACGCCTCGCGGTAGTACTCCGCATGTGGATTTTGAGGGTGTGACACAAACGATCGAAGCATATTGATCTTGACTATCACTTTCTTCGGGAACTAGTTCTCTCTGGTCAGTTAGCCACCAAATATATTCCAACCAAGCTTCAGGTGGCTGATATATTCACCAAGAGTTTACCTAAGTCATCGTTTTATCAACTTCGTGATCAACTCAATATTCGTCCACCACCGTTCAGCTTGCCGGGGGATATTAAATAAGTGTTATACTTCTTTGTAATTTATATTTATTATTTAGTCCCTATGTGTGTATATATATAGTTGTTGTAACTCCCTCATTGAGTCTTTCAAGCAATTACTAATTCGCGTATCAACCATATAGAGTCTATAATATCAACCAAATCTTGTCAAACATACATGTGTTAACACATTTTATACGTTCTATGATTTATTTTTAAGAGTTCACTAGATCACATATATAAAGAGAAATTAACTTAAAACTGCGTCAACTAATACTTAATTATCATTCTTTCTTTACATTTGGATAGGAATGCCAATTTTCTACTCTGACACTTCAAACTAGAAAACAAGAGCAGTATGATATCAATTTAGTGTCGTTTAGACACTCAAACCATATCTTCCCTCGAGACATCTACGCGTGATTGAGGTATATCAGCACGATGTTCAAGCAAACAACTGCGACAATTCGGGCAAGAAGAATGTGACTCAAACCACTTGTCTATGCATCCAACATGAAACTCATGGCTACAGTGTGGCAACACACGAACATTTTGTCCATCAACAAAATCCTCAAGACATATCGTGCACTCGGTAACATAAATCTTAACCTCTGATCCAAGTACCCGTGTTGATATCTGAGATACAACTGATTTTTTAAGACCTGTGGAGGCTTCAGATGCTCGAGTTGACCACTCATTCGAATCTCTACGTTTTAAAAAATAACGCATCACTTGAAACACTGCAAAAGAAACAATCAACCCACACAACAAAACAATCCACAAAATATTAACTATGAGATTCATCTCCTTTGTGTTTGAAACGTTCATATTATTGTGGTCTGGTGAGGTATTAAACAACCCGGCTGTAAGATTGTGATGGTGTAAAGTGGCCATAGTTTATGTTTGATTTTTGACAGAAGGGAAGCAAGTATATAAGAGGTTTGCTTTGTTTTCAGATGAGCTCCATGCTCCAATATATATACATATACATATATATAGAGAGAGAGTGAGCTGCCAATGTTTTTGTTGGTTAAGAATCTTGGTAGCAAATCTTGGGGATTTCACTTTTCCAACTGGATTGCAAATTTGCTTATCTTGCGAAATCTTATTGATTTTACACTTTAAAAGTCATTTTCAGATACAAGATCGATAAAGATTTCATATTAATATGTTGAGACATACAAGAACCGCATAAGACACTTATACATAGTGTTTTGCATGTGATACACTAGAAGGTTATGTAACCGTCAATTTCCTTCTTCCACTATTATGCGGGTTATACGCGATTCTCGTAGTTTTATTACCATATACAGGGGAAGGTTCAAATGAAAACCACTAGTTATTGTAAAAACTCGAAAACTAGTTAAAAAAGCCAAAAAAACATACCAAAATTTTTTTTTCATACCAATTTTCTCCATTTTTTATATATATAAAAAAACATTTCAAAAAAAAAATTGTAGTGCACATGTGTATGTGTACTACACATGTGTACTACAATTTTTTTTTTTTTTTGAAATTTTTTTTTCATATAAAAAAACATGCGATTTTTATAAAAAAAAATTGAAAAAAAATTTTTTTGTGTGTTTTTTAGGCTTTTTTTAGTTAGTTTTCGAGTTTTCACGTTAAAAGTGGTTTTCATTTGAACCTTCCCATATATATATATAGAGGTCAGTTAACGTACAATACGGCTTAACGTACATCATGTACGACAGATAATTACGCACGTTCATTTGAAAATCACGCACGTTATAAACTAAAAAACCCAAATCACGCATGTTGGAAAACATTAATCACGCATGATGAAAACATTAATCACGCACGTTATACACATAATCACGCACGTTGTCGTACGTGATGTACGTTAAGCCGTATTGTATTTTACACTTTTCCTATATATATATATATATATATATATATATAGAGAGAGAGAGAGAGAGAGAGTGTGTGTTAAGGTAAAATGATAACTCCTACTAGTTGAGAAAACGTAGAGAACTTGGTCAAAACGAAGGACTTTTCCAAAACATTTTTTACCAAAAATCCTTAAAAAATCAACTTTAAAAAAAATGTTGATTTCGTAAAATACCCTTGCATTGAGTGTAAATGCTTATGTCAACGACTTTTGAGAGTGGTGTAAAACGACTGAAACTCGGAATTTTTTTTAAAAGGGTCTTTGTAACATGTTCATCTACGTTTGTGCAAAAAATGAGGGCAAAACTCTCATGGGGGGCGGGGTTCTCTAAGTTCTTATAACTTGGGTTGATTTTCTCTTGATTTGAAGCCTATAGAGAGATATTTTTATATATAATATAGAGAGGGAGATATTTAGAACTACATTAGATAACATTAACAATGTACTTCCAGCTGGGTTGCATGATTCGTACGATTGATTGTCTACAACTTGAAAACCTTAAAAAGCATTTGCAGGATAAAATTTGAGTTCTTTATTTTAGTGCTAGATAAAAAAGTATATCTTTTAAGTTATTATAAAGTATACTAAAGATAAAATAAATAACATTGTTGAGCTATCCATGGTTTCCTTTTTAATAAAGTACCCTTATTGGTTAATTCTGTCATATTAGGTTTAATTCTGTCATCCTAGAAAATCTTAAGCTGATTACTTTACAAAACTTCTTGTATATTCTATGTCTATCTAATGTGAACATACCATGATCAAGAATTAAGTCCCATTTTTAATAATAGTGGTGTATTCTTCGTGTGTATCGGTGTGAATCATGTAAGATTATAGTAAGCGATTCGGAAGTGGAGGGTGTGGTGTTGACATGAACGCTATGCCTTTCCATTGGTTTAGTAAAGCGTTGTTATGCCGAAACATAGGATATTGTAGTTGATGGTGTGGTCGGAGGAATTCAGTATATTCTTGAATATAGGAATTTCTGGAGTCCATACTAAATGTAACGAGTCTCCTATTTAAAAGGTCTAAAGCAATTCTGGTGTAGAAAAAAATGAGTAGTCATGGACATCTAAGAGCATTCACAATAGCTTCATCATATCTCCCATTTATTTTTAAAATTTAAGATAAATATCTGAAATTTATCTTTTTTTCATTCTACATTAGAACCGCCATATCAACACCCTATTTTTATAATTTATAAAAACCATCTTCCATCATATTATTGTGAGTGTATAAACTCGAGGAATATGAAAATGGTGCATGAGATATGGAAGATTTTTTTAAATGAGAGATAAATTTTAAAAAGTGTGACTTTTAGTTAAATTACCGTCATCCCAGGGTGGGCGGACGCACACCTTGAAAAAAGAAAAATTAGTGTTATATATATATATATATATATGAAAATTCCGAGCGCACCCCATAAGATTTTGCAACCCCCCCCCCCCCTCTGATTTTTGAGAGAAGTGAAAACCCGAGTTTTTTTTTCTTGTCAAACTTCATTTCCGACAAGATTTAGTGAGCTCCGGCAACTGGATTATAGTTTGCGAGGAAGAAAATAATGAAAGATAGAGTTTCTATTGTGGGGCTAGGGAGTTAAAGAGAGAAGGTGAGATGGACACGTGAAAGAATTGAACAGGTTTTCGATAGCCGTACTCTGTTTGTGTGACAACTGTCACTTTTCCGTACATTCCGTACAATAATTAAACAGTAGTCTGTGCTTTGATAACTGTGCATGGTATAATTTACAAGACGAATGAAATTCTGATTACTGATATACACATACAATGGCATTTCATGTTGCAAGACTTTTATCATTACTACATGCAACACGATATAGTTCTATTAATGCACAGAACAGAGTTGGCACAGCTATCAGACAAACTAGAAATACTGACGGGAGTTCAGTACTTAGACAGACATGATGTTGAGACACAAAATAAGCCCCAGGACCAAGTGTTACACTAGTATAGTGTGTAGGGATTACAAAACTGCCTTCCTAGTGATGACATAGGTGCCGAAAAGTGCCAGAAACACACTAAAACTGTGAAATTCTGCAGTAAATAGACAAATTCAGCTATTTTCAGCTTTTTAACAACAAAATAAAATGCAGAATTGTGATACAATGGTCCAGAATGCTTTCCTAAGTGTCGGGAATTAAAAATGTCACAAAAGGGTACATAAGGAACACTAAACGGTATAGTTTGACACTTTAACGAACCGGTATCTAACCGAACAACCGGACACTACCCGAAATATCAAAATTATACTAGAAGCATTGTTTTAATATTTCTGAGCTAGTTATGAGCCCCGAACACCCTAACACACTATATAACACCATATTAACTTAAACACTAAACTTTACACTTAATATCTAACTAACATCCTTAACTAGAAGTTAGAAACTAACCAATACCCCCCCCCCCCCATTAGTTAGGCCGGTTACATGGTGGGTCCCACTAGGGATTTTCTTTGATTCTTTTACAAGATATGCATGGAAGATTTGAGACATAAAAACCATTGTGTAAAGGGGTGTTGGAAGAACTTTATAAAAGACCATGAGTTAAACATTTACTTCACTTCATCACCTTCAAGCTCTCATTTTTCCTTCTCCCCTCTCAACTTACGGCTCAACACACACACCACACTACTTCCATTTTTCGACCATTATCAACCATTCTAAGAAGAACCAAGGATGCTAGGAGCTTAACTAAGAAGTGTGGAAGCATCGGAACTTGAAGGACCTCTTCCATTTGCTTTTATCCAACACATTTATCATCTTCAACTTCTAGTGTTCTTCCCTAGCCCTTGTGCTAGTAGTAAGCTTCTTGTCACTTGATCTTACTTCATATTTAGTTGGTTAAAAGATGTAGTGTGTTGTTAATCACAAGAACACTAAAGAACATAATCATGAAACTTTAACATAAGCTTAATAACATAAGAATACTTGAAGATTAGTGTTGATTTGCTTCTTGATGATTGATGATTTGTGTTAGTGATGTTAGACATCATAAGAAACCTACTAGATTGTGATTAAACACATGGTCTAGTAAGTTAAGGTGGTGATCTTGTAAAAGACCAAGATCATCATGCTTTATGTTTTCATGAACTTGAAGTATGAAAATGATTTTATGAATGATGAAGCATATAACATGTTTACTAGGCATAAACTTGGATGATTTCAAAAATAGTTTTCCAAAGAAACCAAGTTAAATAACAAGATTTACATAAACATTGTTTTAAAGAGACTAACCATGTTTCTAGTGGTGAAACAAGTATAAGAATACATTGTTTACAAGAAAAATCCAAGAGAATGATTTTTGGAAAAATCATCTAGTAAGTTGTAAACACCTAAATCTTTCAAGAGTGAAGTTTATAAAGAAGTAAATACATTTTTTAGGGTAACTAAGTCTACTAAACACACTACCAAGTTACTACAAGTTTTTATGAAAGATCAAGTTCATGATTATTATGTAAATAGCATAGTTTTAGCACTTGGTAAGTGAAAATTGTTTAGGGTTGATTGTTGATTGTTTGTGGTGATTTTGAAAAGAAAATGATATGCTCTGATAGCATGGACACCTCCATTTTTAGGGGAAACTATGGAATAATTTTCTAAAAATATAAACACTTAGAAAAATATTTTCTAAACAAATACTTACAAGAGTGTTTTAACTATGGTTTTCAATATAAACTTTGCCATAGATTTTATTACAAAAATACAAGTATTGGAGGTTGGTTTTTATAAATAAAAATGGATAAATATGTATTTAGAATATATATTTACACATTGTGTGTGATTATTTGTATACTTCGTGTAGTAGTTATATTATTTTAGGGTTAAAATAATGTAACTTAACAAAAAATACCAAGAATTTACAATCCAAAAATATTACCAAAAATCACAAGGAATAAATATATAAGTTACACACTTAATATTGTGAAACCGAACGCAAGAACGTAACTTACAAAATATTCCGGAAAATACCGTCATAAATATATTTTTGGTAAATAATATTTTGGATACAAGAAATGAAAATATGATTTTTGTAAATATTACAAAAGTTATATTATATTTTTTACAAGGAGAAAATATATTATTTTTGGAAGTAAAAATATATTTTCTTGAATATTTAGAAGGTATGTGATTTTTGGGAAAAATATATATTTTCTTGAAGTACAGTATTTTTGGATAAAATAAGTTTATAAATATTTTCTAAGTGAGACTTGAAAATATATTGTTTTGGAAATATATATTGGATATTTATTAAGAAAATACGTACACACCGGAATATGACGCCAGTACATGGCAAGATACATAAATACAAGAATACGGATATACATGAGATACCCCATCCTTGGGAAGGAAATACGAATATAAATACTTGAGAAGTATTACTACAAAAAAATATTGTTTAACAATTATTCCAAAATTAAGTATAATTTAAAGTTAAAATAATTATTATTTTAACAAGTAATTATAACTTGGAATAATATTCCAGGCATAAAAGAAACGTAACTCAAACACGTAAATACTAAGGCAAGGCACGGCCCGTTCGTCTAATAGACCCTAGTACATTGTAGGTAGTCGTGTTTGCTGAAGGGATTTGAGTTACGAGTACCGAAGACGCAAAACAGTGAGTTCATGTCCCCCTTTTCTTTTAACTGTTTTCGGTTTTATAACTCTCGGGGGTGGAATACATGTTATGAATGCTTAAACGGTATGAATTGACTATGAAATGCACTATTAGGTCATGTGAGCATAGACTAAATATTGAAATGCCATTAACTCTTAATTAGGGACGAAGGTTAGATCTAACGGGTACGGCCGAACCCCACTCATGGTACTTATGTGACCACTTGAGTGCTTCGGTGTCCCAGTCGAGATGAATCGACATAGTCGAGGGGAATCGATATAGTCAAAGTGAATCGACATAGTCAAGGTGAATTGACATAGTCGAAGGGGAATTCGACATAGTCGAGGGAAATCGACAAGGGTATAAGCCTACTCATTTCGAGTGCTCCCTATGTCCTCACATGCCTTATGTCCTTGTAAAACATTTATTTATGTTCATAAATGCTTTTCATGTCTGTTTTCAAAGGAGTCTCTCAAAGGTTTCCAAGTTTGCCAGTACTCATATAAAACGCATGAACTCACTCAACTTTTATTGATGTTTTCCAAAAGTACATGTATTTCAGGTAACAGGTTGGATCTTGGGCGCGGGTGTCGTTTCTAGAAGTAAATTTCAAGTTTAGATGTCATCCACTTTTGTTGGTTTGTGACTTGGTCGAGGGTCGTGTTTTAAAACTTAAATAACTGGTGTTTGTAATACTTTAAATTTTATGAATGGATGAACATCGTTTTGATCATATAGTTATTTATTATGATTGAATGCACTGATATTAAACCAGTCACATATCATACGCTTCCGCAAAAGTCAGGGTGTGACAGTTTGGACGGTGGAGATTGATTTAATGTTACTGAACTTGTGAAAGCCTTTTAAATTCCTCTTACAACATAAACGGAAAAAAAAACTATTATATTCTTGATGTTAGCATTATTGATTTTTGAGATAAAATGCTTCGTACTAATATATATATATATATATATATATATATATATATATATATATATATATATATATAGGGGAAGGATCCACTAAAAAGTGGATTTTGCCTAAATAGCCTAAGAAGGATTGTGATGATGACATGTGATACTCCTAATAAGTAGGAATGAAGGGCATTTTGGTCCTTATAAATAAGACTGAAAATGACATGTGGCATCCCTTTTGTTTTTTTAAAATACAAAAAAAAATCTAGTACAAAAAAATGTAGCACAAAAAATCTAGTACAAAAAAAATATAACACAAAAAATGTAGTACAAAAAATATAGCACAAAAAAATCTAGTACAAAAAAATATAGCATAAAAAAATTCAGCAAAAAAATGTAGTACAAAAAAATTAGCACAAAAAATTGAGAAAAAAAAATTAAGACAAAAAAATTCAGCACAAAAAATTTAGCACAAAAAAATGTTATACAACATATAAATACAACACATTTTAGTGGGTTTTTTTAGTCTTCATATTTTATATAGCAATATGGTACTCAAATTAAAGATAAAAAGATAATCGATTTTACGGTGAAATTTTTAAGAAAAAATAATGTCGTATAAAAAAGTTATTAACGTTTAAAAAATGGGGGTGGAATATGCATGTGCCTTGCATGTGGAGAGAGATAGTCCATAAATAGGATTTTCCCAAGATACCCTTTCACTCCTCCTTTCTCCTACACTTTTATCTTAACCATTGATTTAAAAAATGAATGGTTAATATTCATTCTCATCCTACTTAGGTAAAATAAACTTTTTATTTGATCTTACCCCTATATATATATAGGGAGAGGATCATGAGAAAACTAGATATAAATGAGAAAACTAACTAAAAAAACCTAAAAAAAAGCCAAAAAACATACCAATTTTTTTTTTTACAATTTTTTATAAAAAAATCGCTAGTTTTTATATATAAAAAAAATTTCAAAAAAAAAAAAAAATTGTACTGCACATGTGCATTATATGTGTACTACACATGTGCACTATATCCGTAATAGTGCACATGTGCAATACAACAAAAAACTTTTTTTTAATTTTTTTTTTTGAAAATTTTTTTTCCATGCATAAAAAGCTGCGATTTTTTTATAAAAAAAAAATTGGTATGTTTTTAGGCTTTTTTTGTTAGTTTTTTGGTTTTCTCATTTAAACTAGTTTTCTCATGATCCATCCCCTATATATATATATATATATATATATATAATAAGTTAAAAGAGGAACTTAGATAAACATTAAAATTCATTATAACAAAATATCGGAATGTTGGTACCAATCTAATATAAAATGTAATATATGTTTTATCTCATTGCAACATATTAAAGTATGAACTAGTATTTTTGCCCGTTGCGGCGGCACGCGGGGTGCAAACATGTAGTAAGGCAATACACCATTTGTAAAACGCAATGGGTAATAGACAATTAAAAAAATGTAAAACATAATGCATAAAACACAATTACAAAAAAAGAGTAACCTGGCACTCCCCCATTGGTCCAACCAAATTACGATTGTATCCCCGCTTTAAAATTACGATTTTCTCATAAGTTCAAAATTACGTTGGGCATTGCTGCAGCGCGTGGCGGATGGAAACGTGTAGCAAGACAATACACGATTCATAAAACGCAGTGTATAAAAGACAATTACAAAAAGCGCAAAACACAATGCGTAAAAGACAGTTACAAAAAAGTGTAAAACACAAAGGTGGACACGAAGTGTAAAACACAATGCTTAAGACATTTCGTAAAACACAATGCAATTACATTTTTTAAAGTTGAGCGGATGTAAAAATGGAGTAATAGTGCAAGAGATAAAAACGCAAAGTCTAAAAAAGACAAATTGTAAAAGCAGATAGATGGTGGCGAAAATGTGTAAAAAATGAAGGAGTGGTGGTGAAAATGTAAAAGTAGAGGAGTGGTGGCGTAAATGTGTAAAAGTTGAGGGGGTGATGGTGAAAAAGCAAAGTAGAAGGATGGTGCTGGCAATGTTTGAAAGATGAGGGTGTTGTTATGGAATTTCAAAGTAAAGGGGGTTGTGGTGTCAAAGTTTGAAATTAAATTGTCCAAAACATTAGTTAATAAATTTGCCCCTTCAATAAAGAAATAAGTAAGAAAAAAGGTATAGAAACCACTTTTCTAAAACCATTTGCAAAACCATCTTTGGTTTTGTGAAAGTATTTAGTGAATTTAATAATAGCCATTAAAGTGATTTCACATTCATACAGTCATATAGAGATAGAACAATGCTAAAGATAAAGAGTGTGGAGTGGAAAACGGGTGGCTTTCCGCCACCGGTGATAGCAAACATTGGTAGCATAACCACCGACAACAACACCACCACCATCACAAAACGGCAACTGCCAACATATTACAACCACGTTTAAACGTCAGCCCCCATCTTCAATTATTCATATTACTAATGCCATCATCTCTCTCATTTCAACATCCTTGTCTTTTTTTCAACGGTAACTACATCCTTGTTTAACAGTAGCCGGTTTGTTCACCGGCACCGCCCTTATCCTTCTGTTCTCTCTCTCAACCAACACTATCAAGTACCAGACCCTAATCCATCGCTCTCACTCTCACCATTAACCAACCTGTTCTCTCTCTCTCTCCATCAAGTACCAGACCCCGCACAGTTATTCACAACGCCGGTTGACGGTGGTTTGCAGCTGTGGGATTGACATTCCGACCGTTAGTGTCTCAATAAGGCTTTAGATCCGGTTAAGCTCTTCAAGGTGCATGTTTTCCTTTTGAGCAGATCAGCTTTGATGCCAATTATTCATAAATCATAATCCCAACAGTTTTTCTCCATCACGGTTCCAAACTTTGGCTCTTTCTCGGCTACAACGTTGTAATTTAAAAGATACCTGTGGCGATACACTCAATACCGGTGGCATTTAACTTTTATGGAAAAAATGGCAGTATCGTAATTATATGAAAAGGGCATTATTGTAATTGGTGTGGTGCATTGTCGGTGGCAAAAGCCACCGACTTTGTCTTTTAAGTAGTAGTATGATGTATGATTTTTTTTATGAAGCATAAACTGACTAGATGCTTTTCGGCAATAAAGTACATGAAGTCGGACTTGCGTAATCAGATTAGTGATGAATATTTAAGCGATAGTTATATCTGTTGTCGCAACCCCCGACCCCTGCCCTGGGAGGCGGGCGGCCACGGCCTACTCAGAGATGGTGGTATCGGTGTTTATCATTAATTTGGCAGTGGAAATTTACATCAGGACCGTAGTTAGGAAATATTTTATCAGAGTAAAACACCACATTTTTATAATAATAAATACATTGGGATAAACCCAAGTTTCCATTACAAACATGTTTATAGGGATAAACCCTAATTTATTGAAATAAAACTTCTTCTTTATTTAGGTAACTTTTATAGCCACTTTTTCAAGCCTTCAGTGCTCTCCAGTTGGCTTCTATTTGGCTTTCACATTTTGTTACCTGAAACGCATTTAAAACATTCAGCAAGAAATACTGGCGAGTGAATCCCAGTTTAATCAAAACAGATTTTATCATTTTACAACATTGAGGGCAATCCAGCAATTACATTTGTTTATATCTACTTTAATTACCACCCACGGTACTGTCAATCCTGACTAGTGGTAATGTTACTACTCACAGTGTAGTAACAAATTTTGTAAACAAAACCCCAACATACCAACGATAATTGTAGAATACAAATACTCAACCACTGTTAAATATAAATTAAAACAATTGAGGTTTTATAAAAACAATTTGTGAAAAGAGGAATCACTCACATTGCTATTTTAGGTATTTCCTTGTGACTTCCTGGTTATAATCTAATAAATTAAACAATGCACACACGTTAGTATAATAACCCAAATTTACATTAGTTATACCCTCCCCGAGACAGAACTCCAACGACTGAGTCAGGCAGAGCCTCGACATGCTTTACGGAGCACTAGATCGATCGGGCAGCGTATCTAATACGTAACTGGAGGTTATAATACTTACGAGGCAGAGCTTCGCTAATTAGGGGGTATAATACCCGATATTATAATTTCTATTCATAGATTTTGAGAGAGAGATCGAGAAAATGAACGAATTCTCAACTGAAGCCGTGATCCCCTATTTATAGTGCCTGATTGGCACTTTGTTGCGCCTCGCGACAGATGAAGCCAGGGCTTACGCGGCCCATGAGAGACTACGTGTCTCGTATAGGGTTGCCGAGTCAACCCGCTAGCTTCCACACGCGTCGGACACGTGGCACGATCTGGTGTGGCCTGGTGGCCAAGCTGTCGCGCCCCGCGGCGGATCAAGGGTAGTCTGTCGCGCCCCGCGACAGACATTAAATATTGTTTTTATTTGATTTTTATTAAAATAAAGGTATTTTGGTCCCGGTTTCCGTATACGGGGTGTATTTTAGGACGTATAGGGATGTTATAAGACTTTTAGAAGGGTTTTTATATCCTCCCCACCTTGTTTTAGAACTCGTCCTCGAGGTCTACTGGAACAGGTGCAGATATTTCTTCTGCATCTCTGATTCAAGCTCCCAAGTGTACTCTAGTCCTCTCTTGGAATCCCATTTCACTTTGACTAGAACTAAGCTCTTGTGTTTGAGATTCTTGATCTTTCTGTCTTCAATCTGTAGAGGTTTCTTTACAAACTTAAGTTTCTCATTTACCTCTATGTCCTTAAGAGGTACCACTAATGATTCATCTGCTAGGCACTTTTTGAGATTACATACATGAAATACATCATGTATTCCGGCCATTTCCTCTGGCAGGTAAGCTACTGGTCCTATTCTTCTAATAATCTCAAAAGGTCCAACATACCTGGGGCTTAGCTTCCCCTTTTGATGAATCCAACCACTCCTTTCCATGGCGAAACTTTCAATAATAACTTATCTCCTACTTGAAATTCCAATGGTTTTCGCCTGTTATCAGCATAACTCTTTTGATGTCGCGTGCTGCTTTCAGTCTATTCTTGACTTGAATAATCTAGTCTGTTGTTTCTTGTACTATCTCGGGTCCAGACAGTTGCTTTTCTCCAATTTCTGCCCAACAGACTAGAGTTCGGCACTTTCGTCCATAAAGTGCTTCGAATGGTGCAGCATTGATACTGGTATGATAGCTGTTATTATAAGAAAATTCTATTAATGGTAGATGATTGTCCCAATTTCCTCCGAAATCAATTACACAAGCTCTAAGCAAATCTTCCATTGTCTGAATTGTCCTTTCACTTTGTCTGTCCGTTTGGGGATGATAAGCTGTGCTTAGATTTAACTTGGTTCCCACTGCTTTTTTGGAAACTTGTCCAAAAATGAGAAGTAAAACGGCTATCTCTATCAGACACTATGGATAAAGGAATTCCATGTAATGAAACTATTTCATTTATATATAACTTGGCTAACTGTTCCATACTGAAAGTTTCCTTCATTGGTAAGAAATGAGCAGACTTGGTTAATATATCTACAATCACCCAGATTGTATCATTACCTTTTCGTGTTTTGGGTAATTTGGTAACAAAGTCCATTGTTATCAATTCACATTTCCATATTGGCATTTTTAATTGCTGTAATAAACCTGAGGGTTTCTGATGTTCAGCTTTAACCTGTGAACAGGTTAGACACTTGGCAACATAAGCTGCTACATCCTTTTTCATTCCTATCCACCAAAAATTCTTTCTTAAGTCTTGATACATTTTATCACTTCCAGGATGTATCGTATACTTAGACTTATGGGCTTCTTCTAAAACTCGGTGGCATAGGTTTCCTCGTTTAGGTATCCAAATTCTTTTCTTATGGAATCTCCAAATTCCATCTGTTCCTTGTTCTAATTCCTTAATCATTCCTTTCAATTTTTCAGTATCGTCCTTGATTACTGATTCCTGTACTTCTCTAATCTGATTATTTAAATCTATTTGCAGATTTAATTTAAGAGAACGTATTCTTTTTGGCTTTTCGTGATACTTTCGACTTAAAGCATCAGCTACTACATTAGCCTTTCCTGCATGATACTGGATATTACAATCATAATCACTAAGAATTTCCATCCAGCTTCTCTGTCTCATATTTAACTCCTTTTGCCCAAAAACATATCTTAAACTCTTAAAATCAGTGAAAATGGTAAACTTACTACCGTAAAGGTAATGTCTCTGAAGGGGTATGGTCCCAAAAACCTCACGCAGGCCCATTGGACCATACCACAACTTCACAAATAAATCCTCTTTGAGAAACCCTGCGCGGCTGAGCACTGGTTCTAAAAGAGAGAACTTAAAAGAAAGCAGCCTCCAACAACCGCGCGCTGAGATAGAGCCGATAACACATCCTTGCGCAGACTTGTGCAGCTGGACAAGTTAGAAGCAAAGTACCTCAGCGCAAATATTACCCAGACTTGAACATAAAGTAGCCCTTTTGTCACAACAGAATTAGCATAAGGAAGAGCCACATAGGATTACAACTGTAATCCTTCTAGAAGGCTTTATCGTGCACAACCATTCGGTTATAACTGAATGGCCACGTGGCATCGTCCTGAGCATCCCTCAAGATCACGGTGATGGCACTAACTTGGAGAAGGATCCACACTTGCCCACTTTCCACGTGGCATCTCCCCAGCCGTTGATCATACCCATGATCCGTGTGCCTATACATCACATTAATGATTAACGGTGAAGAAAATAACCGCTTACGGAAAATGCTTTCCGTTACTTCCTCCGTCAACAAACTTTCCCGCCCAAATTCGGTTATAAATAAGGACAATTCAGGTACAATTTCTCAAGTTACTCTCACTTCACTTTCACTATTACTTCTTCTTCTTCATTGAAACCTGTACTTATTCTCATGCCGGAGGGTGGTCACGGAGAGAACCCCCATTCTCCCCGTGGCGAGTCTAACGGGTGTTTGTTTTGCAGTTATCGTTCGAAGAAGGAGATAAGCCAAATCCTGAATCAAACGAGAAGACCTAACCCTTTTTATGCAGAACCAAACCCCTGGTTCAATTAATTCCGGTCCTTTGAACCAGTGTTTCTTCATTGGCGCCCACCGATTTCTCAATTTTCATTCACATCTTCTCATTTTGATTTACTCTTCCACCTCTGTTTTTCAATGGAAGAAACTCTGACAAATCGCCAATCAGGCCCTCGGCCAACAAATTTCGCACACAATACCCAAGTCGAAGGGATTGTGGAAGAGGCTTCTGATGATAACGAGGTCCAGTACAACGTTAATCATCAGAATGACCCTGTTACTCCAAGAGAACACTCGAGATCCCAATAAGTTCAATTTTACCTCCCGGTGAAACTTCCATCTCGTGGTACGTCAGATCCCAAGGTGCAATAAACGCAGTATACGCACAACTTTGTGCACAGACTACTCCTCCTGTCACTCAGCCACGAAGACCTGCATCTCATGTACAAGCACCATCTGCACCACGTACATCTCACCATGATGCACCATCACGAATGCCTGTAGATGACACAGAAGTCTATTCCAAATCTCCTACAAGGTACGAATCTACTCACTCTAAGACTCGACGAAGAGATTACCATGATGAATCATATTCTCATAGAAGGCAGTCAGTTCATTCTCGGTTGGGCCCGCGTTCTTACCAGAAACGGGACACCCACACCAACGAATACGACAGAACATATCAGGAAGGTGATAATACAAGTGTGTTCAGCCGGCTACAGCAAGACCTTGCAAATTACAGACCCCGCGCGGTTTATAACCCGGATGCAGAACATGACTACAACTTAATCTACCGCCTGGCAGAAGTAGCTGAGAACTCGAAATTCGTCAGTGAAATCACATTAGCTCCCCTCGAAAAGGCGAAACTACCATCAAACGTCAAAAAATTTAACGGCATGTCAGATCCGGATGACCACCTTCGTGTATTTACCAGCGAAGGTCTGGTAGGGGGTTGGACATTGCCTATGTGGTGCCACCTATTCGTCCAAACCTTGAGAGGTGCAGCACGGCTGTGGTTCGATAATTTACCAGTAGGGAAGCTAACGTCATAGGTGGATTTAAAAGAGAAGTTCCTGGTTCACTTTAGCCAACAACGAAGATCCATCAGAGACACCGCCGATGTGATGAATATCTGGAGGCGTGATGATGAAAGTCTGGAGGACTTCATAACGCGATACAACAAGGAGGTGCTAGAGATTGGTGACGTCCATGAACATCTGATATGAGCACAATTCAAGTATGCAGTGCGTTGTGATGACATGATCAAGGTTCTGTCAGGAACAGAGGGCTTACCCAAAAGTTGGGAGAAACTAATGGCCGCAGCAAAGGTTTACGCGAAAACCGAGCGTAACTTAAGCTCTAACAGGCCACTGCCACCACACAATCGTCCGCAGGACATGAGTGGTAGCAGCGGAAAGAAATTCAAGAAAAATTGTTGTGACTCAACCTCTGGAACATACTCGTCTGACAACGCACTTGCAACAATAAACAAATTAGCAGCACAGAAAGAAGCAAAACAGGAAAATCGTGAGCGGCAATGGACTCCCCTCACAAAAACACCGGCGAAGGTACTCAGCACAGAGGATTATCTATTTAAAACTCCTCCGCCAACGAAAAACAAGAGGGGTCAAGATCCAAATCAGTATTGTGACTACCACAAGGATAACGGTCACACTATAAACAATTGTATAAGCCTCGGCACCGAAATCGAGAAGGCACTAAAAAGTGGCGAACTCACCCACTTACTTCAGAATGTGCGGAAGGACATCAAACAGATTACTCGCGGGGATGAAGGCCCGAGTAAAAAAGCAAAAACTTAAGCCGTGCAAGAGCAACAAGCATACAATAGTTTCCCTTCATATTGGTTAGGTTCTTCAACTTACCAAATCATGAAACAGGGCTATTAGTATGGATAAGTTAAGTCTCAAATTAATTATCCTAAGCAAACAACTTTGTAACCATGGCTTCTGAGCCCTATATTTAATCAATGCAACGTTTGTTTTATTATTTCTGTTTTTATTACAAAGTGCATGCAATTCCTTTTGGTAAGCGCAAAAACACTATGGTAACCTTAACACAAGTCTCATGAACGGTCTGCGATTGTAAGTATCGCGCAAGGCCCAGCCTTACGTTCACACATGAGCTTTATACCACCTTTATTCTCCTTACCTACTCAAAGAAATTGTACTCATGCAAAATATTGTAATTTAAACATATATTATAATAGTTACTGGCACACCGCGCGCCTTAACAGAAAAACCATTTACATATACGGCAGTATATCAACAACGTTACTTGCGCTACAGCGCATTAACAAACAGGGATCTACATCCCAAACCTATGTCAACTAACAATTGTTCATACACCACAACCTCAACATGTTTTTCAACTTCAGGACTTCTTGCCTCAGCAGTCTTCTCTGCCCCATCTTCATCAGCGGCTTTAGTATTGTCTAGCAGTTCAGTGTTCACTGACCGGCGCGCAAGGGGGTGAAGGCGGAAGGTCCTCATTAACTGCGGATGATGGCTCCGCATGAACAATAGAAATTGGTTTTCCTGCAAGCACAACAATTCATGTCACAAACATATAGCGCACATAAGAAATAAACAAAAAAGATACTCACCCGAAGGAGGTTTCGCAATAAAGGCATCAAGGTTGCCTCTTCTGCTAATCTTTCTTCTCTAAACTTTCTTAGCAGGCTGCGCCTCAACCTCAACTTCAGTTTGTTTTCTTTTCCCCGCCTTCGTCCTCAACAAGGGCTCTGGACTTGATTCTAAGTCAATTGGTTCCTCAGGATTCAAGGCAGGAATATCAGCACTATCCCGGGGCTCCGCCTTCGGCTTCTTCATTACTACAGGCGCAAGACCTTCCAATGAATCAGACACCACTATATAGTCACACCAGGAGTCAGAGGAATGGTGCGTACCTTTCTTCTCTCCTTTAACATTTTTCGCCTTGGAAGACTGGGCTTTCGCCGTATCAATCTTCCTTAGCGCGATATTAGCGGCAAGTGCACGTTTTTTCTTTTCAGGGCCTATGCCCAGGTTAGTCAGCTCGCCTACTTAAAAAATAAAAATATTGTAAACATTACCCCACGTGCAACGACAACAAAGAGTAATATTGCAATATCAATCAAAGCTCAAAGTAAACTTACCAGTGCCAGTTGGGGGTTGCGGGCCAGATCTTCATCTCGCGAAAGAGCAAAATACTTGACTATTTGTAGATACCAAAGCTCTTCATCAGCGCTTTTCGGGATGGTATCCATCGAACCACCATCCCTCTCGAATGCAATAACGTATAACGAGACAACTGCAAAAGGGAAAACAGGAGCAAATTCAAAAAAAAAAATCCCAAATCTTACCTTTACCATCTTCCATGTATACAGGCTTATTTTCTCATTCCATCCGCCAGAAGAGACTCATACCAGCACCAACTAGGGCTTTCTCCGGAAGCACAATCGACGGAACGTCCTTCAAGTCCTGGTACCAAGCCTCTGAAAAGGGTGTTTGTATAGTCTCCGTTGCCACGTCTTCTCTACCTCTAAAGGTCATCTTCATCGGAATCACACCGGCTTTAATAAAGAAGAATTTCGATTTCCAATCATGAAAAGATTTCGGGGGTTGCAACAAAATCTTTTTTGCCGTAGCACGTTGGACAACAGAGTAAAAACCCTGGGAACAATGCATTTGGTGAAACACTCGGAAGCGGTTAACCATCGGCTCGATATGCATCGACCGGCAAATAAATTCAAAATGACGAACTCAGACCATCCCAATAGGGTGCATTTGAGAGATATGAAATTTTTAATACGAAAGTATTTCAAAGAAAAACTTCGTTACAGGCAATCGAAAATTGTCTGCAGAGAAAAAATCCCAAAAAAGAGTGATGTACCCGGCCGGAGCATCTGCCGCCGTCTGACCCTCATCAGGGTATCGAGCATCCCAACTATCAGGAAACTTAAAATTTCGAACCATGTTATCGAATGTTTCCCTAGGCCACTTCAATGGTGGAAGATTGACAGACATTTATTCGGAAGAATCTTCGTGGTATTCTCCGGTAGACATAGGGCAAGAAAATTGCAGTTTTCTTCAAAGGGATATTAGAGAAGAACAATGGAATCGAGGAGTAATGTTATCAGAAAAAGAAGCACTAAAGAGGTTTATATACCCACCGCCATCAATGACCTAGAAAACCGTAATAGCACCTTCTTCGGAAAAACACGATTATCTAAACGTCAAGAGCGAGTGGGAAAAACCAAGACGCGAGTTCACGCGCGCGTGTAAACCACGATTGACGACGTGCAACTGACAAGTGACCTGTCACCCAAAACTGTCACACGTCAACAGACATCACTGTACCTTTCACCTGCCAAGGGTCAAGCTTTTCAAATTTGAAATCATGAGCAAAAGAGTATCTTCTCCAAGAAGATTCTCCATATTTCGCGCCAAAAACTCCACACTGCAAAAAAACACCCATCTCTTATATAGTCCAGTACTCCACTTATTTGCATAAGAGCAACACTGGACTGGGGGGACTTAAAGGGGTATGGTCCCAAAAACCTCACTCAGGCCCATTGGACCATACCACAACTTCAAAAATAAATCCTCTTTGAGAAGCCCTGCACAGCTGCGCACTGGTTCTAAAAGAGAGAACTTAAAAGAAAGAAGTCTCCAACAACCGCGCGCTGAGATAGAGCCGATAACACATCCTTGCGCAGACTTGTGCAGCTGGACAAGTTAGAAGCAAAGTACCTCCGTGCAAATATTACCCAGACTTGAACAAAAAGTAACCCTTCTGTCACAACAGAATTAGCATAAGGAAGAGCCACATAGGATTACAACTGTAATCCTTCTAGATGGTTTTATCGTGCACAACCATTTGGTTATAACCGAATGGCCACGTGGTATCATCCTGAGCATCCCTCAAGATCACGGTGATGGCACTAACTTGGAGAAGGATCCACACTTGCCCACTTTCCACGTGGCATCTCCCCAGCCGTTGATCATACCCACGATCTGTGTGCCTATACATCACGTTAATGATTAACGGTGGAGAAAATAACCGCTTACGGAAAATGCTTTCCGTTACTTCCTCCGTCAACAAACTTTCCTGCCCAAATTCGGTTATAAATAAGGACAATTCAGGTACAATTTCTCAAGTTACTCTCACTTCACTTTCACTATTACTTCTTCTTCTTCATTGAAACCTGCACTTATTCTCACGCCGGAGGGTGGTCACGGAGAGAACCCCCATTCTCCCCGTGGCGAGTCTAACGGCTGTTTATTTTGCAATTATCATTCGAAGAAGGAGATAAGCCAAATCCTGAATCAAACGAGAAGACCTAACCCTTTTTATGCAGAACTAAACCCCTGGTTCAATTAATTCCGGTCCTTTGAACGAGTGTTTCTTCAGTCTCCAAATTTTAAGGGCAAAAATTATGGCTCCTAATTCTAGATCATGGGTTGTATGATTCTCTTCATGATTCTTAAGTTTTCTAGAGGCATAGGCTATAACTTTTTGTCGTTGCATCGACACACATCCATAACCTAACTTAGACGCGTCACAATAGATTACAAAGTCTTCAGTTCCTTCCGGTAACGTAGTATGGGTGCGTTGGTTAACCTTTGCTTAAGAATTCTAAAGGCTTCTTCCTGTTTTGGTCCCCATTCAAACTTAACTGATTTATAGGTCAGTTTTGTTAAGGGAATGGCTATTCTAGAAAAATCTCGGATAAACCGTCTATAATAACCGGCCAGTCCTAGGAAACTTCTCACTTCCGTTGGTGATTCAGGGACTTTCCATTTAGTAATTGCCTCGATCTTTGTGGGATCTACATGAATTCCTTCATAATTTACTAAATGTCCAAGGAATTGCACTTCTTCTAACCAAAACTCACACTTTGAGAATTTAGCGTAAAGCTTTTCCTTTCTTAATAAGGTAAGGAGTGCATGCAGATGCGCTGCATGTTCCTCTTTACTCTTAGAGTAAATGAGAATATTATCTATAAAGACAATTATGAATTTATCCAGATATGGTTTACATATTCTGTTCATCATGTCCATAAATGCGCTTGGGGCATTGTTAGACCAAATGGCATGACGGTAAATTCATAATGGCCATACCTTGTCCTAAAGGTGGTTTTAGGAATGTCCTCTTCATGTACCTTCAATTGATGATATCCTAAGCATAAATCGATCTTGGAAAAGAATCGAGCTCCTTGCAATTGATAAAACAAATCATCAATTCTCGGTAATGGGTACCGATTTTTAATCGTGACTTTGTTCAACTCTCGGTAATCAATGCACATACGCATTGATCCGTCCTTCTTCTTGACAAACAAGATTGGTGCTCCCCATGGTGATGAACTAGGCCGTATGAATCATTTTTCTAAAAGTTCATCTAACTGTTTCTTCAGTTCTTGCATCTCTGCGGGTGCCAAACGGTAAGGTGCCTTGGCAATCGGTGCTGTTCCTGGTAGCAGGTGAATTCTGAATTTGACTTCCCTGTCCGGCGGTAGTCCCGGTAATTCTTCGGGGAAAACATCTAAGAATTGAGATACTACGGGAATATCTTTCAATTCCTTTCCTTTAGTGTTAATGATTATGGAAATCATATACATTAGGGATCCTTTCCTTGCACAACTTGCTGTTTTCATCACAGAGATAAATTTTGTGGATCGAGTTGGCTTATCTCCTTTAATTGTGATCTTTTCACCCTTAGGTGAATTTACTTGTATTGACTTTTGATCACATAGAATACTGGCTTTATTGGCTACTAACCAAACCATCCCTAATACTATATCAAATCCAGCCAGATTCATTGGATAAAGATTAGCAATAAAATTTTGGTTTAAAATTTCTATTCTTGCTCCCTGCAAGATTTCAGAAATTTTAATGGATTCTCCATTTGTCGTCTCTACTAGACATTCTTGTTGAAGTTTAGTTAATGGTTGATTGAGAAGTTTGCAAAATGAAGTATTAATAAAACTTTGGTTCGCACCAGAGTCAAATAATACTTTAGAAAAAACATCATTAACTAAAAACATACCGGCAATCACGTCCGGAATCATCTTGGCTTCTTCTGCAGTCAGAACAAATGCTCTAGCATTCTTAGTAGTCTTGTTGTTCATGGCTGGAGCTAGTTTCGGACAGTTCGGCTTGATATGCCCCTTCTCCCCACAATTGAAGCATACTCCATTGCTGGGTTTCTTTCTGCAATCTTCTTCCTTGTGTCTTGGTATCTTGCAGAAATTACAGTATGTAGACCATCTCCCTGAATGCTTTTTCTTGCATGCCTTACAGTAAGGTGTAGAGGTAGAACCTATGTTTTTCCCACGGTTGGAATTACCGTAGCGAAATTCCTGGGTAAGCTTTTGGGCTAGGTTCTTCCTCTGGTTTTATTCTTGTGTACGTACTAATTCATCAGTCAAGGTATTGGCTAGTTCTACAGCTTCTTCTATAGTTTGTGGTCTAGCTGCCTTGACTACATGTCTAATCTCACTGATTAATCCCCAGATGTAACGGGAGATTAATACTGGTTCTGGTGAGGCTAGGGTTGGCACTATTCTAGCATATTCAAAGAATACGGTAGTGTAACCCTAACATTCATCTCCAGTCATTTTAAGGTTTAAGAACTTATTAGCTATTTGTTCTTTTTCATTGGGAGGACAGAATTTCCTTTCAACCATGTTCTTAAACTCAGTCCATTCCATATTATAGACTCTGTCACTTCCCCTAGACTGGAGAATAGTGTTCCACCATTCTAGAGCTGCATTCTTAAAAAGATTGGAAGCAAACATGATTTTATCTTCTTCTCCACATTTGATTATTTTTAAGACTGCCTCTGTCTTTTCTATCCAGCGTAGAGCTGCAATGGCTCCGTCATTGCCCGAGAATTCCATTGGTTTACAAGACCAGAATTCTTTGTAAGAACAACCATATGACATGGTTCTTCTTCTTTTTGGAATAGGCAATTGAAGTAATGGCCCATTGTTTACGCTGTGACTGGGTTCAGTAGGTGGTCGTTTACTTCCACTGTTAGTTTTATTATTTTCTACTTCCTTAACCGTTTTATTATTATTATTATTACTATTGTTACTAAGCAGTATTGCATGTTTCTCTCGTCGTACTTCCAAACGAGCCTCTCCCCTATTTGCCTTATTCTTTTACCTTCATCTAATAACTCCACACCAAACGTACGGAGTTCCTGCACGTTTTCGGTACTCATGGGTGGTGGTGGTGGTACTGGTATCGAGTCAGGGTATGGTGGTACGGGTTCTCCATATGGGTATGGGTTTTCTAGTATTTCCCGAAAATACTGATCGGCATCCCAGTATGGATCTAGAGGGTCAAGGTTGGGGTATGGTGCTACAGGGTTGGGTATGAGTTCTTCCTGTGGGTAAAGTTCTCGATAATCCCTATGTTCATCGTTCCATGGGTCATAAGCTAGAGGATTTGGTGCTGGGACTCTAGGGATTTCGTTTGGGTCGAAGGCAGGTATGGGAATCTGGTCCTATGTTCATCGTTCCATGGGTCATAAGCTAGAGGATTTGGTGCTGGGACTCTAGGGATTTCGTTTGGGTCGAAGGCAGGTATGGGAATCTGGTCTCCTGGGTTAGGTTCGATTTCCATGGGTTGAGTTGGGAACAGTGGTAGTGGCTGTGGTGCAATGATTTGTTCTAGGTTTGGGTCTGCGGCTGTGGTAGCTAATATGTGAAAGTTAGCTAATCGCCTATTGATTATGTCTTGAGTCTGGACATTCATCTCCCAATTTGCTACTGCTAAGGCCCGTTGCTGCTGCAAATCTGCAATTTCCTCATTCTCTTCCTACGCTCGTGTGCTCCCCGACTGAACCATCCTCTCTTTTTGGTAGGGAATGGTTCTTCGGATTGTTCCTTAAATATGAAAATCCCTTCTTTTGTGTCAGCTGAATACCCCGAGGGGGTAGGCTGGGAAGAAGTTCCTTCAACTCTAGGAGAACTAGACAATTGACGATAGGCGTCCGATGGTCCTTGATCACTCATACTGTAAACTAACAAATTGTCAAATAACACAAAACAATAAAATATGCACGTAATCCCGTAGATTATTTCCTAAAATAATGGATAAAATTTTGATGTCAGCAGAACACTTCTGTGGCTGAAATCAGTGGCTGTAGCTCTGATACCACCTTCTGTCGCAACCCCCGACCCCTGCCCTGGAAGGCGGGCGGCCGCGGCCTACTCAGAGATGGTGGTATCGGTGTTTATCATTAATTTGGCAGCGGAAATTTACATCAGGACCGTAGTTAGGAAATATTTTATCAGAGTAAAACACCACATTTTATAATAATAAATACATTAAGATAAACCCAAGTTTCCATTACAAACATGTTTATAGGGATAAACCCTAATTTATTGAAATAAAACTTCTTCTTTATTTAGGTAACTTTTATAGCCACTTTTCCAAGCCTTCAGTGCTCTCCATGTAATATTCGGAAATTTAACATAAAAATAAAATAGAATAAATAGAAGTTTATATATCATTGAATTTTGATAATTAGAGTAAATTGTGAATAACTATAGGTATTCAAGAAATAGTATATTAGGTTAATAATAACTATAAAAAATAGGTTAAAAGAATGCATACATTAATAGAAACTAATAATATTCCTTTTGTTGACTTTCAAACCTTCCGCCTCTACATCTTAAATTTCCTTATTCACTTTTCAAAATCGAAACCGAACCAACCGAAGATTTGGGGATTATGACTATTTGATTATCCACTCTTCTTAAACCAATGTGATCTCAAACCTAAGATATCACTTTCCTACAATTTATACAACCTTCTGTGCGATCGTCAATGTATCTAATCTTTAAGCTTGCAACCGAAGCATGCCCAACCACCCTTATTTTTTCTATCGTCCACACTATTACCGAGAGCCCCGTTACCAGCAATCACGGCAGTAAACCACCACCAAGCCAGCCCTCGTTTGGTTTTCGGAAATGCGGATGAAGGTTTCGTTTACTCGTAGGCCCATGACCAGGTAACCAATTGAATAGCATGCTCGATTTGATACGAAGATGCATATTTATCATACATCTCTGTATATGATTCTAGATTATTATATTTGATTCCGGCGTCCCCATGACTTACGTAAAGAACCTTTAGAACCTAACATAGTAAATCTTATTAATTAAGTTATAATGTTAAATGTGAGTTTATAAAGTAACTAAAGTTGCAGTTTATGCATCATAAACTATTATGTATGAAGTATATATTCATACTTATTTCTGTAGTAGTTATATTCTAAAAGTAATGGTTGTTATCGACCACATTTCACAATAACTAGTTACATGAGAATTTACTAAATGGCATGATTGTATTATTAACCTATGTAAACTTAAACAGCTATGCGTTGGGTATTGGTTACTCAAATAGAAGTAAAACAATATATATATCCTCAAGACACGTCTCGCTCGCCGGAAATTAGTCAACCAACAAATAAGATTTTTTTAAATTAAAGTTTTGTATCTGATTGGAGATAATAAAAATATAGGTCCGCGTACTATTTGGAGATGACTTAAATTCTTGTGTCGTTTTACTTAGCTAAAACCGAAGGTACGGATTCGTGACCCTTTACATCGTAGTGTAACTTTATTTAAATTTCGTTACTCTTAGGTACGGATTCTGTTTTCTTTTCATCATAGTATACTTTTATTTTTCGTCACTCGTTGGTACAGATTCCTTTTCTTGACATCATAGTATATTTATTCAAGTCCGTTACTTTGTAGTACGGATGTTTTCGCTACTTGTCTCTGTTTCGTATTGTTATATGACTAGTATATATATTGTAGCATGCAATAGACCTTAGACCTTGTGCTCATTATTGCATGTTCCCTTTAGACTTATGGCAAGATACTTTTATTTCTGATACGCTTTGTACTCTGTCACCCGAGCAATTATATGTTTAGACTTGTCGTTGGGGCGTCAACGACATGGCACTCATCGTGATGGTGCGTAACTAAAGTTCATGGCGTTTCTAGTTGTGCTTGTGTAGCACCTGGCCCCTAGAGGCGAATAGATCGATCTTAGCTTTGACTCCTGACTCCTGTTGAGATGGAATAATGTGTGTACGCCTACACGCACCGCCTCGGCGCATGGACTATAGCCATGTATGCCTCACTTTAAGCTCGTGGGTGCTTCTATATTACGTGACTTGTTTTACTGTTACATGTTGTCACGTATGTCTTGTCTCTGTTATGATATGTTTGGTATGATTATATGTGTCTGCTTATGTCCTGTATCTGTTATATGTTCAGTATAAGTTTTGGGATTCAAGTTATCGGTTTAGTTTCAAATGTAGTTCTATGTCAGTCTCAGTTAAGCTTCCGTGATGTGGTGTTTCGTTCCCATTTGTCCGTCTTTACATGTACTGTTGATTTCTCCGTTACTGAGCAACTTTTTGACTCAGCCGTAGTTTTCTTTTTGTGTTTGCTTATTTGTTTGACAGGTAATTTGGGAAACGTGTGGTATAAGTGAAGAGTGCCGTGAAGATAAAGATTCATTTTTTTTTTTGGTAATGTAATGAAAATGTAATTAGGGTCTTTTTCTTTTAAACTTCGGAATTAGTTTTTGAATTTGATATCTGTAATAGTGACACGTCAGCCTTTTGCAGGTTGGGGTGTTACACTCCAGCTGGCTTCTATTTGGCTATCACATTTTGTTACCTGAAACGCGTTTAAAAACATTTTATCAGCAAAAAATATTGGCGAGTGAATCCCAGTTTAATCAAAACAGGTTTTATCATTTTACAGCATTGAGGGCAATCCAACAATTACATTTGTTTATATCTACTTTAATTACCACCCACAGTACTGTCAATCCTGACTAGTGGTAATGTTACTACTCACAGTGTAGTAACAAATTTTGTATACAAAACCCCAACATACCGACGATAGTTGTAGAATACTAATACTCAATCACTGTTAAATATAAATTAAAACAATTAAGGTTTTGTAAAAACAATTTGTGAAAAGAGGAATCACTCACATTGCTATTTAAGGTATTTCCTTGTGACTTCCTGGTTATAATCTAATAAATTAAACAATGCACACGCATTAGTATAATAACCCAAATTTACATTAGTTATACCCTCCCAGAGACAGAACTCCAACGACTGAGTCAGGCAGAGCCTCGACATGCGTTACGGAGCACTAGATCGATCGGGCAGCGTATCTAATACGTAACCGGGGGTTATAATACTTACAACGAGGCAGAGCTTCGCTAATTAGGGGGTATAATACCCGATATTATAATTGTTATTAAGAGATTTTGAGAGAGAGATTGAGAAAATGAACGAATTCTCAACTGAAGCCGTGATCCCCTATTTTATAGTGCTTGATCGGCACTTTGTCGCGCCACGCGACAGATGAAGCCAGGGCTTACGCTGCCCGCGAGAGACTACGTGTCTCGTATAGGGTTGTCGAGTCAACCCGCTAGCTTCCACACGCGTCGGACACGTGGCACGATTTGGTGCGGCCTGGTGGCCAAGCTGTCGCGCCCCGCTGTAGGATCGTTGAATCGATCAAATGAGTCGATCAGAAGAGTTCTAGACCAAATCAGAGGCAGAATTCAGTGATTTGATCTTCATTGCAGCTTGATATACACATAGAAGTAGATTAAATGTCGTTTGTATTGATTTCACAACGTTATACGAGCTGGCGACACTTCGGCAGAGCTTCGCTACCGGAATCAGAATCGTTACAAATGAAGAACCAAGACCCTCTATTTATAGAGATGGCCAGGTCGCACCAAACAGTCACACACGACCTGGTCCAGGTCGCATGACCTGGCCAGGTCGCACGAACTGGTCACCTCGCATGAGGTGGCTGGTTCAGACCTGTTTCCCGTTTCTTTCGAACAACGTGTCTTGGCCTATCAATTCTATTACATGACTCGATACAAGATGAAGTCAACAGACATATGCACTAACAAACTCCCCCTTGGATGTTGACGAGTCATCAGTGTGTCGAGTCTTCAGTCTTGATCAGTCTTCACGCTCTCTCCAAAGTATCTGTCTCTGTAAGTATCCTCATCAATTTCTATCTTCTTCTGTCTTCAGACTCCCCCTTTCGATAAGCTGGGATAGCAGTCTGGAATTCATTATCTACAAGCTTTGAATCGGAAACCTGGCTCTAATCTGCATACACTTATGCGGAAAATCCTCAGGAGTCGAAACCTAGCTCTTTCAACGCTTTCACAGGTTCAGGAACGTTTTCTGGCTCTCCTTAGCAATAAGATCAGAAACCTGATAACCTGCAGAAACTCTACCCAAAAGTAAATTTCACACTTGTTTAAAATTTAACAATTTTAGAAACCACTGGTAGATATCATTTTTCAAAGCTTATGTTTTGGGTATTTTTATTTATAACAATTTTAAAAATTACTTGAAACAATCTCAAATCAACATGATCTCTGCTTAACCACTTGCATTCGTAACACACAAATTTGGTTTCAAATTAATGAACCATTTAATCATTTCAAAATCATTTCTCATTTCAAACAAACTCTCCCAACCCTGTTGTCGTTCATCATGTTTAGCACTTGGAATTTTGAAAATCAGCTTTCCAACATCAGTTGTCGAAAAAATAAGATGAAATAAAATCTTTTTGAATTTTCAAAATTTATGCTAAAACACATTCTTTTTGGTTTTTTTCTAAGATTTTCAGTGTGTTAAAATGCAGTAAAGAAATATTTACAGACAATATTTTTGTGAGTTTGTGTAAGAGGATCATATCAGATTTTGACAAATCACTAGCACCGTTGAGCTTTAAACACTTTAAGATCTAAACGATTCACTTAGATTGTCAGTATACTGATCCACTTAAATTTTCACACAAAGTTCAATTGTTTTGAGATACGAGAATTAGTGTTTTAAGCACTTAACTTATTCGCGTGTCCCACCTCAGAATATACTCCCGTATCCAGACTCCTATATTCAGAATGTACACTAATGATATCTGTAAATGGGTAAATGCAAGGCCATGAGAGCTCAGGCTATTGCTTCCGCAAAATCAGAGAGATGATGGCTCGACTTTTGGTGGGTCCCCCTTGGGGATCTTCTTTTCAACAGCACATGATTAGCATTTTTCCATGTTTCATCATTTTTTATGCTGAGGGTGAGCTTTAAGAATAAAGCAGTGCAAAGTATTATACGAGGACTAGGCTATTGCTTCCGCAAAATCAGAAGTCCTGGTATAATACCCCAGATATCATCACGTACAAAGACCTAGTATGTCAGAAATAGAAAGCCCTTCAAACAAGATTTCAGGGGTTACCTATATATCCGAGAGATGTTCCCCACGAGATAAGTAAGTATTTGATATTTAGGTTTATATCTCGAAAACAATCTACTAAGCGTGTAAAAACCTACTGGCATATATTCAGTGAGACCATTTATCACATTTTAACTTTCCAATACTTTAGCGTACTGTGATTGTCTACTAATGTACTATCATTTCCTCTTTTTCACAACAAAACTCATTAAGATTTTTCGATTTTTTTGAATTTTTATTTTATCATGTTTTTGGATTTTTCAAATTTTCAAAATTTCTAAAATTTTTTACTCCCCCTAAAATCAAAAATATGTTTCAATTTTTGATTTTCCGAAAAATAATTGAAAATAAAAAGCAATAAACTGTACAAATAAAATGACAAACTGATGTGAATTGCTTCAATTCGCCATCCACTTGGCATAAACAATCAGAACTCCCCCTGTCAACAAACTATTTTCCCATTATGATTTCAAAACACTTAAGTTTGTTTTAATCAAAATGGTTTTTCCGGAAAATTAGTTTTGTTGATTTCACATATCATGGGGTTTCATCACATTGTTCTTTTCAACCACTTGTAGGTTCACTTTTCCGTTTCTTTAACCATATGTATGAAAGTTAAATCAAGTTCAACTTAATGACCTTGATTAACCACTTGAAAAAACAATCATTTGATATTTTTCAAAACAATTTTCAAGAATGATACCACTTGTAGGTCGAAATATCATAGTTGTGAATTTCTCAAGAAAGATGCCGATTCATGCTCCACGATTACCAACTTGGGAGCTCCGGCAAGTCAGGATTTTCAGTTAAAGAGATTCACCCAAGCCTGACGGTCCTTGGGTGATTCCGAGTCATCATCACTCGGTTTCTTTCCTTTTTTATTCTTTTCATAGAATTCCTTTACCCCTTTGACCTTCCCGTCAACCATTTTTCCAAAAATATTTAAAACTTTAGGGTTAAAGGTTTTTTCAACATCAAATTCTTTCTTTTAAAAAAAAATTTTGATTTGAAATCTCAACTTTGCCAATTTTTTGCTTTAAGTTTCCGTTTGACAATGGTGGAAAATTTGCATCATCGATTTTCGGAACGAAATTATCACTTTTTAGCTCAACTGGTGGCTCTTCTGACTTTGACGAGTCAGATTCATCGCCAGAAAGTGCTTCTGATTTCTTAGTAACCCACATTTGGTTGTTAAGATTCACTCTTCTTTTGTAAAACATTTTAGAACACTCACCAACTTCATATGTTGAATTTTTGAACATTTTAAATTTTTCAGTTGGTGGTTCAGTTTTGTCAACAACTTTTTCTTTGAGTTTAGAAGAAACTTCCTGTTTTGTGTTGGTTGCCTTTGGACAGTTCTGGGCGATGTGACCAACTACTTTGCATCGGTAACAGGTTCTTATCTCCTTCTTCTGAGCAACATCATTCTTCATTCCCTCTTGCTTCTTAGCAAGGAATTCTTTGTTTGTCTGTTTTCTGAACAAATTCTCTTTTTCTTCTTCAGAAGATGTTCCTGATACAAAAACAACTTTCGATTTAAAATCTTTAACATATTTTTCATTTTCTTTTGGAATAAAACCTAATCCTTTCTTTTTGAAATTACTGTTATGGTTTGGTTTCTTTCGATAACCCGAACCAGAACTGTAACCCTTTTTCTTGTTTAATCTTTGTTGAACTCTTGAAGTGTAATTTTTAGGTTTTTCAGTAAGATTCACATCTTTTATTTCAGAAATATTAATTTCTGTTAATTTGAAAACCTTGTTAATCATTTCAGTTTTAACACCTCTTATTGGAAATTCTTCATCAGAATATAATTTGTCGGAGTCATTCAAAGTATATGCTACTTTGAATGTTTCGTCATTCAAATTATTTTTTGATATCAGAAAATCATTATTGTAAACCCTTTTGACTGGTGATTTCGAACTGTCAACTGATGAACTTGAACTATCAGATTCAGACTTTGACTCTGACTCCTCATCTTTATCCAACACCTGATTGACCACTTTCTTAATTAACTCGGACTCATGATCAGTATCAGACGTTGTGAAGGTGATGTCAATATTATCTGGCAAACCATCTGAAGGTTCAGATTCCCACTTTAAATTGGTTGCCTTTTTGACTCTTTCTGAATTAGGATTTCGTGGAGAATATCCTTCTTCAAGCGGAGGTGGACACTTTGTATAATTGGTACAATGTTTCTTACCAGTATCCTTTACTTCAGATTTCTTCTCTTCAAATGCTTCCATGCCTTCTACTATAGGGTAAATCATGTTAATTACGTAAGAAGCACATGAATAACTTTTCAATAACCTGTTTACCCTCTCAATTTCTATCCTCTGAGTTTCCAATTTTTGTTCAAGTTTAGCACATTTCTCAATGTACTGATTGATGATTTTCTGCTTCGTCATGAACGCTCCATTGAGTGTCTTCATAGCTATCCCTTGTTCATTGTTTGACTTGCTATATTGATTCATAGCTTTGTTTAAAACATCATAAGATTCTTTTAATCTGTTCATGTTATGAATCAATTTGTTGTTGTGCCTTTTCACGGTATCACAATTTTGACACTTCTCAGGCATCTTTTCAGTATCAGCTTCCTTCTCAACCTTGATAGCTGGACTTTCTTTAACCTGCTTCTTTACTACTCGAATATTTTCTTCAGGTTTGACCTTTTCTTCAACAGTTGCTGCCTTATGATTCTTCTTTTTCGCAGCTTTTATTTCTTTGATCTCTTCCATTTTACCTACAAAATACAAATTATACCTATCAGGTGAAAATTCTCTTTTATAATGTTCAAGTTTTCGAATGTCTTCACTATCATCATCACTCTCTTCATCTGATGAGTGATCAAAGATTGGAGCTTTTTCTAAAGCCTCTTCTTTTGAAACAGGTTCTTCTTCTTTCTTTTTCAGACTGAATTGCTGAGATTCGTAATAAGCATACGCCATTTCATCTTCAGCAGTTGAATCTTCAAAAATTTGAGCAACACATGCTTTAGAATTTGAAGGTCTGTTAGGATCATAATTATCCCAATTAAAGCCTTCTGGAATTCTTTCATCATCTTGATGTACTAGATAAGCTTTCTTTGATGGCTCTTCCTTCCTAGCATGTGAAGTTTGTGGCGATTGTTTTTTATGCGGCTGTTGAGCTATTCGATGATAAATCGCTTTTCGATGATAATCATTGTTGCCGAATGGATTTTGAGCTCCACTAGCTTCGCGATTTGTGCATTCTTGCTTAAAGTTCCCCTTTTCCCTGCAACGAAAACAAGTAACTTTAGATTTATCAAAACCTAAAGGTGAAGTTCCAGCATCACAGAAATCATCTCTTCCAGTGATCTGTTTAAACTTCTCAGCTCTTCTCAACACACTAGCCATACACCACTTTATATCCATTAGTTCCATCTCTTCAGCATCAATCTGATCATAATCCTCTTTGGTCAACATTGGATTACCAATCTTTCCGGCTACCAAACTTTCATAAGATTCTAATACGGTCACCAATAACGACATATGACCTTCAGCAACCTCTTCCGAGAAATTCTGACCATTCTTAAGATGTAATGCAATGTTGCATTGTAGTATTTGGCCATTATTGTTGTATGAGCTTTGCGGTTTAGAATTAGTTGCTGAAAATTTTGGATCAAATGATGGATATGAAGAGAATCCATTATTGCTATTTGATCCTTGAGATGACCCTCCAGAAGAACTGTTTGCATTAAATGCAGTTTCAATCTTTGGTGCAATGTTGGTCTTATCAATTGTACTTCCTCTGTAGTACAAACCAATATCCTGTTCACCATTAGAATTCTTCATTTTTTCCATCTTCCGTTGTTCCATCTCTTGAACTTCGAGTTTTTCAATAAACTTGCTCAGTGATAGATTCGCAAATTCACCAATATTTTTCAAAATCATAAGATACGTGCCCCAAACATCTTGTGGTAACGCATCGGCCAACTTTTCAACCCATTCTTCTCTATCTTTCTTGATATCCAATCGCTTCATGTTAACCACCAAGTTGCAATATCTTTCTATAATCATTTTGGTGTTTTCAGTTTTTAATCCATGAAATAAATCAAATTCTTTCTTCAAAAGTGATTTTTTGTTCTTGATCATGTCTAAGCTTCCAACAAACTTCGTTTTTCGTGCTTTCCACATTGAGTGTGCACTTCCATTGTGTTGCAATAAGATCAAGATGTCTTCCTTAATGGCTTGTTGCAATATACTGATCATCATCTTTTCACTTTTGTATTTCTTTTTCTCTTGGTCATCTAAATCTTTAATCGCAACAATCTCTCCATCTTCATCAATCGGTCTAACATATCGTTCTTCAACACATTCCCACGCCTCTAAGTGATTCGCTTGAACCCAATTTTCGAATCGTTCCACCCATCCACTATACTCCTCGATATTCATGAGCTTAGGCGGTTTTTGCATGGTGCCCATTTCATTCTCTAAGTTCAAGTTCTGAGCCATCGTGATCGGAGTAGCAAATGCGTTGTAAAATTCAGAATCCATGTTTCGGTATCGAGAGTTCACACTAAAAGAAATGTTCAAATGATCTGAGTAGTTTTCAAACGATCTGGACCTGTTCGTGCGATATGATCAAACTCACACGACCTGAACCTAATTTTCAAACGACCTGATGAAATTTCAAGCGAACTGAACACCTCGTGTGACTTGGATGTTCAAACCGTACGACCTCGACAATTTTTCACACGACCTGGTGATTTTCAAGCGATCTGAACTCAACTTCGTACGACCTGGGGTGATTTCATGTGACCTGATTACTTTTCACACGACTTGGATCAAACCGTGCGATCTGAGACAACAATTTCACACGATCTAAGCTATTCCAAACGATCTGACTGTATCTCGAATGATCTGACAAGTGTTTCACGCGATCTGGTCAATTTTATCAAGTTTTAGGTCGATTTTAGTTCTGATTTTTTCAAGGATTGATTAAAACTCAGTTTTACGTGTTGTATGTGAAATTCAGATCATTTTGACCGTAAATTCGTTGAAATTTTGAAGAAAAAGTGTAGAAAATGAGTAGAAATCAGATTTTATCCGTGAAAACAAGCTGAAATGGTAAGAACTCTTCCTCCTGAGCTCTTATACCACTTGTAGGATCGTTGAATTGATCAGAAGAGTTCTAGACCAAATCAGAGGCGGAATTCAGTGATTTGATCTTCATTGCAGCTTGATATACACATAGAAGTAGATTAAATGTCGTTTGTATTGATTTCACAACGTTGCATGAGCTGGCGACACTTCGGCAGAGCTTCGCTACCGGAATCAGTATCGTTACAAATGAAGAACCAAGACCCTCTATTTATAGAGATGGCCAGGTCGCACCAAACAGTCACACACGACCTGGTCCAGGTCGCACGAACTGGTCACCTCGCATGAGGTGGCTGGTTCAGACCTGTTTCCCGTTTCTTTCGAATAACGTGTCTTGGCCTATCAATTCTATTACATGACTCGATACAAGACGAAGTCAACAAACATATGCACTAACACCCGCGACAGATCAAGGGTAGTCTGTCGCGCCCCGCGACAGACATTAAATATTGTTTTATTTGAATTTTATCAAAATAAAGGTATTTCGGGCCCAGTTTTCGTATACGGGGTGTATTTTAGGACGTATATGGATGTTATAAGACTTTTAGGAGGGTTGTTATATATGTTATATTGACAAAGACTTGATTAGCAAAGTCTCTCTGAACAATGTTATGGATAGATTTCAACAAATGAAAACTCATAATGAATGACTTGTAGGATCGGTTTGCGACCCGAACGAGTCGTTCAGAAGAGATTTTATCAGTTTCAGAGGCGGAAACTAAGAAACCGATTGCGAAACAGCTTGCGTATCACTTTAACACTGATTATATTGATATACTATCGTTTACAATCAGTCCTCACACCGGCAGCACCTCGGTATGGAATTTCAGAAAACGTTACAAATGAAATAACAACTAGCCTATTTATAACCTTCAGATTTCGCTTGAAACATACATGATTACATTCAAGCGAAATCCACAATCTAACTTTTCAAGCGAAACCGACAACCTATAAACATGTAACATTCTGTTTTGTCTCATGTGTAAACTAGCAATGATGTCATAGATGATGTCACAATTGTGATGTCATCTTTAAACATAATGACATCATGCTTGATCAATTTCGCAACAAACCCGAGACTCGACATAAGACGAAGACGACAGATGAATGCACCAACAGACTCCCCCTCAGATGTTGACGAGTCTTAAGTGTCGAGTATTCTCAATCTTCAGTCTTTATTAGTCTCTTTTCTTTCTTAGCATATACCAGGATCTTCTCTTTGGCTTTAACCTCGTCAGACTCCCCCTCTCATCATGATGGGATCGCCGTCTGGAATTAGCTATCACCTTGAGATTAATCCTTGGCTTTATCTCTGTTTAAGCTCATTTCCTGCACAAATTTTCTCAACACCACATAAGTTTTTACTTAAATCAATAAGAAAACTTACTGGAAATAGTTACATCAAGTTCAAATTAATGATCTCGATTAACTAAACAAACTTTTCTTTTCTTTCTCAAAACAAATTTCTTCTGTTAAACTCACACTCCCAAACCTGTTCATCATGTTCAGCACTTGAAATTTTGAATATCAGTTTTCCAACATCAGTTGTCGAAAATCTTTTTGTATTTTTCAAAATTTATGCTAAAACACACTGAAAATCTGTTTGGATTTTTATAACAGAAATGAAATGCAGTAACAAAATATTTACATACAATATTTTTGTGAGCTTGCGTAAGAGGATCATATCAGTTTATGAGACCAAACACCAACACCGTTAAGCTTTAAACATTTTAAGCTCTAAACGATTCACATAGATTGACGATATTGTTATCCACTTAAACTCAATCTAAAAACTTTCGAAATGCTTACCGATACGTTTAAGGTATATTTAGATAGCACTAAATTCTTATGGACCCCACGATCTCAGCATATCCCCTCATCATGCAATACACTATCTCAAGCAATGCCTTTAAACTTTTATCAACTGTGATTTGTGCGAAAACAAAGCAGAACGTTTAAACATTAACAATCAGGTCGATACTTCCGTATACGCAGAGAAAGTCCAATGTTTAAACAAAATAAGGAAAAATAAAACAAGTTGAAGTTGTTTAGGCTTTAACCACCAGGTCGATACTCCCGTATACGCAGAGGTGATCCAAAGCTTAAACGAAACACCAAAGAAAATAAAGCAGAACGTTTAGGCAACAACATCCAGGTCGATACTCACGTATACGCAGAGGATGTCCGATGCTTAAACAAAATAAAGAAATAAAACAAGTTTAAGTCTTTGCAAAATAAAATGCACAATCACAGCGACTTTTTAGGCACACAGTTAGCGATTACTGAGTAGGCACACAGTCAAGAAGGACAAAACCAAGTACTACACTTTCAACCGTGTTTCCCACTAGAACTAGGCTTTTTCATTTAGGTTTGTATCATTCTCGCAAATCTACTAGTCTAGCTGAGCCTATCGTCACATCTTTAGTGAGACCGTTTATCACATTTTGACTTTCCATTTCTTTAGCATGCTGTGACAGTCCAACTGATCTACTATCATTTCCTCTTTTTGACAATAAAACTCATTTTTGCATTTTTCAATTGACATTTTCAAATTTTCTAATTTTTTTTAAAATCTTTACTCCCCCTAAAATCAAAATATGTCTCAATTTTGATTTTCTGGGAAAATTTGAAACAAACTGTACAAACTTGACAACATGATGAGAATCACTTCAATTCTCCATTCACTTGGCTTGAACAATCAGAACTCCCCCTGACAACAAACTATTTTCCCATAGTGATTTCAAAACACTTAAGTTTGTTTTAATCAAAAAGGTTTTTCCGGAAAATAAGTTTTGCGTGTCATTTCACAAATTCGGAGTTTCATTACCTTGTTCTCTTCATTCATTTGTAAAAACTAACATTTTTAAGATCAATTCTCAAACATCACTTGTAGAAAATCAAGTACAACTTAATGTCCCTGATTTACCACTTGTAAGTCGAAATCACTTTCGTGAATTTCTCAAGAAATGTGCCGATTCATGTTCCACGCTTACCAACCTGGGAACTCCGGCAAATCAGGTTTTTCATTTAAACAGATTCACCCAAGCCTGACGGTCCTTGGGTGATTCTGAATTCTTGTTCAACAATGGTGGAAAATTTACATCATCCATTGTTAAACCAGAATTCTCATTTTTTACCTCAACACATGGCTCTTCTGGTTTTACCATACCAGAATCATTGCCTGAATGTGGCTTGTCTGACTTTGATGAGTCAGATTCATCGCCGACATGTGGCTCCTTTGTTTCCGAAGAAACAAATTCATCACCATCAACTTTCTTCTTCTTCTTATCCTCTTTCGTCCTCAGATTTGAATCCGATGAATTCGTCTTACTTGACTTTGCAGTCGAGGAAGTCGATTCATCAGAACTCTTATTCGATCTATCCAGTGAACCCGAGGACAAGATCTTCTCAAGATACTCTCTCGCCTTCTTTCTCTTCTTCCTCAGTCTGTCTTTCTGCCCCTGAGAAAGCTTCACTTTCATTTCTTGAACTTTAGGTTCTTGAACCTTCTGTTCTTTGGGCTTGACATTGACTGATTTCTTTGCCATCTTCTGAGAATTAACCCTCAATCTTTCATTTGATCTCCTTGGGCAATCTCTGGCAATGTGGCCAATGATGTTGCAGTTAAAACATCTTCTTGACTCAAACCTCCAACTCTGGCAATTAACAGCAATGTGTCCTTGATAACCGCATCTGTAACACACTCTGTTATCGTACCAATCATCATTTTCACACCAGATGCTCAGATCATAGCATTGTTTGGATTGGTGATATTCCTTCCTCATGTTTGCTGGATTTGGCTTTTGAGCACTGTGGTCCGACCTGCACCACTTATTGCCAACAATTTTAGAGTTTTCATTTTTCGATTTTTGTAATTTTTCATTGCGATTGAATGATCGATCTGATGAGCTTTTATTATCTTTTTGAACATTTTTCAAAATTTTCTCTTTTTGTTTTTGTTCCACTTTCTTCTTCAAAGGTTTTTGCTTAGAGCATTCTTCCTTTTCAGTTGATTGTGGAACAGTTTCTTGAAACTTTTCTTTTAATTTCAAAAACAATTTTTGTTTTTCGAATTTTTTATTTTCATCATCAGATTTCTCATCACAATCTTCAACTTTGACATTGTCAAAGTTTGTGACATTGTCACTTATTGGAATGGAATTAACCGGTTTAGGACAAGGAATAGCTGAAGTATTCACAAACACCTTCAACTTTTCTTCCCATTCCTTGATTTTCTTTTGAGCACACTCTGCTTCCTTTTCAAGTCGAATAATCTTTTCAAGATGAGAATTGATTGCAATTTGTTTTTCAAGATTGTTTTTACCAAACAAATCTCTCTCATCTTCTAAAATTTTTATTTGACTTTGAAAATCTTTCTCAATTTTTGCTTTTTCATTTTCAAAATCTTTTTCTTTTTCTTTTTCCAAATTGTGAATTTTATTTTTCAAAACATTTTCTGATTTTTTTAGATTTTTGTTTTCTAATGGCAAACTCTCAACATCCTTCAAGAGTTTGTCATTTACAAATGTCAACATCTCACAATTTTTCAGCAAAACAAGAATATGTTTATCATCAACTTTTGTCTCAACCTTTAAAGATGAGATATTTTCAACCTGTTTCTTTTCCTCATGAACACTTTCATCCTTACTCTCTTCTTCTGGTGAATGATCAAAGATAGGTGCGTCTTCTGCAACCTCTTTCTTTGACTGTGATTCAGGATTCACAGATACAGGTTTTTCAGATTCTTCTTTCTCAATCTTAACCGCTGGAATTTGTTCAACCTGCCTTTTTCACACTAGATTTGATTTGTTCTTCAGCTATTGTTGTTTTTACATCTTTCTCAGATTTGATCTCTTCGTTAACCGTTGCTGCCTTTTGATTCTTCCTTTTTGCAACTTGTTTTTCTTTCAATTTTTCAATTTTATCGGCATAAAATAACTTTCCACTACGTTGATCAGATGGAAGTTGTTGTTTAAGATTTTCAAGTTTTTGGATTTCTTCTTCATACTTGTCACCCTCTTCATCAGACGAATAATAAAAAACCGGAACCTTTTCAACTACTTCTTTTGCTGAGACAGTTTCTTCTTTTTGCTTTATCGGAAAATACTGTTGAGATTCATTACACATATGCCAACATTTCTTCAAAATCCATGTTTTCGGTAAACAATGAACTGTATCACCTTGTAAGTATATACCTGTCGACACAAACAAAGCAAACAATCAGTTTAAAAATTTATCGATTAACAAAATAAGATTGGTACTCGAACTGATGATTTTCTGTGCGGACTGAAAGTTGACAAACTGTGCGAACTGCTATGACCCGATGACTCACTACGTGCAAACTGATGGACTTTCAAACAACCAGATGAACCTTTGAAAACTTTGAACTCCAAACTGTGCGACTTGATGAATTCTATATGAATCACTTTAAAATTGGGCCGTACCCTATCCAAGAATTCTCATGGGTTTACACTTTAAACACAATTGGGTCTCTCTTTATGAATCACATGGGTCAAACACAACAATTCGAGATCTCAGCAATCCTTAAAAAAAATGCTAATGCTGCCAAAATTAATTCACTTATAAACCCTCGATTTTAAAAATTCTAAATTCTCATTGGATCGAAACCTTGATGTATCAGATCACATGCATATTCTGACAACTCAGTTTATCAAAATTCACCACTTATCAAATCACTTTTATTTATTTGACCAATTTGCTTCTTAGACTGACATCAACTTATCCAAACAATGCTCAATGAATTATCACTGGACCTTTAATTTTGATAACCGATATGTTCACTTTAGTTGATAACACACCAACATCACATGCAAACCGAACACAATCATGTGATTTCTTTAATCAATTACTGACACCTAAACACATGCAAGAACCGAACTCAAATTAATTGATACAATTTTCAATGTATTGCTGACAATATCAATTCCTATTTGATCGATTATTTTTATAATATATGTCCGGCAAGTTCAAGTCAATCAGCAAAGAATTCACAAGTCTGCAAATTATCAGTTCCAATGCATATTCACATGCTCTCTTTTCTCAATACCTGACAACCTCGTTTTACTTTTCACACAACTCGACGTACACAGTCAACTTATTTCAAGCGAAATCCACACGTATTTCAAACAAACTACTGTTTTCAAGCGAAATCCTCGATTTCGCTTCAAACTCTCACTTTTTTCAAGCAAAATCCAACATGATGTCAGCAAATAACGATCTGATATAGGTCCGATTGAACAAGATTTAAGCCGATTTTAGATCTGAAACTCTCAAGGATTTGTTAAAACATGTTTACGCACATTATGTGAGAATATGAACCGATTTTAACCGTAAAAATTTGTTCGATTTTGAAAGAAGGTGTAGAAAATCAGAAAAAGTGACAAAAAACGAGCTGTTTTGGCGAAATCTCTTCCTCCTGAGCTCTGATACCACTTGTAGGATCGGTTTGCGACCCGAACGAGTCGTTCAGAAGAGATTTTATCAGTTTCAGAGGCGGAAACTAAGAAACCGATTGCGAAACAGCTTGTGTATCACTTTAACACTGATTATATTGATATACTATCGTTTACAATCAGTCCTCACACCGGCAGCACCTCGGTATGGAATTTCAGAAAACGTTACAAATGAAATAACAACTAGCCTATTTATAACCTTCAGATTTCGCTTGAAACATACATGATTACATTCAAGCGAAATCCACAATCTAACTTTTCAAGCGAAACCGACAACCTATAAACATGTAACATTCTGTTTTGTCTCATGTGTAAACTAGCAATGATGTCATAGATGATGTCACAATTGTGATGTCATCTTTAAACATAATGACATCATGCTTGATCAATTTCGCAACAAACCCGAGACTCGACATAAGACGAAGACGACAGATGAATGCACCAACATGACTTTACATAGTATTTTATTTATTCAAGTGTAATAATGTTTGACGTGCTTGCGTTGATTATATGAATTTTAATTTGAATGTTGGATTATCTTTTTTAAATATGACCCAACCCGATCTGACCTACTACGGACCGAAAAACAATTAGTATATACCCAGTGACATACAACCCATAAAAAATTTTCGCACCCCCAGAAGGAAATTTCTAGGTCCGCCACTGGGGATTGGTGGTCCAGTGGCAAGGCAAAACCTTTTAAAATACTTATATATAAGATCTTAGGTTCAAGTCTTACAAAGAGGAAAAAATTTACAGTTTAAAAAAATATGGTGGATATGTCAATGCTCTAACCATATATCTTCTTGTTTTTGTTTTTTTTTTTTTTTTGCCTAAAGAGAAGATACAAATATTTGCATAAATGCTCTAACCGAACTTCAGTTGGCATAAGTGAGGAGATGTGCACAAAAAAACCGTACTCAGAACCAGACTCGGTAAAAAAACCTGGAACTGGTTTTTTTAATACTCGGGTATTCTACACCCGAGACCGGGTCGACCTCACCTGTAGGGTATAGATAGGGTATGCATTTTGATCTCAATACCTGGAACCGGAACCTATCATACCCAATTAATACCCAAAACCGGACAAGAATCAGAACTAGACCAAAAAACAATTAGTGCATTTATTTTAATTTTCTTACATTATACAATGCGTATTTAATAATAATAAAGAAAAAATACTAGAAAATAAAAACGCAATAGAGTATTAAAAAATATGAAAATATAGAACAGAAATCAGAAATAGGGTATTAAAAACTTGAAAATAGGGTATTTTAATACTCGGTTTCTTAAGAACCGGAACCGAACCCTACCGGGAATCGGGCACATAGGGTGTGATTTTTTTGGTCAAATAACCGGAACCGAACTGGTTATAGTAATAACCGGTTCCATCCCTTAAAATGAGAAACCGAAACCAGTTTCATAACCGGAACCGATTATTAATAATACCCGGTTTGTGCACCTCTATAACTGAGTTATTTTCTTTGTGTTGAAACTGTAGAGCCACTTCAATTATAAATCCAGAAAACAATCCAATATGGTTGGGCTTTAATTAAGACAAAATAATTTTTATTCATATCACTTTTTTTTGTCTTTTATGGTAACACGAGGTGTAGTAAGAGTAATATTTTTTTATTTTGTCTTTTATGGTTTGTCTTTTGGGAATTTTTTTTATCTAAAATTTAGGATTTTATTTTTTCATTTTTACCGGTCTAGTTTTGTCTTTTGAGAATTTTTTTTATCTAAACTTCAGTTTTTTTTTCATTTTTACTAGATTGAACCATGGAAGTCTTGGCTTTCTAACTTTGTTTCCACTACTTCACTTGTTGATTTGTTAATTAATCATCTAAGTTACTAAGTAAACTTACTAGTAACAAAATCACCAAACTACACCAAGTCTTCAAACATTTGCCATGATTGGAATGCACTAGTCTAGTTTGAGATCACTTGGTTATTTAGTGATTTAGATATTACAATATTCAAAGTAGCTTTCAAGAGTATCAGTTTGTGGGCACGGTTAAAGACACCATGCTGGTACGCGTGGGGTGACAAGGCCTATCATGTCGACTGGTAGGTGCGGTCCTCTATCGTCTGTTGTAGTAACGATCGCCATTCAAAAAAAAAAAAGAACCAAAATGAACCAACCCCACCTCGTCTCCAACATTTACCATGTTGGGTATGCACACGTCCAGGTTGTCCTCATTTGGCTACTTCGTAGATTATGTACTTTCAATTTTAGTCTACATTCATGACCAATCAAAATCATCAACTAAGTTGATGATTTTGTGCTTTGGTGAATTATATAATGAGGTTAAATGGATGCTAATCATCCTACATCCTTGCATGACCATTCTCATGGTACCTTTACTTTACATTTTTCTATAACTTATAAATTATCTCTAAATTCCGAATCCAACCCAACAATCGAATCCGCAACTCACACACATTCGTTTCCCATCTTAGGGTAACTCCAGTGTTCCAAACTCAAGACTTGTCAAACTCACATTCAAGGACTTTCTACGCAAACCATGAGTATACTCGATCCCATTTTCCCTTTTTACACACTTTGGGTGCAACATGTACACTATACTACAAATTACATACTCACGATTAAACTTGTCCATATGAACACTCTGTCCGTTAAAACATGGTACTTGTTATATTTTTGTTGTTACATGCTATATTTATTCTTGTGTTCTATATGCTCATTAATTTTTCAAACCTACCTTAACAATTATAGCGCTATAGGATTAATACACCGCTCATACTCTTGTGGTATTGTAGCGCTATAGGATTTACGGCCTTGTCATTTCAGCGGCAAGGATATGCACGATCGTGGTATACTTTGGTTTGACTTGAAGTTGACACAAGCTAGTATGATAATAAACAATGTATGCAAATTACCATGTTAGATATGAGACAACTTTTATTCGCACTTATGCTATCTATTTAAACTTGTTTACTGGTGTGTGGTCGAATACCGATGTTCTAATGTGTTTAAGTTTATGTTTTTACATAGCTTTTAGTTTTGAATAGCCTCCTTTTGATTGGAATTGTGTTTTGCAGGTCTAACAGAATTAAAGGAGCTATTTGGAAGCTATTCGAAGCATCGGGAGCGAACGGGATCATCCGGAAATGCGAGAAATGAGAAAACAGGAAAAATATACCTACAGGGGGCGTCGGCGACGCACCCCATCGTCAAGGAATGGCGTAGACAGCGAGATAAGGCGTCAACAGAAAACCAGACATTCCACAAGACGTCGGCGACACCTGCTCCTGGTGTCCGATGCGAATTTTGTTGTTTTGGCATTGTTTGACGAGTTATAGGGCACTTGGGGGGTTTTTCGCGGAGTTATGTATTATTTGAGTTTGAACACCCTTCTTGGAGCCAAGAACTGTGCGGACCATTTCGGTGCTCCGAATGCTCCGACCGGTTAGTAGATCTTCATATCTCGTGCGGAATCCGAGTATGAAGTGAACAAACATACAACAATACCGTTGAACTATCGTTTCACTTGATTGAAAGCTATTACAACACTGAGAAATGATTTTGGCAGAGCTTCGCTTCAAATTACCAAAGTTACAAATGACCAGCCCAACACCCTATTTATAGGCGAACAGACTCGCACGAAACCAGTAAGGGCGGATGGCCAGTTCGTATGAAATGGGCTTATGTCCCATTCGCACGAAAGTGCCTTTTGTACGAATGGGCCATTTACATTACAATCCCGTCCATTTCGATACGAAACACAATCTAAAACATACAATACAATACAAAACAAAACAAAATAAGACTCAATACATGATGAAAGCTACGGACATATGCATTCACAGACTCCACCTTGGATGTAGTTATAGTCTTCATGTATAGTCTTCATCAAGCTTTGCCATATATTCGTTTCTTCTTCTGTCTTTGTTCTTCTTCTCGTTGTGCTAGCCTCTCGAATCTACCCTTGGTCAACCACCATTCTCTAGTCTGAACGTTGAAGTCGAAGAACTTAGTAATTCTTACTTTATTCCTCTTTTCCTTCTCAATAGGAGTTTGATCTGTAGCAATTGGCTTGTTAGGAAACTTCAAACTTGCTAAGAAAGTTGCTCTTTTGATCTTTTTGTTGATCAGCTCCTTTTGACGTTCTTCCTCCAGGAATTCTTCTCGTTCAAGATCTCTCCAGTTTGACCTCCAGTAGTGACCATAATTAATATATTTTTCAAAGCACACGTTGATCAACTTTTTGAATTGCAATGCTTGTTCCTTATCTTCCGGAAAGAACACTATCTTGTTGAACAACAGGCATTCAATGTCTTTCTTTGAACCGTTGACCTACCACATCGGGTCAAGCACGCGAATACTTCTCCAATACCAGTTTTCTTCATTTCACAAAGAGATCACCGCTTCACATGTTTTTGGGTCATAGTACCACCCTTTGAACTCTTTGTAGAAGTCTTGTTCCATATCTTTCAATGGCATATTCTTCATACAGCGCGGTCTCTTAACATGAAGTGTAATATCTTTCTCTCCTGTTACCGGAATAATGAAAAGGCTCTTCATTGTCAGATTCAGAATCATCTTCCATGACAACATTGTCGAAGTTATCTGCTTCATCAACAATCTTGAATACATAATCACCTGCGTCATTAGGATTTGACTTCTCTAAATCATCTTCAAAATCAAATTTGAACACCCAGTTATCTGCTTCATCAGAAACACCCAGTTTTTTCATCATCTCTTCACGAGTATAATTGGGGACATACTCCCTTTCCTCCACATCGTGACAGAGATAAATCACCTTAGGAGTATTAGCTGAAACTGAGCTTATTGATACAGCCTCGGTGAAAATTTCAGCTGATTATGCATCGTGAGGAGCTCCAGAACTTTTCTCCCCCTGAGAATTTACATTCGCTCTCTCTCTCTTCATTCAGTGAATCATCCAGGTAATCTTGCACCTGATGAACACCAGATCTTTTCACTACATCATACCATTACCACCTTGATCATCGTCATCATTATCACTTTCCTGGTAGTTCTTCTTCTTCATCCTCATCGTCTTTATCTTCATCGACATTCTTGTTTTTGTTGCGATGACGTTCAACTTCAGCAAGCCTTTAATTTTCTTCTTCACTCTATCGAACAACCACTGGCTCACCAACTAACTCAAACTTAGTAGTGTCAGAAACATCATCAAGTTTATCTTTGCCTTTAGAAGTTGTTGTTGTTTCTACTTCAGCTGCCAATCTTTCACGCTCAATCCTCCGAGCCTCCGCTCTTCGGATTCCGATCTGATCAAATTCAACATCAACATTCAGACCCATTTTGTCTTCAAGAACAGCATATAACTTTTCAATCTGCTTCGACTTGATCTTATTATCAGCCTCGTGATCATTCACCATCTTCTTTAAGATTTCATTTTCTGCATTCAACATGGTGTTAGAAGAAGATAATTGTTCATTTGAAGTTACCAAACCTTCAACTACTTCGTTCATGCAACATTGCTTGCTTCAAGGTTTGCAACTTTATCATTCAGAACTTGCACTTCATTCTTTAAAACGACGTTCTCAGCTTCTATATTCTTCATCTTTTCATCAGAAGCCGCTTTTTCTTTTTCAAGCTTTGAAACTCTATTTAGGTAACTTTTATAGCCACTTTTTCAAGCCTTCAGTGCTCTCCAGTTGGCTTCTATTTGGCTTTCACATTTTGTTACCTGAAACGCATTTAAAACATTCAGCAAGAAATACTGGCGAGTGAATCCCAGTTTAATCAAAACAGATTTTATCATTTTACAACATTGAGGGCAATCCAGCAATTACATTTGTTTATATCTACTTTAATTACCACCCACGGTACTGTCAATCCTGACTAGTGGTAATGTTACTACTCACAGTGTAGTAACAAATTTTGTAAACAAAACCCCAACATACCAACGATAATTGTAGAATACAAATACTCAACCACTGTTAAATATAAATTAAAACAATTGAGGTTTTATAAAAACAATTTGTGAAAAGAGGAATCACTCACATTGCTATTTTAGGTATTTCCTTGTGACTTCCTGGTTATAATCTAATAAATTAAACAATGCACACACGTTAGTATAATAACCCAAATTTACATTAGTTATACCCTCCCCGAGACAGAACTCCAACGACTGAGTCAGGCAGAGCCTCGACATGCTTTACGGAGCACTAGATCGATCGGGCAGCGTATCTAATACGTAACTGGAGGTTATAATACTTACGAGGCAGAGCTTCGCTAATTAGGGGGTATAATACCCGATATTATAATTTCTATTCATAGATTTTGAGAGAGAGATCGAGAAAATGAACGAATTCTCAACTGAAGCCGTGATCCCCTATTTATAGTGCCTGATTGGCACTTTGTTGCGCCTCGCGACAGATGAAGCCAGGGCTTACGCGGCCCATGAGAGACTACGTGTCTCGTATAGGGTTGCCGAGTCAACCCGCTAGCTTCCACACGCGTCGGACACGTGGCACGATCTGGTGTGGCCTGGTGGCCAAGCTGTCGCGCCCCGCAGCGGATCAAGGGTAGTCTGTCGCGCCCCGCGACAGACATTAAATATTGTTTTTATTTGATTTTTATTAAAATAAAGGTATTTTGGTCCCGGTTTCCGTATACGGGGTGTATTTTAGGACGTATAGGGATGTTATAAGACTTTTAGAAGGGTTTTTATATCCTCCCCACCTTGTTTTAGAACTCGTCCTCGAGGTCTACTGGAACAGGTGCAGATATTTCTTCTGCATCTCTGATTCAAGCTCCCAAGTGTACTCTAGTCCTCTCTTGGAATCCCATTTCACTTTGACTAGAACTAAGCTCTTGTGTTTGAGATTCTTGATCTTTCTGTCTTCAATCTGTAGAGGTTTCTTTACAAACTTAAGTTTCTCATTTACCTCTATGTCCTTAAGAGGTACCACTAATGATTCATCTGCTAGGCACTTTTTGAGATTACATACATGAAATACATCATGTATTCCGGCCATTTCCTCTGGCAGGTAAGCTACTGGTCCTATTCTTCTAATAATCTCAAAAGGTCCAACATACCTGGGGCTTAGCTTCCCCTTTTGATGAATCCAACCACTCCTTTCCATGGCGAAACTTTCAATAATAACTTATCTCCTACTTGAAATTCCAATGGTTTTCGCCTGTTATCAGCATAACTCTTTTGATGATCGCGTGCTGCTTTCAGTCTATTCTTGACTTGAATAATCTAGTCTGTTGTTTCTTGTACTATCTCGGGTCCAGACAGTTGCTTTTCTCCAATTTCTGCCCAACAGACTAGAGTTCGGCACTTTCGTCCATAAAGTGCTTCGAATGGTGCAGCATTGATACTGGTATGATAGCTGTTATTATAAGAAAATTCTATTAATGGTAGATGATTGTCCCAATTTCCTCCGAAATCAATTACACAAGCTCTAAGCAAATCTTCCATTGTCTGAATTGTCCTTTCACTTTGTCTGTCCGTTTGGGGATGATAAGCTGTGCTTAGATTTAACTTGGTTCCCACTGCTTTTTTGGAAACTTGTCCAAAAATGAGAAGTAAAACGGCTATCTCTATCAGACACTATGGATAAAGGAATTCCATGTAATGAAACTATTTCATTTATATATAACTTGGCTAACTGTTCCATACTGAAAGTTTCCTTCATTGGTAAGAAATGAGCAGACTTGGTTAATATATCTACAATCACCCAGATTGTATCATTACCTTTTCGTGTTTTGGGTAATTTGGTAACAAAGTCCATTGTTATCAATTCACATTTCCATATTGGCATTTTTAATTGCTGTAATAAACCTGAGGGTTTCTGATGTTCAGCTTTAACCTGTGAACAGGTTAGACACTTGGCAACATAAGCTGCTACATCCTTTTTCATTCCTATCCACCAAAAATTCTTTCTTAAGTCTTGATACATTTTATCACTTCCAGGATGTATCGTATACTTAGACTTATGGGCTTCTTCTAAAACTCGGTGGCATAGGTTTCCTCGTTTAGGTATCCAAATTCTTTTCTTATGGAATCTCCAAATTCCATCTGTTCCTTGTTCTAATTCCTTAATCATTCCTTTCAATTTTTCAGTATCGTCCTTGATTACTGATTCCTGTACTTCTCTAATCTGATTATTTAAATCTATTTGCAGATTTAATTTAAGAGAACGTATTCTTTTTGGCTTTTCGTGATACTTTCGACTTAAAGCATCAGCTACTACATTAGCCTTTCCTGCATGATACTGGATATTACAATCATAATCACTAAGAATTTCCATCCAGCTTCTCTGTCTCATATTTAACTCCTTTTGCCCAAAAACATATCTTAAACTCTTAAAATCAGTGAAAATGGTAAACTTACTACCGTAAAGGTAATGTCTCTGAAGGGGTATGGTCCCAAAAACCTCACGCAGGCCCATTGGACCATACCACAACTTCACAAATAAATCCTCTTTGAGAAACCCTGCGCGGCTGAGCACTGGTTCTAAAAGAGAGAACTTAAAAGAAAGCAGCCTCCAACAACCGCGCGCTGAGATAGAGCCGATAACACATCCTTGCGCAGACTTGTGCAGCTGGACAAGTTAGAAGCAAAGTACCTCAGCGCAAATATTACCCAGACTTGAACATAAAGTAGCCCTTTTGTCACAACAGAATTAGCATAAGGAAGAGCCACATAGGATTACAACTGTAATCCTTCTAGAAGGCTTTATCGTGCACAACCATTCGGTTATAACTGAATGGCCACGTGGCATCGTCCTGAGCATCCCTCAAGATCACGGTGATGGCACTAACTTGGAGAAGGATCCACACTTGCCCACTTTCCACGTGGCATCTCCCCAGCCGTTGATCATACCCATGATCCGTGTGCCTATACATCACATTAATGATTAACGGTGAAGAAAATAACCGCTTACGGAAAATGCTTTCCGTTACTTCCTCCGTCAACAAACTTTCCCGCCCAAATTCGGTTATAAATAAGGACAATTCAGGTACAATTTCTCAAGTTACTCTCACTTCACTTTCACTATTACTTCTTCTTCTTCATTGAAACCTGTACTTATTCTCATGCCGGAGGGTGGTCACGGAGAGAACCCCCATTCTCCCCGTGGCGAGTCTAACGGGTGTTTGTTTTGCAGTTATCGTTCGAAGAAGGAGATAAGCCAAATCCTGAATCAAACGAGAAGACCTAACCCTTTTTATGCAGAACCAAACCCCTGGTTCAATTAATTCCGGTCCTTTGAACCAGTGTTTCTTCATTGGCGCCCACCGATTTCTCAATTTTCATTCACATCTTCTCATTTTGATTTACTCTTCCACCTCTGTTTTTCAATGGAAGAAACTCTGACAAATCGCCAATCAGGCCCTCGGCCAACAAATTTCGCACACAATACCCAAGTCGAAGGGATTGTGGAAGAGGCTTCTGATGATAACGAGGTCCAGTACAACGTTAATCATCAGAATGACCCTGTTACTCCAAGAGAACACTCGAGATCCCAATAAGTTCAATTTTACCTCCCGGTGAAACTTCCATCTCGTGGTACGTCAGATCCCAAGGTGCAATAAACGCAGTATACGCACAACTTTGTGCACAGACTACTCCTCCTGTCACTCAGCCACGAAGACCTGCATCTCATGTACAAGCACCATCTGCACCACGTACATCTCACCATGATGCACCATCACGAATGCCTGTAGATGACACAGAAGTCTATTCCAAATCTCCTACAAGGTACGAATCTACTCACTCTAAGACTCGACGAAGAGATTACCATGATGAATCATATTCTCATAGAAGGCAGTCAGTTCATTCTCGGTTGGGCCCGCGTTCTTACCAGAAACGGGACACCCACACCAACGAATACGACAGAACATATCAGGAAGGTGATAATACAAGTGTGTTCAGCCGGCTACAGCAAGACCTTGCAAATTACAGACCCCGCGCGGTTTATAACCCGGATGCAGAACATGACTACAACTTAATCTACCGCCTGGCAGAAGTAGCTGAGAACTCGAAATTCGTCAGTGAAATCACATTAGCTCCCCTCGAAAAGGCGAAACTACCATCAAACGTCAAAAAATTTAACGGCATGTCAGATCCGGATGACCACCTTCGTGTATTTACCAGCGAAGGTCTAGTAGGGGGTTGGACATTGCCTATGTGGTGCCACCTATTCGTCCAAACCTTGAGAGGTGCAGCACGGTTGTGGTTCGATAATTTACCAGTAGGGAAGCTAACGTCATAGGTGGATTTAAAAGAGAAGTTCCTGGTTCACTTTAGCCAACAACGAAGATCCATCAGAGACACCGCCGATGTGATGAATATCTGGAGGCGTGATGATGAAAGTCTGGAGGACTTCATAACGCGATACAACAAGGAGGTGCTAGAGATTGGTGACGTCCATGAACATCTGATATGAGCACAATTCAAGTATGCAGTGCGTTGTGATGACATGATCAAGGTTCTGTCAGGAACAGAGGGCTTACCCAAAAGTTGGGAGAAACTAATGGCCGCAGCAAAGGTTTACGCGAAAACCGAGCGTAACTTAAGCTCTAACAGGCCACTGCCACCACACAATCGTCCGCAGGACATGAGTGGTAGCAGCGGAAAGAAATTCAAGAAAAATTGTTGTGACTCAACCTCTGGAACATACTCGTCTGACAACGCACTTGCAACAATAAACAAATTAGCAGCACAGAAAGAAGCAAAACAGGAAAATCGTGAGCGGCAATGGACTCCCCTCACAAAAACACCGGCGAAGGTACTCAGCACAGAGGATTATCTATTTAAAACTCCTCCGCCAACGAAAAACAAGAGGGGTCAAGATCCAAATCAGTATTGTGACTACCACAAGGATAACGGTCACACTATAAACAATTGTATAAGCCTCGGCACCGAAATCGAGAAGGCACTAAAAAGTGGCGAACTCACCCACTTACTTCAGAATGTGCGGAAGGACATCAAACAGATTACTCGCGGGGATGAAGGCCCGAGTAAAAAAGCAAAAACTTAAGCCGTGCAAGAGCAACAAGCATACAATAGTTTCCCTTCATATTGGTTAGGTTCTTCAACTTACCAAATCATGAAACAGGGCTATTAGTATGGATAAGTTAAGTCTCAAATTAATTATCCTAAGCAAACAACTTTGTAACCATGGCTTCTGAGCCCTATATTTAATCAATGCAACGTTTGTTTTATTATTTCTGTTTTTATTACAAAGTGCATGCAATTCCTTTTGGTAAGCGCAAAAACACTATGGTAACCTTAACACAAGTCTCATGAACGGTCTGCGATTGTAAGTATCGCGCAAGGCCCAGCCTTACGTTCACACATGAGCTTTATACCACCTTTATTCTCCTTACCTACTCAAAGAAATTGTACTCATGCAAAATATTGTAATTTAAACATATATTATAATAGTTACTGGCACACCGCGCGCCTTAACAGAAAAACCATTTACATATACGGCAGTATATCAACAACGTTACTTGCGCTACAGCGCATTAACAAACAGGGATCTACATCCCAAACCTATGTCAACTAACAATTGTTCATACACCACAACCTCAACATGTTTTTCAACTTCAGGACTTCTTGCCTCAGCAGTCTTCTCTGCCCCATCTTCATCAGCGGCTTTAGTATTGTCTAGCAGTTCAGTGTTCACTGACCGGCGCGCAAGGGGGTGAAGGCGGAAGGTCCTCATTAACTGCGGATGATGGCTCCGCATGAACAATAGAAATTGGTTTTCCTGCAAGCACAACAATTCATGTCACAAACATATAGCGCACATAAGAAATAAACAAAAAAGATACTCACCCGAAGGAGGTTTCGCAATAAAGGCATCAAGGTTGCCTCTTCTGCTAATCTTTCTTCTCTAAACTTTCTTAGCAGGCTGCGCCTCAACCTCAACTTCAGTTTGTTTTCTTTTCCCCGCCTTCGTCCTCAACAAGGGCTCTGGACTTGATTCTAAGTCAATTGGTTCCTCAGGATTCAAGGCAGGAATATCAGCACTATCCCGGGGCTCCGCCTTCGGCTTCTTCATTACTACAGGCGCAAGACCTTCCAATGAATCAGACACCACTATATAGTCACACCAGGAGTCAGAGGAATGGTGCGTACCTTTCTTCTCTCCTTTAACATTTTTCGCCTTGGAAGACTGGGCTTTCGCCGTATCAATCTTCCTTAGCGCGATATTAGCGGCAAGTGCACGTTTTTTCTTTTCAGGGCCTATGCCCAGGTTAGTCAGCTCGCCTACTTAAAAAATAAAAATATTGTAAACATTACCCCACGTGCAACGACAACAAAGAGTAATATTGCAATATCAATCAAAGCTCAAAGTAAACTTACCAGTGCCAGTTGGGGGTTGCGGGCCAGATCTTCATCTCGCGAAAGAGCAAAATACTTGACTATTTGTAGATACCAAAGCTCTTCATCAGCGCTTTTCGGGATGGTATCCATCGAACCACCATCCCTCTCGAATGCAATAACGTATAACGAGACAACTGCAAAAGGGAAAACAGGAGCAAATTCAAAAAAAAAAATCCCAAATCTTACCTTTACCATCTTCCATGTATACAGGCTTATTTTCTCATTCCATCCGCCAGAAGAGACTCATACCAGCACCAACTAGGGCTTTCTCCGGAAGCACAATCGACGGAACGTCCTTCAAGTCCTGGTACCAAGCCTCTGAAAAGGGTGTTTGTATAGTCTCCGTTGCCACGTCTTCTCTACCTCTAAAGGTCATCTTCATCGGAATCACACCGGCTTTAATAAAGAAGAATTTCGATTTCCAATCATGAAAAGATTTCGGGGGTTGCAACAAAATCTTTTTTGCCGTAGCACGTTGGACAACAGAGTAAAAACCCTGGGAACAATGCATTTGGTGAAACACTCGGAAGCGGTTAACCATCGGCTCGATATGCATCGACCGGCAAATAAATTCAAAATGACGAACTCAGACCATCCCAATAGGGTGCATTTGAGAGATATGAAATTTTTAATACGAAAGTATTTCAAAGAAAAACTTCGTTACAGGCAATCGAAAATTGTCTGCAGAGAAAAAATCCCAAAAAAGAGTGATGTACCCGGCCGGAGCATCTGCCGCCGTCTGACCCTCATCAGGGTATCGAGCATCCCAACTATCAGGAAACTTAAAATTTCGAACCATGTTATCGAATGTTTCCCTAGGCCACTTCAATGGTGGAAGATTGACAGACATTTATTCGGAAGAATCTTCGTGGTATTCTCCGGTAGACATAGGGCAAGAAAATTGCAGTTTTCTTCAAAGGGATATTAGAGAAGAACAATGGAATCGAGGAGTAATGTTATCAGAAAAAGAAGCACTAAAGAGGTTTATATACCCACCGCCATCAATGACCTAGAAAACCGTAATAGCACCTTCTTCGGAAAAACACGATTATCTAAACGTCAAGAGCGAGTGGGAAAAACCAAGACGCGAGTTCACGCGCGCGTGTAAACCACGATTGACGACGTGCAACTGACAAGTGACCTGTCACCCAAAACTGTCACACGTCAACAGACATCACTGTACCTTTCACCTGCCAAGGGTCAAGCTTTTCAAATTTGAAATCATGAGCAAAAGAGTATCTTCTCCAAGAAGATTCTCCATATTTCGCGCCAAAAACTCCACACTGCAAAAAAACACCCATCTCTTATATAGTCCAGTACTCCACTTATTTGCATAAGAGCAACACTGGACTGGGGGGACTTAAAGGGGTATGGTCCCAAAAACCTCACTCAGGCCCATTGGACCATACCACAACTTCAAAAATAAATCCTCTTTGAGAAGCCCTGCACAGCTGCGCACTGGTTCTAAAAGAGAGAACTTAAAAGAAAGAAGTCTCCAACAACCGCGCGCTGAGATAGAGCCGATAACACATCCTTGCGCAGACTTGTGCAGCTGGACAAGTTAGAAGCAAAGTACCTCCGTGCAAATATTACCCAGACTTGAACAAAAAGTAACCCTTCTGTCACAACAGAATTAGCATAAGGAAGAGCCACATAGGATTACAACTGTAATCCTTCTAGATGGTTTTATCGTGCACAACCATTTGGTTATAACCGAATGGCCACGTGGTATCATCCTGAGCATCCCTCAAGATCACGGTGATGGCACTAACTTGGAGAAGGATCCACACTTGCCCACTTTCCACGTGGCATCTCCCCAGCCGTTGATCATACCCACGATCTGTGTGCCTATACATCACGTTAATGATTAACGGTGGAGAAAATAACCGCTTACGGAAAATGCTTTCCGTTACTTCCTCCGTCAACAAACTTTCCTGCCCAAATTCGGTTATAAATAAGGACAATTCAGGTACAATTTCTCAAGTTACTCTCACTTCACTTTCACTATTACTTCTTCTTCTTCATTGAAACCTGCACTTATTCTCACGCCGGAGGGTGGTCACGGAGAGAACCCCCATTCTCCCCGTGGCGAGTCTAACGGCTGTTTATTTTGCAATTATCATTCGAAGAAGGAGATAAGCCAAATCCTGAATCAAACGAGAAGACCTAACCCTTTTTATGCAGAACTAAACCCCTGGTTCAATTAATTCCGGTCCTTTGAACGAGTGTTTCTTCAGTCTCCAAATTTTAAGGGCAAAAATTATGGCTCCTAATTCTAGATCATGGGTTGTATGATTCTCTTCATGATTCTTAAGTTGTCTAGAGGCATAGGCTATAACTTTTTGTCGTTGCATCGACACACATCCATAACCTAACTTAGACGCGTCACAATAGATTACAAAGTCTTCAGTTCCTTCCGGTAACGTAGTATGGGTGCGTTGGTTAACCTTTGCTTAAGAATTCTAAAGGCTTCTTCCTGTTTTGGTCCCCATTCAAACTTAACTGATTTATAGGTCAGTTTTGTTAAGGGAATGGCTATTCTAGAAAAATCTCGGATAAACCGTCTATAATAACCGGCCAGTCCTAGGAAACTTCTCACTTCCGTTGGTGATTCAGGGACTTTCCATTTAGTAATTGCCTCGATCTTTGTGGGATCTACATGAATTCCTTCATAATTTACTAAATGTCCAAGGAATTGCACTTCTTCTAACCAAAACTCACACTTTGAGAATTTAGCGTAAAGCTTTTCCTTTCTTAATAAGGTAAGGAGTGCATGCAGATGCGCTGCATGTTCCTCTTTACTCTTAGAGTAAATGAGAATATTATCTATAAAGACAATTATGAATTTATCCAGATATGGTTTACATATTCTGTTCATCATGTCCATAAATGCGCTTGGGGCATTGTTAGACCAAATGGCATGACGGTAAATTCATAATGGCCATACCTTGTCCTAAAGGTGGTTTTAGGAATGTCCTCTTCATGTACCTTCAATTGATGATATCCTAAGCATAAATCGATCTTGGAAAAGAATCGAGCTCCTTGCAATTGATAAAACAAATCATCAATTCTCGGTAATGGGTACCGATTTTTAATCGTGACTTTGTTCAACTCTCGGTAATCAATGCACATACGCATTGATCCGTCCTTCTTCTTGACAAACAAGATTGGTGCTCCCCATGGTGATGAACTAGGCCGTATGAATCATTTTTCTAAAAGTTCATCTAACTGTTTCTTCAGTTCTTGCATCTCTGCGGGTGCCAAACGGTAAGGTGCCTTGGCAATCGGTGCTGTTCCTGGTAGCAGGTGAATTCTGAATTTGACTTCCCTGTCCGGCGGTAGTCCCGGTAATTCTTCGGGGAAAACATCTAAGAATTGAGATACTACGGGAATATCTTTCAATTCCTTTCCTTTAGTGTTAATGATTATGGAAATCATATACATTAGGGATCCTTTCCTTGCACAACTTGCTGTTTTCATCACAGAGATAAATTTTGTGGATCGAGTTGGCTTATCTCCTTTAATTGTGATCTTTTCACCCTTAGGTGAATTTACTTGTATTGACTTTTGATCACATAGAATACTGGCTTTATTGGCTACTAACCAAACCATCCCTAATACTATATCAAATCCAGCCAGATTCATTGGATAAAGATTAGCAATAAAATTTTGGTTTAAAATTTCTATTCTTGCTCCCTGCAAGATTTCAGAAATTTTAATGGATTCTCCATTTGTCGTCTCTACTAGACATTCTTGTTGAAGTTTAGTTAATGGTTGATTGAGAAGTTTGCAAAATGAAGTATTAATAAAACTTTGGTTCGCACCAGAGTCAAATAATACTTTAGAAAAAACATCATTAACTAAAAACATACCGGCAATCACGTCCGGAATCATCTTGGCTTCTTCTGCAGTCAGAACAAATGCTCTAGCATTCTTAGTAGTCTTGTTGTTCATGGCTGGAGCTAGTTTCGGACAGTTCGGCTTGATATGCCCCTTCTCCCCACAATTGAAGCATACTCCATTGCTGGGTTTCTTTCTGCAATCTTCTTCCTTGTGTCTTGGTATCTTGCAGAAATTACAGTATGTAGACCATCTCCCTGAATGCTTTTTCTTGCATGCCTTACAGTAAGGTGTAGAGGTAGAACCTATGTTTTTCCCACGGTTGGAATTACCGTAGCGAAATTCCTGGGTAAGCTTTTGGGCTAGGTTCTTCCTCTGGTTTTATTCTTGTGTACGTACTAATTCATCAGTCAAGGTATTGGCTAGTTCTACAGCTTCTTCTATAGTTTGTGGTCTAGCTGCCTTGACTACATGTCTAATCTCACTGATTAATCCCCAGATGTAACGGGAGATTAATACTGGTTCTGGTGAGGCTAGGGTTGGCACTATTCTAGCATATTCAAAGAATACGGTAGTGTAACCCTAACATTCATCTCCAGTCATTTTAAGGTTTAAGAACTTATTAGCTATTTGTTCTTTTTCATTGGGAGGACAGAATTTCCTTTCAACCATGTTCTTAAACTCAGTCCATTCCATATTATAGACTCTGTCACTTCCCCTAGACTGGAGAATAGTGTTCCACCATTCTAGAGCTGCATTCTTAAAAAGATTGGAAGCAAACATGATTTTATCTTCTTCTCCACATTTGATTATTTTTAAGACTGCCTCTGTCTTTTCTATCCAGCGTAGAGCTGCAATGGCTCCGTCATTGCCCGAGAATTCCATTGGTTTACAAGACCAGAATTCTTTGTAAGAACAACCATATGACATGGTTCTTCTTCTTTTTGGAATAGGCAATTGAAGTAATGGCCCATTGTTTACGCTGTGACTGGGTTCAGTAGGTGGTCGTTTACTTCCACTGTTAGTTTTATTATTTTCTACTTCCTTAACCGTTTTATTATTATTATTATTACTATTGTTACTAAGCAGTATTGCATGTTTCTCTCGTCGTACTTCCAAACGAGCCTCTCCCCTATTTGCCTTATTCTTTTACCTTCATCTAATAACTCCACACCAAACGTACGGAGTTCCTGCACGTTTTCGGTACTCATGGGTGGTGGTGGTGGTACTGGTATCGAGTCAGGGTATGGTGGTACGGGTTCTCCATATGGGTATGGGTTTTCTAGTATTTCCCGAAAATACTGATCGGCATCCCAGTATGGATCTAGAGGGTCAAGGTTGGGGTATGGTGCTACAGGGTTGGGTATGAGTTCTTCCTGTGGGTAAAGTTCTCGATAATCCCTATGTTCATCGTTCCATGGGTCATAAGCTAGAGGATTTGGTGCTGGGACTCTAGGGATTTCGTTTGGGTCGAAGGCAGGTATGGGAATCTGGTCCTATGTTCATCGTTCCATGGGTCATAAGCTAGAGGATTTGGTGCTGGGACTCTAGGGATTTCGTTTGGGTCGAAGGCAGGTATGGGAATCTGGTCTCCTGGGTTAGGTTCGATTTCCATGGGTTGAGTTGGGAACAGTGGTAGTGGCTGTGGTGCAATGATTTGTTCTAGGTTTGGGTCTGCGGCTGTGGTAGCTAATATGTGAAAGTTAGCTAATCGCCTATTGATTATGTCTTGAGTCTGGACATTCATCTCCCAATTTGCTACTGCTAAGGCCCGTTGCTGCTGCAAATCTGCAATTTCCTCATTCTCTTCCTACGCTCGTGTGCTCCCCGACTGAACCATCCTCTCTTTTTGGTAGGGAATGGTTCTTCGGATTGTTCCTTAAATATGAAAATCCCTTCTTTTGTGTCAGCTGAATACCCCGAGGGGGTAGGCTGGGAAGAAGTTCCTTCAACTCTAGGAGAACTAGACAATTGACGATAGGCGTCCGATGGTCCTTGATCACTCATACTGTAAACTAACAAATTGTCAAATAACACAAAACAATAAAATATGCACGTAATCCCGTAGATTATTTCCTAAAATAATGGATAAAATTTTGATGTCAGCAGAACACTTCTGTGGCTGAAATCAGTGGCTGTAGCTCTGATACCACCTTCTGTCGCAACCCCCGACCCCTGCCCTGGAAGGCGGGCGGCCGCGGCCTACTCAGAGATGGTGGTATCGGTGTTTATCATTAATTTGGCAGCGGAAATTTACATCAGGACCGTAGTTAGGAAATATTTTATCAGAGTAAAACACCACATTTTATAATAATAAATACATTAAGATAAACCCAAGTTTCCATTACAAACATGTTTATAGGGATAAACCCTAATTTATTGAAATAAAACTTCTTCTTTATTTAGGTAACTTTTATAGCCACTTTTCCAAGCCTTCAGTGCTCTCCATGTAATATTCGGAAATTTAACATAAAAATAAAATAGAATAAATAGAAGTTTATATATCATTGAATTTTGATAATTAGAGTAAATTGTGAATAACTATAGGTATTCAAGAAATAGTATATTAGGTTAATAATAACTATAAAAAAATAGGTTAAAAGAATGCATACATTAATAGAAACTAATAATATTCCTTTTGTTGACTTTCAAACCTTCCGCCTCTACATCTTAAATTTCCTTATTCACTTTTCAAAATCGAAACCGAACCAACCGAAGATTTGGGGATTATGACTATTTGATTATCCACTCTTCTTAAACCAATGTGATCTCAAACCTAAGATATCACTTTCCTACAATTTATACAACCTTCTGTGCGATCGTCAATGTATCTAATCTTTAAGCTTGCAACCGAAGCATGCCCAACCACCCTTATTTTTTCTATCGTCCACACTATTACCGAGAGCCCCGTTACCAGCAATCACGGCAGTAAACCACCACCAAGCCAGCCCTCGTTTGGTTTTCGGAAATGCGGATGAAGGTTTCGTTTACTCGTAGGCCCATGACCAGGTAACCAATTGAATAGCATGCTCGATTTGATACGAAGATGCATATTTATCATACATCTCTGTATATGATTCTAGATTATTATATTTGATTCCGGCGTCCCCATGACTTACGTAAAGAACCTTTAGAACCTAACATAGTAAATCTTATTAATTAAGTTATAATGTTAAATGTGAGTTTATAAAGTAACTAAAGTTGCAGTTTATGCATCATAAACTATTATGTATGAAGTATATATTCATACTTATTTCTGTAGTAGTTATATTCTAAAAGTAATGGTTGTTATCGACCACATTTCACAATAACTAGTTACATGAGAATTTACTAAATGGCATGATTGTATTATTAACCTATGTAAACTTAAACAGCTATGCGTTGGGTATTGGTTACTCAAATAGAAGTAAAACAATATATATATCCTCAAGACACGTCTCGCTCGCCGGAAATTAGTCAACCAACAAATAAGATTTTTTTAAATTAAAGTTTTGTATCTGATTGGAGATAATAAAAATATAGGTCCGCGTACTATTTGGAGATGACTTAAATTCTTGTGTCGTTTTACTTAGCTAAAACCGAAGGTACGGATTCGTGACCCTTTACATCGTAGTGTAACTTTATTTAAATTTCGTTACTCTTAGGTACGGATTCTGTTTTCTTTTCATCATAGTATACTTTTATTTTTCGTCACTCGTTGGTACAGATTCCTTTTCTTGACATCATAGTATATTTATTCAAGTCCGTTACTTTGTAGTACGGATGTTTTCGCTACTTGTCTCTGTTTCGTATTGTTATATGACTAGTATATATATTGTAGCATGCAATAGACCTTAGACCTTGTGCTCATTATTGCATGTTCCCTTTAGACTTATGGCAAGATACTTTTATTTCTGATACGCTTTGTACTCTGTCACCCGAGCAATTATATGTTTAGACTTGTCGTTGGGGCGTCAACGACATGGCACTCATCGTGATGGTGCGTAACTAAAGTTCATGGCGTTTCTAGTTGTGCTTGTGTAGCACCTGGCCCCTAGAGGCGAATAGATCGATCTTAGCTTTGACTCCTGACTCCTGTTGAGATGGAATAATGTGTGTACGCCTACACGCACCGCCTCGGCGCATGGACTATAGCCATGTATGCCTCACTTTAAGCTCGTGGGTGCTTCTATATTACGTGACTTGTTTTACTGTTACATGTTGTCACGTATGTCTTGTCTCTGTTATGATATGTTTGGTATGATTATATGCGTCTGCTTATGTCCTGTATCTGTTATATGTTCAGTATAAGTTTTGGGATTCAAGTTATCGGTTTAGTTTCAAATGTAGTTCTATGTCAGTCTCAGTTAAGCTTCCGTGATGTGGTGTTTCGTTCCCATTTGTCCGTCTTTACATGTACTGTTGATTTCTCCGTTACTGAGCAACTTTTTGACTCAGCCGTAGTTTTCTTTTTGTGTTTGCTTATTTGTTTGACAGGTAATTTGGGAAACGTGTGGTATAAGTGAAGAGTGCCGTGAAGATAAAGATTCATTTTTTTTTTGGTAATGTAATGAAAATGTAATTAGGGTCTTTTTCTTTTAAACTTCGGAATTAGTTTTTGAATTTGATATCTGTAATAGTGACACGTCAGCCTTTTGCAGGTTGGGGTGTTACACTCCAGCTGGCTTCTATTTGGCTATCACATTTTGTTACCTGAAACGCGTTTAAAAACATTTTATCAGCAAAAAATATTGGCGAGTGAATCCCAGTTTAATCAAAACAGGTTTTATCATTTTACAGCATTGAGGGCAATCCAACAATTACATTTGTTTATATCTACTTTAATTACCACCCACAGTACTGTCAATCCTGACTAGTGGTAATGTTACTACTCACAGTGTAGTAACAAATTTTGTATACAAAACCCCAACATACCGACGATAGTTGTAGAATACTAATACTCAATCACTGTTAAATATAAATTAAAACAATTAAGGTTTTGTAAAAACAATTTGTGAAAAGAGGAATCACTCACATTGCTATTTAAGGTATTTCCTTGTGACTTCCTGGTTATAATCTAATAAATTAAACAATGCACACGCATTAGTATAATAACCCAAATTTACATTAGTTATACCCTCCCAGAGACAGAACTCCAACGACTGAGTCAGGCAGAGCCTCGACATGCGTTACGGAGCACTAGATCGATCGGGCAGCGTATCTAATACGTAACCGGGGGTTATAATACTTACAACGAGGCAGAGCTTCGCTAATTAGGGGGTATAATACCCGATATTATAATTGTTATTAAGAGATTTTGAGAGAGAGATTGAGAAAATGAACGAATTCTCAACTGAAGCCGTGATCCCCTATTTTATAGTGCTTGATCGGCACTTTGTCGCGCCACGCGACAGATGAAGCCAGGGCTTACGCTGCCCGCGAGAGACTACGTGTCTCGTATAGGGTTGTCGAGTCAACCCGCTAGCTTCCACACGCGTCGGACACGTGGCACGATTTGGTGCGGCCTGGTGGCCAAGCTGTCGCGCCCCGCTGTAGGATCGTTGAATCGATCAAATGAGTCGATCAGAAGAGTTCTAGACCAAATCAGAGGCGGAATTCAGTGATTTGATCTTCATTGCAGCTTGATATACACATAGAAGTAGATTAAATGTCGTTTGTATTGATTTCACAACGTTATACGAGCTGGCGACACTTCGGCAGAGCTTCGCTACCGGAATCAGAATCGTTACAAATGAAGAACCAAGACCCTCTATTTATAGAGATGGCCAGGTCGCACCAAACAGTCACACACGACCTGGTCCAGGTCGCATGACCTGGCCAGGTCGCACGAACTGGTCACCTCGCATGAGGTGGCTGGTTCAGACCTGTTTCCCGTTTCTTTCGAACAACGTGTCTTGGCCTATCAATTCTATTACATGACTCGATACAAGATGAAGTCAACAGACATATGCACTAACAAACTCCCCCTTGGATGTTGACGAGTCATCAGTGTGTCGAGTCTTCAGTCTTGATCAGTCTTCACGCTCTCTCCAAAGTATCTGTCTCTGTAAGTATCCTCATCAATTTCTATCTTCTTCTGTCTTCAGACTCCCCCTTTCGATAAGCTGGGATAGCAGTCTGGAATTCATTATCTACAAGCTTTGAATCGGAAACCTGGCTCTAATCTGCATACACTTATGCGGAAAATCCTCAGGAGTCGAAACCTAGCTCTTTCAACGCTTTCACAGGTTCAGGAACATTTTCTGGCTCTCCTTAGCAATAAGATCAGAAACCTGATAACCTGCAGAAACTCTACCCAAAAGTAAATTTCACACTTGTTTAAAATTTAACAATTTTAGAAACCACTGGTAGATATCATTTTTCAAAGCTTATGTTTTGGGTATTTTTATTTATAACAATTTTAAAAATTACTTGAAACAATCTCAAATCAACATGATCTCTGCTTAACCACTTGCATTCGTAACACACAAATTTGGTTTCAAATTAATGAACCATTTAATCATTTCAAAATCATTTCTCATTTCAAACAAACTCTCCCAACCCTGTTGTCGTTCATCATGTTTAGCACTTGGAATTTTGAAAATCAGCTTTCCAACATCAGTTGTCGAAAAAATAAGATGAAATAAAATCTTTTTGAATTTTCAAAATTTATGCTAAAACACATTCTTTTTGGTTTTTTTCTAAGATTTTCAGTGTGTTAAAATGCAGTAAAGAAATATTTACAGACAATATTTTTGTGAGTTTGTGTAAGAGGATCATATCAGATTTTGACAAATCACTAGCACCGTTGAGCTTTAAACACTTTAAGATCTAAACGATTCACTTAGATTGTCAGTATACTGATCCACTTAAATTTTCACACAAAGTTCAATTGTTTTGAGATACGAGAATTAGTGTTTTAAGCACTTAACTTATTCGCGTGTCCCACCTCAGAATATACTCCCGTATCCAGACTCCTATATTCAGAATGTACACTAATGATATCTGTAAATGGGTAAATGCAAGGCCATGAGAGCTCAGGCTATTGCTTCCGCAAAATCAGAGAGATGATGGCTCGACTTTTGGTGGGTCCCCCTTGGGGATCTTCTTTTCAACAGCACATGATTAGCATTTTTCCATGTTTCATCATTTTTTATGCTGAGGGTGAGCTTTAAGAATAAAGCAGTGCAAAGTATTATACGAGGACTAGGCTATTGCTTCCGCAAAATCAGAAGTCCTGGTATAATACCCCAGATATCATCACGTACAAAGACCTAGTATGTCAGAAATAGAAAGCCCTTCAAACAAGATTTCAGGGGTTACCTATATATCCGAGAGATGTTCCCCACGAGATAAGTAAGTATTTGATATTTAGGTTTATATCTCGAAAACAATCTACTAAGCGTGTAAAAACCTACTGGCATATATTCAGTGAGACCATTTATCACATTTTAACTTTCCAATACTTTAGCGTACTGTGATTGTCTACTAATGTACTATCATTTCCTCTTTTTCACAACAAAACTCATTAAGATTTTTCGATTTTTTTGAATTTTTATTTTATCATGTTTTTGGATTTTTCAAATTTTCAAAATTTCTAAAATTTTTTACTCCCCCTAAAATCAAAAATATGTTTCAATTTTTGATTTTCCGAAAAATAATTGAAAATAAAAAGCAATAAACTGTACAAATAAAATGACAAACTGATGTGAATTGCTTCAATTCGCCATCCACTTGGCATAAACAATCAGAACTCCCCCTGTCAACAAACTATTTTCCCATTATGATTTCAAAACACTTAAGTTTGTTTTAATCAAAATGGTTTTTCCGGAAAATTAGTTTTGTTGATTTCACATATCATGGGGTTTCATCACATTGTTCTTTTCAACCACTTGTAGGTTCACTTTTCCGTTTCTTTAACCATATGTATGAAAGTTAAATCAAGTTCAACTTAATGACCTTGATTAACCACTTGAAAAAACAATCATTTGATATTTTTCAAAACAATTTTCAAGAATGATACCACTTGTAGGTCGAAATATCATAGTTGTGAATTTCTCAAGAAAGATGCCGATTCATGCTCCACGATTACCAACTTGGGAGCTCCGGCAAGTCAGGATTTTCAGTTAAAGAGATTCACCCAAGCCTGACGGTCCTTGGGTGATTCCGAGTCATCATCACTCGGTTTCTTTCCTTTTTTATTCTTTTCATAGAATTCCTTTACCCCTTTGACCTTCCCGTCAACCATTTTTCCAAAAATATTTAAAACTTTAGGGTTAAAGGTTTTTTCAACATCAAATTCTTTCTTTTAAAAAAAAATTTTGATTTGAAATCTCAACTTTGCCAATTTTTTGCTTTAAGTTTCCGTTTGACAATGGTGGAAAATTTGCATCATCGATTTTCGGAACGAAATTATCACTTTTTAGCTCAACTGGTGGCTCTTCTGACTTTGACGAGTCAGATTCATCGCCAGAAAGTGCTTCTGATTTCTTAGTAACCCACATTTGGTTGTTAAGATTCACTCTTCTTTTGTAAAACATTTTAGAACACTCACCAACTTCATATGTTGAATTTTTGAACATTTTAAATTTTTCAGTTGGTGGTTCAGTTTTGTCAACAACTTTTTCTTTGAGTTTAGAAGAAACTTCCTGTTTTGTGTTGGTTGCCTTTGGACAGTTCTGGGCGATGTGACCAACTACTTTGCATCGGTAACAGGTTCTTATCTCCTTCTTCTGAGCAACATCATTCTTCATTCCCTCTTGCTTCTTAGCAAGGAATTCTTTGTTTGTCTGTTTTCTGAACAAATTCTCTTTTTCTTCTTCAGAAGATGTTCCTGATACAAAAACAACTTTCGATTTAAAATCTTTAACATATTTTTCATTTTCTTTTGGAATAAAACCTAATCCTTTCTTTTTGAAATTACTGTTATGGTTTGGTTTCTTTCGATAACCCGAACCAGAACTGTAACCCTTTTTCTTGTTTAATCTTTGTTGAACTCTTGAAGTGTAATTTTTAGGTTTTTCAGTAAGATTCACATCTTTTATTTCAGAAATATTAATTTCTGTTAATTTGAAAACCTTGTTAATCATTTCAGTTTTAACACCTCTTATTGGAAATTCTTCATCAGAATATAATTTGTCGGAGTCATTCAAAGTATATGCTACTTTGAATGTTTCGTCATTCAAATTATTTTTTGATATCAGAAAATCATTATTGTAAACCCTTTTGACTGGTGATTTCGAACTGTCAACTGATGAACTTGAACTATCAGATTCAGACTTTGACTCTGACTCCTCATCTTTATCCAACACCTGATTGACCACTTTCTTAATTAACTCGGACTCATGATCAGTATCAGACGTTGTGAAGGTGATGTCAATATTATCTGGCAAACCATCTGAAGGTTCAGATTCCCACTTTAAATTGGTTGCCTTTTTGACTCTTTCTGAATTAGGATTTCGTGGAGAATATCCTTCTTCAAGCGGAGGTGGACACTTTGTATAATTGGTACAATGTTTCTTACCAGTATCCTTTACTTCAGATTTCTTCTCTTCAAATGCTTCCATGCCTTCTACTATAGGGTAAATCATGTTAATTACGTAAGAAGCACATGAATAACTTTTCAATAACCTGTTTACCCTCTCAATTTCTATCCTCTGAGTTTCCAATTTTTGTTCAAGTTTAGCACATTTCTCAATGTACTGATTGATGATTTTCTGCTTCGTCATGAACGCTCCATTGAGTGTCTTCATAGCTATCCCTTGTTCATTGTTTGACTTGCTATATTGATTCATAGCTTTGTTTAAAACATCATAAGATTCTTTTAATCTGTTCATGTTATGAATCAATTTGTTGTTGTGCCTTTTCACGGTATCACAATTTTGACACTTCTCAGGCATCTTTTCAGTATCAGCTTCCTTCTCAACCTTGATAGCTGGACTTTCTTTAACCTGCTTCTTTACTACTCGAATATTTTCTTCAGGTTTGACCTTTTCTTCAACAGTTGCTGCCTTATGATTCTTCTTTTTCGCAGCTTTTATTTCTTTGATCTCTTCCATTTTACCTACAAAATACAAATTATACCTATCAGGTGAAAATTCTCTTTTATAATGTTCAAGTTTTCGAATGTCTTCACTATCATCATCACTCTCTTCATCTGATGAGTGATCAAAGATTGGAGCTTTTTCTAAAGCCTCTTCTTTTGAAACTGGTTCTTCTTCTTTCTTTTTCAGACTGAATTGCTGAGATTCGTAATAAGCATACGCCATTTCATCTTCAGCAATTGAATCTTCAAAAATTTGAGCAACACATGCTTTAGAATTTGAAGGTCTGTTAGGATCATAATTATCCCAATTAAAGCCTTCTGGAATTCTTTCATCATCTTGATGTACTAGATAAGCTTTCTTTGATGGCTCTTCCTTCCTAGCATGTGAAGTTTGTGGCGATTGTTTTTTATGCGGCTGTTGAGCTATTCGATGATAAATCGCTTTTCGATGATAATCATTGTTGCCGAATGGATTTTGAGCTCCACTAGCTTCGCGATTTGTGCATTCTTGCTTAAAGTTCCCCTTTTCCCTGCAACGAAAACAAGTAACTTTAGATTTATCAAAACCTAAAGGTGAAGTTCCAGCATCACAGAAATCATCTCTTCCAGTGATCTGTTTAAACTTCTCAGCTCTTCTCAACACACTAGCCATACACCACTTTATATCCATTAGTTCCATCTCTTCAGCATCAATCTGATCATAATCCTCTTTGGTCAACATTGGATTACCAATCTTTCCGGCTACCAAACTTTCATAAGATTCTAATACGGTCACCAATAACGACATATGACCTTTAGCAACCTCTTCCGAGAAATTCTGACCATTCTTAAGATGTAATGCAATGTTGCATTGTAGTATTTGGCCATTATTGTTGTATGAGCTTTGCGGTTTAGAATTAGTTGCTGAAAATTTTGGATCAAATGATGGATATGAAGAGAATCCATTATTGCTATTTGATCCTTGAGATGACCCTCCAGAAGAACTGTTTGCATTAAATGCAGTTTCAATCTTTGGTGCAATGTTGGTCTTATCAATTGTACTTCCTCTGTAGTACAAACCAATATCCTGTTCACCATTAGAATTCTTCATTTTTTCCATCTTCCGTTGTTCCATCTCTTGAACTTCGAGTTTTTCAATAAACTTGCTCAGTGATAGATTCGCAAATTCACCAATATTTTTCAAAATCATAAGATACGTGCCCCAAACATCTTGTGGTAACGCATCGGCCAACTTTTCAACCCATTCTTCTCTATCTTTCTTGATATCCAATCGCTTCATGTTAACCACCAAGTTGCAATATCTTTCTATAATCATTTTGGTGTTTTCAGTTTTTAATCCATGAAATAAATCAAATTCTTTCTTCAAAAGTGATTTTTTGTTCTTGATCATGTCTAAGCTTCCAACAAACTTCGTTTTTAGTGCTTTCCACATTGAGTGTGCACTTCCATTGTGTTGCAATAAGATCAAGATGTCTTCCTTAATGGCTTGTTGCAATATACTGATCATCATCTTTTCACTTTTGTATTTCTTTTTCTCTTGGTCATCTAAATCTTTAATCGCAACAATCTCTCCATCTTCATCAATCGGTCTAACATATCGTTCTTCAACACATTCCCACGCCTCTAAGTGATTCGCTTGAACCCAATTTTCGAATCGTTCCACCCATCCACTATACTCCTCGATATTCATGAGCTTAGGCGGTTTTTGCATGGTGCCCATTTCATTCTCTAAGTTCAAGTTCTGAGCCATCGTGATCGGAGTAGCAAATGCGTTGTAAAATTCAGAATCCATGTTTCGGTATCGAGAGTTCACACTAAAAGAAATGTTCAAATGATCTGAGTAGTTTTCAAACGATCTGGACCTGTTCGTGCGATATGATCAAACTCACACGACCTGAACCTAATTTTCAAACGACCTGATGAAATTTCAAGCGAACTGAACACCTCGTGTGACTTGGATGTTCAAACCGTACGACCTCGACAATTTTTCACACGACCTGGTGATTTTCAAGCGATCTGAACTCAACTTCGTACGACCTGGGGTGATTTCATGTGACCTGATTACTTTTCACACGACTTGGATCAAACCGTGCGATCTGAGACAACAATTTCACACGATCTAAGCTATTCCAAACGATCTGACTGTATCTCGAATGATCTGACAAGTGTTTCACGCGATCTGGTCAATTTTATCAAGTTTTAGGTCGATTTTAGTTCTGATTTTTTCAAGGATTGATTAAAACTCAGTTTTACGTGTTGTATGTGAAATTCAGATCATTTTGACCGTAAATTCGTTGAAATTTTGAAGAAAAAGTGTAGAAAATGAGTAGAAATCAGATTTTATCCGTGAAAACAAGCTGAAATGGTAAGAACTCTTCCTCCTGAGCTCTTATACCACTTGTAGGATCGTTGAATTGATCAGAAGAGTTCTAGACCAAATCAGAGGCGGAATTCAGTGATTTGATCTTCATTGCAGCTTGATATACACATAGAAGTAGATTAAATGTCGTTTGTATTGATTTCACAACGTTGCATGAGCTGGCGACACTTCGGCAGAGCTTCGCTACCGGAATCAGTATCGTTACAAATGAAGAACCAAGACCCTCTATTTATAGAGATGGCCAGGTCGCACCAAACAGTCACACACGACCTGGTCCAGGTCGCACGAACTGGTCACCTCGCATGAGGTGGCTGGTTCAGACCTGTTTCCCGTTTCTTTCGAATAACGTGTCTTGGCCTATCAATTCTATTACATGACTCGATACAAGACGAAGTCAACAGACATATGCACTAACACCCGCGACAGATCAAGGGTAGTCTGTCGCGCCCCGCGACAGACATTAAATATTGTTTTATTTGAATTTTATCAAAATAAAGGTATTTCGGGCCCAGTTTCCGTATACGGGGTGTATTTTAGGACGTATAGGGATGTTATAAGACTTTTAGGAGGGTTGTTATATATGTTATATTGACAAAGACTTGATTAGCAAAGTCTCTCTGAACAATGTTATGGATAGATTTCAACAAATGAAAACTCATAATGAATGACTTGTAGGATCGGTTTGCGACCCGAACGAGTCGTTCAGAAGAGATTTTATCAGTTTCAGAGGCGGAAACTAAGAAACCGATTGCGAAACAGCTTGCGTATCACTTTAACACTGATTATATTGATATACTATCGTTTACAATCAGTCCTCACACCGGCAGCACCTCGGTATGGAATTTCAGAAAACGTTACAAATGAAATAACAACTAGCCTATTTATAACCTTCAGATTTCGCTTGAAACATACATGATTACATTCAAGCGAAATCCACAATCTAACTTTTCAAGCGAAACCGACAACCTATAAACATGTAACATTCTGTTTTGTCTCATGTGTAAACTAGCAATGATGTCATAGATGATGTCACAATTGTGATGTCATCTTTAAACATAATGACATCATGCTTGATCAATTTCGCAACAAACCCGAGACTCGACATAAGACGAAGACGACAGATGAATGCACCAACAGACTCCCCCTCAGATGTTGACGAGTCTTAAGTGTCGAGTATTCTCAATCTTCAGTCTTTATTAGTCTCTTTTCTTTCTTAGCATATACCAGGATCTTCTCTTTGGCTTTAACCTCGTCAGACTCCCCCTCTCATCATGATGGGATCGCCGTCTGGAATTAGCTATCACCTTGAGATTAATCCTTGGCTTTATCTCTGTTTAAGCTCATTTCCTGCACAAATTTTCTCAACACCACATAAGTTTTTACTTAAATCAATAAGAAAACTTACTGGAAATAGTTACATCAAGTTCAAATTAATGATCTCGATTAACTAAACAAACTTTTCTTTTCTTTCTCAAAACAAATTTCTTCTGTTAAACTCACACTCCCAAACCTGTTCATCATGTTCAGCACTTGAAATTTTGAATATCAGTTTTCCAACATCAGTTGTCGAAAATCTTTTTGTATTTTTCAAAATTTATGCTAAAACACACTGAAAATCTGTTTGGATTTTTATAACAGAAATGAAATGCAGTAACAAAATATTTACATACAATATTTTTGTGAGCTTGCGTAAGAGGATCATATCAGTTTATGAGACCAAACACCAACACCGTTAAGCTTTAAACATTTTAAGCTCTAAACGATTCACATAGATTGACGATATTGTTATCCACTTAAACTCAATCTAAAAACTTTCGAAATGCTTACCGATACGTTTAAGGTATATTTAGATAGCACTAAATTCTTATGGACCCCACGATCTCAGCATATCCCCTCATCATGCAATACACTATCTCAAGCAATGCCTTTAAACTTTTATCAACTGTGATTTGTGCGAAAACAAAGCAGAACGTTTAAACATTAACAATCAGGTCGATACTTCCGTATACGCAGAGAAAGTCCAATGTTTAAACAAAATAAGGAAAAATAAAACAAGTTGAAGTTGTTTAGGCTTTAACCACCAGGTCGATACTCCCGTATACGCAGAGGTGATCCAAAGCTTAAACGAAACACCAAAGAAAATAAAGCAGAACGTTTAGGCAACAACATCCAGGTCGATACTCACGTATACGCAGAGGATGTCCGATGCTTAAACAAAATAAAGAAATAAAACAAGTTTAAGTCTTTGCAAAATAAAATGCACAATCACAGCGACTTTTTAGGCACACAGTCAGCGATTACTGAGTAGGCACACAGTCAAGAAGGACAAAACCAAGTACTACACTTTCAACCGTGTTTCCCACTAGAACTAGGCTTTTTCATTTAGGTTTGTATCATTCTCGCAAATCTACTAGTCTAGCTGAGCCTATCGTCACATCTTTAGTGAGACCGTTTATCACATTTTGACTTTCCATTTCTTTAGCATGCTGTGACAGTCCAACTGATCTACTATCATTTCCTCTTTTTGACAATAAAACTCATTTTTGCATTTTTCAATTGACATTTTCAAATTTTCTAATTTTTTTTAAAATTTTTACTCCCCCTAAAATCAAAATATGTCTCAATTTTGATTTTCTGGGAAAATTTGAAACAAACTGTACAAACTTGACAACATGATGAGAATCACTTCAATTCTCCATTCACTTGGCTTGAACAATCAGAACTCCCCCTGACAACAAACTATTTTCCCATAGTGATTTCAAAACACTTAAGTTTGTTTTAATCAAAATGGTTTTTCCGGAAAATAAGTTTTGCGTGTCATTTCACAAATTCGGAGTTTCATTACCTTGTTCTCTTCATTCATTTGTAAAAACTAACATTTTTAAGATCAATTCTCAAACATCACTTGTAGAAAATCAAGTACAACTTAATGTCCCTGATTTACCACTTGTAAGTCGAAATCACTTTCGTGAATTTCTCAAGAAATGTGCCGATTCATGTTCCACGCTTACCAACCTGGGAACTCCGGCAAATCAGGTTTTTCATTTAAACAGATTCACCCAAGCCTGACGGTCCTTGGGTGATTCTGAATTCTTGTTCAACAATGGTGGAAAATTTACATCATCCATTGTTAAACCAGAATTCTCATTTTTTACCTCAACACATGGCTCTTCTGGTTTTACCATACCAGAATCATTGCCTGAATGTGGCTTGTCTGACTTTGATGAGTCAGATTCATCGCCGACATGTGGCTCCTTTGTTTCCGAAGAAACAAATTCATCACCATCAACTTTCTTCTTCTTCTTATCCTCTTTCGTCCTCAGATTTGAATCCGATGAATTCGTCTTACTTGACTTTGCAGTCGAGGAAGTCGATTCATCAGAACTCTTATTCGATCTATCCAGTGAACCCGAGGACAAGATCTTCTCAAGATACTCTCTCGCCTTCTTTCTCTTCTTCCTCAGTCTGTCTTTCTGCCCCTGAGAAAGCTTCACTTTCATTTCTTGAACTTTAGGTTCTTGAACCTTCTGTTCTTTGGGCTTGACATTGACTGATTTCTTTGCCATCTTCTGAGAATTAACCCTCAATCTTTCATTTGATCTCCTTGGGCAATCTCTGGCAATGTGGCCAATGATGTTGCAGTTAAAACATCTTCTTGACTCAAACCTCCAACTCTGGCAATTAACAGCAATGTGTCCTTGATAACCGCATCTGTAACACACTCTGTTATCGTACCAATCATCATTTTCACACCAGATGCTCAGATCATAGCATTGTTTGGATTGGTGATATTCCTTCCTCATGTTTGCTGGATTTGGCTTTTGAGCACTGTGGTCCGACCTGCACCACTTATTGCCAACAATTTTAGAGTTTTCATTTTTCGATTTTTGTAATTTTTCATTGCGATTGAATGATCGATCTGATGAGCTTTTATTATCTTTTTGAACATTTTTCAAAATTTTCTCTTTTTGTTTTTGTTCCACTTTCTTCTTCAAAGGTTTTTGCTTAGAGCATTCTTCCTTTTCAGTTGATTGTGGAACAGTTTCTTGAAACTTTTCTTTTAATTTCAAAAACAATTTTTGTTTTTCGAATTTTTTATTTTCATCATCAGATTTCTCATCACAATCTTCAACTTTGACATTGTCAAAGTTTGTGACATTGTCACTTATTGGAATGGAATTAACCGGTTTAGGACAAGGAATAGCTGAAGTATTCACAAACACCTTCAACTTTTCTTCCCATTCCTTGATTTTCTTTTGAGCACACTCTGCTTCCTTTTCAAGTCGAATAATCTTTTCAAGATGAGAATTGATTGCAATTTGTTTTTCAAGATTGTTTTTACCAAACAAATCTCTCTCATCTTCTAAAATTTTTATTTGACTTTGAAAATCTTTCTCAATTTTTGCTTTTTCATTTTCAAAATCTTTTTCTTTTTCTTTTTCCAAATTGTGAATTTTATTTTTCAAAACATTTTCTGATTTTTTTAGATTTTTGTTTTCTAATGGCAAACTCTCAACATCCTTCAAGAGTTTGTCATTTACAAATGTCAACATCTCACAATTTTTCAGCAAAACAAGAATATGTTTATCATCAACTTTTGTCTCAACCTTTAAAGATGAGATATTTTCAACCTGTTTCTTTTCCTCATGAACACTTTCATCCTTACTCTCTTCTTCTGGTGAATGATCAAAGATAGGTGCGTCTTCTGCAACCTCTTTCTTTGACTGTGATTCAGGATTCACAGATACAGGTTTTTCAGATTCTTCTTTCTCAATCTTAACCGCTGGAATTTGTTCAACCTGCCTTTTTCACACTAGATTTGATTTGTTCTTCAGCTATTGTTGTTTTTACATCTTTCTCAGATTTGATCTCTTCGTTAACCGTTGCTGCCTTTTGATTCTTCCTTTTTGCAACTTGTTTTTCTTTCAATTTTTCAATTTTATCGGCATAAAATAACTTTCCACTACGTTGATCAGATGGAAGTTGTTGTTTAAGATTTTCAAGTTTTTGGATTTCTTCTTCATACTTGTCACCCTCTTCATCAGACGAATAATAAAAAACCGGAACCTTTTCAACTACTTCTTTTGCTGAGACAGTTTCTTCTTTTTGCTTTATCGGAAAATACTGTTGAGATTCATTACACATATGCCAACATTTCTTCAAAATCCATGTTTTCGGTAAACAATGAACTGTATCACCTTGTAAGTATATACCTGTCGACACAAACAAAGCAAACAATCAGTTTAAAAATTTATCGATTAACAAAATAAGATTGGTACTCGAACTGATGATTTTCTGTGCGGACTGAAAGTTGACAAACTGTGCGAACTGCTATGACCCGATGACTCACTACGTGCAAACTGATGGACTTTCAAACAACCAGATGAACCTTTGAAAACTTTGAACTCCAAACTGTGCGACTTGATGAATTCTATATGAATCACTTTAAAATTGGGCCGTACCCTATCCAAGAATTCTCATGGGTTTACACTTTAAACACAATTGGGTCTCTCTTTATGAATCACATGGGTCAAACACAACAATTCGAGATCTCAGCAATCCTTAAAAAAAATGCTAATGCTGCCAAAATTAATTCACTTATAAACCCTCGATTTTAAAAATTCTAAATTCTCATTGGATCGAAACCTTGATGTATCAGATCACATGCATATTCTGACAACTCAGTTTATCAAAATTCACCACTTATCAAATCACTTTTATTTATTTGACCAATTTGCTTCTTAGACTGACATCAACTTATCCAAACAATGCTCAATGAATTATCACTGGACCTTTAATTTTGATAACCGATATGTTCACTTTAGTTGATAACACACCAACATCACATGCAAACCGAACACAATCATGTGATTTCTTTAATCAATTACTGACACCTAAACACATGCAAGAACCGAACTCAAATTAATTGATACAATTTTCAATGTATTGCTGACAATATCAATTCCTATTTGATCGATTATTTTTATAATATATGTCCGGCAAGTTCAAGTCAATCAGCAAAGAATTCACAAGTCTGCAAATTATCAGTTCCAATGCATATTCACATGCTCTCTTTTCTCAATACCTGACAACCTCGTTTTACTTTTCACACAACTCGACGTACACAGTCAACTTATTTCAAGCGAAATCCACACGTATTTCAAACAAACTACTGTTTTCAAGCGAAATCCTCGATTTCGCTTCAAACTCTCACTTTTTTCAAGCAAAATCCTACATGATGTCAGCAAATAACGATCTGATATAGGTCCGATTGAACAAGATTTAAGCCGATTTTAGATCTGAAACTCTCAAGGATTTGTTAAAACATGTTTACGCACATTATGTGAGAATATGAACCGATTTTAACCGTAAAAATTTGTTCGATTTTGAAAGAAGGTGTAGAAAATCAGAAAAAGTGACAAAAAACGAGCTGTTTTGGCGAAATATCTTCCTCCTGAGCTCTGATACCACTTGTAGGATCGGTTTGCGACCCGAACGAGTCGTTCAGAAGAGATTTTATCAGTTTCAGAGGCGGAAACTAAGAAACCGATTGCGAAACAGCTTGTGTATCACTTTAACACTGATTATATTGATATACTATCGTTTACAATCAGTCCTCACACCGGCAGCACCTCGGTATGGAATTTCAGAAAACGTTACAAATGAAATAACAACTAGCCTATTTATAACCTTCAGATTTCGCTTGAAACATACATGATTACATTCAAGCGAAATCCACAATCTAACTTTTCAAGCGAAACCGACAACCTATAAACATGTAACATTCTGTTTTGTCTCATGTGTAAACTAGCAATGATGTCATAGATGATGTCACAATTGTGATGTCATCTTTAAACATAATGACATCATGCTTGATCAATTTCGCAACAAACCCGAGACTCGACATAAGACGAAGACGACAGATGAATGCACCAACATGACTTTACATAGTATTTTATTTATTCAAGTGTAATAATGTTTGACGTGCTTGCGTTGATTATATGAATTTTAATTTGAATGTTGGATTATCTTTTTTAAATATGACCCAACCCGGTCTGACCTACTACGGACCGAAAAACAATTAGTATATACCTAGTGACATACAACCCATAAAAAATTTTCGCACCCCCAGAAGGAAATTTCTAGGTCCGCCACTGGGGATTGGTGGTCCAGTGGCAAGGCAAAACCTTTTAAAATACTTATATATAAGATCTTAGGTTCAAGTCTTACAAAGAGGAAAAAATTTACAGTTTAAAAAAATATGGTGGATATGTCAATGCTCTAACCATATATCTTCTTGTTTTTTTTTTTTTTTTTTTTTTGCCTAAAGAGAAGATACAAATATTTGCATAAATGCTCTAACCGAACTTCAGTTGGCATAAGTGAGGAGATGTGCACAAAAAAACCGTACTCAGAACCAGACTCGGTAAAAAAACCTGGAACTGGTTTTTTTAATACTCGGGTATTCTACACCCGAGACCGGGTCGACCTCACCTGTAGGGTATAGATAGGGTATGCATTTTGATCTCAATACCTGGAACCGGAACCTATCATACCCAATTAATACCCAAAACCGGACAAGAATCAGAACTAGACCAAAAAACAATTAGTGCATTTATTTTAATTTTCTTACATTATACAATGCGTATTTAATAATAATAAAGAAAAAATACTAGAAAATAAAAACGCAATAGAGTATTAAAAAATATGAAAATATAGAACAGAAATCAGAAATAGGGTATTAAAAACTTGAAAATAGGGTATTTTAATACTCGGTTTCTTAAGAACCGGAACCGAACCCTACCGGGAATCGGGCACATAGGGTGTGATTTTTTTGGTCAAATAACCGGAACCGAACTGGTTATAGTAATAACCGGTTCCATCCCTTAAAATGAGAAACCGAAACCAGTTTCATAACCGGAACCGATTATTAATAATACCCGGTTTGTGCACCTCTATAACTGAGTTATTTTCTTTGTGTTGAAACTGTAGAGCCACTTCAATTATAAATCCAGAAAACAATCCAATATGGTTGGGCTTTAATTAAGACAAAATAATTTTTATTCATATCACTTTTTTTTGTCTTTTATGGTAACACGAGGTGTAGTAAGAGTAATATTTTTTTATTTTGTCTTTTTTGGTTTGTCTTTTGGGAATTTTTTTTATCTAAAATTTAGGATTTTATTTTTTCATTTTTACCGGTCTAGTTTTGTCTTTTGAGAATTTTTTTTATCTAAACTTCAGTTTTTTTTTCATTTTTACTAGATTGAACCATGGAAGTCTTGGCTTTCTAACTTTGTTTCCACTACTTCACTTGTTGATTTGTTAATTAATCATCTAAGTTACTAAGTAAACTTACTAGTAACAAAATCACCAAACTACACCAAGTCTTCAAACATTTGCCATGATTGGAATGCACTAGTCTAGTTTGAGATCACTTGGTTATTTAGTGATTTAGATATTACAATATTCAAAGTAGCTTTCAAGAGTATCAGTTTGTGGGCACGGTTAAAGACACCATGCTGGTACGCGTGGGGTGACAAGGCCTATCATGTCGACTGGTAGGTGCGGTCCTCTATCGTCTGTTGTAGTAACGATCGCCATTCAAAAAAAAAAAAGAACCAAAATGAACCAACCCCACCTCGTCTCCAACATTTACCATGTTGGGTATGCACACGTCCAGGTTGTCCTCATTTGGCTACTTCGTAGATTATGTACTTTCAATTTTAGTCTACATTCATGACCAATCAAAATCATCAACTAAGTTGATGATTTTGTGCTTTGGTGAATTATATAATGAGGTTAAATGGATGCTAATCATCCTACATCCTTGCATGACCATTCTCATGGTACCTTTACTTTACATTTTTCTATAACTTATAAATTATCTCTAAATTCCGAATCCAACCCAACAATCGAATCCGCAACTCACACACATTCGTTTCCCATCTTAGGGTAACTCCAGTGTTCCAAACTCAAGACTTGTCAAACTCACATTCAAGGACTTTCTACGCAAACCATGAGTATACTCGATCCCATTTTCCCTTTTTACACACTTTGGGTGCAACATGTACACTATACTACAAATTACATACTCACGATTAAACTTGTCCATATGAACACTCTGTCCGTTAAAACATGGTACTTGTTATATTTTTGTTGTTACATGCTATATTTATTCTTGTGTTCTATATGCTCATTAATTTTTCAAACCTACCTTAACAATTATAGCGCTATAGGATTAATACACCGCTCATACTCTTGTGGTATTGTAGCGCTATAGGATTTACGGCCTTGTCATTTCAGCGGCAAGGATATGCACGATCGTGGTATACTTTGGTTTGACTTGAAGTTGACACAAGCTAGTATGATAATAAACAATGTATGCAAATTACCATGTTAGATATGAGACAACTTTTATTCGCACTTATGCTATCTATTTAAACTTGTTTACTGGTGTGTGGTCGAATACCGATGTTCTAATGTGTTTAAGTTTATGTTTTTACATAGCTTTTAGTTTTGAATAGCCTCCTTTTGATTGGAATTGTGTTTTGCAGGTCTAACAGAATTAAAGGAGCTATTTGGAAGCTATTCGAAGCATCGGGAGCGAACGGGATCATCCGGAAATGCGAGAAATGAGAAAACAGGAAAAATATACCTACAGGGGGCGTCGGCGACGCACCCCATCGTCAAGGAATGGCGTAGACAGCGAGATAAGGCGTCAACAGAAAACCAGACATTCCACAAGACGTCGGCGACACCTGCTCCTGGTGTCCGATGCGAATTTTGTTGTTTTGGCATTGTTTGACGAGTTATAGGGCACTTGGGGGGTTTTTCGCGGAGTTATGTATTATTTGAGTTTGAACACCCTTCTTGGAGCCAAGAACTGTGCGGACCATTTCGGTGCTCCGAATGCTCCGACCGGTTAGTAGATCTTCATATCTCGTGCGGAATCCGAGTATGAAGTGAACAAACATACAACAATACCGTTGAACTATCGTTTCACTTGATTGAAAGCTATTACAACACTGAGAAATGATTTTGGCAGAGCTTCGCTTCAAATTACCAAAGTTACAAATGACCAGCCCAACACCCTATTTATAGGCGAACAGACTCGCACGAAACCAGTAAGGGCGGATGGCCAGTTCGTACGAAATGGGCTTATGTCCCATTCGCACGAAAGTGCCTTTTGTACGAATGGGCCATTTACATTACAATCCCGTCCATTTCGATACGAAACACAATCTAAAACATACAATACAATACAAAACAAAACAAAATAAGACTCAATACATGATGAAAGCTACGGACATATGCATTCACAGACTCCACCTTGGATGTAGTTATAGTCTTCATGTATAGTCTTCATCAAGCTTTGCCATATATTCGTTTCTTCTTCTGTCTTTGTTCTTCTTCTCGTTGTGCTAGCCTCTCGAATCTACCCTTGGTCAACCACCATTCTCTAGTCTGAACGTTGAAGTCGAAGAACTTAGTAATTCTTACTTTATTCCTCTTTTCCTTCTCAATAGGAGTTTGATCTGTAGCAATTGGCTTGTTAGGAAACTTCAAACTTGCTAAGAAAGTTGCTCTTTTGATCTTTTTGTTGATCAGCTCCTTTTGACGTTCTTCCTCCAGGAATTCTTCTCGTTCAAGATCTCTCCAGTTTGACCTCCAGTAGTGACCATAATTAATATCTTTTTCAAAGCACACGTTGATCAACTTTTTGAATTGCAATGCTTGTTCCTTATCTTCCGGAAAGAACACTATCTTGTTGAACAACAGGCATTCAATGTCTTTCTTTGAACCGTTGACCTACCACATCGGGTCAAGCACGCGAATACTTCTCCAATACCAGTTTTCTTCATTTCACAAAGAGATCACCGCTTCACATGTTTTTGGGTCATAGTACCACCCTTTGAACTCTTTGTAGAAGTCTTGTTCCATATCTTTCAATGGCATATTCTTCATACAGCGCGGTCTCTTAACATGAAGTGTAATATCTTTCTCTCCTGTTACCGGAATAATGAAAAGGCTCTTCATTGTCAGATTCAGAATCATCTTCCATGACAACATTGTCGAAGTTATCTGCTTCATCAACAATCTTGAATACATAATCACCTGCGTCATTAGGATTTGACTTCTCTAAATCATCTTCAAAATCAAATTTGAACACCCAGTTATCTGCTTCATCAGAAACACCCAGTTTTTTCATCATCTCTTCACGAGTATAATTGGGGACATACTCCCTTTCCTCCACATCGTGACAGAGATAAATCACCTTAGGAGTATTAGCTGAAACTGAGCTTATTGATACAGCCTCGGTGAAAATTTCAGCTGATTATGCATCGTGAGGAGCTCCAGAACTTTTCTCCCCCTGAGAATTTACATTCTCTCTCTCTCTCTCTCTTCATTCAGTGAATCATCCAGGTAATCTTGCACCTGATGAACACCAGATCTTTTCACTACATCATACCATTACCACCTTGATCATCGTCATCATTATCACTTTCCTGGTAGTTCTTCTTCTTCATCCTCATCGTCTTTATCTTCATCGACATTCTTGTTTTTGTTGCGATGACGTTCAACTTCAGCAAGCCTTTAATTTTCTTCTTCACTCTATCGAACAACCACTGGCTCACCAACTAACTCAAACTTAGTAGTGTCAGAAACATCATCAAGTTTATCTTTGCCTTTAGAAGTTGTTGTTGTTTCTACTTCAGCTGCCAATCTTTCACGCTCAATCCTCCGAGCCTCCGCTCTTCGGATTCCGATCTGATCAAATTCAACATCAACATTCAGACCCATTTTGTCTTCAAGAACAGCATATAACTTTTCAATCTGCTTCGACTTGATCTTATTATCAGCCTCGTGATCATTCACCATCTTCTTTAAGATTTCATTTTCTGCATTCAACATGGTGTTAGAAGAAGATAATTGTTCATTTGAAGTTACCAAACCTTCAACTACTTCGTTCATGCAACATTGCTTGCTTCAAGGTTTGCAACTTTATCATTCAGAACTTGCACTTCATTCTTTAAAACGACGTTCTCAGCTTCTATATTCTTCATCTTTTCATCAGAAGCCGCTTTTTCTTTTTCAAGCTTTGAAACTCTAACTTCAACACTGTCGTCATCAAAGAATGGTATGTCTGAAATATCTTCTAAATGCACCGGTCCAGAACCCAAAGCAATGTTACCAAAGGCTTCATTGAATTCTGCAGAATGGTCAGAATGCCTTGGTATATCAGCTTTCTTAGTCGTTGATTCTGGTTCCTAGACTTGTTGATGTTGTTGTGGCGGTGTGCGTTGAACTTCTTTAGTCTCTTTTGGTACCAATTGATGAATAGGAGAATTTTGAGGAGTTAGAATCGGTACTTCAGTTGGCTCAACTGTTGAAGTTTCCACCCTTTCTGGAGTAGTTTCTATTGGCTCGCCAGCAATTGTTATTTTGATGGGTCTCGTCGTACTCTTACGAGCCTTCTTCGCCTTAGGAGAATCAGTTGGCTGTAACATTCTTTTCAATATGCCTTTCCCCTTCTTTACTTTTTGAACCTCGACACCTGACGGTTCATATGTTGCATCCTCTTCATCACTGCCTTTGCGCTTTTTGGATGCCTTTTCTTTCTCCATTTATCCTTTGGATCATGTGAAGAAGGAGCAATCTTTGACATAGGAATATCGCTTTCAGTTGATTCATTATCACTTTCAACTATTCCTTCAACTCTTTCTCCACCAACAATACACATCTTCCTGAACATTTTCAACATTTTCAACATTTTCTGTTCCTCTTGTCACCAAATCTTCAATCTCTTGAGTTGTATTCACATCAGAAGGACCAATATCACTAGTTTTAGCATTTCCATCACCATGTTGTGCTTCATCATCAGTCGGCTCATCAACTAGGTGTGGTTGTATTGGTGTTTGCTTTGGTGTAGTTCTCCTACTTCTTTTCTTTTCAACATCTTTAATAAACCACTTCGATCGTTTATGCCACACCCCAACCGATGGCGGAATCATCGGGGCGTGGCATTAAGCGAAACAAATTGTTCATGAGGATCCATAACAACTATTAAATGACAATATTTATAAGGTTCAATATCCCATACTATTAAACAAATAAAGCATAACAGTCATTACAAATATTCAGTCTAAAAAACAAGATCTATTCCGACAACTCGGATTTATTTGGTGTGTTTCTAGACTTCCTACTTGTTTGCAGCATAACATCCAATCAACCTGTCACATACGTTAAAATAAAAGTCAATACATAAAGTAAAGGTGAGTACACAAGTTTGCATAGATAATAGTATGAAAAGCGTTCACGCATAACCAGCATGTAACACGTAACGGGCGAAGCATGTAACTACCAACAATGATACAACCTAACCACGAGACTGCGTTGTAGAGTATGCGCGTCACATGTTCACCGAAGCGAACACGTGAAGTAAAGTAATGTGATCCCTAGCAATCCCTGTCATATGCTTTAGAACCAATTCATTTTTATCATCTTTCTCCAAGTTCTTTATCTTGTCGTCTAGCAGCATTTGAACAAATCTCAGATATTGTAAGAACTTCTCAACCTTAGTGTTTTCTACCATGTGATCAAATACGACTTGAGAAATATTGTACGGATGATTTAGAATCAACGATGTAAGGATGAACATGATGTAATCGACTGACACGTCATAACCACCTTTCCTGTGACCTAACGCGTGTATCACCGAATGAATTAGGAACTTGTAAGGCAATGACAAATTAGCCTTGTTGTATTGAGGATCGTTAACGTGTCCTGTATATCCCATACGAAACCACAAGCCTTTGCATAATCGCTTAGAAACCTTCACTGGATCACTATCATTATCTTTCATTGCGTCAAACATAATAGCGTCGATGATAACTTGTGTGACTCTGAAACTGATGACGACGAGGTGCCTCTCAATCGCCAAAGTAAGTATTATTTCCCATTCAAGCCAAATGATCATTAATTGCAAGATTCAGTAATGGTGATTAATGTATCTTTGGGTATATATTTCAGGTGATGACCAAAAAATAGGATATTGCAGTGCCCAGTGAGATTAGGTTTCTTGGAGGAGGTGAAATGCTTTTTCGAATCTGTTTGGTAAAGTATATAGATTGTGAATGGTATTGTTATTGAAAAAACATGTTATAATGGTGCTTTTGTATATTAGAAAGACAACCAATGAACCGATGAGTCTGTTTTCTGAACATTATGCTTCAAAAAATAAATTCATACAGTTTACTAGACGTCAATTAGGTTAAAAATTTCACTTCATCGCACCAGCGATTATACTTGGTTGAGTATCACACGCTGTAGTTCAAAACATTACAAATGTCATCTGTGGGGTGCTACGATGTGTGTTATGATTCCGATTTATGTGATTTAGCATATTCAATACTAAACATGTAACTTCGACATTTATACAACAAACACTAAAACATGATATGGAGGCTTTAAAAGCCCCTTATTGACGTTCTACACACGTTCATCATCATCTAGTTATGATAATTGCGGTGTTTTAACAATTCGCTGAAAATGAAATTTTGCTCCCCTCAACACACCGCCATTACCAACACCCTAACTCAGATTCCCTCTTGATGTAGAGGGGAAGATAGAGGCGGCGGCTGTGGTAGTTAAGAACTTGTGCTCAGATATGGCGGTTAGATGGTGTGTCGATGTCGATCTCTGAGGAACATATCATAAAAACGCTTGCACCGCTCTCCCCTCAAATTCACCTGGGTAATTGAGCTTCTCTAGCGGCTAATGGTCACCAAAATCCCCTTCGATCCAACGATAGGGCAATTCCTCACCACAATTCGCAGCTGAGGTGAATGCGCTGAAGCAAGCTGCTCCGCATTGTAAAGTCTGTTGGTGTTTTACACCATAGATAATCTCCGTGATAACAGCAACCGCAAAACTGTATTGACACAAAAAAAAAAATTACAGAAACCACAAGCCTTTGCATAACCATAAAATGACATATGTCTGTCATCGGTCTCTTTTTCTTGAAGATTTGTCCATCTCATGCAGCAAAATGTTATTGAGTTACCCCCCTCAGCTAACAATCCATTCAATGAAACTTCACGCAGAACAATATTAAATATCCAAGAAACGATGTTTGCCATCTTTGATTTTTTCCACTTTTTGGCGTTTTACAGCGAGTTGTATTTAGGAACCATGGCGTTTGTTTTTTGTTTTGAACAATGGAAGGTGCAGACATTTCTGTTTATAGGTTGTCTTTGGCGCGTAGTTTAAGCGAGATATTATTAATAAGTGCAATTAATAAAATATCCGTCGTTTCAGTTACTGTTTTGCTCGGCTTTATCTGTTAAGTCTGTAACACGTCTCATCTTTCAATTTTGGCGTTTTATATTTAATGCGTTTTTGTTTGCTAAGATCATAAAATACACCAACTAAAACACAGAAAAAACCACGCAGGAAAAATATTTTTTATTAGTTGGTGTTTTGTATTTAGTTGGCATTTATATTTAATGGCGTTTTATGGAGAAACGATGTTTACCTTTTTTACCCTTAATGAAGCACGTTCCAAGCAATAAAATTGATGTTATTTACGAAAACGCCACCGCGCCAATCTTGTCCATAGATTGTTTTGATCTGACGATCCATAAGCGTTCTCACTGTTCTCACACTTTTCACCGTTTTCCCTAAATCCTGGCCCTATATATATTATTCGTATAGGTGAAATTGAAGAAATCGTACTCGGTATGTGTTCGGAGATTAAGTTTACTTTGCTTTTGCTTCGTGTTTATTTACTGGTCGTTTGTTTGACTTCAAACGTATAAATAGTAATATCAAACGTATGGAAAATAAACGTATAAATAAATGTTATACCTGATCACTTGTAAACTCACTAGGTTCCTTGTCAACGTCTAGACCCTCAGGCGGTCCACCACTACCGGGAGGAGATTCAAACCTATCGGGAGGAGGTTGAAAACTACTGGGCAACGGTCCACCAGTAGCAGGAGGGGATTGAAAACCAACGGGCGGCAGTGCATAATAACCAACATAATTAGGTTGAAAGGCATCCAAACCCCAAGGATCCTGACTTGCATCAGACGTAAGGTTGAGATCGAACGGAACATTTAGATCAAACACACCCAGATTGTTATTCTGATTTTTTTATCACTCTCCTGATTCGACTCGTTAGCCGAGTCACTACCGAAAATGTTCCACCACGACATTGATAACGTAATATAATTTGAATACAGAGAAATATAGAAGAAACGAATAGAAGTTGAATGAAAATGAATAAGATTAGTGTCGTTTATATAGACGTTTCTACGGAATATTACATCATATCAAATGATTAACACGCGGATCGAAGAATCTAAAGTCAGATCCAATAACTCGCGCGTATATCGAGAAATCTAACGTTTAACTTAGACGAAATTGGAAATATACGGGTCGTATAACGTTATACGGCCCGTATAAAGGGTTGTATACATTATATACGACCAGACAAAAATCTTATTCTCACATGGTGTATACGGGCTGTATAACCTTATACGACCCGTATACACCATGTGAGAATAAGATATTACCATGTGGGATTATTAACTCCCTTAAAAAATTAAAAAGTGAGTAAGCTATGTTTTGTGCTTTTGTAGACTTCTTCAAACCTAGAACTTAGAATACTATTTTCTAGTCTTGCTTAGTAAACAATGTTTATGGGTCGTTGGATCTTCATCTTCATTTTTAGTGTATCTAAATAGTTTTAAACTTCACAAAATTAAAAAGCATTGCCCTTCCTGAATCAATATTTCATTCAAACCAGAGAGATAGAGAGACAACATAAGTTAGCAAAGAAAGAGAGGGATCAGAGATGCATCTGACATACCCACGGCGGAGGCACCGTGCTCCGGCGCGTGGACCACCATAACCTTTTAATCGGAAGACGCAGGAGTTGGTGATGAGGTGGCTTGGCCAAATCAGTGATGGCTAGAACCTCCGGCGAAGCAACGTCCAGTTCGACAGGTCACCGGTTTTCCGACCGAACCTCTGGTCGATTGTAGAAACGGTCTATTGCAGTGAACCAGCCCGGCTTTTGCAGCGGATTCCGGCCCGACCGGTCGGACCGGCCGGTCCGGGTCTGAGAACATTGCCGGTATGGTACAATATTGTTAATAATCCTGAACTAGTATTGTACCACATAATACTAACACTGAAATTAAGCTAAACTCAAAAATTCATTACTGCACCATATATGTTCGGTCAGTACCAATACCATATCAATACATTACCTTGTATTCAATACGGTATTTCTCATCTTTAATCTCAAACTTTACACGAGCCAAGCTCAAACTTAATCAAGCCAAACCAACTCATTTAACCACAAGCCGAATAAAAACTAAAAACAACCCGTCTTCACTCACCGTTCCAAGGAATCCAAGCCAATAAATACACTCTCCCAACACCTACAACAACAACAACAACCATACCCAGTAAGTCCCACAAATAGCAGAACTATTTATAGGGTCTGGGGAGGGTGGGATGTAGACAGACCTTGCCTCTATCCATAGGGATAGAGAGGCTGCTTCCAGAGAGACCCCCAACTCGAAAACGAACAGCAAACGGTCACATCAAGTCAAAGAATATAGAAATGCTACAGAAAAAGGAAGTCACCCATACCAAGGAGGTGATCTGAGTGGCACAAAATAATATAATGTAAATCATGTATAATAGCATGCAACCTCAATTAGGCATAAACACAATGTACATCAAGTTAATTAGCATACAACGTCATTTGGGCATAAACACAAGAATGCAATCACCGGAAAAGTCCCTTAAAAAAATAAGAAAACCTACATCCCTGAAAAGCACCTAAGACCTTACTGCAATGTCCTCTAGAAGTCCTTAACCCTAATCCTACGCCTCCACGAAGTCCTATCATGGACCATGTCCTCAGAAAGGTGCAACTCTAGTAAATCATGTCTAATCTACTCATCCCATGTCAGTTTGGGTCTGCCTCTCCCTCTCCTCCCCTCCACAGTAAGAGTTTCCACTACTCTAACTGGTGCCGTCGCTTCCCTCCGCTTCACATGCCCAAACCATCTCAATCTCCCCTCCTTAATCTTTTCCGATATACTAGCCACTCCTAGTCTTTCCCTAAAAACCTCATTTCTTATCCGATCTAACCTCGTGTGTCCACACATCCACCTCAACATCCTCATCTCTGCTACCTCCATCTTGCGCGCTTGTGTCTTCTTGATAGCCCAACAGTCTGTTCCATATAGCATAGCAGGCCTAACTGCTACCCTGTAAAATTTCCCCTTTAGTTTAGTTGGGAACCTCCTATCGCACAATACCCCAATGGCTGCCCTCCATCTACACCAACCAGCCTGTATGCGATGGTTAACATCCCTATCTATGTCACCATCTCTTTGCACAAACGCCCCCAGATACTTAAAACTAGTTACCTGCGGGACCAATTGATCCTCGATGGCGATTTGGGTTTCATCATCAATGGCTACACCGCTGAAATCACAATGTAGATACTCAGTCTTAGATCGACTCATCCTTAGACCCTTGCCCTCTACAGCTACTCGCCACTCCTCTATCCTCGCGTTTAGGCACTGTTTAGTCTCTGCGATCAACACGATATCGTCTGCAAAAAGCATGCACCACGGAACTGTCTCCTGAATCAACTTGGACAACTCATCCAAGACAACCGCAAAAAGAAAAGGGCTCAACGCAGACCCCTGGTGGAGTCCTACCTCCACCGGAAAGAAGTTAGTGTCTCCTACAGGCGCGCGGACAGCAGTTTCCGTTCTATCGTACGTATCCTTAATTATGTCTATATACTTTCCCGGTAGCCCTCGACCCTCCAAACTATCCCAAATAAGTTGCCGTGGGACAGTGTCATATGCCTTTTCTAGGTCAATAAACACCATATGTAAATCTTGCTTCTTCGCTCTATATTTTTCCATTAGCCTCCTTAGAATATGTATCGCTTCTGTAGTTGACCTCCCTTTCATGAATCCAAATTGGTTTACTGAAACCTGAGTTTCTCTTCTAATTCTAGTTTCAATTACCCTTTCCCAGAGCTTCATAGTGTGACTTAACAGTTTGATTCCTCTGTAGTTCCCACAACATTGGGCGTCTCCTTTGTTCTTGTATATAGGCACCACGACGCTACTCCTCCACTGATCTGGCATTTTTCCAGTCTTGAAAATACAATTGAACAAAAGTGTTAACCATCGGACTCCTTCTTCTCCCAAACACTTCCACACCTCAATCGATATGTTGTCCAAACCCACTGCATTGCCTCTTCCCATCTTCCTAAGTGCCATCCTCACCTCTTCATGTGTGATCCTCTCGCAGTAGCAATTATTCTGTTGTCGCCTATGAATCCTGGGATTGCTGGTAGCTTGTTGATAGGCCCTACCGTGGTTGAAAAGATTATGGAAGTAGGTTTGCCATCTCGACTTAATGTCTTGTGCCTTGACTAAAACACGTCCATCATCTCCTTTGATAAACTTTACTACTCCTAGATCTTGTCTTCTTCGCTCCCTAGCTTTGGAAATCTTGAACATATCATGCTCCCCCTCTTTCCTTTCCAAACGTTCATACATTTGTTTATATGCTGTGTTTTTTGCCTCGGTCACCGCCTTTTTCGCTTCCCTTTTTGCCTTCTTGTATATCTCCCTTACCCTCAGCCGCTCGTCTTCATCTGTGCACATCAAAAGCTCTCTAAAACTCTGTTGCTTATCCTTTATTTTGGTATGCACGTCTTCATTCCACCACCAAGACTCCTTATGCCCAATAGTTTTTCCTGTTGTGACCCCTAGCGTCTCATTCGCCACTGTGGTGATCGTAGTCGCCATAGCCTCCCACATCCGGTTTGCGTCATCGCCTAGTTGCCGGATGTGGGAGGCTACGGCGACTACGATCACCACAGTGGCGAATGAGACGCTAGGGGTCACAACAGGAAAAACTATTGGGCATAAGGAGTCTTGGTGGTGGAATGAAGACGTGCATACCAAAATAAAGGATAAGCAACAGAGTTTTAGAGAGCTTTTGATGTGCACACCTCATTTTCAAAAATCAAATAAAACTAGGGTTTTTCTTTATCCATCAAACCCTCAATCGATCCCCATCTCTTCTACACACAAACCAATGCTTTTAAGTTCTTGAAGTTTCTGGTAACATCTCACTCTCTTATTCTCTTTCAATTTCATTAGATGATAATAGTAACTTCTTGTTAATTCGCATAAACCCTAGAACCCCCAAAAAACCCTAGAACCGAAAAAAACCCTAGAAATTTAGGAAAATTTAGGAGAATTAGGAGGCATGGATCAAACCGACGCCGGCGGAGATTCAACCGAGCAGTTCCACCGGAACGAAGCCATCTCCGCCGTTGTGGATGAGGGTTTTTTAGGCGAAGATGATGATGATTATGAGGATTTGTATAATGATGTTAATGTTGGTGAAGGTTTTCTTCAGTCTGATAAGAAAAATGAGCAAGTTGAGGAACCGGTTATTCAACCGGTGGTGGATGATAGGAAGTTTGAGAGTAAAAATGAGGTTTTCAGTGAGCCTAGAGTTGAATTAGGAGTAAAACATGAGATGGTAGGGAGCAAAGATGATGTTTTTGGTGAACCTAGAGTTGAAATAGGGCAGTCTGTGGTTAAATTAGGCGAAATCGAGAGTCGAAATGAGGTTAATAATAATAGTAGTATGCCGAACTTAGGGATGGGACAGCAGCAGACTCATATGGGTAGTTTAGGTAATGCTGGTAGTGGGAATGTTAACGGGTCGGGTGGGAATGTTTATGGTAATGGTGGCGGTGGTGGAATGAACGTTGGTGGTGGTGGTGTGAACATGGGCGGTGGGGGAGGTGGGACAATTCTTTTCGTTGGAGATTTGAATTGGTGGACAACGGATGCGGAGCTCGAGTCTGAGCTTTGCAAGTATGGTAACGTGAAGGAGGTGAAGTTCTTTGACGAGAAAGCTAGTGGGAAATCAAAAGGGTATTGTCAAGTTGAGTTTTATGATTCATCGGCTGCTGCAGCTTGTAAAGAGGGAATGAATGGGCATGTGTTCAATGGTCGTCCCTGTGTTGTTGCATTCGCTTCTCCATTTAGTGTTAAAAGGATGGGAGAGGCACAGGTGAATAGAAACCAACAGATAGCCCAGTCTAATGCGGCTCAAGCGAAGAGGGGACCCGGAGATGTTCCGGGTAAAATGGGCGGAAACAATATGCCAGCTGGCGGTAACTTTCAAGGTGGCGGTGACAACAACAACAGAGGGTACGGAAGAGGGAATTGGGGTAGAGGTAACACACAAGGTATGGCGGGTCGCGGGCCCGGTAGAGGTGGGCGTGGTATGATGAACGGTGGAAATGGATTTGGACCACCGCCTATGATGCATCCTCAATCGATGATGGGCCAAGGGTTTGATCCGTCCTTTGGCGGCCCAATGGGCCAAATGGGAGGGTACGGCGGTTTCCCCGGGGCACCGACACCTCCGTTTTCAGGTATGATGCCTTCTTTCCCACCTGCATTACCGGGGTTAGCACCCCATGTTAACCCTGCGTTTTTCGGGCGAGGAATGCCGATGAACGGAATGGGTATGATGCCAGCAAGTGGTGCGGACGGGAACATGGGAATGTGGTCCGACCCGAATATGCCCGGGTGGGCCGGGGATGAGCAGGGTGGCAGAGTCGGTGAGTCGAGCTACGGTGAAGAAGCTGCGTCTGATCAACAGTTTGGTGACGGCAGCCATGATCGAGGAGATTGGCCCAATCCGGCAAAAGAAAAAGATAGAAGACATAGAGACGATAGAGACCGTGAAGTCGGATATGAAAAAGATGTTCGTAAAGAAGAGTGGCCTGAAAGAAGGCACCGAGACGAGCGGGACCGTGAACGATCACGTGACCGGGACCATGAACGATCGCGTGACCGAGACAGAGACCGCGATCGTGAACGGTCACGTGACCGGGAGCGTGGTAGGGACCGCCACAGGGATGAAAGGGACAGATATGCTGATCATCATAGGTATAGAGAGGTTGAACCAGAATATGATGATGAGTGGGAGCGGGGGCGGTCCTCGCGTGGGCACGGGAAATCGAGGTTGGCTCAAGAGGATGAACATAGGTCTAGATCTAGAGATGCTGACTATGGGAAGAAGCGGCGTGTAACCGCCGAATGACTGTGCGGTGTTGTACGACTTTGTAAGGAATCACGTCTCGAAATCTGTGAAACTCGAGCTTTCTCAATTGCGGTTTTGTTGCACTCAGTTGGATTATCTCTGAATTGTTTATCAAGTTGATGAATGTGAGTTATCTATGTTAAAGGTAATTTACCAACTCTATACAATATATAGATGATTTCTTCATTTACTTTTTTTTCTGATATATAAAATCTACTTTTAGTCCAACATTTGTTGTTCCAATTGTATTTGAACATTGATAGATGGGAAATAAATTTATATTTTATGCTGCTTTTGATAATTTTTTCTGCATTGGTAGGGAAGTTAAGCTGTTCAGAGGTTTACTGGCGAGTTGCGAAACAGACCTAGGGTTTGAGCCTACAGATTTAGACGATGATAACCCGAGCGACTTGATTTACAGATTTTATCAATTAAAGTTTGTTTGAAATTATCATGTAGCTTTAAACTATGTTGTGGCTGATGTTTCTGTGGTGATTTAACTTAGAACCTACTACTGTGTTTGAATGTGAGATGTATTAGGATTTTTTGCACCATGTTTTGGAGGATTAACCTCCACTTTTCTTGGCTGTTTTTCTTTTGTTGTATTTTTCTTTTCTTTTTTTGTATTTTTTTTATTATTTTTGTTGTACATGTATCGTGTAATCTGCCAAGCTGAGCTAATTGTGGCTCGTAGAGAGTAGCGACTAGGCTGAGCTAACCGCTTGAATTCAATAGATGTTCATATTGAAACCTCAGGATGTACATTTGGTGAAGTGAAGTTCATGTATATAATAGTTAGATGGTTAATGTGACTGTTGGGTTATCATGCTTTTAACTTGTTTGCTGTAGTTGTATTATGTAAATGTAAATGTAGCTGTCAGAATGTTGACAATTTTACTGCAGTATGCGTTACAAACAGCAAAACTTATAAAGTTTTAAAGTGAGGATGTAAAGAAACCAAGGCCCGGTTCGGTTGGTTTTGAAGGGATTTATTGGCTGAAGAAGTAACTACGGTTTTTAGATGAGCTTAAACAGGCCAGTTTTGACAGTTTGGTACTTTTTTTCAGCACGTAATCGTTAAATTTTCAGTGTTGTCTTTAAAAAAAATAAGAATGAATATTTTACCTTTTTTAGTAGAGAAAAGGATATGAAATATAGATTCAAAAAAGTATTTTTTTGTTATTAATATTTTGACAGGTTTGGTTTACCCGGTTGGTTTCAAACTGTAAACCAAACCATGAAACCTGATTTTCAAAGTATAAACTGAACTGTGTTACTCTTTAACCCTGTCAAACCGGCCATTTCGATCAGAGGTCCAGCCGGTTCAGTATAAGTGGAGTGGTATATGATTTAATACTAGGTTATAACCCCGTGTATTACACGGGTTGAATAAATGAATTTTATATACCAAATAATAAAACATTATCTTTTTAAAAACCTCCTTTATTGCACGGGTTAAAGAAATGTAATTTTATATATTAAATAATAAAATAAGTTATATCTATAAGAACCATATGTATTGTACGGGTTGAATAAATGTAATATTATATATCAAATAATAAAAAAATTATATCTTTAAAACCATTGTATTACACGGGTTAAATAAATGTAACATTGTTTACCAAATAATAAAAAAAATATATTTTTAAAAACCCCCATGTATTACATGGGTTGAATAAATGTGATTTTATATACCAAATAATAAAAAATATTTAAAAAAACTAACGGATTTTTTTATATTTAAAGTAGGATAAGAATGAATATTAATCTGAACTAACGGATTTTTTTATATTTAAAGTAGGATAAGATTGAATATTAATCTTTATTTATTTAGTTAATATAAGAATGAAAAATCATATGATTGAATAGGTGGGAGGTTGTATTATGATAAATCGGTTAACCGTACTGAATGATAAAGATAATAGTGATTGTTGAACAAATTAATTAATCGATAACAGAAACATTTGTGATGTTAGGCGGATTTTTTTTAATTATTTGAAAGTTAATATCAACTTTGGAATTCGTATGAATTCTTATTAGATTTGATTAAATATTATTGATAATAAAAATTTGTATTAGATTAGATTTTAGATTTGATTAAATATTATTAATAATAAGAATTTGTATTAATTTAGATTAAATATTATTATTTTTAGTATTATTACAATTTTAATCCAAATAATAAAAAAAAAAATTTAAAAACCCCCATGTATTACATGGGTTGAATAAATGTAACATTGTTTACCAAATAATAAAAAAAAATATTTTTAAAAACCCCCATGTATTACATGGGTTGAATAAATGTGATTTTATATACCAAATAATAAAAAAAATATTTAAAAAAACTAACGGATTTTTTTTATATTTAAAGTAGGATAAGAATGAATATTAATCTGAACTAACGGATTTTTTTATATTTAAAGTAGGATAAGATTGAATATTAATCTTTATTTATTTAGTTAATATAAGAATGAAAAATCATATGATTGAATAGGTGGGAGGTTGTATTATGATAAATCGGTTAACCGTACTGAATGATAAAGATAATAGTGATTGTTGAACAAATTAATTAATCGATAACAGAAACATTTGTGATGTTAGGCGGATTTTTTTTTAATTATTTGAAAGTTAATATCAACTTTGGAATTCGTATGAATTCTTATTAGATTTGATTAAATATTATTGATAATAAAAATTTGTATTAGATTAGATTTTAGATTTGATTAAATATTATTAATAATAATAATTTGTATTAATTTAGATTAAATATTATTATTTTTAGTATTATTAATAATTTTAATCAATTAAATGAGAGAATGACAAGTGTCCCAAAACAGGTTTATTTTATTATATAGTATAGATTAACTAGTAAATAGACCCGCGCGCGTTGCGGCGCGGGTACATTTTAAACCTCGAATGGATTAGTCCAAACGTTATGTGATGCGTTCACCACATGAAAGCGCACGTTTTGACGTATCCAAGTTAGCTCAATAGTATCCTGATATTGGATCAAGATTACCTAAATCCATCAAATTTTTAATGTACAATCATAACGTATCTATATGTCGAGGTGTTCAAAATAACCGGTTAATTAACCGTAACCGGTTATTAACCGAAACCGTAACCGGTTAATAACCGATTTAGGAATAACCGGTTAGTGGTTATTTTTAACCGTAGGTTAGTAACCGGTTACAAGTTTTTAGTATAATAACCGGTTATTAACCGGGTTTTTTAAACCGGTTTTTTAACCGATAGACCGGTTAACCGAAAAAATAACCGAAAAATTCAAAAAAAGGCAAAAAAACCGGTTTTTAACCGAAAATAACCGGTTAATTAACCGGACCGGTTAAAGTAATTAACCGGACCAGTTAATAAAATAACCGGTTAAAGTAATAACCGGTTAAAGCATTAACCGGTTAAAGTCAAAAAGTCAAATTAACCGGTATAACCGGTTAACCGGTCCGGTTATTAAAATTAACCGGTTTGTGCACCTCCATCTATATGTGACCGATTCATATATAGGAAATGTACTAAAAAAAGCATTAAATACGTATAAACGGAAAACTGACACGTGTAATCAAAAGACATAATCACATCAAGGATTGAAATTTTACTTGTAGCACGTTGAAACATCGAGTGGATTAGTCCAACGTTATGCGATGCGTTAACCATATGGAAAACGCTTGTGTTGACGTATCCAATCTAACTTAGTGTAATCTATATAAGCATTGCGGTTGGATTAAAAAGTAAAGTAAATCGAATTTAAACCGTACAAAAGAAGCATAATTGACCTCAGGTTGGTTCGTTTAGTGGGATTTCACCCAATCACTACACCACCCTTGCCTTTTCATCAATATTTAGTGGCATCAAACGTACAATAACTCAAATTTATAGCGTAGAATGAAAGCGTATTGTACTTTATCTGACTTGTTGCCGAACAAAATTTACGTCAAAACACAGGCGAGGTACTTTCTATTCAGTTCAACGGTGGCTAGGGCTGTAAACGAACCGAACGTTCAGTGAACAGTTCGTGAACTGTTCGGCGGGAAGTTCGTTTATGTTCGTTCGTTTAATAAACGAACGAACATGAACAAGAAATTCCGTTCGATTAGTTAAATGAACGAACATGAACAAAGGTCTCGTTCGTTCAATTGTGTTCGTGAACGTTCGGTAAGGTGTTCGTGAACATTCGTTCATTTGCGTTCGTTTATGTTCGTATTTTAATTAAAGATTTTTCTACTTTCATTTTTTTATCTATACTTTTTATACTATTAAACTTTTATTTATATCATTACCCTAACAATTAAACTAGGAAACCTTCTTTCACCTTATTTATGCACCATTTCCCTTTCTTTTCTCATTATTTACATCGACGAATATGATCTACCTCCATTCCATAATAAGGGATTCAAGTTCTAGTGCTACTCTCTGGGCCATCCACCTTTATTCTTCATCGCGTTCGCCAAATTTATTTGTGTTCGCTTGTGTTTGTGAACCGTTCGTGAACACGCTCATTTCCTTAATGAACGAACATGAACATAAAATCTCGTTCGGTAAGTGTTCATGAACCGTTCGTGAACACATTTATTTCCTTAACGAACGAACACGAACAAGACCTCGTTCGTGTTCGTTCGGTTCGTTTACAGCCCTAACGGTGGCTAATATATTTAAAACGTGTTAACAAAATTTGAGTTGTTGAGAGGTGTCTTAATATGATAGTTCAAATTATTTATGAAGTGATATAAATGCATAGGTGTCCAATTAGTAATTGTTCAACCGGCAAAAGATAAATAGGGGATCACAAAATTTACGTTCACACAATCCACTTGTAATAACAATCCACTAAACTCTTCATGGGCTTTTGTCGTTCATCTCAGTCATTGCACGGTTTCTCTCCATCTCATCTGCACATTTAACAAAACCATATCCCTTTGACCGACCCGTGTTGGCATCGGTCACAACTTTGGCCCCTCTAACAGACGGATATTGAGTCCTGAAAGTCTCTTGTAATAGATGATCGGTAACGTCAGGTGCTAAATCACCTAGGAAAGTTAACCTGAAAGTTAACTCGGTTCCCGGAACTTGTGTTCCGTTGTATGTTTGAAGAACGGTTTCTGGTGTAGCCTGTGAAGCAAATTCCACGAATCCGTAACCTTCTGGAAGGCCTGTTGCTTTGTTACGAATTACCTTGATTGAAAGGACCTGTAAATGCATTATATATGTCATAACCAATAACAAAATTTTGGATCCATAATTTTCAAAGGTCAGAGCTACACAAACACCACTCACACACTATCCAAACACCACTAAGTGTCATACGGGCTGTATGATCATATGAGCCGTATGACATGCAAGAAATGGTCATATGGATTGTATGAGAGACCATATGAGGTTGTGCTCGCCAAATCATACAGTCTGATGTGTTTGATTACCACAAAAAAGACAATTTGATACTGAGGCACTGACAAAGTCATGAACCGTACGACCATTTTTCGCCCTATCATACGACCTGTATGATGTGACCGGCTCCGAGGTGCACCTAGGCAAAATTCCTTCGGGTGCGCACCTAGACCCCTCAAGGCCTCAAGCGAGGCGAGGCACAGGGAAATCGGCTTGCTGCCATCCAGGCACTTTGGCGATCTTCAAGTGATGCTTATCGTGGGCCCTCGCCTTTTAAGCGCAACAACTGCTGGTGTAGACTTTTGGGACTGGTGTTTGTATATTCCTCCTCACCTGTACGAAATTTACAGTCCTCTAATAGGAACATATACACTTAATTCCAAACCTAATTCTCTCCAACTTCAAAATTCATATTGTTTTTCGGCACAATTACACAAAAGCTATTTTGAGCCAAGTAATGATCGTTCTGAACGAAAAGAATATTCCATTGGTTCATGAAATACCTAATCAAGTCAAAATGCTTGATTTTATCGGCGATCAAATAAGGCTTCAGATAATCTTATCGGATTTCTTGATCAGCGCTGCAAACCATGCACCGTCACCCGATGGTTGGGTGGAAATCAAAGTGTCCCCCGTGCTCAGGATAAGTTAAAAACAGAGACCTAATTTCTGACAGAAGATGATAACATGTTTTCACGGTGTAACAATGAAACCCTAAACATAAGCAGGAATTCATAAAAGAAGAGATGTTACCTTGTTAGTGGGGGCAAACCAGGAATGAAGGTAGGACTCATCGGCCCAGTAGGGTAAATCGCCAATCCAGAGGGTACGGATTTCTTCGTGAGACGTCGGTTGGTGGTAGGGTTGCGACGGTGGCGGCGGCGGTGCTCCGTAAGCGTACTGTGGTTGCGGTTATGCGCTCATCATCCATGGCTGCTACGCACCCTGTGCTTCCATCGTCGTAGATTTCGTCCAAACATTTGTGTTCTCCGGTTGTGGTAAATGATGGTGGTGCAGAATCCATCCATTACCAAAAAGGAAAAATAGACCAAATAGTAGTATCACGTGTCTTTTGTCGGTGGCTAAGGCCACCAACTTTGTACTTTAAGACTTATAGATAATATTAAGCAAGTCTAAAAAAAATTTTACTAGTATGGCTGGCAATTTATGAGATAGATCTAATAACATGACTTGACACGAAATTAAACAAGTTAGTGTTTCGGGTAAACGAGATTGGGTCAAAAACAAGTCGACACGATGACATGATAATCGCTTAAAGAGGTTAATTGGTCGACAATATGACCACTAATATAATTGTACTTTTTGGTACTTTTTTTTATTCTATCGTGTTAATTATTTTATAATTTTATAATTTGTTTTAAGAATTAACCGTATTAAACATGTTTTACCATATTAAACTGGTTACCCTTAATCATGTTACATGTGTAATGCAAGTGTACAACTCTTTTATTAAACACGTCAACATTGACGTCTAAGAAAATGACATGTTCTGTTATGTTTCTCGTTTCAATTCACTAATCTTAATAATCATTTCAACCCAATAACATGTTTTATTACATGCTTCTCATTTCAATTCACTAATCTTAATAAACATTTCAACCCGTTTAACATAACACAACACGTTTTGCTAGCTCTAGTTTCCATATCCACGCCAACCAACTTTATATAGTAAGAAAGATCGCATTAACACAACTCTCTACTTGTCAAAAACATTGTTTCTTTAACGCATGATACAAAACATAAAACACGATGTGCATGAAACATATTCAGTACAACAAACACCCTCTTGAGTCTAAAATCAAAATGTTAAAAGCCATGAGTGGGTCAAATTATGACAAATTTCCCTATACTTTATACTCTGGTCATGTCATGTATTATGCATAACAAGCAGCATTACCACTGCACTTCTACCCTTCTAATCTACGGCAGAAACCCTAAAGCAATAACTAACATTAAGTTACATTCTTACACCACAAATCAAACCCTCGCCGAATCATTTTTCATTTTTAAAGTGCAAGACAGCTCAGGCCTTGACCTTTTGACCCGATGCTTCTTGTTTTTCAGGTTCCTCTTCTTCATCCTCCTCATCTGCTTCATCCGCTAGCTTAGTAAGCTCTTCCTGGATCATCATCTTTATCGACGCCTTTCTTGATGTCAGATCTGTATTGAACCGCTTGGCTGAACAAAGATATATTAAACAAGTATGAGTCAAAATGTGTACAAAATGATCTAGAAAATTTAATGCTCTGGGCCAGTTTCCTTTTAAGCTATTTAACCCGTTGGATAATATCATAACCAGAACCGACCCATTCATAAGAAGATGGGTCAAAATTGTGATCTCTACAAACTAATGAGAACTGAAGGATGCTTACCAAGCTGCTTCAGAATATCAGTAAAGGTTGCCTGTGAAACAAAGTAAAAATGTAAAAAAAAAAAAAGGTAGGTGAAGAGTAATCCACAAACAAGGTTAATGGTGAAGAGTAAACAAGGTATTTCAGCATGCAAAAATGTTTAAAAAAAATCGCCACATTATATGTATTGTGTGAGGATCAAAAACAAATAGGTTTTATCGTACTAAACGTACACATAACTAGAGTAATTTTTATTTGAACTTATTGCTCTAGTTGTAGCGTTTTATACTAGAGTAATTATCGTTACACTACAACTAGAGTAATAATTACTCTGGTTCAAATGAAAATTACTCTAGTTATTCGTATGTTTAGTAAGTTTAATTCTGTTTGTACCGGATGTCCGGATCCCACCCTTATACATATATACGACTCCCAGAAAAGTGTGAATCGGTTTACTTGCACCCACAAATTGTGGAAATTGCCAAATAGTTTTATGTGATGGAGAAGTTTATTGACCAGTCATGTTTTTCAAGCAACAAATGGAAACAGATTCTCACCGTATTGAAGTCGACTTCTTTAAGGATCTCACAAATTGCAGTTCTGAGGTCATCGTCGCTTATCTTAAGCTTTTCGGATTTAGGCTTCTCTTTCTCTTTCGAGGTCTTTTTCCCTTTTAAGAAAGATATTTATCAGGATAAAATGAATAAGTACATAGTTCTTTTAAAAATTAAGCAAACAAAACACCTCCAAATATAACTCTAAATCAACCAGAAGGTAAAATTTAACTAATTAAAGGTGGTATTTCCACCTACTAATGGGTCAAACAGGTTAAAAGTCACTTAACTGTAGTCAAAATGCATCAAACCTTCTTTGTATGATATATCCTTGGTTTAAAAAAGCGAGCATGAAGCACCTGAAGCGTTAGGAAAAACGCTTTTTTGCCCTGATGCGTTAGTTTACGTGAAGCGTTTCGAGGCGACGCTTTAAGCATGAAGCTCTGGGTGTGTGAAGCGACGCTTCAGGCCCAATCAGGTCAGATTTGGGTTTTATATGGGCCCATTATTCTAAATCAGCTCCAATAGGGTTTTATAAGGGGCCCAACACCTTTTAATCATGTCAGATTTATGATGATTATTGATCAAAGACTATTTTTTATATGTTTAAAGTGTGTTTCAACTTGAATGTATGTTTTAACTATGTTTTTATGTGTGTATTGATGTGTACAGATTTTATTTAACTTTGAAGGCCTCGCATGCGTGAAGCTCTCGCTTCGCACTTCTCGCCTCGCGGCCTTTGGAAAGGGCAAAATATTGTGAAATATGTATACATCACATATTGTGAAATAATTAGAAAGGGTGAAATAAAGAAAATGCTTGTAGATCGGTGCAGCAGTAACAAAAAATGCCCCACTCTGACCCGAACACAATTACGCTAAAAGTAAAAAACCTAAAACCTAAAAACACGTACCAGCTTTCTCTTTTGGAGCAGCTTTCTTTGGAGTTGCATGCTTTTCTTCAACTGCATCTATCTTCTTGCTCTTCCTCGAAAAAGTCTTTGGACCCGAATCACTTTGATCCTTAGCCTTAGAACCACTTGTAGACAGTGCAACCGGTGTCTTCTTTTTACCCAAGCTACTCTTTTTGGGTGTAGTAACTACTTTCTTCTTATTTTTCGCACCCGATTCCTTTTTAGATGATTTAGATTTGTTTGAACCTCTTTTGCGCTTCTTGCTACTGTCTTCTTCAGATTCAGGTTCAGGTTCAGACACAGGTTCTTCTTCACTCGCAGTATCTTCTGATTTCTCATCCTCTGACTTCTCAGAAGCACCGTTCACATCTTCATCTTCTTCGTTCTCTTTTTCTTCGTTGTCACTCTCTTCTTCTGAATCGTCTGTTTCATCTGCTTTCTTCTTCTTACGATCTTCAGAAGTACTTTTACTTTTCTGCTTCTTCAGAAACAAAATTAAGATACAAAATTGTTAATACACAAATACGATGGCCCATCAATCATCACCTTCAAAACATGATTACAAGTAGAGGTGTGCACGGTTTGGTTTGGTTTTCGGTTATTGAAAACCGTTCGGTTACGGTTTTGTTCGGTTTTAGCAACGGTTCGGTTTTCCGGTTTTTGGAGCAAAAGTACGTAAGATTCAAAAACAAAAAGTATAATCCAAGATTTAATAATCGTTCTTAGATGTTTACATTTATGTTATTATGTTTACCCTTTTTAATTAATACCATTCACATAAAACTCTAATCTATTTTTATGTTTCTCCAAAGTTTTTTAAGAGACTTTCTTCTATAGTACTTTGAAAATCATTTAATTTTATGTTAAATTTTGTTATTTCTTGTAGGCAATGAATAAATCATTTCAAATATATATAAACATGTTAATGTTTTTATTATAAATAAATACTTAACAATCTAGAATAAAACTAATAATTCCTAAATCAATATACAACAAACATTAAGAAAATATTTTTTAGGTTATCCGGTTCTGTTTTTTTTTTTTTTTTTGGTTTTCATAAAATGCAAAACCGTAACCGAACCGTAAATTTCGGTTGGTTTTTTTGTATGGTTCGGTTTTTTCGGTTCGAATAAATCGGTTTTTTTGCGTTTCAGTTCAGTTTTTTCGGGTTTTGGCTAACCCCTTTTACAAGATCATAATGTGTCGATTTCTAGTATGGGTCGGAATGAGTTGACCCAAAAACACTTTCGTCTAAAAAATTAAAAGATAATTAATGCATCAAATGTCTATTACACGAACAGTATTAGTACAATGATAACCTAGTTTTTTGAATAGCACGATTGGCTTTTAACCTGTTTGACCCTTTGGGCCCGTTTATTCAGTTCCTTTTTTATTCGATCCATTTGGTATGTTACTAGCCTGTATTTATAAATAAAAACGAAGGTACCTTAGATGAGGTTTTTGAAGGTGTAGCCTCAGAGGCCGATGAGCTTTTCTTGCTTTCCCTCCTACGCTTTTTGCCTTTGGTCGACTGAGTAACATGTTATATGAGAGGGAAGTTGCAACACTAAAAACAAATAATAGTAAAAGTTAAACGCAAACCTGCTCTTTCTCTGCAAGCAACTCACTAGTTGTGGCATGAGGAGTCAACATAAAATCTATCAGCTTCAGCAGAATATCCTCCTGTTTGCAGACCATACATAATGTCATACCATGTTCACAAAAAAAGTGATTCATAGGATCGGTAATTGCAATTTGAAGGACCAGATAAATTAGTATTCAAGAGAAGGTTAATGTTTAAAAAGCACGCGGATGGTCCCGATGGTTTACCATAATTTTGGATTTGGTCCCGAGCTCTCCAAAAGTACACGGATGGTCCCTGTGGTTTGCACTTTGCAACGAATATCGTCCCTAGCCAACAAATCTAAAGGTTTTAGAATGTCCAAATTAGGGACTAAATGCGTCACAAAGTGCAAACCATAGGGACCATCCATGTACTTTTGGAAAAAGTTGGGACTAAATGCGTTACAAAGTGCAAACCACAGGGGACCATTTGTGTACTTTTGGAAACTTAGGGAGCAAATCCAAAATTTTGGTAAACCACAGGGACCATCCATGTACTCTAAAATGAAAGTGCAACGGCTTTTTAACACAAGTATACATTCTCTAAGAGTTTCATCAGCAGCTATTTGATAAAGAAAAACCCAGACGGCACATTAATAAAAGAACCATAAAATAAGTAGCAAACCTTCTTTCCGGTAGCTCTGGTGACTGTTATGTCAAATATATCACAAAACTCCAAGAGCTTTTCTTTATTATACTTGTCAAGCTTTTCCTTAACTTTTAATTTTTGTTTTTCCTGAAATAATAACAAAAACTTATTACTCAAACTCATTAGCAATGATTATAAATGTATCACAACCAATAAATGCATCCATATCAAAATTAGCTTTTTAACAGATTGATCATCCATATTTGTGTATTGAAGTAATAATAATGCTAACTTGCTCATATATCTTAGGTACATATTTACAACTTTACATGATTTTAAAATATAAATATTAATCAATCTAGCTTATTAATATTATTGTTGTTTCCGCTTATATTCTTTTTCAGGAATTGCATGACTATCATACCTTATGACGTTTTTTTTTTATAAATTTAGCCTTTACTTTACTCATGTTTCTGAACACCAGTGAGAAAATAAAAACATTCTACTACAGATGAATGGGCTATAAGCTATTACCTCATTCTCAGGCCAGACAAAGCCAGAAAACCGCAATATATTACTCTTGACCTGCAATGCCTACAATTTGAACCCAAAGTAAAGTATTAGGTAGCATCACATTTATGGCAACTCGCTAAAAAATAATACCAATGATGACAACATAGCAGGATTTACTGTAAGCTCACATAGTACACAAGAACATCAAATATGTACTCATTCATGTACAAATATGTATACATATCACTAACTATTTTATCTTCATGATCTCAACACTTATGCAGGTGAAATATACTATAATAATTTCTGATCATAACTCCATAAGAGTCTACTTCATCAGCATACGCTTTAAGCATCACCAAATATCATATCACAGAAGATATAATAGATAATAATCATTGTATATTAATAAGTTGAAGTTTAGTTACCTTTCCTCTTCTTCCAAATAAAATGGGATGGAGCAATTTCAGTGTGTCATCATTCAGCTTCCTCTTTGATAACTTGAATGCAACTGAAAAGTTACACAGAGTTTAAATAGAAAACAAAAAATGCACATCAAGTAGGGATTGGCACATTAAAACTAATAATCAAGCAAGATTCACACTTGCATTCAGGAGTGTAATAATAGTTTAATACACCAAAAATACATGTAATATTAGGTGTATGTCAATATTAATCACAATAAAGTCCAATTTCTTATGTTCTACACCCAAAAATGCAATGTTTGACTTAGTGCATGCTTTGACCAAAGCGTTTTAAGTATTGATCAAATGTCAAAATGCCCTTCAAGGCTTCAATGACAACAAAATACACAAAACAAATCAACAAAATCAAGGTTACAAATTCAAAGTATCAGTGAACAGCAAAAGTTAATAGTATGCTGAAACTCTTATAGCAAACAAGGGAAATATACAAATATAAGATTTAGTGAAGTCAAAATTAAGCTAAAAAGGTGAAGTCAGCCACTGACTAAATCACTTCAGATTCAACTTTAGTGTTAATCTACCAAAATTGTATTACACTAAATAATAAGAAGTATATTTTTTTAGCGTTTTGTTACTTAAAAATAAAAATAATAAAAACCCTTTGGTGGCAAATCAGGAATGTCAAATGCAAAAAGGAAATGCAAAGTCCAATAAAGGAAAGAGACTGCATAAGATTTTACCATTTGGAATATCCTTCAGTGCTGTACCACGGCCCTGCATACCATTATAACAATTAAAATCAGTCAAAATAGGAAAATTTTCGTCTCATCATTAAATACGCACATTAATGACATAAAATTCAGAAAACAACCTTTGCAATATGGAATTCCTTGGTCGTGTCTTTGTCAATGACGGCAACCAACCGCTCTACAGATTTCCGTTCCCGAACTGGCCTCTCAATTGTAGGAGCAGCGGGAGTAGTTGGTTCCTTCTCTTTTTTTTCCTTAACTTTTTTCTCACCCGATACCTTCGTCTTACTGTTGCTTTTTTCTTCATTTCCCTTCTTTTTCGCACCTTTTTTTGCTACCTTTTCCTTTGGGGTCTCTTCCTCGTTCTCTTCTTCTTGATTCTCTTCTTCTTGGTTCTCTTCATTTTTATCCTCTTCTTCTTGATTCTCCTCTACGTGATTCTCTTCTTCTTGATTCTGTTCTTCCTCTTTAGAATCAGCAGCTTCTGCATTCTTATTCTCGGTTTCTTCATCTGCAACTTTCTTGTCATCAACTTCCATTGCCTCGGTCTTAGGTTCTTCATTTCCTTTCTCAGTTTCTTCATCTGGAACTTTCTTATCAACTTCCATTGCCTCGGTGTTGGGTTCTTCGTTTCCTTTCTCTTCTTTATCTTCCTTAATGTTTTTTACCTCCTCTTCGTCTTTGGCATCTTTGCTTACCTCATCATCAACCTTGTCAACTTCAACCTCTTTAGTTTTATCATTCTCATCAACCTTTACATCTTCCTCTGCCTCCTCTTTTTTCTCACTCGCGTCTTTGGCTACTTTATCCGGAACAGCAGTCCCGTTTGCCACCGTCTCTGCAACCTCAGTCGTTGCATCTTCCTCCCCCATAACTGGACATTTATTTACAAACAGTTAAGTAAACGCCAACACTTGACCAGTAAAAAAGTTACATAAAATTCTAAAAGACATCACCTTTAACAAAATTCACTAATATCATACACATGCAATGACGCACAACCGACAAAAAAGTGTGCAAATCCTAAAAGGCAATATCTTAACTAACTCGCTAACATTAACTATACGCAGCCAGTTTTAACCAACTGAAACTCTCCACTTACAAAAAGTAACAAACCACGGCTCGCAGAGTGAAACCAAACACAAGTTACATAAACCCTATATCTTAAACCAATCGAAAATGTGCGCGTTAACTAAATTGCACGTGCATCAAACTTCAGCAATCCGTAGCAGGACCTACATACATATAATCACAAACTGCAAACACAACAATTTCACACCTAAATACGCACACACATAACATAAAAAGCTAGTTAACCACCGAAAACAAAACCATTAGCATCACAAACCAATCGAAAACGTGCACTTTAACTAAATTACGCATGCATCGAATTTCAAAATCTACACACACATAATCACAAACCGCAAACACAACGATTTCACACCTAAACACACACACACACAACATAAACAGCTAGTTAACCACCGAAAACAAAACCCTAAATATCACAAACCAACCGAAAACGTGCACTTTAACTAAATTAAGCATGCATCGAATTTCAGGATCTACATACACATGAAACACAACGATTTCGCACCAAAATACGCACACACATAACACAAACAGCTACTTAACCACCGAAAACGAAACCCTAGCTACAACAATCCAATTCGCACGAATCAAAACCAGAACATATCAACTGCAGCTGCATATTAATGATTAAAATGACATCGAATTGAGAAAACTTACAGAAATTAGGGCTGACTTGAAGGTTTTTGAGGTGCGATAAGAAAGGGGGAACTTTTTGGGGGTTTGTTGAGAGAGAGAGAGTGTTCGGATTTGAAACACGGAATTCAAAAGCAGTTAATTAATATCCACGTCAGACTGGCGGAATATGAGTGGTGAGATGGACGGTTGAGATGGGATCATCGTGTGGTATGGAAAGTTGACGGTGGATCGTTGCTTGTTGTAGATCTTCTCTCTGCGGTTGACTTGTTAACTGTTCATGAGTGGGGTCACGTGTTTTATCACGTGTTGTTTTACTCCAAGCGATACTCGATTATATGTATTGAAGTTGATACATTTTTTTTTTAACTTCCAACTAATACTTTAAATGGGTTATTAATGAAATTCATCACATTAGAATATACTCGTTTTTCGAATTGGGAAAAACCCTCACTTAGGGCCGAAGCTCATGAACATTTCAAACCGAAGAAAACCCTCACCTAGGGCCGAAGCCCATGAACACTCGTCCGAAGGCACGACAGTGCGGTGAGGTAAAACCCGCTCGGTTCAAGGATCTAACTAGTGATCGCCGCCTACTCGCCTAGTCTCCCATCATCACTAGGTGTCGCAGAAACTAAAATGTTGAGGGCAGGAATTGAACCTGGGTCACTTGGAACAACAAGTCTTTCCCTTACCACTCCACCACTAGCTCATTAGCATTGAAGTTGATACATATAGTTACCTAGTTTGATTATATGTATTGAAGTTGACAGGGCTGGTTCAACCTTTGCGAAGGCCTAAAGCAAAACTTGAAAAATTAGGGCTTCTAAAATTTTATTGTCCTCAACCCTACAAATTTTATGTGTTTTGAGATAAAAAATTTGCCCATTCTAATAAGTATAGCCCTTAACTTAAACCAATAGGTACATAAGAATTCGGTTTCTGTCTTAACTAAATTTTTCTAATATGTACAGTCTTAAACTAAAACCAGTAAGAATTAATAACCTTTTAGAGTTAGTGGCCCCATGCAAATGCTTTATTATAGTTACACTTAAGCCGGCTTTGGAAGTTGATACATTTTTTTTTTGAAAGAAGAACTTCATTAAAACCAACCCGAACTCGAAAACCGAGCCGGAAAGAAACACAAAAAACAGAGGAAAACTACACAACAGAAAAATTACACCAATCCATCCACGAGATGTGGTTGTTTCTAGATCTATGCTTGAACCACAAAAATCCGAGAGACTTTAACTCACAAAAAATGTTCTCTACCTTGATCTCAACCCCCAAGAAAATCGCTTTATTCCGAGCCGTCCACAAACACCATAACGCCGAGTAGATGATCCCTTGAACAATCGACTTCACAGCCGTACTCACATGGGTCGACTTGTGATACTCCAATAAGTCTCTAACTGAGAAAGCATAAATTGGGGGGACACGACACCACCGACTAACCTTTTGCCAAAGAATGGCCGCAACAAAACACGCCGTAAAAATATGTTCGACTGACTCGGCTTCCGACTTGCAAAGAGGACAAAGACCTTCACCCACTGCTATCCCCCTTCTTCGAAGCGCATCCGCCGTGGGAATCCGATTATGCTCCGCTTTCCAAGCTAACAAATTGCATTTGCTTGGGACCCAATACTTCCAGCTGAGGATGAAGTTAACTGGCACCGAAGCAGCCCCCGCCAATAAAGTTTTGACCGACTTGACAGCGAAGGAGCCAGAAGACTCGCCAAGCCACCTCCACCCGTCTTCTCTAGGCTGAAGATTCACAGCCGAGATGTCTGAAAGAAGGGCAGAGAACTCAGCCGACTCCTCCCCTATCTCCAGCTCATGCCTCCACAACCAATCACCCTGAACTCTGTCACGAACTGAACAATCTTTCACCACTTCGAGCGCGAAGAGATTAGGATACAGATCTTTAAGAGGCTTATCATTTAGCCACGGATCTAACCAAAATAATATACCGACTCCATTGCCCACTATCCCTTTGAAAAAATCCTGAATCACAATATTACCACCGACTGGTTTTGAGATAACTGAGGCTATACTACTCCAAACCCCGCCGCAAGACTTCTTCACCGGAACAAAGGACCAATTCGACCCATGCATGTGGATAGCATCCACAACCTTGACCCACAAGCTATTTTTCTCACATTTATACCTCCACCCCCATTTGCTCAGAAGCGCGACGTTAATATGATTCAGCTTACTTATACCAACCCCTCCTTTCTTCTTAGATAACGTCAATCGCTCCCAAGCCACCCAATAAGTTTTCCTAGTATCGCTTGTACCACCCCACAGAAATTTCTTCATAAGTCTTTCCAACCCCGAAATGACCTGCACCGGAGCCTTATACAACGAGAAATAATAGGACGGAAGGCTTTCAAGGACAGAACGAACAAGAGTGATCCTACCTCCAAAGGATAAAAGAGCCGATTTCCAAAGAGCAAGTCTAGACTCGAAAATGTCGAAGAGCGGTCTCCAATTGTTAACACGGTTCATGTTAGCTCCCACCTTAAGCCCGAGGTATTTAACCGGAAGCGAGTCCGCCTTACAGCCAACAATCCCAGCCAACATACTAACCTCCGTCGGAGATACACCAACCCCGAAAACACTGGATTTATCTACATTGATTTTCAGGCCCGAACAAATGTAGAAGCACCTCAGCAATCTAACGACGTTCAAAAGGTTCTCCCCACTCCATTCCCCGACCAGAAGAGCATCATCTGCGAAAAACAAATGTGATAATAACGGGCCATCATTAGGAAGTTTGATCCCCGAGAAGACACCCTCCTCAACCGCCTTATGAATCAAACACGACAAAGCTTCCATGACGACAATGAACAGGAAAGGGGAAATGGGATCCCCTTGTCGCATCCCCTTACTGCACTTGAACTCAAACGTGGGAGAGCCGTTGACCAAGACCGAGGCTCTAGCCGAGGAAAGGACGCCCCAGATCCATTTACACCACTTAGGCCCAAACCCCATTTGACGAAGGATGTCAATCACGAATTTCCAATGGATATTATCATAGGCCTTCTCAAAGTCTATTTTAAACAAAAGCGCCCTTCTTTTACTCCTTTTAAGCCAAGAGCAAACCTCGTTGATAATGAGAGGCCCGTCAAGAATATATCTACCTCCCAAAAACGCCGACTGAGAATCCGAGATAACCGACCCAATGACCTTTTTAAGCCTATTGGCTAGAACCTTCGACACCACTTTATTGATCGCACCAACCAGACTGATAGGTCTATAATCACCAAGACCTAAAGGATCCTTCTTTTTAGGCACCAAAGAGATAAACGAAGAACCACAACCCACATTAATAACTCCTGATTCATAGAATTCCTCCATGAGGCTCACGAAATCATCCTCAAACAACTCCCAAAAATGTTTGAAGAACCGAAAATTAAAACCATCCGGACCGGGGGCGCGATCATCACCACAGTCGAAGTTGATACATATAGTTACCTAGTTTGTCCATGTTTGTGTCTCTAAATAAGCTCACACACATTATCAAAATTAGTCACCTATACAATAAAGTGACTGCATACTGTTTACATTAATTGTATTAGAACTTGTAGATTTAGAAAGATAATAATGCAAATACAAAATGTTCTTTTTCATTATGTGGACTTTGCTCTTTTCTGTATACATGAAGCTCCGTATCGGCAGACTTGGATACCTAATTTTCTTTCGTTGATACACATTATTGCATATGTAGATTTATTTTCAAATAGACCGTATATGGAATGTATGACTTTTTTTATAAGTTAGTGTTCTTGTTACATAAGATAACGTGTGTGGTTATATTAATGCATTACGTTCCTCCTAAAGTTTACGTATGTACACATGTTATATTCATTAGGGGGATGGGCACTATGTGGTAGTACCCTAGCCCCGACCAATCATGCGATGTCATGTCACATAAGGGCAGATATGTCATTTCTTCCGCCCTTCACATTTCCCCCAATATATACCCACCCAAACCCTAATTCATCATTTCCCCAACATCCCATATTTATGAGGAATGTGAGAACTTGGAAATGAAGGTGGAGGTGGAGATGGAGATGGAGATGGAAATGAAGACGGAGACAGAGATAATATAACTCACATTGAGGCGTCAAATAAGTGGACAATGTTTAGGGATAATCTAGCCCAAAGCATGTTTGATTCTTGGAGTGCCACCAAGTAATCAAGAATCTTTTTACAAATACATGGATTATTAAACTTTTGGAGCTTGGGTGAAGATGAAAGGGAAGCTTGGATTAGGTTTTGTTGTCAGGGTAAGTTTGGCTAGGAAAAAAATGGTTTAAAAAATTGTAGTTATGTTTAAGACTTGTAGTCATATACTTATGTTTAAGATTTGTAGTCGTATGTTGAATCACTTATAGTCGTATGTTGAACTACCTATGGTTGTATGAACTTCTCGTCCTATGTTTGAAAATTTGCATTAGTTTAATATGTTTTTAATCCATGGCTTGTTAGAACTTAAAAAGTATTATAATTTTTTTGTGGAGTGGGGTGAAAGGTACTTTTTTTTTATGAACCTGAGACTTCGAAGATATTTGAATTTAGATGCTTGTTTTATAGGTACTAGTTTTATAATGCGTTTTAGATTTTTTTTTATTAATAAAATATAACCCAGAGTGTATTTTTTTAATTAAGGTGAGGTGGGTGAGGGGGGGTTACTAGTTTAATTTTAATGATTTTATTTTAAAAATATATAAATTTATGTGGTTTTTTGTATTTGCTAATTTTAAAGGGTAGTTATGTCATTTTACATAATTTAAATTCCAAATCCATTGATAGTTATACTAACCAAACATATTAAGGGATTTCAAAGAAATCCTTCAAAATCCGATTCCAATTCCAATTCCAATTCCAATTCCATTCCATTCCGTAAAACAAGCGCTACCTAAATTGGTTAACCAATGTCTTGATTCTTAAAAGTTTTAATCAGATTTAATTAGGCAAAGAAAGTGGCATATGAATGATCTGAACAGAAGTGTTCATGGGAAAAAAAACTGAAGTAGAATAGTACTTGATCCATCTTTTGTTCCTTTCGAGTTTAGAAAAGTAAATACATTAAAAGAAAGCAAACAAGATATCTAGTATGGTAGTGTGGTATCTAACATTTGTACTATAGGGTCCGAGCCAACAACCATACATGTCGAATCCATGGTTGAAACGGTTTAGCATTACTAATCTCAGATTCGGTAGGATCCAATTCAGGTTCGTCATCTTGTCGTCGTGGTGGCGGTTCCTCTTGCGGGGCACCGGGTCTTGGGCTGCAGCCACAGGTAGATCTAGTTAGAGGGCCCGAGGGGGTTCACCCCAAGGGCACTCTGACGCTCAAGTCAGTATCGTGTATGGCAATGATAATTGTAAGTGCAAGTAAAATGTATAATTTAGGGAGAGGGAAGCAGATGTTGTATGTGAGAAGGAGGAGGAAGAAGTAACCTTCTTTTTGTAGGGAAAATGTAGTCTGCCTTTTCTTTGGAGGAGGAGCTCTTCCTTTTATAGCAACACACTTGGGCCATAACCCTAATGGGCTGGCCCAAGAATGGGCTTATCAAGACATGGCCCACTCGAACCAATCTAAACATACCGAGAAAGACCCAAGTGGGCTCGAGCCCAGTCATCAATCTAAGGCGGTAAGCATAGACGAGGAGCCCAAGCGGGGACCCTCGTCTTCAAGTCATCCCTAGTCCAAGCCTATTCACTCATGAATGGGTGCAGGACTTGTTTCAGTCCCTGAAAATCTAGGCGGGTCACTATCCGCCCTTTACATATCATCCCAACCTGTCGGGTAATATAGTCTAGGGCGCTTTATACCAAACCAATCCACTTTGTTGTCCTTGGGATGACCTGGCATTCAGCATTCAAAACAGCAAGGTGACACCACAAGCATGGTAGCTCGGTACTGTACTTCAATCTATGCCTCCTTGGAAGTACTTTACCCAATGTTCTCGTTCGAGAATACTTTTCTCGAGAGCGTTTACACTATTTAGACTTTCTTTCCATGTCCCTCTAGAAGGCATTTCAATCAAGGTACTCGTCCAAGAGTATTTTCTCTAAGGGCATCGACTGGGATGCCTTATTTACCGTGTCATACCCTTCGTTTGGCGTTCCTCTGATGAGGGTTTTTGTCTTGTTTAAGCTGTTAAAACTTTCTCATGAATTTGCTTTGTACCCTATTTGAGCCGTTAAGGCTTTCTATGGGTCGCTTTGTAACTTTTTAAGTTGTTAAAGCTTTGTATGGACCCGTTTTGTAACTCATTTAAGTTGTTAAAGCTTTGTATAAGTTTGCTTCATAACTTGCTTGAGTTGTTAAAGCTTTCTATAAGTTTGCCTCGTAACTTGTTTGAGTTGTTAAAACTTTGTATAAGTTTGCCTCGTAACTTGTTTGAGTTGTTAAAGCTTTGTATAAGTTTGCTTCGTAACTTGCTTGAGTTGTTAAAGCTTTGTACAAGTTTGCTTCGTAACTCGTTTAAGTTGTTGAAGCTTTGTACAAGTTTGCTTTGTAACTTGCTTGAGTTGTTAAAGCTTTGCATAGTTCGCTTTGTAACTCGTTCAAGTTGTGAAGGCTTTGCATAGGCCCGCTTTGTAACTTGTCTAAGTTGTTAAAGCTTTCTATAAGTTTGCTTCTTAACTTGCTTGAGTTGTTAAAGCTTTGTATAGTTTGCTTTGTAACTCGTTCAGGTTGTGAAGGCTTTGCATAGGCCCGCTTTGTAACTTGTTTAAGTTGTTAAAGCTTTTGATGGACCTTTTACCCAATGGTGTCCAGGCCACTCGGGTTTTCATATGCCTTCTTCGGCGTTTTATTTGGACGTAGTCGACTTAGTCCTAGCCCCACGGCCGGGATTTGCCTCGTTTAGACTAAGGCGGCATGTTTGTATGCCTATGTACACGTTCATTTTGTTGTAAGATCGTCCGGCACGTCTGCCTAAATGATCGTGTTTGACCCGTTAACAGGGTCCTCAAACCGTTCAGGTTTTTTATCTTCGAGAAAGGGTGGCATCTTCTCCTTTTGGAGAGGTTTTATGAGCCCTTTAGAAACACTTGTTGTGTAGCAGGAACCTTCCTACGTGAGTCCTTATTAAGGGCTCTTTTCTCCCCTGGAGAGATGTTGTAGTTCTCTAAGAATGGGTGCCCATGGTAAGTGCAACCCTCTCCTCTTGGAGGGACTTCTTCAAACATATGTGACCCCGAGATGGGGCACTTCTTCTTTGGAGAGATTCTTTCTAAAACACAGACCGAGATGGGGCTCTTCTTCAGGGGGCTCTCCCCCTTTTTTCAGAGAATAAGTTGTTCGAGTGCGAGATCCCAAGGACAGAGGTATTTCCTCGTTCTTAGAAGGAGCTTCACTAATACTTGATCCCGCAGTAGGGTGCATCTCTGTTCATTGAAGATACCTCTGAAATATTTAATCCCATGGGAGGGGATATCCACCTATTCTTGGGAGAAACTTGTTCATTACTTAATTCAATGGCAGAGACATGTTTCTGTTCGTAGAAGGAAATTTTGTAATACTTAATCTCATAGAAGGAGATATCTCCCTATTTCCGGAAGGAACTTCTTCGAGTCTTAATTCAATGGCGGGGACACGTTCCTGTTCGTTGAAGAGACTTATGAGACCCCTAATTACATAGGATGGGACATCTTCATTTTTTTGGAAGTGACTTCTCCAAGACTTAATCCCCATCGTGAAACTCCCACTTCAGTCACCTCACACATTTAAGTTTCAAATAATGACACATTGGCCCTCCAACTTATTTACTTCCATTCCTCGTGTATTTTCATTCAATTCAGCTTCTGATTAATGACCGAACGACCCTTGTACTTCATCATTTCATATTACTTGCATATTCAAACCATCAACTCGACCTGAAACGCATCCGAACAATCTTGTTTACCTCGTTTATCATCTTCGTCTGTTTCGCTTCATCTCTAAACTCCTTAACTTCACCGAATTAAGCAATTAAACTTTAGCAACCGTATTTCACACTCTCCATCAGATATGATCTTGTTCGAGGGAGGAACCTCTGAGGCATTTGATCCCATAGGATCGGATAGTCTTCTCTTCTCGGCAGGGATGTGTTTCTGTCTAAGGAAGAATTTCTGAAATGTCTAATTGCGTAGGAGGGAATACCTTCCTATTCTTGGAAGGAGTTTCTTCAAGGCTGACAAAAACCGGTACCTATTTGGTTGTTCCCTAAATTTTTAAAAAAATTGCCTTAGTAAAATAAAAAATAAATCTTTTTAAATTTAAATTTAAAAAATAAACTTTGGTTCATACCGACAATCGGGCAAGTTGATGACTTAACCCACGCAATTGCTAGCGCCTCCTCCTCTAATTTTGTCCAAGGTTTTGCCTTTGGTTTCGAACCGCCTTTGGTTTCGACTACGGTTTCAACCGCCTTCCCCTTGTTTTTTTTGCGCTTGAGATTTTGAGGTGGCGATTCGGGGACGACTTCTTCATCATCGTCAAGTGGAATAGGGGATGTTGGCGGTTGCGATTGGAATTGAGCTTGAGATTCAAACGAGTTGCGTAGCATCATTTGTTGGAGTGCTTGGTAATGTTGCATTTGTTGGAGTTGAGACATTTGTTTGAACGCGTTGGGTGATTGTTGGAAACCCGAAAAGGTAAATTGCGGAGACACCCATGAAGGATCGATAGTCGGAGTGTAAGGGGGCGTCGAAAAAAAGTTAGCTTGATTCGGGTTCGGGTTGGGATTGTTTGGGTTGAACGGATTCATGATTTTATAAAAAGGTAGAGTTTTCTTATAAAAATGGATGAGAGAAGGGAGAAGTTGGGAGATTTTGGATAGAATTAATTTATAAAAATGGTTGAGGTGGGGTGTTTATTTAAAGTGAAAAAATCTTTTTTTTTTAAATATAGTCGTTGTTCAACGACACATTTTCAAAAAGCAGGCCAGTCGCATGCGTTCTTGGGCCGACGGAGAGGACGGGACGGAGCAATGGGGGGCGGTGTGGGGGTGCGGCGCCGAGGCTCGCCGGGGCAGGGCCGACCCCCATACCTTCTAGTCTAAAGACCTTAGTTTCCCACATATATATATTAATATTACCAATAATAACAACTCTTTAATTAGCTTCCTAAATTAATTGTATGAAAATTTTCTCAGTTTTTTCCTTAATTTACAATTACGAAATCAACCATTCAATTATTTCCATGATAAAAATTAATAAAGATTTTGCTTAAGTATTTAAAGATACTATATTTTTTCAACGATCAAGTATTATCTTTGCTCCTTTAAAAAAAAAAAAGTATTATCTTTGCATTCTCTAACTTACATTAGAAAATTTTAATTTCCATTAGTAATATTTACATGAATATAGTATGTGGATTTCAAATAACTGAATAAACGATGCTTACATTATTTTTGTATTAGTACCGTAAATTATTAAAATTAATACCATAATTTGTTGATTTATGTATGTTGGATTTGATTCCATAAAAGAGAAATGGAAACAAGAAATAAAAATTTGTTGAATGAACCAGACGTTTTGAAAATTAGTTATAAATTTGTTGAATCAAAGTTGCTGATGGAAATAATTGGCTTATGTAGCTTCATAGAGAGAATATTAATTGGTACATAAGGTTTCACAATGCATTACTCTTATTAGTTAGAGTAAAATGCACGGATAGTCCCTGTGGTTTTGCAAAATAACACATATAGTCCCCATTTTTTGGAAATTACACCGGTGCTCCCTGTGGTTTGACAGTTTGTTACTCGGATAGTCCCTGGAGTGGATGTCCGTTAGTTTTCTCCGTTAAATGGATGTGAAATGACAAAATTGCCCTTCATCTTCTCCACTCTATAAAAACAAAACAACCCCCACTCCAACCCCACCCACCTTCCACCTACAGCCCGTTAGGATGAATTCTAAAAACGAGAACAAGGTTGATTAACACAGATTCTTTGGAGGTTGTTCAGGAACAGGTTCATGTTGGGCCTCAAAGAATGGAAACCCCCTTTGGTTCACATTATTTTGACCGTATTCTCTATTCACTCCCATAAAATTTGCTTCATTTGGCCTCGTTTGAAAATTTTGGCGTCCATACATGTAGCCGTTTAAGCTCGGTTGTTCATGGTGAGACTAAGACATATTTCTAGCAGACTCAGGCCTCGCATTTGTTTGTGTGGTGTTAAAGATATGTGGGTCCGAAACACGTTGACCACCGTGTCCTCTCTCAGTTTCTGATTGTTGAGAATTGTAGTTTCCTGGACTGGAATCTGACACACCAAACTGTTTCTGATTACCGACCCATAGATTGTCGTTTATAGGCCAATTCCCATCCTGTGATCGTAAGTTTTCTTGCGCAAAGAAATTGTGAACCCTATCCCCAACTCCGTTGCTAGGCATTAATGATGTAAGCCCCACGATTTGAGGCTAAAACTAAAGATTTCTCACTTTCTTGCAGCTGTACTTTCAAAAACTGTATGTAACTCCAGCATATATACAGTGATCTGGTATCACACTTCCATTAAGCTAACTCACCTTCGAAAAATCCTGAACATGAAGGTGGGGGTGGGTGGGGTTGGGGTGGGGTTGTTTTGTTTTTATAGAGTGGAGAATATGAAGGGTAATTTTGTCATTTCACATCCACTTAACGGAGAAAACTAACGGACATCCACTCCAGGGACTATCCGAGTAACAAACTGTCAAACCACAGGGAGCACCGGTGTAATTTCCAAAAGTTGGGGACTATAGGTGTTATTTTGCAAAACCACAGGGACTATCCGTGCATTTTACTCTATTAGTTATTAGTATTATATAAGTTTTTACTTAATTTGTTTATATGTTTGCTTTCATATACATTATTTATATAAGGTTTAGTGTTATGGATGGAATTATATGATTCAACTCGAAGATATTTCTTTAGGTGATGATTGTTTTTCAGTTGGTCAACAACGAATGCGAGGTTGTTGGTTACGAAGCTCCAAAAAGTAGAAGTATTAGATTAATAGTCTTTCTATTGATATTTCGGACTACAAAAACATAAATTTCATCATTTATTTATCTTTTCGTTTTATTTATATCACTAGCACGTTGGTTGTTTTATTTACTATATGAACCTGAGAGTTCCATAATAATTTCCTTCAGAGATTTTCGTTATGATCATCATAAACGTATAATGTTTGATGATGTTATATGTTTCTGATTTCTAATACAAGGACAAGAACGATTAGGTGTTTGATGATATTCAAGTGTTTAATGATGGTTTAAGTTTTGAAGAAACACGTAACTAATTTTAAGGTTAATTTTCTAACACGAGGGTTAATCTTCTTAATCCTTTCTGAGCTCCGATGTGATCCGATCTTCTTGCAAAACAGCAACACCGTTAGCTCGTTAAGAGAGGAATATGGGGGTTTCCTTCTTAACCAGGCTCCGGCGTGAGAATGAGTAACTGCTTTGAGGATAATTAAGTGTGTGTTAAGAGTGAGAGTAGAGGGAACAGAATGTTTAACCTGAGTATGGAGGTCCCTATTTATAGCCGGAGTAGTGTAAGAGGAGATGGGCTGATAGGCCTTGGGCCGAAAGGCGACAACAAGGAATATCCTCCTTGTCTCACTGGTATCGACCGTTAGTGGTTTCTAGAAGTTCTCCGGTGCTGGCGCACCTTGATTGGAGCCACGTGTCCCAGTTATCGGCCTTGTTGTCCCTCTGCCATCAGCAGGTGAGTGGAGATCATGGGGCAGTTGTCGCCGCCCTCTGATTGGTGCCACGTAGGCGTCCTTGTGTACTCTCTGTCTCCTGCACGTCAGTCGATCGTGGAGCACGATAGAGAACTGTCACACCCCCAGAATCCACAAGCGGAGTATCACCGCATGGGGGCGTGACTTGACCAGGATCAAGCCACCAATCATATTAAACCACGTAATTAAGTACATAAAACCAACCACAATATAATTGGTGTCCAAAAGAAAGTCAACAACTTTAAGTTAACAGCGGAAGCATAAAACGTAAAACCAAAACATATGTCACACCCCTTTCTATGGCGGAAGCACGAGGTGTGATCATGAAAGGTTCTCATTGCATACGAAGAGTAAACATGCTACATGCTCGTAAAATAACATCAAATACCATGATTTGAAACATAAGTTTAGCGTTTACATCGCTAGACAGCATAAAACATTGTCTTAAAAGTTTACAACTTTATTCAAAGTTAAACACAAGCGACATCCACGAGCATAAGCAAGACCACGCGCACATCCATCCTAGTTACCTGAAATACATGTGAGTTTTTGGAAAAACGTCAACATAATGTTGGTGTGAATTCATGCTGTTTTGTATTTCATGTTTGTATACTTTGTATGAAAACATAGTTTGTGAGTAAATCAAGTTTTCATATGTAAATCCAGTTTCATGTGTACACCACGTACATCTGTATAATTCAATTTCTTCTTGAGTACCCCACGTACTCAAGTTTAATTCTCATTCTCTTGAGTACCCCACGTACTTCAAGTATAATTCAATCTTCTTGAGTACCCCACGTACTTCAAGTTATATATCAATTTTGTATGGTATGAATTTTATGTAAATACAGTATTTCTGTAATTATCAGATTGTTAATGGGTTGCAAAGCCATTAACCTGTGGCACGTCATAGGAAGTCACCAAACCTAAGGCATTTAATTGGTATATTCTGAGACACAAAAGCACCACTCGATTCTCGCCCCGACCGAGTGTGAGGCTGCCAGGCACCTGTTAGATCTAACCTTTTGTTCTGCGGTCTAGGTATATTGTTGATTAATGGTGCTTCTGTACCCTATTCGTGACACTATTTCTCATAACGCCTCCTACTTGGTTCTCGTTCTCACCAAGCGCGTTTCTTGTTATCATTTCTCATTGCGCCTTATACTTGGTTCTTGTCTCACCAAATGCGCTTCTCATACTCTTGTATTTCGTCACACTTGGTTCTCGTTCTCACCAAGTGTACTTCTTGTATTTTATATTTCGTCACACTTGGTTCTCGTTCTCACCAAGTGTACTTCTTGTATTTATATCATACCATTTATAAATATTGTACTTTTGTACATGTATTTCACCCCCGAAGTTATAAAAACTGAAAACAGTTAAAGAGAAAAGGGGGAGCATGAACTCACAACTTTGCGTTCCTAGCGTCGTAAACTCCACCGGATTTGCTTAATTAACGTCGTAACCTATACGCGTTTTCTTAACGTTAGTCACTAGACTTGCGTCGCACAAGTACAGTCACTCACTTTTGTATAATCTTGTGTTAAAAATATTCCATATTTTTAACTACGTATCTTACTTATATTATTTTCTCCAAAAATAAATATAAGTCTTTTATGTTTTGCACTTAGCACCCGAATTATGTATCTTGTGTTTTGTATGTGTATTTTTATGTTTTTACTCCTCACGAGTATTTAGTGTATTTTTAAGTCTTAATACACTAGCACGTATAACACATACTATACACACTTAGCACAAAAGTTGGTGACAAAATAATATATATTTTTCTCTCAAAAATATACATATTTATATTCATTTTCATTCTTGAAAAATCACCATTTCTCGTCACAAAAAATTAGGGAAACCTTGGTAGTAACCTTAAATACATTTTTAGGGAATAAGTTTCTCAAAAACTTATATTTTTCTAAGTGTCAAAATTTATAAAAATTTTGACAGAGTTTCCCCTAAAAATGGAGGTTTCCCACGTTTTCAAAACGTGTGTTTATTTTCTTTTAAATCATCATCAATCATCAATAATCATCAACAGTAATTATCAACAATAATCACTACTTTTCCCCACTTCATGAACTTGGATATTTACCAAAAATGTGTAGTAACTTACTAGCACATTTAGTAAGTCTTGTTATCTTTAAAAATAACTTTAGTTTCTTAAAAACTTTATTTTTAAAGAACATGAAGTTCTACAACTTCTAGTCGGTTTTTACGAAAACTATTTCTTCGTTAAAACTTTTGTTACACAAGTATTCCACACACTTGTTTGTTCACAAAAACCACTTTTGTTTGTATAAGATCCGGTTTAGAACATGTGATTTCTTGGACACTTGGTCCTTTGAAAATACCACTCGTAGATCTACTAGTTTTAAACACTTTTGTACAAGTTAAAACATTTTTACACAAGTTCATGGTTTATGTGTGGTAGGGTTTCACCTTTTAACCCTTGTTACTTCTAAAATAGCTTTATGTTAAGATCCATGATCTTACCGAACCGGGTTAAACGATGATCCGAGCTACCACATCATAGATCGGGTCTAGATAACCATATATTTCAAATACTACAACTTTTACACAACATATATGCTTTTAACCAACAATACTTGCAAGTTTAGTGGACTTTAATGCTTCAAAATGCAAGATTCCGAGTTTTAATCATCATACATCTTATTAACCACCTTAGATTAGTTAAAGTATGAGTTTTAAGCATTATACCTCTAGCTCAAGGCTAGGGAAGAATCTAAGCACAAATCGAGTGGATAAAAGCAAAGTAGAGAGGTCCTTCGCCTTCCGTTTGCTCCAAGACTCCTAATATGCGACCCTTAACACTTGTGTGATGTTGGAATGTGATGAACAAGTTTGAACAATGGATGGATGGAATAGGGGATGCTTGGCCGTAAGCTTATAGAGGGAGAGAGGAGAGAGTTTTTGGTGTTGAATGGTGGAATGAGAATGGTGGCACATATAATCATATATCATATCTTTCCAAGATCTTACAAATCCTATAGAATCCAAGGGAGATAGTGAAATATTTTGGCAAGATTTTGGATGATTTGGTAAGATTACAAAATCAAAAGTGGGCCACTAAGGTGACCGTAAGTTTCATAGAGGGGGGGGGGGTTAATTGTAACTTTTAAGATTTTCCATATCTTTTGTAATGTTCTAATATCTAAATAATATCAAGGTAAATCCAAGAAATATCCAATTAAATCTAATAGGATCTTATAAGATATTGGCAATATTTGGTGGGGTCACCTCCCCATGTGACCGTATACATGCAATGGGGGCAAAGTGTAATATTTACTCCCTAGTTCATAAATAGGTTGGTTTCAAGTAATAAATTTAGGGATTTAATGCGTTAATACGTTATAAGGGGTGTTATGGTGTTCGGGGACCATAACTAGTTTAGAAAAATAAAAACAATGCTTCTAGCATTATTTTGGTGTTCCGGGTATTGTCCGGTTGTTCGGTTAGATACCGATTCGTTAAAGTGCTAAATCACACTTTTTAGTGTCGTTTAAGTACCTTTCTTGTACTCTTTCAATTCCCAACACTTAGGGAAATATTCTGGATAATAAAACGACATTTCTGCATAATATTTCAGTGCCAAAATGCTGATTATAGCTGAATTATGTAAATTTCTGCACTTAAAGTGCGTTTCGGGTGCTTTTTAGTGCTTATTTTTGCTTTCGAAATGTCTATAAATTAAACCCTTACATGTATTCTTGGGTTTTAATGCATTCTTGTTGTCAGACCTACACCTAGGCCTCAATTATAATGTCTGACTGCTTTCTGCAGTTCCGTTGACACAGTGTGTCTTACCGGTGAGTTTACTATTATTCTGACGCAACGCTCTCGTTTATGCATAAAGCAATATTTTGTAGTATACAACATGCATGAATTCACTTGTTTAATCATGTGTTCAGACATTGCTGACAATTAAACTCATAATTGCAGTCATTAAGCAATAATTAATGTGTACGGAAATTACCGGTTTGTGCCAGTTGTCACAACATAAGTTCAATAAGTTCATAAAATTTTTATGTTTAACATGGAACTCTACAGCCCATGTCCCACAACGACCACTCCTTCTCGTGCAAGCTCCATAGATACCTAACGACCTGCAAGGCATGTAACAACAAGTCAACAACAAAGTTGAGCGAGTTCACAGTAGGTGTTCGTTATAAAGTAGTTTTTCAAGAACTATGAGTTTGTTTGCAACTTCAAGAACGGTGGGGGCTACCCCATGTTGTAAACCACTAGACTAGATGTATATATAGGTGTCCTTCCCAATCCGAGGACAGAGGTACGTATTGAATACGTAGGTTTAGCGCTGGTGCCCTTCCCAATCCGAGGACAAAGGTACATATAAGAATACGTAGGTTTAGCGCTGGTGCCCTTCCCAATCCGAGGACAGAGGTACATAGTGAATACGTAGGTTTAGCGCTGACGTCCTTCCCAATCCGAGGACGGAGGTACGTAGTGAATACGTAGGTTTAGCGCTGGCGTCCTTCCCAATCCGAGGACGGAGGTAACTAGTCTAGTAGTGGTGAAAGTACAAGTTCCGTCTTAGTTATTTAATCCCATTCCCAACCCACCGGGAATCCCATGCCTTAAGAGTGTGAACTCACCTTTGGTTGCTCGGTTTGACTCTTAGAAATAGCTAACAGTCAAGGTCGGTCAATCACCTTTGGTTGCTCAGTTTGACTCTCAGAGTGTGAACCCTTGTTTTGCAAATTCAGTAAATTGAAGTGGAAATTCAAGGGTAATCCAGTGCATGAACTCCGATTTACACTCATCTAAACTCGATTATTGAAGTGGTAAGCTTAATTTTCTGAAATCATGATTTGTAGAATGAGGGGTTCAACCCAATCTCGATTTCTTGTATCAAATATGGGAAATCTGAGTTAGAATTGCCTTCTAGAACAAGAATCATGTTTGATTTTAGGTTGCATGAAAGATTGTAGTGAAAACCCACTTTGTGAAATTGTGTCATGAATAGGAAGATCATAGGGATTATAATTATATGTAATCTTGATATATGATCTTGCTTGTAATACTTGAATGCTAGATAAATTGATGTAGAATAAAAGAATTGTAAGAACTAGATTGATTATTGATGATATATAAGATGAACTAGTAAAGTCATGCTTTGAATGTTTGTTCATTAAGCATAGATGAACTAGTTAGTCATTTAGTGGTTTCAAATAGAGCACAAGGTTCCTACACGTATCTACCACATAACAGGTACTCACTTTAACAGTTCACGCCCATATAAACTTTCCCATCCATTACCATTCAAAAGCAAGCATACGATATTGCACATAACGCTTTCATTGACATATAACATGTTAGATCATCCTCATATAACATCCCGACATTTAGACACGCAATTTACTACTTATGTCATTTCAGCTTTAATATCTAAAACTGGGATGTTTTCGGGCATTTTAATAAAATAGTTAACTTATTCTAAAAATTCCCAAACTTTTACAGAATGTTTTAAACAATCCAAATATTATTGTGTAAAAATATCGGGATCCAATTATTTACCAATATTTTATAAAAAATCATTTACCGGACTGCAATCAGATTTGTCACTTTCTGACTGCAGTCCACGGAATAATTCATTTAAAATTCATCGTAAGTCTGATTGATGACACCATATTATATCTTAAAATATTATGACACCATATTATATCTTAAAATATTCTAATATGTCTTATATTATAACCCGTATGTAAAAACCGAGCCCAAAATATGTTATAGTTTATAAAATAAATAAAAAATATGAAAATGTAAGTTAAGGCGGGCCGCGTAGGACCTCACCTCAAGCTAACGCGGGCCGTATCAGTGTTTAAAATTGATACAGTTTATTTCTTTAGTTCATACGGGCCGCGTAAGACCCCGTTTAAACTAACGCGGGCCGCGCGTGTCTCAAATGGTGGCACAACCTGGTGATGACACGTGTCGACATCGTGTCGAGTCTAGTAGCTGACCCAGCTAAGCTATTATGTTGACCGGTGTTGACGCGGGCCGCGTAAGGCTTAGCCTTACCTTACGCGGGCCGCCTGAGAGTCAGATTTCAGCCCTATATAAGAAGGCCATCAGTTTACGTTTTCCGTCGCTCATTTCTTTCTTTCAATCTCGAAATTCTGTAGAGAAGTTATAATATTTCGGGTATTATACCCCTAATTAGCGAGGTTCTGCTCCGTTGTAAGTATTATAACCCCAGTTTCGTAATAGTTACGCTGCCCGATTGATTTAGGGTTCCGTAACAACTGTCGTGGTTCTGCCCGACGTAGTTGTTGGAATACCGTCTCGGGGAGGGTATCATTAATAATTTCAAAGGGTTATGATACTAACCAATGTACATTTGTATAAATTATAGATTATATCCAGGAAACCCTTACGAGAAGCCTAAGATAGCAATGTGAGTTTATCCTCTTTTTGTTAATGTTTTTGGAATATTTTACAAAACCTTAATTGTTTTACAATGCGATTAAGCGGTGATTGAGTCTTTGTAGTTCTTCAATTACTGCCGGTATTTGGGGTTTTGTATACAAAATTTATTACTTGCGAGTAGTAAGTCGGAATGACAGTACGTTACCATTGGACGACGAGTAGCCAATGTGTAATATGACCCACAAGTCAAGGATTGACAGTACTGAATGAGTAATTGTGTATAAATAAACAATGTGATCGCTCTCAATACTGTGTTAATTGATAAAATGTTTCTTGATTAAACTGGGATTCACTCACCAGTATTTCCCGCTGACAAAATATTTTTAAAACATGTTTCAGGTAACACAATGTGAAAGCCAACTGAGAAAAAGCCAGCTCGAGAGCACTGACGGCTTGGAAAATAAGTGGCTATAAAAGTTATCTAAGAAACAATGTTTTAAATTAAATAAAATAGGGTTTGTCCCTATAAATGTATTGTAATAAGAAACTTGGGTTTTGCCCATGAGTTGATTAAATATCAAATATGGTGGTTTTACTCTGATAAACATTTCCTAACTACGGTCCTGATGTAAATTCCGCTGCGAGACTTAATTAACCTGATACCACCAAACTCTGAGATCGCGTCCGCCCGTTCCCGGGAATAAGGGATCGGGGGTTGCGACAGAAGGTGGTATCAGAGCCTAGCCACTGGTCTGAGCCAAAGAAGTGTTCTGCTGACACTTAAATTTTAAATTTTGTGTTAGGAAATGAATTACGGAAATACATGCATAACTGTAATTATGTGTTATGTGTTATTTGACTATTTGTTAGTTTTCAGTATGAGTGATCAAGGACCATCAGACGTGAATCGTCAGTTAGCTGATTCACCTAGGAGTGAAGGTACATCATCACAGCCTGCCCTTTCAGGGTATTCTGCTGATCAGGAAGACGGAATATTTGCTTTTAGAGCTCAATCTGAAGAACCATTTCCTAATAAGAAACGAGGATGGTTCAGTAAAGAAGCTTTTGCTCGTAGGAAGAGAATGCGAAAATTGCAACATCAAAGAGCTTTAGCAGCTATTAAGCGAGAGACCGATGCCCATACTCAAGATATTCTTAATAGAAGCTTAGCTAATTTCCATATCTTAGCTACAACTGCTGCTGACCCAAGTCTAGAACAACTAGTAGCCCCACAACCACAAAACCCAGAACAACCTATGGAAATAGAAAATCAGGAAAACCAAGTGGAGATGCATGACTTTAACCCAGAAGAAATCCCAAGGGTACCTGCACCAAACCCTCTAGATCCAAATTACGACCCCTGGTGGGACGACAATAGGGATTTTGTGCAACGTTATCCTATCCAGGATTATCCACCCATACAGAACATAGAAGCCTACCCAGGTATGGACCCTTTAGATCCTTATTACCAAGATGATTATATTAGGGAAATATTAGAGGATCCTTACCAATTTCAGGCACATACACCCCCATATCAGGAACAAGTACCCCAAATTCCAAACCCAGTCCGAGAACCTGCACCCTCAATGAGTGCAGAAAACGTCCAAGAACTTAGGACTTTTGGGGAGGAAATTTTAGAAAGCAGTGAGAGGATGCGTCAGGTGGGAGAATGTCTCGTATGGAAATACGATGAACGTAATATGGATTTTTGGATAAATCCATATCCGTGAATGAAATGGTGAAACAATGGTAGTAATAATAATATAATAAAATAAAATAAGATATGTGTGTACGGATGCATATTACTATTTTATTTCTGTTGGTATTGTAATCTTTATTTTTGTACTAGTGTGTAATAGACGCATAGTATATGAAAAAGAGTATAGTCGCAATGATCGACGGTTTTGGTAAAAATGCGTGTCATGTGATTAACTATATTAAGATATTAATTGTGATATTAATATGGATACTTGTTTAAAATTCAGATGGCCGACGAAGGAAATCAAGGAAATCTGAATAATGATAACCAGAGTAACATTAACGTGGTTAATGAGAATCCAAGCATCAATAACAATAATAATCAAGTGGACAATAGTGCTATCCAACATATAGTAGCACAGGGAATTATAGATGCAATGCCCTTTATACTTCAAACTGTTAAAGATGCTGACAATAAAAGTAAGCATAGCAGTAAGCGACCAAGTGAACCAGAAAACAGCGTAAACAATGGACCTGTACTTCAAATGCCCATTCCCAAAAGAAGAAGAACTGTGCCTTACGGTTGTTCTTATAAGGAATTCTGGTCTTGTAAACCAATGGAATTCTCGGGCAATGAAGGGGCCATTGCAACCCTACGCTGGATAGAGAAGACTGAGGCAGTCTTAAGGATAAGTAAGTGTGCTGAAGAAGATAAGATATTGTTTGCTTCTAATCTATTTAAGAATGCAGCATTAGAATGGTGGAACACTATCCTCCAGATAAAAGGAAGTGATAGAACCTATAATATGGAATGGGAAGAGTTTAAGGATAAGGTAGAAAGGAAATTCTGCCCTCCAAATGAAAAAGAACAGATAGCAAACAAATTCCTAAACCTTAGGATGACTGGTGTGGATAGTAAGGGATACACTAAAATATTCTTTGAATATGCCAGAATAGTGCCAACTCTTACTTCACCAGAACCAGTGTTAATTTCCCGTTATATTTGGGGATTAATTGGAGAGATAAGACACGTAGTCAAGGTAGCTAGACCTCAAACCATAGAAGAAGCTGTAGAACTAGCCAATATCTTGACTGATGAATTAGTCCGTACCCGAGAAGAGGATCAAAGGAGAAACCTAACCCAGAAGTTGACCCAAGAATTTCGTTCTGGAAATTACAATCGTAGGAATATGGGTTCTACCTCTACACCTTACTGTAGGAATTGCAAAAGAAAGCATTCAGGAAAATGCTCCATATATTGTAACTTTTGCAAAATATCGGGACACAAAGAAGAAGACTGCAGAAAGAAAAACAGCAGGATATACTACAACTGCGGAGAAAAAGGTCACATCAAGCCAAATTGCTCGAAATTAGCTCCAGCTCCAGATAACAAGAATACTAAAAATGCTAGAGCATTTGTTCTGACTGCAGAAGAAGCCAAGATGATTCCAGATGTCATAGCTGGTACGTTTTTAGTTAATGATGTTTTTGCTAAAGTATTATTTGACTCTGGTGCAAACCAAAGTTTTATTAATACATCGTTTTGCAAAATTTCTAAATCAATCATTAACTAAACTACCACAAGAATGCTTAGTAGAGACAACTAATGGGGAAATTGTTAGAATTTTTGAAATCTTGCAGGGAGCAAGTATAGAAATTTCAAATCAGAAATTTATTGCAAATCTTTATCCCATGAATCTGGTAGGATTTGATGTTGTTTTAGGAATGGATTGGTTAATAGCCAATAAAGCCAGTATTTTATGTGATCAAAAGTTAATTCAAGTAAATTCACCAAAGGGTAAAACGATCACAATTAAAGGAGATAAGCCCTCTAGATCCACAAAATTCATATCTGTGATGAAAACTGCAAGTTGTATAAGAAAAGGTTCTATAGTGTATTTGATTTCTATAATCACTAACACTAAAGGAAAAGAACTAAAAGATATTCCAGTAGTATCGCAATTTTCAGATGTATTTCCAGAAGAATTACCAGGACTACCTCCTGATAGAGAAGTTGAGTTCAGAATCCATTTGATACCAGGAACAGCACCAATTGCCAAAGCACCTTACCGTTTGGCACCTGCAGAAATGCAAAAATTAAAGAAACAATTAGACGAATTGTTGGAGAAAGGATTTATACAGCCAAGTTCATCGCCATGGGGAGCGCCGATACTATTTGTTAAAAAGAAGGACGGGTCAATGCGTATGTGCATTGACTACCGTGAATTAAACAAAGTCACGATTAAAAATCGGTACCTATTACCGAGAATCGATGATTTGTTTGATCAGTTACAAGGAGCTCGATTTTTCTCTAAGATCGATTTAAGGTCAGGATATCATCAATTAAAGGTACAGGAAGATGATATTCCTAAAACCGCTTTTAGAACAAGGTATGGTCATTATGAATTTACTGTCATGCCATTTGGTTTAACCAATGCCCCAGCTGCATTTATGGACATGATGAACCGAATATGTAAGCCATATTTGGATAAATTCATAATTATTTTTATAGATGATATTCTAATTTACTCTAAGAGTAAAGAGGATCATGCAAAACATTTGCATGCACTTTTAAGTTTGCTAAGAAAGGAAAAGCTTTATGCTAAGTTTTCAAAATGCGAATTTTGGTTAGAACAGGTATAATTCCTTGGACACCTAGTCAATCATGAAGGAATTCATGTAGATCCAACAAAGATTGAAGCAATTACGAAATGGAAAACCCCTGAGTCACCAACTGAGGTTAGAAGTTTCTTAGGATTGGCCGGTTATTATAGAAGGTTTATTCAAGATTTTTCTAGAATAGCCATTCCCTTAACTAAGCTAACCTGTAAATCTGTTAAGTTTGAATGGGGATTTAAACAAGAAGAAGCATTTAGAATCCTTAAGCAAAGATTAACCCATACACCCATACTAGCATTACCAGAAGGAACTGAAGATTTCATAGTCTATTGTGATGCTTCTAAATTAGGTTATGGATGTGTGTTGATGCAACGTCAAAAGGTTATAGCCTATGCATCTAGACAACTTAAGAATCATGAAGAGAATTATTCAACTCATGATTTAGAATTAGGAGCTATAATTTTTGCTCTTAAGATTTGGAGACATTACTTTTATGGTAGTAAGTTTACCATATTTACTGATCACAAAAGTTTAAGGTATGTTTTCGGGCAGAAAGAGTTAAATATGAGACAAAGACGTTGGATGAAATTTCTTAGTGATTATGATTGTGATATCCAGTATCATGAAGGAAAAGCAAATGTAGTGGCAGATGCTTTAAGCCGAAAGTATCATGAAAAGCCAAGAAGAGTACGTTCTCTTAAATTAAATCAGCAAGTAGATTTAAATGAACAAATAAGAGAAGCACAAGAATCAGTAATCAAGGATGATTCTGAAAAATTAAAAGGTATGTTAAAAGAATTAAAACAAGGAACAGATGGAATTTGGAGATTCCATGAAAAAAGAACGTGGATACCTAAATTAGGAAACCTACGTCATCGTATATTAGAAAAGGCCCATAAGTCTAAGTATACGATGCATCCAGGAAGTGACAAAATGTACCAGGATTTAAGGAAAAATTTCTGGTGGATAGGAATGAAAAAGGACATAGCAGTCTATGTTTCTAAATGTTTAACTTGTTCACAAGTTAAAGCTGAACATCAGAAACCCTCAGGTTTGTTACAGCAATTAGAAATGCCAGTTTGGAAATGGGAATTTATAACCATGGATTTTGTTACTAAATTACCCAAAACTAGGAAAGGAAATGATACAATCTGGGTGATTGTAGATAGGCTAGCTAAGTCAGCTCATTTCTTACCAATGAAGGAAACAATTAGTATGGAACAATTATCTAAATTGTATGTAAATGAAATTGTTTCTTTACATGGCATTCCTTTATCAATTGTTTCTGATAGAGATAGTCGATTTACATCTCATTTTTGGTCAAGTTTCCAAAAGGCAATGGGAACCAAGTTAAAGTTAAGCACAGCTTATCATCCACAAACGGATGGACAAAGTGAAAGGACAATTAAGACCATGGAGGACATGCTTAGAGCTTGTGTAATTGACTTTGGAGGTAATTGGGATGATCACTTACCTTTAATAGAATTTTCTTATAATAATAGTTATCACACAAGTATCAATGCTGCACCATTTGAAGCACTTTATGGACGAAAGTGTTGAACCCCAGTTTGTTGGGCAGAAATTGGGGAAAAGCAATTATCTGGACCTGAGATAGTGCAAGAAACAACTGATAAAATTATTCAAGTCAATGAACGACTGAAAGCAGCACGTGATAGACAGAAAAGTTATGCTAATAACAGGCGAAAACCATTGGAGTTTCAAGTAGGAGATAGAGTATTGTTAAAAGTCTCTCATTGGAAAGGAGTGGTAAGATTCATCAAACGGGGAAAGCTAAGTCCCAGGTATGTTGGACCTTTCAAGATTATTAGAAAAATAGGACCTGTAGCCTATCAGCTACAATTGCCAGAGGAAATGGCAGGAATACATGATGTGTTTCATATATCTAATCTTAAAAAGTGTTTAGCTGATGAATCATTAATAGAACCTCTTAAGGATATAGAGGTAAATGAACAACTCAGGTTTATAGAAAGACCCCTACAGATTGAAGACAGGAAAGTCAAGAATCTCAAGCATAAGAGACTAGTTCTAGTCAAAGTGAAGTGGGACTCCAAAAGAGGACCGGAATACACATGGGAACTTGAGTCAGAAATGCAAAGGAAATACCCGCACTTGTTCCAGTAGATCTCGAGGACGAGTTCTAAATAAGGTGGGGAGAATGTAACAACCCTCGGTAAAATCAACACCCTTATAAATATTATGACACCCTATTATATCTTAAAATATTCTAATATGTCTTATATTATAACCCGTATGTAAAAACCGAGCCCAAAATATGTTATAGTTTATAAAATAAATTAAAAATCTGAAAATGTAAGTTGAGGCGGGCCGCGTAGGTCCTCACCTCAAGCTAACGCGGGCCGTATCAGTGTTTAAAACTGATACCGTTTATTTCTTTAGTTCATACGGGCCGCGTAAGACCCCGTTTAAACTAACGCAGGCCGCGCGTGTCTCAAATGGTGGCACAACCTGGTGATGACACGTGTCGACATCGTGTCGAGTCTAGTAGCCGACCCAGCTAAGCAATTATGTTGACCGGTGTTGACGCGGGCCGCGTAAGGCTTAGCCTTACCTTACGCGGGCCGCCTGAGAGTCAGATTCAGCCCTATATAAGAAGGCCATCAGTTTACGTTTTCCGTCGCTCATTTCTTTCTTTCAATCTCGAAATTCTGTAGAGAAGTTATAATATTTCGGGTATTATACCCCTAATTAGCGAGGTTCTGCTCCGTTGTAAGTATTATAACCCCAGTTTCGTAATAGTTACGCTGCCCGATTGATTTAGGGTTCCGTAACAACTGTCGTGGTTCTGCCCGACGTAGTTGTTGGAATACCGTCTCGGGGAGGGTATCATTAATAATTTCAAAGGGTTATGATACTAACCAATGTACATTTGTATAAATTATAGATTATATCCAGGAAACCCTTACGAGAAGCCTAAGATAGCAATGTGAGTTTATCCTCTTTTTGTTAATGTTTTTGGAATATTTTACAAAACCTTAATTGTTTTACAATGCGATTAAGCGGTGATTGAGTCTTTGTAGTTCTTCAATTACTGCCGGTATTTGGGGTTTTGTATACAAAATTTATTACTTGCGAGTAGTAAGTCGGAATGACAGTACGTTACCATTGGACGACGAGTAGCCAATGTGTAATATGACCCACAAGTCAAGGATTGACAGTACTGAATGAGTAATTGTGTAGAAATAAACAATGTGATCGCTCTCAATACTGTGTTAATTGATAAAATGTTTCTTGATTAAACTGGGATTCACTCACCAGTATTTCCCGCTGACAAAATATTTTTAAAACATATTTCAGGTAACACAATGTGAAAGCCAACTGAGAAAAAGCCAGCTCGAGAGCACTGACGGCTTGGAAAATAAGTGGCTATAAAAGTTATCTAAGAAACAATGTTTTAAATTAAATAAAATAGGGTTTGTCCCTATAAATGTATTGTAATAAGAAACTTGGGTTTTGCCCATGAGTTGATTAAATATCAAATATGGTGGTTTTACTCTGATAAACATTTCCTAACTACGGTCCTGATGTAAATTCCGCTGCGAGACTTAATTAACCTGATACCACCAAACTCTGAGATCGCGTCCGCCCGTTCCCGGGAATAAGGGATCGGGGGTTGCGACACGCTACAAAGTCTATCCTTTAAGTACTGAAAAGCAGATTCATGTGCATCACCCCAACGATAGGTGACACCCTTCTGAGTTAGCGAGGTGAGAGGTTGCGCAATCTTAGAGAAATCCTTGATAAACCTTCTGTAATATACTGTCAAACCCAAAAAATTGGCGGATTTCTGTTGGTGTACGGGGTGCAGGCCAGTTCTTGATCGAGTCGACCTTGGATGGATCCACATGAATCCCATCCTTATTTACCACGTGGCCTAGGAAATGTACTTCACGAAGCCAAAAGTCGCATTTCGAAAACTTGGCGTAAAGCTGCTCTGCTCGAAGAAGTTCCAGAATAAGTCGTAGATGCTGCTCGTGTTCCTCCTGACTCTTTGAATAGATCAGGATGTCGTCGATGAAAACAATAACAAACTTATCCAGATATGGTTTGCACACTCGGTTCATGAGATCCATGAAGACCGCAGGTGCGTTTGTCAACCCGAAAGGCATGACCAGAAACTCGTAATGGCCGTAACGAGTTCTGAATGCTGTCTTGGAGATGTCCTCATCTCGGACTCTCAGCCGATGATAGCCCGATCTTAAGTCAATCTTAGAGTAGAAGCTCGACCCTTGCTGCTGGTCGAATAGGTCATCAATACGTGGGAGGGGATAACGATTCTTCACAGTCACCTTGTTGAGTTCGCGGTAGTCAATACACATTCCGTAGGTACCGTCTTTCTTCTTCACAAATAACACTGGAGCTCCCCAAGGCGAAGAGCTAGGGCGAATAAAACCCTTGTCCAAGAGGTCTTGCAATTGGGTGGACAATTCTTCTAGTTCTGATGGAGCTAAGCGATAAGGTGCATGAGCTATTGGTGCTGCTCCAGGAGCTAGCTCGATTTGAAACCCGACTTGATGATGAGGTGGAAGACCAGTTAATTCCTCGGGGAATACCTTAGGAAAATCGCGTACAATAGGAATGTCTTCAGTTCTCTTCTCTTCTATTGATGCGTCAGTAACGAGAACTAGAATGGTAGTGTGGCCCTTTCGCAACCACTTCTGGGCCTTAAGGAAAGAGATAATGCCTATGACAGCACCACTCTTGTCGCCACGAATCACGAGGGGTTCTTCACCAGAATGAGGGATGCGGACAATCTTCTCGTTGCAAAGAATTTCCGCTTGCTGATGAGATAACCAATCCATCCTAATAACAACGTCGAAACTACTCAGAACGATAGGAATGAGGTCGATAGAAAAGGTTTGTTCAGCAAGAACAAGATTACAACCCTTAACTATGTGTGTGGCCTCTAAAATTTTACCGTTTGCTAGCTCTACCATGTGTTTGGTGGTCAAAAGTGTTGGGGTGTGCTTAAGCATTTGACTAACTTTTAAGGACACATAACTAGTATCGGCACCCTAATCGAATAAAACAGTAACAAAGAAATCATCCAGAAGAAACTTACCCATAACAACGTTGGGATCGTTCCTCGCGTCACCCTGACCCAGCATGAAAACACGTCCCCTGGCACCATTGCCATCATTGTTACCCCTGATTATTGTTATTGTTCTGTTTCTGGTTCAACTGGGGGCAGTTTCTCATGAAGTGACCTTCAGCACCACACTGGGGAAAGGGGTGAGGTGAATGTGTAGTTCATCGTGTCCGTCTGTAGGTTGAGTAATCCATATCGCCGTTCTCGAATGTCCCGAAGACTATTACATCATTAGGAGGCATCCGCTTGCTAAGTTGGGTATACGAAGGTGTAAATCAAAGTAAATAATAATTAACCACCCAATAGGGTACTGGGGGGGGGGTAAGGGTGATCTTGTGATCGGTGGAAATCGTGGTATGGTTGTTAGCGTTTCATTATATCAGTTACGGATCGAAGAAACAGGAGGTTGGTGACATTCATACGAAGAATTGAGCGAAACTAAAAAATCCAACAAATAACCGAAGAATTTTGCCGACTATTCCGTTCTCCAGAGACAGTTCCAATAATGTTAGATGGCAGCACGACACGAAAGGAAGGTTCGTTGCATCATGGTCACGTGAGAATATCATTGGTCCAAAACAGAGTTTGGATGATAGGGTTTCGAGTGGTACAACGCCAAATGCGTGTAACTGTGACTACATCGCTTCTGGTGACGACGACTAGTGGAGATGATGGGGTTCGTCAGCATGAATGTGTGGGTATTTAGTCCTCCTAAATCCGGGTTCGTTTGAGTCAGGTCTGGTCTTCATGAATGTTTACGTGCAAACCGAATAGGTGGAACGCATATAATGGTTGTCATTGCGGGGTGACGAGAAAACAGGAAAAACATTTGATCACTACGCGTCAAGTTTCAAGTAAACAGTTGGGTGTCATAAAGAACGCAGTAGGGCTAGTAGACAACATGCTATTACCCTAAATAAACATACCATATACAACACACCATGCAAAAGTAATCTAGCAAGTAGGCAATATAAACTTAAATCATACCACCTAAAGTGTTGAGCCTTGCACGTGGAGCGAAGCGTCGTTGTGGATTGTTGAGCACTGTACAGGTTATAGTCTGGTTTTGTCAAAAAGCTTTTCCCTTTTTAAAACCAAGTTCACTATAACCAATGGCTCTGATACCAATCTGTCACACCCCCAGAATCCACAAGCGGAGTATCACCGCATGGGAGCGTGACTTGACCAGGATCAAGCCACCAATCATATTAAACCACGTAATTAAGTACATAAAACCAACCACAATATAATTGGTGTCCAAAAGAAAGTCAACAACTTTAAGTTAACAGCGGAAGCATAAAACGTAAAACCAAAACATAAGTTCAATAAGTTCATAAAATTTTTATGTTTAACATGGAACTCTACAGTCCATGTCCCACAACGACCACTCCTTCTCGTGCAAGCTCCATAGATACCTAACGACCTGCAAGGCATGTATCACAAGTCAACAACAAAGTTGAGCGAGTTCACAGTAGGTGTTCGTTATAAAGTAGTTTTTCAAGAACTATGAGTTTGTTTGCAACTTCAAGAACGGTGGGGGCTACCCCATGTTGTAAACCACTAGACTAGATGTATATATAGGTGTCCTTCCCAATCCGAGGACAGAGGTACGTATTGAATACGTAGGTTTAGCGCAGGTGCCCTTCCCAATCCGAGGACAGAGGTACATATAAGAATACGTAGGTTTAGCGCTGGTGCCCTTCCCAATCCGAGGACAGAGGTACGTAGTGAATACGTAGGTTTAGCACTGGCGTCCTTCCCAATCTGAGGACGGAGGTACGTAGTGAATACGTAGGTTTAGCGCTGGCGTCCTTCCCAATCCGAGGACGGAGGTAACTAGTCTAGTAGTGGTGAAAGTACAAGTTCCGTCTTAGCTATTTAATCCCATTCCCAACCCACCGGGAATCCCATGCCTTAAGAGTGTGAACTCACCTTTGGTTGCTCGGTTTGACTCTCAGAAATAGCTAACAGTCAAGGTCGGTCAATCACCTTTGGTTACTCGGTTTGACTCTCAGAGTGTGAACCCTTGTTTTGCAAATTCAGTAAATTGAAGTGGAAATTCAAGGGTAATCCAGTGCATGAACTCCGATTTACACTCATCTAAACTCGATTATTGAAGTGGTAAGCTTAATTTTCTGAAATCATGATTTGTAGAATGAGGGGTTTAACCCAATCTCGATTTCTTGTATCAAATATGGGAAATCTGAGTTAGAATTGCCTTCTAGAACAAGAATCATGTTTGATTTTAGGTTGCATGAAAGATTGTAGTGAAAACCCACTTTGTGAAATTGTGTCATGAATAGGAAGATCATAGGGATTATAATTATATGTAATCTTGATATATGATCTTGCTTGTAACACTTGAATGCTAGATAAATTGATGTAGAATAAAAGAATTGTAAGAACTAGATTGATTATTGATGATATATAAGATGAACTAGTAAAGTCATGCTTTGAATGTTTGTTCATTAAGCATAGATGAACTAGTTAGTCATTTAGTGGTTTCAAATAGAGCACAACGTTCCTACACGTATCTACCACATAACAGGTACTCACTTTAACAGTTCACGCCCATATAAACTTTCCCATCCATTACCATTCAAAAGCAAGCATAAGATATTGAACATAACACTTTCACTGACATATAACATGTTAGATCATCCTCAGATAACATACCCGACATTTAGACACGCAATTTACTACTTATGTCATTTCAGCTTTAATATCTAAAACTGGGTTGTTTTCGGGCATTTTAATAAAATAGTTAACTTATTCTAAAAATTCTCAAACTTTTACAGAACTTTTTAAACAATCCAAATATTATTGTGTAAAAATATCGGGATCCAATTCTTTACCAATATTTTATAAAAAATCATTTACCGGACTGCAATCAGATTTGTCACTTTCTGACTGCAGTCCACGGAATAATTCATTTAAAATTCATCGTAAGTCTGATTGATGATATTCCAGTTGAAGCATTACAACGACATCAGTGGTCATCTACAGTATAAATTTCATGAGCTAATTCTACACAGATTTCAAGTTATGACGAAAAATATCACACACATTTTCTGCAGTAAAAACGCAGCTTTTGCTGCTGTACAAAACGGACCTTTAAAAATAGTAAACGACCTCAAAAAAATATGATTCCAGTGCCATTTGAAGCGTTTTTCGAAAATACATAATTTAGACTTCAGAAAATCAATTTTTCGATTTATAACGGTCCGTTTACAGCCAACTGAAGTTGGCTGTAAATGTTACTCAGCATGCTGTTAATCGCTTAAATGTTACTAAAACACGCACATATGATCACAACACCTTCTAACAACGATTAACATCAGATCATAAGTCATTTACAGCAGGTTATCGTTTATTTAACTCAGATTTATCATGTATCATCATATTTCATCTCATGATTCAAGATTCAAGATTCAAGTCTTTTAGTGTTCTTGTTGTTTCATCATACTACATCTTTTAACCACTAAAAAAAATATGAAGTAAACAAGATCAAGAGAGCCTTACCACTAGCTTCAAGCTAGGGAAGAATACTAGAACTTGAAGATGACAAAATGGTTGGATAAAAGCAAACGAAGAAGTTCCTTGAAGATCCACAAGCTTCCAACTTCCTAATTCACCTTCTAGCACCTTATATGAAGCTTGGATTGGATGGAGCTTGATTGAAAACGGTGGTGGTGGTGGTAAGGGGGTTCACGGCCGTAGCTTATGGAGAGGGAGGAAGAAGTGAAGTGGTGTAGATGGTGAAGTGAGAGGTGATACTTAATACATGTGACAAGATCTAAGTAAAATCATATAAGATCTATGAAGATCAAGTAAAGATCTAGTAAGGATTCATGGAGATCTAAGTGAATCAAGGGGAAATATTTGGTGGGGGCCATCACATCACATGGGCCGTAAATATCAAGAGGGGGAGGGGGTCCATGTGTAATTTTTTTTTACCATATAGTTAGTTCATCAATCAAATCCAATCTTCCAAGATCTTTTACAATCTAAATGAATCCAAGGTAAAATCAAAATAAATCTAAAGGGGATATTGTAGGATTTAGCAAATATTTGGTGGGGCCACTATCTTGTGACCATAAATCATAATGGGGGGGGGGGTATGTGTAACTTTGAATGGTAAGTGGGTAATTGGCTAGGGTGTTAAGTGTAATATCTAGTGTATTATTTGTATGGTACATTATATAATGTGTTGGGGTATTCGGGGACCATAACTAGTCCAAAAATAATACAACAATGTTTCTGGCAAAATTTTAGTGTCCCAGGTAATGTCCGGTTGTTCGGTTAGATACCGGTTCGTTAAAGTGCTAAGTTGTTCCGTATAGTGTCTTTTATGTAACCTTTTATGATACTATTAATTCCCAACACCTAGGAAAACATTCAGGACCATTTAGTCAGTTTTCTGCACAATCATTAAGCACAATTTAATATTAATTAATCGTACGGATACATGTAATTACGAGGGTTGTCACATTCTCCCCTTGTTAAGAAAAATTCGTCCCGAAATTTAGCACGTGGTTACTGAGGAAGCTAGTTAGGTTGCGTGGTTTCCTGGTTTTCCTGGGGTGTCACAAGCACAACCTGGTGGACGTCGATTGGCTCCTTCTTCTGCCACTTGTACCTTTGGTACTTTCTGAAGTGGCCCTGCGCCATAACCCTTGCGCGACCCTTGTTGTGCATGTAACCAGCCCGCGCAGGGTTGTAGGAGTTGAAGGCTCTTATTCATAATACTAAGTGTGGAACTGCTGTTATTTATTGGTTGGGCCGCGCGCGAGAATCAGGTTATATGCACGTAGCTCGCGCGAGACCTAAGGATCAATCAGTTTTTGATTAAGGAGTATGGTCCTGCGCGTGACCTGCATGGTTTGCGCGGCTTTTGGGACCATACCCCTTCAAGTTTGTTTGTATGAAGACAATAATTAAGATGGTTATGTATGGGTTTAGACAATCTGTCATGTATGGTTGATGACAATATTTCTTTTGGATCTAATAGGCCCTATGCGAGCCGAGTTGAAATGCAGGTTTTTTGGTTTCCGGACATGATAGACACATCAAAAATCGACGTTTGTTTCCACCTTAAGTCCCCAAAGAAAGAAGGTGTGATGACGCCACCAAGTAAAGAACAAAACTTTTGCGTGGAGATTTAACATGTTTGGACCTTTTGTTGTTTAGCATCAAACTATGTAAACAAATCCACAAACCAAATATGTGACGCAAAATATCTAAATAACATCATCTTTAATCATAGATAGTGATTAACAAGTCTACAAATAAACTTTGAGATTTTATACTAAATAGTATTTTAAAGTTTTTGGATGGTATGATATGATTTAAGTCAAACAAATTTGGTTAGGTGATTATTGTTTTTTCAATTCGTCAACAACGAATGCGATGTTATTGGTTACGAAGCTCAAAAAAGCAGAAGTATTGGAGTAATAGGTTACCTGTTGATATCTCGAACTACATAAACGTAATTTCATTATTTATTTATCTTTTCGTTTTATTTATAGCAATAATAGTGCGTTGTTTCTTTTATTTACTTTATGAACCTGAGAGTTCCATACTAATTCTTTCGGATATTTTCGTTATAATCTTCATAAACGTATAATATTCTTTGTCAATACCACGAAAACATATTATTTTGTCAAACCGCGAATTTCGCGGTTATTAGCACTAGTATATATATATATATATATATAATGCTAACCTGATTTGGCTCACAAGAAAATAAATAACCCTAGAAACACACACCCCTTAGGGCCACCGCTCATCTTGGGTTTGGCCGCCATCTAAGGCTCAAAGTCATTAGTTGCGACCAACATAATTCTCACCAACAGAGCATTTTAAAATTAGGGATTGTATCATAGTTTCTTCTTCTATTGTAAGCATAATAGCAGGATTTGACTTGTACTCTTCAAGTAATTTTCTCAAAAAATCGGGCCCTGTACAATACAACATCATTAACCACAAATCATGAATAATACATATATATCCGGTGTTAAATTTGAGGAATCATAAAAAAATAACTTTAACCAAACGACTATAATTAAGTGAGGTTTATAGTAACCTTTCTCTTTCATCTATGACTAAGCCTGTAAACGAATCGAACGAACCGAACATGTGATCCAACACATTTTTTTGTTCGTGTTTGTTCATTAAGAAATCGGGCATGTTCGTGTTTCCTCATGTTTGTTCGTTTAAAGTCTAAACGAATAAGTGACAAACACAAACCAACATTTATTAACATGATTGAACAAACATAAACGAACACAAATGAATGTGATTGAACAAATATAAACAAACACAATTTAACATTAGTGAACACAAACAAACAAGTCTAATATATTACAATTTATCCAAAAACACATCTAAATTTAGGTTCATATATGCTAAAATTAAGTAGGTTTTTATATAAATAATTAAATATTAAGTAAGTGATCGGTTACGATCTAAGAAGAAGTTTAAAATTTCATTTTTTTCACTAGAAAATTTAAGTACTAATTAGTTATATTTATATAAGTAGTTAGAAAAGCTAATATTCATTTAAATATAATTATTTATGTATTTACTAAAATTTAAACGAACGTTCACGAACATTAATGAACGAACACAAGGTTTGTTCATGTTCGTTCATTTAATTAATTTAATTAAATGAACAAAAATTTTTGTTCGTGTTCGTTCATTTATTAAATAAACGAACATAAACGAACTTCCCATCAAACAAGTTCACGAACAGGTCATGAACGTTCGAATCGTTTACAGGCCTACTCATCATCTCATTTATCGTTCAAAAAATAATGTTCCTTTTCAAAATAAAATTTCATAGAAATGTTTAATAACTAAATCAAACAAATTACACCACTAAAACTAGCGTTTTCTCTTTTTAAGTAAGCACAGATATACATTCATTCAAGTTTTTTTAATGGGTTGTTAAAACAATGTTTCACATGTGAATCAATACTGTATATTCAGCTAGGTAGATTCACATATGAACTATGAACTTATACATTCGGTTAAGTGTTAATACCTGTTTTGGCACACACCACACATATTTGTATATATAAGATTTGTGAGAACCAACGTGGAACACTCATTTTCCTAAACATTTTTTTTTGGAAAACGCCCTTTTACAGCTTTTTTTTATTAAATTGTATACGTGTGTATATAAGTGTTTAAAATTGAAAATAAGTATCATATATATATATATAGAGAGAGAGAGAAACGTGATCAGGAGAAAACGCCTAAAAGTGTGAGAACGGTGAGAACGCATTCTGACCAAACACGTGGCGCGGGATATGATCAGGGGGTGAGGGTTTTTTTTGTCTTTTCAATCTTTTTTATTTTCCCAACGCGCTATAACATTTTCTGACGTCTAAGATTATTTTGGCATTAATTGTATTTATTAAACTTTTTGGCGTTGAATTAATTGTTTTTGTGTCACATAGATAATTTTTTGGCGTTATAGCGTTTTCTGGTCAATTTTTTTGGCGTTGTATAATAATTCACTACGAGTGATTAATATTTTCATAAGATTACAATAAGACCAAATGTTTTTAATGGCGTTTAGTGAATTTTTTTGGCGTTTAATACATTTGACAAGGTGCTTTGCCAGCACCCGTTCTCACAGTTTTCATACTACTAGCGTTTTGGTGTTTGTAGTTTTTGGTGTTTGTAGTTTTTGCCGTTTTATATAATAATGTATTTTATTTGTAAAGAATTATATATCAAAACAACAGATAATTTAATAACAAAACAATATAAAATGAAAAAGAAAAAAAATTAAAAATGGTAGTCTAATTTCTCTTCCGAATCTTCACTTTCATCAGGCTATTCTTCTTGAATTTGTTTTGGCGTTTTGAACATTTGAATACCTTAGCTAGATGTCAACTTTCCTACATAAACACCGTCTTTTTTAGATGAAGCTGCTTAGTGGCATCCTGTTTTTTGGTGTGATATTCTTATTTGGTGGCATGTCATTGAAGATCAACTCTTGCTTGATGCTATTTATAATAATGGAGTTTAAAATAGCATTTTACACTTGTGTTGATCCCTTTATTCCATGTCAATATTCATCAAGAACAAAACTCACATGATGGCATATCACTGTCATCAGTCTCTTTTTCTTGAATATTTGTTCATCTCATTCAGCAAAAGATTATTGAGATAACCCCCTCAGAAAAAGAATCCATTCAGTGAAAGCTTTGCCATCTGTGGTTATTTAACTAACATTTTTTTGCGTTTTAAAGTGAGTGGTTTTTAGAGAATAAGGCGTTTGTTTTTCTGGGTGTGATCAATTCATTGTGTATAGACCCCTCTCTTATAGGAATTTTTTGGCGCGTAGTTTAGGCGGGATTTTTTTATTGTAATAAATGATAGTAATAAAGTAACCGTCTTTTCAGTTACTGTTTTGTATTTACTGTTTTGATCAGCTTTATCAGTTTATAGGTGATAGACGTCCCATGTTCTAAGGTTGGCTTTTTTTAAATGGCGTTATGCAGACCAAGATGACAAAATATTAAGCAGGAAAAATATTTTTTGTTATTTCTGGCGTTTTGTAAGCAATAACCTTTTTTAGTATTTTTTTGGCGTTTTGCAAATAAATAGAGAAATATATAATTTAAATATCTTTAAAAAAAGAAGATTACACAGAAGAAAAAAAATTAAAACCCTTCATCAGAAGGTACTTTATCCGAAAAGTATCCATCACTTGCGTCATCTTCTTCCTCGGAGTCTTCATTTGGATCTTCATCCATGTCATCACCTTCACCTTCATCGGCTTCTTGTTCTTGAAGATTCTAAAGCCTCCACTTGAACATGTCTTGCATTAACTCCAATTTTGAGTCCATTTCTGTGTTCAAACAAGTGGCGTTATGCAATTCTTCCATGAAACCAAGCCCCTGCTTTGTCATGATGTTTTCAAGCCATTAGACTTCCTGCTCTCCGCTGTCGTATATAACCTTCACCATGTCTGTTTCATCATCAAAACGCCATGATGTCATGACAGGGTCCGACTTCACATCTGCTTTGATTGGTCCAAATTTCGTGGTTAATGCTTTCATAAGCATATGTGTTTCATGGCATTCGTTGTATAGAGCGATGCCAAGGGATATGATACTCCTATGTACCTCTTCTTCCATCTTCAAAATTTCCTTGACCGTCCTAACATACACCCTCCTTCTGTTGTCAAAACGCAGGACGAATCGCCTGATTGCCAGAGTGTATCTCCACCAAACGATTGTTGCCATTTTTGGCGTTTTGGTTAAATTGGCGTTTTTGGTTAAAGATGTTTTTTTGCAGAAATGGATAGATTGAAGTGATTATAGAAGCGATGTTTTACGTCATTTATATAATGATGTTTTTGGCGCGTAATTTAGGAGGGAATTTCTTCTAATAAATGTTAATAACTGAAATTCAGTTACTGTATTGTTTCCTCTTCCTGTAATATCCAACGCGTTTTATCACAATTTTTTGGCGTTTTGTTTTTAATGGCATATTTTTTTATTGGCGTTTTATCATTTGTTGGCGTTTTGAATTTGAGCGGTAAAAGACCCTTTTACCCTTAATGAAGCGCGTCCCACATAATAACATTGATGTTATTTACGAAAACGCCGCCGCACAATCTAGTCCATGGATTGTTTTGATCTGAGGATCCATAAGCGTTCTCACTATTCTCACACTTTCCTCCGTTTTCTCTAAATTCTGACCCTGTATATATATATATAGAATCACGCTAAAATGAGAACCACCTCGAGTTGTAAGAACCGTGAGAACTACACCGTACGGGGCGAGGTGGACCAATTTTTTTTTTCACAAACGTAGATGCGTGTATTATAAACACATTTGTAAAAAAAAATTCAAAAAAAAAGTTTTTGAGCACCACAAGTGTGTGTTTACGGGTACCGTAAATTTTCCTGTAGTAAACACAAACTTGTGGTGCTCAAAACTACACACACGACATTTTTTTTTGAATTTTTTTTACAAATGTGTTTATAATACACGCATCTACGTTTATGAAAAAAAATTTTGGTCAACCTCGCCCCGTACGGTGTAGTTCTCACGGTTCTTACAATTCGAGGTGGTTCTCATTTTAGCGGTCCCCTATATATATATATATATATATATAGTGAAAGTATAAAATACAATATCCCTTAACGTACAATACGTACGAGATGAAATTATAACATGCGTAATTAGTTTTATAACATGCGTGATTAGGTTTTTACCCCATGCATGATTTCTAATTTTGTACATGCGTGATTATGGTTTGCAACATGCGTGATTAGGGTTTTTGAGTTTTATAACGTACGTAATTTCATCTCGTACGCATCGTACGTTAAAGAATATTGTACGTTAACCCACCCCTATATATATATATATGGATAGGATCGTGTGAGAAACACTAGGCTAATTGAGAAACTTGAGAAGTAATCTAGACCACACATTGTCCCTAAGAAAAATGCAAAAAAAAAAGGAAAAAATCACAGTCTTTTCTATCAGGTTTTTTAGGGATATATACACATTTGTATATTATCAATCTTTTAACTATACATATATGTATATACGTGTTTAAAATTGAAAAATAAGTATTGTACATCTATGTTTGAGAGGAATGATTTAGTTTTAGCTTTAGCGTTTAGCATTAGGATTTAGTGTTTAGCATTAGTATTTAGGGTTTAGCTTTAGGATTTAGTGTTTAGTTTTTATACATATATGTACACATTTGTATATTATCAATCTTTTAACTATACATATATGTATATACGTGTTTAAAATTGAAAAATAAGTATTGTACATCTATGTTTGAGGGGAATGATTTAGTTTTAGGTTTAGCGTTTAGCATTAGGATTTAGTGTTTAGCATTAGTATTTAGGGTTTAGCTTTAGGATTTAGTGTTTAGTTTTTAGGTTTTAGCGTAGGGTTTAGTCTTAGGGCTTAGGGTTTAGTGTTTAAAGTTTTGTAAGCGTTTGACGAGCCATTCCAATGCCGTCGGAATGAGCTTAATCGGAGTTCGTTTGGCCTGGTTTCTTAGACTTCTTAAGTTAAGGATATATATTTTAACATAATACACACATGTTTAGTTTAATATTTGATTATATACATATGTGTATAATTCAAAACTGACAGTATACATATATGTATATATGCAAAAAAAAAAAAACCTCTTAAAAATGTGCAATTAGAAATAAAAAAAAAATTTGGCTTAAGAGGAAATCCGAAAATGTGTGATTCAGAATGCTTCTCATGTTTTTCAAATAAGGTGCATTTCTCTTAGGATCCTTACACATTGAAACATAAGTATTATACATATATGTCTGATAATGTACACATACGTACAATTTAAAAATTGACAACAACACACACACACACACACATATATATATATATGGAAGAATTGTCTTGAGAACGCTAGATATTGTGAGAACCCTAAAAACGAATGATAAAACTAATCAAAGTCATTTTTAATACAAACCTCATTATAATTGAAATACAACATTAAAAGGAGAATTTGCTCTTCAAATAATCCATCTCCCCTCTCAAAATTACTCTTAATAAATTTTTACACGTGTGTAAATACAACAAATTTTCACATGTGTAAATGACAAACTTACACATTGTGTTCTTTATTTACGGATAGATGTAAATTTAAATGAGTAAATCTAATTTTTAATATTGTATTCGAATAATAATGATAAATGTAGAAAAAATTGAAATTGAATTTTCTTTACCAAATTCTCGCAGTTTTTACATTCGTTCTCACGCTTCTCACAATAACTAGCATTCTCAAGATACCCTCCCCCTATACATATAGTGCGTGAGGTTCAATGGGGGGAGGGTATCTCTTGTGAGGAGACCAAGATTCAGTCATTGGGATATGTAAGTATTTGGAGGGAAAAATTAGTCGTTCAAAAAAAAGTATGTTAATATTAAGTTCATTTGGTTAATAACTAGATTTAATTTAAAAATAAGTATCCATAATAAATAGGAAAGAAAGGCGGAAAAACAAAAAAGTAGATAACTTCAATAGAGACATATGTCCTCCATAGTTTTCTTTTATTGTATAGTAAGTATAGACAAAAATACAGATAGATATATTGGAGCATTCATAATGGATTCGTCATATTTATGTGAGTGTAACCTCTATATTTATGAGAGTCGTTTTGAATTGTTGTGAGTGGATGGGAGAGAAAAAGTTAATGTTTATTAGTAAATTTGGAGAAGATACTATTTACCTCTATATTTTTCTAATATTTTTTTAAAGTGGTTGTTAGTGGGGGAGAAAAAAAATCTAATGATAAAAGTATAAAAAATATCATTTATTTCAAAAGGCGAAAGAAAAGATAATGCTTTTTAGTGTAATTACTAGATTAGAACCCATGTTGGATAAATGAAATTTAAATGATTAGTAATGAGCTTTGTTACCTATATACTTGTGCTATGTTTTGTAGAAGATATTTTTGTGATAAGTAAAAGAGTAATCTGCCAAAATAGTCTATAAGGTTTAGTCATTTTTACCACTTTAGTTCAAAATTTAAATCTTTTGAATCTGGGTCCATGCGGTTTTAATTTTGTTGCCATTTTCATCTAAAAGCAAAATCTAGTCAGATTTTTTAGTTAGCATTAAGTTTTTTTTGTCTTTTTCCTCATTTTAATGAATGGCAAAATAGTCAGATTTTTTAAATTTGTTTTAATAAAAACTTAAAAGACCATTTGCCCTTCGTTAAAAGAGAGGAAAAAAGACAAAACGCTAGATGTTAACCGAAAAATCTGACAAGATTTTGATTTTGGATGAAAATAGCAACAAAATTGAAATCACAGGAACCCAGCTTCAAAAGGTTTAAACTTTGGACTAATGTGGTAAAAGTGACCAAATCTCAAGGACTATTTTGGCAGTTTACTCTAAGTAAAACTATGCCCCAATTTCTGATTCTTTTTTTGAACGACAATGAACGACGTGCCAACCACCGTCACATCGGGCGCTGTGGCCAAGGTCAACTACTCGACCGCCGCCAGCCCTTTGGCTCTCTCAGATGCACGGAAACCCGACCTCCACCCACCCAAAGACACGACAGTGGAATAATCGCAAAATTACGAGAACAACTAGCTCTTTTATCTATGGCCCCAAAAGGGTACACTGTGTAAGGATAAATAAGTTTTATGTATGCATACCCAAGTGGCTGAATAAATCTTCGAAATCGGAATCACCGCCTAAAAAACCACATGCAAGACAATGATAAAACTGAATAAAGATATATATATAGGGGACCGCTAAAATGAGAACCACCTCCAGTTGTAAGAACCGTGAGAACTACACCGTACGGGGCGAGGTGGACCAATTTTTTTTTTCATAAACGTAGATGCATGTATTATAAACACATTTGTAAAAAAAAATCAAAAAAAAAAAATGTCGGGTGTGTAGTTTTGAGCACCCAAAGTTTGCGTTTACGGGACCCGTAAACACAAACTTTGGGTGCTCAAAACTACACACCCGACATTTTTTTTTTGATTTTTTTTTTACAAATGTGTTTATAATACATGCATCTACGTTTATGAAAAAAAAATTTGGTCCAACTCGCCCCGGATCAAAAAGTTCTCACGGTTCTTACAACTGGAGGTGGTTCTCATTTTAGCGGTCCCCTATATATATATATATATATGGAAAGTATCCACTAAAAAGTGGATTTTGCCTAAGTACCTTAACAATGACTGTGATGATGATATGTGACACTCCTTATAAGTAGGAAGGAAGCGCATTTTAGTCCTTATAAGTAGGAGTGTGAAAATGACGTGGCACCTCTTTTGTTTTCTAAAAAATACAACAACAAAAAAAAAAAACCAGTACAAAAAATCTAGCAAAACAATCCAGTACAAAAAAATATTGAACAAAAAATCTAGTATAAAAAATATAGCACAAAAAAATCTAATACAAAAAATATAGCACAAAAAAATTCAGCACAAAAGAATCTAGTACAAAAAATCCATCACAAAAAAAATCAGAAAAAAATTGATACAAAATTTAGCACAAAAATGTAGTACAAAAAAATACTATACAACATAGAAATGCAACACATTTTTGTGAGTTTTTTAGTCGTCATATTTTATATAGCAATATGATACTTAATTTAAAGATAAAAAGACGCTCGATTTTACGGTGAAATTTTATGAAAAAATAATGTCGTATAAAAAAGTTATGAACGTTTAAAAAATTGGGGTGGAATATGCATGTACCTTGCATGTGAAAAGAGAAAGTCAATAAATAAGATTTTCCCAATATACCCTTACACTCCTCTTTTTTCCAACATTTTCATGTTAACCATTAATTTGAAAAATGATATATATATATATATATATATAGATTTAGGTTAACGTACAAGAGGCCTTATCCTACATTATGTACGCGATCATCTCAGCCGTCAGATCTTCATCCCACATTGAAATCGCATGTTTGTTTTATGTAACAATTTCGCATGTTTTTTTAACATGCGATTTCATTAAAATTACCACATGCGACATTGTTACAAAAAACCAACATGCGATTTCATCAAAATTATCACATGCGATTTCATCCATGCTATTTTATAACATGCGATTTCACATCGCGTACGTAGCGTACGTTAAGCCATTTTGTACAATACACTTTCTCTCACTCTCTCTCTCTCTCTCTCTCTCTCTCTATATATATATATATATATATATATATATATAGGGGAGGGTTATCTTGAGAACGCTAAATATTGCGAGAACCGTAAGAACGAATGAAAAAACCAATCAAAACCAATTTTTTTAATACAAACCTCATTGTAATTAAGATACAACATCAAAAAAAAAAAAAAAAGATTTACAACATCAAATAATTCATTCTCCTTTCAAAATCACTCTTTTTAGATTTTTTTACACATGTGTAAATATAACAGATTTACACATGTGTAAATGGCAAACTTACACATGTGTAAATTTTCTTTATTTACGAATTCACGTAAATTTAAACATGTAAATTAGATTTTTAACATTGTATTCCAATAATAATGATAAGTGTAGAATTTTTTTTTGAATTTGAATTGTTTTTGACCAAGTTCTCGCGATTTTTTCATTTGTTCTCATGGTTCTCACAATATTTAGCGTTCTCCTTTAAACCTTCCCATATATATATATATATAGGATAAGTTTCATTTGAGAACCAACTTTATTGTGAGAATCGTGAGAACCAATGTGGACACAAAATAAAATCTAAAAAAATAAAAAAAGCACTCAATTTTTTTAATATTTAAAAAAAATCGCTATATTTCGTTACAAAAAAAAAAACTTTTTTTTTCGAGTAACAGATATCCATGCACATGTGCATATGTATCATTACTTCGACAAATTCCATAATACATTATCAGTAATAGACAATTGCACTTTAATTTACAATACCATCCGTAATACATTACTTTTTACATTACCAAATCAGTAATAGACAATTGCACTTTAATTTACAATACCATCCGTAATACACTACTTTTTACATTACCAATATTAGAAATGCACATGTGCATCTATATATATAACCACGGTATAACGTGTTTTGGTACAAAAAATTTGTGATTTTGAATGGAGAAGTAGGCCAATATACATGTTTTTTGGTTAGTTATATCTTGTGGTTGATGGTTTGGTTATAGTTGTCACTTTATGATGTAATATGTTGATTGGATGGTATAAATGGTGTTAATATACATGTAATAAAATGAAAATACTGGTATTGGTATTGTATTATAGATGGTAGGAGGTAATGATATCGTATTATGGATGGTAAAAGTTAATGGTAGTGTATTATGGATGGTATGATGGATGAAAGAGAAAATGTATTCAAATGTTGATACATTAGATGCACATGTGCATTTCTAATATTGGTAATGTAAAAAATAGTGTATTACATATGGCAGTGTAAATGAAAGTGCAATTGTCTAATATTTGTAATGAATTACGGAATTTGTCAAAGAAATGATACACATGCACATGTGCATGGATAACTGTTACTCGATTTTTTTAAATTTTTTATTATTATTGACGAAATATAGTGATTTTTCCAAAAAAAAAATAGTAAAAAAAAATTTGGGTGTTTGTTTAGGTATTTTTGGTTGTGTTCACATTGGTTCTCGCGGTTCTCTTAATAAATAGTGGTTCCTAACGGATCCGTCACCTATATATATATATGAAAGATAAAACGAAAATCCACTTAAGTTTAGAAAACTCAAGAAAACTGTATGTAACATTTTTATTTTTTTTTCTAAAAAAACAGGGAATGTAACATAAATGTACTTGAACATTTTTATAAAAAAAATGTAAAAAGCACCTATTTGTTTTCTTTTAAATGTTCAAAATTTGTATGTTATATTTTTTTGGACATATATATTACGTAACATGAAATTTTTAACAATTTTTAACAAATTATTTCACACAGTTCACTCTTAACCTAGTGTTCACTCTAGAACCCTACCCTACCATATATATATATATGGGTTCAGGAGAAAACGATTTTAAGTGTGAAAACGGTGAGAACGATTTTTAGCCACAAGATCTTTGTGATTTGTGGCTAGGATGATGCGGTGACATTTTTGTAAATAATGGGAACCTTAAAACTACTAGGAGAGGTAAAATTGGAAGATTCAAATAAGGGTGCACATGCTAATCACATGCCATTTCCCCCCATCATATTGAAACGCCAATAACTTTTCTATACGTGATTATTTTTCTAAAAAAAATTACACCATAAAACTCATCGTTTTTATCTTTCCAACGAGTACACTATTGATATACTTTTCGAAAAAAATGAATTAAGTTTTTTATGACATTTTCAACCTTGTGTTTTTATGGCGTTTTCACCTAATTTTATGGTGTTTTCTGAATTAGGTATTTTTATGGCGTTTTTCTGAACTGAATGTTTTTATGACGTTTTCAACTAGTTTTTTATGACGTTTTCTAAATTGGTTGTTTTTATGATTATTTCAACTAATTTTTTAATGATGATTTTCTGAACTGAGTATTTTTATGGCGTTTTCAACTGAATATTTCATGGTGTTTTTTTAAACTGGGTGTTTTATGGCGTTTTCAACTTCTGAACCTGGTGTTTTATAGCATTTTCAACTGTGTATTTTTCATGGCGTTTTTCTGAACTTGGTGTTTTTATGACGTTTTTATTGAACACCCAGTTAATGTCATTTTTGTTATTTAAAAGCATAGCAATAGCATACTCGTTGGAAAGATAACAAAATACTCGATTTTATTGTGTAATTTTTTTTTTAAAAATAGTCACATATAGAAAAGTTACGAGAGTTTAAAAAAGACGGTAGAATATGCATGTGAATTGCATGTGCATGGTCTTTGGCATGTGAGTGACATGTGGATGGGCCTTTGACAATATTACCCTTAGTGTACATTAGCATCAACACCACATGTCAACACCAAAATCCTTCTCACCGTTTTCACATTTTTATGCGCTTTCTCGAGATCCTGCCCCTATATATATATATATAGGGGAAGGTTCAAATGAAAACCACTAGTTATCGCGAAAACTCGAAAACTAATTAAAAAAGCCAAAAAAAACATACCAATTTTTTTTGCATACCAATTTTCGCTATTTATTATATATATATAAAAAAATTCAATTTTTTTTTGTAGTGCACATGTGTATGTGTAATACACATGTGTAGGGCTGCAAACGAACCAAACGAACACGAACAAGTCCTTGTTCGTGTTCGTGTTCGTTTGTTAAGAAATATATGTGTTCAAGAACTTTTCATGAACGCTTACCGAACGAGATTTTATGTTCGTGTTTGTTTGTTAAGGAAATGAACTTGTTCATATTCGTTTGTGTTTGTTTGTTAAATTTAGGCAACGAATGAAAACGAAAGATGATGAACACAAATGAGCACAAACTAATGTTCATGAACACAAATGGTAACAAACGAACACAAACAAACGTTCATGAACAATATATATAATACGTTGACACTTATTAAATATTTTATTTATCGGAATTTTGAAGTATTTAACTAAACTATAAAAGCTAAAAACACTAATAAATTATCGAACACAAACAAACATGTTACCGAACGTTCACGAACATAAATGAACGAACGCGCCCTCTGTTCATGTTTGTTCATTTAACTAAACGAACGAAATTTCTTGTTTGTGTTTGTTTGTTTAATAAACGAACGAACACAAACGAACTTCCCGCCGAACAGTTCACGAACTGTTCGTCAAACGTTTGGTTCGTTTGCAGCCCACACATGTGTATTATTACACATGTGTACTACAATTTTTTAATTTTTTTTTTGAAAAAAAGTTTTTTTTATATATAAAAAATAGCGATTTTTAATAAAAAAATTGTAAAAAAAAATTTTAGTGTGGCTTTTTTTAGTTAGTTTTCGAGTTTTCACAATAAAAGTGGTTTTCATTTGAACCTTCCCATATATATATATATATATATATATACAGGGTCGAGATTTAGAGAAAACCGTAGAAAGTGTGAGAACGGTGAGAACGCTTATCGATCGTCCGTTTAAAACAATCTATGGACTAGATTGGCGCGGTGGCGTTTTCGTAAATAACATCAATTTTATTACGTGAACGCGCCTCAATAAGGGTAAAAGCGTCTTTACACCTCTATACCAAAACGCCATACTGATGAATAAAACGCCATTACGGACCAAAACACATCGCTATATAAACAAAAACATCCCAGACATAAAAACACACCCCCTAGAACCTGAAACGCCATATTTTCTACTATATACCATTCATCTTACAAACACCAAAATCCCCAAAACATCAAACACAACTACTCAAAAAACGCCATATTTTCTACTATATACCATTCATCTTAGAAAACGCCAAAACACTCAAACATCAAAGATTCCAAAAAAATCGACGGTTCTTTCAGATACACTATTTCCTCAGTAAAACGCCAAAAATGCCAAATATCGTTTCTTATATATTCAAATATTGTTCCACGCCAAAGTTTCGGATAATGCATTCTTCCCTGAGGTGTTGTGACTCAAATAACATTTTGCTGCATGAGATGGACAAATCATAAACAAAAAAATGCTGGGGTCAGACTTATGTTATTTTCTGTGTTTTGTTCTTGATGAATATTTTAATGGCATGAAAAGACGAATGACATTAATGAGTTGTTTGAAGATAAATATTCAAACAAAAAACTAATGTCATTTTGTCTTTCCAAACGGCCACAAAAACACAAGCATGGCTAAGCCAAACCACCAGCGAACATGATTCAAAAGAAGAAAAGACTGATGACAGTGAAGATTTGGAAGATGAATTGTTTTTATTTTTATTTTTTTTATTTTCTTTTTCTGTTGTTTGCTATGTATTTTTCAACTTAGAATAAAAAAATACATTATGTTAATAAAACGCCAAACAGTCATAATGCATATGAAACGCCATAAATGGAGTAAAAACGCCAAAAACTCCCAAACTATAATGAAAGTAATTTGTAGAAGTATTAATTAATAAAAGCTAAAAATGGAAAAAAAAACGCCAAAAACTACTTAAACCCATTCAAAAAGCCAAACTTGGGAGATGGAAAGTCTATTAATATCATATATTAATACAGTAAAAATACACAGTAACTGAAAAGACAGCTACTTTATTAATATCATATATTATAAATAAAATCCCGCCTAAACTACGTGCCAAAAACATCCTATAAGAGAGACGTATCTACGCAATCAAATGATCACAACCCCAGAAACAAAACGCAATATTTCCTAGAAACCATTCACTTTAAAAACGCCAAAAATAATAGTTAAAAAAGCCACAGATGCAGAACCTCGATTCTGCTATATTGAGTATTGATATGAATGAAGTTTCATTGAATGGATTATTCTCTGAGTTGGGTATCTCTATAATCTTTTGCTGAATAAGATGGACAAATATTCAAGATAAAGAGACTGATGACACTGATATGACATCATGTCACTTTGTTCTTGATAGATATATTGATGGAATGAAGGGATCAATACATTAGAGCAGGCGTTGGTCTTCAACATGTCATCAAACAAGTATATATCCACCACAATAAAGGATGCCACAAAAAATAAGCATCTTCTAAAGACGGCCGTTATGTAGGAAAATAAGGATCTACATAAGGTATTCAAAAACAGGTTCAAAACGCAAAAAATGTCAAAAGTAGAAGAGGCTGATGACAGTGAAGATTTGGATGAGAAATTAGATTATAATTTTTATTATTTTTTTTCATTTTCTATTGTTTGTTATCTAATTGTCTGTTGTTTATCATCTAATGCTCAACTATTTAAAAAAATTGAGTATAAAACGCCAAAAACTACAAACACCAAAACGCCTGATAGTGTGAAAAACTGTGAGAACGAATGCTAGCAAAGCACGATGTTGCTATATAAAACGCCAAAAAACGCAAACAATGTATTACTGAAAAAATCAACACTAATTGAGAGATGAAAATTGAAAGAAACAGTAAAATAAAGAGACGGTATCATTATTGCCAAACATTATAGTTATATTAATGCCACTACATGGAAAATTGAAATTTATTTATCTTTTCAAAACGCCATAATTGCCTGTCACATTACAGGCCTGTATCCTACATGGCAAAACACTTGATATAATAAAATCAAGAAAATTACTGATGTTTTTTACATTAAAGGACTGCATCCTGATCTAAAAAACAATAAAAACGCCAAAACAATACTTAAAACGCCAAAATATTTACTATGATTATGTTCTAAAAACAATAAAAACGCCGCGTATTTATTAAACGCCAAAAAATGGAAAGACGAAGTGACACGCGTTTAAAAAAAGAAAGATGAAAGGACAAAAAAGCCCCTCCGCCCTTCTCTAAGCGGCGTGAAACGTGTTAGGCCAGGAAGCGTTCTCACCGTTCTCACACTTTTGAGTGTTTTCTTCTGATCCTGTTTCTATATATATATATATATATATATATATAGATGAGTGAATTTCAAGGATTGTCCTTTATCTTTATACACATTTTCAGGCGCTGTCCTTTATGTTCACAATTGACGAGTTTTGTCCTTTATGTTTTCATATCATACATGTTTTGTCCTTTAGGCTTAACCCAGTTAGTTTTTTCAGTTAAATTTGGTCATATGCTTTGCACATGAGGACATTTTTGTCAATTCAAAGGTAAGTTCAATGGCAGATTTACAGCTCAAAGCTTCTGCAACCTTTGAATTGACAAAAAAGCCCTCATGTGCAAAGCACATGACCAAATTTAACTGAAAAATCCACTTTTAGTGGATCCTTCCCCGGATTAGATAAACCTACCTTTTGTTTTGGAAGTACCACTAACAACCCAAGTGTTAGCACGAATTGAGGCTTGAACTGAAACACAAAACGGAAAAAAAACAAACAAACAAACAATTGATGTTTTAAACAAATAAAAAAGAAAACCAATGATTATGTTTAAAGGTGCTACCTTTAGGGTTCAAGAACTGGATAACTAACCACGGGGACTTGTCCCAGTGGCCACCACAGTGATGGTTTGGAAACGTGACCACAAGGTCGCGGGTTCGATCCTGAGTGGGAGAAGGTTTTCCACATAGCTTTGAGATTATTCCAAAGTCTGTGGCGGGTTCCTGCTCGGGTGGCAAAACGGGTTCGAAGACTAACCGGCGTATGTCTGGTGAGGGCTGGACCTTAGGGGGGGCTCGGGGGTCGAAGCCGGACGGAGGTGTTTCGTTCAGGGGTGTTCCGTCGTTGCCGTTCAAAAAAAAAAAAAAAAAAAAAAAAAAAAAAAAAAAAGAACTGGATAACTGTATCATCCTTAAAAATGTTAACTTCCTCAATTTGTGGGATTATGTTTACTCTAATTCTTTTCAAAATGTTTTGCAGCCTTTTGTCATCTGTTGTGGTGATTTTATGCGCAACCTTCCTCTTTCTGAATGTAAGTAACTTATATAAAATATAAATTCATATAAATATCCAACTAGAAGAATATTCTATTGTGGTGACACCTTTGGTATGTGTGTGTATAATAAAACAATTAAAAGGGAAAAAAGTACATTAAAAGCCCCACCGCACCCATCTGCCCCCGTTTGTGACCAGAGACACCGCCCCATTCACAAACGAGCACACACAATGCAGCTGGTTGTTGGATTCCCATGGGGATCTCAACAACAACAAAAAAAAAAGAGAAAAAAAAGAAACCTTCTAACGCTACCCCTCCCACCAATGCGAACATCACCAGCCATCTTCGTTAGCTTTTCAACATTCATCTGCCATGGATACATTGAAATATGTTCAAAAAATAGCATCAATATGCTAACTTTAATAGGTAGGTTGCTTTAAGAGATGAAGGTTCGTTTGATAGATAATTAAATCAACATTAATAAAAGCAAAATAGTTAATTGATGTTAAGTTGATTATTATTCATGTAAATACATAATAACCCGCAAACACGTTTGACTTGGTCAGATAATAAGTTAAACGAGACGTGTTCGAGTTACATGATTTAAAATGTGTTTCAAATAGAATATACAAAAAGGGTAAAAAGGTAAAAAGCGTATACATAAAATCGATTCACCTCAGTGGCGGAACCAGAAATTTATAACTGGGGGGTCGTAATAGAATTTTTTTTTACAACCGTAAATGTATCTTCATTATGTGGGTATACTATACTCTAAGTCCAAACCATTCCACAATGCTCTTTTGTTATAGAAAAATATAACATTTTCATTGAGAAAGGGACATTTCTTTGTACTTAACGAATTTGACTAAGTCACAATGTTTGGTTTTTTTTTTTTTTTGCTAAATTATCTAGTTATTCAATGAAAAAAAGTAATACCAAAAGCATCATAAACCCCACATCAAATAAATCAGTAAGTATACAAATTATAATCAAACATCAAAATATATAAAATAAAATCATGAAACTTAATGGAAAAATAAACAAGAATAATATAAATGGAGAGCAAAACGTGAAGACCGGTCACGTTAGCCGGCCCGCCACCACTGTCCCGGTGATGTGGGGGGCGTCCCCCTCGACTGTTTTGCAGCGACCTCCCGCGTCAGAGACTAACGTTTAGAGGCGAGAGGGCAGGAGCTAACTCAAATGGGTAGAGCAGGGTAGGCCCGGGATTCGAACCGCCGCCGTATGGAGAGCAACATTTCCCCCACTCTAGCCACTGAGCTGCGCCCCTGAGGATTTATACAGTAAAGTCAAATTACTGGAGTTAAATAATGACCCTTTTTTTATTTCCTCGTGAACACCAAAGGACAAATGAGCACCACAAGTCCCAACTTAGGCCATGTGTAGTCATAACCCCCTTTGGGGGCGTTATGCGACACGTGGCACGCCACGTGTGCGGGTGGGGGTTATGGGGCGTTATGCATTTAAGCCCGTAGTCATAAAGCCCCCGCCTAATTATTACTCAATTATTAATTTCTAATTTTTTATAATTATTTTCTAACTTTATAAAATTAAAACTCATTTTATTAAATAAAAAAACATTACACTAAAATTAAAAAAAAACATTACAGTAACAAAAAAAAAAAAAAAAAAATGCAGGGACCAAAGTGTAAAATGCAGGGACCAAAGTGTATAAACCAAAGTGTAAAATGCAGGGACCAAAGTGTAAAAAAAAAAAAAAATGCAGGGACCGGCTGTCTTCTTCTCCGGCTTCTTCTCGGTCTTCAGGTCCGATTTGCAGGACCTATACTGTTTCCTCTCCGATTTGCAGGGACCAAACATGGTCAAACAATTAAACCTTTCTCACATCACGCCGCGATATGTATCGTGCCCTCCCCCCATTTTTGAAACATAGCGCCGGTTGTTTTCGTGTTCCGGGCGTTTTGGCGGCGCCATGCTATGGCATACCGCCCCACTACGTATGCTCTTATTATAAAGTATTATATTATTTTAATATTTTAAAAAGCTACTCATATATCTTCTTTCTTCTTCGAACAGATAACCATTTCTTTTTACAGAACACACCGGAGGCGTCGATCTGAACTGCCGGAGAGAAAACATAAGTGATCTTCTTCTATTTTTAATATGTTTTCACTCTTTTAACTACTGTACTACACTATACCAGAGACTTGTGAAGGGTCCAACTAATAAAAAGCTTTTCCGGTAGATACCTCCGATAACTTAAGCTATGGCCGGCCGGAGGGTCAACGGACCCTCCTGACCCCCTTGTGGTTCCGCCCCTGATTCACCTTGGCGACAACAAGTCGTGGCCAGTGGACGAAATATGAGAGAGAAGATAAGAAAGCAGATCATAAGATTCAACGTACAAAATTATATAGTTTTCAAGTATTTGTCCATAAGCATCAAATGTCAAATGTGAGCCTTTGGAAATGTAAACGTAGATGAAACCCATGCATGCAAGACAAGTGGTTTTTGAGATTTTCCTATAATACTCACTATATAGTGTCAATCATAAACAACAAAACTTATTTATATTACTCGACTCCATTTCACCAATATTTTGAATCTTATCGGCTACTATCACATAAGGATATGAGGTAAACCTTAACTCTTCTTAATTCCATATAAACATCACACTATCCGTTTTTTTCCTTTTACTCCACCCCATCCTAAGGAAATAATTTAATGTTATTAACTTTACCTCATCCACCACTCTTTTAACTATTTTAATATTAAATATTTAAATAAACTACAAATTAAATAATAATAATAATAATAATAATAATAATAATAATAATAATACAATTTCATTAACTTCTTAGCTAAAATAAACATTGATAAGAAATAACATTAATTTTTTTTTTTTTTTTTTGCCTAAGTTTACATGTTAACCAAGGGAGGTTTTCACTCCCATTAACATGGGAATAGAGTGGTTTGAAAGACACGTTAACTTGTCATGTCATCTTCAACACCAATAAAGTTAGAGTACCCCCTAAGGCCTAATAGACGTCTGATGAGTGGAAAAAATAATACACGATTGACATTTGTGGATATTGTTATGAATGCATCCATTATGTAGTGACTATCCACATCTATAACTCTTATCTCTTTAGTGCATCCATTATGTAGTGACTATCCACATCTATAACTCATATCTCTTTAGTTACTATTGTACTAATGTAAGGGCCTATATATAATGACATCTGTATATAATGTTGTCACGGCCCCAGCCCCGGTTTGACCCGGTCAGGAGCCGCGGGACAGGAACCCGTGATATTTATTAATGGATGCGACAGCGGAAGATTTAACAGGATCTTTTAAAACTTGAAATGCCCGATTATTTTATTTCATAATTCGGGATAAAACTCCGTAATTTACAATAGAGGAATTTCACTAGGGAATTCCCTGATTTATAAAACATGTTTATTTATTTTAACTGAGCCACCTCTTCAAGCTTGTTAGTTCTCCGTAGCACGTTTTCCTTGATTTACAGCAGGTCGCCTGAAACATGTTTTAAAAATATTTTATCAGCGGGGAATTACTGGTGAGTCACTCAATTTGATAAAATGACACATAGTTATAAATTACAGTATAAGAGCGATTACAATGGCTTCTATCTTATTTTTATCTGGCGCCGTGTCACCTGGTGACGATGGTCATACCATTATTGGGTCTTTCCCCAAGTAGTGATGATTATCACGGTTAGGATTTATTAGCCTAACCGTGAGAAATTAGTAATGTGCACAATACCCCAATTAGCCAGTGATTCAAGATAACCATGACTTAATCCCTGTAATTATAACATTTGAAAATGCTTGGAGTATTGTAAAATACTGTTGATAAAAAGAGAATGACTCACATTGCAGATTTATACGGGCATAATTTAGCCTACTGATTAGCCTTGTAACCTAATTTAAATAACAATGCACACGAACTAGGTCAGTAACTAATACAACATTTACGATAACTCACGAGATTAAAACATTCACAACGAATGACAAAGTGCTATACTTAACATCCGTCGAATTCACGACTAATGACAAAGTATGGCCCTAATGTGGGCAGCACTTAAACATCCATCGGATAGTTTTCAATCGATCGGACATTGAATCGTAGCAGCGATCGAGTTAATACACTGTATCGTAGCAGCGTTTCACTACTGTGAATTGTAATTTCGACTTTTGAGCAGTATAACGTCGTTTTTGAGTTTTGGTTTCGACACAGATGAACTGCTCGTAACCCATCCTATTTATAGCTGAAATTTGGGGTTCACGCGGCCCGCGTGAACCTTGGCTTGACCCTTACGCGGCCCGCGAGGGCCAGCTAGACGTAGACTAGGGCTACAGTGTCATCAGTAGACTTGCCACGCGTGCAACACGTGGATCTGGACGCTTATCCGGTCAACTCCACATTGACGCGGCCCCTGTAAGACTATGCTTAACCCTTACGCGGCCCGCCTGAAGACAAGAAATCTTGATTTCTTTATTTTTCATATAGATTAGGGTTTCAGGGGTCCGGTTCCGTACTTATGGCTCATTTTGGGACGTTTTTGGAGGTCCTTACATCCTCCCCACCTTATTTAAAATCTCGTCCTCGAGATTTACTGAAATAAGTGAGGATACTTTCGCTTCATTTCTGATTCCAATTCCCAAGTGTATTCTGGTCATCTCTTTGAATTCCACTTGACTTTGACCAGCACTAGTCGCTTGTGCTTGAGAAACTTGATCTTTCTATCTTCTATTTGAAGTTGTTTCTCAACAAACTTTAGCTTTTCATTTACCTCTACATCTTGAAGAGGTACTACCAGGGATTCGTTAGATAGACATTTCTTGAGGTTGGATACATGAAATACATCATGTACTCCAGCTAGCTCCTCTGGTAGTTGTAAGCGATAAGCAACTGGTCCTATTTGTTGGATTACTGGGAATGGTCCTACGTACCTTGGACTTAGCTTTCCTTTCTTACCAAAGCGAACTACTCCTTTCCAAGGAGAGACTTTCAAGAGTACTTTGTCTCCGACTTGAAATTCTAATGGCTTGCGTCGATTGTCTGCATAACTCTTCTGACGATCTCGAGCCGTCTTCAGTCTTTCTTTGATTTGAGTGATATTGTCAGTAGTTTCTTGCACTATTTCAGGACCTGATAATTGACTTTCTCCTATTTCTGCCCAACAAACTGGAGTTCTGCATTTACGTCCGTATAATGCTTCGAACGGGGTAGCTTCGATGCTTGAATGATAACTATTATTATAGGAGAATTCAATTAAGGGTAGGTGGTCATCCCAATTTCCACCAAAATCTATCACACATGCCCTAAGCATGTCTTCCAGGGTTTGGATCGTCCTTTCACTTTGTCCGTCTGTCTGAGGATGATATGCAGTACTTAGATTTAGTCGGGTTCCCATAGCTTCTTGGAAACTTGTTCAGAAATGGGAAGTGAAACGACTATCCCTATCCGATACAATGGAGAGTGGAACTCCATGTAAGGATACAACTTCATCTACATACAACTTGGCTAACCTTTCCATGCTGAAGGTTTCTTTCATAGGTAGAAAATGAGCTGATTTGGTTAATCGATCCACAATTACCTAAATCGCCTCATTACCTTTTCTGGTTTTGGGTAACTTAGTAACAAAATCCATGGTTATAAGTTCCCATTTCCATACAGGCATTTCTAATTGTTGTAGTAGACCTGAAGGTTTCTGGTGTTCTGCCTTAACTTGTGAACAAGTAAGACATTTAGAAACATATCTAGCTATGTCCTTTTTCATTCCTATCCACCAGAAACTATTCTTTAAATCTTGGTACATCTTATTGTTACCAGGATGCATGGTATACCTAGATTTATGGGCTTCTTCTAGAATCTTATTTCTTAATTCTCCCTGCTTAGGTACCCAAATCCTTTTCTTGTGGAATCTCCATATTCCATCACTTTCTTGTTCTAATTCCTTTATTCGTCCTTTCATTCCTTCAGCATCATCCTTGATTGCTGTTTCCTGAATATTCTTCAGTTGTTCCATTAAATCTAATTGTAAACTTAATCTAAGAGCACGAACTCGTCGTTGTTTCTCATGATACTTACGACTTAAGGCATCTGCAACTACGTTTGCTTTTCCTTCGTGATATTGAATATCACAGTCGTAATCACTTAGGATTTCCATCCATCTCCTTTGCCTCATGTTCAATTTTTTTTTTGCCCAAATATGTATCTTAAGCTTTTATGATCTGTATAGACAGTAAACTTACTTCCATACAGATAGTGTCTCCAAATTTTAAGGGCAAAAATTATGGCTCCTAATTCTAAGTCATGAGTCGTATAGTTTTCCTCGTGCTTTTTCAATTGCCTGGATGCATACGCAATTACCTTCTTGCGTTGCATTAATACACATCCTAATCCTAGCTTAGAAGCATCACAATAGACTTCAAAATCTTCTGTTCCTTCCGGTAAAGCTAAAATTGGAGCGTTTGTTAATTTCTGTTTTAAAATCTTAAAAGCCTCCTCTTACCTAGGTCCCCATTCAAACTTAGTTGCTTTACATGTTAACTTAGTTAATGGTACATCTATTTTGGAAAAATCCTTAATAAAACGTCTATAGTATCCAGCTAACCCTATAAAACTTCTAATTTCCATAGCTGATTGCGGGACCTTCCATTTAGTGATCGCTTCTATCTTAGCAGGATCTACGTGAATACCTTCGTGATTTACCATGTGTCCTAAAAATTGCACTTCTTGTAGCTAAAATTCACACTTCAAGAATTTGGCATAAAGTTGTTCCTTTCTTAACAATGTTAAGAGTGCATGCAGGTGCTCACAATGTTCCTCCTGGCTTTTGGAATACATAAGTATATCGTCGATAAAGACAATTACGAATTTATCCAAGTATGGTTTACAGATCCTATTCATCATGTCCATAAATGCTGCTGGAGCATTTGTTAACCCAAAGGGCATGACTGTAAACTCGTAATGACCATACCTAGTTCTGAAAGCAGTTTTAGGTATGTCTTCTTCTTGTACCTTTAATTGATGATATCCGGAGCGTAAATCTATCTTAGAAAAGTATCTAGCTCCTTGCAATTGATAAAAAAAATCATCAATCCTAGGTAACGGGTATCGATTCTTAATTGTAACTTTATTCACTTCTCTATAATCGATACACATTCGCATCGAACCATCTTTCTTCTTTACAAACAACACTGGCGCTCCCCATGGGGATGAACTAGGTTGTATAAATCCTTTACTAAGCAATTCATCTAATTGCTTTTTCAATTCTAGCATTTATGTGGGTGCTAACCGATAAGGTGCCTTGGCTATCGGTGTAGTTCCAGGAATTAGATGAATTCTAAATTCTACTTCCCTATCAGGTGGTAATCCAGGTAATTCTTCTGGGAATACCTCTGGGTATTCTGATACTACTGGAATTTCCTTAAGTTCCTTACTCTTAGTGTTAATGATTACCGAAATCATATATACCATTTCTTGTTTTCTTGAATAACTGGCCAATTTCATTATTGAAATGAATTTCATTGGCTTTCGTGGCTTATCTCCTGTAATCACCACTAATTCTCCTGAGGGTGTATGAATTTCTATGGAATTCTTATCACAAAGAATTCGAGCATGATTGGCTACCAACCAATCCATTCCTAATACTATGTCGAATCCGGCTAAATTCATAGGTAACAGGTTTGCCGAAAATTTATGACCTAAGAGTTCTATCTTTCCTTCTCGCAAAACCTTATCTATGTTGACAGAATTCCCATCTGCCGTTTCGACTGTAAAGATCTGCCTAAGGTTGGTTAAGGGTAAGTTAAGTGCTTGGCAGAATGAAGTATTTATAAAACTTTGGTTTGCACCAGAGTCAAATAATACTTTTGCATAGACGTCGTGAACTAGGAACGTACCAGCTATTACGTCAGGAATTAGTTCTGCTTCCTGAGTAGTCAACTGGAAGGCTCTTACATTCTTTTTGGTAGTTCCTTCTGCAGGTTTGGCTTTATTATCAGCTGGTTTAGCCAATTTAGGGCAGTCTGGTCTAAAGTGTCCAACCTCTCCGCAGTTGTAGCAGACTGTTGTTTTCTTCTTCCTGCAGTCTTCTTCTTGGTGCCCCGGGATTCTGCAGAAATTGCAATATCCTTTGCATCTTCCAAAATGCTTCATTTTGCAGGTATTGAAAAATGGAACAGTGGAAGATTGCCCAGTTCCCTTCTTCTTGAGATTGCTACGGTTACCCATCCGGAATCCCTGGGTAATCTTTTGGGCTACTTCCTTCTTTTTATTTTCTTCTCGCGTACGTATCAGGCCGTCAGTTAGGGTGTTAGCTAATTCCACAGCATCGTCAATTGTGCGAGGTCTCACAGCTTTAACGATATCACAGATTTCTCCAATTAAACCCCAGATATAGCGAGAAATAAGTACCGGCTCTGGCGAAGCCAAAGTTGGTACCACTCTCGCATACTCGAAAAATGTCGAAGTATACCCTCGACAGTCTACATCCACCATCCGGTGGTTCAGGAATTTATTTATCATTTGTTCCTTTTTGTATTCAGGGCAGAATTTTCTCTCCACTAGCTGGTTAAATTCTTCCCAACTCATGGCATAGGCCATATTTCTTCCTTTGGCTTGAAGTACCGTATTCCACCATTCTAGCGCCCCTTCTTTAAAAAGATGCGACGCATACATGACCTTATCTTCCTCAACACATTTACTTATCATAATTACTGCTTCGGTTTTCTCCAACCAACGCAGCGCCGTAGTCGCTCCATCATTGCCTGCAAATTCAACTGGTTTACAGGCAAGAAATTCCTTATAAGTGCAACCAGGTGTTGCAGCTTTCATTCTTTTGAGAGTTGGGGCTTGCAGTACATCATTATTGTTATTATTGTTGTTGCCGCCTCCGTTTAGACTATTACTGAAATTATCTTCATGAGTACGTTTACTAGGAATAATTTGTTGAGGTTCAACTGGATTCCGAGCAGCAGCAAGGATCGCTGGAATAGCATTGGCTATTCCCTGAGCAACGATATTCTCTATATCTTGCCTATTCAAAAATTGATCTTCATTGTGTTGCTCGGATTGGTTAACCTCGTTAACTGGTTCATTACCAGCGTTTGCCATCTGGTAATTAATTTATATAAGTAATTAGTATAAAATAATTAATAATCAAACATAACAAAATAATTGCACATAATCACGTAAACAAATATAGCCAAAATTGTCGATCTTTCGACATTTTATATATATTAGGCATCCATACAAACTGGTTATCTTACAAAAGTTTTATTTTTAGTTATTATACATGATTTATATTTTATTATTATATTCTTATTTAAACATATATTCCTACAACCACACAACCACAGTCACATCATTTCTGTCAGTTTGGTATCTTAGAAATGACGTTCCCTCTCGTCGTATTTCCAGGAGATCTGTTCTCCCACCTCCCGGATTCGATTTCCTGCATCCATCAGTTCCTCGCCAAAATGGCGGAGTTCAGCCAAGTTCTCATGGCTCATTGGTGGGTTTGGTGCAGGCTCTGGGTCAAACTGAGGGAAAAAGGTATAAGGGTGATTTAAGAGATTCTGGAACTGCCAGTCATTGGTCCACCATTCTTCCATTTCTCCTAAAGGTCGGGTGTTAACAAGAGGATCTGGAATGGCTAGTTCCAAATTCATTGGGAGTTGGGTTTCAGCAGGATAAGTAAAAAGGTTTTCATTGACAGGCTTAAGGTCACAGCTTGCCAGTATGTAATCTAGCTCTTCCTGTAATGTCATTTCCTCGGCTTGCTTGGAGCTTTCTCCAACTTCGATTCCTTTTCCTTTATCTATTGGATTCTCCGTCTTGGCAACCTTTCGAGTTACTGGTTTTCTCCTGCGCACACGCCTCCAGCCCACAATTCTCCTTCTTTTCTTTGGCTTGGGTTTCTCCGGTGGCTGAGCTTGAAATTCCATAGGTTCCTCAATGTCAGCACAATAACCGGTAAAGTCATTGGAAACTTCCACCTTAACAGAATAGAGATTGAGATTCTGAAGAGCTTCAGACAACTCATTCATGCTGTTTAGCAGATATAAAGAAACACACAAAATTCTAGGTTAATTTTTTTTTGTAACTTGAATTTTCACATAATCACAGAATGGCAATTTAGAAAATTTAAGTAGTTATACAAACAAATTAATTAAAATAAAATACTGCGAATTTTGCATATATATATTTATTACACATTACAACTGTAATATACTAGGGATAATTTATTTTAGTCTATCTTTTCTTACTAAGTTGTTTATTTAAATGGGCAAAGTTTCTGGCTTATAGATGATATGGGTACTGGTACTAGTTTGGCATTTAGAAGTTAGCATTTATTGCTGTAGTGGCTAACATATAGAGATCTGACCATTCTTCATCTAATTCATCTTCCCATGGTGGTTTAGTATCTATTTCCTGAGTTTCCTTATTACTCATCACTCATTTTGGTTATGACTTCCTTATTTTCTCTTGACTTTTCCTAATAATCAAACTTCTTTTATTAGGGGAAAGTGGTTTCTCAAATTGTGCCTTACGAACAAATATTCCTTCCTCAGTATCTGCTGAGTATCTTGAGGAATTTGATTGGGATGAAGTTCCCTTATCTTTCGGTGAACTATCTAATTTAAGATAGATATCCGAGATTCTTTGCTTACCCATACTGTAACTAACAGATAGTCAGTTAAAACATATAATCACAAGACAGTAATCAGGAAAATTAAGTATTTTAAATACTTAATAGGCTTAAATCAGTGGCTCTAATACCACCTTTTCCTGTCACGGCCCCAGCCCTGGTTTGACCCGGTCAGGAGCCGCGGGACAGGAACCTGTGGTATTTATTAATGGATGCGACAGCGGAAGATTTAACAGGATCTTTTAAAACTTGAAATGCCCGATTATTTTATTTCATAATTCGGGATAAAACCCCGTAATTTACAATAGAGGAATTTCACTAGGGAATTCCCTGATTTATAAAACATGTTTATTTATTTTAACTGAGCCACCTCTTCAAGCTTGTTAGTGCTCCGTAGCACGTTTTCCTTGATTTACAGCAGGTCGCCTGAAACATGTTTTAAAAATATTTTATCAGCGGGGAATTACTGGTGAGTCACTCAATTTGATAAAATGACACATAGTTATAAATTACAGCATAAGAACGATTACAATGGCTTCTATCTTATTTTTATCTGGCGCCGTGTCACCTGGTGACGATGGTCATACCACTATTGGGTCTTTCCCCAAGTAGTGATGATTATCACGGTTAGGATTTATTAGCCTAACCGTGAGAAATTAGTAATGTGCACAATACCCCAATTAGCCAGTGATTCAAGATAACCATGACTTAATCCCTGTAATTATAACATTTGAAAATGCTTGGAGTATTGTAAAATACTGTTGATAAAAAGAGAATGACTCACATTGCAGATTTATACGAGCAGAATTTAGCCTACTGATTAGCCTTGTAACCTAATTTAAATAACAATGCACACGAACTCGGTCAGTAACTAATACAGCATTTACGATAACTCACAAGATTAAAACCTTCACAACGAATGATATACTTAACATCCGTCGAATTCACGACTAATGACAAAGTATGGCCCTAATGTGGGCAGCACTTAAACATCCATCGGATAGTTTTTAATCGATCGGACATTGAATCGTAGCAGCGATCGAGTTAATACCCTGTATCATAGCAGTGTTTCACTACTGTGAATTGTAATTTCGACTTTTGAGCAGTATAACGTCGTTTTTGAGTTTTGGTTTCGACACAGATGAACTGCTCGTAACCCATCCTATTTATAGCTGAAATTTGGGGTTCACGCGGCCCGCGTGAACCTTGGCTTGACCCTTACGCGGCCCGCGAGGGCCAGCTAGACGTAGACTAGGGCTACGGTGTCATCAGTAGACTTGCCACGCGTGCAACACGTGGATCTGGACGCTTATCCGGTCAACTCCACATTGACGCGGCCCGCGTAAGACTATGCTTAACCCTTACGCGGCCCGCCTGAAGACCAGAAATCTTGATTTCTTTATTTTTCATATAGATTAGGGTTTCAGGGGTCCGGGTCCGTACTTGTGGCTCATTTTGGGACGTTTTTGGAGGTCCTTACAAATGTTGAAATCAATCAATAAGAAATCCATCTCCCATTCTCCCATTCTTTTCTATACATTGCTAATAGGTTCTAGTTGTTACATAACACGTTATCAGCACGAAAGTGCTCGATCAAAGACCCATACATAATCGTTCACGAGTGGATTATTTCTTGATTTAGATTTGACATCCGTTGAGGCGATTATGCGGATGCTTGGTATATATGTATTGTTACTATCCTACATGTAAGTTTTATTTTGATTCATGAGATTTATTAATTATTAATCTTGTATTACTTATTAGTCTTAATTTTTGGATGATTAATTTATATTTTCAATTTCAAGCATCCAAAAGCCATCATACATATTACCATAAAAATATTGAAAAAGAATTTTGAATATCATAAAACAAATCTTTTGGATCAATATTGAAGATTTAAATTATTGAGATGTTATTTAATTACTTCAAACAAATCAAAACAATGCTAACAAAAGCGATGGTTTTTGTAAAATTTTTGGTTGATATCCATTTACCATCGTTTTGTTTGTTTGGTTTGTATGCAAAACGTATTTTTCAAAGGAATGAAAAACATAAATAAGTAAATCTTCGTTTTCTGGGATAGAGTTACTTTTCAAAAGGAAAAATATATATTTAGTATTCTAATCAGAAAGAATTTGATACAACTTTATTGTATTTATTTATTAGTGTCAATTATAGTATTTATTATATTATTAAATTAATATTAATATATGGTGTAGCAAGATGAGTGGCTATTTGAAGATTCTAATATTATATATGATATCAAATATATCGTATATCCAATTTATGAAAGTAAATTTGCAAATATGTATTTATTATAATGTCGTTAGCAACATGTATTTTAATATTTCAGTAATATTATAATGTATTTATAAATTATGAACTTCAATCACATTTTCTATTATTAAAGGCTAAATTGCACTTTTCGTCCTTTATGTTTCAATGTTTCGACATGCACTGTCCTTTAACTTTAAAACTGTATGTCCTTTATATTTTCAATCATTAACGGGCAGTGTCCTTTCAGCTAAACTCAGTTAACTTTTTTATGTTAAAACCCCTCATGTGTAACTTTGTAAAACTCCTTAACAGCAGGGACCATATGTGCAATATTCAAATTCTGTTGGCCAACAATTAAACTCTGTATGTCCTTTAGTTCATGTAGCCACACCCCATCTTTCTCAATAATTAAACTCTCCTGCAAATACAAAACCTCAAATTCCCATACAACTTCATAATTCTCAATAACCCATTAGTCAAAAACCCGGAGCACAAGTTAAGGTTGAAAACCCTAAGTTTAGAGCCTCTGTTTTAGGAATTAGGTCAAACGTGGTGACACAAGGTTTATTTTTAACGGTCAACGACTCGAGGAGAGGGAAGCATTGGCAAAGATGTTACGACGTCGTGGGGTAGAAAATAGCGACGGTGACGTGTTTACATGTGACGACGTTAAGTTCGAACCATTTTCGGCAGATTTGAGAGACAGAGCTCCGGTCACGGTGGCCATGGATGTACGACACCATGCAGTTGAACACCGTGCGGTGAATTCAGTTGAATCGAGTTGATTTGAGGTCTTTTTCCATGGTTGTGCGGTGAATTTCAGTTGAATTCACTCACTCTGTAACTCGCCATGCATCACCGAATTCGTTGGTTTGAAACTCCGACCATCCATACTTCCTCATCGATTCAGTGCACCCAGAAGGTAATTCGTGCATGCTTTTTGTTCGAATTGTGATAATGAACTAAAGCCCTCTGCCAATTTGATATGGCAGAGGCTTAATCTCATTAATTTTGTGAATGGTTAGATCAGGGTTCATCGTGCTCTGATTTGAGCTTAGGGTTTTCAAGCTTGACTTGTGCTCTGGGGTTTTTGACTAATGGGTTGTTGAGAATTATGAAGTTGTGTGGGAATTTGAGGGTTTTGTATTTGCAGGAGAGTTTAATTGTTGAGAAAGATGGGGTGTGGCTACATGAACTAAAGGACATACATAGTTTAATTGTTGGCCAACAGAATTTGAATATTGCACATATGGTCTCTGTTGTTAAGGAGTTTTACAAAGTTACACGTGACGGGTTTTAACATAAAAAGGTTAACTGGGTTTAGCTGAAAGGACACTGCTCGTTAATGATTGCAAACATAAAGGACATACGGTGTAATTTTTAAAGTTAAAGAACAACGTCTGTTGAAACATTGAAACATAAAGTATGAAAAGTGCAATTTAGCCATTATTATATGAATATATTTTTTAGAATGTTTAGTAGTAATATTGTTTTGTTGGCATGTTAATTTACATTATAAATATTCTTAGATAATCTCATATTGATTATAAAAAAAATCATTTTTATATGTTCCTAGGTAATGTGCATGCTAATATGTGGATGACATAGAGTGGGTTTGATCCAATTTATTTTCAATTGTTCTATGATAATTGTTTTTTAAATAGTGATAGACTAATAGTTTGGTATTCTTAATTAACAGTTTGGGTTTAATACCATATGTGCATCGTATATGATTTCAAACTCTCTTTTGACTTTTTACGCAACTGAATGGATGTTATGTATATTTTATTAGTATTTATACAATTTATGATGAACTAATAATGAAAATACAATGTGTATTAAAAGGTGATGTCTAATAGTTCTATATGAAGATAATCATTAGTGCAATTATATTAATGAATTTACAATAATGCACATTTTTATATGATAATATGTTATAATATGACAACTGCTTAGTAAACTTTGTTGTATATCATTGTTATTGCACTTGTATATGCCTTATAGTTTCTAGGGTAAATTACTTTTTGAGTCCCTGTGTTTTAGTGGTTTTAACTAGTTGAGTCCAAAAGCAAAAAGTGTCATACTCTCTAAATCTCATTATTAATTTATAAAAGGTCATAAGATTTATAGACCGATAATACTACATGACTCGGTCATGTTACGACTTTTCAATTTATAATATATGAAAAGAAGATTGTCTTTAATGAAAAACTGGATAAAAGATGTTCATTTGTTACACCTAAGATATGCTCATGAAGTAGCAATACCATTAAGAAAGTATGAAGTTTAAAATGATTCCATACTCATGTGAGTGAGTAAAGAATGAAATTCCATGAAAGTTTTCAGATTATATCTCATTCCTTGAAGTGAATGTGATTGCATGTTGTAGTGATCATGGACATAATTGAAAAGGTTGTAATTATGAGATCGATCATTTAGAATTGTGATGGTGGTCATGATAATAATGAGATGAACCATTAAAAGTTGTAAACTAAGGAATGAGTCTCTCATATCTTATTTTTTATATTACATACGTGCAAGTAATACATATACGATCATAAACCAAAAGTTTGTGGATCTTGATTATTTACCTTATTGGCATAACTGGTTAGACCACACCAAGTCAATGATGATGTGAAACATAATGAAGAACCTGAAGATTCTTCTAGCTGATAACATGTATTGTTTGCTCTTAAGGGAAATTATGTATTTTCCAATTAAGGGTGTGTATCCCTTAATATTCTGGACGTGATTAAGGGATATGCATATCCTAACATGATACCATTTAATGTTTTAAATTGATGCATCGTCTAAATGGTTATCAAATTCAGAACTTGATGTTTGTGTAATTTATGGCTTAGCTAATAAGATAACAAGCACAATATTCTAAATTGCATGTATTTATTGGTAGTGATGATAAGTTTATTTCCCTAGCTATTAATGATCAACGGAATAAGTGTTGAACTTCCTGTAGATTATGTTCATACATGAATTGCTTTGTTGAGACGATCACTAAACAATTGATTGCAAAGCTAATGATCATAAGAGCAACGGTTCATATTTGTGTTTGGGTACATGTTATTTTACATGTACAACCTTAATTCACATCAAGCCTATATGTCATCATACTTCCCCTGTTATAGTTGGTTTTCAGTTAGGAACCAAATACGTCCATTCTATGATTTTGGTTGTGCGGTATATGTAATATTGATCCACCACTAGCACAATGCTGCGACCTCTAAAAGGGTTGTGAATATATGTTGGGTAAAAAATAATTGTCTATGATTAAATACTTAAAGCCATTGGTGAGAGATTTGCTTACGGCTCATTGGTTTTCACTTTAGTGAATGAATGTTCCTAACATTAGGGGGAGATAACAAGCAGTTGGAAAATGAAAATTGAAATGAATTATCATGTCATCTTGATCCTCATACTATAAACGGTGAACCAGAAGTTTAATGGATAATTCATTTACCAATATTAAAGAACAAATTACCAGACAAGTTCACTGACCTAAATAGAGTGACTAAATAAGTCACATAATCAACTGCTGATACTCCAGTCATATTTGTGTCCCAATAGGACAACCACATATTTTGTAATGAGTCTATTGCACACCTAAAAGAATGGTAGAAAAGCTGATTCCAATAATAAAATTCCTCGAAAATTGGAGCAAGTAATTAAGATGGTCAAGTTGAGGTTATAGTAATAAGATCTCCTGAAGAGACAGTAAACATGATGGTTCAAGAAGAATCTCAGGTACCTGAAAATAAAGAGATCTCGATAAGTTGTATCATGTCTAAGATATGTATGGAATCTAAATAAAAATCGACGTCGTTATACTTTTGTATATAATGTAGTGCTTGAAATGATTAAATTACGAGGATCAAGATTTGAGATCTGCCTATGAATGTAAACATAGAAATGATTGGCCAAAATGGAAAGACGCAAATAAGGCAAAGTTGAATTCTCTAATGACATGGAAGGTATCTGGACCAACAGTCCATATAACTGAAGTTGTAAAATATGTTGGATATAAACGGGTCTTTTATGCGAATTATGTGAAAATCAAATTAAGTGATATAAGGAAAAAATGGTGGCATAAGAATTTTCGCAAAGACCTATGATTGATTATGAGGAGACGTATTCTCCAGTGGTGGATGCATTGACTTTCCAATATTTTATTAGTCTGATAATATAAAGAGAGAATTGATATTTGTCTCATGAATGTTATGTATCACTTGATATTGAAAGCTTACATGAAAGTCCCAAAGGATTAAATTATGTAGGTCATGTAAAGTAAGTTCTCGAGAACAATGTGATCATTTATACATATTCGGATTTGAATAGGTTATGATTATTTTACATGTTGGATATAATTGGAACTCCTGATGAGTTTCTAAAGTAATTGAGTGCTTAAAAGATTAACTGAAACATCTTAACGATGTAATACTTGTGCACCAAGAAACATACATAGAAAACTTGTACCTGGTGATTGATATCTCAATAAAAGAGTGTACACACATGGTACAATATTGATTTTGGAGATAAAAGCAAGTGTTCATGACATTTTTGCATATGATATAGATATCTATGTATTAAATGGGCAAATTTATGTAGCAAAACTTCTAAAGAGTGAAAGCAAATGCATATTTGGATAAGATGGAAAGAATTCCCTCATGGATTAATAATGCTAGAAGCATTAATGATTTCAAAACCTCAAGAACGTATTATATGAAGTTGACAAAATATGTATGGGCTAAATAGTCGAGACGAGTGTTGTATAACTCGAGATATTTGAATAAAGAGAGATATAAGTTTGATTAAATTAGCCATGTTCTATCAACATTCTACTTGTAAAGTTCACTATAATCGCAATTTACAGCAATGATGCCTAGGCATTATCGAGAGAAATTGTCGAGATTTTAGAGGGAGAATTTTTGAATGACCTTGGCATGGTCTAATTATTACTCCAACTGCAGTTCGAGTATATATGTAATTATATTTTACCAATCCCTCAAGTACATCTAAAAGATGATGTTTGGATATTTTAGTATGAACAAAGTTGAACTTTAAAGGTTGTTAAGTCATTTGTTATAAGAAATGCCTATTATCATCTCCTGTCAAAGTAGAGATTCTCATTCTAGAAGTACCATCGTTAAATGCATAAGTGCACTAATATGTTTTCTCTAGCTATGTATGGTTATAATATCAATCACTTGAGCTTATTGTCATGATATAACCTTTGTCAAGCGAAGAGACATTGGAATGAGTTCAAAGAAATATTTCAGGTATAAACGATATTTGATTATATTTTACTAACCCATCAAAACAAGTTTCGTTAGTCTTGTAGATGCGGGAATGTAACAAAACACAGTCGTGCACATTAAGGGATCAAGCGACAAATCATTGGCTACAAAAGTTTTGTTCGACTTTCAAGGAAGATGGACACACGTCACTTAAACGATACATGTTAAAATGAGGGGGAGACTTATTCAAGTTGCACTCTTTTTCCGTTGACTAAGTTTTGTCCCATTGGGTTTTCTTAGTAAAGTTTTTAATGAGGCAACTGTAACGCTTCGTTTTTTTGTACTTTCCTATTTTAGCAAGTCATGTTGTACTTTCCATTCTTAGACACTTGTACTCTTGTTGTATTCTATTTTGTTCCAAGTTGTAATCCAAGACAGTTGATCATAATGAAAACGAAATTATTTTTATCATAATCATGTTAGACTTATGTGCAAATTGGTATTCAAAATTCACGTTTGGAACGCTATATTATTCATGAATCTTGAGTCTTCATTACATGTTAATGTTTGATACTCGGAAAACTGATTAAAACACGTAAATAATCGAAGTTGGAAAACAAAATAGTGAAAACAGGCCCATCTGTCCGAATGGACAGGCCCATCCGTCCGGATGAGCCCATCCGTAACTATGCCCATCCGGGTATAGTGCATCCGCTCGAAAATGTAGGAAACCCTAGTGTACCCCCGAATCTATAAATAGGACCCTTAACTCTTCATTCCAAATTGCCATTTCTATTGCAAGAACTCCCGAATCTCTGTTGCGATCAGAAGCTTTGTAAGAATTCTCCCCTTTCTTTTCATATTCATTTGATGTCATTTCTTGAGTTCTAATAATAAACTTTACGTTTTTCTCAAAACCTTTGATTTTGACATATCTCGAAGATGGTTTCCACACGTTTTGCTTGGGCAAATTGTTGTGGAGCATCACTCAAAACGAGATCGAATCGAAGTTATACGAAATCATAGACATTTTACAACTTAATTATAACTAGTTTTCCGACTATTACTCCATCTTGATGGAATCCAAAATCCATTAGGTTATCAACTCATTTCATAGTCAAGAACCTGCACTAGGGTTAATTTCCATCAAGAATTTATCTGTTTCGATGGATCAAACAAAACTTTTTGTCAAGAACAGCCCATCCGTCCGAATGGACTTCTGCCACACAAACTGTTTTGATTTTCGATTCTGTTTTCACACTGGTTTACCACCATTTAAACATGTTACCTACTGAATCATATGAATTAAGCTTATACTTCAACATTTTCAACCAAATCAGTTAAAACTAGAATTTCTCCACAACGCTAGTAGCCCATCCGTCCGAATGGACTATGTCTATCCGTCCGAATAGACTCCGCTACCACACCGAATCATTTTCTTTCTGTTTAAACATCAGTTAATTACATCAGATCATTTTAATCATTGTTTAAATCATGTACTTTACTGTTTAACACCCAAAATCAGTTGTATCAAGCTAATCAGCCGGTCCGTTTTTAACAAAAAAGACCATCCGTCCAAATGGACTATGTCCATCTGTCCGAATGGACTATGCCCATCCGTCCGAATGGACTGTGGAACATTTAACTTGTTTTATTTTGCGTATTTCAACAATCTGATCCAACACTCTTTCACATCAGTAAGCTTATACTCTCGTTTAATTATTTCAGTGTAATCTCGAGACTTCATCAACTCCACTCTCGGTTTTCGTGGGACTCTACGCAAAACTGTGAGTATACTCGATCCCATTTTCGTTTTAAACACTTTAGGTGCAACATGTACATTATACAAAACACGCAACACTTGAAACTTATTTTAATCACACTCTATCTGTAACGCCCTGCGTTTTCAAACTTTCTACATTTAGAAACCATTACTTGAAATTCTATTTTTGGAAGCTTTGCAACCTTGGATTCGTCGTTTCATTATAACCATTGTAATTCGAGACTTAACTTGTAATGAAACTTGTATTTTATTTCAAATCATACTTTATACAATCATACATTCATACGCGTGAAACGTGATTCGTGATACTTGCAAGCGTGTGTTAAACCTACCATTTCGTGACTTACATAATTCGTACAATACTTATACTTAACCTTATTTGTTTTGGTACTCATATAACCTTTAGGTCATGCTTTATACACTAAAATATCTTAAATTGATCATAAAACCCGTAATTGGTAATATTGGACAAGTTAGGAATCAAATAACAAAAAAATAAAAATTTGTGTTTTCTGCCAAAGGCTTACGGACCGTAAGCCTTATCCCTTACGGTCCGTAAGGGGGTCTGGCGGGCAGTAGATTCAAACAGCTTCATTTCTCCGCGATTTTGCACGAAATCCCATGTTTCTTTCTCCTCCAATCAGCTCTAAACCACCTCTAAACACCTCCAATCAACCCTAAACTCATCCCCTATAAATACACACCTCCTCCAAGCTCAAAACACTTTACACACTCATCTAAATCTCCTTCAATCACTCAAAATCGTTGCTGAAAGTTCAGGTTCAGACAGATTCATCGAGCTTTACGAAAATGGGCATAACTTCTTCATTTCTTATCCGTTTTGGTCCATTCTTTTTCCAGAATGCTTGGCTTGAACTTAGCTTCGATTCTAGGGGTGTTTCACAGCAAACAAGTCCCTGGAACTCCGGAAAAAAGGCTTCAAAGTCTACTGTTTAAATTTGTTTTCATTAATCTTTGCTTAAACATGAGTTTAACTCACTCAAACCTATGTCCCAATGCTTACAACCTATCTTGTGGTTGGTTAGGCTTAAAAACAAGGTTGAGACATACAAAATCAGAGGTTAAACCTCAAATAAATTCTGTTTTGATTAGGGTTTTTGACCCACAAGTCATGTTCAAGTTTCAAACTTGATGTAGGAGTGATTATGGAACAACTTGGGTTTTTCCAACATAAAATCCCCACATGATTTGATGATTTCTCATAGCTTAGATTGTTTACATTCTTGTACGAATCATAGTTCATGACCCTCCTTGTTTGTCCTTACAACAAGTGTAGTGGTGAACGCATACGAGGTGCCTAAATGGAAGCTTGTTCTTCCTACCTCCTACATGACTTCTATGACACATTTTGAGGTACCTAAATGAAGATATAATCTTCTACCTCATGCTTGAAATACTTGAACATTTGGACTTATTAATACATCTATATAACCTATACAATACATAACCATATTATTCGAATGATCGAATCTTTGATGATGAACTAGTGTTCATATGTCAAGGTACTAGATTACATCATTCTAGACTATGATAACTTGTCGCGATTCTAATGGAACCTTGTTCCATGAAAACATTTAAACTCCTTAGAGTTTCCTAGTGTCAAGAACAAGCATCATATGTACTAAATGATTATTTCACATGTTATTCTCATATCTTATTTTTATGTTGTTTTAAATACCGAATCTCGACTCTAAACAAACTTGAACTTTAACCCTTACACATTCAACCTTCTAACCTCATTGACTTCGTCACATTGGATAATCGGAAAGCGTATGCAAATTTGTGAGTATACGCGCAACCCCCTTTTTATGTTTACCACTTTTTGGGGTGTAACATGTTACATTATTAAAAACACACTTAAACTTATTCTTTATGCAATGCACAAAAGCAATCCTTATACATGAATACTATGTTGTGATACTTGATGCTTACGTGGACCATACTTATGTGATATGTTTTAGTCATTATCTTTCACGAGCCTCCATTTGACATGTATAGCGCTATAGGAGTAACGCACCACCCCCTTTAAACTTGGGTCATGTTGGATTATTAAACTTATGGTCTTTTCATAGCAACGAAATGATGACATGTGCTATGGAAAGGGCCGCTTGCGTAAACAGAGGATTGGCTAGAAATATTGCATGCCATGTTAGATCTTGTATAAACAAAGTTGCCATGTGGATTCGTTTTTAAACTTTTATACTTATACTTATACTTATGCTTAAACTTGTATACTCGCCTTTCCTTTTGCATTGAACTTTATTTTAAACATGTTACAGGTTGAGGATGACGATGCTATGAAATGAAGTAGCGTTGATGCCTAGATACACATATAGACGTTTAGGTTTAATCGTTGTATCAATTTTGATTATGTTGTATTGTATTTCCCTTGAACTTGGTGTTATTTGATTTCCTTGTAATGTTGACAAATGAATTATAAAATGAAATTGGTTTATTAAATATTGTCACAAATAGCGTTATGATGTCTCTAGCAATCTTCACACTTCGTCTCATCCCGATGTTTCCGCCTAGTCTATAGTTTAGGAACATTATCCTTATGTGTTCTTTAAAACTACTTGTTTTCTATCTTGCTTGTTTCTTATCTATTCTCTTTGGTCTTTCAATATACATGCCTTTCGTAAGGCTAACACAATACACACTTGGAGGCTTGATGAAGACACTCTTATAACACAAACGAAACGACTCATCAGAATAGGGGTGATTCCCACATTTGGTGATGACTTTCATTCAGCTATACTTTGTATTTAGCACAAAATTTACCCTCAAGTTAGGAGCGATATCCAAATCTTGAAGGAAATTTCCATTTCATATTCTAGTGGACCCTTACCAATTGACAAGTACCAACCACACTAGGGTACGATGTTATCAAGTTAGAGGTGAAACACGTATCTTGGTAACTAGTCCCACTCTTCGATTTTCAATCTCGCCAAAGTTTCGATTCTCCCAATCGATTAAGGACGTGTAGTAACTGGAAGGACAAATATTGTTAATCGCTCCTCGATGAGAGTATTTGTCTATTAGGCCAAAGCACGTATCCTTAATTTGAAAAGGACTTCGATTTACTTTGGAATAGTCTTATGTTACGTTCCGTGACAATCCAATTTTTACGTTAACTCTCTTTTATGCTATCTCAATTTTAATGTGTTTTACGTTTGTACGTTATTTCATTTCAAGCTTGGAGATACGAATCGCACTACTCTCGCAATCTAAAAAACTAATAATCTCTCGTGAACAAACTAAATTTTATGATACCTTCATTTTTATGTGACTTTATGCGAAATTCATGTTATGCTATGTGATGCATTCATGAAAACAAATTTCTTTAAACAAAACATTATGATCAAGTCTTATCTGTCCTTCGTTTTTGAATCTTTAGATGTCGTCTAGCCGTCTCTCCAACTCAACCAAGAAGTCCAAGACTAGCTCCCAAAAGAAGATGATGGCATTCATGGCCAACCAGATAGCACGTGTTGTTCCCAAGATCGTTAGTGAGATCCAAAACTCCTCTACCCCGAATTCCTCTGTTGATTCCAAGGTCGAGAAACCCAAGCCTGTGTCTTTTAAATACAAACACTTTGCCACCTGTAATCCTAAGCCTTTCACTGGCAATGATGGGGTGACTGCTATGCTTGAATGGTTCGATAGCATCGAGGTTACTTTCATCAACAGCGAGTGTCCTGAGAACCTCAAAACTCATAGCGTTAGTGGGGTCTTCCAAGCCAGAGCCTTGGAATGGTGGACCAATGAGAGAAACATCCGCTCCAATGATGAAGCTTATGCATTACCATGGACTGAGGTTAAGGAATTAATGATGCTTGAGTACTTTTCTGCTCACGAGCAGCAAAAGCTCGAGGACGAGTTTTGGCATCTAAAACAAGTTGGTGATGACAATCTGGCCTACACTACCCGTTTCAAGCAACTCAGCTTTATTGTATCGCATTTGGTGTCCACTCCTGACCGCATGATCAGGAAATATATCCATGAGTTACCCTCTGGCATGCGTGACACCATCGAAGCAGCACAGCTTGACACTATCGAAGAAGTCTATCGCCTTGTAGCTAGCCTAAACAACAACCGCATTCGTGATAAACAAGTCACCACACCTACTTCCACCAAACCAACCAACCAAATCACCGCACAATCAAGTGGTAGCAAGGGTAAGAAACGAAAGTTTCAAAACCCAAGCTGCAATGCGATTGTTCCTGTTGCAAACCCAAACCCTGCTACACCAGAAAACACCAAGAAGCCATACACTTGGGTTCATCCCGAGTGTGACACTTGCCATTATCATCACCCTGCCAACTCTACTCATCACCATTGCACTGCGTGCAACCGTTTTGGTCACACGGCCCCTTATTACCGCCATACCAACCAAGTTCAGCAAGCTCCCCAAAACCCAAAACCCTAAACCAGCAAACAATGCACGAGCCTACTATTAGTATGGTGACACGACACATCTTCGTCCTCAATGTCCTCAGCTGAATCAAGAACAACAGCAGCAGCAAGCTCCACGAGGACGAACATTCAACATCAACGCTAAATAGGCCCAAAAAGACAATGAATTCGTTAATGGTACGTTCCTTGTTAACAACCTTTATGCTTCTATACTATTTGATACTGGTGCGGACAAAAGCTTTGTGTCCGTTGAATTTGAATCTTTGTTAAATTATACACGCTCTAAACTACCTAATTCGTTCTCAGTCGAAGTTGCCAATGGCAAGTCTATCTCAGTCGATTCTGTTCTTCGTTATTGTTTCCTTACTCTTAATGATCACGTTTTCTCTATCGATCTTATACCCATGCAATTGGGTAGTTTCGACATCATAGTAGGCATGGATTGGCTTTGTAAGAACCATGTTGAAATTGCGCGTCACGAAAAATATGTTCGTTTGCCTCTTCCTTCTGGCGACACTTTACACGTCTATGGAGATCGACCTTCAAGAGGACTAAAGCTTATGTCATGCACACAAGCGAACATGTATCAACTCGTATCAAAAGTCATATTTATTTTATTATTTTATCCAATAGGAAACCCTAATTGAGACACCCAAGTGATTCTGCACAAACCCTAAAAATTTCAGAACAATCAAAATCAGGATCAGGGCCCCTAAAACTCAGGGGGGGGGTAAACCCTAGTTAACAATTATCTACATAAAACGTTGTCAAATTTGAAATTTACGAAACTACTGACTCAGCAAGCCTACACCCACACGGGGCTACCCTATAACCTATTTTCGACCCTTACGGACTGTAACGTTATGAGGCTTACGGTCCGTAAGCTAAGCAAATTTCGTGTATAAATAGAGGGCCATGGGACTTGAATTCAGGAGTTAAAACGACGTAAATTCTCGCTACATGCACTGAGTTACGTTCTGTTTACTATCACAACACACACAGATCACTAATCGCCGCCGCAATACAGGGTAATAACTCGATCGCTGCTACGATTCAATGTCCGATCGATTAAACTATCCAATGGATGTTTAAGTGCTGCCCACATTAGGGTTTATGCTTTGTCATTCGTTGTTAAATCAATGGATGTTTAAGTATCGCACTTTGTCATTCGATGTGAAGGTTTAATCTCGTGAGTTATCGTAAATGCTGTATTAAGTTACTAACCGAATTGTGTGCCTATTATTAATTTAGGTTAAAAGGCTAATCAGTAGGCTAGGCTCTGCTCAAATTAAATCTGCAATGTGAGTCATTCTCTTTTTATCAAATTACTTTCAAAATCATGTTTATTTTCAAGGTTATAATTACAGGGATTAAGTCTATGTAATCTCCATATTACAGCCGGTATGTGGGGTTTTGTATACATTACTTGATAATCTTCACCATTGGACAACGAGTTAGCCAATGGGTGATATGACCACAGTCACATAAACGAGTCGAGTGACAAATACCGAGGGTAGTTGGTTGATATAAAAACATTGTAATCGCTCTTAATACTGTGAATTATAACAAATGAGTCGTTTTAGTAAAAAGAATGATTCACTCAGTATTTCCCGCTGACAAAACCTTTTTCAAACATGTTTCAGGTGATATGTTGTGATCTAGGAAAAGTGCCGTGAAGCACTATCAGCTTAAGGAAGTGGCTCAATATAAAATAAGGAAACATGTTTTGTAAAATAAAAGATTTCTCCGTGAAATCTCAAGATTGTAAATTACCGGGTTTTATCCTGAGTTGTGAAATAAAATAATCGGGAAATATTTCAGTTTTAAAACGATCCTGAAGAAACTTCCGCTGTTAATTAAATACCACGGGATTTCTGTCCCGCGGCTCCTGAAACGGGTCAAACCGGGTCGGGGGCCGTGACAGAAAAAGGTGGTATCAGAGCCACTGATTTAAGCCAATTAAGTATTTAGAAATACTTAATTTTTTCTGATTGCCAATTATATGATTATGTGTTTTATTAATTGAATATTTGTGTATAGTATGGGTAAGCAAAAGTTGTTAAACATCTATCTGAAATTAGATAGGTCATCCAACGAGAAGGGAAGTTCATCCCAAACCAAATCCTCAAATCAGTCTGTAATTCCTGAAGAAGGAATATTTGTGCGAAAGGCACAATATGAGGAACCACTATCTCCTAGTAAAAGGAATCTGATTATTAAGAAAAGCCAGGAGAAAATAAAGAAACTCCGAGAAAAGAAGGTTAAACAGGAAACCCAGGAATTAACAAGTAAAACACCTTGGGAGGACAAGTTAGATGAGAAATGGGCAGATCTTTATATGCTAGCTACTGTAGCGGTTAATGTAAATCTTTAAATAATTTTTACCCAAGTATTAGCACCTTTATCAACTACAGTCCAGAAACTTTATTTCAGTAAATAAATAAGTTACAATAAACCTTAGGATGTTTTATTTTTTTAGTTGTTTTGTAGTACCCAGTATGAAATAATATTTAAAAGTTTTTCTATAAAATTTTGTTATAATTTTTAATTATGTGTATTTTGCTAAACAGCATGAGTGACTTGTCTGACGCCCTTCAGAACTTAAATCTCTATCCGGTAAAAATAGAGGTTTCCAGAGATTTCAATAGGTATATACCAGACATAGAAGAACCTATTGAATTTAATGCTTCACCACCTCCAGAGAAACCCAAGCCCAAGAAAAGAAGGAGATTTGTAGGATGGAGGCGTGTGCGTAGGAGGAAGCCCGTCACTAGAAAGATGCCTAAAATAGAAAATCCTTTAGAAAAAGGGAAGGGAATTGAAGTCGGGGAAGAGTCTAGGCAGATGGGATTACAGTTTGATGAATATTCTAAGCAAATAGAAATGGAGGTTGGAGGAAGTTCTCAGGTAGAAGTTGGAGAAAGTTCTAAACAAACTCAGGAAATGACATTGCAGGAAGAGCTAGATTTTATATTGGCAAGCTGTGATACTATTCAGCCTGTCAATACAAATGTTTTTACTCGTCCTATTGAAACTCAACTCCCTATAAACTTAGAACCAGCAATCCCAAAACCTATAATCCATCCTCAACCCCTGGGAATGGACGAATGGTGGACAAATGACTGGCAATTCCAAAACATTATCAACAGTCCTTATTCCTTTCTTCCCCAATTTGATCCAGAACCTCTACCAAATCCACCGACGAGTAACGAGAATATGGCTGAACTTTGCCATTTTGGCGAAGAGTTAATGGATGTGGGAAATAGAATCCGGGAGATAGGGGGACAAATTGCCTGGAAATATGATGAAAGGGAGCTTCGTTTTTAGGAAAACAAATGACGAAAGATAGTAGGTTTATGAAATTGTGGTTGTGTAATAGTAATAGTAAAATCAGTATGTGTAAAATAAATAATAAAACGGTTGTATGTAGAAGCATGATATAATCTATAAAACAAATGAAATTTTAGAAAATTTACAATTTTGTTTGTATATTCGTTTTCGTGATTATGTGCAATTAATTGTGACATTGGATTATTTCTTTTATACTAATTATTTATCTATAAATTAATTATCAGATGGCAAACATTGGTAATGAACCAGTAAATGAAGTAAATCAATCTGAGCAAATTCAGGAAGAACAATTGTTAAATAGACAAGATATAGAGGATATCGTTGCACAAGGAATAGCCAATGCTATTCCAGCAATCGTTGCTGCTGTTCAAAAACCTGTTAAACCTCAATCAATCATTCCTAGTAAACGTACTCAAGGCGACAACTTTAGTAATAGTATAAACGGAGGCGGAAATAATGTTAATAACAATAATGATCTGCAAGCCCCAATTTTCAAGAAAATGAAAGCTGCAACACCTGGTTGCACTTACAAAGAATTCCTTGCCTGTAAACCAACTGAGTTTGCAGGTAACGAAGGGGCTATTGCAGCACTACGTTGGTTAGAGAAAACTAAGGCAGTGATCACTATAAGTAAATGTGCTGAGGAAGATCAAGTTATGTATGCGTCAAATCTTTTTAAAGAAGGGGCGTTAGAATGGTGGAACACAGTATTACAAGCTAAAAGAAGGATTGTGGCCTATGCCATGAACTGGGAAGAATTTAAGAGTCTTGTAGAAAGAAAATTCTGTCCCGAGTATGAAAAAGATCAAATGGCAAATAAGTTCCTAAACCATCGGATGGTGAATGTGGATTGTCGTGGTTATACTTCAACATTCTTCGAATATGCTAGAGTGGTACCAACGCTGGCTTTGCCAGAACCGGTACTCATTTCTCGCTACATTTGGGGATTGATTGGTGAAATCCGCAATATCGTTAAAGCTACGAGACCTTGTACTATTGACGATGCAGTGGAATTAGCCAACACCCTAACTGATGAACTGGTACGCACACGAGACGAAAACCGGAAGAAGGAATTGGCTCAGAAAATTACCCAAGGATTTCATACGGGTAATAATAGCAGCTTTAAGAAAAGAGGAACAGGGCAATCCTCAACTTTGCCATTCTGCAAAAATTGCAAAAAGAAACATTATGGAAGATGTAGTATAACTTGCAATTTTTGTAAAATGGTAGGACATCGTGAAGAAGACTGCAGAAAGAAAACAACGATCTGTTATAACTGTGGAGAAAAGGGACATTTTAGACCAGAATGTCCTAAATTGGTCAAACCAGTAGACAACAAAGCCAAGACGGCCGATGGAGCTACTAAGAAGAATGTTTGAGCCTTTCAGTTAACTACTCAGGAAGCCGAGATGATTCCTGACGTAATAGCTGGTACGTTCCTAGTTCACAACGTGTATGCAAAAGTATTATTTGACTCTGGTGCAAACCAAAGTTTTATCAATACTTTATTCTGCCAAGCTCTTAATATACCCTTAACCAACATTAGGCAGATTTTTACAGTCGAAACGGCTGATGGGAATTCAGTTAAAATAGATAAAGTTCTGCAAAATGTAGAAATAGAACTTTTAAGTCATAAATTTTCTGCAACCCTATTGCCTATGAAATTAGCTGAATTCGTTGTTGTGTTAGGAATGGATTGGTTAGTAACCAACCATGCTCGAATTCTTTGTGATAAGAATTCCATAGAAATTCAAACACCTACCAGAGAAGTCATTATGATTACAGGAGATAAACCACGTAAGCCCATGAAGTTCATATCAGTAATGAAAGTTGCTAGTTATAAACGAAAGCAAGGAATAGTGTATATGATTTCGGTAATCATTAGCACTAAGGGTAAAGAAATTAAGGAGATTCCTGTAGTCTCAGAATACCCAGATGTATTTCCGGAAGAACTTCCGGGATTACCACCTGATAGGGAGGTAGAATTTAGGATTCATCTAATTCCAGGAACTATACCGATAGCCAAAGCACCTTATCGGTTAGCTCCCACAGAAATGTTAGAACTGAAAAAGCAATTAGATGAATTACTAAGCAAAGGATTCATACAACCTAGCTCATCCCCTTGGGGAGCGCCAGTGTTGTTTGTTAAGAAAAAGGATGGTTCAATGAGAATGTGTATTGATTATAGAGAATTGAATAAGGTTACAATTAAGAATCGATACCCATTACCTAGGATTGATGATCTTTTTGATCAACTTCAAGGAGCTAGATATTTTTCTAAGATAGATTTACGCTCCGGATATCATCAATTAAAGGTACAAGAAGAAGACATACCTAAGACTGCTTTCAGAACTAGGTATGGTCATTACGAGTTTACAGTCATGCCCTTTGGGTTAACGAATGCACATGCAGCATTCATGGACATGATGAATAGGATCTGTAAACCGTACTTGGATAAATTTGTAATTGTCTTCATCGACGATATACTTATTTATTCCAAAAGTCAGAATGAGCATTGTGAGCACTTGCATGCACTCTTAACTTTGTTAAGAAAAGAAAATTTGTACGCCAAATTCTCAAAGTGTGAATTTTGGTTGCAAGAAGTGCAATTCTTAGGACACATGGTGAATCACGAAGGTATTCATGTAGATCCTGCTAAGATAGAGGCAATTACCAAATGGAAGGTTCCACAATCCACAATGGAAATTAGAAGTTTTATAGGTTTAGCTGGATATTATAGACGGTTTATTAAGGATTTTTCCAAAATAGCTGTACCATTAACTAAGCTAACCTGTAAAACCATTAAGTTTGAATGGGGCCCTAAGCAAGAAGAAGCCCTTAAAATATTGAAGCAGAAATTAACAAATGCTCCAATCCTAGCTTTACCGGAAGGGACTGAAGATTTTGAAGTTTACTGTGATGCTTCAAAACTAGGATTAGGATGTGTGCTAATGCAACGCAAGAAAGTAATTGCGTATGCTTCAAGGCAATTGAAAAAGCACGAAGAAAATTATACGACTCATGACTTAGAATTAGGAGCCGTAATATTTGCCCTGAAAATTTGGAGACATTATCTGTACGGAAGTAAGTTTACTATCTATACAGATCATAAAAGTTTAAGATATATATTTGGGCAAAAAGAGTTAAATATGAGGCAAAGGAGATGGATGGAAATCCTAAGTGACTACGACTGTGATATTCAATATCATGAAGGAAAGGCAAATGTAGTTGCAGATGCCTTAAGTCGTAAGTATCATGAGAAACAACGACGAGTTTGTGCTCTCAGATTAAATCTACAGTTAGATTTAATAGAACAATTAAGGAATGTTCAGGAAACAACAATCAAGGATGATGCTGAAGGAATGAAAGGACGAATAAAAGAATTAGAACAAGGAGCTGATGGAATTTGGAGATTCCACAAAAGCAGAATATGGGTACCTAAGCAGGGAGAATTAAGAAATAAGATTTTAGAAGAAGCTCATAAATCTAGGTATACTATACACCCAGGAAACAATAAGATGTACCAAGATTTAAGAAAGAATTTCTGGTGGATAGGCATGAAGAAGGATATAGCTAGATATGTTTCTAAGTGTCTTACTTGTTCACAAGTTAAGGCAGAACACCAGAAACCTTCAGGTCTACTACAACAGCTAGAAATGCCTGTATGGAAATGGGAACTCATAACAATGGATTTTGTTACTAAGTTACCCAAAACCAGAAAAGGTAATGACGCGATTTGGGTAATTGTGGATCGATTAACCAAATCAGCTCATTTTCTACCCATGAAAGAAACCTTTAGCATGGAAAGATTGGCAAAGTTGTATGTAGATGAAGTAGTATCCTTACATGGAGTTCCACTCTCCATTGTATCAGATAGGGATAGTCGTTTCACTTCTCATTTCTGGAAAAGTTTTCAAGAGGCAATGGGAACTCGACTAAACCTAAGTACTGCATATCATCCTCAAACAGACGGACAAAGTGAAAGGACAATCCAAACTCTAGAAGACATGCTCCGAGCATGTGTGATAGATTTTGGTGGAAACTGGGATGATCGCTTACCTTTAATTGAATTCTCCTATAACAATAGTTATCATTCAAGTATTGAAACTGCCCCATTCGAGGCACTTTATGGAAGAAAGTGCAGAACTCCAGTATGTTGGGCAGAAATAGGAGAAAGTCAATTGTCAGGTCCTGAAATAGTGCAAGAGACGACCGACAAGATTACACAAATCAAGGAAAGACTGAAGACAGCTCGAGATCGTCAAAAGAGCTATGCAGACAATCGACGTAAGCCGTTAGAGTTTCAAGTTGGAGACAAAGTACTATTGAAAGTTTCTCCTTGGAAAGGAGTTGTTAGATTCGGTAAGAAAGGAAAGCTAAGTCCCAGATATGTAGGACCATTTCTAGTGATCCAACGTATAGGACCAGTTGCTTATCGTTTACAACTACCAGAAGAATTAGCTGGAGTACATGATGTATTTCATGTATCCAATCTCAAGAAATGTCTATCAGACGAATCTTTAGTAGTACCTCTCCGAGATATAGAGGTAAACGAAAAGCTAAAATTTGTTGAGAAACCTCTTCAGATAGAAGACAGAAAAGTGAAGTTCCTCAAGCATAAACGATTAGTATTAGTCAAAGTCAAGTGGGATTTAAGGAGAGGACCTGAATACACCTGGGAGCTGGAATCCGAAATGAAGAGAAAGTATCCTCAATTATTCCAGTAAATCTTGAGGAAGAGATTTTTATTAAGGTGGGGAGGATGTAACAACTCGTATCAAAAGTCATATTTATTTTATTATTTTATCCAATAGGAAACCCTAATTGAGACACCCAAGTGATTCTGCACAAACCCTAAAAATTTCAGAACAATCAGAATCAGGATCAGGGCCCCTAAAACTCAGGGGGGGGGGGGGGGGTAAACCCTAGTTAACAATTATCTACATAAAACGCTGTCAAATTTGAAATTTACGAAACTACTGACTCAGCAAGCCTACACCCACACGTGGCTACCCTATAACTGTGACACCTGTGTCACTTCAGCCATCAAACAAATACCAAACCAATGAAATATTTTATTTCATACTTGGGATTTATAAAAATATGTGTATCATTTGCACATATCAAATTTTGTTCGATTTCAAGCTTTAAATCACTTTCTGGAAGGTTATACGCGCACTGATGCGTAAATATAACCAGTTTAATGCAACGAACACTCCGGAATAGTGAAATAGGCTTAACATACCTTAAATAACCTTTACATAACTTAGAAATAAGTTTTGAAGGCTTTGGTATGGTAAAATCAAGTTAAATCGCTTACAGGGACTAAAGTTGACAAACTGCGAAAGTATGCCAATTTGAACTGTAACAGACGTTCCGGAACATGACCATAAGTTAAACATACCATAAATATCCTTTACATAGCTTAGAAATAGGCTTTGAGGGGTTCGGGGTGCTAAAATAAACTTTTGGCTCATTCAGGGACTAAAAGCGTCAAAAAGTGCACAAGTTTGCACTTTCGCGCATAACTTACGTTCTGAATACATCCGGACATCCAAAAATTTATGTAAGCACTAAAATATTTTATTTTAGTGTTTGGCATAAGAAAAATCCATTCGTCGCGCAATTTGGATCGTTTTTCGCGCTTATGCGCATTCCGTCGTAATTAAGCGAACATCGCGATCGTACGACCAAACGAACTGACATCCGACATATTTTTGAGCATGTTTCATGTCCACAATGTTTAGGCATCATTTTAGGGCCTTAACGTTGGCTTAACGGGCCTTAAACGTGTCGGAAATGGCCTTAAAACACAACAGGGACTGAAACTGTCAATATGGCAAAGTTGGTTCTGATCAGACAAGGCCAGGCGGCCCGCGTAAGTCTTGTGTGTATCCTTACGCGGCCCGCGTCAGTCTCCCAGACCAGATTCAATGTTTTTAACAGCTGTTAACAGCCCTTCAAACACCCCAAAGGGCAATGCCACTTGTCAAACTCTTGTGGTGGGGGCAAAATGAGCTACCATAACATTCCGACACTTGTACGGATGAGATTCAATCACGTTATTCGAGGAATGATCCTAACGGTGGTCCGTTTACTATAAATACCCATCCATCCCCATTGCAAAACCCACTTGAAATCTGAGTTTTTCTCTAAGTGGTTGTGTTTATACACTTCCTACCTGAGATTACTTGGAAATCAATCTTGCGGGGACCCTTTGTAAGTGTTCCTTCGTTCTTTTATTGCTTTTCGAGTCCGAAAGTCAAACTTTGTTTGACTTTCTGCATTGACCAGTTTATGGTCAATGCGAAGTTCGTTTGAACTTCATAACGTGAGCGTGATCACGATGGTTATAGTCCCTAGTGACTATATCTACTGATTACCACGTTATCTAGGCTCAGTGACGAGTCGTAGTTTCGGCCAGAATGCGTATTCATGCGTATTTTGTAACCAAACTACTCTTGGGTATCAAAACCGTTTGTTTTGATACCAAACCTGTTTTCTAAACTTAGTTAAGCATGTTTTACCATGCTTAGCTCGTCACTTTTAGTTTAGTGCTTATATAGGGTCGTAAGGTAAGCGATCTAAACAATCGCTTATACTTTCGAACCCGACCCGTTTGGTCGATCATTAGGATCCGACCAAGCACTTTAGGTGACCATAGTATATAGGGAATAACCTTCCGAGGTTATACCTTATGGTCGCTTCGTTTAAGTAGTTGTATGATAGGTAGTTTATATGCCTTAGGTAAATTACCAAAATGCCCTTTTTACGCCAAAATTCATATTAAGCATATGTAACATAACTTTTGATATCTAAACTGATTTGGCAACAATATTAGACATGTTAAGGCATATTTTACTTATCATGGGGCTAGTTAGGCGTTCCAAACGCGTTTTACGCGAACGACGCGTTAAAGTAGCATAAGCTACCTAAACAGGTCGTAATGGGTCGTAAGCACTCAGGTTAGGTTTCATCTTAGTATGTAGACTTGTTAAACCATATTACATGAGTTCCCATACTCATTTGGTTTACGAGCCCTCATTCTATCCGATCCTCCGATTATAGGTCCGGTTTATTAATGTAGTTACCTATATTAGGTGCCGTTTGATATCCGCGATCTCTAGCATTGTTTGGTTGTTACTCAAGGACTACTAAGCAATCTCAAGTGAGTACATAGACCCCTCTTTTACTGTTTTCCAAACATTTTGGGGTGGAACACATGTGCCTACTTGTTACTTTCATGCTTTCCTGTTTTCACATCATATACTTGCTATGTTCATTAGTACATTTATAGTACATGATTTCATTGTGTTCTATGCTATGTATGCCCATTGTGTGCGTACTTAGTACATTATTTTACATTACATTCTATGCTATGTATGCCCATTGTGTGCGTACTTAGTACATTATTTTACATTACATTCTATGCTATGTATGCCCATTGTGTGCGTACTTAGTACATTATTTTACATTACATTCTATGCTATGTATGCCCATTGTGTGCGTACTTAGTACATTATATTACATTACATTTTATGCTATGTATGCCCATTGTGTGCGTACTTAGTACAATGTTTTACATTACATTTTATGCTATGTATGCCCATTGTGTGCGTACTTAGTACATTGTTATACATTACACTTTATGCTATGTATGTCCTTTGTGCATACTTAGTACATTTGTTATTCATCACATGCTCACATTTTGATATTGATATACACAATTCATGATTTACATTAGACACAAACATTTTGACATTTGATTATACATAAACATTTTACGTTGGTGGTTTGGTTTGAGTAAGTGATTTAAGTAACGAGGCGTGTGTAATATGATACAAGCATGGTGGATACGCCGCTGGTACTTCCTATATACCAGTGTTTGTATGGTATTAGATATCGTAGCGTTATTTGAATCATTTCGATTTAAGACATATAACATTTTATACAAATAACATACTTTTCACAAGACATTGTTTTACAAACAACTTATCTTATACAAACTCATTTTACTTGGTTATTCATTTAACCATACATTATTCTCTTATTTATACATATCATCTAAACTTATTGTTTTTCAAATGATTTACAAAAAAAAATCAATTTACAAGGTTCATGACTAAACTTTATTAAACAACTCTTTCTAAACTTACAAGTCATGAAACCTATTTTCACAAACCTATGTATCTCACAGGCATTTTTATGCTGACGTACCTATTTTCACATGTGTTTTCAGGAGATGATGCATAGGACTTATCGAGACATACTTAGGCGGACATGTGCCTTAGTGACTTAAAACGAGACAAGAACTAGTTAATTTATGTTATGTACTCTTTATTTCTTGTTTAAAGACAATGTAACTCGCTTGTTTGATGAATAAAACGAAACTTTAATTTCCATGGTTGTGAAACATTAATTCTGTTACAACACTCCCCGACGTTTCCGCCACGTTTCGTTGTTTTACGTGGTCGGGGTGTGACAGAAAAGATGGTATCAGAGCCAATGGTTATAGGGAATTAGGTTATTAGTAATGCTTTGACCTAGTCTATAACCTTCCTAGGACCCTAACGCGAGTTTACTTGCGTTTAGTCATAAAACAATACCGTCACCTATCCTTAGGCGACGACCACAACAAGAACATAAATTTCAAAACCGCTTTGAAAACTAATCATCTGTTCTAGGATGATTGATTACTAGGTTTTGAACCCTCTATTGTAAGGTTTTGAACCCTCTGTTATAAGGTTTTGAACCCCTTTGAGTTTTCAAAATCTCGTCAAAGTTTTGGGTCCTAAATAGTGTGAACACGTGCAAACTGGAAGAGTGAATGCCTGTACCCTGAGTTTTCTGTCTAAGGCTAGAGTGTTCGTACAAATCCACATAATCGGACCAGTCACTCTTACCTGGGAACTCTTGGGGTGAGTGTCCACTTATAGGCGAGCATGTCTTCGCGATACACTATGAGGATCTATTTGCTTTGATTCAGCCTTTGTGTTGTTTGTTTGCTTCGTGGTTCAAACAAATGACCATCAACCATGATTTTGGTCGGTATTTGTAACATCCTATTCTTACCCAATGCCATTTCATTTGTTTTCTCTCTTGTTTCCCTTTTTTTTTCTTTTAGAATGCCTCCTCGACGCGAAAATCCGGTATCTATTGAAGAGCTGGCAGCCGTCATTACACAGCAAATGACTGCTGCAATCCCGAACATCGTTGCTCAATGTCACCAAGCTCTCAACAACAATAATGCCCCCTGCAATTTCAAGACGTTCAACTCGGCTAAGCCATCAAAGTTTTCTGGGTCTCAAGGAGCGACTGCACTTCTGCAATGGTTCGAGAGTTTAGAGAGCACCTTCAGACATATTCAGTGTCCAAACGAGCGAAAGGTAGATTTCGCATCTAGTGTCTTTGAGAAACGAGCTCTGACATGGTGGAACGGTGTGATGAGAGATAGGGGCGCCGAAGTGGCACTGGCTCAAACATGGGAAGAACTTAGAGCACTGATGATGAAGGAATTCTGTCCTCGTCACGAGATCAGGGCCTTGGAAAGGGAATTCAACAATCTTGAGCAAGACAGCGGTGAACATCGAGCATACACTGATCGATATGAGGAGCTGAGCCTGTTATGTCCTACCATGGTTACGCCTTTGGATAAGGCGATCGAAAAATACATTGATGGTCTCCCTGACTCAGTTCAGGACATTGTTACTGGTAGTAACCCCACTACGGTTAGGCAGGCCATTGAGCTATCTGCAACCTTGACTGAATCTCAAATCAGGAAAGGTAAACTTTTTCGAAAAAGTGACAAGAAACCAATTGAGGAATCAAAGACCATGGATGTACAGACTGGATCCCCTAAGGAGTCAAAGAAGCGGAAGGCTTCTCTGAACTTCGCCATGGTTACTCACAATGATCAAGCTATCCCCAACCAACCTGCTCAACCCCCTGCTAGGAAGCCATACAATGGAACTTCACCCTTGTGCAACCAATGTAACCTTCATCATCATGCTAGTGTGAAGTGCCGCGAATGCCAAATTTGTGGACGTAAAGGTCATACAGCAAAAGTTTGCGTAGCAGCAGTTGCACCAAATCAAGCTGACAACAATCCTGCTCAAGCTCGCTTTCCACCAGGTTCTTGCTACAATTGTGGCGAGGTGGGTCATTTCCGAAGAAATTGCCCAAAGCTTGCTAATGCTAATCCAGCACAGGGATGAGCATCTGACCGACTAGAAGACAACACCCTTTAGAAATAATCATGTCTTATGTATTATTTTCTTTTGTTGTCAAGGTCCATGAAACAGTGTTATCATTGTTTATAAATAAATCTTTTATTTACATTGCAATGTATTTATGAGGTTGTATGTATAAACAACATATCCCTTACAATACTGACAATTAAGGAATCGTATTCCTTGAAAAGCAAACTACCACCCAAATTTTTTCCATTTTATGATATCTTGCGTTTCCACGAAATTCCTAAGTACCCGTTTCTTCTAAGGAAAACAAAGTACAGGGCGCAAGTTACAACACTGGACGAATACCCAAAGTACCACTATAAATCCTTAATAGGGTACCTAAGGGTATTTCCGTAAATCCAAAAATTTTGGTGTTCCTTAATTCGAATATTACGTTTCTTTGGAAACAAAAACGAATTTTTGGGAGATCTTTCTATCTTTTCAGATAGATCCCAGAGGACATTGAAGTCCATCGACTGGTTTCCTGGTGTACCTTGAATATCCATATTCAATCAATAGCAAGTTAATAACAAATTAATAACCAAGTTAAACAACTATGTGATTATGTGATTATGTGTTCCCTTTTATGTTTTTGGTGTAATCCAAGTTTTTGTTATCCAAATCCTCGTAGAATCTTCCATATCATTCGTATAAGGGATTCATAGTAGGATATCCAAAGGTACTATATTAAATCCTCAATGGGCTTTTACGTGATAGTAAAGACCCTTGGATTATATTGTACTATTCCATAATTAGACCCCTTGAGTGGTCTAGATAAACAGATTGATCCAAAAATCTGGTTAGGAATATCATGTGATGATATAGCTGAAAAGGACTCCTTGGTGGCCTAATTAAAAAGGATCATTAGTCGATCTAATTAAAAGGACCCTATGGTAGTCTAGTCACACTCATCACAGGTTTGATTTTCCTCTCCTAAACATTACAAGACAAACTGTGCGGACTATGCAAGGAATTACGTAATTATGGATGCATACATAATTATGGAATTCAGTGCACAGAAACCACAGCGAGTTTTGTCATGTGTCTAGAGTTGACTCGTTCATTTTCGTTTCTGAAGAAATTGGGGAAAATGACTAATTCCGTTCATTTTCGTTCCTGAAGAAGTTGTGGAAAATGACTCATTCCGTTCATTTTCGTTTCTGAAGAAGTTGTGGAAAATGACTCATTCCGTTCATTTTCGTTTCTGAAGAAATTGTGGAAAATGACTCATTTCGTTTCTGAAGAAATTGGGGGAAATGACTCATTCCGTTCATTTTTGTTTCTGTAGAAGTTGTGGAAAATGACTCATTCCATTCATTTTCGTTTCTGAAGAAATTGTGGAAAATGACTCATTCCGTTCATTTTCGTGTCTGAAGAAGTTGTGGAAAATGACTCATTCCGTTCATTTTCGTTTCTGAAGAAATTATGGAAAATGACTCATTCCGTTCATTTTCGTTTCTGAAGAAGTTGTGGAAAATGACTCAGTCCGTTCATTTTCGTTTCTGAAGAAATTGTGGAAAATGACTCATTCCGTTCATTTTCGTTTCAGAAGAAATTGTGGAAAATGACTCATTCCATTCATTGTCGTTTCTGAAAATTGTCCATCGAAGGGAAATGAATATCCCTGATTCTTCCTTCATTTCCATTTCTGAAAATGTCCGTTAAAGAGGAATATCAGGATATGCCTTATCCTTGATGGTTATTTAACACAAAGTCACAGACATGCTCCTACAAATAAATTTCGAGACGAAATTTCCTAAAGTAGGGGAGACTGTGACACCTGTGTCACTTCAGCCATCAAACAAATACCAAACCAATGAAATATTGTATTTCATACTTGGGATTTATAAAAATATGTGTATCATTTGCACATATCAAATTTTGTTCGATTTCAAGCTTTAAATCACTTTCTGGAAGGTTATACGCGCACTGATGCGTAAATATAACCAGTTTAATGCAACGAACACTCCGGAATAGTGAAATAGGCTTAACATACCTTAAATAACCTTTACATAACTTAGAAATAAGTTTTGAAGGCTTTGGTATGGTAAAATCAAGTTAAATCGCTTACAGGGACTAAAGTTGACAAACTGCGAAAGTATGCCAATTTGAACTGTAACAGACGTTCTGGAACATGACCATAAGTTAAACATACCATAAATATCCTTTACATAGCTTAGAAATAGGCTTTGAGGGGTCCGGGGTGCTAAAATAAACTTTTGGCTCATTCAGGGACTAAAAGCGTCAAAAAGTGCACAAGTTTGCACTTTCGCGCATAACTTACGTTCTGAATACATCCGGACATCCAAAAATTTATGTAAGCACTAAAATATTTTATTTTAGTGTTTGGCATAAGAAAAATCCATTCGTCGCGCAATTTGGATCGTTTTTCGCGCTTATGCGCATTCCGTCGTAATTAAGCGAACATCGCGATCGTACGACCAAACGAACTGACATCCGACATATTTTTGAGCATGTTTCATGTCCACAATGTTTAGGCATCATTTTAGGGCCTTAACGTTTGCTTAACGGGCCTTAAACGTGTCGGAAATGGCCTTAAAACACAACAGGGACTGAAACTGTCAATATGGCAAAGTTGGTTCTGATCAGACAAGGCCAGGCGGCCCGCGTAAGTCTTGTGTGTATCCTTACGCGGCCCGCGTCAGTCTCCCAGACCAGATTCAATGTTTTTAACAGCTGTTAACAGCCCTTCAAACACCCCAAAGGGCAATGCCACTTGTCAAACTCTTGTGGTGGGGGCAAAATGAGCTACCATAACATTCCGACACTTGTACGGATGAGATTCAATCACGTTATTCGAGGAATGATCCTAACGGTGGTCCGTTTACTATAAATACCCATCCATCCCCATTGCAAAACCCACTTGAAATCTGAGTTTTTCTCTAAGTGGTTGTGTTTATACACTTCCTACCTGAGATTACTTGGAAATCAATCTTGCGGGGACCCTTTGTAAGTGTTCCTTCGTTCTTTTATTGCTTTTCGAGTCCGAAAGTCAAACTTTGTTTGACTTTCTGCATTGACCAGTTTATGGTCAATGCGAAGTTCGTTTGAACTTCATAACGTGAGCGTGATCACGATGGTTATAGTCCCTAGTGACTATATCTACTGATTACCACGTTATCTAGGCTCAGTGACGAGTCGTAGTTTCGGCCAGAATGCGTATTCATGCGTATTTTGTAACCAAACTACTCTTGGGTATCAAAACCGTTTGTTTTGATACCAAACCTGTTTTCTAAACTTAGTTAAGCATGTTTTACCATGCTTAGCTCGTCACTTTTAGTTTAGTGCTTATATAGGGTCGTAAGGTAAGCGATCTAAACAATCGCTTATACTTTCGAACCCGACCCGTTTGGTCGATCATTAGGATCCGACCAAGCACTTTAGGTGACCATAGTATATAGGGAATAACCTTCCGAGGTTATACCTTATGGTCGCTTCGTTTAAGTAGTTGTATGATAGGTAGTTTATATGCCTTAGGTAAATTACCAAAATGCCCTTTTTACGCCAAAATTCATATTAAGCATATGTAACATAACTTTTGATATCTAAACTGATTTGGCAACAATATTAACATGTTAAGGCATATTTTACTTATCATGGGGCTAGTTAGGCGTTCCAAACGCGTTTTACGCGAACGACGCGTTAAAGTAGCATAAGCTACCTAAACAGGTCGTAATGGGTCGTAAGCACTTAGGTTAGGTTTCATCTTAGTATGTAGACTTGTTAAACCATATTACATGAGTTCCCATACTCATTTGGTTTACGAGCCCTCATTCTATCCGATCCTCCGATTATAGGTCCGGTTTATTAATGTAGTTACCTATATTAGGTGCCGTTTGATATCCGCGATCTCTAGCATTGTTTGGTTGTTACTCAAGGACTACTAAGCAATCTCAAGTGAGTACATAGACCCCTCTTTTACTGTTTTCCAAACATTTTGGGGTGGAACACATGTGCCTACTTGTTACTTTCATGCTTTCCTGTTTTCACATCATATACTTGCTATGTTCATTAGTACATTTATAGTACATGATTTCATTGTGTTCTATGCTATGTATGCCCATTGTGTGCGTACTTAGTACATTATTTTACATTACATTCTATGCTATGTATGCCCATTGTGTGCGTACTTAGTACATTATTTTACATTACATTCTATGCTATGTATGCCCATTGTGTGCGTACTTAGTACATTATTTTACATTACATTCTATGCTATGTATGCCCATTGTGTGCGTACTTAGTACATTATATTACATTACATTTTATGCTATGTATGCCCATTGTGTGCGTACTTAGTACAATGTTTTACATTACATTTTATGCTATGTATGCCCATTGTGTGCGTACTTAGTACATTGTTATACATTACACTTTATGCTATGTATGTCCTTTGTGCATACTTAGTACATTTGTTATTCATCACATGCTCACATTTTGATATTGATATACACAATTCATGATTTACATTAGACACAAACATTTTGACATTTGATTATACATAAACATTTTACGTTGGTGGTTTGGTTTGAGTAAGTGATTTAAGTAACGAGGCGTGTGTAATATGATACAAGCATGGTGGATACGCCGCTGGTACTTCCTATATACCAGTGTTTGTATGGTATTAGATATCGTAGCGTTATTTGAATCATTTCGATTTAAGACATATAACATTTTATACAAATAACATACTTTTCACAAGACATTGTTTTACAAACAACTTATCTTATACAAACTCATTTTACTTGGTTATTCATTTAACCATACATTATTCTCTTATTTATACATATCATCTAAACTTATTGTTTTTCAAATGATTTACAAAAAAAATCAATTTACAAGGTTCATGACTAAACTTTATTAAACAACTCTTTCTAAACTTACAAGTCATGAAACCTATTTTCACAAAACCTATGTATCTCACAGACATTTTTATGCTGACGTACCTATTTTCACATGTGTTTTCAGGAGATGATGCATAGGACTTATCGAGACATACTTAGGCGGACATGTGCCTTAGTGACTTAAAACGAGACAAGAACTAGTTAATTTATGTTATGTACTCTTTATTTCTTGTTTAAAGACAATGTAACTCGCTTGTTTGATGAATAAAACGAAACTTTAATTTCCATGGTTGTGAAACATTAATTCTGTTACAACACTCCCCGACGTTTCCGCCACGTTTCGTTGTTTTACGTGGTCGGGGTGTGACAATAACCTATTTTCGACCCTTACGGACCGTAACGTTATGAGGCTTACGGTCCGTAAGCTAAGCAAATTTCGTGTATAAATAGAGGGCCTTGGGACTTGAATTTAGGAGTTAAAACGACGTAAATTCTCGCTACATGCACTGAGTTACGTTCTGTTTACTATCACAACACACACGGATCACTAATCGCCGCCGCAATACAGGGTAATAACTCGATCGCTGCTACGATTCAATGTCCGATCGATTAAACTATCCAATGGATGTTTAAGTGCTGCCCACATTAGGGTTTATGCTTTGTCATTCGTTGTTAAATCAATGGATGTTTAAGTATCGCACTTTGTCATTCGATGTGAAGGTTTAATCTCGTGAGTTATCGTAAATGCTGTATTGAGTTACTAACCGAATTGTGTGCCTATTATTAATTTAGGTTAAAAGGCTAATCAGTAGGCTAGGCTCTGCTCAAATTAAATCTGCAATGTGAGTCCTTCTCTTTTTATCAAATTACTTTCAAAATCATGTTTATTTTCAAGGTTATAATTACAGGGATTAAGTCTATGTAATCTCCATATTACAGCCGGTATGTGGGGTTTTGTATACATTACTTGATAATCTTCACCATTGGACAACGAGTTAGCCAATGGGTGATATGACCACAGTCACAGAAACGAGTCGAGTGACAAATACCGAGGGTAGTTGGTTGATATAAAAACATTGTAATCGCTCTTAATACTGTGAATTATAACAAATGAGTCGTTTTAGTAAAAAGAATGATTCACTCAGTATTTCCCGCTGACAAAACCTTTTTCAAACATGTTTCAGGTGATCTGTTGTGATCCATGAAAAGTGCCGTGAAGCACTATCAGCTTAAGGAAGTGGCTCAATATAAAATAAGGAAACATGTTTTGTAAAATAAAAGATTTCTCCGTGAAATCTCAAGATTGTAAATTACCGGGTTTTATCCCGAGTTGTGAAATAAAATAATCGGGAAATATTTCAGTTTTAAAAAGATCCTGAAGAAACTTCCGCTGTTAATTAAATACCACGGGATTTCTGTCCCGCGGCTCCTGAAACGGGTCAAATCGGGTCGGGGGCCGTGACAGAACAAGTTCCTATGTAAACAATACTTTGCCCTTTGAGCCCACGTTGTGGAAGAAAAGGGCAAGGGAAAGGGCGTAAGTGATGATCCAATTATGTGTGATTTCCCTGATGTCTTTCCTGAAGATTTACCTGGTCCTCCTCCATCTCGAGCAGTCGATTTTCGTATTGATCTCATTCCTGGTTCGACTCCCATTGTGAAAGCTCCTTATCGTCTTGCACCCTCTGAGATGCAAGAGTTGTCAAGTCAACTCCAAGAACTCCTTGATAAAGGCTTCATATGCCCAAGTACCTCACCTTGGGGTGCTCCTGTGCTTTTTTCCAAGAAGAAGGATGGTTCGTTTCGCATGTGTATCGATTATCGTGAGCTCAACAAACTCACTGTTAAAAATCGTTATCCTCTTCCTCGCATCGATGATCCTTTGATCAACTTCAAGACGCAACTTGTTTCTCTAAGATCGATCTCCGATCTAGTTATCATCAGCTTCGTGTTCTCGAAGAGGACATTCCTAAAACCGCTTTTCGCACCCGCTATGGTCATTAAGAGTTCGTGGTTAGGCCCTTTGGCTTGACCAACGCTCCTGCCGTTTTCATGGATCTAATGAATCATGTTTGTAAACCTTACTTGGATCATTTTGTAATCGTTTTCATCGACGATATTCTTATTATTCGAAAACTCAAGCTGATCATGAACGTCATTTACGTCTCATTCTCGAACTCTTGCGTGGTGAACGCTTATACGCAAAGTTTTCCAAGTGCGAATTCTGGATCAAAGAGGTTCAATTCCTTGGACACGTTGTGAGTGAAAAAGGGATTCATGTTGACCCTTCCAAAATCGAAGCAGTGAAGAATTGGACCGCGCCTAAATCCCCATCTGAGATTCGTTGTTTCCTAGGATTGGTGGGTTACTATCGTCGATTCGTCTCGAAATTTTTGAAAATCACTGTTCCCCTCACCATGTTGACTTAGAAAGAGAAACCTTTTGTTTGGGGTCCTGAACAAGAGGAATCCTTTCAAACTCTTAAGGACTTGCTTTGCAATGCTCCTGTTCTTGCTCTTCCTGATGGGAATGATGGTTTCGTGGTATATTGCGATGCTTCGAACCATGGTCTTGGTTGTGTTCTCATGCAACGAGACAAGGTCATCGCTTATGCCTCTCGACAGCTCAAAATACATGAGAAAAACTACACTACCCACAATCTCGAGCTTGGCGTAGTTGTTTTTGCGTTAAAGATTTGGCAACACTACCTATATGGTACAAAGTGTGTGGTTTTCACTAACCATAAGAGCCTACAACACATTTTTAACCAAAAGGAAGTAAACATGCGTCAACGTCGTTGGGTGGAATTGCTTAACGACTATGACTGCGAAATTTTCTACCATCCTGGCAAAGCGAATGTTGTGGCTGATGCGCTTAGTCGCAAATCTCATGTTAGTAGCATTCGTTGTTTTCAAATCTCTAGCGACCTTCACACTTGCATTCGTGAGGCTCAGTATTCGTCAGCCAATGTAGGAAGTCTATTCGTCGAAATACGAGGTGCTTCTATAGATCAACTTATGACAAAATCAGATGGACTTCAATACTATCTCGATCGCATTTGGGTGCCAGATCGAGACAATCTTCGTGAGCTCATAATGAACGAGGCACACAAGTCCCGATACTCTATTCATCCTGGTGCTGATAAGATGTACCATGACCTTCGTACGTCCTATTGGTGGCCTGGCATGAAGAAGGGCATTGCCACCTATGTCTCAAAATGTCTCACTTGCTCGAAAGTCAAAGCTGAGCATCAGCGTCCTTCTGGTTTACTCGAACAACTAGAAATCCCTGTTTAGAAATGGGATAGCATTGCTATGGATTTCATAACCAAACTTCCTCGCACACCTTCTGGTCATGATAGCATTTGGGTGATCATTGACCGTTTGACTAAATCAGCTCACTTTCTTCCTATTCGTGAGGATTTCAAAGTTGAGAAGCTAGCTCGAGTCTACACTGATGAAATCATATGTCGTCATGGTATCCCCATTGACATCATCTCTGACCGCGATGGTCGTTTCACTTCACGTCTTTGGCAAACATTCCAAACCGCTATGGGTACTAACCTGAATTTAAGTACGGCTTTTCATCCTCAAACGGATGGATAAACTGAACGTACTATCCAAACCCTAGAGGACATGCTTCGCTCTTGTGTTATCGACTTTGGTGATAATTAGGATGTACATTTACCTTTGATTGAGTTCTCGTACAACAACAGCTATCACTCCAGTATTCAAATGGCTCCTTTTGAGGCATTGTATGGTCGCAAGTTCCGATCTCCTATTTGTTGGCACGAGATTGGTGATACACAACTTACTGGCCTGGAGCTTATACAAGAAACGACGGATAAGATCCTTCAAATCCGCGACAACCTCCTCAAGGCTAGAAGCAGACAAAAGAGTTATGCCGACAAGAGACACAAACCTTTATAGTTCAATGCTGGTGACCACGTGTTACTCAAAGTATCTCCTTGGAAAGGAGTGATACGTTTTGGTAAAAAGGGAAAACTTTCCCCTCGCTATGTTGGACCTTTCAAGATACTCGAGAGGATTGGTAAGGTGGCATATTGACTCGAATTACCTCAATAACTCAGCAGCGTCCATCCAACATTCAACGTCTCTAATCTCAAGAAATGTTTAGCTGATGAGGGACTTCAAGTTCCTGTTGATGACTTGCAAATAAACGAGACCCTTCATTTGTGGAGAAACCGGTCGAAATCATGGACCGAGTAACCAAGCACTTCGGCGCAGCAAAATTCCCATAGTCAAGGTTCGTTGGGAAGGAAAGCGTGGTGCCGAATTCACTTGGGAACTCGAAAGTGAGATGAAGACCAAGTATCCACAACTCTTCATTCAGCCTTTCTCTTAGATTTCGAGGACGAAATCTCCTAAAGTAGGGGAGACTGGAACGCTTCGTTTTTTTGTACTTTCCTATTTTAGCAAGTCATGTTGTACTTTCCATTCTTAGACACTTGTACTCTTGTTGTATTCTATTTTGTTCGAAGTTGTAATCTGAGACAGTTGATCATAATGAAAACGAAATTATTTTTATCATAATCATGTTAGACTTATGTGCGAATTGGTATTCAAAATTCACGTTTGGAACGCTATATTATTCATGAATCTTGACTCTTCATTACATGTTAATGTTTGATACTCGGAAAATTGATTAAAACACGTAAAATAATCGAAGTTGGAAAATAAAATAGTGAAAACAGGCCCATCCGTCCGATGAGCCCATCCGTAACTATGCCCATCCGGGTATAGTGCATCCGCCCGAAAATGTAGAAAACCCTAGTGTACCCTGGAATCTATAAATAGGACCCTTAACTCTCCATTCTAACTCGCCATTTCTCTTGCAAGCACTCCCGAATCTCTGTTGCGATTAGAAGCTTTGTAAGAATTCTCCCCTTTCTTTTCATATTCATTTCATGTCATTTCTTGAGTTCTAATAATAAACTTTACATTTTTCTCAAAACCTTTAATTTTGACATATCTCGAAGATGGTTTCCACACGTTTTGCTTGGGCAACCTGTTGTGGAGCATCACTTAAAACGAGATCGAATCAAAGTTATACGAAATCATAGACATTTTACAACTTAATTATAACTAGTTTTCCGACTATTACTCCATCTTGATGGAATCTAGAATCCATCAGGTTCTCAACTCATTTCATAATCAAGAACCTACACTAGGGTTAATTTCCATCAAGAATTGATCTGTTTCGATGGATAAAACAAATGTTTTTGTCAAGAACAGCCCATCCGTCTGAATGGACTATGACCATCCGTCCGAATGGACTTCTGCCACACAAACTGTTTTGATTTTCGATTCTGTTTTCACACTGGTTTGCCACCATTTAAACATGTTACCTACTGAATCAAATGAATTAAGCATATACTTCAACATTTTCAACCAAATCAGCTAAAACTAGAATTTCTCCACAACGCTAGCAGCCCGTCCGTCCGAATGGACTCCGCTACCGCACCGAATCATTTTCTTTCTGTTTTTAACATCAGTTAATTACATCAGATCATTTTAATCATTGTTTAAATCATGTACTTTACTGTTTAACACCCAAAATCTGTTGTATCAAGCTAATCAGCCGGTCCGTTTTTAACAGAAAGCCAATCCTTCCGAATGGACTATGTCCATCCGTCCGAATGGACTATGCCAATTCTTCCAAATGGACTGTGGAACATTTAACTTGTTTTATTTCCTGTATTTCAACAATCTGATCCAACACTCTTTCACATCAGTAATCTTATACTCTCGTTTAATTATTTCACTGTAATCTCGAGACTTCATCAACTCCACTCTCGGTTTTCGTGGGACTCTACGCAAAACTGTGAGTATACTCGATCCCATTTTTCGTTTTAAACACTTTGGGTGCAACGTTTACATTATAAAGAACACACAACACTCGAAACTTATTTTAATCACACTCTATCCACATTTAAACATGAAAACATGTGATACCTGTTAGTCTTATATGCTATGTGTACACTTGTATTTGTATTTGTATCTATATGCTCATTAACTTTGCTAGCCTAACTTGACAATTATAGCGCTATAGGATTAACGCACTGCCCTTGAGTCTTGGGGTAGTGTTAAGTAAAACATGTTAACCCCCTCTTCGTTGCGACGATGTAGGGTAGGCACGATTGCGTTGCAAACTTGGGTTTGACATATAGTTTACACTAGTCCAACATATTTGTAACTTGTATAGAATATTCATGTTGGATATGAGCACATTAAACATTTTAAAGTTATTATGCTATGTATCAAAACTTGTATTCTCGCCAACATTATTGTTGATCATATTTTAATACATGTTGCAGGTTGATAGACAAGATGATGAAGAATCAAGCTAGGGTGAACTTAGAAACACACCTTAGAATAAACAATGTTTTGGATTATGTTTGATACAATTTGGATCATGTTTTGATTTATTGTACGACACTTAGCATTTTATGAAATCTTAATTTAATTATATTGTCACAATTAGTGTTATGATGCTTTGAGCGATTTGTTTTCGTCTCACTCCGATGTTTCCGCCATCGGTTGGGGTGTGACAGCAACATACCTGATCCAGAAGTATTAGGGGGAGACAATACGCGCTACACTCTTTTTCCCTTGACTAAGTTTTGTCCCATTGGGTTTTCTTAGTAAGGTTTTTAACGAGGCAGCATCACCAAGCGTATTAAAGAATAGTATATCATGTGGATAGTCAAGGGGGAGTGTTGTGAATGCATCCATTATGTAGTGAGTATCCACATCTATAACTCCTATCTCTTTAGTTACTATTGTACTAATGCAAGGGCCTATATATAATGACATTTGTATATAATGTTGAAATTAATCAATAAGAAATCCATCTCCCATTCTCCCATTCTTTTCTATACATTGCTAATAGGTTCTAGTTGTTACATAACAGATATCATGTATTTAAGTCACACAATTATAGAATTAAAGTATGTTACATAAGCATTATGATATAATAAGTATAAAGGTATAATGTTACAGGCCAGGCCGCTCAGCCCAACCAGGGAGGGAGGCCCAAGAGATCCATCAAGAAACCCGTCAAGCTTTTAGATTAAATGCTAGATTAATTGCATCATGTTTAATTACTTTTTTTCCTGGAGTAGTGGAAGATTGTTTCTTCCTAGAATAAAGACAAAGTAGTGTAATCATGGTAGAAGTTAGTGGTAGAAGTGCATCTAGTTGACGTTTGTTTGCATATTTAAACTCTTGTTCTTCTGTATTTTTTATAAAACATTCAAAAAATACTTCTGGTCAAGAACTTTTTTACCTATTACCAAATTCCCATGGAAGAAGGAATTTCTCTAGTCGTTGTTGAGGAAGCACTCAGCTGGTATAAATACCTCTCCAACAATAATCTTTTGGGCACATGGCCGAGAGCTTTGGTACTCCGTTTCGGGCCCTCTACTTATGAGAAGCATCAAGCCACACTATTCAAGCTGAAGCAGACTTCCACTTGTAATCGCGTGGTTGGGTTACCACCCAATGTCCTGTTAAACTGCTTTATCTTCGGACTTAAACAAGAAATTCAAAGCGGTCCACAAACCTACATCATTCTACCAAGCCGCCTAAGGCCTTTCTTTCAAAACTCACTGAAGACAAAATAACCCTCACCAAACCCACCCATACTACGTACTCTCGACAGTTTCCCTCTTCCAAAACATTCCCACTCAGCTCCTCACCCGCAACATCTGTCTCCATTCCTAGCCCTTCAAACCCAACACATAACCACTACTACTCACCCCTAGCTAAAACACCACTCACCGAAGGCTATTCAACAGCTTCAAAATCAAGGGTTGTGTTTCAAATGTCTCGAACCGGGTCATAAGTGCAGTCCCCCGCAATTCCGCCTTGTGGCGGACTATGAAGATGAACCGACGCAAGATTCACAACACCACCGTCGACGTCTCGAGTAACGACTCTTTGAACCACCTATTTTCATTGTCATATGCCGCTTGCTTTGGAATTTCTAGGATTTTTTTTGCAGAAATGCTGTTGTTTGGGAAAAACTTTTCACAAATAATGTCATGCTCAAAACAATTTCACAAGTAATGCTTTCTCCATTTTGAATGGCGATTTTTCTTGAGCAGTAGGCTTTGTCAGGAATGTTGCAGGGAATATAAGCTTTAATAATTGGAATATGGAACAAAAATCCATTATGAATGGCGATTTCAGGTACATCTCCATTGTGAATGGCGATTTCAGGTACACATGCCATTATTAATGGAGATTTCTGGTACTTTCTGGTACACACTCCATTCACAATGGAGATTTCTGGTACACACTCCATTCACAATGGAGATTTCTGGTATACACTGTCCAACGTAGTTTTACAGCTGGATTTTTTAAAAGCTTTGACCGTCTAATACGTAACATTCTCATTGTCCAGGCTTCAACGTGCTGTATAATAATAGACTCGGAAAGTTAGTTATTGTTTTCTCTAAATAAACTTTAAATTTAAGATTAAACGATTTATATTTACTATTGATGATAGAGAACGGTTGGACTGGCAACCTATGAGGGCACCCAAAAAATTTATATCTAGTTTTTTTTTTTTGGTAAAAAAACGAGCATAGCAAAATGGGGTGTCCTCCTAGGTTGCCAATCCAACCGTTCTCTATCATCAATAGTAAATATAAATCGTTTAATCTTAAATTTAAAGTTTATTGAGGGAAATAATAACTAACTTTCTGAGTCTATTATTGTACAACACGTTGAAGCATGGACAGCGAGAATTATGCGTATTCGACTGTCAAAGCTTTTAAAAAATCCAGCTGCAAAACTACGTTGGACAGTGTGTACCAGAAATCGCCATTGATAATGGCATGTGTACCTGAAATCACCATTCACAATGGAGATGTACCTGAAATCGCCATTCATAATGGATTTTGTACCATATTCCAATGACTAAAGCTGATATTCCCTGCAACATTCCAGACAAAGCCTACTGCTTAAGAAAAATCGCCATTCAAAATGGAGAAAGCATTACTTGTGAAATTGTTTTGAGCATGGCATTATTTGTGAAAAGTTTTTGCCAAACAGCAACATTTCTGCAAAAAAACTCAATTTCTAGCCCTTTGGCACTCTGAATCATCGGGTATGTTAACAATCAGCCTGTCCAGGTACGTACTTATTGATCCCATAACATCATTTATAAAAAAAATAAAAAAAAACTTTCTTTTTTGTGTTAACTTTGTTTATATGGGTATTTAGTCGCTATACTTTATCTTTGGTAGTATACATGTTTTGTTCCCCTACTTTTATTCCTTTTAGTATTTCATCTTTTATTGGTATATTATTCTACTTTTAATAACACATGACACTCTCTTCTTTAACCCCACACATATATTTTTTAATAATTAATACATCGATATCACTTATAATAAATATATAAATAACTTTTTTCCTAATTTATAAAAAATATTTATGATAACTGATAACTCAAACTAAAAGTCATAATTAAATTATCGTGAAACTAATTTCCATTATTATCTATAATTTTAACTACTTTATGGACCCGTGTAATCATGGTTCAAGTATTTAACACCTATAAGTCATGCATATATAAATAAAAATAAACAAATAAATTGAAAGAGTTATATTTCTATTTCACAAGCTTGTCTACTATTTTTCAAAATGCCTTCATTGATAGAAAAAAAAATACCATTTTATCTTATCATAGCAACTGCAGAAACCAAAAGCCAGTAAGTGGCATAACTCATACTTTTAGTCAATAAACCTATGAAAAATAGTGTAAATAATGCTATACTTGCATCAAAAGCGGTAAATACAAAGGTTGCCATAGTTACATGGTTTTCATGGTTACTGATGTAATGCAAATTACATATGTTTTCATGTATATTTTTATAATATTTTGGGGTTGTAGAGCCGTGGTAAGGCTCACTGATCCTAAGATAAGGAACGTAGGGGAAAGAGGTATAGACTGCATTTTCATTGGGTATGCGGAGGATTCATTTGCTCACATGTTCTATGTTATAGAGCCAAATGACCACGTGTCTGTGCATATGGTAATTGAGGCAAGAACTGCAGAGTATGATGAGAATAGATTCTCTTCAATACCTAGGCCTAGGGACATGGTTCCAAGCTCTATTAACTCTCAAGTGGCTGATCAAGTGATTGATACTCCTCCGGAACCTAGGAGGAGTGGTAGAGCAAGAAAAGCTAAATCATTTGGTGATGATTTTCAACTATATTTGGTTGAAGGATCTAATGATGACATTAATATTCAATATCAATATTGTTTCAATATTGAGGAAGATCCTAGAACCTATAGTGAAGCCATGGCATCTCGGGATGTAGCTTTCTAGAAAGAAGCTATAAATGATGAGATGAACTCTATTATGCAGAATAACACTTGGAAACTGTCTGATCTATCCCTTGGGTGTAAACCACTTGGTTGTAAATGGATCTTCAAGAAGAAGATGAAAGTAGATGGTTCAATTGACAAGTTTAAAGCCCGATTGATTTTCCAAGGCTTTAGTGTAACACCCTTGCTATTATTTTAAGGTTTACGAAAATAAACATGTAATTATGATTACATATACAATGGAAATACAGGTTAATTAAAACTTTACTAAACTTTAATTCGTTACATCTTGTTTAATAAAAATTCGTCGTTTAAATTTGACAACGAAAACTATGTGCGGAAGCTTGTAACTGCATCGTGTTCGGTTCTTCGTTGAGCTTGATCTTCATCCGGGAGTCAATGATGATCACCTAAGATCAAAACCAACTTAAATGCTAGTTTTGATAGCTAAATAATACGTTATAACAAGTTCTACGAGTTTAACAAACAAAAATTCAAACAACTTGCAGCTTTTTTGGCCCTCGCGGGACGCGAAGAATTGCTCAACAGATTGTCGCGGGCCGCGACTACGGTCGCGTGATGTGACGGTATTACCGGTTGGGTGTCGCGCGATGCGTCACCTTATTATCAATAGAATGGTTGTTTCTTTCTTGCTGCACTTGCCCAGCTATAACGTAAACCAAAATCCTAACTTTAAAACTTCATAACTTTTGTTCTACTTATCCGATTCGCGTGATTCTTTTTCCTACGCGATCGTAATTTAATTCTCCATCTCATAGAGTTAAAATCTGATATCTAAATTCTCAAATTTTTTTGATTTCAAGCTCTCGGCTTAAATTCGTTTTCAACACTTTTGACCCGTTTAACGATTTATTAAACCTAACGATTTATTAAACCACTTGCATTTAAATCATAATAAAATCTCGAAATATTGGTTAACTCAAGACCCTTAACTTGTGGATTCGAACTTTCATGAAATATGCAACTAAAGATCAAGTTATGCGCAAAACTTTAGTTTTGACCCGTTAGAGAGGATTTAAACATTTAAGCTTAAATCTCGCTCTCTCCTTTCACGCATCATTTTACTACTTTAAGTGCTCGCATATCTTCCATCGCAACAATATTTGTGATTCTTATAGGCTTCACCCTCTCCTTTCTACTCAAGGCATCAGCGACTACATTTGCCTTGTCAGGGTGGTATCTTATCTCACAGTCATAATCATTTAAAGTTTCCATCCAACGTCGCTGCCTCATGTTCAAGTCCTTCTGATTAAACAGATGTTGGAGGCTCATGTGATCAGAATAGATCACACACTTTGTTCTATATAAGTAGTGCCTCCACAATTTTAGTGCGAATACAACGGCACCCAGTGATGCCTTTTGGGTAATATTTGTGGTGGACTCCATCACGCATCATTTTACTACTTTAGGTGCCTCCACAATATACCACAAAATCATCTATTCCATCACGCATCATTTTAGGACTCGTTATAGTCATTACGAGTTCCTAGTGATGCCTTTTGGGCTCACTAATGCACCAGCCGCATTCATGGATCTCATGAATCGCGTCTGCAAGCCTTACTTAGATAAATTCGTCATCGTCTTCATCGATGACATTCTCATCTACTCGAAGAGCCAAGCTGACCACGAGAAGCACCTCCGTTGCATTCTGAAACTGCTTCATCAAGAAAAGCTCTATGCCAAATTTTCAAAGTGTGAATTTTGGCTTCGTGAAGTCCAATTCCTTGGACATATTGTTAGTGAGCGTGGTATCCAAGTAGATCCCGCCAAAGTTGAAGCCGTCATGAATTGGCAAGAGCCAAAGACGCCTACAAAGATTCGTAGTTTCCTAGGTTTAGCAGGATATTATAGACGATTTATTGAAAACTTTTCAAGGATTGCTGCGCCCCTAACTTCGTTAACGCGTAAGAATATTAAGTTTAACTGGGGTCCTAAGCAGCAGGAATCCTTTGATATCCTTAAGCAGAAGCTAAGCAATGCACCTGTATTAACATTGCCTGATGGAATAGATGAGTTTGTGGTATATTGTGATGCATCGCACACAGGTATGGGATGTGTGCTCATGCAGAAAGGAAAAGTTATTGCCTATGCTTCTCGATAGTTAAAGGTGCACGAGAAGAACTACACCACCCATGACTTGGAGCTGGGTGCCGTTGTATTCGCACTAAAACTGTGGAGGCACTACTTATATAGAACAAAGTGTGTGATCTATTCTGATCACATGAGCCTCCAACATCTGTTTAATCAGAAGGACTTGAACATGAGGCAGCGACGTTGGATGGAAACTTTAAATGATTATGACTGTGAGATAAGATACCACCCTGGCAAGGCAAATGTAGTCGCTGATGCCTTGAGTAGAAAGGAGAGGGTGAAGCCTATAAGAATCAATGCCAAGAGCATTGAGATAAAGAATAATTTGAATGAAAGGTTGTTAGCTGCACAGAAGGAAGCTGTATTGGAAGCTAACTATCCTGATGAAAAGCTAGGAGTAACTGAAGAACAGTTATCCTATGGCAAGGACGGAATCCTAAGGTTAAATGGACGAATATGGGTCCCGGTGTATGGAGGACTTCGGGATGTTATCCTCCAGGAAGCCCACAGTTCCAAATATTCCGTCCATCCTGGAGCTGATAAAATGTACCAGGATCTGAAGGCAAACTATTGGTGGATAGGCTTGAAGAAGTCTATAGCCTCCTATGTAGCTAAATGTTTGACGTGTGCGCAAGTCAAAGCTGAACATCAGAAGCCGTCAGGTTTGCTACAACAGCCTGAAATTCCCACTTGGAAATGGGAAAAGGTGACAATGGATTTCATCACCAAGTTGCCAAAGACAAAGAAAGGAAATGATACCATATGGGTGATAGTAGATAGACTGACTAAGTCAGCACATTTCCTACCCATTAAGGAAACTTATAGTTCTGACATGTTAGCCCAATTGTATGTTGATAAGATTGTATCTCTACATGGAGTACCAGTGGCTATTATCTCTGACAGAGATACCCGATACACGTCAAACTTTTGGAAAAGTTTCCAACAGCCTTTGGGCACGCGCTTAAATTTCAGTACGGCTTACCATCCTCAGACGGACGGACAGAGTGAGCGTACAATCCAAACGTTGGAAGACATGCTTCGCGCATGTGTAATTGATCTAGGTGGTAGTTGGGATAACCACCTGCCCTTGATCGAATTCTCCTATAACAATAGCTACCATACAAGCATTAAGGCTGCACCTTTTGAGGCATTATATGGTAGGAAATGCAGAACGCCTATTTGTTGGGCAGAAGTAGGGGAGACTCAATTGTCAGGACCTGACATAGTCTTTGAAACGACGGACAAGATTGTCCAGATTCGTGACCGCCTGAAAGCTGCTAGAGATAGGCAGAAAAGCTACGCAGATTTAAAGCGTAAACCTCTAAAGTTCGAGGTTGGTGATAAAGTTTTGCTTAAAGTATCACCCTGGAAGGGAGTAATGCGATTTGGTAAGAAAGGTAAGTTAAGCCCGAGGTATATAGGACCATTCGAGATCGTCGAATGTGTAGGATCAGTGGCTTACAAATTAAACTTACCTGAAGAGCTCAGTGATATTCACAATGTATTCCACGTCTGCAATCTGAAGAAATGTCTAGCTGATGAATCGCTAGTCATACCACACACAGATGTGCATATAGATGAGAGTTTGAAATTTGTGGAAAAACCTTTGTCGATTGAGGATCGACAGGTAAAGAAGCTTCGGAGGAAGCATGTGCCTATTGTAAAGGTTAAATGGGATGCCCGCAGAGGTCCCGAGTATACGTGGGAGGTAGAGTCCACAATGAAAGAAAAGTACCCTCATTTGTTTCAGTAAATCTCGAGGTCGAGATTTCTTTTAAGGGGGTGAGGATGTAACACCTCGAAAATTTATGTCCAATAATGTATCGACACGTGTCATGAGCTTTACACGTGTAAAAGATTACTTTAGAGAGACTAGAGTTGACAAACAGAGAAAGTCTGTGAGTATAAGGGTTCAAAATGTCAACAATGAATAAATATACTTTACGATAACCCTACACGATGTTTATACCCTTAAACGAATAAATCATGGATCATACGAAGCTAATTGTGAAAGAAAGTGAGAGATTACAAACTACAGGGGTTAAAAGTGTCAATATGTTTAAGTTGTACCTCTGAGTGATCTTTTAGCAAACCCAAAGCTTTGTAATGGTAAATTATACTCACTAGAATATGTGATAAAAATTTCACAAGGTTTCGTTAAAGTATGAGAAAGTTATGACAATATTCGTATACGAGGGGTTAAAAGCGTCAACGTTGAAAATTAAGGCTTTACGGGTGATCACAAAGTTAACCAAGGACTTAATAGTGTTTAATAATCCCTTGGAACCCTTAAAAGTAAAGTAAGAGGGCTGAAAATGCAATAAATAAACTTAAAACCACGTTTAGGAGGACCAAGGACCAAAAATGCAAACTATGAAACTTGTTTGGCAGGTTCTGGAAGGCCAGGCGGCCCGCGTAAGAGTTCCCTATAGGCTTACGCGGCCCGCGAGAGCAGCACAGCGACAGAAAATTTGGACAGATGCCTGTTGGAGCTGTGTAACCGACTTAAGGGCCTGTAAAAGGATACCAGGGGCTGTGCAAATGGATTTACATGCAATAGGGACAGTTGTTATGATCAGGCATCATTCATAGACTTGCATGGCATCATCTAAATCAATGGAATTCACTATATAAGAGGAGCAATGTTGCAACACTTGGTCATTCATTTACAACTCACTTCAAGTTCATTTCTGGAGCTCCTCTGATCAGCAACAAGCTTCCTTAGAGTCCCTAATCATACTTAGGACCTTTGTAAGTGTCCTTAACCCTTCTTAATTCAGTTTAGCCTAGTTAATTAGCCTAAAGTCAAACCGTCGTAATTAGAGTTTGACTTCGTGATTATTCAATAATTGTTCAGTCAAATCACGAATTGAAAGTACATATGAGTTGGTAATTATGTGGGTAATAAACCCTTAAAAGGGTACTCTCTGATTCCCACTCTAACTAGGTCAATTGTCGGGTCAAAGTTAATCCTAAAAAGTCAACAAAAAGCTTATTTTCAAATTAATGCATAATTAGCAATGTAGGATCCATGCAACCTGTTTTATCATTAATATAACTTGGTAATCAATGTAAGAACATATCTAAACATGTTCAACCCGATAATTTTCAGTTTAGGCCCGGTTCGGAACCGAAAGTCGCATATTTTGACTTATGCTTTGACTTTCAGTTCTGACCCGTTTGAGCATAGTTTAGAAATGCCTTAGAGAATTATTGGGACCAGGTTTCATGTTAGTATAACCCTCTGCGATTATACAACTTGGTTCATTAGTTATCTAAATCATTTGCATGTTTCCGTTAAATGCTTAAATGTTGACTATTATGCCCTTTTCACCTTAAAACGGGATTTTTGAAAATGTAAAAGAGTAGAAACCTTAGTTACTGATTTATAAACGTGTACCTAAAATTTGACATCAGTTGGGGGTCTAGATTAAGAGTTATGCTCAATAGCGTAATTAGAAAGCTTTTTATTATTAATTAAAAGGCATAATTAGCATATAGCCTATCTAAACCCAATTTTTGATATCAAACTTTTTACCCACTGATGTAATATAATATTTTGGGATTTTTGGAGATTTTTATTTATTTTTAGGCTGAGCATAACATAGGGTTCTAAACTTAATTCGGTTATTGTCGGTTTTGCCCTTTTAAGCTATAAAATGAGTTTTACAAATCCGTTTGATCCCAAACCTTTTGCTACTGATTCTAAATGATAAATAGAATATTTTAAGCCTTCTGGAAATATAAAAATATCAGCTTTCCTTTGAAAACCCAGAAATGGCTCCAAATCGCCTTTTTAAGCGTTTTTAACGCATAGTATGTATCAAAACTATTTTAAACATATAAGGGTTAATGCCTACTGATATATTCAGTAAATTTTTATATTTTGACAGTAAGCAAATGTTTTAAACTCAGATTTCCAGTATTGACCTTTTAGGCTTATGTGAAATTACCAAAATGCCCCTACGGTGCATAGTATGGGTATAAGTAATAAATTTCACATATATATGATACCCTACTGTTATAACTTATTAAATTAAGTATATTTACTGATTAAATCAGACCTGTAACTCAGATTACTAATTAAACTCTTTTATAACCTTTAAAATGACCAAAATGCCCTTATGAGGCATAGTTTGTGTTTAAAATTATTTTGGGCATAATAGAAGATATATTACTGATGTCACAACATATTTAAGGCATATTAACTTAGGAAACTTGTATATGATTCATATGGTTACTCGTTATGCACCGTTCGCGTTTGGATCGGCTTATGTAACTAGTTTACATATATTAGCCGAAACGGGTCAAACCATATCGTTTTTGTCTCAAAATCCAGAATGTGATTAAGTTACCCATAATAAACAAGCATGCAAGCTTGTCGGGTCAAAACCACATTCTAAGCCGGTCTTCGCTTTTCATGCGTTTGAACCATATCTTCTTTAAAAACTAACCGGTCTAAGCTTAGGCTTAATTAAAGACCCGTTAGAAATCTAATAGGTTATTATAAACCTTCGTTCCAGAATAGGAGACCCAGTAAAAGCTATCTGTACTTGCTGATTTGATACGGCTGGGATTAAATTTATATTTAGCTCAGGTAAATACTTTTAACTTATTTTCCCTATACGGGCTTGGGGTACGGTATATAAAATACCGCTTGGTCGGACATTGCCTCTTTAATTTTATGAAGGTTAAATCATTGAAATGTCCTGTTTAAAAATGTTTTGTTTGCTTAAAGCCTTTGGGGGGTTAATGACCATGTCCCGGATATCCTTGGCATCATTTTATGAAATGGCCACGACCTAAGCACGGGGTATAGGCGTACACCCGTCAGTGCATAAATAAATAATGTGGTGTGTCAATTAATCTTTAACCCGGTGTCAAATACCGGGCTACTGAACGCATAAGGAACATGTAATTCTTTTACAAGTATTATATATATAAATAATTATCCCAAGTTATAAAATGTTTTGTGCCACGTGCATTCAAATAAATTTTCAAACCTTTTTCAAAATGAGTCAGTTAATTGTATTTACCAGTGTAAACTGACGTATTTTCCCAAAAAGGTTAAGTGCAGGTACTAAGCGTAATAGGCTGGCCTCTCCTTAGCATCGTTAAGAGTCTCGCAAGCTTGGATGCATTAAGTCTGATGAACTATGTTTTCCTTTTTATTCGATCCGCCTGTGGATCTGTTTCAACTATTTTGTGATACTTAATATTACAATTTATTCGGTTGAAATATAAATCTATCTTATGCTTCCGCTGTGCATTTAAATTTGTGTTGTTTGACTATGATGATATCAACTACGTCACGATACTCCCGACCGGGCCCACCGGTAATACGTGTAAATATCGGGGTGTGACAATTGACCCGTTCAACTACCTTTAACTATTAATCACTGGTTAATAGCAGTGCGAACCTTGTGTTATTTCCTGTGATCACAAAACTCAACAAGGGATTTTCAGATGTTAATGTCAAATGGTGTCGACAACACCATTTGACCCGTTTAGTCTAGATGACTAATTATCATTACGAGATGGCATTTAATTACCATTTCAAGCCTTTTACCTATTTCGATTTTTCCCTTTGATCTTGTCTCATTTAAAAAGTAATTTTCTTGTTTTATTTGACCCGTAATGACTTTCTCCATGCGGTGTCCTTTCAAAACCCTTTTATGTATTCGTTAATCCTTACCCAGATTACTACTTTACCATTTTACCGCCACGGTTTACACCATAGCATAGTGTTTCAAAATTTTATATTTGTTCATCATCTCATATCAAGTTTACCTTATTTACCCTTTTTACCATAATATATGGTTTTTGCCATTCTCACTTGTTCCGACCCGCATTATATCGGGCTGGAACATCTTATTTGATTTACATACTACGATTCATATTCAATACCCACCATAAGCATTTTGTAAATAATAGAAGGGGCGTAAGCTTTACTTACCTTGCATCCGAAGCACGCTTTTCCTTTACACTTGATCCGTTTGACCCGCTTCCTTTCCAAGCATCCACCTAGCTTGTCAGGTGTCAAACTATCATCATGATTCGTAAGTCGGTTAGATTAGTCATCATCAATTATGACTATTCCACCTTACGTATTTCATATAAAAATTATCATTCATTGTATTGTAGGTCGGTTTGACTTTTAAAAAGTCAAATGCCCATTAGTATATAAAATGCACATTCAAGTTTATCAACTAGTTTAGGCATTTTCTCTAATCACCCGGTAGGCGTTCTTTGAAGCCACCGTCTAACAAATCTTTTACCCGGTTCATTATATTTCCAATATCTCAACTAGTTCAAGCGATTATTAAATCTAACTTATTTATTTATTTTCGCAAGAATTAAGGGTTCTCTTCTATAAGTGAGACCCGTTTCATTATACCACTAGCATTCTTTCGAACACCTTATCTAATCAAGTTCTTCTTATGAACTAGTGTATAACACAATTACATACATCTATTTACACGGATGAAATTACTGATTTCATCATAACATTTAAAAACCCATTTCAATTCTTATATGAGCATACACTCAACTTATAATTTGTTCAAGTACCTTGCCTTTACTATCAAATATGATGATTCTAATCACTAGTTAGGCACTAACATTATCATATTACAAAACCCACTTAGCTCATGCTTGATTAGTTGACTAATCACTAGTTTATGGCACAAATTCAACAAGTTTGCACCTAGGGTTTTGTTTCTAGTCTTAAACTCTCATCAATTTCACTAAAACATCCAATTTTCATACAAGAATTTCATTCATGCATGATTATCAAAATCTCAAAATGTCACCAAAACATAAATTTCGGCATACCTAACGATCCCCTTGACTTAGTGATCGTTTATATATATTCAAATCCGAATTTGGCCTTCAATTGATCCTTTAATTTGAAGATTTGGTTGAGTTAGGGTTTCACCCCTTTCTTGCCTCCTGATTATCGATCCAAAACACACACTGTGTGTGTGTGTGTGTTTTGTTTTAGATTTTTCTTTTAATAAATAACTTCCAAGTTTTTCCCACTTTGGCCCTTCAAGTTTTGTTAATTAATAAGTAGGCTATAACCTACTTATTTTCAACAATACATTGTCTTGTTAACTAGGTTAAACATTCCTAGTTAACTTAGTGAGTTCGGGAAGGTTATAACCCATTTTATTTTAAGTCCCGTTAACTCGGGCCTTCTATATACATTGTTTTCTCAAAGTATGTATCCTCCTTTTTAATTAACATAAAGTTTATTTATTTAAATCTCAATATTTACCGGGTTAATTTTTACCACTAACGGTATTTTACCCGTCTTTACTATTAACGTGGTTTGATTACCAAACCCGTTTTTGGGGTGTTACAAGTCTACCCCCCTTAAATCGGTTTCGTCCTCGAAACCTTTCTTACATAATTCCTACAGATTCCATGTAAATCCTGAAATAATAAGCTCTTCTATTAAGTTATAATTACTATTTTAACCTTAAATGGTCTTTACGACTAGACTTACTAGTCACCGGCTGCTTTATACCCCGTTACTTGGTATACCATATTTCCTTTCCGGCCTCATATAAGTTTATGACCTCCAATCCCGTAACTCACGTTACTACGTGATCATACTCTATATCACTTCTTATGACCGTGTTCGCGTTGCATTCACATCATGTTTAAGTTTATATAAACTTTTCATTATCAAAGTCTTCTTTCGAACGTATCGTCTTACACCTATCGGTGTTAAGACCTATATCGTCTAATATCAACCATTTTCTAATTTCTCTCATAATATTCATATTCGTTAAAACGTTGTTTCTTACTAAAACTGAATTTTAGTTTAACGTTTTTTTAACTTATGCCAATCACTTATATCGAGGAATTGACGACCAAGAATTTATTTCTTCCCGTCATTATTTTATGCGGGAGTCGTAACTAGTTCCCGTGCTTTACCCGAGTGACCCGTAGGTTCTATCACTTAGCCTCGTAGGCTGTTCCTATAGGCCTTCACCCATTTTTGACGAGGCCCTTATAGTTCATTTTCTTTTTATTCGTGACCCGAAGGTCATTCGGTCTCGTAGACCTTCACACTGCTTACTACCAAAGGTTTTGGTGATCTCGTAGATCATCCCCTTACTTATTTTGTTCTAAAAATATACTTTTGGTGTCAAGGCACCCCTTTTAAGTCTGGCAATCATTCATTTTCATTCTTGAATTTTTATTGACCTTGACCGTAGTCTAAGGGTACATTCGTTTTCTTTTGGACTAATCTTCCGACTCTATGACTTCTTACGTTATTTACACGTCGGTATATTCTACGCTTACCGTTACCTGGTTCATACCTATATTTCTTTACAACCCATTGCCCGGGTTCTTTTATCTTAATGTTTTTAGCTTTTCGATTTCATCGGTTTGCTTTTTCCCTTCTATATCAAGCGTTATTCCTTAATTAACTCGTTTGACTAATTTTGGGTGAAATTTCATCACTTATGAATATCAAACTTTATTCTTTATTCGACCCATCCAACTTTGAAATAGTTGAACGTAATCATCAAAATTTATGTTTGCAAAAATCTTGTCGTCCTTTAGTCATAACTCTCGATCCGAGTCTTTGACCTTTAATCCGCGTTTCCGTCCCTTGGTTTACGCATACCTCTGAAATCCTACCCATCTTTCGGGTATTTTACCGAAGTTATTATTATTGCAACCCTTCCGGTATGCATTAAGACTTTGTTTTGATTTATTTGGTCGTCTTAGCGAATTTCATTGCTTTTATTCGACCAAGTCTTTTATTCTTTATTCTATTTTGCTTGACTTGTTCGTGTGAATTTCATCACTTATGACAGTCAAACTTTATTTCTATGCCTTATCATTCTCATTAGTTGGTTTGTATTTTCATTTACTTTAATATTTGTCCCTTCTCTCGAGCTCGTTATTCTAACGTAATACGCTTCCGTCGTCCAACTTGCGTTTACGTTACTATCAAACATCTTATTTATTTGATTTATTTGGGTACCATTTTAGTTAGTCCCATTCACCCCGTCCTTACTACATCAGACGTAAATGCGTTTACTACAAGAAGTTCATGGTATCATATGCCACTACTTACTTGGCCAGAGTAAGCGATTAACACATGACATACATGACCTTTTTATAGTTTTCACATCACGCCCTATGTAAGTAACGCCTCTCTTTATTTCATATCCTTGATTTCATTTAGTAAAACTTTATTTAATTGCTAAACAACAATTATTAGTTTTACTAGTTTTACATTCGAACATATAAAATGTTTTTCCTTTCTATCAAACTATTATATAATCACATTCATTAATGTGATCGCTACTTTTCTCAATAGCATTATATTGAGAGTTTTCCACTTGGATAATTACCCTCCCGTCCAAGTTTCCATATGAACTAATCCTACTATTTCTTTGTTATTCATCATCGTGAATAACACATGTTTTCTATTAAACTTCTCTTTGAAACATCATCCTGAATAGATATCCTATTCAGGTTTTTCAGGCTTTATTAGATATATGCAACCGTCATTCCCTACGTGTTTGTTGCATATTACTGATTGTGCGATTAAGTTTAAAAGCATGCACCTGGTAATGCTTGCCCTAACGGGCTTTCCATGTCATTAACCTTGTTCGCGATCATCACACGATTTAGGTCCTTGATGAGCATACTCTACTTGTCGTACTCCGGACCGTTCCTCTGTCATGACCGTCACTTGTTACACTCTCTCCGTTTTCATATGCGAGTATCCTTCAACTAAACATTTACAAAAGTTAGTAATTTTGACATTAATAAACGCCCGTATTGTAATACAAGGCCTTTTACTATACGTGCCAACGCACGTGATTTTGTTAACTATACCAATCATTTTCATTGGAGTAACGTGTATTACACGATAACCCTATGTGTTGTTCACAACACTTTAATCATACTAAACCATTAACATACATGTACTTACCGGATTTGCGATCAAGCCTCGAACCGAACACATTTTACTCTTTACCCATGAGCTCTGATTACCAACTTGTAACACCCTTGCTATTATTTTAAGGTTTAAGAAAATAAACATGTAATTATGATTACATATACAATGGAAATACAGGTTAAACCAAAATCCTAACTTTAAAACTTCATAACTTTTGTTCTACTTATCCGATTCGCGTGATTCTTTTTCCTACGCGATCATAATTTAATTCTCCATCTCATGGAGTTAAAATCTAATATCTAAGTTCTCAAATTTTTTTGATTTCAAGCTCTCAGCTTAAAATTCGTTTTCAACACTTTTGACCCGTTTAACGATTTATTAAACCACTTGCGTTTAAATCATAATAAAATCTCGAAATATTGGTTAACTCAAGACCCTTCACTTGTGGGTTCGAAATTTCATGAAATATGTAACTAAAGATCAAGTTATGCGCAAAACTTTAGTTTTGACCGGTTAGAGAGGATTTAAACATTTAAGCTTAAATCTCGCGCTCTCCTTTCACGCATCATTTTACTACTTTAAGTGCTTGCATATCTTCCATCGCAACAATATTTGTGGTGGATTAAAAGATGTAATATGTTTATTCCGAATTTACCCCTTTTTGGATTGTCAATTTACGACGAAGTCCCTTTTTGAGGTATTTGACCCAAAATTTCACCTTAAGCCTAAACTTACTTATGCGTACCTGGCTCGGATCTTAGGATTGACCCATTCAACTACCTTTCATTATTAATCACTGGTTAATAGCAGTGCGAACCATATGTTATTTCCTATGATCACAAAACTCAACAAGCGATTTTCAGATGTTAATGTCAAATGGTGTCGACAACACCATTTGACCCGTTTAGTCTAGATGACTAATTATCATTACGAGATGGCATTTAATTACCATTTCAACCCTTTAACCTATTTCGATTTTTCCCTTTGATCTTGTCTCATTTAAAAAGTCATTTTCTTGTTTTATTTGACCCGTTATGACTTTCGCCATGTGGTGTCCTTTCGAAACCCTTTTATCTATTCGTTAATCCATGCCCGGATTACTACTTTACCGTTTTACCCGCCACGGTTTACACCATAGCATAGTGTTTCAAAATTTTATATTTGTTCATCATCTCATATCAAGTTTACCTTATTTACCCTTTTTACCATAATATATGGTTTTTGCCATTCTCACTTGTTCTGACCCGCATTATATCGTGCCGGAACATCTTATTTGATTTACATACTACGGTTCATATTCAATACCCACCATAAGCATTTTGTAAATAATAGAAGGGGCGTAAGCTTTACTTACCTTGCATCCGAAGCACGCTTTTCCTTTACACTTGATCCGTTTGACCCGCTTCCTTTCCAAGCATCCACCTAGCTTGTCAGGCGTCAAACTATCATCATGATTCGTAAGTCGGTTAGATTAGTCATCATCAATTATGACTATTCCACCTTACGTATTTCATATAAAAATTATCATTCATTGTATTGTAGGTCGGTTTGACTTTTAAAAAGTCAAATGCCCATTAGTATATAAAATGCACATTCAAGTTTATCAACTAGTTTAGGCATTTTCTCTAATCACCCAGTAGGCGTTCTTTGAAGCCACCGTCTAACAAATCTTTTACCCGGTTCATTATATTTCCAATATCTCAACTAGTTCAAGCGATTATTAAATCTAACTTATTTATTTATTTTCGCAAGAATTAAGGGTTCTCTTCTATAAGTGAGACCCGTTTCATTATACCACTAGCATTCTTTCGAACACCTTATCTAATCAAGTTCTTCTTATGAACTAGTGTATAACACAATTACATACATCTATTTACACGGATGAAATTACCGATTTCATCATAACATTTAAAAACCCATTTCAATTCTTATATGAGCATACACTCAACTTATAATTTGTTCAAGTACCTTGCCTTTACTATCAAATATGATGATTCTAATCACTAGTTAGGCACTAACATCATCATATTACAAAACCTACTTAGTTCATGCTTGATTAGTTGACTAATCACTAGTTTATGGCACAAATTCAACAAGTTTGCACCTAGGGAATTGTTTCTAGTCTTAAACTCTCATCAATTTCACTAAAACATTCAATTTTCATACAAGAATTTCATTCATGCATGATTATCAAAATCTGAAAATGTCACCAAAACATAAATTTCGACATACCTTACGATCCCCTTGACTTGGTGATCGTTTATATATATTCAAATCCGAATTTGGCCTTCAATTGATCCTTTAATTTGAAGATTTGGTTGAGTTAGGGTTTCACCCCTTTCTTGCCTCCTGATGATCGATCCAAAACACACACTGTGTGTGTGTGTGTTTTGTTTTAGATTTTTCTTTTAATAAATAACTTCCAAGTTTTTCCCACTTTGGCCCTTCAAGTTTTGTTAATTAATAAGTAGGCTATAACCTACTTATTTTCAACAATACCTTGTCTTGTTAACTAGGTTAAACATTCCTAGTTAACTTAGTGAGTTCGGGAAGGTTATAACGCGTTTTATTTTAAGTCCCGTTAACTCGGGCCTTCTATATACTTTGTTTTATCAAAGTATGTATCCTCCTTTTTAATTAACATAAAGTTTATTTATTTAAATCTCAATATTTACCGGGTTAATTTTTACCACTAAAAGTATTTTACCCGTCTTTACTATTAACGTGGTTTGATTACCAAACCCGTTTTTGGGGTGTTACATTTAGACAAAAGGAAGGAATTGACTACTTTGATACATATGCTCCTGTAGCAAGAATATCCACTATTAGACTGTTGGTTGTCTTAGATTCAATACACAATATTGTGATTCACCAAATGGATGTGAAAACCGCTTTCCTGAATGGTGATTTGGATGAGGAGATATATATGAAACAACCAGAGGGTTTTGTTATGCCTGGCAATGAGTATAAGGTGTGTAAGCTAGTTAAGTCATTGTATGGCTTAAAGCAAGCACCCAAACAGTGGCATCAAAAGTTTATGATGTGGTTTTGTCTAATGGTTTTGTATTAAACCAAGTGGACAAGTGTGTATATAGCAAATTTGATGATTCTAGGAAAGGATTCATAATTTGTCTATATGTAGATGACATGTTGATCTTCGGTACTGACCAGGATCAAGTTGATAAAGTAAAGAAATTTTTGTCATCTTGTTTTGACATGAAAGACATGGGGGAGGCGGAAGTGATCGTTGGTATAAGGATCAAATGGGAGAACAATGGCATATCGATCTCTCAATCTCATTATACTGAGAAGATATTGAAAAAGTTTAGTTTTCATGATAGTTCTCCGGTTAGCACTCCAATGGATCCAGTTTTTAAGCTCTCACCTAATGAAGGTGTAGCTGTAAGCCAACTTGAATATTCAAGGGCCATTGGATCTCTCATGTATGCCATGATTAGCACTACACCAGATATAGCCTATGCTCTTGGAAAGCTTAGTAGGTATACTAGCAATCCAGGTGTAAGTCATTGGCAAGCAATGAATCGAGTATTTAGGTACTTGAAAGGAACCATGAAATATGGTTTGACTTATACTGGATTTCCTTCAGTTTTAGAAGGTTATTCGGATGCAAGGTGGATTAACAACAAGGAAGATCATTCTTCCACAAGTGGATGGACTTTTCTGCTTGGAGGAGGTGCCATATCTTGGGCATCTATGAAATAGACTTGCATAACTGATTCGACAATGGAGGCTGAGTTTGTTGCATTAGCCGCAACTGGCAAAAAAGCTGAGTGGCTAAGAAACTTACTTTATGAGATTCCATTGTGGTCTAAACCTATATCACCAATATCTATTAGATGTGATAGTGCTGCTACATTGGCTAGGGCCTATAGCCAAGTGTATAATGGGAAGTCTAGACACTTAGGTGTTAGACACAGCATGATTCGTGAGCTCATCATGCATGGGGTGATATCGGTGGAGTTTGTGAAAACTCAACAGAATTTAGCCGACCACTTAACCAAAGAGTTATGTAGAGATCTTGTGCACAAGGCGGTTGTAGGGATGGGATTAAAGTCCACATGAGATTTCTCGTGTTAAGATACCAAATTCCCACCTAATATAACGTTAGGTGCTGAATTCAATGCGGAAAGCTTAACATCTAGAAATTGGAATACATTAGTAGCATCATCCCAAGGTATGTGTTCAGACCTGCAAGTTAAAGGAGGTTGAAGGATTTCTTCTTAATAGTTCTTTGAAAAATTGCATATGCAAGTGCAAGAATAAAGAGCTACCTGTATGAGCATGAAGTTTAGTCGCTTCAAGAAGCTAGGACTTGGCTTTGATATGCTCATTGAAGGATGGGACATAGGCTAGTAAAAATAGTGTCAAGAAAGAACATTAGAGTATGTAAACTTTTTTGTATATTATCTTCATGTATTCACTAAATAGAAAGGGTTCAATCCTTAGCGGCACCCCTATATTCGGATATTTGGAATGTGTAATATACTAATGTGAAATTCAATCGTTGCGATATTTCATTTATGCATAAGTTTGATGGTTGTGAATTTGTTTAAGTTAATCACGGATTACGCTAAAATGAGGGAGGAATGTTAGATATTTAGTGTAATCGGGATTGACTTGGTGATCAAAACGAATAATAATACACATCAAGCAAGTTAGGAGGTGCGGAAGTGCACACTTGTTTGAGTTATTATAATTCGAAGTGTACGGGCTCTGCCCGTACTCTGCGGGGGTTCCAAGGGGGGAACGCCCCCTTAGCGGGGGTCCGCAGCGCCCTTGGGAGCAGGGTCCAAGGGGCGGCAGCACCTAGCTGGGGTCGAGCTAGAAAAAAATTATTTTAAATAAATTGCTATAATAAAATTGCACTGGAAAATGCCATAATTTCGAAACTTCAAAATTATGGCAGTTAAGAGGCAATTTTATGGCAGTTGTGTCATAAAAAAATTGAGATAAGTGCCTAATGGCAGTTAATCATCCCCAACCTCTCAAATTCGTAGACAAGTTTTGATCACACTTCTTCTGGTTCAGACAATTTTCACACAAGCATACCCTGGTTCAATTTCTCGAAAATCAGAGTTGTATTCGATTAAATTATTCGGGTGAACCACTGAAATAATTTGATCTGAGAGTGATTACACGCCTCTCTGATCATCCGGTTTTCTAAAAATTCCCCAACATTTTGTTGGTCGTTAAAAAAAATACTTAGAAAATTAACTTAAGTTTAAGTGCGCATATTCACATTTATATTTAAATATACTACAAATAACATGGAGGGGAATAGTGCTTGACACTTATCCATTTGTCCAGCGAAATTATGATTTTGCCCTATTTAAATTTACAGTTTTGTCATTGGTTTTACTTTTTTTTTTCTTTCAACCAAATTACAGTTTTGCCCTCTATTCAAATTTATAGTTTTGCCATTGTTTTTGTTTTTTCCCTGTCAAATTATGATTTTACCCCAGTGTAAAATTACGGTCATGCGATCGTTTTGGTATTTTTTTTTGACAAAACTAAGGCGGTGTTTTGTTTTGACTGATTGACTAGGTGTAATTTTTATTCGTACCAGGTGGCTGCCTGACACACACTCATTTATCTTGAAAAATTACAATTTGCCCCAGTTATCATTTTAGTTTTTTTTAGCAAAAGTATCGTAGTGTTTTGTTTTAGAGTTAAATGCCATTTTAGGCCCTGTGGTTTTGGCCATTTTAGCAGTTTAGTCCAAAGGTTTCATTTTTCTCATGTGGGTCCAAAAAGGTTTCACCGTTGTCATTTTAGTCCACTGAGTTAATTTCATCCATTTTTTTTGTTAACCAAAAGGACAATTCGGTCATTTTATATGTAATTCTGTTAACTAGAAAGATAATTCGGCCATATAAAATGACAGAATCGCCCTTCTCGTTAACATAAATAATGGATAAAGTTAACCCAGTGGACTAAAATGGTAACAATGAAACCTTTTTGGACCCACATGTGAAAAATGAAACCTTTTGATTAAACTGACAAAATGGCCCAAACCACAATGCCTAAAATGGCATTTAGCTCTTTGTTTTAATTGGTGAGTCGATGTAATTTTTTTAAGATCACAAGTAACCGAAACATAGATATACATGTTATAAGAGATAAATATTCGGTTTGTTGCCCGACAATGCATGTGGGGGCACAAACCATAATTCCAATTGACGTTTGGTTCAAGAGTTTTGTAGGGTTCAATCGGCCTCAGATCGACCGTTATATTATTCAATCCTGAAAACATGAAATTGTTCAACTTTTTGGTTCGATTAGGTTTAGGGATTTCATAGCGGCTGAAATTCAAACTCTATGATCATTTTGGTTCTCGGTAAGTTCGTATCTCTACTCTTATCTGTCTGTGATCTCGTACAAATTTTATGCGGATTTTCATGTTCAAATTACTAATCATGTGATGTTATTTCGTAATTTTGATTGTTCATGAAGTTCTATCGAGTATCGACAAATCTACCAGTGTTTAGGATTGTGGTTTCAAGCAGTTAATTTGAAAGCGAACTCCAATTTTCTCTTGGAATAATTACGTGATTTTGTGCATTTTTAGAATTATAAAACAAGTGTGCAATCATTCATATTTGCAAATGTTAGTATCCTTAGCAAACAGTATTATTTTATGAAAAGGGTGCCAGTTTTAGAACCCAACCCAAAATGATTGAGACGGCCTAATTCATGATTAGATGGTGCATTTAGTTGCTTGTGGCTAATAATAAGTAATTTTTTTTACTATTATTTCAACAATCTGTGTTCTTTTTTTTGAACGACCAACAAAAACAAAACCGTATATATAAAAGAAAAGAAACGTCGCCAGCCAGCTAGAAGCTGGCACTAACAAACAGCCCCAAACATACACTGAAAGAACAGAGCATACACAAAAAGCCTAACCGAAAGCCTTGATATCAAACTTCTTCCACTCGTCCCAAGACAAAGACATCATCCTGGACCGGTTTTTAACCCAGAGGAAGCTTAATATTTTCGACTCCTCGATCACGCCCGAAACAAGGGGTAGTTTGTTGTGGAAAATTGCATTGTTCCTTGATCTCCACAAGCTCCAGATAACAGTTAAGAAGACCACATACAGAACCTTCTTCCGCTTCTTCGACCCACCCGACAACTGATGCAAATTTAGCAAGTCGCGGAACTCGAAAGCGAAGATGGGAGGAACGTGGCACCATTGTGCAATGACTTGCCAAACACTATGTGAGAAAAGGCACGAAGTGAACAGATAGTGACAGATGGGTATGGGATTTGGATGACTCTTGTTGCTTTTCTGTTAAAAGTATTAAAAAAAGGCGGATGGTTGCTAACGACTCTGTTATCGAGCCTACGTTCTCGTGGAATAACTGGGTGCCGAAGAAGGTTTGTATCGTGGCTTGGCGCCCGATGTATGATAGGCTTCCTACCATAGCAGCTCTGAGAAGGAGAAACAATCTGTGTTCTTGGTCTATAAATCTGAGTCTGTTGACTTTAAAGAGCAACAATTATTTCTAAGGGTGTTTGTAAATAGTTGAGAAACCAACCGAACCACAAGCAAAGCAAATCCGCCAGTTTGGGATGTATGTATGCGGTTCACAGTTTGAAAAACTAGGCTTAACAGTTTGAAACTTGGAACCACCCGTGTAAACCGAACCAGTTTTTTAACCTTTCTTATTCTTTATATTTTATTTTTCGGAATATGCATATATGCCAAACCATCTATATATTTTTTTCAAAAAAAGTAATATAAGCTAACGATTTTGAAACAAAAGAACCGGTTCAAACAGCCAAACCTGAGCCATTTTGCCTAATCCTGCCAACTCGTCCGATTTAGTTTGCCTTTTTTTCATAGCCGTAGTTAGCAGTTTGGTCCAAATTTTTTTCATACATGTAAAACTGTTTATGTTCTACCTTCCAAGATTATGTTACTAACATCATCTTATACAGATAACCGAGGAGGTATAAGATCAGGTATCGGCAACGATGACTGCGAAAGCAGAAGATCAGCGGCAGATAACGTTCCCGTTTTATCAAAATCAAGGGTTTCAAACTCATCCATGATAGGAGTGACATCATCTTCTGTAATCTTCCCCATCTCTTTTAACTTGTACACAATGAACTCAGCAGCACTGTATCAATATCAAAACATAAAACACCATATCATAAGCTTGTTATCATAGTTATTAAAGGCGCTAAGCGCACTCAAGGGCATAAGCCTCGCCTGGGGCCTAGGCGCAAAGCACAAAAAAAAAAAAAAAACGAGGGCTTGAGAAAAATTAAGCGCATAATAAAAAAAGTTAAAAATATATTATGTATTAGAAAAAGAATACTATTCTTCAAATAAAATAAACAAATTCTATTATATAAAACTATATATCATCTGTTTAGAACCAAAAGTTCTAAAAACATTAGTGTATTAGTGTAGAAAAATAGTTTTCCATAGATAAAAGTAGAAATCTAGCTTGAATCTTGTCGGAATTTAGTGAATTTGGCCGGAAACAATCCGGAATCTAGGAATCTCGCCGGAATGTGCGCCTGAACCATCACCTGGAGAATTGAAGCGCAATTTCCTCGACTTAAAGCGCAACTGCGTCTCCTCGCCTGAAAAATGGGCCTAGGCGCTAGAGGCGATGGCTTTTAATAACTATGCTTGTTATATTATGGCTATTAACATATTCAAGAGTGTATGTTAATATGTTATATACTTACACGACAATTCCGTCACCATCAAAATCCGCTGCCTCGAGGTCAGAAACCGTTGTTTTTCTTCTAAGAACTGATTTTACTAACGACCGTTGCTTTCTCTCAGTATATAGCAAAGCAAAAGTAAACAGCAACTGAGCTACATAAACCGTACCCGCTAATATCCAAAACACAGAAAACACGCGTCCACCCGTTGTTGAAAAACATGTATGTATGTACCCAAGGCCTGTGAGTGTCGCGATAACACAATAAAACGCATGAATAAACTCCAGATCTTCAACCCAAAGTAACAAACCCGTTCCCGCAGCCATAAGTACCAAAAGCAACAACAACAATATGATACATTTGTATCTCACTCTCTTTGTTTTCATCTTTTTTAGGATTTCTGCTTCACTGTGGTTTTCGTTTAAACGTAATGCTCTTACAAGCAATCGTTCTTGTTTCTCCACTAAAAGCTCTGCGGCTTTACCTAAAACCAACCCGACTATCAACATGCCCGAGACCACAAAAAGACACGCGAGTAGTATTGTAAGAGTGCTGTTGGGAACAAGATCTCCATACCCGACAGATGTCATTGTGACGACGGTGAAATAAAGCCCGTCGAGTACAGGGTTTGTTTTATTTCCTGTAATTTGGTGTCGGGTTAGATGAAAGCAAAGTGTGCCTGCAGCTAAATAGGCGAACAGTATTACTGCCACTTTCCAGTAATTCGGGTACAAGTAGTCGAAAACAGATATGAGGTGTGGTTTGTGTCCATTTGCATGCTTGTCTTTGTAAGTGAAGGAATCTGCCGTTGGGGCGCTTTTGATTCTCCGGAATCTTTTTCTCTTGATGCAAGTTGTTTGATCAGTTAAGAATGGGTGCTTTGGCGAAGCCTTTTTCTCACCATTAGTCGAAGCTTTTTTCTCGCCGTTAGTGGTCATTGCAAGATGCTCGGGGCGACGGTCCGGAAGCTATGAAAAGTGTTACGTCAAATCGATGGATTTTAAAGTTTTTCTTTTAAGATGGTTAACGAATTATGTAACATAAAATGTAAAAGAGGTTACATTTGCGGCCTAAATAAGTTTTTTTTTTCGAACGACTGAAATTTTATTGAAGACGTCGGGTCCTGAAGCCAGACAACCCGCTTTATCTCAAATTTCCAACCCAGTTTATCTTAACTTTGGGGTTTATAAGTGAGTTAATTGTCAAATTCGTCCCTGAGGTTTGACTCAAATTGCTAGATCAGTCCAAAATCAAGTTTTGTTGCTAAAACAGTCATTGGCCCTAATTTATGTTGCTAATTCAGTCCAATTAAGAGGAGTTAATTGCTAAATTCGTCCCTAAGGTTTGACTCAAATTGCTAATTTAGTCCAATCATTTTCCCTTTCAATGGACTGAATTAGCAACATAAATTAGGGCCAATGACTGTTTTAGCAACAAAACTTGATTTTGGACTGATCTAGCAATTTGAGTCAAACCTCAGGGACGAATTTAGCAATTAACTCAAAACGTCCGCTAACGCCCAGGGGAGAAGATCTTTTTTAGATCAGCAACGAATGTCTTGTATCTATGAAGAAAGATTTATCCCTGGGTTAAGACCCTGAATGCCATGATACCTTTTTTTACAAAAGACAGGGGTACATTTGGACAAGTTGATCAAAGTAGAGGGATAGAAGTGTAAAACTAAATACATTTTTCTCTGTTTATACCAATGACAACATGACATTTGTCTCTAGTTTAGCTGCACCTTAACTTAAGTAGTTGTCAAAGACCGATATATCTATCTATTCTAATATAATAAAGTGGTTTTGAGTTATGTGTCATCTATACATAAAACCACCCATTATTTTGACAAGTGGCTTTTTCTCCTATCATTAATTATAAACTTTACATCTGACACGTGTCTTTCTTAACCTTACGAGATTTTCATCAGGTCTTCCCAAACCCTATTCACTTCTACGCCTTCATACGTTCCTAATCTATCCCTCCATCGCCGTCCAAGAAGTTCTTGATTCTCGAAGCTACCGGCAATCCATCATCGAGCTTTTTCTTTATCAAATTCAACGCGAATCCGGCCTCCGTACCGGCTGAAAATCGTCTGATCTTGCTTGAAGTTGTGCAACTCACCTCCAGGTACTGTAAGAAGTTTGTAATAAATACTACGAGTGCAGATTGATTCGAATCGAATCGTAATGACTCAAATTGAGGAAAGAGATGCTTACAGATGGTGAAACTGACGGTGAATCTTTGACTTCTAGGGTTTCGCTATCGTCCTCCATGCGAGAATTGAGATGAATAGAACGAACTACGACGGGGTTTGGGTGATTGGTGGATGTTCATTGACCAGAAGAGTTGACTTGTGAGGAGCAATTCCTGAATCTTTAGTGTGATGCATGTATGATAAGTTTTTTTTCTTTTTTTTTATAATGCATATTATTGTTCAGGTTAAGACTACGAATCCGAAGAAGTATTGTGTCCGTCCCAACACCGGAGTTGTTTCACCTAAATCAACATGTGAAATTATAGCTGACATTTTTTTTTGTAATTTAGCTTTTCTATTTGATCTGTGGTTGCTGGAAATTGCTAATTTTAATCCATATGCCACTAAAAGTTGTGTGAAATCACCATTAATGCTATTAGTTGGGGCCACTAGAGACGGATGTTTAGCATGATTGGCTTACTATGAGCAATAATTTGCATTCAAGCATTTTGTATAGGCATGATCAATATGTTGACATGTTGAGTTAACAGATTGACTGGTCATTCAAGTCAGTCTTAAACGCACTGAATTCGAAATACTTTATAAAACTGACTGATTATAATGTGATGGCAAGATATATAATAGTCTTGATTCAATCATGTTGAATAGAAAGTTTTCGTAACAAACTGTTTCTGCAGGCAGAGTGATCAAAATCTTGTGATGGCTTCAAAGAGGATATCACGAGGAGTTTGTGGCAGCGTGGGGTCTGGGAAATTGAGCTTTACTTTTTGTATTCTTGGTGAAATCCCGAAAATATCCGGTGAATTAAGTCGTAACTTCATATGTGTAATTAACTTTTTTAAGTCTTTAATTTATTAATTGTTAACGTCATTTCTTTTGGTTTTAATTACGGTTCAGGTTCAAATTTGTGGTTCAGCAACTTATTCAATCAAATAAGATTGACAAATTGATGTGATGTGCAAGTAGGCTCGCTGATGTGCAAGTTATGTGGAGAGTCAGAGGAGACGTCTGAGCATTAATTTGTTTCTTGCGGGTTGACACACTCCATTTGAGACTTGCGGAGGACCCCCCTGCTTCTTGCAGTGCTCGTTAGTTTCCATCATTTTTGTATTTCTTATATGATGACATGGCTCTCTTTGGGATGGAAGGAAGTATGTTTATAACATTAGGTTGCTTCTAATTTAGTTGTTTAATATGTATTCATTGATGTATTCTTGTATATATGTATATTGAAATTACAAGTATGACAAGGTTGATATATGAATTGCTACAGATGTCGATGATCCATTGAAGACCACCAATCAATGTCGTCGTCTTGGCTTAATAGACTGTGGTCATATGGATTTTTTCACCCACTGATGGTACAGAGGAGATTGCGAATCCGTTTATCCAACCAGATTGAGCTTAATTCTACGGTTAAGCCCTTAATTTCTAGCCTCTGTTAGCAAGTAAAAACAAACCGTTGCATGTCTCGAGTCATACAGTTAAATTCAGTGTGTGAAATTTGAAACTATTATGATTGGCTTACTATGAGCAATAATTTGCATTCAAGCATTATAGACAATGATCCATTGAAGACCACCGATCAATGTCGTCGTCTTGGCTTAATAGTATGAATTTCTATTCTCAGCTACATTTATTTATATAATTGAAGTATAAAAATATTGATCATATTTACTAACATGTTTCGAGATGTTAGTGTTATGTCAGCTTAACATATTAACTATTTTTTAATAGACTCTCCCAGTATCTTTTATGATGACTCTCATTTATTGAAATAAGTGGCATGATACAAATTTATCGACTTTATCATCTGTATCATATATTTTTGCTACATCATTACCATTACTAAAATATTGTCAATGGTCTAATGAAGTAAATGCTGGATATTATCATATTTTTTAGCCCTTAAATTTTTCAAGAACAGTTTTGATGACGGTCACCTCAAAACTTGAAAAAATAAAGTCAAATTAATACAAATATATGTACATTGCAGGTTTGTAGGGGGGCTGCGGTCATATGGATTTTTTCACCCACTGATGGTACAGAGGAGATTGCGAATCCGTTTATCCAACCAGATGGAGCTTAATTCTACGGTTAAGCTCTTAATTTCTAGCCTCTGTTAGCAAGTAAAAACAAACCGTTGCATGTCTCGAGTCATACAGTTAAATTCAGTGTGTGAAATTTGAAACTATTATGATTTCTATTAAGCTTTTGGACATTTAATCTTTTCTGTATTCTGCATTTCATTTGCAAAAAAAAAATGTAGACTCTTAACTCTTAGCTGTGTAAACTTAGCCAAGCATGAGATTATTATGCTCTAAGCTTGCAATTACGATATGTATTTATTTTTTATAACTTTTTATTTCAGTTTTTCATGTTACCCAATCCCGTGTACCACACGGGTTTTAACCTAGTTAATTATACGCTAACTGAATTCAAAATTTTAATTCAGATATTAAATTCCGTCAGTAAATAATATATCAGACTTAATTAAAATAAAACTAATTTGAAAAATATTTAAAGATAATCTTTATTAGGAATTACCCGCTCGTTTTTTTTTTTTTTTTTTTGCATTTCCACCGATTCAAATATGACTTAGATATAGTTATAACGTGTAACAAGCTTATGCAAAAACGCCTCAAACATCATAATCAAAAACCAAATTCATCGAAAACTTACATATGAGGCGAAGCAGGAGGGGTTAAGCACTTTTCCGGTGAACAAAGTGCCGATTATGAGAGAACCGGCCGACCGGATTCTTTGAGAAACATGGTGGATCCGGCAGGGATATTGTTGGTGGTGATTGGATACTTTAAAGATGAAGGAAGGGATTATACTTGACGTTTGTTGTTGATGAATCTAAAGTCTCAACCACACTTCTTTTATCAGGGAAGATCTTGAATTATTTATACAAATTATTGGTATGTGGTCTTATTTCGCATCGCCCGGTGTGTTTTGGGAATCGCTTTGTGCGTTTGGTTGCCTGCCGTGCCTCTTGGCATACGGTGGGTGCCACTTGCCGGGTGGTTTTCGGAAACATCCACCGTAAAGGTGCATGAGTGGTGTTTGGTTTGTTACGGGTGGTTGGCTCTTTGCTTGCGCAACAACTTCCACCCGACTTACCTCTTCAGATGTTTGCCTAGGCTTGTATAGCCTAAGCAGATTGTGGGTTTCCTGTGTTGCCTACCTACGTCACGGAATTGTCCCGATTGATCAAAGTTGCTTTCGTCTTGTGCCGTCTTGATGGCATAAGATGAACCATGAAGCTGTCTCTTTGCACCGCATTGTTAATGCATGCGTTGATGTTGTGGCCCATTGAGCATTGCTTGGTACCTTGGATACGGAACCTTATGTGGGCATGGGTCCTTGGGGATCCTTGTTCTGCCCTCGTTTAGCGTTCGCGCTTCTCTTAGAATGACTTTACGCCCCGCTTGCGGTCTGCTCATATAATGTAATATATGTGTGGGCGCTCGGGGGGGGGGGGGGGGCAAAAGCAAAAGTGCACTAATTTTTAACGTTATTTTACTAATTTCGTGAAAATAACGTTAAAAAGAGGGGATCGTTAACCAGGCATCATGTGGTGGCGTTGATAGCCGAAAGACAAGGGGGTACATGCACCAATTGGCGTTTGTCTCAATTGCTGAGTGTTATGTGCCTTATGTCCAAGGCTTGATGCAAAACCACAATCGAGCCGGGGGTCTCATTGGAAGCAGCCTCTCTATTCCTACGGGGTAGAGGTAAGGCTGTCTACATCCCACCCTCCTCAGACCCTACCTTAGCTTTGCTATAGGTGGGATATACTGAGTACGATGATGATGATGATGATTGGTATGTGGTCTTATTCAAATAAGATCTTGAATTGTTTATACAAATTATTGATATGTGGTCTTATTTAAATATAAATGTGAAACATAATTTAATGCATTTAAATAACATAACTATGGTCCCGACACAACGTGACCTTATGCTTTTGGACGTGGATGGGACCGGTATTTAACAAAAGTGAGGTCATTTTAAATTGGTAGATTTTCACTGTTTAATAAATATAATTTTCTATTAGTTTACCATGTATTTATTGTTATTCATCGACTGATAATATAGTTTGTAAATACAAAATGGTTCTTACTTAAAGAAACATACACACATATAGGTTGGTTCATGTGTAAAGTCACTTTTATATGCAAAATGTTAAGACGTTTTTAAATGATGTTATATGTTTATTTTAGGGCAGTGGTTATGCGTCCGTTGAAGTGCAAGTGATCTTAAACGTATGGAATCGTTCACGCGTTAGACATGGACTCCGTAGTTACACTTTTGTGACATTAAGACACGTTGTGTAGTTACACTTTTGTGACACTAAGACACGTTGTGTAATTGGTTTAAATGTGCCATTGCATTAGGTTTAGACGACAATTCTAAAAAGATAAAATTATAATATACTCAAATAAAAAGAATATAATTCTAGATTTTGGAGTATATTTAAAAGATGAAAACATAGTTAAAAATGATGAAACCAAATATAAACAAAAAAAGTGAACATCTGTGTGTATGATTGATCTCTTAATCTTTCAACAAACTTCAACTCCATATTATTTACTGGTCATCATCTCAATTTTAACCATCAAAATAATATGATCAACAATTTAGATCATTTACTACACTTTTCATATATTACACCTTTATTAATATGTCTACACATTCAATTCAATACAAAACCAATTTTAAATAAAAGTATCACATTCTATATCTTACATTTTCAAGTGATATGTACAGTAACTATAAGTTGGCAATCTCCCATTTACTATTTTTTTAGTATTTTTAACTTTACTTATTTTTCTTTTGGGTTATTTTATCTCTTATTAGTTATTTCTTTTGTATTGTTGTCTATATACTAATTATAACATATTATTAATGTTTAATCTAAGATAACCTAATCATCATGTAAGTATATAAAACAATTAATATTTTGATATTATCTTATTCCATTTTTCTCTTTTTATTTTCTCTCAATATACCAGTCATTTTATATGATTTGATTAAAATAAGAGAAAAGCTATATAATTATTTTTATAGATAAATACAATGCCTTATTTCTCTAATTTTTTTTTTATGATTTCTCTCTTAGTTTTAAATACATTATATTTATTTATAAAGTTTAATGCGCCACAACCAGTTAGTTCAAGCTTTCTTATTGTTAATTTTGTTTGCCTTTTTAAGTTATAAGATTATAAAACCTCTTAAAGACTAGAGTATTGTCTTTTTATCAACGCTACGTGTTTCTATGGAATTCATCGTTTTTTTCCGCTTCAGTTTTACTTTTTGCATTCTACTTTATCATTGTTGCTATTTTCATTTGGTGCGCAAGAACATATAAAGTTCATACTCATATTTGATTAAAGCTTTCGTTATAATTTTTTTTTCCTTAGAGTTAAGGGTATACACGAACTGATTATTGTTTTTGGTAGATCGTATTTCGCAATAGCTAGCCACTCGACTCCTAACTAGCCAAACCGCAGCGAAGCGCGGGTTCATCACTAGTTAGCACACATATTCTTACCTATTTTTATATATATATTTTTTAACGGCTAATGATACACCCTCCGGTATTAAACTCATGTCCTTCTTCTATCAAAATAATCATAGGATTTTCCCTCTACCACTAGGCTATAGCCTTAGTGGCTACCTACTCTTTTTTTTTTTGAAAAGTTAACTTCATAAGAAACAACCGAAACCCGAAAACCGAGCCGGAACAGACAAACAATCACATAATTACAAAATTACACCAATCCGACCAAAGGATCGTCTTAAACTTGGATCTATTCCTAAACCAAAGATAACTCAAAGATCTAAGTTGGCTGAAAATATCATCGATCTTGGCATCCTTACCGTTAAACCTCTTCTCATTCCTAGCCTTCCACAAACTCCAACACGCTATCATGACAATACCTTGCAGTCCCTCTCTCTCCCTCGCCTTTTTTCCGCAATGCTTATGGATCTCAAGAAGACTTTGAACGAGAAAATAAAAAAGTTCGGGACACGGCACCAAGAGCTCACCTTATGCCATAACACGGAGCAGAAGATACACGAGGAAAATAAATGCTCTGTTGTTTCTTCCATGCTTATGCAAAACGGGCACAACTCCTCCTCTATGAAAATACCTCTTTTCTTCAAAGAATCGGTTGTCGGGATCTTATTTAGATCCGCTCTCCAGACGAAGATATTACATTTCAGCTGAACCCATCGACACCACTCCATAACGTACCTGGCGCTGTTGGATTGAACAGTGACAAAAAAGTGAAATGTGGAAGGCCCCATAACCCCCTTTGGGGGGGTGTTTATGTGACAAGTGGCAAAAAAGTGAATTGTGGAAGGTTAGGGGGTATATAACATGTGTGTGTAGAGGATGGAGTCCCATAACCCCCTACCAATCATTACTCAGTTATTAATTGATTGAAACCTTGTGCATTTGTTGTTCACATTGGTCCACTTGTCCGATATTGAATCTGGTAGCCGGTAATCGACCCCCTTACCGACGAGATCAAAAAATAGTGCTCGGATTCTTTTCCAAAACACAATTTTGTTTTGGTTGTTTGCTAAAAGAAATATAATACAAAAGAAATAAGTACAATTTTTAACAAACAAATTAGAAGTATACATTGAAAAATAAAAAAAAAAGTCTATAAAAATGTTACAAACATCAAGATCCTCCGATACGTCGACCCATGCACGGGCCAATGGTACTCCTCTTCATCCTCCCATACTTGCATGCTTTTTTTTCACCCGACTATAGGTTGTTTCTTTCTTTTATGTGACACACGTTCGTTCCGTTTGGTTTGCTTCGGTGGTGTCTCTCCGTTTGTGTCTCCGACTCCTCGTCCGGTTGTGTCTCTGTTTGTGTTACCGGGACAAGTGTCACACCCTGACTTTTGCTGAAGCGTGATTATGGTGTGACTTTCTTAATATCATTGCATTCAATCATAACATCAACTATATGATAAAACCATAGGTTTGTCATCCATTAAATAAGTTTAAAACATAACAACATTGTTTTAAAAGGTAGACTTCAATTCAAGTTTTACAAACCGTACAAATTGTTTATGAGTTCATTAAGGACTCGTTAAAAGATATTGAATAACACCAAGGTTTGGAAGACGTGTCTCGTCCAGGAATAAGACACACTGACCAAACTCAAAGACCATGGATGATATCTTTATTTCTAACGCAGCATAAAAACTTCCAACACCCGCCAGGTCCACTTACAAATTCCCTGAAATACATGTAGTTTGAAAACATCAACAAAAGTTGAGCGAGTTCATGTGTTCGTTTGTGTGTAAGTATAAACCTTTGAAATCGTTGTAAGTATGTATGTAAGTTTATAAGTCCCGGTATGAAAGCAACAAGGAAACAGATCAATTAATGTGTAGGTAATACATTAATATACGTGACATGGTGCATGAAGACTCAAACCTAGCATACTTTGTACCGGGCTTCCGACTGTAAGACATAGTCACCACATGGCCCATTCGGCGGACTCATGGATGGGGCTCGCTACACCCAAATAGATCTATCACTCATGCCCCTCGGTCCGTATACGAGGATTAATGGTCTCAAGTATCCGCCTACCCATTCACATGATCTATGGTTCTTTCCTAGGCTAACCATACCAATTGTAATCGTATGTAAACAGTTTGTAACATGTATTTCAATCCCCGAAGTTGTAAAACTGAAAACAGTTAAAAGAGAAAAGGGGGACATGAACTCACAGTTTTGCGTTCCTTGTATCCGATGTAACTCAAACCTTCTTCTAGAACGCACGACTACCTACATGCGTACTATTGTCTATTAGACGAGCGGGTCGTGCCTTGACTTGGTATTAATTAGTGCCTTTGAGTTACGTTTTAAAGTGTCTTCGATATTATTCCAAGTTATAATTACTTGTTAAAATAATAAATATTTTAACTTTAAATTATATTTAATTTTGGAATAATTGTGAAACAATATTTTGTAACAATACTTCTCAAGTATTTGTATTCGTATTTCCTTCCCAACGATGGTGGTATCTCATACATGTATATCCGTATTCTTGTATTGGTATATCTTGCCATGTGTTGGCGTCGTATTCCAGTGTGTACGTATTTTCTTAATAAATATCCAATACCTATTTCCAAAACAATATATTTTCAAGTCCCATTTAGAAAAATATATATAAACTTACTTTTATCCAAAATAATGTATTTCAAGGAAATATATATTTTTCCCAACAATATTATATTTCTTAGTAATTCCAAGAAAATATATTTTTACTTCCCAAAATAATATATTTTCTACTTGTCAAAAACAAGATATAACTTGGTAGTAATACTAAAAATCATATTTTCATTTCTTTTGTATCCAAAATAGTATTTACCAAAAATATGCTCATAAATGTATTTTCCGGAACATTTGGTAAGTTACATTTCTTGTTCGGTTTCACAATATTATATGTGTAACTTGTGTATTTATTCCTTGAGACATTTGGTAATATTTGGATTGTAATATCTTGGTATTTGTTAAGTTATATTATTTCAAATCTTAAAATAATATAACTATCACACAAAGTATACAAGTAATCACACACATATGTCTTTAATGTAAATATATATTCTAAATGCATATTTATCCATTTTTATTTATAAAAACCAACCTCCAATACTTGTATTTTTGTTACAAAAATTATGGCAAAGTTTATATTGAAAACCATAGTTAAAATACACTTGTAAATATTTGTTAGAAAATATTTTTCTAAGCGTTTATATTTTTAGAAAATTTTGCCATAGTTTCCCCTAAAAATGGAGGTGTCCATGCTATCAAAGCATATCATTTTCTTTTTAAAGTCATCACCAACCATCAACAATCAACCTACACTTACCAAGTGCCAAAATTATGTAATTTTCCTAACATCATGAACTTGAACTTTCATAAAAACTTGTAGTAACTTGGTAGTGTGTCAAGTAGGTTTAGTTACCTTTTAAAATGTATTTACTTCTTTGAAAACTTCTTTTTTAAAGAAGTTGGATGTTTACAACTTCGAAACACATTTTCTAAAAATGTTTCTTTATGTAACCTTCTTGTTACACAAGTGTTTCTACACTTGTTTATCCATTAAAAATAGTGTTCGTTTATGTAAGAACCAAGATCTACTAAAACTCTATTTCAAGCTTGGTTCTTTTGGAAAAACCATTCATAAATTTTAGATCTATATGATTATTAACCCACTTTGATTATCATTTTTCAAGAAAACAATATATTCTTTCAAGTTCATGTCTTTCATGAGGATGATTTATAAATCTCTAACATTTTCATCCTCTCATCTTGCTAGATTATGTTTTTAATCATGATCTATCAAGATCATATGATGATTTACATTATTTACACAAACCAACAATCATCAAGCATCATAACAACACTAAACAACATGATTTCTTTAAGATTTCTTATAGTTTTATGCTTATGTTCATGTTTCATCTTCAAGTTTCTTAGTGTTCTTCAAAATAATCAACATGAATCTTCTTTTAAAAACTAATATAAGATGAACAATGGAGTGTATGAAGTTCTTACCACTAGCTCAAGGCTAGGGATGATTCAAGAGGAGAAAACAAGTGGATAAAAGCAATCGGTGAAGGTCCTTCAACTTCCAATGGCACCAAGCTTCCTAATCGTGCTAGAGACACCTTGTGAACACCTTAGAATGGAAGATGGAAGCTTGACATGAGTGGTGTTGATGGTGGTGGTCTTGGCCGTGAGGAAGAAGAGAGGAGGGAGGAAGAAGGTGGGTGTAAGTATGTGAAGGAGAATGGGGGGTCTTCATCTCTTATAACCATGTTAACATATTAACCATTGTGTATTATGTTCCATAAGTACTAAACATAATCTTCCAACAAATCTTTTAAGATCACATAATATCTAGCAAGATCAAGAAAGATCATGGGTGGGGTCACCTTGTGACCGTCCACATGAGGGGGGGGGGGGGTCTAGTTGGGGTTAAATGGCAAGTTAGGAGATCTAATTAGATTCTAAGTGTAATGATTAGTGTTTAACTGTATTAGGTGTTATATAGTGTGTTAGGGTGTTCGGGGATCATGACTAGCTCAGAAATAATAAAACAATGATTCTAGTATAATTTTGGTGTTTCGGGTAGTGTCCGGTTGTTCTGTTAGAAACCGGTTCGTTAAAGTGTCAAACTATTCCGTTTAGTGTTCGTTATGTACCCTTTTGTGACACTTTTAATTCCCGACACTTAGGAAAGCATTCATGACCATTTAGTCAAGTTTCTGCATAATATTAATGTATTTAAATGCTGATTTGCTGAATTTTCTGCAGAATTCTGCACTCTAGGTAAGTTTTAGGCACTTTCCGGCACTTAAACTAGCACTTAGGAATGTAGTTTTGTGGTCCTTACTTCCCTACACACTATACTAGTGTGATACTTAGTTTCTGGCTCGTACTGTGTCTCAAAACAACGTATGTCTATGTACTGAACCCCGTCAGCATTTTTCTGAGTTATCCGCTAACTGTGCTAACTGTGCTTTGTGCATCATTTATGTCAATGAGGTTTTGCATGTAATAATGATGTGACCATATGCAATATGTAATGCACATGTAAGTATGATACAGTAATCAGAAGCAATTAATTGTAATTCAGCACAGTCATTAAGCACTAATCATCATTTAATAATTGTACGGATGCATGCAAATTTGACAGTTGTCACATTCTCCCACTGTTAAGAAAATTTCGTCCTCGAAATTTGTACTACCTTAACTCCTTAGGGTTACATTATGCGTGTATGTATATGAATAATACTGAGGTAGGTAACCACAAAACCGAGTCAAATCTTTATTCTCATCAGGTGAATCAAAGGATATATTACAACAACAAGAACCCAATGGTTAAAAGGTATGTGTTCTAGCATTTGATGTCAAAGGACACGAGATGTATAGATGTAGAATCTAGTGTAACTTAGTTAACAGGGGTGCAACAGAGGAGTTTTGACCAATGGATTCTCAAACAATTGGTCACAATATGCAAACGAGTTTTCACAAACCATAGCATCCGCTATATGAACTCAAAATCATCAACTCGAATGTGATAGTAACATAAAAATGATCTGTCAACTTTCGAACAAATACATGGATAAAATAGTGTGTTGACATTCTTGAATTGCGAAAATACACCGAATGAAACACAAGCGAATCTGGTGTATTATTGTCTTAGTTCGTAGTTACATTCGGAATGTTTAAATGACAAGTCAAACAAAAGTATGTGTAGTTTTGTGTGAAACGGTTGACCATGATTAGCACAGGCTACAAATTTGTAATGTCACCACAAGGTTTCGTAATTGACATATTTCAATAATAGCGGTGACCGAACAAGTTCACCGTGCTTTAGGTCAAATGAAAGTGCAATGAAACAGTCCTGAGGATTTGATTCAAACAGCATAATAGGACCCTTCAATTGAATGTAGAATATCCAAGAGCCAATGTTTCCGATCGAAGGTGAAAAAGTAGTAAGTACTGCAAGGTATTCGATTGACGATGAAAGAATCGTTAGGAGGTACATCGTGACATGAAATGAACCTATGTACCATTGTCTTCACACACAACTGTGTGGAGACCGCTTTAATCGTGATAATCAAAACGGATTTAGAGCAAGTCAATAAACAATTAAATCCGTGTATGAGGTGCGTAACGAAATTAGCGCAAGCTTCAATTTTGTGAAAGCATCACCACAAGGTGTCGAAACCAACAAACGATTTAGTGAAGTCGTAGACCAAACAAGTCTACTACGACTCGAAATGAAAGAATCTTTGCCAAAAATATTTGAATTTGATGTTCTCAATACATCATATGAAGTCTTAAACTGAATATGCGAAATGGATAAGTTCAAGCAATTGAACTTGGTTCTAGCGTAATCTAACAATAAACGTACGTATCAACAAGGGAATCTCAGCATGGTTACGAAGATGAACTATGAATGTAACTTGAAAGAAAAGAAGTTTCAAGAAAGTGTGTTGACTTGATAACAAAGGAGCCAACAATTACAATAACGTAGGTTATTCGAATCATAAACCAATAATTAGCTTTAGCAAAATAATATTTGAACTTCAACGAAGCGTTTATTCAAAATGAAACCGCATGCGTAGCAAAAGGTGCATGCATAACATATAAGTTTCCAAGTAATGAAGCAATGTGTATCTGCTAAAATGAAGAAATGACTAAGTATTCGAAGCAAATGTGTGTTCGCTCTCAGGGAAGAAAATTAACACGATGCAACTACCATTAAGGGGAGTGGAGATGCAAGCATCTACTCGCTAGAAGCAAAAGTGAAGATTTCAACAAAAGAAATTGGAGTACTTCCTGTTTGGTTAACTGAAATAGCATATATGTCAGGATAATGGGGTTTGCTTGAGTTAACAGGTGTGGTTCCTAAGCAACCCTTACGAGTTCGGTCATGGGTTCCCAAAGGTCCTAAGTACATGTTTTCTAGATTCTCAAGGTTTCGTATTCTGTGTAAAACTGTTTTGTGCATCGTGTAGGAAACACCGTTTAAAACAAGTTATTATCCCACAATTTCCCCGGTATACCTTCTTCCTGAATTCACAGCTAATGACACTCGATCATCGATCAGTCGTGAAATAGTAGTTGGATCCTCGCAGTTAGTTAAATAAGTAATTCGTTAATCCTCAGCAAGAGTTACCGACTCTTGTTGGTTAGCTCGTTCGGCTCCTGGTAGTTGATGCTCATTTGAAAATCATCGTCCTTCTTCTTGACGAGCAGAACTGGGGTTACCCAAAACAGGAATCTTGGTCTGTTAACTTCCTTCTCTATCAACTACTGAAACTACACTGACAATCCTTGCATCTCCGAAGGTGTAAGTCGCTAAGGTGCATTGACTGCAGGCGCGGCGCCTGGAAATCAAATCGTTGCGAAATTCGACTTGTCGTTGAAGAGATAATTATGGCAAGTCTTCGGGGAAGACTTCAGGTTATTCCCTTGTCACAGGGATATATTCGAGTTTTGGTTCTTCGGCTCCCTTGTCCACGACATGATCCAAGAAAACAACACATCCTTTACGCAATAACTCTCGTGCCTTCAAGCAATTAGTAATTTGTAGAGGCGTATCCTGCTTCATGAGTCACGATCGTTTCTTCGTTCGCCATCGGGATGCGGATATCAACCTCCGCTCGATTGCTCGATAACCAATCCATCCCAATTTCCACGTCGAAGCTTCCCTTTTACTAGTTCTATCGAGTACGGGTTATCTTACTTACTTGCTACTAACCAAGTATACTCTCAAACTCTAGAGATGCGAAGCTAAAATCGGCAACAGTATCTAGCAGCACAGATGCATAATGTTGGCTAAGATGGGACGTACCGATATCCATGCCTGGATTCCTGGCGTGCCTCCCTAGCTCCGGTGTTGAGCTTTCATCCTTGTGCCTGATTGTTTTTAGGGCAATATTTTCTGAAATGCTTTTTGCTTCCACAGTTAAGACAACCTTGAGCACACTTTCGTTTGTCACTCTTCCTGCCTTGATAGTCGTGGTTGTCGTTGTTTCCTTCGGGATTCTTGCTATCATCGTGTCCTCCATTTCCACGTTCAGTACCTTGCCTACAAGTTTCCTTGACATGCCCCACTTTGCCACAATTTTCACATTTTCCATATCTGCATCGCCCGATATGATAACGTCGACAATTGTCGCACTTAGGTAGGATACCCATGTACTCTTTTCCCTTTTTGGCCCCGTTCTTGCTATTCACCCGAGTACCCTTCTTGAAGTTTGCGAACTTTCTCTTGTTATCTCTAGATAGTTCTACAGGAGTCTCCTTTTTCTCTTCCGTAGTGGAAAATTTTCCTAGTCTAACCGCTTCTTCAGTGAGTGCCACACTTAAGTCGATAGCATCGGTGATCGTTGGAGGTTTGGAGGTTGTCACCAGGCTTAGAATCTGAGGTGCCAATGCCCTGATGAAGTGTTCGATCCTCTTAAACTCTGGTTCCACCAGACGCGAAGCAACTTGTGATAAGTCGTGAAATCTCTGCGCATACTCAGTTATCTTTGAACCTTCCATTTTCAAGTTCCACAGTTCAGTCTCCAACTTCTGGACTTCTGCCCTAGAGCAATATCTTTTACGCATCAGTTCTTTCAGTTCGTCCCACATCAAAGCGTACGCAGCAGTCTCGCCCATTGTCTGAACCTGAAGGTTCCACCATGACAGAGCCCCATCTAGAAACAGTCCAGCTATGTACGTGACCTGATGTTCGGGGGCGCATTTACTTAATCGCAAAACATAATCCGTCTTCTCAACCCAGCGCACGAAGGCTAAGGCACCCCTAGTGCCGTCGAATTCTCGAGGTTTGTGGTTCAAGAACTGCTTGTAGGTGCAGCCGTTGGGTGGGTTATTTCCTGGGGCACCTCTGCCGCGTTCGGAGTGAAGGGCCTCGTGCTGTGCAATGGCCTGTGAGATGCGCTCTTGTAGTTCTGCCGCTGTCGTCGGCAGAGGGTTGTTGGTATCGACGTTCCCTTGTATCGACATCTTCTAAGAAGAAGATCGGTTAGGTCAGGTCTTATTTGTTCAGGGAGTGCATATAGTTGTTTTTAGAGGTCATACGTACATACACATAATAGATTATCAGATCACCCAAATCAAGCAATAGCATAATCATAGCATAACCAAGTAATTCGGGAATTATGTTTATCGAGAGCATAGCTAGCAAGCACGTAGCATTATAATTATAGCACACACATTCAAATTAACAACGTGCTTAGTGAGGGCATGGCGACTGAGTTTTCATTAGTCATTGACCACAAAGTATTATCGTATGTTAAAAGATGATTGGGCTTTCATTATTCTCCGACCACAATTACATTGTCTTACAAAATGTATTACATCGAAAGGGACACAGGGTCACCCTACCCTTGTCCAATAAGTATATCAGTGTATCAAAATCACGTAGTCAGAAGTGGTCTTCAAAAGTCTCCACAATATCGGCTTATCATTACTGTCTTTACCCAAAAGTAATGCAATCCGCATAATCCAGAAACCAACTATACTGGTGACTGAGGTGGAGGAGGAAAGAAAAACAAACTGCTAACATGAGCGAGCTCCTCCTCGAGCTTGTATATACGTCGAAGTAGTTAACTGATCTGCTGTTTGATAGTAAAGAAACGAGCATCAAAACCTGGATAGGGTATAAGAGCAGCAGGTGAGAGTGCAGAAGGAGACAATGATGAATGTGGAGGACCCAAGTATACTAGCATTAGACAGGGTGGATGACGTGGTTTCAATTCAAGCTTCAAAACTCTGGGACTCATATCCTTAAACTGTAGCTGATGAGACAGGAACAACTCATTCTGTGTATAGCCTCCATAATGTGAGGGATGGTAGGAGTCTGAAATCAGCATAGGGCATGATAGGAACCATTGGAATGGCTCGTCCAGCGGTGAAGTAATGAACAGTACAGCCTGAGGGATCTGTGGAAAAGCTGCTGATACAAAAGACCGTCATGCATGTGTTGGCCAAAAGTACCTTCCCCTGGATAGGGTGCAGATATGTCTTGAAAGAAAGCAATAGGCAAGCTGGTGTGATGGACGTCGGACTCCACAGGAGGAAAGGAGCAACATCAGCGGGTGCAGGTGCAGGAACAAATGTCCCAACAAAGAGAAGATCATCAGGTGCAGGTACTGGGTCAGGTATAAGGGGTGCAATGTCTGGTAAACCAAAAGAAATAGGGTCATAATCAAGCAAGAGCGCAGGATCAGCAGGTGCAACATCAAGCTGACCCAAAAAGAACTGGAGTTGTCTCAGGAGCAGGCTCTGGATCGTGTGAAGGTGTGGGATCTCGAGCAGGTGATGGTGCAGCAGTCATAGCGGTGTCGTCATCCGAGTCAGTAGCAAAAAGCGGTAACCTGACCGTCTGTAAAGCTGAAAATGTCACAGACTCAAAGGAGTCTGAAATCGAATGCATACCAGAATCAGGGGATAGCTTGATAACAGGGGTCTCAAGAAGTGAAGTTAGTAACAACGTTCTCGTCCAACTTTCCATCATCACGGGCGTCATCAGGAGGACCATCAATAAACATGTCAACGTCATCATCAACTACTCGTCAAGTAGCCAACCTTTGGAAGGAATGTCCACAGGAGGCGCATCATTGAGGATCAGAGCCATGGTGTGCTCGACATCTGGGTGACCAATGATAAGGTGGTCACGGACTGAAATCAACGACAAAAGGAATCCTCGCCTGGGGAGTCGTCAGCAAGGGTAAATCATCATCAAAGTCTGGCAGCGCGAACGGTTGGAGGTCGTCCTCATCCTCGGTCAGCATATCAGGATCACTCTCAGTGTCTGATGTAAATATTTCAGGCGCAGGTGCAATCTCATTATTTGTGGCGGTGGCCGTAGGGTTGTCAATATCTGATAACTCGCTTTCTAAAGAAGGTGACATGTGTGCCGGTATATCATAGCATGTATGTCCATAGTAATTACTAACACTTAGTGTTTTGCAAGCAAAGACAATTCATCATGCAATCATGCATTCACATTATTCTTCATGAAACTTTCTATCCTTCCTAGTCTCCCAGACTAACCCACCTAGTCTCCCAGACTAAACTAACCCGTCTCCCAGACTAAACACCCAGTCTCCTAGACTAATCACCCAGTCTCCCAGACTAAACACCCAGTCTCCCAGACTAAACTACCTAGCCTCCCAGACTAAACACCCAGTCTCTCAGACTGAAACACCCAGTCTCTCAAACTGTCCCAACTAGTCTCTCAGACTAACTACCCAGTCTCTCAGACTGAACTCACTAGTTTCTCAGACTAAACTTCCCAGTCTTTCAGACTGACTCATAAGCATAAACTTTGAAATGTATTTCGTGTCTTTTGTTTGTAAAAATGTTTATCTTCCTGGATCTGGGCGTTGTATGCAATGAAAACATGTTTGTGAAAACATTTTCGTGAGAGCCCTAATGATTGTAGTCTAGACTCGAGAAAGAATCCTAGTTCGCTACAATCGAAGCTCTGATGCCAAGCTGTCACACCCTGACTTTTGCGGAAGCGTGATTATGGTGTGACTTTCTTAATATCATTGCATTCAATCATAACATCAACTATATGATAAAACCATAGGTTTGTCATCCATTAAATAAGTTTAAAACATAACAACATTGTTTTAAAACGTAGACTTCAATTCAAGTTTTACAAACCGTACAAATTGTTTATGAGTTCATTAAGGACTCGTTAAAAGATATTGAATAACACCAAGGTTTGGAAGACGTGTCTCGTCCAGGAATAAGACACACTGACCAAACTCAAAGACCATGGATGATATCTTTATTTCTAACGCAGCATAAAAACTTCCAACGCCCGCCAGGTCCACTTACAAATTCCCTGAAATACATGTAGTTTGAAAACATCAACAAAAGTTGAGCGAGTTCATGTGTTCATTTGTGTGTAAGTATAAACCTTTGAAATCGTTGTAAGTATGTATGTAAGTTTATAAGTCCCGGTATGAAAGCAACAAGGAAACAGATCAATTAATGTGTAGCTAATACATTAATATACGTGACATGGTGCATGAAGACTCAAACCTAGCATACTTTGTACCGGGCTTCCGGCTGTAAGACATAGTCACCACATGGCCCATTCGGCGGACTCATGGATGGGGCTCGCTACACCCAAATAGATCTATCACTCATGCCCCTCGGTCCGTATACGAGGATTAATGGTCTCAAGTATCCGCCTACCCATTCACATGATCTATGGTTCTTTCCTAGGCTAACCATACCAATTGTAATCATATGTAAACAGTTTGTAACATGTATTTCAATCCCCGAAGTTGTAAAACTGAAAACAGTTAAAAGAGAAAAGGGGGACATGAACTCACAGTTTTGCGTTCCTTGTATCCGATGTAACTCAAAGCTTCTTCTAGAACGCACGACTACCTACATGCGTACTATTGTCTATTAGACTAGCGGGTCGTGCCTTGACTTGGTATTAATTAGTGCCTTTGAGTTACGTTTTAAAGTGTCTTCGATATTATTCCAAGTTATAATTACTTGTTAAAATAATAAATATTTCAACTTTAAATTATATTTAATTTTGGAATAATTGTGAAACAATATTTTGTAACAATACTTCTCAAGTATTTGTATTCGTATTTCCTTCCCAACGATGGGGGTATCTCATACATGTATATCCGTATTCTTGTATTGGTATATCTTGCCATGTGTTGGCGTCGTATTCCAGTGTGTACGTATTTTCTTAATAAATATCCAATACTTATTTCCAAAACAATATATTTTCAAGTCCCACTTAGAAAATATATATAAACTTATTTTATCCAAAATAATGTATTTCAAGGAAATATATATTTTTCCCAACAATATTATATTTCTTAGTAATTCCAAGAAAATATATTTTTACTTCCCAAAATAATATATTTTCTACTTGTCAAAAACATGATATAACTTGGTAGTAATACTAAAAATCATATTTTCATTTCTTTTGTATCCAAAATAGTATTTACCAAAAATATGCTCATAAATGTATTTTCCGGAACATTTGGTAAGTTACATTTCTTGTTCGGTTTCACAATATTATGTGTGTAACTTGTGTATTTATTCCTTGAGACATTTGGTAATATTTGGATTGTAATATCTTGGTATTTGTTAAGTTATATTATTTCAAATCTTAAAATAATATAACTATCACACAAAGTATACAAGTAATCACACACATGTGTCTTTAATGTAAATATATATTCTAAATGCATATTTATCCATTTTTATTTATAAAAACCAACCTCCAATTCTTGTATTTTTGTTACAAAAATTATGGCAAAGTTTATATTGAAAACCATAGTTAAAATACACTTGTAAATATTTGTTAGAAAATATTTTTCTAAGCGTTTATATTTTTAGAAAATTTTGCCATAGTTTCCCCTAAAAATGGAGGTGTCCATGCTATCAAAGCATATCATTTTCTTTTTAAAGTCATCACAAACCATCAACAATCAACCTACACTTACCAAGTGCCAAAATTATGTAATTTTCCTAACATCGTGAACTTGAACTTTCATAAAAACTTGTAGTAACTTGGTAGTGTGTCAAGTAGGTTTAGTTACCTTTTAAAATGTATTTACTTCTTTGAAAACTTCATTTTTAAAGAAGTTGGATGTTTACAACTTCGAAACACATTTTCTAAAAATGTTTCTTTATGTAACCTTCTTGTTACACAAGTGTTTCTACACTTGTTTATCCATTAAAAATAGTGTTCGTTTATGTAAGAACCAAGATCTACTAAAACTCTATTTCAAGCTTGGTTCTTTTGGAAAAACCATTCATAAATTTTAGATCTATATGATTATTAACCCACTTTGATTATCATTTTTCAAGAAAACAATATATTCTTTTAAGTTCATGTCTTTCATGAGGATGATTTATAAATCTCTAACATTTTCATCCTCTCATCTTGCTAGATTATGTTTTTAATCATGATCTAGCAAGATCATATGATGATTTACATTATTTACACAAACCAACAATCATCAAGCATCATAACAACACTAAACAACATGATTTCTTTAAGATTTCTTATAGTTTTATGCTTATGTTCATGTTTCATCTTCAAGTTTCTTAGTGTTCTTCATAATAATCAACATGAATCTTCTTTTAACCACTAATATAAGATGAACAATGGAGTGTATGAAGTTCTTACCACTAGCTCAAGGCTAGGGATGATTCAAGAGGAGAAAACAAGTGGATAAAAGCAATCGGTGAAGGTCCTTCAACTTCCAATGGCACTAAGCTTCCTAATCGTGCTAGAGACACCTTGTGAACACCTTAGAATGGAAGATGGAAGCTTGACATGAGTGGTGTTGATGGTGGTGGTCTTGGCCGTGAGGAAGAAGAGAGGAGGGAGGAAGAAGGTGGGTGTAAGTATGTGAAGGAGAATGGGGGGTCTTGATCTCTTATAACCATGTTAACATATTAACCATTGTGTATTATGTTCCATAAGTACTAAACATAATCTTCCAACAAATTTTTTAAGATCACATAATATCTAGCAAGATCAAGAAAGATCATGGGTGGGGTCACCTTGTGACCGTCTACATGAAGGGGGGGGGGGGGGGTCTAGTTGGGGTTAAATGGCAAGTTAGGAATTTTTAATTAGATTCTAAGTGTAATGATTAGTGTTTAAGTGTATTAGGTGTTATATAGTGTGTTAGGGTGTTCGGGGATCATGACTAGCTCAGAAATAATAAAACAATGCTTCTAGTATAATTTTGGTGTTTCGGGTAGTGTCCGGTTAGATACCGGTTCGTTAAAGTGTCAAACTATTCCGTTTAGTGTTCGTTATGTACCCTTTTGTGACACTTTTAATTCCCGACACTTAGGAAAGCATTCAGGACCATTTAGTCAAGTTTCTGCATAATATTAATGTATTTAAATGCTGATTTGCTGAATTTTCTGCAGAATTCTGCACTCTAGGTAAGTTTTAGGCACTTTCCGGCACTTAAACTAGCACTTAGGAATGTAGTTTTGTGGTCCTTACTTCCCTACACACTATACTAGTGTGATACTTAGTTTCTGGCTCGTACTGTGTCTCAAAACAACGTATGTCTATGTACTGAACCCCGTCAGCATTTTTCTGAGTTATCCGCTAACTGTGCTAACTGTGCTTTGTACATCATTTATGTCAATGAGGTTTTGCATGTAATAATGATGTGACCATATGCAATATGTAATGCACATGTAAGTATGATACAGTAATCAGAAGCAATTAATTGTAATTCAACACAGTCATTAAGCACTAATCATCATTTAATAATTGTACGGATGCATGCAAATTTGACAGTTGTCACATTCTCCCACTGTTAAGAAAATTTCGTCCTCGAAATTTGTACTACCTTAACTCCTTAGGGTTACATTATGCGTGTATGTATATGAATAATACTGAGGTAGGTAACCACAAAACCGAGTCAAATCTTTATTCTCATCAGGTGAATCAAAGGATATATTACAACAACAAGAACCCAATGGTTTAAAGGTATGTGTTCTAGCATTTGATGTCAAAGGACACAAGATGTATAGATGTAAAATCTAGTGTAACTTAGTTAACAGGGGTGCAACAGAGGAGTTTTGACCAATGGATTCTCAAACAATTGGTCACAATATGCAAACGAGTTTTCACAAACCAGAGCAACGGGTTGGTTACGAGCGTTCGTTTGGTTCGGGTCGCTGCTTGATCTAGGAGGAACGAAACCCGGGTTGAGGGATACATGGTAGAGAGAGTGGTACAAAAATCTTGCATTTTTATAAAATATAGAGTGAAGGGAATGATGCTAGAGGGAGTGGTATAAAAATAATAGAGATGAGAGGTTTATATAAGGTTTAAAATGTTTAAAAAATTATTTACTAATATTATCGTTCAACAGTAAAATTCACATCTCCCAACCATTTTCCAACCCTTATGGCCTTCGCAAGCAACAACATTTCGAATCCATAGCGCCCCGGGGGCGGTATGCCCAGGCGCTATGGGGCGTTATGAGTGAATTTGGCGTTGGGTCACGCTCGACTATGGAATGACTTATATGTAACCCGGCCCCTCTCTCTTCATATACAAACGAGATATATGTAACACTTGTTTCATTTCCATCGGTTTATATCATATTTTTGACATGTTTGAGGTGGGATATGCTTTTTCAAACTTCAAATCAATCTCCCATTTTCATTTTCAATGAAACGGAAGATGATGAGTGATGTATGTCAACTAGGTGAATTCCCGTGCGTTGCGACGGGGCATTCAGTTGGTATCGGCTTGGTTTATTATAGACTTACAAGATCCATATGATACCGTCACCTCGATACAACAACCGAAATATATATGACTAAGAGGATACTGACACGTGTTTTGTAGTGTTTAAAAACGATAAGAAAGAATACCGGTACTGGTTCAGATAATACCGATACTGGTACCGACGTCATTTAGTCAGATTTGGTTCCGTTCGTCACGACCTCGGACGGTATTGGCTCGATTCGTTGTGGTAAAAAAAATTTAACATTTATCAGAACATAATATTTGAAATTTAATAAAGCATTATTATATTAAATTACTAAAACAATGAAAAGGGTTAATGAAATGTATGTTTGTGCTTTGATCACTTACACATTACTATTCACAACTCGATTTTGTGTAAATTCATATCGATACGTGAAAAAAAATAAGTAGTCTGTGATGACACACTCTAAATTATACAGGATATTGTATTTTAGAACTGATAAGAGGAACAAAATAAACTAAAAAACTATTACAACATAAAATAATAAAAAAAGTATATGGAAATATGAGTCTTTTTATTTCCTAAAAGAAAAAGAAGGTGAATATGGACAAAATTCTAAATAAGAAAATAAAAAATCTACTGTATATCCACTTTGAAAATGTAGGTATATATAATTGAAATGATTTATCAAAGTGTGAATGGCTTTAATAAAGAAATGTTAAGTGGGGCTACCCACACCACTAGTTAAGGGGCATGATTCACTAAATCACAACCACACCACTAATTAGACAGGATTCACTAAATCGCCTTAGCCGACATCATTTTTCTAATTAACTTGCAATTATTATAACTTACATTGTATTGGGGTTTTTGGACGTATTGAATTTTGAATTGACTAGTTTATAAGTTATGTATTATATATATAAAATATATTAAAATGCTAAAATTATCCTTGAGTTTTAGTCATTTTTGCTTTTTCCATCCAAAATGATTTTTGTGTGCATTTGAGTCTTTTATGTTTGCGTTTTATTGTCATTTTCATCATTGAATTTGACAATTTACTGTGGCTTCATCCCTCGTAATTTGGCCATCAGAGATGGAGATGCAAATAACAATATTTCAAACTTTTTGTATAAAATGACACCTCACTCCTCAAGGATGAAAGTCGCAAAAGTGGTTAAACTTCAGGGACAAAAATAGCATTTTAATCTTTAAATATTTACTACATGCGACTTGTGTAATGTGATGGTGACCAATATTTGTCGGTCTGTAACGTGTTTAATAAAGTTATTGCATCACTTTAGTCGTAGACTATGGTAGCAAGAAGAGAGGTTGTGGAACGTGGTCATGTTCAAATTGATGTTGAAGTATTTAGAAGTAAAAAAGACAACATTGTCAATAAAATCGAAAATTTGATTGAAGCCAACAGAATGAACATTGTATAATCGAAATAAAGTTAGCGGAGTAGTAATAAAATTCAAAAGGTATGTTCACACTTTAACCAACAAAGTAAACAAATAAGTTACAATCAGTTTTTTATCCGATACATATATACTTTTGCAGGAGAACCTTTTGGAAAATTGATATCAAACACTTTAAATTAAATATAATTTTGAAAGAAAGGAAATAAAATTACGGTTGGTTACAAATGATATAAATCAAAATAACATGAACGAGGAAGAACAAGGTGCTAGCTGAGGTTCATGTACTAAATGAGTTTCTGAAAACATATTGCGATTCTCCCTTTGATAACTCATATGTCTCCTAGGTACAATAACCGAGACCCAAACGCCTAAAATTGTACCTTAAAGGAGTAGCATGAACGAACTTTCGATTGTTGGGAATCGAGGAGTGTATTTGATATGAATTTTAGTGTATGCGGGTGCGTTTAATTAAGATAACACCTTTGTTTTACACTCAAAACCAAAATATGAAAACAATACAATCATTTAATTTAACTAAATGAAAAAATAAATTGTATTAAACGGCTTCAATGCAACTTGTATACTTTAATGATTTTGGTTGAAATTAAAAATCAATGTGTTTCAATAGCTGAGTAGCAACATGCAATCAAGAGCTAGCACAAAACCCTCAGTAGGAACAAACAACCCAAACTCGCATGGGTAGCTTGGTGGGAACCCGAGCAGTAGTAGCTGCTCAGTAGCAACTTACACTACCAGGCAGAAAGAGCAGTTGGAACTCCAACTGACCAGTCGCAACTCGCACCATTAGTGGGAACTGAGCAGTAGCAACCTGAGTTCCTATTACTCACTTTAACCTAACTCTCTTCAATCGAAACATTTTTAAAGAACTCTTTTCCAATGTAACAAATACAAGAATCGTTCATTAGGGTGTGCACGGTTTGGTTCGATTTTTGGGCAAAACCAAAGCCGAAATGTCGGTTTTCGGTTTTTACACCGGTTCGATTCGGTTTTTTCGGTTTTTGGAACAAAATTACGTAGAGTTAATTACATCGTTAGTCCCTGTGGTTTATTGAAAGTAACAAGGTCATGTACTAATAGTTTAAAATCACGAGGTTCTAACTTTTTGTTTTGTAACAACTTGGGGTATTAACACTAACTTTTATTAACTTTTTTTTTGTTAAGTTAGAAGGTAATTACTAAAATACCCTTTTCTAACTACAAGAACCATTTATGTAATTAACTTTATTTTAATCCAGAAATCATTTATGTAATTATATACTTATACAAAAACCAACTTTTACACCACTTAATTATTTTAAATCAAATATGTACCGCCACAAATCATCTAAATTTGGAATTAATTCAGTTACTTAAGAATTAGTTTAATAATTCTGATTTACAATTTACCATTATTTGTTTTCCTCTGTTTTTGGTTAAATTGTACTATGTGTTTTGTATACCCTCTTATCTAAAGTACAAAACACACAAAACCATATCGTAATCCTCTGTTTTCAGTTAAATTGTACTCTGTGTTATATCCTCTTATCTGAAGTACAAAACCCACAAAACCATATCATAATTTTAATTTAAAATAATTTAAACATAAGTTTGAAAAGTAAATTTGAAAAGTCAAACGAAAATAAATGTAATTATACCTTATATTTATTTTAACTCAACAATAAGTTTGAAAAGTAAATTTGAAAAGTCAAACGAAAATAAATGTAATTATACCTTATATTTATTTTAACTCAACAAAAATGAAACATTTGTATTCTACTATTATTTATATAAATATTTTTTTACTCTTATTTATATAGTGTGAGGTTCATTGGGGAACACTAAAAAAGTAGAGAACAGTGGGGAACTAACTCAAACGAACTCCGATTGGACTCATTCCAGCGGCGTTGGAACCGTCTCGTCGAACCCTAACTAGGATCTCTTAACCCTAAACCCTAAATCATAACCCATAAACCCTAAATATATTAGGGTTTGCTTTTTAGGGTTTAACATTAGGGTTTAGCTTTAGGGTTTAGTTTTAGGGTTTAGAGTTTAGCTTTAGGGTTTAGGGTTTAGCTTTAGGGTTTAGCTATAGGGTTTAGCTTTAGGTTTAGCCTTTAGGGTTTAGCTTTTAGGGTTTATAGTTTAGATTTTACGGTTTAGCTTAGGTTTTAGCCTTATTTTTTAGCTTTAGGGTTTAGAGTTTAGGAGTTAGGATTTAGGGTTTAGGGTTAAGAGATCTTAGTTAGGGTTCGACGAGCCGGTTCCAACGCCGCTGGAATGAGTCCAATCGAAGTTCGTTTGAGTCGGTTCCCCGCTGTTCCCCACTTTTTTAGCGTTCCCCAATGAACCTTCCCCTATTTATATAGATATATTTTTTTACTCTAATATTAATGTCTTGTACATCTGACTTAAATTTTGATTATGTAAAAGTTTTATAAAGTTCATAAGTTTTCATTTCTGTGTATTAATGTTTCCTTCACTAATAAACATATATATGTTTGAAAATATTAGGTTATTATAGTGGATGACTGATAAAAGTCATGCTAATGTGAAGTTTTTTTATTATTATGAAACAAAATCAAAACAATTAAGACATATCGGAAAATATATCTTGTTGGTTTTATACTGCTGACATAATTATCTTTTAATATATTCGATATTATTTTAAAGTTGTCTTTGTATAAGTATATAATTACACAAATACTTCCTGAATTAAAATAAAGTTAAGTACATAAATGGTTCTTGTAGCTGCAAAAGGGTATTCTTAGTAATTATACTCTAACCTAACAAAATAGTTAACTAAAGTTAGTGTTAATACCCTAGGTTGTTATAAAATGAAAAGTTAGAACATCAAAATGTGATTTTAAACTATTAGTACCTGCTCTTGTTAGTTTCAATAAACCACATGACTAACGGTGTAATTAATTCAATTATGTAAAACTTAAAAAATAAAAAGTATAATTAGATTATAGTTTACGTTTTGATATATTTGACAAAATTTAATATATTATGATTGAATCCTGTTGAGTTTTGAAAATATAACGACAACTTGTGTTGTCGGGGCCGTCCAAAAACAGAGGAAACTCTACCCGTTTTTCGAGAAAATCCGTAAAACGAAACACGTTTTAATGTAAAAACGTAACCAATCGAATTCAAACGACTTTTATAGAAATAACTACAAATGTATATTATTTTCGATAACACTTTATAACTTACAAAGACGTCAATGACGCCAACTCTTTTACAAAATCAATATAATTATTTATATTGTTTCAAACGCCAATAACCCGAATTCGTTTATAAAAATACATATAGTTATCATATTTATCTTGTGGATTCACTCTAGGATCGATTCCGTAACCGTTGAATGCGTAGAACACGTATCTTGTGCGGAATCCAAGTACGTGTGTAGATTGAACACCAAGAAGTAATTAAACTATGATTTCTATTGATTGTAGAACGTTACAAAACCACGAAATCAAACTGACAGAGTTTCCCCTCTAAGTCACCAAAGTTACTAAATGAACAAGACATGATGGGTATTTATACTAGTTGCTCATTCGTACCTAGTATCTACAGATGGACCTCCATCCGGACGAATGCACAACCTCCATCCGTACAGATGGACTTTGAATGTTACGGATGAACTGCTAAATACGAATGGACTGCTTAAGCTGATTCGTACGGATGGACTCTATGTCCATTCGTACGAATGGACTTCAACACACATGCACTTTATGATTTTCTCTGTTCAACACCAGTCTTGTCTCATCTGATTAAGCTACGAAACGTGATTGACGGAAGCGATAGACATATTCACTCACAGACTCCCCCTTGGATATTGCTGCAGTCAATCTCGTAGCTTTCTATATCCTCTCTCTGAGTCTTCTAGACACTTTCACAATTTTAGCTCCACAAACTCTCCATTACTCTAACAATCTCCTCTTGATTCTGCATTCTAAATTAGTTCCCCCTTTCGGTAAACTCTCTCTTTCTTCAGTTTCTCCTCCAGGATAGTCACCTGGCTCTTTGATTGCAAGCTCCCCCATGCTTTGAGCTTTTCCTCAGACTCCCCCTTAGCCTCAGCTATCAGGATCGTAATCTGGCTCATTATCTGAAAAACACAAATATTTAACAATCAAAGATTATAAGATCACTCAGGATTAGTAACCTGGCTTTTTTTCATCCAGGATAAAAAATCTGGCTCTTTTTCAAGATGGTCCAAGATCGTTTCCTGGCTCTATGATTGCAAACATTCATATGACAATTTAGAATATTGTGTCTCAGTATCGAATCCTGGCTCTATGAAAATCTTTTGACAATTTTTAAATTCCAGGATTTTATACTGGCTCTCTCCCCCTATCAAATAACTATATATTTGACGATGAAAGAATCCTAAACCTTTTTGTAACTGAGAGGGTTTTTTAAAGATTATCTACCAAGTCCAAATTAATGACCTTGGAGATTCCACAAACTGTTTTTTTATTTTCATTTTAAAAACCTCAAGTTTCAAATTAATGAACTTGTTTATTTTCAGAAACATGTTTAGCATACTTAGATTTTGAAACTCAGCTTTCAGACATCAGTTGTCGAAAATAAAGCAGAAACAAAATCTTTTTGTATTTTATAAAGTTTATGCTAAAACACACTGAAAATCTTTTTGAAATTTTTCTGTGAAATAAAGTAGTAAAGAAATATTTACAGACATATTTTTGTTTGAGTTCGTGTCAGATGATCATATCAGTTTATAACTGTTTAAAAATGATAAAATAGATTACTAACCACCCAAAGGAGGGTACGTGGTTTGCGAGTGGTAATATTGTCAGTAACCAACTTGAATCCCTGATGAGCATCAACTATTTCCACTATTGTCATTGCACCAAGCAAGAAAAAAACTATTTCACTGACTTCTGCTGATGCGTGTGTTAACTCTGCTACAGCTATGTCAGTTGACGGGGCCTGCATGTCACATTTGCAATTTTGCGCAACACATGTAAATAGTTACAATGTGTGTGTGTGTGTGTCTGTGTATATTTGTAAGTTGATTTCTAGATTGCGCCTAGTTTAACGTTGGTTGCTAAAATCACGAAAAAAGTGTAAAGTTTGTTTTTATTGCATGCAGTTTGCCCAAAGAAGAAATAAAATCCAAATTTAAGGAAGTTAATGTCTTACTCCAATGCTCCTAATAACCCACAAGCTTACTGCCATTAGTAACCCAACTCCGCTTTTATTAAAGGCAAGTGACTCTTCAAAAATAATGCCAGCATACCCTATTCCAAACAACAGTGCCATTGCAAGATCCTGCACCAAGAGGCATGATAAAAATGATTTAAAACTAAATTAAATATCAGTTAAATGAGATTATGAAAAACACCTACCTGGTTTGCAGCCACCCAGGAATGATTAATTGCAACTGCCCCTGTGGCCGCAGCTCCAAATATTGCGAGAGCTTTTAATAAATCGGTTTTTGGCTGGTAAGTAGCTTCATATTCTAGTGAGCTTGTTTCATCCACTGAACATAAAGGATCACAAGCTCCTGATGACGGGGAATCCTAATATCGAAAATGAAAGATCTTAGGAAGTTGCTAAACAAGTGTAAGTTTTCTTTTTGGTAATCAACTAATCATCCTACTATAAAACAACAAGATCAGATAAAGTCAAAAAACGCATCGTAGTGACGTTAAAGGCAGAAACCAGTGGAAGCTGAATTAGAACCCGAGACCACAGTAAGAGAGACTCGATAGCTTACCCCATTGAAGGTTCAAGTGTCTAAATTCATCAAAAACTGAGATTGTCAGTGTACTGATCCGCTTAAATTTTCACACAAACTTCAATTTATTCAAGATACAAGATTTAGTGTTTTTAAGAACTTAACTTATTCGCGTGTCCCACCTCAGAATATACTCTCGTATCAAGATTCGCTAGATTCTGTCTTACAGATGAATATACCTAAATGATATCTGTACTCTGGGTTAGTGCGAGGCCTTGAGAGCTCAGGTATGAACTACCGTTCAGTCAAAGAGATGAAGGCTCGACTTTGAGGTGTGTTCCACTTAGGAATCTTCTTTACAACTGCACTTGATTTATATCTTTCGATGTTTTCCAATTTTTATGCAGAGGGAAAGCTTTATTAAGCACACAAAGTATTATACGAGGTCTAGGCCATTGCTGACGCAAAATCAGAAGACCAAGTATAATACCCCAGATATCAATAAGTATAAAGACCTAATATCTCAGAATCAGACAATCTCTCAAACGAAATTTCGGAGTACTAAGTCCATATATCCGAGAGATGTTCCCCACGAGATAAGTAAGTTATTGATATTTAGGTTTATATCTCGAAATCAATTTACTGAGTGCGTAAAAATCTACTGGCATATCATCAGAGAGACCGTTTATCACATTTGAGTTTCCATTTCTTTAGCATGTTGTGACTGTCTAGTGATGTACTATCATTTCCTGTTTTTACACAAAAAACTCATTTTCATTTTTTCATGTTTTTGGCTTTTTCAAATTTTCAAATATTTTTGTATTTTCAAGATTCTTACTCCCCCTAAAATCCAAAACATTTAAAAATTTTAGGGTTAGTTGTCAAATTTTCTTTAAAATGTAACAAACCGATGTGGATAGCTTCATGTCGCCATCCATTTTCTGCATCACATGCTCTGTTTTGCATAAAGTACCCCCATGATTTACAACACATTGATTTTAACATGTTAAAACCATTTTCAATCACTTGTGAATTTAATCATGTTTGTTCAGCCGTGAGGGTTTCAGCGTATTAAATCAACAATTTTGCAATTTTTTTAATTTTAACAAATTTAAAAACAAACATATTTTTTCATTTTTCAATTTTTTGACAAAATAAAACATATTTTTTAATTTTTCTCTTTTTAGGGTTTTTTTATTTATGTTTTATTCATATACAAAAACAAACAAACTCCCTATTTTTCATTTCCAGAGTACTGCCTCCTCTTGTGCCAGGCTGCTCTCGTCTTCAGTTTGACAATCATCTGTCTTCAGAAGCACCTGCATAAACACACAATTCAATCATTTGAATAATGCAACCCAGGTCTGTTTGACCTTGGGTATTGTGACACAATAAGAATTGTTCAACTTCGGAAAATCTTTGTCATTTTTAACAAAAACTTTTTCTTTCTTATTTTCAACCTTCGTGGTTGATTCGATTTTCTGTTTTGCACTCACAGAAATCTGTTTCTTGACCACCCAAATTTGTCCGGCTGAAACATTTCTTTGATAAAACCTTGAATCAGTTTGAATGTTTCGTTTTGACAAATCATTCTTAGGTTTCCAGATTTGGTTTGATTCAAAATTAGAAGTTTTTGGTTTCCAATTTTGTTTTGGCTTTAAAACATCAAATTTTTGTTTCCAAATCTGTTGTGGCACAATTTTGGGTGTCTTTGGCTTCGGTTTCCAAGTTTGTTTTAATTTAAACTTGGTTGACGTCTGTTTTTCGACCACAAATTTCTTTTTCTTAACATCAACAGGCTTCAGATTTGGACATTTGTGACCAACATGTCCAATTTGATCACATTTAAAACACGTTTTCTTCAAAATATCTTTGGCATGTTGTTGTTGTTTCTTTTGAGCATAGAACTCTTCATTAGTCTGTCAACTAAATTGGAGTTCTTTCTCTTCTTCTAAATTTGTTTCGTGAACAAAGTTCGTCTTTTTCTGAAAACTTATCTTTTCAGCCCGTTTTCTTTGATTTTGTTTCTTTTTATAACCAACCCAGCCTTCATATTTTTCTTTTTGTAACCAGGTTTGTTATAAAAAGTTTTCTTGTTTGCTTTTCTGGCAAATTTGTCAATTTCAGACTTCTTGATTTCTACCAATTTGAAAACTTTGTCAATTTGAAATCACATTTTGAATCGGAAATTTAATATCTGAGAATAAGTTGTCCAATCCAATCATGGTATATGCCAATCCTATTGGATCATCATTCACATCTTTCTCAGATTTTGAATTCTTAAGATAACTTTCATGAAAACTTTCCTCATTTTCATCCTGTGACTCGAACTTATTTGTGTTTGTAGAATCATCTTTCAAAACACTTTCAACGACCTTACCTACCACCTCTGAATCACCAGTATCATCAGATTTGGAATAAGTTATGTCAATATTTTCTTGCAATTGATCAACGAAGTTGAAAGCTTTTTCCACTTTCTCATCATCATAGAATGTAAACTTTTTCTCAAACGGCGGTGGAACCTAATGATATTCTGAACTAATTCCCTTCTTGTTTCTTTCAGATTCTTTATCATCCAGTTTTATGTTGAAAATACGTTCAAGAACATATCATGAAGCGTGATAACTATGCAATTTGTTATTATCTTGTTCTAACTCAGCCATTTTACGTTTAAGCTCAGCAACCTCTTCAATATATAAATTTACAACTTGTTGTTTTATTTCGTACTGGTTTTTAAGCATTTGTGACATTTCAGAACATTGTGAAAGTCTAGATTGAACCGGTTTCATTTGGCTTTTCACTGCGTCATATGATTCTTTTGTAATTTGATATGCAATTTTTATTGAATCATATTCTTTTTTCATTTCTTGAACCGCATTTTCTTTTTGTAAACTTTCTTCGCTTATTGCTGAATACTTTTGTTTGAAAATCTCATTTTCTTTTTCAAAAATCTTACATTTTTGTGTCAGCTTTTCATCGTTTTCTTTCAAAACTTTTTCATTTTCAAACACTTCTTTACATTTTTCTTTAAAAACTCTTTCAATTTTAGAAAATTCCATATCTCTGATTTTAAATTTTTCATTCTTTTCAGTAAAAGCACTGCATGATTCCACGCATTTCTTGCACTGTTCATCAGTCTTATTATCAGTTTTATTGGACAATACAGAAGATTCAGTTTGAGTTGTTACCTCAGTTTTTGGCACCTTTGCTTCTTTTGCCGTCTGTTTCTGACCTTCTTCAATCACCTGCTGTTTTTCAGCAACAACTTCCTCTACTGACTTTTTCAGCTTCTTATCAGCCTTTTCTTGACTTTCATCATCAGCTTTTTCTGCTGTTTTCTTCAACTCATCCACCACCTGCTCAACATTTTTCTTGAGTCTCTCTTCATCTCTATTTTTCAAAATCGCTGCCATCACCTCTCTGATTTTCTTTTCCAGATTCAGAACGTAATCTTTATCTGCATCTCTCTTCGAGTAATATTCTCCAGACAAAGGAATTAATTCTAGTAGATCGTTATAGACCATCTTACTTGAATCAACAACTGGATTTCCTTTGCGGTTTATGTAGCATTCTCTCTTTTTATCCCATCTTCCCATTGCTCTAGCATCATCATAAGTTTCTTGCAATTCATCTAACTTGAATCTGCAATTTGTCTTTCTCTAAGTGTTTTATCTTGAAGAATTTTCTTTTCAGCAACCAAAGCAAGCTTTTCTTTTGGAAGATATTTGTTCTAGTTAAACCCTTCGTCATCTTGAATTATCACTAAAGCTTGTGTCTTTTCTCTTGAAGATCCTTCACCAATTTGCTTTAGAGTTGATCTTGACGATTGCTCATTGTTTTTATGATAAATAGCCTTCTTGTAGTAATCGTCATGAAATAGATTGATATGATCATTCACTTCCCGGTTGACACACTCTCTTTTAAATGACCTTTTTGTTTACATCGAAAGCATGTAACCTTCGACTTGTCAAATCCCAGCTTCGTATTTGAACCTTCCAGACACTGCCTCCCTGTAATCTCCATAAAACGTTGTACTTAGTGGCGAAGCTTGAAAATTTCCACCGGGGGGTCGGAAGTCACCGAACCTAAAAGTTCTATACAAGTAAAAAAAAAATTATGAAACCGGGGGGTCGAAAACGTATATACCTAAAAAATTCTACACGAAACGTACATACATAACACTACTGAGCGTAAAGTTCGGGGGGTCGGGCGCCCCTCCCAGCCCCTTGAAAGATACGCCCTTGGTTGTGCTCTTCTAATGCCACTAGCCAAACACCATCTGATATCGATAAGTTCCATCTCTTCCGGGTCTATCTGGTCATAGTCTTCCTTTGTCATTTTCTGGATTTCCGATTCTACCTGCCACTAGACTTTCATATGACTCCAGAATCGATGCTAGATAACTCATCTGTTGTTTAGCAGCATTGATACTCATAGTTGGAGAATTTTTCAGTTTCAAGTCAATGTTGCATTGAATCTAATCAGGTTCTGTTCTGTTTGACGCTGTTGAGGAAGAATGATAACCTGGATCATAACTTGAAGAACTACCTTTCGGTGAATCCTTTGACCTTTCAACACTGAAAGCTGTACCAATCTTTGATGATTGATTGGTTGAGGGCAAGCTTCCTATGTAATAAAGACTCACATTTTGTTGATAGGTTGAACTGCTTATTTTGTTCTGTTTTTGCAGCTCCAGTTCATGTCCCTCAAGCTTCTCAAACAATGTATCCAGGGTGATCTCATCAAACTGTGAATCATTTTTCAATATCATAACAAATGTCTGCCAGTCATCTACTCGTGGCAAGGCTTCGATTACTTTTTCAATGATTTCTTCTCTGGTTTTTGTAATCCCAAACCTTTCAAGTTCGATTTTAAGATGACAGAATCTTTCAATCATTTGTCTCACATTCTCACCCTTTATACAATCAAACAGATCAAATTCTTTCTTTAGCAATGATATCTTGTTCTTTTATATTTGTTTTCCACCTTCAGCTTTCACACGTAATGCCTCCCACACAGACTTTGAAGAACCATCATGCTGAAGTAATGCAAAGATATCATCTCTGATTGACTGTTGAATTAATGCGATCATTCTTTGTTCATTAGAAAATGTCAGTTTATCTTCTTTTCCTAAACTTGAAAGTGGAATTTCTTCATTTCTATCATTTACTGGCCTTTTATACCCGAATTCCATACAAAACCAACTCTTATGAGCTTAAGCTTTGGCCTAGTTAATAGACCTCTCTTTCCACCAGTTATAATCTCCAATATTATTAAGTTTTGGTGGTTTTGAGTTAGTTTTGTAAAAGTTATCATGTTTCAGATTCTCAGTGATAGCTTTCGAAATGTTTTTCGGTGCGTTTGTTGTTATTTCGGATGAGTCGGACATGAATGCGTTATAAAACTCATTGTAGAATTCTTCAGCCGTGATTTTGATCTTTGAAAATCACCTGCACAACAAACAAACACTTGATCAAATTTGAAAATCAAACAAACACAAAACCCGATTCGGACGGATATAGAAACTCGGTTCGTACGGATCAATCTTGTGTTGATTCATACGACTGGACCTATGTGGACTTAGCAGATTCGTACTGATGCGTGTGTGGTGTGATATATTTTTATGTATATTTTTTGCCCTTTTTAACCACTTTAGTCAAGTTTTAAATTTAGAAAACACGATATTTACTAACACCAAACACACATATGGGCAAGTGCACCCATCGTGAGCGTAGTATAGTGTTGGTAAGATACCAAGGTCGTCCAAGGACACAAGAGCTTTTAATACCGGTTTATCCTCAATGTCTAATCAAATCAAAAATTTAGAAAAAGGTTTTAAACTAGAAAAATAGAAACTAAAATGCTGAAAATAAAAATAAAATAAAAACAGATAGGCAAGATGAATCACTTGGATCCGACTCGCCTTTAGTGCAACCTTTGATTATTTCCGCACTTTTGCACTTTTTAAGAGATTATCATAGTTATTGTAGTAGGTGTAACACCCCGTGTTTTCATAAGTCAAAGTCAAGGTCTAAGTCAACGACCGTTTTCGCGCAACTTGACTTACATGAATTTCTTTATTTTATTTGTATTATGTGGAGTAAGTGTTGTTAAATGCAATAATCGACGTATGTTAATCGCTATTCAATCGATCTATGATTGTGAATTATAGGAAGTAACAATGCGATAAAGTTAACTAATCAATAATCAAGCTATGCTAATCGAACCGACTTCAAATCGCAACTCGAGCTACGTATTTTTACTTGTTATTATACGTGTGTGTGTGCCTTACGTGTTACCTGTGCATGTTTATTTATGTTGTGTTGTGATAATCAAGCGAGCTCAATCGAAACTCGAAATCTAACTCGAATTACAACTGAAACCGAATCGTGAACGAACTATGATAAATGGTGGAAAATAGATTATGCGAGATATGAGTGTTTGGGACTGAAAGTAATTTGACTAGGAAACCCTATCGTATCGTACCGCTCGCAATCGAAATCGAAATATAAAAAATCGGCGCGCAAAACACTCGAAAAGTACGACGGATCGATCAGGCTCCCAGCCGATCGAACAGCCAGCCGAACGGACTGCTGTCCGATCGGACAGGCTGTCTGATCGAGCTGCCTGGCCGATCGGCCAGCACTTTCCCCTTTTGTCATCCTATAAATACCCATGTCATTGTCATCCTTACCACTTTTGGAAACCTCTGTTCGACCAGCACGCCTAGCTCACCTTTTCGCAGATTCCTTTCGATTCCGGTAAGATTTCATCCTAAATCTTGTACTTTCTTGATCTATACACTCTCCTACACCATTCTATCTTTCAAATCTTAACTTTTAACCGTGAAATCATCAAGATTCAAGTGTTCTAGTATGATGTCATCATGGGTTCTTGAAGAACTTCATGTTTTGGCCTCAATCCACCAAGAATAGCTTGGATCTAGCCGATTTCCACATAAACGAACAAAGATCTTTCACAGATCTAAACATATACACGGTGAAAAGGATTGAAAGATGGGCTTCCAACTTTCTTTCAACTCTTTCTCACTCAATAACTTCAAACCGGTAGAAACGGAGCCTGAGCCAACCTACAAGTCACTCCGGTGGTTGGAGGGCTCAAGATTCGGATTCTATCCACGAGGTTAACCGATTTCGGGTTAAATGTTAAACTCCGTTCCGAACAGTCCACCAACCGGATTTGGGTGATTCCTGTCCGACCAGGGGAGCCAAGTAAGGACGATGGATCTACGGTTCTACTCGTTGTCAAAATAACCTCAACAAAATGACAAACAAACAGAACAGCCAAGTGTTAAACGAACAGGCTGATCAGGTCAGAGTGCTGACCGATCGGACTGCTGTCCGAACGGACAGCCAGCCGATCGGACAGTCAGCCGATCGACCGGCCAGCCGATCGGTTAACACATGGTCCCACACAATCAATTAACTTCTTTGTGAAGACTAGTATGGAACGAACTGTTGTTCGATCGAACTACAGTCCGATTGAATTACTCTTCGAATCATGAGATACGATGCTTCAATACTTAGTCGATTTTTCAGCATGTTCGATGCACTAGGAGTGCCACCCGATCGAACAGACGTCCGATCAGGTGTCACCCTGCTGAGAACTCATCATGGTTGATCATGCATGTTGTCCGATCGAACAGCACTAGTGTCCGATCGAACAGCTAGCCGATCCACTGCACCATACTTTACACTTCATTTAAAGTCTTTGACTAGTTGACCTGTCCGATCGAACACCTGTCCGATCGAACACCTGTCCGATCGAACACCTGTCCGATCGAACACCTATCCGATCCAAAGACTAAACATTGCAATTCATTTGAATGCCAAACCGATCGGGTTGCTGGCCGATCGAACAGCCGTCTGATCGCCCGACCTGAAAGGTAAAGGTACTTCAATGTTTTCAAATGCTACAATGAAAACTTCCAAAGTCAAGCCATCATACACAAACACATCTTTCTCAAAGGAAGAAACAACCCACTCGAACAGCCACCCGATCGGCCTACCGACCGACCGGACAGCTGTCCGACTCTCCAACACTTGTTTTCCGTTTTACGCATCGCTTATCGTTATATAATCTAATCTATTCAGGCTAACCGTACTCGCTAAGTGCTCCCTTCAATCCATTAATCGCTGTGAGTATACTCGATCCCTTTTTGCTTTATGAACTTTTGGGTGTTACATACGTTACGAATATTCAAACTACAACAATCACACTACTCAATACTATTTGAACGCTAACCGTTAATGCATGTTATACGTGGCTTATGAATGCTTGTTTGTTATGTTTACACATGGAATGCTGTCTACTTGCCTTAGCAACGATAGTACTATAGTTTGGACTCAGCACCCGTTCACACAGGGGTTGTTAAGGATCTTTTACTTGCATGGATTACGGTGGTAATCATGTATTGCGAACTGCCTCTGGCAGTCAACCCGCAGTCATTGGTATCGATGGGTCTATGTCGATAACTAACGTGCTTTATTTCACTATGTGTACGTGCTGGTTATGCGTAAACGAATTCGAACTCTATATACTATATCAAACTTGTATGCTCACCTTTACATTATATGTATTGACTTTATTTTAACGTATGTGACAGGTGCTTAGGTTGTTTCTATGCTTAGCTTGCTGGTGATTAAATTGAGGCTAGGGAAGGAGTCCTAGAAACCAATAAACAATTTAGCTAGTTACAAAAAATCTGAGTTGTCGGAACAGAATGATTTGCCTAGACTTTATCTGTAATAATTTGTTTACTATTTGAGACATGGTATGGGACATGTTATTATAAATTGAATGGTAATGATGATTGTTATGGAAACTTCTGGACAATCTGTTTCACTCAGTGCCATGCCCCGATGATTCCGCCATAAGTTGGGGTGTGACAGATTGGTAGCAGAGCCATAACTATAGGGAATTAGGCAAGACTCGACCTAGTCTGGGTCGAAGTCTTAGAAACCTAGTCTATAGTTAAGAACCAACAGACCGACTTGTGCGTATCCGTTAGGAAGCATGTATGAGCTCACTGCTATCACTCGCTATTCTCGCTTATTCGACACTAGCACTGCACTCGAATTTTCAATTCTGAATGAGCACTAAAGTCGAGAATAGGTGTAAAAACCGCAAACTCTCGACTAAAGTTGCTCAATACCCGCATTTTTTTACTACAAATGAGGGGAATTATACCAAATCAGGAGTGAAATCCATATTTTGATGAATAATCTCCTCAATTTTATTAAAAACAGGGACGAAGTTGTTGAGATAGGGGTGAAACCCTAACCTTGGCTACTTGTTCATATCATTTTACAAAACTCTCACCAAAGTTTCGACGGACTCCAACGATTTGAAGTCAAAATAAGACTAACGGGATGGGTGCCAACGCCCAAGAATCAAGGCAAGGGCATATTCCCGGAAGTCAAACGTGTACTACGGATCCTTGTGAATAGTTGAATTACTTTGGTTAGTCGAAGTCTACTTGCCGCAGACAATCAACATCTCGAACTTTATGAGTTTTAATTCTGAGCCGCAACTGCTGACTCTGATGATTCGTCGATTTTATAAGTTTATATATGTGTTTACCTGTTTAAATTTTTGGGATTTTACACGATTTCGCTTCCACTTTGATCGACACATACGACTCGCACTATCATTTTATCTCTAAACGCCATCGAATCGCTGAATTTTGGACGACTTTATGCTACGATATACGCTTATACTACACTACTCGATATACTAGAACGCAAACGCTATTCTCGAATAATCGCCGACTTTGAATAATAGGTTTCTGTTTTCTGACTACCTCTAGTGATTAATGCGTATGTGTTTCCTTGCTTCTGTGCCTTACTTGTTTAAGTGTTATGTGATTATGTGCTCTACGTGCTTATGTGATTTGTGCTCTATGTGTTGTGTATTTACATAAATATGCGTGTTCCTGAGCTTTAGTAAGTAGTAAACGTGTGAGGTGAGATTCGAATACAATGTGTTGAATTCTGTGGCGATGTCTATTGCAGACAATGTCGTCTGGATCCCGTCACGCACTTTCTCGTCAAGAAAAGAGAGACAAACGCCTTGCTTCCATCATCGCTAAGAGTGTAGCAAAGGTCGTGAGTGATGTTTATGAGAATGCCAGCAAATCGTCTGAGGAATCGAGAACCGAAGCTCCCAAAGCTGCCGCAAGACCCTTTAGTTTCAAGCAATTTAAGTCGTGTGGGCCAAAAGAATTCACTGGCGAGGGAGGTCCTACTGCACTATTTCACTGGTTTGACTCCATTGAGGTTACTCTGCGACAAAGTGGTTGCCCTGATGACCTTCGAACTCTGAATGCTACCGGCGTTTTCCAGTCCCGTGCACTGGACTGGTGGACGACCGAGAGGAACAAGCGAGGGAACGATGCAGCTTACGGTCTGTCGTGGGACGAGCTCAAGGAAGTTATGCTAGAGGAATTCTGCCCTCCTCATGAACGTCAAAAGCTGGAAGATGAATTTTGGCACATACAGCAAAAGGATGGTGACAATGCTGGTCTCACTGCTCGTTTCAAACAGCTCAGCATTATCTGTCCCGATCAAGTCAAGACTCCAGACGTGGCAATCAAGAAGTACATCCGGGCCTTGCCCGACTGCGTTGCTGATTTCGTGCAAGTGGCTAAGACTACGACGATTGAAGAGACTTATCTACTAGCCGCTGAGATCAACGATAAGCGGGTTAAGGCTGGGGTCTGGGATAAGACTTCGAAGCATTTGCATCAAGCTAGCGCTACCGTACCAACTACTGAACCCACCTCATCGAACAACAAGAGGAAGAACAAGAGAAAGAACTGTTCCAGCAACAAGAACTGTGCGATCACTGCTGCACCAGTTCAATCAGTACCAGCCCAACAGCGTCAAGTAGCGGCGCCTATGGCAAATGCACCTCCTGCAAAGCGTGCATACACTGGGCCACACCCGCTCTGCCCTACTTGTACCTACCATCACCCAACTGCGATTCCTTGCCGTTTTTGTGCTCATTGCAACGTATACGGCCACTTTACTGCCAACTGCCGTATTCGTCAAGCTCCTGCCAATCAAGCACTACTCACTGCCCCACAGGGTCAACAAGCTCCTCCGGCACCCGCGGTCAAAGCCAGAGCCTGCTTCGCATGTGGCGACCCGAACCACTTCGCCAACATGTGCCCAAACAGGGTCGTGAAACAAGAGCCTCAGCAACAGCAGCCTCAGCAGCAACAACAACAGCAACAACAACAGGCCGCACGCGCCAGAACTTTCAACCTTAACGTGCATCAAGCCCAGGCCGACAACAACGTGGTCAATGGTACGTTCCTTGTGAATGGTATTTATGCTTCCTGTTTGTTTGATACTGGAGCGGATAATTGCTTTGTGTCGTTCGAATTCGAGAAACTCCTTAGTCGTAAACGCTCCAAACTCTCCTCGACGTTCGATGTTGAAGTCGCTACCGGAAGAACCATCGCCGTTAATTCTGTTCTTCGTGATTGTACCCTTGAGCTCAACAGTCACATCTTCCTAATTGACCTTATTCCGATGCAACTCGGAAGCTTTGACGTCATAGTAGGCATGGACTTTCTTCGGGAAAACCATGCTGAAGTTGTGTGCTTCGACAAGATGATCAGATTTTCGCTCGCAAATGGCGACTTATTATGTGTATACGGGGATACTACTTCGAAGAGTCTCAAGCTCATGTCATGTGTCCAAGCTAGCAAGTATCTCCGCAAGGAATACAGAGCCTTCTTGGCCAACATTGTAGTAGCAGAGAAGGAAAAGAAAGAGAAGAAGGAAATAAAAGACGTTCCTGTGGTTCGTGAGTTTCCTCATGTTTTTCCAGAGGATCTTCCCGGACTACCTCCAAGTCATGATATCGATTTTCGTATCGACCTCATTCCTGGAGCCAATCCTATTGCCAAAGCTCCTTACCGACTCGCACCGTCCGAAATGCGCGAACTCTCAACCCAACTCCAGGAATTACTCGAGAAAGGCTTCATTCGCCCGAGCACCTCTCCTTGGGGCGCGCCAGTCCTTTTCGTCAAAAAGAAGGACAGGTCGTTCAGGATGTGCATCGACTATCGGGAATTGAATAAGCTAACTATCAAAAACCGCTATCCCCTACCTCGCATCGACGATTTGTTTGATCAACTACAAGGCGCTACGTGTTTCTCAAAAATCGATCTACGTTCAGGATATCACCAGCAACGTATACAAGAGGAGGATATACCCAAAACCGCGTTTCGCACTCGTTACGGTCACTACGAATTCGTTGTCATGCCTTTTGGCTTAACCAATGCACCAGCGGTTTTCATGGATCTGATGAATCACGTGTGTAAACCATATCTCAACCGTTTCGTCATCGTATTCATTGACGACGTCTTTATCTATGTAACACCCCGAAAACGGGCTTGGTAATTAAACTCTGTTAATACTAAAAGACGGGTAACGTACCGTTATTAGTAAAAATAACCCGGAAAATATTTGGATTTAAATATGAAATCCTAATATTAAATAAAAACGAATCAAAGTTTTAAGGAATTAAGTTTATAAGAGCCTGAGTTAACGGGACTTAAAATAAAACGGGTTATAACTTCCCGAACCCAGTATGCTAACTAGGAATAATTAACCTAGTTAATAAGAGGGAATGTTACTAGAAATAAGTAGGTTATGGCCTACTTAATAACTAACCAAACTAGAGGGACTTAAGTTGCAAACAAAGGGACTTGATTTATAAAAACTAAAAATCAAACACAACACACACTTAGTGTGTGTGTGTGTGTGCGTACGACCAGGGACAAGAGCAAGGAGCTCAAAACCCTAGATCAACAAATTGGTCAAATTGAAGCTCGAATCAAGATCCAAATCAATGCATGAACGCGTAGAAACGATCACCAAGTCAAGGGGATCGTGAGGTATGTTGAATTTCTAACATTCGTGAAGTTGAAAAAAATTGATAATCATCCTAATCGCGAATTAGGTATGAATTAGAGAAGCTATGGCTAGATTAGTGATGTATACTTGCTTAGGAACGAAACCCTAAGTGAAAATCATGCATATGATGCTATGACTTGAATGATTTGGTGATTACCTATATGTGTGTTAAATGGGTTTATTGACAATATGATGAACACTCGGATTAGAGTGTTAATTTGATGAATATTGATTGTTATGATATAAGTTCTTGATGTAGTTCATGAACACTAGACATAGAGGTTTGATTTTGATGTAAATCTTGGTGAAAATAATTAGTTATGAACTAGTTAGTAAATATGTGAAATTATGCACATTAGGTGTTTGTTAAAATGCCTAAATGAGAACTAAAGTATTGAATTTAGAGTGAAAACGCGTATTTGAATGATATGGTAATTACGCGTGATATGAAGTGATAAGAGTTCTAAATACTATGTTGATTTAGACTTAATATAGTAAACATGTGATTGAAGTAGTTAACTTTAGATAAGTTAAGTTAACTAATCATGAAGCCGAATAGTAGCTTCGGCATAGAAAATAAGTGAGGTGGAATAGTCGTGATTGTTAATGACTAATTTAACCGCCATGTAAATGTTTGACAATAGTTTGACGCGTAACAAGCTAGGTGAAAGCTTGGAAGAGGGAGCGGGTCAAACGGAGCAAGTACGGAAAGAAAAAGCGTGGCGTGGATGCGAGGTAAGTGTAATTTACACACTTATGTAGAATACTCGTTTATTCGATACGTTGTAAACGTGATAATGATAATATTGGAAATATGGAAATTTGTCAAGTGTCGACTAATTTAAATCAAGGATAAAAGGATACCCATGGTGTAAGCCGAAATGGGTTGAAATTGTAAGAAAAGAGTGTAAAAGAAAAAGGGTATGGTTATAAAATCCGGGATGGGATAGATGTATGAATTGGAAAATCAAAAACGATGTTTTTGATTAAATAAATAATGTTGGGCATATAGTCCAAACGGGTCGAATGGTGGTGATAACACCATCTGACAATATCGACTAATGTGGTTGTCAAGTCTTATGTTAACAGGACCGATTAGCAAATCGGATAATTGCGTCACCATTGATGGTGTGATAATGAAAACAAGGTATAAATCGGGTCTACTTGTTGATCCGGGCCAGGTACGCGTAATTATGTTGTAGTTAAAAGTGCTATTTTGGTCGAATAATTTGAGAGAGAGTCCTTAGTCATAAAAGGACTAAAATCGACCAAAACGCCCTTGTAGGCTAAATGGAACAAACGATCCTTAAAGGTTGTTTGGAAAAGAGTTTTATGACTAGGTAAATACTTAGAATAAGTATAGAAACTGAAAGAGGTATTATATTAGCCAAATGGCACTATTTGAGTTTTTGCCGTAAAATAATGATTCGAGAGGTAAAATTTGGTTTATATTGATCACCACATTAAACCCGCCATAAACACAGTTGTGGTAGGAGATTATAGGATAAGAAATGTGGTGATGAAGTGCTAGAAGTAATCGAAAGCGATTTTAGGCTCGAAAGCGCTTAAATACCCTTAACGGGTCAAAATAAACATACAAGCAAAAAAAAGGTTTAAATTGTGTAATAAACCTATGATTAGAACCTAATATAGTAGGTAACATTAATTTGAAGAAGTGTATGAGATATAGGAATCAAATAAATACGTTTGTTTGATAAAATGCATAAACGGGTTAAAATTCGGTAAAAAGGTAACGAGTCGAAGGCTTAGAAGTCTTGAAATTTCTTATGTTGGATGTAGGATTTTAACTCCATAAGATGGAGGATTAAATTACGGACGCGTAGGAAAAAGAATCGGGTAAAACGGATCAATAACGAAGAAGTTATGGCCGTTTCCGTGAAATCAGATCGTGCTGGGTATATACAGCATCAGCTGAAGGCAACATGCTGTGAAAAACAGGGCTAGGCGTGACACCTAGGCCCTTGGCGTCACGTCTAGCCCCCTAACTCCAAAAATTGTTAAATTTTGTCATTTTTAACCCCTGTACTTGTTTGAACTTAATACTTGACTATGAAAACTAACTTTTAAGTTGGTTTTGATCATAGGTGAATGCCAAGAGTGCACGGATGAAGATCAAGCGACGAGCAAGAACCGAACACGATCATGAAATAAGCTTCCGCACTATGTATCGTTATTATGTTAAACGACGAACGTACACATGATATGTTGTATACTTTTTAAATTGTAAAAAGTTTTAATAAACCCGTAATTTCCAATGCATATGTAATCTTAATTACATAACTGTTTTTCGTAAATGATACGTTAAACCTTAATTTATAAGAACGGGTATTACAAGTTGGTATCAGAGCCTTGGTTTAAGAGATTCAAGTATGGTGGGAAAACTATGCTTGGACTTAAACCTTATGCTCTTAATAAAGATTGGTGTTCGGTTCGTGGCTTGATCGCAAATCCGGTAAGTACATGAATGTTAATAGTTTAGCATGCTAAAGTGTTGTAAACAACACATAGGGCTACCGTGTGATACACGTTACCCCAATTGAAATGATTGATATAGTTGACGAAAATACGTGCATTGACGCGTATAGTAGAAAAAGCCTTGTATTAGAATACGGGCGATTATTGAAGTAGATGTTACTAACTTTTGTGAATGTTTTAATTGAAGGACACTCGCGTTTGAAGACGACGAGAGTCAAACGAATTGTGGATATGATGATGGAATGGTCCGAGATATGACAAGAAGAGCATGCTCATTAAGGAGCTAAATCGCGTAATGGTCGCGAACAAGGCTAATGGCAAGAAAAGCCCGTTAGGGCAAGCATTTACCAGGTGCACGTTTAAATTATTGCATGAATATAAACATGCAACCAATACGTAGAAATTGATAGTTGCAGATTTAGATTGAAAACTTGGACAAACCTGAATAGAATACCTATCCAGGATATTGTTTCCAAGAGAAACAAATAGAGGCATTACTTACATAGGGTGTAATGTGAAAATTATAAAAAGGTCATGTATACCAGGTGTTGATCGCTTACTCTGGCCAAGTAAGTAGTGAACACGTGGTACCATGAACTTCTTATGATGGACACATTTATGCCCGATGTAGTAAGGGTGGGGTGAATGGGACTAACTTAAATGGCACCCAAATGAATCAAATAAGTAAGACGTTTGATGGTAAACGTAAACGTAAGTCGGATGATGGAAGCGTATTACGTAAGAATAACGAGCCCGAGAGAAGGGACAAGGATTAAGTAAAAAGAAAATACAGACCGACCAATAGGAATGCTAAGGCATAGGGATAAAAGCTTGACTGTCACAAGTGATGAAATTCACATGGACAAGTCAAACGAATTGAATAAAGAATAAAGGACTTGATTGAATAAAAGCGATGGATCTCGCTAAGACGACCAAATAAATTAAAATAACGTCTAAAATCATATAAAAATGGTTACTTGAAAATGATTACGGTAAAGATACCCGATGAATGGGTAGGATTTGGAAAGAATGCGTAAACCAAGAGACGGGAACGCGAAACAGAAAGTCAAAAGACTCGGAATATGAGTCATGACTAAAAGACAATGAGAATTTGCAAACAGAAATGTTAATAACTACGCTCAACTATTTTAAAGTTGAACGGGTCGAATAAAGAACAGAGTTTGATGTTCACAAGTGATGAAATTTCACACGAACAAGTCAAACGAGATAAATAAAGTATAAAAACTTGGTAGTGCAAGTAAGTGCAAACCGAATAATGGAAGCGCGAAACATCAATGAACCTACGTGATGGCTCGTAAAGGAATATATATAGGAAAAACGCAAACTAGCGAAACAAAAATGTTAAAAACATTAAAATAAAAGAACCCGGGGAATGGGACGTAAAGAAGTATAGGTAAGAACCGGGTAACGGTAAGTGTAGGGCAAACTGACGTGTAATTGACGTTAGAAGTCAAGAAGTCGGAAAGATAATTCAAGAGAAAACAATGTAGCCTTAGACTACGGTCAAGGTCAAAAGAAATCCAAAAAGTAAAGGTGAATAATTCTAAAACATAAGAAGGGGTGCCTTAACGTCATATGCGTATATAAATGTATACACATTTGAATAAAGACTCGAATAAAAGATGATCTACGGGATCATCATAACCTACGGGATATTAATTAGAGCAAAGGTCTACGGGGCCAAAATGACCCACGGGTCATGAATTGAAGCAAAAGGATCATAAGGGCCTCGCCTCAAAGAGGTGAAAGCCTAAGGAAATAGCCTACGAGGTTAAGTGAAGGAACCTACGGGTCGATAGTGTGAGGTAAGGGAACTTGTTATGATTCCCCGTATATAACTAAGATTTTAAAACAATAAATTATGGACTGTCAATATCATGTTATGGATAATTGACAAAAGTTAAAGAAAAGATCCTAAAACTAAAACTTCGATTTTAGTAAGAAATAACGTTGTTACAAATATAAATTCTGATAGGAATTTGAATAGTAAGCATGAAAGGTTCAAGTCTTGACACTGATAGGCGCAAGACGATATATTCGAAAAGTGATATTTTCGAAAATAAAAGGTTGATACAAACTAAACACGATGTGACACGATCACGGTTAGGAAATGTAATGTGAAGTAAAATCACATTATAACCAAGCGAGCGGTGAAAAGTAACGGGACTAATAAGTCTAGTTAGTAAGACCGGTTAAGGCCAGTAATTCAAATCAATAAAAATTGGTTTGCTTGTAAGCGGTGGATTCGGTATAACTGAACCGAATAAATAAATCTGAAAACAAAAGAAATTATTGCTAAAAGTGAAATATTTCACTAAAGACCTTTAAACGGGCCAAGGTAACGGATTCACCAAAAGTTCGATAATATATAAAAGTGATGGAAATCGCTAAGTTAACTAAACTAGTAGAAATAACGGAATTACGTTATTTCAAGTTACATTATGTCGTATGAGGTACGTAGAGGTTCTGTAACCAAAAAGATATTACCATAATTTTTCTGGTAATACTAACAATTGGTTAAAGTATGAATAATGCTTAAGAGATTACTCAGGTCAAACGCATTGAGTTTAGAACTCAATGAACTATGTAAGCAAGGTTTCGAGGACGAAACCTCTTTAAGGGGGGTAGACTTGTAACACCCCGAAAACGGGCTTGGTAATTAAACTCTGTTAATACTAAAAGACGGGTAACATACTGTTATTAGTAAAAATAACCCGGCAAATATTTGGATTTAAATAAGAAATCCTAATATTAAATAAAAACGAATCAAAGTTTTAAGGAATTAAGTTTATAAGAGCCTGAGTTAACGGGACTTAAAATAAAACGGGTTATGACTTCCCGAACCCAGTAAGCTAACTAGGAATAATTAACCTAGTTAATAAGAGGGAATGTTACTAGAAATAAGTAGGTTATGGCCTACTTAATAACTAACCAAACTAGAGGGAGTTAAGTTGCAAACAAAGGGACTTGATTTATAAAAACTAAAAATCAAACACAACACACACTTAGTGTGTGTGTGTGTGTGTGTGCGTATGACCAGGGACAAGAGCAAGGAGCTCAAAACCCTAGATCAACAAATTGGTCAAATTGAAGCTCGAATCAAGATCCAAATCAATGCATGAACGTGTAGAAACGATCACCAAGTCAAGGGGATCGTGAGGTATGTTGAATTTCTAACATTCGTGAAGTTGTAAAAATTTGATAATCATCCTAATCGCGAATTAGGCATGAATTAGAGAAGCTATGGCTAGATTAGTGATGTATACTTGCTTAGGAACGAAACCCTAAGTGAAAATCATGCATATGATGCTATGACTTGAATGATTTGGTGATTACCTATATGTGTGTTAAATGGGTTTATTGACAATATGATGAACACTCGGATTAGAGTGTTAATTTGATGAATATTGATTGTTATGATATAAGTTCTTGATGTAGTTCATGAACACTAGACATAGAGGTTTGATTTTGATGTAAATCTTGGTGAAAATAATTAGTTATGAACTAGTTAGTAAATATGTGAAATTATGCACATTAGGTGTTTGTTAAAATGCCTAAATGAGAACTAAAGTATTGAATTTAGAGTGAAAACGCGTATTTGAATGATATGGTAATTACGCGTGATATGAAGTGATAAGAGTTCTAAATACTATGTTGATTTAGACTTAATATAGTAAACATGTGATTGAAGTAGTTAACTTTAGATAAGTTAAGTTAACTAATCATGAAGCTGAATAGTAGCTTCGGCATAGAAAATAAGTGAGGTGGAATAGTCGTGATTGTTAATGACTAATTTAACCGCCTTGTAAATGTTTGACAATAGTTTGAGGCGTAACAAGCTAGGTGAAAGCTTGGAAGAGGGAGCGGGTCAAACGGAGCAAGTACGGAAAGAAAAAGCGTGGCGTGGATGCGAGGTAAGTGTAATTTACACACTTATGTAGAATACTCGTTTATTCGATACGTTGTAAACGTGATAATGATAATATTGGAAATATGGAAATTTGTCAAGTGTCGACTAATGTAAATCAAGGATAAAAGGATACCCAAGGTGTAAGCCGAAATGGGTTGAAATTGTAAGAAAAGAGTGTAAAAGAAAAAGGGTATGGTTATAAAATCCGGGATGGGATGGATGTATGAATTGGAAAATCAAAAATGATGTTTTTGATTAAATAAATAATGTTGGGCATATAGTCCAAACGGGTCGAATGGTGGTGATAACACCATCTGACAATATCGACTAATGTGGTTGTCAAGTCTTATGTTAACAGGACCGATTAGCAAATCGGATAATTGCGTCACCATTGATGGTGTGATAATGAAAACAAGGTATAAATCGGGTCTACTTGTTGATCCGGGCCAGGTACGCGTAATTATGTTGTAGTTAAAAGTGCTATTTTGGTCGAATAATTTGAGAGAGAGTCCTTAGTCATAAAAGGACTAAAATCGACCAAAACGCCCTTGTAGGCTAAATGGAACAAACGATCCTTAAAGGTTGTTTGGAAAAGAGTTTTATGACTAGGTAAATACTTAGAATAAGTATAGAAACTGAAAGAGGTATTATATTAGCCAAATGGCACTATTTGAGTTTTTGCCGTAAAATAATGATTCGAGAGGTAAAATTTGGTTTATATTGATCACCACATTAAACCCGCCATAAACACAGTTGTGGTAGGAGATTATAGGATAAGAAATGTGGTGATGAAGTGCTAGAAGTAATCGAAAGCGATTTTAGGCTCGAAAGCGCTTAAATACCCTTAACGGGTCAAAATAAACATACAAGCAAAAAAAAGGTTTAAATTGTGTAATAAACCTATGATTAGAACCTAATATAGTAGGTAACATTAATTTGAAGAAGTGTATGAGATATAGGAATCAAATAAATACGTTTGTTTGATAAAATGCATAAACGGGTTAAAATTCGGTAAAAAGGTAACGAGTCGAAGGCTTATAAGTCTTGAAATTTCTTATGTTGGATGTAGGATTTTAACTCCATAAGATGGAGGATTAAATTACGGACGCGTAGGAAAAAGAATCGGGTAAAACGGATCAATAACGAAGAAGTTATGGCCGTTTCCGTGAAATCAGATCGTGCTGGGTATATACAGCATCAGCTGAAGGCAACATGCTGTGAAAAACAGGGCTAGGCGTGACACCTAGGCCCTTGGCGTCACGTCTAGCCCCCTAACTCCGAAAATTGTTAAATTTTGTCATTTTTAACCCCTGTACTTGTTTGAACTTAATACTTGACTATGAAAACTAACTTTTAAGTTGGTTTTGATCATAGGTGAATGCCAAGAGTGCACGGATGAAGATCAAGCGACGAGCAAGAACCGAACACGATCACGAAATAAGCTTCCGCACTATGTATCGTTATTATGTTAAACGACGAACGTACACATGATATGTTGTATACGTTTTAAATTGTAAAAAGTTTTAATAAACCCGTAATTTCCAATGCATATGTAATCTTAATTACATGACTGTTTTTCGTAAATGATACGTTAAACCTTAATTTATAAGAACGGGTGTTACAATCTATTCCAAATCGAAATCCGAACATGCGCAACATCTACGTTTGGTTCTCGAGTTACTCCAGGGGAACCAACTCTATGCCAAGTTCTCCAAGTGCGAATTCTGGTTGGAGGAGGTTCAATTTCTGGGTCACATTGTTAATAGTCAAGGAATTCACGTCGATCCTGCGAAGATTGAAGCTGTTAAGAGTTGGGTTACGCCTAAGAACCCGTCCGAAGTCCGTTCCTTCCTCGGACTAGCGGGCTATTATCGACGATTTATCGAAGGATTCTCGAAGATTGCTGTGCCGCTTACCTCTCTTACGCATAAGGATCAGCCTTTTGTCTGGGGAACCAAACAAGAGACTGCCTTCCAAACCCTCAAGCACATGCTTTGCAATGCTCCCGTTCTCACGTTGCCCGACGGAAACAATAATTTCATTGTCTATTGTGATGCTTCCAACCTTGGTCTTGGTTGTGTACTCATGCAATGGGACAAGGTCATAGCTTACGCATCTCGTCAGCTCAAAGTCCACGAGAAGAACTATACAACCCATGATCTCGAGCTAGGCACGGTTGTTTTTTGCATTAAAGATTTGGCGACACTACCTATATGGTACCAAGTGTACGATCTTCACCGATCATAGGAGCCTGCAACACATCTTTAATCAAAAGGAGCTCAATATGCGTCAACGCCGATGGGTAGAACTTCTCAACGATTACGACTGTGAGATCCGTTATCACCCAAGCAAGGCAAATGTTGTCGCCGACGCACTTAGCAGACGGAGCTATCTGCTTAGCACTCGTAATGTTCAAGCCCAACACAATCTCGAAACCCTCATCCGCGACGCTCAGCATGCATGTTTTAACGAACGCACCTTGAAGAAAGAAAGGATCTACCACGATGGAGCCCAGCCTGTGAGCAAATCAAACGGGATATTCCACTTTCTGGACCGAATTTGGATTCCCAAATGAACCGATTTGCGACAGATCTTGATGGACGAAGCCCAAAAATCCCGGTATTCTATTCACCCCGGTGCTGACAAAATGTACCAGGATCTACGTTATAAGTACTGGTGGCCGGGTATGAAAAGGGATATCGCTCTCTACGTCGGAAAATGCCTAACTTGTGCTAGAGTCAAGGCTGAACATCAAAGACCCTCTGGCTTACACGAACAACCACAAATTCCCATGTGGAAGTGGGAAAGTATAGCTATGGACTTTATCACCAAGCTACCACACACGTCATCAGGTCACGACAGCATTTGGGTTGTGGTCGACCGTTTGACTAAATCCGCACACTTTTTGCCGATACGAGAAGACTACAAGGTAGAACGATTAGCCCGAATCTACACCGACGAGATCATTTGTAATCATGGGATGCCTCGTGACATCATTTCTGATCGTGATGCTTAGTTTACCTCGCGACTGTGGGAAACGTTTCAAACGGCGCTCGGTACAACGCTTAATCTAAGTACCGCTTTCCACCCTCAAACCGACGGTCAGACTGAAAGAACGATTCGTACTCTTGAAGACATGCTCCGTTCGTGTGTCTTAGACTTCGGTGGTAATTGGGATAAATACCTGCCATTAGTCGAATTCTCGTATAACAACAGCTATCATTCTAGCATCGAAATGGTACCATTCGAGGCATTATACGGAAGAAGATGTCGATCGCCCATTGTGTGGCACGAGATCGGTCATTCGCAATTAACCGGTCCTGAGCTATTACAAGAAACGACAGACAAAATTTTCCAAATTCGAGACAACCTGGTGAAAGCTCGGGATCGAAAGAAAAGTTACGCCGATAAAAAGCGTAAGCCCCGTGAATTTGACGTTGGTGACTACGTACTCCTAAAGGTATCACCTTGGAAGGGTGTAGTCCGATTCGGCAAGAAGGGAAAACTCGCGCCACGATATGTTGGACCTTTTAAGATTCTGGAAAGGATCGGAAAAGTCGCCTACAGACTCGAACTACCAGAGGAACTTAGTAACGTCTACCCGACTTTCCACGTGTCAAACCTCCGAAAGTGCCTAGCCGACCGCGATTTACATGTTTCTCTAGACGATCTACAAGTGAACGAAACATTACACTTCGTGGAAAAGCCTGTCGAAATCATGGATCGTCAAACCAAGCAACTCAGACGCTCACGCATTCCTATTGTGAAAGTCCGATGGGAAGGCAAACGAGGCGCAGAGTTCACTTGGGAACTCGAAAGCGACATGAAGGCTAAGTACCCGCAGCTGTTTAAAGAGAAAGTGTAGAAAGAGAAAGTTCTCAAACGTGATTCACGGTGATGTACAACTTCCAGTTTAATTTCGGGACGAAATTCCCTAAACAAGGGGAGGCTGTAACACCCCGTGTTTTCATAAGTCAAAGTCAAAGTCAAGGTCTAAGTCAACGACCGTTTTCGCGCAACTTGATTTACAGGAATTTCTTTATTTTATTTGTATTATGTGGAGTAAGTGTTGTTAAATGCAATAATCGACGTATGTTAATCGCTATTCAATCGATCTACGACTGTGAATTATAGGAAGTAACAATGCGATAAAGTTAACTAATCAATAATCAAGCTATGCTAATCGAACCGACATCAAATCGCAACTCGAGCTACGTATTTTTACTTGTTATTATACGTGTGTGTGCCTTACGTGTTACCTGTGCATGTTTATTTATGTTGTGTTGTGATAATCAAGCGAGCTCAATCGAAACTCGAAATCTAACTCGAATTACAACCGAAACTGAATCGTGAACGAACTATGATAAATGGTGGAAAATAGATTATGCGAGATATGAGTGTTTGGGACTGAAAGTAATTTGACTAGGAAACCCTATCGTATCGTACCGCTCGCAATCGAAATCGAAATATCAAAAATCGGCGTGCAAAACACTCGAAAAGTGCGACTGATCGATCAGGCTCCCAGCCGATTGAACAGCCAGCCGAACGGACTGCTGTCCGATCGGACAGGCTGTCCGATCGAGCTGCCTGGCCGATCGGCCAGCACTTTCCCCTTTTGTCATCCTATAAATACCCCTGTCATTGTCATCCTTACCACTTTTGGAAACCTCTGTTCGACCAGCACGCCTAGCTCACGTTTTCCCAGATTCCTTTCGATTCCGGTAAGATTTCATCCTAAATATTGTACTTTCTTGATCTATACACTCTCCTACACCATTCTATCTTTCAAATCTTAACTTTTAACCGTGAAATCATCAAGATTCAAGTGTTCTAGGATGATGTCATCATGGGTTTCTTGAAGAACTTCATGTTTTGGCCTCAATCCACCAAGAATAGCTTGGATCTAACCGATTTCCACATAAACGAACAAAGATCTTTCACAGATCTAAACATATACATGGTGAAAAGGATTGAAAGATGGGCTTCCAACTTTCTTTCAACTCTTTCTCACTCAATAACTTCAAACCGGTAGAAACGGAGCCTGAGCCGGCCTACAAGTCACTTTGGTGGTTGGAGGGCTCAAGATCCGGATTCTATCCACGAGGTTAACCGATTTCGGGTTGAATGTTAAACTCCGTTCCAAACAGTCCACCGACCGGATTTGGGTGATTCCTGTCCGACCAGGGGAGCCAAGTAAGGACGAGGGATCTACGGTTCTACTCGTTGTCAAAATAACCTCAACAAAACGACAAACAAACAGAACAGCCAAGTGTTAAACGAACAGGCTGATCAGGTCAGAGTGCTGACCGATCGGACTGCTGTCCGAACGGACAGCCAGCCGATCGGACAGTCAGCCGATCGACCGGCCAGCCGATCGGTTAACACATGGTCCCACACAATCAATTAACTTCTTTGTGAAGACTAGTATGGAACGAACTGTTGTTTGATCGAACTACTGTCCGATCGAATTACTCTTCGAATCATGAGATACTATGCTTCAATACTTAGTCGATTTTTCAGCATGTTCGATGCACTAGGAGTGCCACCCGATCGAACAGACGTCCGATCAGGTGTCACCCTGCTGAGAACTCATCATGGTTGATCATGCATGTTGTCCGATCGAACAACACTAGTGTCCGATCGAACAGCTAGCCGATCCACTGCACCATACTTTACACTTCATTTAAAGTCTTTGACTAGTTGACCTGTCCGATCGAACACCTGTCCGATCGAACACCTGTCCGATCCAAAGACTAAACATTGCAATTCATTTGAATGCCAAACCGATCGGGTTGCTGGCCGATTGAACAGCCGTCCGATCGCCCGAACTGAAAGGTAAAGGTACTTCAATGTTTTCAAATGCTACAATGAAAACTTCCAAAGTCAAGCCATCATACACAAACACATCTTTCTCAAAGGAAGAAACAACCCACTCGAACAGCCACCCGATCGGCCTACCGACCGACCAGACAGCTGTCCGAGCGGACTGTCAACCGAACGGTCAGCCGTCCGATCGGACTACCATCCGATCGTCCAGCTGTCCGACTCTCCAACACTTGTTTTCCATTTTACGCATCGCTTATCGTTATACAATCTAATCTATTCAGGCTAACCGTACTCGCTAAGCGCTCCCTTCAATCCATTAATCGCTGTGAGTATACTCGATCCCTTTATGCTTTATGCACTTTTGGGTGTTACATACGTTACGAATATTCAAACTACAACAATCACACTACTCAATACTATTTGAACGCTAACCGTTAATGCATGTTATACGTGGCTTATGAATGCTTGTTTGTTATGTTTACACATGGAATGCTGTCTACCTGCCTTAGCAACGATAGTACTATAGTTTGGACTCAGCACCCGTTCACACGGGGGTTGTTAAGGATCTTTTACTTGCATGGATTACGGTGGTAATCATGTATTGCGAACTGCCTCTGGCAGTCAACCCGCAGTCATTGGTATCGATGGATCTATGTCGATAACTAACGTGCTTCATTTCACTATGTGTACGTGCTGGTTATGCGTAAACGAATTCGAACTCTATATACTATATCAAACTTGTATGCTCACCTTTACATTATATGTATTGACTTTATTTTAACGTATGTGACAGGTGCTTAGGTTGTTTCTATGCTTAGCTTGCTGGTGATGAAATTGAGGCTAGGGAAGGAGTCCTAGAAACCAATAAACAATTTAGCTAGTTACAAAAAATCTGAGTTGTCGGAACAGAATGATTTGCCTAGACTTTATCTGTAATAATTTGTTTACTGTTTGAGACATGGTATGGGACATGTTATTATAAATTGAATGGTAATGATGATTGTTATGGAAACTTCTGGATAATCTGTTTCGCTCAGTGCCATGCCCCGATGATTCCGCCATCGGTTGGGGTGTGACAGTAGGCCCCTCTTTTGAAGGTGACGTTACCCTCAACCCAGTAGTTTGAGTCAGCAAGGATACAATCCTAAAGGGTTGGATTATTGAAAGATAATTAATTAAGTTATTAATGCGTAATGCGGTAGGTCCCTCTTTTGAAGGTGACGTTACCCTCGGCTAAGTAGTCTGAGTCAGCAGGGATACAGTCCTAAGTAGCCGGGTTAATATATTAATAGTACATATGAGGGGATCAAGAAATTCGGACCCCCGTCATCCAATACCAGTGGGTATTAAAGGAGATCCTACTAAGCTTGACACAGGTCCTTGCAGGATCTATACACTGAACAAGGCAAGACTCTTACCAAACCATTCCCTTAACCCCCGACCAGGTATCCAACATATCTCCATATAGACCGTGAAGATATGAATGGTGTAAATCTTTTATTTTATATAGACAGTAAAATAATGCCAAGACACCACGGACAAATGATAAGGAAGACTCACCTTCAACATAAGAAACTAGTTACTAAAGTCATTAATACATAACCAAATAAAAAGTGCGAAAAGATTAAAAATAAAAAGTGTTACTCTAAATGCTTGTCTTCACCAAGTGATGTAAGAGACTTAGGCAAACATGGCCTTTGATTGTCAAGAACTCTTACTATCAATCTTGGATCCCGAGACTACTACACACACTCTATGATGGATGATGGATGATGGTGGTGGATGATGGTGTTGTGGTGGTGGTGGTGGTGGAGTGTGGGTGAATTGTGAGAGAGGTGGTTTGCCAAGGGATGATTTGCAAGTGAGCCAAGCACCCCTATGTATAGCCTGCACAGAAGCCCGAACACGACCCCGTGTCCATTGGGCACGGCCCCGTGTCCACCCATCTTCTCTTTCTTCATTAATTGCAGTTTGTCTGCATTAGTTAACCACGCCCCCGTGTCCGCTGGGCACGACCCCGTGTGCAGAAGCGTATCTGTACTATCAAGATTTCCCTAGATTCTGCGAATCTTAGAGTTGACCATGGTCCCGTGTCTGCTGGGCACGCCCCCGTGGTGGGTGATAGAAGCTTTTACAGCTTTGTCTTTTCTGCAGACACTTGGGCACGCCCCCGTGTTTACTGAGCACGGGGCGTGTTCAGCCTTCTGTTCTCTTGTTTTTGCTTGGGAGGATGCTGTCGAGGGGTCGGGAATGCCACGTTTATTCCCTTTCTTGTATTTATGTTAGATTTAGCTGTCTTTTTGCTTCTTTTGTTCATTTGAGCTCATTTAATCCTGCAAATACAAAAGGAAGAGAAAAGCACACTCTTTCCAATATTAGTACTAAAAAAGGGTTAGTTTTATGCCACAATTGATGTAATTTATATGTTGCATTTTGCACATATCAAATACCCCCACACTTGAATCTTTGCTTGTCCTCAAGCAAAACTCTTTATAATGTGGCTTTACACTCCCAAATGGAATGGGTAGAAGAGAAGGTTTTTGGGCTTGTCATTGAGTGTCGGGATTCCAAGATTTTTATTAGGTTTTATTTTTATTTTATTTACAATCCTATTCGTCATGATTTATTTAGAACATTACATAAGATAAATTACTTATTTGGGCATAACATGCCTTTTTTAAAATTACATTTATATACAAGTTCACATACCTCACGGGAGATCACTCAACACTCGGTCGAAGATGTATTTTTGTGAAACCCTCGAAACCGGCATAGAACTTATTTCTACCATATGCTTGCCAAGCAATCAATCCTCCTCCTTTTTAACTATAAACCTTTGTAAATATCACGGGGACTTTGGGGAAGGGTTAGACTTGGGTTAAAGGTAGGTGGTTTTTGGGTTAGTGGTTAATAAAAAAAAGGCTAAAAGCGTAAAAAGTGTCGGTTGTCGTGAATCTTTTTTTTTTGACATTTATTCAAACTAAGCATATTCAAACAAGATTTTTTAGGAACTTGTTTGGTTATCGCAAAATTCTTTCTTTCTTTCTTTTTTTTTTCTTTTTTTTTTGCACAAGATAACCGAGCTTTTTACTTAAACAAAATGGGTTTGAAAAGAAAAAGGTTTTGGTGGGTAAAGGGTGTTTGTTTTGTGGGTTTTGAAACGAAAAGATTTAGGCTCAAAGGGGATAAATAGGGGGATTTTGGGTAGGTGGTAAAAAAAATGAAAAATAATGGTGTTGAAAAGAAAAAGGGTTAGTCCTAATGCCTCTATCATTTACTTACTCGGGTTTAAGTTGGTAAGGACCGGGAATGTATCGTCGTGGCAAGTTCTAGAGTCGTAAGAAACCAAGCGGCTATTCACACAAGAAACGAAAGATGAGCATTTAATATAAAGATGTGTATTTGTATGCTCAATAAAAGCTCAAAACTCACTTTTTTGTGGGAATGAGTTTTTAATGTGATCAAGTATATATAATCAAATTTTAACTAGATTTGTCATGCTGTTTCATAATTTTAATATGTTGGTTCTTTTTATCACGACGCGATCGGTTGTAAATTTGTAAAAATATGACCTTTTTAGAACTTGTTATTCCCAAATTAAACCAAGACAAGTAAAAAAAAAAGAAAATTTTTGAAAAAATTTGGGGTGATTAGCGGTTCCAATAGAGTTTTGTGTAAGGCTTGTTTTTAGGACTTGCAAGATTCAAGGTTTTAGCATCCCCCCACACTTAAATTACATATTGTCCTCAATGTGTCCCAAAAATAAGTTTTTCGGTTGATTAAAATGTGTAAAAGTGGGTTAAAAACAAGATTTTATGTTACTGGGTAGCTGAACACGGGGTGTGTTGGCTGAGCACGGCCCCGTGGTCAGACAGCCAGTATCAAATTTAAACAGAAGGCTGGGCACAAGAATGTTCAGTGAGCACGGCCCCGTGTCCAGTTACCTGAACTGGGCATTTTCTGCAGAACCTCGGGCACGAGGGTGTGTTGTGTTGAGCACGGCCCCGTGCTGAACTTGCTGTAATGAAGAAAAATTGTCGGGAGCCTCTGTTTTTGTGCATGGGGTGTTGGTTCAAGCTTCCCTTAGTATCCTTCACCATCCCGAGTGTGTTTTATTACTGAAAATTAAAACTAAACTAGAAAATATAAAAGTTAATCTAAATTAAACTAAGGATAGTTCCACAGAATGCCTCCGTGGTGCGCCACGTTTATAAGGGTCCTTGGCTAGACCCACCTTATCGGGTGGTTCTGACTCATCTTCAATTAGGGGGTCGTTCTTGCCGATTGGATATTTCATTGAACGCTCAAGATCGACACTTTTTTTAAATGCCCCTAATTGAATAGATAGATTGTTGTACTTCCGATTTTTCAAAGCTTCGTGGGTCTTTACAAAAGGTCGTCCCAACACTAGAGGAGCGTCATCAAGGATGACAAAGTCGGTTGGGATTACCATTTGATTTGTTTGGACTAAGACATCCTCAACTACCCCTATTGATTTTATTATTTTCCGATTAGATAGAAAAATGAGTATTTGAAGTGGAGAAAAATCACCTATACTTAATTTTTCGAAAATGTAGTTTGACATTATATTAACACAAAGATCTTTATCAATTGTAATATTACTAATAAAAGAATTTTGAAAAAAACATGGAACCGGTATAATGTTAATTTCAAATGGATCTTCTTTTATTAGTGCATTTTGATCATTTGTTAACTTAATGCTTACTATTTCGTCAATTTTTGTGTTAGTGTTTAACTCTTTTAAAAACTTAGCATGAGTGGGTACTAAACAATGGTTTTCGAAAGATGGTGACAAGAGATTAATTTCTTTAAATTAGACTCTTCTTGAATTTTAACGTTGTCGGACCAGCCTTTCTTGTTGTTTAACTCATGTGTCGGTTTTTCACTTATTTGTTCTTCCATTTTCACATTTTCAACTATCTCTTCTTTATCACAAGTTATTTCTTCCCTCGCGCGGGACTCCTCTTCCCTTGCGCGGGACTCTTTTATTGTAACACCTCGAAAATTCATGTCCAATAAAATAAAGATACGTGTCCCATAAGATAAATGTGTCATAAATTCCGGATCAAGTTAAAGGATGTAAGGTAGGATTTAAAAGCGTCGACATATTAATAAATACCTCTGAGCGACCTATATATAAATTCCAAACCTTAACCTGTGTTATAAACATCTGATAAACATCCTAATCCGGTTAATGCTAGTAATAATTGATCCAAATTGCAAGGATGGGATCCTATGAGAATGGGTACAACAAACCTTCATGCATGTTCCCTTTCAGAAGAATTCAAAAAAATTTTGAAGCATGGCAAGTTGACATAACTGTTCAAGCATGTTCAAGAGGTCCCATACTGATAATAAAGGTCCAAGATTCGAGGTTGTAAAGTTGCATGATCAAAGCTTGAAAGTTTACAAATTTTTGTTTTCTGGTGAAGGCTTACGGACCACAAAGGATACACCTTACGGTCCGTAAGGAAGCTGACCGGGGTGATGTTTTTGAAAAGCGGACACGGACCGCAAGGCCTTAGCCTTACGGTCCGTAAGGCAGTCCCAGCATCAGAAATATGACAGGTGCCTGTTATAACAAGTTAACCGACTTATATTGCTAGTTTTCAATACCATGTGCAACCCCAACTGGTTTTTAGAGTATAGGGACACTTGGGATGCATCAAAGATCAATTGTAGACTTGCTTGGCATGATCTAGTGAGATTAAACTCACTATATAAGACCCACATTGTTGCAAACTTTGATCATTCATTCATAACTTCACTTCTGATCATTTCTGGAGCACAAGAGCCTTCCCTAAGCATCACTAGTCGTGCATAGGACCTTGGTAAGCTTCCTTGACCTTCCTTAATCGTGTTTTACTTAGTTAATTAGCTTAAAGTCAAACCGTCATAATTAAGGTTTGACTTATCGATTAATCACTAATGGTCTGGTGATTAGCCAAATTGAAAGTAGTTATAAGTTGGTAATTAGGTGGGCAATAAACCCTAAAAAGGGCACCTTCTGATTCCCACTCTAACTAAGTCAAATGTCGGGTCAAACTTAATCCGAAAAAGTCAACAGAAACTTAAATTTCGAATTAACACATAATTAGCAATGTAGAAGACGTGTAACCTGTTTTGCCACTCATATAACTTGGTAATAAATACAAGAACATGCCTAAGCATGCCCGACCCGACAATTTTCAGTATAGGCTCGGTTCGGAACCGAAAGTCGCATAGTTTGACTTTCGCTTTGACTTTCAGTTCTGACCCGATTTAGACTAGTTTAGACATGCCTTAAAACTTCATTAGGACTAGGTTATTTGATAGTATAACCCTCTGTGATTGACTCGTTGATTGTCCGATTCATTTACACGTTTCCGTTAATCGCTTAATGTTGACCATAATGCCCATTTAACCTTAAAACGAGAATTTTTGAAATGTGAGAAGACAATAATCTTTGCTACTGATTTATAAACATGTCCCTAAAATTTCACATCCGTTTGAGGTCTAGATTAGGAGTTATGCTCAATAGCGTAATTAGAAATCTCTTTGTTTAATTAAACGACGCAATTAGCATAAAGCCTATGAAAACCCGATTTTTACACCAAACCTTTTAACCACTGATGTAATATAATAATCTGGGATTTTTGAAGATTTTTAATTATTTTTAAACTGAACATAACAAAGGGTTATGGCCTTGATTCGGTAATTACCGATTATACCCTTTTCGTTTATAAAATGAGTTTTACACATCATTTTGATACCAAATATTTTGCTACTGATTTTATATGATAAATGAAGTATTTTGAACCTTATAAACTAATCAGGAATTCAGATTTCCTATTATAACCCGGAAATCGCTTAAAACGACTTTTTACGCGTTTTAAACGCGTATTATGGGTTGAAACCATTCTTGTCATATAAGACTTATCACCTACTGATATAAATTATTAAAATAAGTAATTTTACTGATGATTTCAGAACCGAACATCAGAGTTATACTTAATCTCTTTTATAATCCCTAAAATGACCAAAATACCCCTACGGGGCTTAAATTGAGATTAAACTCGTTTTGGGCATAATGGAAGGTATCCTACTAATATCACAACATATTTAAAGCATATTAACTTAGAAAACCTATTCATGACTCAATTGGTTACCCGTTATGCGTTATTCATGTTCGGTTCGGGTTATGTAACTAGTTTACATAAATTGACCGAAACGGGTCAAACCTTATCACTTTCACCTCAAAATCCAGAATGTGTTTAGTTTACCCATATTATACAAGTCTTCAAACTTGTCGGGACTAAATCACATTCTAATCCGGTCTTCGCTTAATCTTGCGTTTTGAACCGTATACCTTTCTTTAAAACTAACCGGTCTAAGTTTAGGCTTAATCAAGACCCGTTAGGAATCTAATAGGTTATTAAAACCTTCGTTCTAGATTAGGATCCCAGTAAAAGCTACGTGCACTTGCTGTTGTGATTTATACTTTGCTCAGGTAAATACTTTTAACTTATTTTCCCTATACGGGCTTGGGGTACGGTATTATAATAATACCGCTTGGTCGGGTATGAAGTCGTACAATCAAATATTGATTAAAAAGATGCATAACCCATTTTATTCTGTCTTGTTTGATGCAATGCCTTTGGGGGGTTAATGACCGTGTCCGGAATATCCTCGGCTCATTCATTAGAAATGGCCACGACTTGAGCACGGGGTGTAGGCATACACCTGACAGCTACGTATGTAAAAAGGTAGTCCACAAGAAGGGTATCTTCTTGTGGGTATTATACCAAGTGGTGTGTCTATTAATCTTGTTAAACCGGCTCTTCTAACCGGGTCCTAAATGGACGACAAACCTGTAAAACTGTATACAAGTTTATTTTTAAAATAATTATCCCAAGTTATTAAAGATATTTTGTGCCATGTGCATCCAAACAAATTTTCTTAAACTCTTTTCAAAATGAGTCAGTTAATTGTATTTACCAGTGTAAACTGACGTATTTTTCCAAAAAGGTTAAGTGCAGGTACTATACGAAATAGGTTGGCTACCCCAGGCATTAATAATCAAGTCTTGCAAGCTCTAGATGTTAAAGTCTGTTGAACAATGATCTTATTTATATTTTGATCCGCCTGTGAATCTTTTACAGTCCGTTGTAATACTTTGATATTACTATTTATTCGGTTTGTAATGTGATTCATACCTTTTGCTTCCGCTGTGCATTTATAATTTGTGTTGTTTGACCATGATGATATCAACTACGTCACGATACTCCCCACCGGTAATACGTGGAAATATCAGGGTGTGACAGGTTGGTATCAGAGCCAACATTGAGTGAATTAAACACTAGCCTTTTGTGTTTAATCTCAATGACACAGTTTGCACATTCCTCGACTTTCGAGTTTAGACAAAGAACTTAGGACAATTCTTAATTTGTTTTATTTTATCCTTTATATTTCTTTGTTATATATTTCATTTGTTTGACAGGAAATATGCCACCGAGGTTCCGAAGAGGAGGACGAGGCAATGGGCCAATCCACGCCCCCAACGACCACGAAGCCGGGCCTTCACACCGGCGAACTCCTTCTGCTACCATGAGTACCGGTCCTCAAAGAGACCGGGGGATCTATTCGGAGCCCGCTAGGCGATCTACCTTGTTTAGCTCAACGCCTCCTTACCGCCATTCCTCTGGGCCGCAAACAGAGAACGAGCCCGAAGACTCACGCCACTCCTTCTTACCGTTACAGCGATCCTTTTCGCACCATTCCTTTGGCGACCCCACTCCTGTCTTCCAGGGCCGGTTCAACCCGGGAAACTATATTGAAGAACCAGTGGGTTTTAACCCATTGGGCCCTGAAGACCATTCCCCGAAGCTCAGGGAATGGACATAGATGAAGACACAGATCCTGTTGAACCACCTTCTGGGACACCTACTCACCCCATCGAGATTTCGGATGGGTCATCCTTCCATGGATCACCTTACCGTGGCCCAGACAGCTACCAGGCAAGATTTAACCAGTATGAATGGTACTTTACACCCTCTCACCATTCATCGCCCCACCAGCAGCAGCAGGATCCCTCCGAGGATTCGCGTTTCGTGGCAGTCACGCCACTGCCACCACCGCCGCCGGTTCATCAAGCACCTCCAGAACCATCAAGGCATAGAAGAACAGGCGCACGAATATCCGTGCGAGAAGGGGGTTTTCACTTTAGCACCCCCCATCACTCAAGTGGCAGTCACTATCCGCCACTGCATGAAGACCCACAAATGGGTGGGCCTTCAAATCCAGTTTCAGAGGTGAATTCTGCACCTATTGCGCCGCCACCATTGGGTTTTGGTAACCCGATTCCTACATACGCCGGTTCAACGGCGTACAATCCATTTGAGCAGCCGGCTCACACTAACTACAACTATGCTGAAGCCGACCCATACCTTGTAGCGGCAAACTACAACGCCCTTCATCCTGAAGGACCATATGGATCCCCCTGGGGAGTGGGATACCCAGCACATGGGTATCAAATACCTGCTCGACCTCCGATTCGGCAGCAGTCGCAGCCACCACGTTTTTCCCCACCAGAACAGGAAGAAATCCTCCACAGGCTAAACAGGGTGGAACGAGAATTTCAAGAAGAACGTAGGAACAACCGGGGATTTCTCAAGGGCCTGGCAAACTTGTTAAAAGGAAAGAAGAAGAGGGATCATTGAATCCCTATATGTATTGTTGTATTTCCTTATTTCAATCAAGTCCCTGCGTGGACATTTATCTATGTACTTAGTCCCTGCGTGGACTTGTCTTTCTTTAGTCCCTGCGTGGACTTGTCTTTTTAGTCCCTTCATGGACACCTATCTTAGAAATCAGTCCCTGCGAGGACTTGTATTATTAGTTTGGCCCCTGCGTGGGCAAGTTATTTATGTTAAAAGTCCCGTTTAGGGCAATGTGTACTCCTTTTAATGTTTAATCGAATGTTAAATTTAAAAATTTCATTTTATGCATAAATATATTATACATGTAATAAATAAATTAAAAATCGTTCCTCTTAAAAATAATCTGCCTATTTAAATATTAAATAAGAATCTTAAAGGTATAACCTAGCCTGCATGTCATTATAAGACTTGGCCAAGATGGTAAGACCTGTTTAAAAAGATTCAAATCCTTGTTAACATCTGAAAACATGTTAACACTCCTGGCAGACGTGATTCGTTAAAATCACACACGTCATTCTTATAATTGGATTCTTCAAAAGATCCATATCCTAACCTGATGATCTATAAATCATGGGTTTAAATCATCAGTTAAGATGATCACATATTAAACATCCATTGGTGATGTAGTGCCTACGAGCCATAATAAATGTCAAATAAGACAAAAGACAATTGTAGTCTACGACTCCCTGTTAGATAAAGGTAAAGAACTATGTTCAAACCTTAATGCCTTGATTCTCTGAAATCATGGCTTATGATTTATAATGTCCTTGTGACTATGACTTTTGTGCCACTAATAATACTGTTATTGTTTTATAATTAGGATAAGTTATAATAAAAATCCAAAATAAATATGATTAACGAATTAACCAAATACGGTCTATGTTTACCATGGTTAATGAATTGCCATAAAAGACAATTCCATAATAAACTCCCAAATAAATTATTGTCAATATCTTATGTAACAGTTCAAACTACATGGCTGACTCGGATGAGATCAACAGTCACCCAGGGGAGGATCATGATAATACCCGAATTAACATAGCGGGTTCAGAACTACAAGCATTAATAGACAATGCTGTTACAAAAGCTATAGAGCGGCAGTATAATGAATCTAACGGGACTCGAAGTAGGACCCTATCCGCACCGCATTCCAAGCCTAAGACTCATTCAGAGGCTCACAGCAAGCCGCCCTCTAAGGAAGATGAGCCAAAGAAAGATGATGATCGACATTCCTCAAACCAAAACAGTGTTCCATCCAAGAGGATAGTATTTGATGATAAACCACGTACCAAGTCTTGTACTTATAAGTACTTTGTTTCCTGCAAACCCCGGGATTTCACTGGGGAGAAGGGGGCAATTGACTGTATGACTTGGTTAGATGAAATGGATACCGTGGTCGATATCAGCGGTTGTGCTGAAAGGGATGTAGTGAAGTATGTATCCCAATCATTCAAGGGAGAGGCATTAGCATGGTGGAAGTCTCTCATTCAAGCAGCTGGAAAGATCCCACTCTACAATCTGACATGGGATCAGTTTGTTGCTCTTATTAAGGAGAATTACTGTCCTCAGCATGAGGTTGAAAGAATTGAGTCAAATTTCTTATCGTTGGTTATGAAAAACCTAGATTGCCAAGCTTATCTTACAAGCTTCAACACAATGTCAAGATTGGTTCCTTACCTTGTGACACTAGAACCCAAAAGGATTGCTCGCTTCATTGGGGGGGTTTAGCCCCAGAAATCAAAGCCAGTGTTAAGGCTTCAAGACCTGCTACTTTTAGATCAGCAGCTGATCTATCTTTGTCTCTTACCTTTGATGTGGTCAGGTTGAGATCGCTAAAGAATTCTGAAGAAGGTAAGAGAAAGCGTGAGGATGATAACTCACGTCGTTCAGACAAGAAACACAAAGGAAACCATGAGAACAAGAAGAGTTTGGGGTTCAACAAAGGTAACCAACAGTCGGGTGAGAAACCCAGATACAAAGTTTGTCAGAAACATCACTTTGGAAAGTGTATCGCAGACACAATCAAGGACTTTTGGATGTGGGATCTGCAAATCCAAGGAACACATGACCTTAGATTGCAAAAAGTCGAAGGATGCGACTTGCTACAACTACAATAAGAAAGGGCACATTAAGTCGAACTGCCCAAAATATGCCAAGAAACCAGAAGAAGGTAAAAAGACCAACTCTAGGGTCTTCAGAATGGATGCTAAGGAGGCAGTGCAGGATGATAACGTGATAACAGGTACCTTTCTTATAAATGATGTTTATGCGAGGGTATTGTTTGATTCAGGGGCGGATAAGTCATTCGTAGATAATAAGTTTTGTAAGCTGCTGAATTTACCTGTTAAAACCCTAAGTGTGAAATATGAGGTGGAATTAGCTGATGGTACCTTAGAAACCGCCTCAACCGTGTTAGATGGATGTTTCATATCCATTAGGAGCCACTCTTTTCCGTTATCCTTACTTCCTTTGAAGTTAGCTGGTTTCGATATAGTAATAGGCATGGATTGGTTGCCTCGCAACCAAGCCCAGATCGTTTGTGCTAAGAAGCAAGTAGTTGTCAGAACTCCTCGTGGCGAGCCTTTGACAATCCAAGGAGATACTAAGTACGGAATGCCTGAGCAAGTGTCCATGCTCAAGGCATCAAGGTGTTTGATGAAGGGTTGTGTTATCTACGTGGCGCAAGTAACTATTGATGAACCAAAGCCTAATATCGAGGACATACCTATTATCTCTGAATATCCAGGAGTATTCCCCGAAGAACTACCTGGTTTACCCCCAGATAGGCAAGTGGAGTTCAGGATTGACATTATTCCTGGAGCGACACCTGTTGCAAGAACGCCTTACAGATTGGCACCAACGGAGATGAAAGAGTTGAGAACTCAACTGGATGATTTGTTAGCCAAAGGTTTTATTAGACCTAGTTCGTCTCCGTGGGGAGCACCAATCTTGTTTGTCAAGAAGAAGGATGGATCGATGCGTCTATGCATCGATTATCGTGAACTTAACAAAGTTACTATCAAGAATCGGTATCCATTGCCAAGGATCGATGACTTGTTCGATCAACTTTAAGGAGCGAGTTATTTTTCCAAGATCGACTTAAGGTCAGGATATCATCAACTGAAGGTCAAAGATGAAGATGTACATAAGACTGCATTTAGGACTCGTTATGGTCACTACGAGTTCTTAGTGATGCCTTTTAGACTCACTAATGCACCAGCCGCATTCAGGGATCTCATGAACCGCGTCTGCAAGCCCTACATGGATAAATTTGTCATCGTCTTCATCAATGATATTCTTATTTACTCGAAGAGTCAAGCTGAACATGAGAAGCATCTCCATTGCATTCTGAAACTGCTTCATCGGGAAAAGCTCTACGCCAAATTCTCTAAGTGTGAATTTTGGCTTCGTGAAGTCCAATTTCTTGAACATGTGGTTAGTGAACACGGAATCCAGGTAGATCCCGCTAAGGTTGAAGCTGTCATGAATTGGCAAGAGCCGAAGACGCCCACAGAGATTCGCAGCTTCTTGGGATTGGCAAGATATTACAGGCGTTTTATTGAAAATTTTTCAAGGATTGCTGCACCCCTAACTTCTTTGACTAGGAAGAATATTAAGTTCGACTGGGGACCGAAGAAACAAGAATCCTTCGATATCCTTAAGCAGAAGCTAAGCAATGCACCTGTGTTGACATTGCCTGAAGGGATTGAAGAATTTGTAGTATATTGTGATGCATCACACACAGGTATGGGATGTGTGCTTATGCAGAAAGGCAAGGTTATTGCCTATGCTTCTCGACAGTTAAAGGTGCACGAAAAGAACTACACCACCCATGACTTGGAATTGGGTGCCGTTGTATTTGCACTAAAACTTTGGAGGCACTACTTGTATGGAACTAAGTGTGTGATCTATTCTGATCACAAGAGCCTTCAACATCTGTTCAATCAGAAGGATTTGAACATGAGGCAGCGACGTTGGATGGAAACTTTGAATGATTATGATTGTGAGATAAGATACCATCCTGGCAAGGAGAATGTAGTCGCCGATGCCTTAAGTCGAAAAGAAAGAGTGAAGCCTATAAGAATCAATGGCAAGAGCATTGAGATAAAGAATGGTTTGAATGAAAGGTTGTTAGCCGCACAGAGGGAAGCTGTGCTAGAAGCTAACTATCCTGATGAAAAGCTAGGAGTAACCGAAGAATAGTTATCCTGTGGCAAGGACGGAATTCTGAGGTTAAATGGACGAATATGGGTTCCAGTTTATGGAGGACTTCGGGATGTTATCCTCCAGGAAGCCCACAGTTCTAAATACTCCGTTCATCCTGGAGCTGACAAGATGTACCAGGATCTGAAAGCAAATTTTTGGTGGATAGGCTTGAAGAAGTCTATAGCTGCCTATGTAGATAAATGTTTGACGTGTGCGCAAGTCAAAGCCGAACATCAGAAGCCGTCAGGTTTGCTACAACAGCCTGAACTTCCCACGTGGAAGTGGGAAATGGTGACAATGGATTTCATCACCAAGTTACCAAAGACGAAGAAAGGAAATGATACTATATGGGTGATAGTAGACAGACTGACTAAGTCAGCACATTTCCTACCCATTAAGGAGACCTATAGCTCCGACATGTTAGCCCAATTGTACGTAGATAAGATTGTATCTCTGCATGGCGTACCAGTGTCTATTATCTCTGACAGAGATACTAGATACACGTCACATTTTTGGAAAAGTTTCCAACAATCTTTGGGCACACGCTTAAATTTTAGTACGGCTTACCATCCTCAGACGGACGGACAGAGTGAGCGTACAATCCAAACTTTGGAAGACATGCTTCGTGCGTGTGTGATTGACTTAGGTGATAGTTAGGATAACCACCTGCCATTAATCGAGTTCTCGTATAACAATAGCTATCATACAAGCATTAAGGCTGCGCCTTTCGAGGCCTTGTACGGTAGGAAGTGCAGAACGCCCGTTTGTTGGGCAGAAGTTGGAGATGTCCAACTGACAGGACCTGAAATAGTCCTGGAGACGACGGATAAGATTGTGCAAATACGCGATCGTCTCAAAGCTGCCAGGGATAGGCAGAAAAGCTACGCGGACTTAAGGCGTAAACCTCTAAAGTTTGAGGTTGGTGATAAAGTTCTACTAAAAGTATCACTCTGGAAAGGGGTAATGCGATTTGGTAAGAAAGGCAAGTTAAGCCCGAGATACATAGGACCATTCGAGGTCATCGAATGTGTCGGATCGGTTGCTTATAAGTTAAACTTACCTGAAGAGCTCAGTGGTATTCACAATGTATTCCACATCTGCAATCTAAAGAAATGTCTAGCTGATGAGTCACTAGTCATACCACATACGGATGTGCATATAGAAGAGAGCTTAAAATTTGTGGAAAAACCTTTGTCGATTGAGGATCGATGGGTTAAGAAGCTTCGGAGGAAGCATGTGCCTATTGTAAAGGTTAAATGGGATGCCCGCAGAGGTCCCGAGTACACGTGGGAGGTAGAGTCCACAATGAAAGAAAAGTACCCTCATTTGTTTCAGTAAATCTCGAGGTCGAGATTTCTTTTAAGGGGGTGAGGATGTAACACCTCGAAAATTCATGTCCAATAAAATAAAGACACGTGTCCCATAAGATAAATGTGTCATAAATTCCGGATCAAGTTAAAGGATGTAAGGTAGGATTTAAAAGCGTCGACATGTTAATAAATACCTCTGAGCGACCTATGTATAAATTCCAAACCTTAACCTGTGCTATAAACATCTGATAAACATCCTAATCCGGTTAATGCTAGTAATAATTGATCCAAATTGCAAGGATGGGATCCTATGAGAATGGGTACGACAAACCTTCATGCATGTTCCCTTTCAGAAGAATTCAAAATTTTTTTGAAGCATGGCAAGTTGACATAACTGTTCAAGCATGTTCAAGAGGTCCCATACTGATAATAAAGGTCCAAGATTCGAGGTTGTAAAGTTGCATGATCAAAGCTTGAAAGTTTACAAATTTTTGTTTTCTGGTGAAGGCTTACGGACCGCAAAGGATACACCTTATGGTCCGTAAGGAAGCTGACCCGGGTGATGTTTTTGAAAAGCGGATACGGACTGCAAGGCCTTAGCCTTACGGTCCGTAAGGCAGTCCCAGCATCAGAAATATGACAGGTGCCTGTTATAACAAGTTAACCGACTTATATTGCTAGTTTTCAATACCATGTGCAACCCCAACTGGTTTTTAGAGTATAGGGACAGTTGGGATGCATCAAAGATCAATTGTAGACTTGCTTGGCATGATCTAGTGAGATTAAACTCACTATATAAGACCCACATTGTTGCAAACTTTGATCATTCATTCATAACTTCACTTCTGATCATTTCTGGAGCACAAGAGCCTTCCCTAAGCATCACTAGTCGTGCATAGGACCTTGGTAAGCTTCCTTGACCTTCCTTAATAGTATTTTACTTAGTTAATTAACTTAAAGTCAAACCGTCGTAATTAAGGTTTGACTTATCGATTAATCACTAATGGTCTGGTGATTAGCCAAATTGAAAGTAGTTATAAGTTGGTAATTAGGTGGGCAATAAACCCTTAAAAGGGCACCTTCTGATTCCCACTCTAACTAAGACAAATGTCGGGTCAAACTTAATCCGAAAAAGTCAACAGAAACTTAAATTTCGAATTAACACATAATTAGCAATGTAGAAGACGTGTAACCTGTTTTGCCACTCATATAACTTGGTAATCAATACAAGAACATGCCTAAGCATGTCCGACCCGACAATTTTCAGTATAGGCTCGGTTCGGAACCGAAAGTCGCATAGTTTGACTTTCTCTTTGACTTTCAGTTCTAACCCGATTTAGACTAGTTTAGACATGCCTTAAAACTTCATTAGGACCAGTTTATATGATAGTATAACCCTCTGTGATTGACTCGTTGATTGTCCGATTCATTTACACGTTTCCGTTAATCGCTTAATGTTGACCATAATGCCCATTTAACCTTAAAACGAGAATTTTTGAAATGTGAGAGGACAATAATATTTTCTACTGATTTATAAACATGTCCCTAAAATTTCACATCCGTTTGAGGTCTAGATTAGGAGTTATGCTCAATAGCGTAATTAGAAATCTCTTTGTTTAATTAAACGACGCAATTAGCATAAAGCCTATCAAAACCCGATTTTTACACCAAACCTTTTAACCACTGATGTAATATAATAATCTGGGATTTTTGAAGATTTTTAATTATTTTTAAACTGATCATAACAAAGGGTTATGGCCTTGATTCGGTAATTACCGATTATACCCTTTTCGTTTATAAAATGAGTTTTACACATCATTTTGATACCAAATATTTTGCTACTGATTTTATATGATAAATGAAGTATTTTGAACCTTATAAACTGATCAGGAATTTAGATTTCCTATTATAACCCGGAAATCGCTTAAAACGACTTTTTACGCGTTTTAAACGCGTAGTATGGGTTGAAACCATTCTTGTCATATAAGACTTATCACCTACTGATATAACTTATTAAAATAAGTAATTTTACTGATGATTTCAGACCCGAACATCAGAGTTATACTTAATCTCTTTTATAATCCCTAAAATGACCAAAATACCCTTACGGGGCTTAAATTGAGATTAAACTCGTTTTGGGCATAATGGAAGGTATCCTACTAATATCACAACATATTTAAAGCATATTAACTTATAAAACCTATTCATGACTCAATTGGTTACCCGTTATGCGTTATTCACGTTCGGTTCGGGTTATGTAACTAGTTTACATAAATTAACCGAAACGGGTCAAACCTTATTACTTTCACCTCAAAATCCAGAATGTGTTTAGTTTACCCATATTATACAAGTCTTCAAACTTTTCGGGACTAAATCACATTCTAATCCGGTCTTCGCTTAATCTTGCGTTTTGAACCGTATACCTTTCTTTAAAACTAACCGGTCTAAGTTTAGGCTTAATCAAGACCCGTTAGGAATCTAATAGGTTATTAAAACCTTCGTTCCAGATTAGGAGCCCAGTAAAAGCTACGTGCACTTGCTGTTGTGATTTATACTTTGCTCAGGTAAATAATTTTAACTTATTTTCCCTATACGGGCTTGGGGTACGGTATTATAATAATACCGCTTGGTCGGGTATGAAGTCGTACAATCAAATATTGATTAAAAAGATGCATAACCCGTTTTATTCTGTCTTGTTTGATGCAATGCCTTTGGGGGGTTAATGACCGTGTCCGGGATATCCTCGGCTCATTCATTAGAAATGGCCACGACTTAAGCACGGGGTGTAGGCATACACCTGACAGCTGCGTATGTAAAAAGGTAGTCCACAAGAAGGGTATCTTCTTGTGGGTATTATACCAAGTGGTGTGTCTATTAATCTTGTTAAACCGGCTCTTCTAACCGGGTCCTAAATGGACGACAAACCTGTAAAACTGTATACAAGTTTATTTTTTAAATAATTATCCCAAGTTATTAAAGATATTTTGTGCCATGTGCATCCAAAAAAATTTTCTTAAACTCTTTTCAAAATGAGTCAGTTAATTGTATTTACCAGTGTAAACTGACGTATTTTCCCAAAAAGGTTAAGTGCAGGTACTATGCGAAATAGGCTGGCTACTCCAGGCATCAATAATCAAGTCTTGCAAGCTCTAGATGTTAAAGTCTGTTGAACAATGATCTTATTTATATTTTGATCCGCCTGTGAATCTTTTACAGTCCATTGTAATACTTTGATATTACTATTTATTCGGTTTGTAATGTGATTCATACCTTTTGCTTCCGCTGTGCATTTATAATTTGTGTTGTTTGACCATGATGATATCAACTACGTCACGATACTCCCCACCGGGCCCACCGGTAATACGTGGAAATATCGGGGTGTGACATTTATGTAACATTCAATAGTTTTAATGTGTTCTATTATCTTATCGGTTATTTCGGTGATAGAATAAGGATCGGGATCCTCAAAGCTTGAATTCGGATGTTCGATCCTTTGTTCTTCATAATACTCATATGAGGTGGGTTGTTCACGCCATGGTTCCTCATTGTAAGTATATGATGGATAAGGGTCGTTACTTTGTTCTTCATAATACTCATATGAGGTGGGTTGTTCACGCCATGGTTCCTCATAATAAGTATATGAAGGTGGAGGCTCATATCTTGGTTCCTCAAAGTATGAGTATGAAGGCTCATACCTTGGTTCGTCAAAATATGAGTATGAGGGAGAAGGTTCATACCTTTGGTCTCATAGGATGTGTATGAAGTTGATGGCTCATAACTGGGTTCCTCATAGTAGGTGTATGAAGTGGACGGTTGAAATAAGTCACAATATTGTATCGAGTGCGGGTCACCACAAATGGTGCAATAGTCTTCCCTATAATCATCCTCTTCATAGGTGTAGTTGTAGCCTCCTGAGTATTGATCCATAAGAATAACTCAGCAGACCACAACAGAGTCTCGAGACCAGAAAACAAAAATAAAAACGGAAACAGAGGATGGATACGGCCCCGTGTTCAGTGAGCACGACCCGTGTTCAGAATCTGTATCTGGGCGTTTGAATTAAAGTGACTGGTTTTGTGCAGCACGGGGGTGTGTTCAGTGAGCACGACCCCGTGTTCAGACTCTGTATCTGGGTGTTTTGAAAAAATTATGCAGCACATCCCCGTGTTCAGTGAGCACGGCCCGTGTTCAACCTACTGTAAATGCAAAACTAACTAAAATGCAGAAAAATGTGCGCGCGTTTTGAAAAGGTTTTGAAAAACTGATTAGGCCGTCGATTTTAAGCTTTCTTAAAATCCTTGTGTCCCCGGCAACGACGCCAAAAACTTGATGCGTGTGTGGTGTGATATATTTTTATGTATATTTTTAGCCCTTTTTAACCACTTTAGTCAAGTTTTAAATTTTTAAAACACGATATTTACTAACACCAAACACACATATGGGCAAGTGCACCCATCGTGAGCGTAGTATAGTGTTGGTAAGATACCGAGGTCGTCCAAGGACACAAGAGCTTTTAATACCGGTTTATCCTCAACGTCTAATCAAATCAAAAATTTAGAAAAAGGTTTTAAACTAGAAAAATAGAAACTAAAATGCTGAAAATAAAAATAAAATAAAAACAGATAGGCAAGATGAATCACTTGGATCCGACTCGCCTTTAGTGTAACCTTTGATTATTTGCGCACTTTTGCACTTTTTAAGAGATTATCTTAGTTATTGTAGTAGGCCCCTCTTTTGAAGGTGACGTTACCCTCAACCCAGTAGGTTGAGTCAGCAAGGATACAATCCTAAAGGGTTGGATTATTGAAAGATAATTAATTAAGTTATTAATGCGTAATGTGGTAGGCCCCTCTTTTGAAGGTGACGTTACCCCCGGCTAAGTTGTCTGAGTCAGCAGGGATACAGTCCTAAGTAGCCGGGTTAATATATTAATAGTAGTTTACATATTAGGGGATCAAGAAATTCGGACCCCCGCAATCCAATACCAGTGGGTATTGAAGGAGATCCTACTAAGCTTGACCCAGGTCCTTGCAGGATCTATACACTGAACAAGGCAAGACTCTTACCAAACCATTCCCTTAACCCCCGACCAGGTAGCCAACATATCTCCATATAGACCGTGGAGATATGAATGGTGTAAATATTTTAATTATATAGACAGTAAAATAATGCCAAGACACCACTGTAACAACCCGCACTTCCGTGCGTTGTTACTACTCGATATACTCGTTACGCCTAGCACCAGAGATTCGGATCATAATGTAACTATATCGCATACATCGCTATTCGAAGGATAATCGCATATTTTCGCAATACATTATCACTACATCACATCGCAAACACTAACACTCACGAATGACATTGAGTGAGGACCTATTCTACCCTCCTCAGTGGCCGTGATGTGTCAAAACGCAGACAACTAACGCTAACAAAGACTCTCGGGTGAGTGCTATAGCTCCAGTCGTCATGACGATGATGACAATACGAGTGAGTGGTACCCCGTCAGTCATTGTGGCACAACACACAATAACGTTCACGATGACATCGAGAAAGGACCTATACTACCCTCCTTGATGGTCGTGAAACGTCGCTAGTAATCGCACACTCGAAACGAAAACCGATTGTTATATCGAAACTTTGAAATATGGATACGTAAATACGACCCCTAGTGATGTATAGGTATACAATAATGATATGAATTAACTATAGAAAGCGCGTACCTCAAAAACTATCGCAACGCTCGAAAAACGGAGAAGTTCCCTGCGCCGGAGTGGCCATCCGAATGGACCGGCCATCCGACCCAGTAACCCCATTTTCCTCTTTTGCCTATAAATAGCATGTCACATCACTGTTCAAGTGATGTGACAGCTCCCACTCGACCAAGCACGCTTCAGGACCCTTTTCTCTCGATTCCTCGCGATTCTGGTAAGATTTCAACCTAAAAACTTGTACTTCTATGATCTACACTCAATTCTACATCATTCTATCTTTTAAAACTCAATTTCTAACCGAGAAATCTACTGATTTGAGGTGTTTTAAGGTGATGTCACCAAGAGTTCATATGAACTCCAAAGTGTGACCTCATCCCACCATAAACGACTCAGATCTGGGCGATTTCCACGTGTTTTTACAAAAATCTCACCTAAAACCTATGTATTTAACCAAGGAACTGTGCGATTTCGAGTTAAACATGTGAAACCGTCAAGAACGGCCAGATCTTAGGGAACGGGGTGATTCCCGGCCGTTAGAACGAGCCGGAACTGATGGAATTTCAATTGTTAATACGAAATTACACTGTCCCAGTAAAACCGCATGTATTTCTTACAAAAACACTCGAAAACAGTTGATCGGGACGGTAAAAACAGACGTGTCATCCGACCGGACAACATGTCATCCGAACGGACCACATGCCATCCGATCGGATAGCATGTCATCCGATCGGATAGCATGTCATCCGATCGGATGACTGTCATCCGACCCAATCAACAAGTCATCCGATCTGAACATATGTCATCCGATCCGAGTACATGTCATCCGATCCGAGTACATGTCATCCGATCCGAACACATGTCATCCGATCCGAGTACATGTCATCCGATCCGAAACTATGTCATCCGATCAGAACCCTTGTCATCCGACCAGATGACAGCCATCCGAACCAATCAACATGTCATCCGACCGGATGAGCACCATCCGACCGGATAACTGACATTTTGACACTATTCCCGCTTAATCGTGCATCATTTACAATACCGCTCAATGTTCAACGCAGACGTACTCACAACCGATCCAATCAAGTTGTATTCTCGCTAAACACGCACTGTGAGTATACTTGAAACCCTTTTTAATCGCAATTTGGGTGTAACATACGTTTCTAACAAATCGAACTTATCAAACGAATTATTCAATCAATCGAATTATCACTTGTGAATAACTGTTATGCATAGATATACGTGATACTAGTTGCATATGTGCTAGGGCTTATACTCGCGATGTCCCACCACGACTAGTATAGTACTATTGCGCCCGACGGGGTCTAGTTTGCCATCGCATATTCGAGCATCGAGGACTTAGTTGGTAGTATCAGCTTTGTGAATGTATATGTCGTGTGTTACGTTTATGCATATGGAATTTCGCTACACATTTTAATCTATTACGCTATACATATCAAACCTGTATACTCGCCAATACTTTTATATTGACAAATATTTTAACGTATGTTGCAGGTTAGATCGCAGGCTATTCCAAATCAAGCTAGGAAGTCTAGAAACTCAACTAAAATCTAGGTTGTCGGATTTGTATTGTTCGAGAGGACAAGAAATCTGTGATAACTTATGTGATTGTTTTATTTGTTAGTATGGGATAACGAATGCATTAAATATTATCGCAACATAGTTGTTATAGATTCTCTTGAGAAATCCGATTCGCCTAGTGCCGCGCCCCGATGATTCCGCCATCGGTTGGGGTGTGACAGATTGGTATCAGAGCCATAACTATAGGGAATTAGGCAAGACTCGACCTAGTCCGGGTCGACGTCTTAGAAATTGACCTAGTCTATAGTCTAAGTACCAACAGGCCGACTCATACAAACCAGTAGGGTTTGTAACGGGCCTACTTGATACTCTCGATCGAAATTGCTAAAAGCTACACTTTGTGTGAACACCGCGTACTACAGCTTCACACAAAGGAGCCTTTCCTAAGGCCCGAATACTACTTAGCCTTTCCTAAGGCCAACACAATACACGTGTTTTTGAAAATACTCGCATAACGAAACCGAGTGATCCTGTCGAGACCAGGTGTGAAAACCAAGAACTCTCGATGAGATCGCTCACTCAGCGCATTTTTCTAGCACGAGAACCTTTCATCGAGTTAGGAGTGACATCCACACCTCGACGAAAGTCTCCATTTCGAAACCTAGTGGAACTCACGAATTTATTCGAAGAGCATAACCACAATTAGGAACAAAGTTGTTAAGTCAGGGGTGAAACTCGTACCTTAATAAGCCGTTCCACTCTCTATAAACTGGTTTTCAAAAAGCTCTCACCAAGGGCTCGACTAACACGATAACTCGAGCCACGCGATGATTAGGAAGACGAATGCCATGAGCTGCATCCCAGTGGAAGCATGAGGTCTTCTAGGTCAACGCGCGTGCACGAACTTGTTGAATATAGTTGGGTTACCTTGGGTGGTCGACGCCTAAACACCCAAGGCACTCTATCATACGACCCGCCGATTTTACAACTGGTTGGAACTTATTTACGTTTGTGTGTTTTGAAACTTTACGCTTTATCGATTCCTCGAATTAACAATCTAAAATGAATGCATAATCTAAAACGAAACCCGAATGTTCGCAACAAAACTAATGCATAATCTATCACCTTCGCTCTCGCTTTCTCACCTCAACGCGTCCTCGCATATTCTAAATCGACCTGTATGTGTATGATTACAAACTACATTTATATAAGTATATATATACACATAAACAACAAGTCATTGTGTGAGAACTTAGGAATTTCGTGTCTCCTATGTGACTCCTATGTGATTCGCGTTACTACTATACTATCGCATCAAGTTTTGAACGCGCTCAATCGCATCGCAAAACTCAAAAACCATTATGATCGAATCTCACTCCAAGTCTCTTTCTGTCTAGATGCCTTCCAACAACTCTACTTCGAGAATGTTAGCAAAGAGACGAGCCAAACGAAGGGGCGAAAAGAGGATTGCTTCACTTGTGACCAGGGAAGTGGTCAATGTCATTCCTCAGATTTTCACACAAGTGCACTCTCGTATTAACTCTCGAACTTCGGAAGACGTTAAGACAGAAGAGCCGCGATCTGCTTTCCTCTACAAGCACTTCAAAGCCTGTGACCCGATGGTCTTCACGGGTGAAGGAGGTGTTTCCCAACTACTCCAGTGGTTCGACTCTATCGAAGTTACCCTTCGTCAAAGTGGGTGTCCCGATAGTTTCCGTACTACTTGCGCTACTGGAGTATTTCAATCCCAAGCACTCGATTGGTGGACCGCCGAACGTAACAAGCGTGGGATCTCCGCAGCTTACGCTCTCTCTTGGGATGAGCTGAAAGAGCTTATGAAGAAAGAGTACTGCCCCTCCCCACGAAATCCAGAAGCTAGAAAACGAATTTTGGGAAATCAAGCAAACCGAAGGTGACAACGCTGGATACACCGCAAGGTTCAAGCAGCTTAGCGTAATCTGACCAAGTCAAGTCAACACTTCAGAAAAAGCCATTCCTAAGTACATTCTTGGCTTGCCTGAGTGTGTGGGTAATTTTGTCGAGGCTGCAAGACCTGCTACCATCGAAGAGACATACCGCTTGGCCGCAGAAATCAACAACAAACGACTCATGGAAGGGTTTTTCTCCAAGAATCCTGTCAAGCAAGCTTATCAAGCGATTGTCATTAATTCTTCAGAGGATCCTAGCAACGAGCCTTCTGACGAATCTGCTGACGATCCTTCGGACGAATCTGCTGACGATTCCTCTGACGAATCTACCGACGATTCTTCTGATGACTCTGCCGACGGTTCTTCCGACGACTCGGTCAAGGATTCTGCAAGTGAGTCCTCCGAAGAATCTTCCAACGACGACACCTCATCGCAAGACAACGACAAACCCAGCCGCAAACGAAAGATTTCAAGCCTGAGCTCATCAACAACCGAACTGCTGCAACCGAAACCTCTTCAAGCACTTCCGGTGTTTCCAAAACGAGCTTACACTGGAGCTCATCCTCAGTGTTACTCATGTACCTATCATCATCCAATTGGGGCTGACTGTCGCTATTGCAATAACTGCAACCGTTACGGTCACTTCACCCGCAACTGCCACATCAAACCGCGAACCTGAGTACAACAACAACAGCTCCAGCAAGAGCCTTCAACACCAAACATCTAGCAAGCGTAGGATAAAGTTGTAATGATACGATTTTCGACGTTAATTCCTAAGAATTGAACCTACTCTATTACTCGATGTTGCCACTATGTGTAACGTTAACTCTCGCTTTCGTTTCCCTTTCACTCTCTAATCATCGCACTTAGACTAGATTCACATGCATACTATACACTATATCACGAAATAATGTGTTTTACCCTCACTACACTCTTAGAAGGAGGTACGATAAACGTGCAAGGAACGATTAATAACGGGTGCACACGGGATTATTTGGGTCAGTGCACGGAGATCGTAGTGAATTCTAAGGTGCCGTAAGCGTTACGGCGAAGTATGACACCAAACCACGGGATTTAAGTAGTAGGGGTCAAGCAAGGTGTGCTTTATCATACTACCGAAGTTCCGTGAAGAAAGTGTCACGTGGAGTTGAACATTGTTAGACCTATTATACTATTGTGATTATTTTCAACACACTACACTCAATCGCAAGGCGTAACAACCAAACCGCATCATCACAAGACTTGTCGTAAGTCTGCAAACGCAGTGCAATCGCCTCATCAATGGAATCTATGGAGTCTACCTCGCAGGGCAATTGCATCGACGCAAGACTGGTAGTAAGTCTGTCGCAACAAATCTTATCAAGTACATAAAACGCTCACGATATTGTTGAGTGAGGACCTATTCTACCATCCTCGATAGCTATGATGCGTCGCAACGTAACGTTAAGCTCATTCAAAACAAAGCTCGGCCAATCGCTTATCATGTGTATCTCGCTATCTCTATCGATTATTTCGAGGATCACTACCGTTTATTATGAGAATCGCTATATCGCTTGCTATCACCATCGCCATCGTCTACCGCTATCTGTGATATTTGTGATAAGTTAGCACACATGACCTCGCTTCACGAAATAAAGCTCATATGGTTAAAGCAGGGCATTTTAGTCATATCAGCGGGCGTTCGTGGAAAAAGGCCATGTGGGGTCTGATGTTAGTTAAACTCTGTGGTGTTAATCAATCAAATCGAACCGCATAAATCGCGCATACCTCCATCGCTTGCAACGCAACAACTGCCGCTTATCGAAATTCGATTATCATCGCCATCATCACTAGTGTTATGTTTGTGTTATTCGCTTAATCACCTAATCGCTTATCGCTTATCGTGTATAGTCTACCGCTTATTCGCGTATCGCGTACTGCTTATCGCTCGCTTGGTGTTCATTGCAGTCTGTGTGGTATTAGTACCAATGACACCGCTTCACGAGGCAAAACTAACCTGGTTAAACGTGGTGTTTCACCATGTTAGCAACTCTCGTGGAAACGTGCCATGTGGGTTTAATGTGGAATCTAATCGAAAACGCGCTATTCGCTTATCGCTTTACGTTTGTCGCTTATCACTCTTCACTTATCGTCGCCGCTTTCGCTCATAGTGTTCTGTGGTGATATTAATCGATTATTACCTCAATTGTATTGCCGAACGGAGTTCGAAAACAACTTCATCACTCGGTTCGCCCTTTCAAGACTTAATCCGACCTTTCTCATTTGGATCGAGTCATCGCAATTCGATCTGTGTCTCATCGGCACACATGACACCGCCTCACGAAACGGAAGTAATATGGGCAAAACATGGTGGATACGCCACTGGTACTTCCTATATATAAGTGTTTTAAACATATTAACAAACTTTCGTGGGAAAGTGCCAAGTGGGGCTCGATGATTAACTACCTTCTGTACTATTAAAACTCATTTCTATAAAAATTTTGATTTCTAAAACCATTGGACAAGTGAAATTTTCTCACGCCGTGGAGATAACATCGAATCAGCTTAACTCCATGTCCAAGAAAAGTTTCATGAGTCCAGTTTTCCTTAAAGCTCTTACAACACCAAAATGAAATCCTTCTTAAGACATTGGTTCAACATCAAGTTCAGCTGAATCCATGTCGTAGGAGAGTTTCCCTAACCCCAGTTTTCATCTTCGAATTTCTTAAAATGTTTAAAACCTAAACTTCCTTGCAACATTGATTAACATCGACTCAGTTGACCTTACGTTAAAAGGAAATTTTTAGGATTTCCATCCAAAATTCCTTTTGGATATCTAAAAACGAACGTTTCTTGTAACGTTGGTTAACGATCGACTCAGTTAACCCTACATCATGAGAAACCTTTCAAGTTCTTTAAAATCACAATTGCATCGAACTAACGAATTCTTCGCAACACGAGGTACTTTTGAAACGCCAACTTGTGGGATGTTACTTTTGTCTTTACGTCGCCTCCTCGCTATCGCAATCGATCTCTCTCTTATTCGAAACACTCTCGCTCGTCAACTCTCGGTCAAATCACTCGCTGAATCACTACTTATGTAGGATCAACTCTCAAAAGTCTACCTGTTGGATTAATTTCAGGACGAAATTTCCTAAAGCAGGGGAGACTGTAACAACCCGCACTTCCGTGCGTTGTTACTACTCGATATACTCGTTACGCCTAGCACCAGAGATTCAGATCATAATGTAACTATATCGCATACATCGCTATTCGAAGGATAATCGCATATTTTCTCAATACATTATCACTACATCACATCGCAAACACTAACACTCACGAATGACATTGAGTGAGGACCTATTCTACCCTCCTCGGTGGCCGTGATGTGTCAAAACGCAGACAACTAACGCTAACAAAGACTCTCGGGTGAGTGCTATAGCTCCAGTCGTCGTGACGATGATGACAATACAAGTGAGTGGTACCCCGTCAGTCATTGTGGCACAACACACAATAACGTTCACGATGACATCGAGAAAGGACCTATACTACCCTCCTTGATGGCCGTGAAACGTCGCTAGTAATCGCACACTCGAAACGAAAACCGATTGTTATATCGAAACTTTGAAATATGGATACGTAAATACGACCCCTAGTGATGTATAGGTATATAATAATGATATAAATTAACTATAGAAAGCGCGTACCTCAAAAACTATCGCAACGCTCGAAAAACGGAGAAGTTCCCCGCGCCGGAGTGGCCATCCGAATGGACCGGCCATCCGAACGGATAGCCATCCGAACGGATGGGCCATTCGACCCAGTAACCCCATTTTCCTCTTTTGCCTATAAATAGCATGTCACATCACTGTTCAAGTGATGTGACAGCTCCCACTCGACCAATATAGTACTATTGCGCCCGACGGGGTCTAGTTTGCCATCGCATATTCGAGCATCGAGGACTTAGTTGGTAGTATCAGCTTTGTGAGTGTATATGTCGTGTGTTACGTTTATGCATATGGAATTTCGCTACACATTTTAATCTATTACGCTATACATATCAAACCTGTATACTCGCCAATACTTTTGTATTGACAAATATTTTAACGTATGTTGCAGGTTAGATCGCAGGCTATTCCAAATCAAGCTAGGAAGTCTAGAAACTCAACTAAAATCTAGGTTGTCGGATTTGTATTGTTCGAGAGGACAAGAAATCTGTGATAACTTATGTGATTGTTTTATTTGTTAGTATGGGATAACGAATGCATTAAATATTATCGCAACATAGTTGTTATGGATTCTCTTGAGCAATCTGATTCGCCTAGTGTCGCGCCCCGATGATTCCGCCATCGGTTGGGGTGTGACAACCACGGACAAATGATAAGGAAGACTCACCTTCAACATAAGAAACTAGTTACTAAAGTCATTAATACATAACCAAATAAAAAGTGCGAAAAGATTAAAAATAAAAAGTGTTACACTAAATGCTTGTCTTCACCAAGTGATGTAAGAGACTTAGGCAAACATGGCATTTGATTGTCAAGAACTCTTACTATCAATCTTGGATCCCGAGACTACTACACACACTCTATGATGGATGATGGTGGTGGATGATGGTGTTGTGGTGGTGGTGGAGTGTGGGTGAAGTGTGAGAGAGGTGGTTTGCCAAGGGATGATTTGCAAGTGAGCCAAGCACCCCTATTTATAGCCTGCACAGAAGCCCGGACACGGCCCCGTGTCCATTGGGCACGGCCCCGTGTCCACCCATCTTCTCTTTCTTCATTAATTGCAGTTTGTCTGCATTAGTTGACCACGCCCCCGTGTCCGCTGGGCATGACCCCGTGTGCAGAAGCGTATCTGTACTATCAAGATTTCTCTAGATTATGCGAATCTTAGATTTGACCACGGCCCCGTGTCCGCTGGGCACACCCTCGTGGTGGGTGATAGAAGCTTCTACAACTTTGTCTTTTCTGCAGACACTTGGGCACGCCCCCGTGTTTACTGAGCACGGGGCGTGTTCAGCCTTCTGTTCTCTTGTTTTTGCTTGGGAAGATGCTGTCGAGTGGTCGGGCATGCCACGTTTATTCCTTTTCTTGTATTTATGTTAGATTTAGCTGCCTTTTTGCTTCTTTTGTTCATTTGAGCTCATTTAATCCTGAAAATACAAAAGGAAGACAAAAGCACACTTTTTTCCAATATTAGTACTAAAAAAGGGTTAGTTTTATGCCACAATTGATGTAATTTATATGTTGCATTTTGCACACATCAGTACGAATGTGAAATACTCAATGAGTTGATTCGTCCGAATGAAGGTATTGTCGATCCATCCGAATGGACCTAAACAAGTTGATTCGTCCTAATGAACCTAAACAAGTTGATTCGTCCGAATGTACCTAAACAAGTTGATTCGTCTGAATGTACTCACTCAAATACCACATCTGTTCGTACATATCTGTATACGAACAACCATGTTTTTCAACGATTTGATGACGTTTTTGTTTGAATTTTGTCCTGAAATTTTGTAGGATTGTTTAAAAACGTGTTTAACACAACATATCCAAAATTTAGCCAATTTTAACCATGAAATCTTCGTAGATTTGAGTTTAAAGTTCAAAAAGAAATGTAGAAGATTAGTAGAAGAAAATATGAAGAAAGATGATGAAATTTGTCTCTGATTTGCTTGAATCTTCCTGAATTCTTGTGTCTTCAATCCGTGCAATCAATCACCCGCTCTGATACCACTTGTGGGTTCACTCTAGGATCAATTCCGTAACTGTTGAATGCGTAGAACACATATCTTGTGCGGAATCCAAGTACGTGTGTAGATTGAACACCAAGAAGTAATTAAACTATGATTTCTATCGATTGTAGAACGTTACAAAACCGCGAAATCAAACTGACAGAGTTTCCCCTCTAAGTCAGCAAAGTTACTAAATGAACAAGACTTGATAGGTATTTATACTAGTTGCTCATTCGTACCTAGTATCTACGGATGGACCTCCATCCGGATGAATGCACAACCTTGATTCGTACGGATGGACTTTGAATGTTACGGATGAACTGCTAAATACGAATGGACTGCTTAAGCTGATTCGTATGGATGGACTCTATGTCCATTCGTACGAATGGACTTCAACACACATGCACTTTATGATTTTCTCTGTTCAACGCCTGTCTTGTCTCATCTGATTAAGGTACGACACGTGATTGACGGAAGCGATAGACATACGCACTCACATATTTCAAACATCAAACAATCCGGACATTCTTTACAAATAAATATAGTTAGTTATGTTTAGTTAAAACATCGAAAACTCGAAAAGTCTTTTATAAAATAAATATAATAATTATGTTTATTTCAAACGTCAACAATTCGAAAACTTTATAAACTAAACATAACTTTTATAAATTTATTTCAAACGTCGAAAACTCGATGATTCTTTTATAAAATAAATATAATTAATATATTCATTTCAAATGTTCACGATTCAAAACTCTATAAAATAAATATAACTTTTTATATTTATTTCAAACACCTAAACGACATACGATATAACAACATACGAGTTTGTAATATATTATTTTCATACGAATATTAGTTACATACATTTACGACTTCTCGGGACGACTAATGCGATTCTATCGATAAAATTATATATTTTTATATAAATATTTATATACTTTAAATATCTTGAAAACTAAGTGTTTCGAAAATTTAGTAATTATTACCGACACTAATTGGAACTTAACAAGTATAACTTAATCGTTCCATTAAGTTAACAACTTACCGTCGAATCATTCGGTTAACGATTCGGTAGAGCTCGGTGCCATTTTATTAGGAACTTATAGTTATTCCGTGTTAGGAATGTTATAGATTGCACGCTAGCGAGTCACGTTTGGAAACAACATTTCGAAATCATATTTAGCTAGCTTTGCATAAGGAAATCAAGGTGAGTTCATAACCCCACTTTTCTTATAGTTTTACTTTCTTATAAATGTTTTCGGCATGGAAAGACATGCACGTTTTGCAAAAACATACAAGGCTTTCGATGAACAAAAATGACATATTTTAGACATGCACATTTTGCAAAAACAAACAAGGTTTTCGATGAAAAAAATTATATATTTCTAAACCATTCTACAAACAAGATTTAACTAACGCAAATGGTTTGTGATTTTCAATAAACTCAAATGGTTTACGAAAATTTATGCAAAACATACCGGTACAAGAACATAAACAGTTTACGAAACATGCATGAGCTACAGACACTAGTGACGGGGTTGGTCCTAGTTACAAAAGGGGACTGGGGGTCCCACATACAAACAAGAGGACTGGTTGGTCCTGTACACGAACAACGGGACAGTGTGTCCGACATACAACCCAAAATCTTGCATGCATCCCAAGGCCTTCATCTTAAGGACTAAATAGTCCAACATACAGGCTCATGCGGGCATGTTTGTCATTGTCATGCGCAAACATTGACAGTTACACAAGTTTTACAAATACAAAACTTTTCAAATACAAAGTTTTACAAACATAACGCTTTACTCAAACAAAGTTTCACAAACACAAAGTTTTCATATAAGATGCCAAAGAAAATGATTTTTATTTCATTTTCTCAACAATATTTTAAAACCAGTTATTCAAAAAGATTTATTTCAAATCTTTTACAAACAAATATGAATTCGCTCAACTTTATGTTGATTTTTCGCATGTTTCTTTTTCAGGTTGCTTTTCAAAATTATGGCGCGGTTGGAATAGGAGAATCATGAGGATTCGAGTACTTAGTGGGCGTTCGATTTCTAGAAGTCTTAGCTATATTAGCTTCCGCTGTGCAATGAAGATACCAGTCCAGTCACGCCAACTCTGATTTCGGCGGGGTGTGACATTATTAAAGCATTTTCTTTTGTAATACTTTGAAGATTATTTAATTTTTATGTTAAATTTTGTTATTTGTTGTACGCAATAAATAAATCATTTTAGTTACAAATAAACATGTTAATCTTTTAATTATAAATACTTAACATTTAAGAATAAAATCAATAGTTTCTACTAGCATGGTTTAAACACTTAAACAACTTAAAGTTAAACGTAAAAATATATGGACCAGGCCTACTATTGTAACTTATCGGTTCGGTTTTTTTTCGGTTAGTGAAAATGGTTATCCGAAAACTGAACTAAAATTTTCGGTTATTAAAATTCTGAAAATCGAACCATCGGTTTTTGTTTCGGTTTGGTTATTTCGGTTTTCTGCTCAACCCTAATAAGAGTTAAGTGATTTTTATTGAATGAACATCGAAAGTTTGTTGACTTGAAAAACCTATCCTTATTACCTAACAAGTTTCAATCAAGATTCATCAATTTCAAATTACCTAAAAAAACAACACTTGGGAAGGCATCTAATGATCTAAACAAGTTTCAACTAACAGGGTTCAATATTCCAAGTTTTAATCGAGTTTCAACAATGCAATTAAAAGTTTGAAAAAAAAAACATACATAGCTAGAGCCTAGAGTTGAAGTAGAATAAGATGTCCTTGGCCAATAATTGAGATACTAGGTGCATGGCTGGTCAAATTTTGAGTGCAGTGTCACATTGTTCTTGTGTGGTTGATCTTTGTTGCCGTTATGTAAATTTTTAGGTTCTCATCGTTTCATTGTTTTAACAATTGAAGAGTTTTGGGAAGGGTAAATGGGTAATTTACAAAATTCAGTCTGTTTTAAAATGGCTATATACCATTAAAATGGGTAATTTACTCGACCCAGAATCGGGTGCCATTAAAACAAATTCAATCCATCTTTAAATGGCTATATCTATATAGCCGTTGGAGCCCAATTCTATCTGGTTTTTTCTTACCATTTGACCCAATATGTTAATATGAATAGAAAGTGGATATTTTGGTTTAATCACAACACTTAGGGGCTATTTGTTTACCTCTTAATTGGACTCCTAATGGTTCAGATCTCTTATTGGTTCAACACTTAATAGTTCAGACTGTTTGTTTCGCGAGCAGATGTCTGAATGGTTCAGACATTTGCCTCTGAATGATTAACCATTATACTGCCTCTTAATGGTCCAGACACCTCTTACTGGTTCAACATTTAATGATTCAAACCTCTTACTGATTCACTATTTATACATTCAGAAGTTGTCAAACAACCCTTAAACATGCTCTTTATTCTCGTAAATCTCAAAAATTCTTTAAAAACACTCTATAATGGCTTCCCAAAGTGGCACTTCTTCTATTGGTGTTAGTTCTTCGGCAAGCACTTTACTTGTTGTGGAAATAATCCTTACAACGTGGAACCAACAAATTTGAGGGCACTTTGATTTGTGTAAAACTAGGTGACGCCGTGTCCGCGTTGTGGGGCGATAGCTGAATAATTCTTAGTCAATTAAAAAAACACTACTATAGTTTTGCTAGAAAGTAAAACTAGAAAGAGTGTTAGGCAGCTACTTCACACAATTTTGAGCTGGGGGCAAAGTCATATTTTCATTTTTACTTGAGGGAAAAATCAAGTTTTTTTTTTCCCGAGGTTAAAATCCTAATTTTTAGCTATGGGAAAATCATATTTTTATTTTGCACTGGGGGCAAAAACGTAATTTTGAATTGAGGGTGATATCGTAATTTTTAACCGAGGAAAATCGTAAATTTTAGCTGGGGGCAAAAGCATAATTTTATTTTGAACTGGGGGCAAAGACGTAATTTTAAACTGGGGGCGAAACCGTAATTTTAAAGTGGGTATAAAATAATAAACTGGTGTAAAATCGTAATTTTGAGACCGGGGCGCCGGGGGGGGGGGGGGGGATTTTGTTTTTAACTAGGGAGAAAACGTAATTTTGGCTTAGGGTAAAAGTGTAATTTTTTTACCGAGGGCGAAATCGTATTTTTTAGCTCGGGGCAAAAGAGTAAATGTATTTTGAAGTTGGGGCAAACCCGTATTTTTTAACTGGTGGCGAAAACGTAATTTTAAAGTGGGTATAAAATAATAAACTGGTTGGTCCAATGGGTATTGCTCACCGCCCATTTGAACCAACGGCAGGGAAACACTATTACGGGGCAAAAACGTAATTTTAAAGTGCGTATGAAATAATAAACTGGTTGGTCCAATAGGAGAGGGCCGACCGCCCATTTGAATCAATGGTAGAAAGATACTATTCGCTGCCTTGCTAAATGCAGATGTTGAAAATGTCAAGTGGTCTAAATAAAGCTCGATGTAGGCATTGAAGAATGTTCCGGATTGAGGTCATGCAACAATTTCAGATGACGTAAATATTCGAAACTTCAATGTAGAAGGCGTTTGAGATACTACGGCAAAGTCCGTGATTCAAGAGGGTTTATCATTCAACAACTTTTACAACCCATTCTTGACTATCCAAAAAAATCTTCAACATTATCATTACATAACTCGCACTACCCTTAGACGCGATTGTGTTAAATGTGAAAAAAAAGACTAAAAATGAATTATTTTAGGATTTGAAAAATTAGAAACCGGTATAAATTTAACTTGGGATGTTTTGTCTGGCTCAACACAGTTTAGCCGAATCGTACCTTTGCGTTACCGTTGATTGGATACACCACAATACACGCGCAAATGAGGAAGAGCACGATTGCGTTTGAAATGTTTGGGCTTCCACATACTGCAAATATATTATTTCAATTTTTTTTTATATTTTTAATAACACCTCTAATAATACCGCCACGGTTGCACAACAACGAAGACAACGATTAAACAACAAAAAAAATGAAATGAATGTGGAACTTTTATGTGTTTTATAAATGTATTGCAATTTATGTTTTTGTAACTTCCAAAAATTTACTAAAAAAAGCGAATGTTCAAAGTAAGTTTTTACATATTACTTTATATTGATATGTGACTAAAGCTAACAAGCAACAGGTCAATCATTGCCAATTCCTGCATAATTTAAGAAAGGCATTAAAGATGCATATGTTTCATATAATGCAGGAATAGTTACAGCTGGTTCAGCCAGACTCGGGTTATCGGGGGCGTAGCAAGAAAATTTTTCCTACCGGTTTGGAAATTTTCCAGGATTCGATCTAAAGGATTCTACGGGTTCGATGGGAAATTTCTATAGGTGCGATGTCAAAATTCACCTATATACTTCTAAATTTTTTTTGGTACGGGTTCAGCCGAACCCATATCCTTCTACGTAGCTACGCCCCTGCGGTTATATACTTCTAACCGTAAACATTTTTAGAAAAAAAGTGTATTTGTGTAGATTTTCTTATTGGTTTTGTAAACTGAATGCTCAAAATGCGTTGGAATGACCTATTGTCTCATTTAAAATAAAGTGCTTCTCAACACTTATATTTTTCATGTAATCTAAGTTTAGCATATCATTGTCCTCTAGTTGTAACTTTTAACATAATAATATAAACTAGGAGTGCCTGTCTAGAGCGGTCCAACCGAAAGCTTGAATCAGGACCGGACCAGAACTGACCTGATCATGCACTAAACATTAAGTGTTCGGTCTTGGTTATCTTGAACTATAGATTCCGACCCACAATGTAATCTTGAACCGATCCGTTAGCAATTCTGGATTGTGGCCCAGTTTCGTTTTAGATTTAATTTTATAGATAGCAGGACGATTACAATAGTGTTGCAGGTAAACGGGCAACAATTTGCACTGCAACCCCTCTTGGGTCTTACGTTTCAACCTGATGTAACAACTAACAACCACCCTAGGGGTAAAGGCAGAAATGGAGCAATAAATTATAAAATGTCGTACACACATTAAAATATATCTATTTCATGTAATAGTATACTAAAATTAAACCAAACAAAATCAAAACAATCAATCTTCTTCTCTACAGTCCATGTACTAAACAAATAAAAAAAAATTTCTTATTTAGAGTTCATCATGTTCATCAACATCATCAAAGCCATTCAAGTGCTTCTTTTTCAGCTGACTGATTATCATAACTTAAAACTCACTTTACAAGTTACAATAATAAGTACCATTTGTAACTTGTGTTCTAAGCAATCCAAATTAAAGTACCAAAAACCATCAAGATTAAACCATTACAAGATACTTCATATTTGACCAAACACCTTCCCTTTGATCAACAATAATACAAGTAACAAATTCACTACACAGAAGTGTCAAGTGGGAAGCATTTAACAACAAAAAAGGGGACTTAAAGATACTTTCTAAAGCTTAACTTCAACATCAACACCGGCCGGAAGATCAAGCTGCATCAACGAGTCAATGGTTTGAGCAGTCGGGTGTAATATGTCGATGAGTCGTTGATGGGTTCTGATCTCAAAATGAAACCGTGCATCTTTGTGCACGTGAGGGGACTTGAGCACACAATATATTCTCGTTTTGGTTGGCAGCGGAACCGGGCCCATTGTCTTTGCATTTGTTGTTCTTGCAGCATCCATTATCTGCTTGCATGAGTCTTCGATTAAAGGTACCCAGTACGACCTCAGTTTAATCCTTATTTTCTGCTTTGGTGCTATCTGAAAAACAGTAAAATATAGCAGCTTTGAAATTCAGTTTTGACAGTTGCACAGTTAGGAAGACATTTAGCAGTCAGGATTACTAAGCAGTTAATCCGGTAAAAAATCGGATATCGGTCAAGGACCGATATTTGAGATATCGGTTATCACGGTGGCATATCGGTAATTTTAATACCATGCTGAATTTATATATAGAGCAATTTAACACTAATAGTTCAATATACTTTCCTACCATTAACAAATTAACCTCTTGCAAGTTGCAACTTGCAAAACACTAAGAATTGTAGCAAGTAGGAACTAATTAAGACTCAAAACACTAACAATTAACAATTTAGACTTAAAACACTAATATCAGCAATAAGAAGAAAGACGAATGGTAGAACTAAGAAGAAAGGTACTGATATCGGGAAAATCGGTGATATATCAGTCAATATCGCTGATAATATCGGTACTGATATTCTAACCGATATTTTGCACCGATATCTCATCAAGGGACCGGTAACTGATATATCGCGATATTAACTACATAGGTCAGGAACATAGACTTCTAAAAAGGATTCGTGATTCTTCTATGAGTCGTATAACTGCACGATGCAAATATGCAATAATATGTGTTGGATATTACGTTTCTACAACTATTAACATGAAAAACATCCTAAATACTCGAAACTTTATGATCAAAAGCATGAAACGGCCTTAATTGTGGTCTGTGAAAGGTAAAAGGAAAAATGGTGTGTGTAGGTGTATTGAAAGTGATTATAGCAACTTCAACTATCAGAATCAGATAATCAGTGAACTAGAGGCTTAGAGCTAACAAAAAAATATGCAATTTTCGGTTTTCTTCTTGCATGTATCCCAAAGTTTTATTGTTTTGACCCTAGATAGTAAGAAAATCAAAATCACAACCTACTTGAACATTCATAAATCCAAACACCCCCCTGCTGCTCTCAGTGATGATGTTCACGGTCCAGATGGTTTTGACAGAAAATTATGGGGAGAACCACTAACTACGGTTTTGGGAAACGACAAACTAAACCGGACCTGTTGGCGGTTTAACAGTTCGATTTTTGTGGTTTGAATAGATTTTTTTTTTTTCAATAACATTAGTTTCTATTGAAACTTTTAAAATGATAAAGATGGTTCATGAATCATGATTATAACTTATATAAGACCTATACACAACTACATGGAAAATGGAAAAAAAATTATTTAAAAGATAAAGGTTAAACGGCTGGTTCAACTTACACGGCCAGTTCCAACTTTCAAACCGGACCAACCGTTAAACCTCCAAACCATGAAAACCGAACCGTTCGGATTCCAAACCGCCAAACTGCTTCGGCTTGGACAGTTCGGTCAATTTCAACAGTTTTCATTTTCCAAACATCCCCATTCCCATAGCATCAAACAAATTCGACCACATTCACATTTCATTTCTTTCTTGAAACATAACCCAAACGGTCAAATTATTATGTATATTACAATTATCAACTTGCGTGAATAGTACTTTGACTTTTCTTACCTCTCAACTTTTAACATTGACACTTACAACCCCTTAACTTTCTAAAGACTTTGTAACAAGTTTTACATGTTTTTTATGTACGTGTCCATATAAATTCAAGTTGATTTACGTTTTCGGTTCATCTACGATGTAAATTTTTTTTGGAAACCCGTCGAGTGAAATATAATTCGTTTTCATTAGAAGGTATAAATTCGATATACATTACGTTTCAACGTCACGGCAACGCGCAGAGAAACTTACTAGTTCTACACAGGGGCGTAGCTTTCAAGGGGCGGGGGGGAGCCCGACCCCCGAACTTTTTGCTCAGTAGTGTTAAGGTGTTAGGAGTGGAGCGGCAAACTTGTCGGCAAACGGTTTTGCCGATCGGCAAAAACCGCCACCAACAGTTTGCCGAGTCGGTGAAGGGTTTGGTGCGGGGAGGGGAAGCCGACGCGGTGAAGGCCAATTTTGACATTGGGGGGAGAGTTCTAACGGTAATATTACCGTTTAAATAAAAAAAATTATTTTTTTCTTTTAAAAATTAAACTATAAATAACATACCAAACCATAACCAAATACCTTCAAATTTATATCCAACCAAACCAAAAAATACCACCAATTCTTCCCAAACATTTACAAAACAAAATGGCGGATGAACTCCCGTTATGGTTCCCACCCATGAGTAGCGACGATTCATCCGATAGTAGCATTCTATTTTTTCAAAATCTCATCGAAGAAGCCGAACTTCAAGACACGGGCACGTCTAACCGAAGGAGATATATTGAACGTCAACGTGAGGAGGGGCATGAGACACTCATGGCGGATTATTTTGTCGAAGACCCGAAGTACAACGAAGATATCTTTCGACATAGGTTCCGTATGTCGAAACGTTTGTTTCTAAAAATTGTGGACGACGTGGTAGAGAACGACCCGTGGTTTGAAGAGGTCCCCGATACGCGAGGTAGGAAGGGGTTTACGCCGTTGCAAAAGGTGACGTCGGCTATTAAACAACTCGCAACTGGTAACACTCCAGACGAGAACGACGAGTACTTGCATATGGCCGATAGAACTTCCCGCAAGTGCCTAGAATTTTTTTGCGACACGGTTTGCAAAATTTACGGTCCCGAGTTCTTACGTAGACCGACAAGCCACGACATGGCACTTTTATACCAAGCTCATGAGGAAAAACATCACCTTCCAGGTATGTTCGGTAGCCTTGATTGCACCCATTTTGTTTGGCGATATTGTCCGACAGAGTATCGAGGCCAATTTATGCGAGGAGATCACCGATACCCGACTGTTATGCTCAAAGCGGTTGCTTCTCAAGACTTATGGTTTTGGCATGCTTTTGTCGGTCCACCGGGTTCTCAAAACGTTATCAATGTGCTACAACAATCTCCTTTATTTTTAACGGAACGAAATGGAACCGCGCCAAAATGTCCATTTTATGTTAACAACCATTTATCTATGCAGTTAACTCGGCCGATATAGCGGTGCTATATCACCGATATCTCGGTTATCGGACCTAGCTCAACTTCTCGGTGTGCCATATCGGTCCATATCTCGGTGGCCGATAATATCGGCGATAAATACCGCTATATCGCCGATATTTTGCATTTTTTATATCGGCTGTATCGGCGAGATCTCGTTTGGGCCTTTTTTTAATCCAAAAAACTGTATTTTTTGGCATCCTGGGCCTTTTTTAATCCAAAAAACTGTTTTGAAGGTTTTTTCTTTTTCTGAATCCTGGTTTAAAAAAACAAAGCCTAGAAGGTGCAAAAAACTGGCCTCACGCGGGCCCGGGGTTTTCGGAGCTGCATTCGTGTCCGCAGGATGTGCGGGCACGCACGAGTTCAACCAAATTCCAGCTCAGAAACCCATTTTTTGCACCCCCCCCCCCCTGCGCCTGCGGGTAGGACTTGTGGTAAAACATGTCATAAAGCTACAATGGAGTAGTAAAGGCTTTACCTTATAAACAACCACTCACTTTGTCCCCACACCGATGTGGGACAAAGTATTTACCACCTTTTGAGACTTTCATTCCCACACCTAGACTTTCTACCACCTCTTGTATATATATAAATATATATATTTATGCATGATATTAGACTTCTAGTATATATATAGGCTCTAGATATGAATATAAATATAAATATATATATTTACAAATGATATTAGAAATTACCGATATCTCACCGCGATAAACGATATCTCATATATCGGTCCTTGACCGATAACCGATATTTTTCCGCATTAACTGCATAGCCATTTATACAAACGTGGTTATTTGCTCGTGGATGGAATCTACCCTTCGTGGTCCGTGTTTGTGAAGTCGATCCCTTACCCTCACGAAGTAGACCAAAAGAAATTCAAGAGGCAACATGAGGCGGCAAGAAAAGACGTCGAACGGGCTTTTGGTGTTTTGAAGGCGAAATGGGGTGTATTGAGTCGACCGATGCGAGCAAGATCCGTTAAAAAAATTAGGAGTGTCGTGTACACGTGTATTATTTTACACCACATGATTTTGAAAGATGAAGGAAAGACGATAGCACCGGTGCACATTCGGGATCCTCCGGTCGAGCCCGCCCTAGACGATACGGTGTTGGGCGAGTTGATGGATGAAGACACGCATTGGAGACTAAAACACGATCTCATAGATCATCTCGCAAGTCAAGATTTACCCCACCTTTTGGTCGATTCCGACGAAGACTAGTTTAATTTATTTCAAGTTAATGTAATTTTATTGTTTTTTAATTTAGTGTAATTTTGATGTTTTTAATTTAATTTATGAAAGTTTATTGTTTTTTAATTTAATGTATTTATTCTACATTTATTAACTTAAATATTAAATAAACTAGTGCAAAAAAAAAATAATAAAAAAAGTTTGCCACTCAGCAAGTGTTTAAACCATTGCCAACACTTTTCAGAAAAGTTTAAACACTTTTGAGTGATTGACATGGCGCACTCTGATTGGTCGGTTTTTTGGTTTGCCACTCCAAAGTGTTTAACCACTCCTAACACCTTTATGTATATACGTCTCGTATAGAATTTTTTAAGTATATACGTTTTCGACCCCCGGTTTTATAAGAAAAAAATTTACTTATTTAGAAATTTTGAGGTCCAGTGACTTCCGACCCGGCGACCCCCCGGTGAAAATTTTAAAACTTCGCCACAGGTTCTACACTAACACAATAACCACATTCTTTTTGAAATCCCAAACGCCCTAAATTTTCTAAAATTTCAACAACCCAAACGAAGAATCACAAGTAACAAAATTACCTTTTCAGAATCAGAACTTTCAATCACAGCCGTCGATTCAGCACCTTCAATCTATCGAAACAGCCTCGTATCAATTCAAACACAATCAATAACATAACCCAACACAACATTATCCAAAAACATACCTCAAGGGTTTGTTCCAAAGCTTCAGTAGCAGCAAAACATCTGGTGGAAGAACAACGAGAAGATTGAAACTGAAGCTGAATTCTTGAGGGTGATGAGACATTTGGGAGAAATGGGACGGTAGAAAACTTGGGTGTCGGAGAAATTGAGGAAGAGTTGCATAATGGGAATATGGGTGTTGCTAGAGATGATGAAATCGACATTTTTGGTGTGATTTTATGGTTAATATGCAGCTTTTGTACGAAAGAGGGTTATCCACTAAAGAAGTGTTCTGAAGAAGGGAGATAAGAAAAGATGAAACCGGGTTTGGTATATGAGTCTATGGTGATGGTTCTTTACATAACCCGATTCATAACTCACTAAGATAACGCGGCGGGAATTAGGGGTGTGCACGGTTCACTTCGGTTTGGTTTTTTGGTAAAACTGAAACTGTAACCGAAAGTTCGGTTTTAGTAAAGCTTCGGTTCGGTTTTTCTAGTTTTTTAAACAAATTACGTAAGATTAAAAAATAAAAAGTACAATTTAAAGTTTAAGAATCTTTCTTAGATGTTTACATTTAAGTTAATATATTTAGATGTTTACGTAACCTTCTAACTATTTTAATGCTTCTCCAAAGTTTGTATTAAGATATTTTCTTTTGTAATATTTTGAAAATCATTTGATTTTTATGTTAAACTAGGATTTTGCCCGCCGCGCGTTGCGGCGGCGCGCGACGGGTGAAAACATATAGTAAGACAAAACACGATTCATAAAACGAAGTGCGTAAAAGACAATTAAAAAAAGTGTAAATCATAAAGGAAGACACAAAGCGTACAACACAATGCCAAAGACATTTCGGAAAACACAATGCATTGGCATTTGCAAAAGTAGGAGTTGTAGTCTAGGGATTACAATTGGAATTTTTATTAAAGTTTGGCGGGTGTAAAAATGGAGTAATAGTGCAAGAGGTAAAGAAAGAAAGTCTAAAAAAAACAAAGTGTAAAAGTATAGGGGTGGTGGCGGAAATGTGTAAGAGCTAAGGGGGTGATGGTGGAAAACCAAAGTACACGGTTGGTGCTGGCAAAGTTTGAAAGATGAGGTTGTGGTTTTGGAAATCCAAAGTAGAAGGTTTAGGGACTAAATTTGTCATTTTATGAAACTTTGAAGATACCAAAGTCAAGGGACTAAAATTGCAACATCGTGAAAGTACGGGGGCAGGGAGGCAAAGCCGGTGGGAAACCCGCGTGCGTTGCAGCGCGAGTACATTGCAAACATCGAATAGATTAGTCGAAGCGTTATGTAATACGGTAAACATGTGAAAACGCACATTTTGATGTATCCAATTTAACTCAATAGCATTGTAGCTGGATAAAAATGTAAAGTATATCGTATTTATATATGACCCGACTCATACATAGGAAATGTACAAAAAAGCATAAAATGTGTATCAAGGGAAGAATAACACGTGTAATAAAAAGTGATATTCATATCAACGGAAAAAATTATACCCTTAGCGTGTTGCGGTAGGGTCGAAACGTAGAATTGGAAACGTACATAAAACAATCAAAAAACAAAATACATTTGACCTGACTTGTTCCCTCAAAAAGTTTACATCGAAACGTATACCAACTCGAATTTATACCGACAAATTGTTTTTTAATATTCATAATACAACCCGCAGGCGATGCTTCGTGGGTACATTGCAAACAGAATAGTCCAGGCGCTATGTCATGCGCAAACCATATGAAAGCGCATGTCTTGATGTATTCAGTTAAACTCAATGTATGGTTGAATCCAAACGTTTAGTTTTTAAAAAAGAAATTTAGTGAACGAAGATGGAAAAAAATGAATATTTGTGTTGTAATCCCTATGAATTTAAATATTATAAAGTATTAATACCCATTGCAATTGGCTGGAATGGAATCAGAGAAGACATGTGGGCTTGAAAGTGGGCTTGAATGTTTGCATGTGGGCTTGAATGGAGGCAATTAGGTGGAAACCCCACCGACTTTGTGCTTTAAGATTGTAGAGAATTTTGTTATTTCTTGTAGACAATATATAAATTATTTCAATGATAAATAAATATATTAATGTTCTTATTATAAATACATAACAATCAAGAATAAAATAAATAATTCTTAGTAGCATGGATTAAACACTACACAACTTAAACTTAAACATAAAAATATATAGATTGAACCTACTTTTGTTACTTATTTGTTCAGTTCGGTTATTGAAAACGGTTATCCGAAAACCGAACTGAAATTTTCGGTTATTTAAAATCCGAAAACCAAACTGTTGGTTTTTGTTTCGGTTCGGTTTTTTCGGTTTGGATTTTTCAGTTACTGTTCGGTTATTTCGGTTTTCTGCTCACCCCTATCGGAAGCGACACATCGCATTGGGATACTCATTTTTGGTAGTTTTCTTATTCATATAATATTTGTCGTATATTTATGGTGATAATTATACATCAAAAGCGAAGTAATTGGGTAATCCATTTCACTGTGTTGTGCATGGTTCAGTCGGTTCGGTTATTATCCTCAATCAAAACCGAAACTAAAGTCACTGATTAGTCTATTTTAGTAAATCATTTCGGTTTATTCAGTTAGATTGACTGTTTTTGTTTAGTTCATTTAATTCCAGTTAGTAGCAAAAAACAAACTTGTGCTAAAACTTTTGCTTAGAATTATATGAAACTGAGGTATAATTCGTGAAATGAAAGTATAAATATATGAAATGGAGATATAAAATATGAAATATATGAACTGGAGATATAAAAAGTATAAATATATGAAAATAAGAATGATTCGGTTCGGTTCAGCTAATTTTGGTTAAATGAGAGTATTAAAAAATGATAATCGGTTTTTGGTTAATTCGGTTTTCAATTTTCAGTTAATTCAGTTTTTTTGTTGATTTCGGTTTGGTTTTGTTTGTTTTTGGTTTGGTTTGGGCTAGCGATTTAGTTATTGCTCACCGATAACCGGTTTTGTTAATAACCGAGAGTTGCGCGCACGACGCGACGGGAAACACAGACATTGCCACAGTGTGCATTGTTAGGTTAGTTAGATTATTATCTTTAATTGAAATCGAGGTCATCGATTAGTCAATTTTATCAACCAATCTGTTTTCAGTTAATCGGTTTGGTTTATTCAGTTAGATTGACGGTTTTTTCGTTTGATTTATTTAATTTCGGTTAATAGCCAAAACCAAACTTGGGATAAAACTTTTGATTAGAAATACATGAAATTTATGTATAAATACATGAAATGGATATATGTACATGAAATGGAGGTATAAATACATAAAATGAGGTATAGATATGAAATACATGAATTAAAGGTATAAAAGCTAGAAATATATAAAAATACGAATGGTTAGGTTCAGTTAGTTTTGCTTAAATGAGGGTACAAAAAAATCGATAACCAATTTTGGTTAATTCAGGTTTCGGTTAATCAGTTTTCAGTTAATTCAATTTTTTGTTGATTTTGGTACGGTTTCGGTTAACGATTCAGTTATTACTTACATTTAGACACTACTAATCACGTAACATATCAAATTTTTAATTAAAAAAAACTATTGCAATACTATACTCAAATTAAAGAGAATAAATACTCGTTTATATGGTGTAATTTAAAAAAATATATTAACGTACCAAAAAGTTATGAACTGTCACACCCCAACCGATGGCGGAATCATCGGGGCGCGGCACTAGGCGAATCAGATTGCTCAAGAGAATCCATAACAACTATATTGCGATAATATTTATTACATTTGTTATCCCATACTAACAAATAATACAATCACGTAAGTTATCACAGATTTCTTGTCCTCTCGAACAATACAAATCCGACAACCTAGATTTTAGGCGAGTTTCTAGACTTCCTAGCTTGATTTGATGTAGATAGCGATCTAACCTGCAACATACGTTAAAATAACGTCAATACAAAAGTATTGGCGAGTATACAAGTTTTGATAGAGTATTGTAAAAATAGTAAAAAAAATGCTGCCAATTACCAAATGCATAAACGGGATACCTCAACATACATGCATAAGACAGATACTACAGCTAAGTCACACGAGCTTCGACCGCGATTGCTATTCATCCTAACTAGACCCCGTCGGGTGCTATAGTACTATACTAGTTAAGGCGGGACCTCGCGAGTATGAGTCCTAACGCGTATGTAACTAGCATCACGTATAACTATGCATAACAGTCATTCGCAATTGATAAATAGTTTGATCGGATAATTCGTTTAATAAGTTTGATTGATTAGGAACGTATGTTACACCCAAAATGCGATTAAAAGGGGTTCGAGTATACTCACAGTGCGTATTTAGCGAGGATACAACTTGATTGGATCGGTTGCGAGCGCGTCTGAGTTAGCCTAAACATCGTATGGTATCGTAAGCGATGCACGGTTTAAACGGGAATAGTATCGTAATGACTGATATCCAGTCGGATGGTGCTCATCCGGTCGGATGACAGTGGTTTGGGTCAGATGACAGACATCCGGTCGGATGACATGTTGTTCGGTCGGATGGTATGTTATCCGGTTGGTTGGCATGCTATCCGGTCGGTTGGCATGCTATCCGGTCGGTTGGCATGTTATCTGGTCGGTTGGCATGCTATCCGGTCGGTTGACATGTTATCCGATCGGATGGCATGTTGTCCGGTCGGATGGCATGTTGTCCGGTCGGATGACACGCTATCCGGTCGGATGACCTGTCCGGCTAGTTGACAACAGTTCGTTCCAACATCCCGATTAACTGTTCTTGATGGTTTTAGGAAGGAATACATGTGGTTTTACTGAGATGGTGTGATATCGTATTAAACAAATGAATTTCATCAGTTCTGACCCGTTCTAACGGCCGGGAACCACCTCGTTCCATCAGATCTGGCCGTTCTTGACGGTTTCTCATGTTTAACCCGAAATCACACAGTACTTTGATTAGATACATAGATTTTTAGGTGAGATTGTTATAAAAACATGTGGGAATCACCCAGATCTGAGTTGTTTATGGTGAAATGAGGTCACACTATGAAGTTCATATGAACTCTTGGTGACATCATCTTTAAACACCTCAAATCAGTAGATTTCACGGTTAAAAGTTGAGTTTTAAAAGATAGAAATGTGTAGAATCGGGTGTAGATCATAGGAGTACAAGATTTAGGTTGAAATCTTACTGGAATCGCGAGAAATCGAGAGAAAAGGGTCCAAGAGCGTCTGGTCGAACAGCAGCAGTCACATCAAGTGTTCTTGATGTGACTGAGGGGTATTTATAGGCAAGGAGGAGGAGAGGAGGTTGAGTGTGCAGGGTCGGATGGCTCATCCGTTCGGATGGCCCATCCGTTCGGATAGCCATTCTGGTTGGATCTTTAGTGCGGAGAACTCCACTGTTTCGAGCGTTGCGATAGTTTTGGGTACGCGTTTCCTATATTTAATTATTTTTATTATTAATATATATATTTTTAATCACAAGGGGCCGTATTTGCGTATCCATATTTTAAAGTTGTGATACAATAATCCGGGTTTCGTTTCGAATATGCGATTGCTTACGATGCTTCACGGTCATCGGGGAGGGTAGAATAGGTCCTTTCTCGATGTCATCGTGAACGTTATTGTGTGTTTCGAGTAATGAGTTGCACTGCGACACATCACGGCTGTCAAGGAGGGTAGAATTGGTCCTCACTCGACATCTCTGTGGTTGTCAGCAAGTGCAAATGTGATGTGATAGTGATAAGATATGCGATAGTAGGCGAAAATATTGTGATATAGCGATGTATGCGATATAGGTACATTATGATCCGAATCTCTGGTGTTAGGCGTAACGAGTATAACGAGTAGTAACAACGCACGAAAGTGCGGGTTGTTACATGAACCTTTAAAAGTTGTAGGGGGTTAGTTTCTTTATAAGGGGATAAAGTGTAATTACTAACAAATTATCTATAATTTTGTTAAAGGTGAGAGATTAAAGTGTAATCTTGATGAGAGGATTAAATTGATGGTATTTAATCACTTGACATTCTGTAGCTATTAAACATTCGGGGATAAAGACTAAATACATTGGGCTTTAATCATGTGTACACTAAGGCATCATCATACGAATTGGTCTTGGACGACTAGACATGTCCCATTCGCACGAACTGTCCATTCGTACGAATGGGTACATACATTATAATCTCGTCTTTCTATCATACAATTCTATACATCAACTACGACTCGATACATCGACAATTACGAACATGATTGATGAAAGCAATAGACATAATGCATTCACAAAGTCCATTCATACAAACCAGGTTCCCTTCGTGCGGATGTATTTTCCTTCGCAAGAAAGGACCCATTCGCACGAACTACTGCTGATTTGAATTCTTTAATTTAAAGTTCATACATAATTCCGAGTGTTGAAACCATCCAGGATTCACCATCCTCAATATGGATGAACCTGTGTTTTGGTAAAAGTGTGAATCGTGGGAGCTCTGGCTTCCAAACTAGTTCCACTACCTCACTTGTGTACCTTGTAAATGAACCCCCAAGCAGTTTCCTAAAATCAAAGTAAGTTAACCTCGCCTCGCGTCCAACACTTACCATGTTGGGAATGACACGCTCGGGTTGTCCTTATTTGGCTGTTTGGATAGTTTATTAGTTAGGTTTATTAATCTTATTCATGACCAACTGGATTTATTGACTTTGAGCTTTGGTGAATCATACAATGAGGTGTCCGTACCTCCATACTTGACTTCCATGAAATCTGTGACGATATTGGACTAATAATACTACTGTATAATATATAATATATAAATCCTAGCCGAAATCAGAAGGTTAACCAGTTTATAGTTAAGTATCACGAAAGAACAGGCCCCATTCGCACGGACAGACCCACTCGCACGAACTGGGATTTCCCCATTCGCACAAACTGGCTCCCTTCCGCACGAACAAACCATTTCACACGAATAGTGTTGTGAACTTTGGTTATCATTTTATCTATGTTCTAAGTTCCTCGTTCTGATTCTAATGGGCAAGTTAGGTTTAACAACCCGACTTTCCGGGTCATTACTGTCATCTGTCATTTCTTGCTTAATTACTTGTACTCCCGAGATTCCGATTATCGCAACAGGTTTAAAACTATTTTCAAAACGCATTATTAAACGCATATTACAAAGCTTATTCAAAACGCAGTTATCACAACTAAACGCTATTTACAACGCTTACTATTTAAACGCATTTTATCGCTTGTGTAGACTAAACGTAATCTCAACTTAACTCGAAACATGGATTTACTTTATGCTTTTACTTGTGTTATGTGTGTTATTTGTGCGATTATTTAGTTAAATGTTATAAGGTTATCAACGCAACGCTTACACGCTGAAACGCTTACTCGCAACTCGCATAAACGCAACGCAATGCTTAACGCACGAAACAAAAGTTGGAAAACCAACAAAACGCAACTCGGCCGATCGAATGGGCAATCGGTCGAATGGACATCCTCCCGGATGACCATCCGACCGGAGGACATACAACCGAACACTTCGCGCACCGACTTACTTACTCTCTCACGCCTACAAATACTGCCCGTACACTCTCACTTCACTGATTTGACATCTCCATCCGACCACACGCTCCCAAGTCATTTTTAGTCAGTTTTCATTGAGATTCAAGGCTTTTTCGTAAGTATTTCTCCTTAAACCATGTACAATCATCATCACTAATCACTTCTACATCATTTCCTCCATCAAAATCACACATTTTCTTCTCGAAATCGCCTAATTTGGACTCCTTGAAGGTGGTTCTCACTCAGTTGCTTGTGCAAACTGTTGTGTGAAATCATCTCATCAAGATCGGTTCAAATCTAAAGGATTTCCACACTTTTAACCAAGATTTTGAAGGATTTCAACACTTTCATCTCTTTTCAAACTTTTCTTCAACATTCTACACAAAACCGATGGAATCCGTACTCATTCAGACTCTCTACTCATTTCCTAGTTGAGAGCCGACTTGAAAACTGATTTCCACCGGAGAGATACCCGATTCACGGGTTGAACATGAAACTTCCTCAAGAACAGTGAGGCTGATCGAATGGGGTGGTTCCCATCCGATCGAATGAACTGGAACTTGGTACGTTTCCGTTGTTTGACACGTCATCACGCCGTCTCTTTTACACTTCAACCTTTTTACTTATAAAATTTTATGAAAAACTACAAACTACCGATTTCTCACTCAAATAGCCATCCGATCGAGTGGCCATCCCGTTCGGATGACCATCTGACCGGATGACTTGGCACCTATACTTTACATTGTTTGAACGCTACAACAAAACTTCAAATTTTCAAAAACGATTTACAAACGAACACACTCATTCGAATGGACATTCGTTCGAAAGGTCATCCGCTCGGATGACCGTCCGCTCGGATGACCGTCCGCTCAGATGACCGGCCGTTCGGATGGGTTAACCCCATTCGTTCGGATCACCATCCGAACACTCTACCATCCGATACTCTGTTACGCATTGTTCAACGCTTACGCTACTGTTCTATGCTCAGGCTAACTCCAACACGCTCCATTCAATCCAATCAAGTTGTGTTTACTTGTTAAACACCTACTGTGAGTATACTCGAACCCATTTTCTTTTAACGCACTTTTGGGTGTCACATACGTTCTCTATCAAAACACAACACACAATGCAAACACTTTATAACGTTAACCACTCCCGCATGCTATACGTGATCTATGAATGCTTGTACTATGCTTATACGGTGTTACACTATACCGCCTCTCGCAACGATCGTACTATAGTTTGGACTCATCACCTGTCGTGGACAGGGGTTGCTAGGGATCACATCACCTTACTTCACGTGTCCGCCGGACATGTATCACGCATACTCTACAACGCAGTCTTGTGGTTAAGTGTGAACATAGTGTTGATAGTTACTTGCATCGACCGTTACGTGTTACATGCTGGTTATGCGTAAACGCTTCTCCATACTATATGCTATGCAAACTTGTGTACTCACCTTTACATTTTATGTATTGACTTTATTTAACGTATGTGACAGGTTGATAGGATGCTATGCTTTGCTGTGATGAATCAAGTAGGAAGTCTAGAAACTCCACTAAATAAATTTGAGTTGTCGGAACAGTATTTGTTTTTAAGACACGCTATCTGTAATGACTGTTATTACTTTATGTGTTAGTAGTATGGGATATTAACGTTAAACATATCGTCATTAATAGTTGTTATGGATTCTCTTGGACGATCTGTTTCGCTCAGCGCCACGCCCCGATGTTTCCGCCATCGGTTGGGGTGTGACAGATTGGTATCAAAGCCATAACTATAGAGAACTAGGTTGTGTCTTAGGATTAACCTAGTTTATAGTCTAAGTACCAACAGACCAGCTTTGCGCAAACCCAGTAGGGGTTTCGTACGAGCTTACTATTGATACTCTCATTCGAAATCGCTAAAACTACATCTTTGTGCGAACACCGAAGAAAGCCTTTCCTAAGGCTGAAAACGCACTGTTGCCTTTCCTAAGGCTGACACAATGCACACGTTTTCGAAAACACTAGCATAACACAAACGAGTGATTTTGTCAAGATTAGGTGTCAAAACCGAGAACTCTCGATAAAATCGCTCACTCTACGCGTATTTTTACTTACAGCACGAAAACCTCTGTTGAGTTAGGAGTGACATCCATACCTCGATAGAGATCTCCGTCTCTATCTCGTGGTTTTACCACACCTTCAGGGATGAAGTTGTTAAGTTAGGGGTGAGGCCCGCATCTTAATGACTAGTTCCAATCTCTACTTTGATTTTACAAAACTCTCACCAAAGTCTCGATGGATTCCAATGACTCGAGTCACGTGGTAACTGGATGGATGAGTGTCGTTCGCCATACGTGGCGAGAGCACAGTCTATTAGGCTAAAGAGTGTACTTGAGGACGTTGTGAATAGTTGAATCACTTTGGGTAGTCAATGCCTAACACCCAGGTACTCTATTTCGATTCTGAGCCCGCAACCGTTGATTTTTATGAATGATCGATTTTATGTGTTTATGTGTTTATATGTTTCGATTTTGGAGATCTATTCGCTTTTCCGCTCAACGCTCCGCTAAACACTCACAACTCGCACAGCTATCGAATCTCAAACGCTAACTAATTACGAACAAACTAAGAACTCTCGCAACGCTACTCGCCATCACTACTCGCAACGCCCCTCGCTTATGATGCGCGCTTATACTACGATCGACAGCGAGGCTCGCAACTCTAAAAAACGCGCTATGCAGCTTTGAAAGATAGGTGAATACGTGCAAAATATGTAGGAGAATACGTGCAAAATATAGGTGAATACGTGCAAAATATGTGCTTACGTGGACTATGTGCTCCTACGTGCTTATGTGCCTATGTGGTTTATGTGCCTACGTGACTATGTGTTTATGTGCCTACGTGTTCCTGAGCTTTATGTAAAGGAGAATGATTGTAAAACGCTAAGCTTTAAAAAACTAAGCCTGATATAATCAAATCTCGTCTAAATCACATGACGATGTCTGCTGCAAACAATGTCTTCCCTTGGTTCTCACACTCGCTGAAATGCTCAACGGAGCAAAGCTGACAAGCGTATCGCTTCTCTTGTAGCCAAGGAAATGGCTAAAGTCATACCTCAGATCGTCAGTGAGATCAACGAGGTAAGCAGCAAATCGTCTGTCGAATCGAAAAGCGACTCTCCGAAAGTGCCTTTCAGCTTTAAACAATTCAAGGCCGGCGGTCCTGTTAGCTTCACTTGTGAAGACAGACCCAGTGCTATGTTCCAATTGTTTAACTCGATTGAAGTCACCCTCTGTCAAAGCGGATGCCTAGACGACCTCCGCACTGTGAATGCTACTGGGGTCTTCCAGTCTAGGGCACTGGATTGGTGGACTGCTGAGCCCAATAGGCGCGGTAATGATGCAGCTTATGGACTCTCCTCGGAGGAACTGAAGGAAGTCATGATGAAAGAATTATATAACAACCCTCCTAAATTTTTCGACGCCCCAATATATTTTAAAGTATCCCAATATGCCCTAAAATACACCCCGTACACGTATAAAAGCCTTAAATACCTTTAATTTTATTAAAATTAAATAAAAACAAGATTTTTACTTCGCTCACGGGCCGCGTAGCCTTTGGCTACATCCTACACGGGGCTCGACAGCAAGTCACTAGGGCGACACCCTGAGCTGCCACGTGTCATCATTCATGTCGACCCTATAGTGCTGACCCGGACAAGCTACGCCCTACCATCCCTACTATGCGGGCCGCGTAAGCCCCATCTTAATCTTACGCGGGCCGTGAGGAACTTGATTTCTGCTCCTATAAATTGGGAGTATCAGCTTTCACTTTCCGACGCTCACACACACTTTCTCTTAAGAAATTTCTGATAGTATAAGCTATTCTCAGGAATAATACCCCCTAATTAACGAAGTTCTGCCTCATTGTAAGTATCATAACCCCGGTTACGTATTAGATACGCTGCCCGATTGATCCAGGGTCCCGTAATGGCTGTCGTGGTTCTGCCCGACGTAGTCATTAGAATGCCGTCTCGGGGAGGGTATTACTAATGTAAATATTGGGTTATTATACTACGCGTGTGCATTTGTGTAAATTATAGATAATCACCAGGAAACCCTTAAAGGAAACCTAAGACAGCAATGTGAGTAATCTCCTTTTTGTTAACTGTTTTTACAAAACCTTAATTATTTTAAATTATAATTAGCAGTGATTGAGTCTTTGTAATTCTTCAATTACTGTCGGTATGTTGGGGTTTTGTATACAAAATGTGGAACACGTTACCATTGGACAAAGAGTTAGCCAATGGGTAATATGACCCACCAGTCAGGATTGACAGTACTGAATGAATAATTGTGTAGAAATAAACATTGTAATCGCTCTCAATACTGTGAAAATTGATAAAACTCTTCTTGATTAAACTGGGATTCACTCACCAGTATTTCCCACTGACAAAATGTTTCTAAACGCGTTTCAGGTAACAAAATGTGAGAGCCAACTAGAAGCCAACTGGACAGCACTGAAGGCTTGGAAAAGTGGCTATAAAAGTTACCTAAATAAAAGAAGATGTTTTATTCAATAAAATAGGGATCTTCCTTATAAAAATGTTTGTAATGAAAACTTGGGTTTTATCCCAATATGTTTAATATTATAAAAGTGTGGTATTTACTCTGATAAAATATTTCCTAACTACGGTCCTGATGTAATTTTCGCTGCGAAAATGATAAACATCGATACAACCAAAACTGGTCTTGCGGCCGCCCGTTCCCGGGACAGATAGGGGACGGGGGTTGCGACAGAAGGTGGTATCAGAGCTAAGCCATTAATTCAGCCACAGAAGTGTTCTACAGACACCAAGATATTATTCAAATTGTTAGGAAATAAATTACAGAAATACGTGCATATCTGCATTTTACTGTTGTGTGTTATTTGACTATTTGTTAGTTTACAGTATGAGTGATCAAGGACCCTCTGACGATTATCGTCAGTTGTCCAGCTCACCTAGAAGCGAAGGCACCTCTTCATAGCCTGCCCTTTCAGGGTATTCTACTGACAATGAAGACGGGATATTCGTGTTTAAGGCTTAGTCTGAAGAGCCATTCCCTTGGAAAAAGAGAGGATGGTTCAGTAAGGGAGCACATGAGCGTAGGAAGAGAATGAAAAAGTTACAAGAGCAACGAGTGCTAGCAGCCGCTAAAAGAGAAACTGATGCCCACACCCAAGACATGCTTAATAGGAGTTTAGCAAACTTCCATATTTTAGCATCCACAGCTGCCGACCCAAACCTGGAACAACTAGTAGCCCCTCAACCATTACCCTTATTTCCCACCCAGCCAATGGAGATTGAAAACAACCCAGAAAATCAAGTCAAAATGCATGATTTTAATCCAGAGGAGATACCTAGGGTACCAGCACCCAATCCCTTAGACCTAGACTACGATCCGTGGTTTGATGATCATAGGGATTATGTGCAACGCTACCACCTAACAGACATACCCATGCCAAACTTAGCAGCCTACCCAGGTCTGGACCCTCTAGATCCCTACTACGATAATAATGAATACATTAGGGAAATCTTAGAGAATCCGTATCCTCAGGAAGAATCCATGCCACAGTACCCAGATCCTGTACCAGCACCTGCACCCCCAATGAGTGCAGAAAATGTGCAAGAGCTCCAACTTTCGGAGAAGAAATTTTAGAAAATAGTGAAAGGATGAGACAGGTAGGAGAACGACTCGTCTGGAAGTACGACGAGCGTCATATGGATTTCTGGATGAATCCATATAAGTGAAAGTGATGATGGAGGTAGTAATATATATATATATATATGTATATATAAAATATGTGTGTATGGTTGAAAAAAAAAAGAAAGTATCGTAGTATAGACCACTTCGTGGTTACTGATGCATAGTAGTATTGTAATTTCAAATTCCAGTTCCAGTTTGTATTAAATACATACTATAAGAAAGAGTAAGTCGCAATGCTCGACGCTTTTGACCAATATGTGTGTTGTGTGATTGTTTGCCTTAAATATTATTTTGTGATATTAATACTTGGAAAATGTTTAAAATTTAGATGGCCGACCCAGTGAATCATAACCCGGGTAACGAAAACCCAAACAACAACAATAATGGAAACCAAGTGGACAACAGTGTCATCCAACACATAGTAGCATAAGGAATAATAGATGTGATGCCATATATTATTCAAACGGTAAGGGAAACTGATAATAAAAGTAACCATGATAGTAAACGACCTCCCGAACCAGAAAACAACGTGAACAATGGACCTATACTTCAAGCGCCCATTCCTAAAAGAAGAAGAACCATGCCTTATGATTGTTCTTATAAAGAATTCTGGTCTTGTAAACCAATGGAATTCTCGGGCAATGAAGGGGCCGTTGCAGCTCTACGTTGGATAGAAAAGACCGAGGCAGTCTTAAGAATAAGAAAATGCGCAGAAGAGGATAAGATAATGTTTGCTTCTAATTTATTTAAGAATTCAGCCTTTGAATGGTGGAACACTACCCTCTAGTCTAGGGGAAGTAATAGGGTTTATAATGTGGAATAGGAGGAATTTAAAAACATGGTAGAAAGGAAATTCTGCCCTCCCAATGAAAAGGAACAGATAGAAAACAAATTCCTAAATCTTAGGATGACTGGGGTAGATAGTAAGGGTTATACTACATTATTATTTGAATATGCTCGAATAGTACCAACCCTTGCATCACCTGAACCAGTATTAATCTCTCGTTACATCTGGGGATTAATTGGAGAGATTAGGCATGTAGTCAAGGCAGCTAGACCTCAAACCATATAAGAAGCCGTAGAACTAGCAAACACCTTGACAGATGAGTTAGTTCGTACACGAGAAGAGGATCAGAGGAGGAACCTAACCCAGAAGCTTACCCAAGAATTTCATTCTGGAAATTCTAACCGTGGGAAAAATATAGGTTCTACCTCTGCACCCTATTGCAAGTATTGCAAAAGGAAACATTCTTGAAGATGCTCCATTTACTGTAACTTCTACAAAATATCTGGATATAAGGAGGAAGATTGCAGGAAGAAACATAACAACAGGATATGCTACAACTGCGGAGAACAAGGCCACATCAAGCCAAACTGTCCGTAATTAGCTCCAGCTATGAACAACAAGAACACTAAAAATGCTAGAGCATTTGTTCTAACCGCAGAAGAAGCAATGATGATCCCGGATGTGATCGCCAGTACGTTTTTAGTTAATGATGTTTTTGCTAAGGTATTATTTGACTCTGGTGCAAACCAAAGTTTTATTAATACTTCGTTTTGCAAACTTCTTAATCAACCATTAACTAAAATCCCACAAGAATGTCTAGTGGAGACAGCAAATGGGGAAACCATTAAGATTTCTGAAATCTTGTAGGGAGCAAGAATAGAAATTCTAAATCAGATATTTATTGCAAACCTTTACCCAATGAATCTGGCAGGATTTGATGTCGTGTTAGGAATGGATTGGTTAATAGTCAATAAAGCCAGTATTTTATGTGATCAAAAGTCAATCCAAGTAAATTCACCCAGGGGTGAAAATATTACAATTAAAGGAAATAAACCCTCTAGATCCACAAAATTCATCTCTGTGATGAAAACAACAAGTTATATACGAAAAGGGTCATTAATGTATTTAATTTCTATAATCATTAACACTAAAGGAAAAGAATTAAAGGATATTCCAGTAGTGTCCCAGTTTTCAGATGTATTTCCAGAAGAATTACCAGGACAACCTCCAGACAGAAAAGTTGAATTCAGAATTCATCTGCTATCAGGGACAACACCAATTACCAAATCACCTTATCATTTGGCACCCGCAGAAATGCAGGAACTGAGGAAACAGTTAGACGAATTGTTGGAGAAAGGATTCATACAACCAAGTTCATCGCCATGGGGAGCGCCAATCCTATTCGTAAAAAAAGAAGGACGGATCAATGTGTATATGCATTGACTACCGTGAATTGAACAAGATCACGATTAAGAATCGGTATCCATTACCAAGAATTGATGATCTGTTCGACCAGTTGCAAGGAGCTCGATTTTTCTCAAAAATCGATTTACGGTCAGGATATCATCAATTAAAGGTACATGAAGAGGACATTCCTAAGACCGCTTTTAGAACAAGGTATGGCCATTATGAATTTACTGTCATGCCATTTGGTTTAACCAATGCCCCAGCTACATTTATGGACATTGTTTTGGTCAAAAATTACCGAAGCAATTAAGTGATCAAATTAGTTAAGTGAGGTAGTGTGCTAAAAAATGTGTTGAAAATATGCTGGTTAAGTTGTTTAGAAAAAACAGATTTCAGGATACGGCTCAGGATATTGAGCTGTATCTCCGATCAAACAATGAGCTAAAAGTAAAGGGGACGACACAAGATGTACGAGGAAAGCCCTTGATCAATTTAGATCGCCGGCACAAAACCTCGGGAGCTGACAATCGCAGCTGCCTTGTTCTTCTTATTGCTTTAAACTTCAGGATACAGTGCAGGATATCAACCATATCGCTAAGTGTTACAATGATTGTGTGAGAGTACAAATTGCGAGAGAACAAGTGTTAGAGTGTAGTGAGTGTGATTGCAGTGAGATTGTAGTGTCCTATTCGATCTGGTGTTCCTCCTATTTATAGTAACGAAATACAAACAAATATTCCTATAAATATGGGATGCTCCGAGTATTCCACCACGAACGTTGTAGACCGAGTAATAAGGCTTCAACGCCTTTCTTTGAACGGCTTGGACCGAGTCTTCCGCGGAATAAGTCTTCGTGAACGTTGCTAGCTTCTAGCCCACGTACCTGCACATAATCCGTTAGTGATCCTGAGGATACCATTCAGGATGTTACCAATATCCTGAATCTGCATCCCGGATGTGAACAGATATTATATTACCAAGATATAAGCCAATATATTTCTCAGGATATGAGCTCAGAAATTAGCCCACAACAATTGTCCCCAAAAATGTTACCGTTTAGTATCCTCATTACTAACGGTTACATTTTTTCACGCAAACCGAGGCAATTAAGAGATAAGACCTCTGATGTGATCGTTTGCAACTACTCAGCCTATATCTACTCATTATACCCTATATCTTCTCATCCTCATCCCTTTTTTATTCATAATCGACAAGGAAAAGGTACATTTTCTCTCTAACTTTCATACTTATCTTCATCTTCTTTCTCCGGCGAAAAATTCAGGCGATCAAATGCCGCGACAAACAAGATCTAGTTCAGGTGACTCGGCCCCTACATTCATCCAACAGAACCTTCTCCAAGAACCGGAGAAGGAAATATGTACCTTCGATAGTGCCCACCTGTCGGCCTTAAAATCCTCCGGTATCTTCCCGGAAGGAACCGTATTTAGACCGTTTGACCGTGAAATCCGGTCAGATATGGTTTCCAACGAGTGGATATGCTTCAGTGCTTTCCCTTTTACCCTAGGGCTACAATTCCCCTTTCCGGACTTCATCACCGAATTCTTTAATATCACAAAAATCTCTTTTAGCCAAACAATGCCAATGCTCTGGCGTGTTTTGTCTGTTCTTGACCAGATCAAAAGAAACCACATCCCTGATCTCTCCGTCTATGATCTCCCCCTAGCTTACAAATTTAGATGCCACGGATCATGTAGATTTCTGTTTTATTCTACTTCCGGTGACCCATTGATACTTCGTGCCACCAGGAACGAGGATGGTTGGCAATCCAAGTTTTTCTTTGTAAAAAGGGACTCAATCCCTGGTGGAACGGAATATCTGGTACAATGGTTGAAAAAGGGTAGGATTTAGGGTTTAAGAATGATCCTGTCGCTTATCCTGTTTCATATCCTGAACTAATTTATCTTCTTTTTCATGTTATGCACGCAGCTGATTTCAGGAAGATTGCACCTCCTCTCGCTGATTCTCAAAGAAGGATAGACGCCATCAGACTCCTTCCAGAGGGTGAAAGAAGTTTCAACCCATCTCCACCAACTCCAAGTCCTCTTTCAAGTGCTAACATGTCTGGTAAGGATCCTGCAAAATATCCTGTACATACATGTTTTCATTTGATATTCTTAGGACAAATTTAGAATTTTACTCCCTGTGTGCAGACTCCAGCAAGATTCCAGTCTATCTAGACCTCGACGAACTTGATAGCTACCCGACTCCAGCCACAGTCAAGAAAGAGACTCCTGCTACCACCAGCTCCAAGCCACTCCCGGCTCCTAAAGCTAATCCAAGAACCCGAGCTTCCACCGCAAAGAAGAGGAAAACCTCTGAAGTTTGTGCTCCAGGCTCCGAAGGATTCTCTTATGATGAGCTTAGCTTCTCTGATTCCTTAGAGCCAATGACATCCTTCCTCAACAAGGTAATATCCTGATACATATCCTGCATATATATCCTGATAGGATATCCTGACAGGATATCCTGGTTAACATATTCTAACTCATACCTGAATTTAATATGCAGGGCCTCCAGCATTTGCTCCACTTGTACAATGATGCTTGTGGTACTGCCGCACTTCACGAAGCCAGGATCAAACAGTTCGAAACCACCGTTGCCGATCAAGGAGCCATTGCCGAAGCAAAAACTCGGCATTATGAAGGCAAGTTGAAAAAGGTCATCCAAGATGCTGATCTGAAACTTGCCACCGTCCAGATGGATCACGAACAGGCCATGGTTTCTTTCCGGGAAGGAATCAAAGCCTCTGCTATCGTCTCCCTGCTGCAAGCTCGCATCAAGATGGCATATGAGGCCAAGGAGACAGGCCTCGTGTGTCCATCTTGGCCAGTTGAATCCTGGGTGGCCAAGCTAAAGGAACTCGGAGGCAAAGCTGTGCCACTTCCTGCTGAAGCAGGCGAGTCTTCTAAGTCAGCAGAGGTGGTGATCCAGGCTGAAGACAAGAAGGATGCTGGAGCGGATGCTGGGATGGATACTGGTGAGGATGCTGCTTAGGATGCTGGTGCTGAGAAGTCTGAGAAGGTTGGAGAAGATGCCGCTGTGTGAGGGCATTTAGGTGGGCGATGACGGATATACGTGCCAAGGCCAGAGCCCACCTTTTTGAATTTGAATGTTGGTCTGTAATCCCTTAAACAATTTACTTTTCTGCACTTTAATTTCCTGCACCTGAACAATTTACATTTCCTGCATGCCTTTTGAACAATACAACAGTTGGAGGTGGATGGGTCTCGGTTTGAGATGAAACCTTCAACTGTTGGGTAAATATGGTAAGGAACTATTAGTGATCTTAGTGGATGGGCCTTGTTTTGAGGTGAAACTAAGAGCACATCTTTTGGTATAATATAACTTCTCTTTTGACTTTATTGTTGTTGTTATTGGTGTACAAGTTTTACTTATGAAAATCATTATGTTTGAATATTTTTAAGAATATTATGGGAACGCATTGTAAGTGTATCCTGAAAGATATCCTACTCAGGATACTGAAATACAATTTATAAATTATCCAAATAAAAAGGAGAGATCATACCGGAGATTCTTAAAGAATCAATTTCAATCTTCCACCATAGGAATGTCCCCAGTGCACATTCACAAACTTGGATCCATCGTTTAAGTTGTATGATAGATGTCCCCTGTGTTCAACACAGAAATGCAAATGTATTCACGCTTTGGCTTGAGTAAATCCCAAACATCCCGGGGTAAAACCCTTGATATCCTGAAATGAATCCTTAGCATACTGGGGATAAACCCTGATATCCTGGGGATAAACCCATAATATCCTGAGGATAAACCCTGATTTTCATGCGCTGCAGGCGAGAGTGTACAAACTCCAAATCTTAGAAAGGTGAAAACCTTTAAACCTTTGAGAGTATGAAAATACCCTTTCATGAGAGAGGGTGATCAATCCTCATATACCTTCAGGATCCAGGATATAGCCAACAGTAACGAAATTGTCAGCCACTTTTACATGAACTGGTCCCGCTACCTTGAACTATACCTAGACAACTTGCGCTCCAGGCGAGGTGTTTAAACCCAATTCGAAAGAAAGGTGAATACCTTTAAACCTTTGAAGGGATCAAGATCCCTTAAACGTGAGAGAGGGGGCCAATCCTCTAATCTTTCGAGTGATCCTGAGTACGTATCCTGGAGCTATATCCTGAAACATATGCTGCAAAACAACTAAAAACTAAGGTGGGTGTTAGCTTGGCTAACACCCCTCCGATGCTTAAGTCAGTATTGGGTTCAAGACAAAAAACAAATATATTTAAAAGAGATAGAACACATACCATTCCGAGATGTAACCTAAATTCTATCCTTACTTGAAATAGAGCTTTAAGTGTACTGCATTCCAGGATCTTGGTAGCATATCCCCTTCCATATTCTTGAGTCTATATGTTCCTTTCCCTGCTTCTGACTCAACTTCATATGGTCCTTCCCATTTTGGAGCTAGCTTGCCATCGGCAGGATTAGTAGTATTTTGAAAAGCTTTTCTTAGCACCCAATCACCAACTCGAAATCTTCTAGTCCTTATGTTCTTGTTATATGCTCTGGATATTCTTTGCTGATATGCTGCCATTCTTAGTCTTGCCGCATCTCTTTTTTCATCTAAAGTGTCCAAATCCTGACATAAGGCTTCAGGATTCTGTTCAGGATCCTGTAGGATAGATCTTGCAGTAGGTATCGCCATTTCCGTTGGAATCACTGCCTCTGCTCCAAATACCAAAGAGAACGGGGTTTGGCCGGTTGCATTCTTTACTGTTGTTCTATCAGCCCACAAAACAAAAGGTAATTCTTCTGCCCATCTTCCTTTTTTGGCTCCAAGTCTCTTCTTTAAGTTATTGACAATTATCTTGTTTGAGGATTCTGCCTGTCCATTTGCTTGAGGATGCACCGGAGTGGACGTGATCATTTTGATTCCCCAATTCTTGCAAAAGTCAGTAGTTCTCTTGCTTATAAACTGAGACCCATTATCACAAATGATTTCAGCTGGTACCCCAAACCTGGTCAGGATATTCCTCTTTATGAAGGATACTACTTCTTGGTCTCTAACTTGGACAAATGCTTCAGCTTCAACCCACTTAGAGAAATAATCCGTCATTGCTAGCATAAAGACTTTTCCTCCCGGAGCTTTTGGCAACTTCCCTACTATATCCATCCCCCATTTCATGAAGGGCCAAGGGGACACAACAGGATATAGTGGTTCAGCTGGTTGATGTAGTATGTTACTATGCCTTTGACATGCATCACACCTTCGAGCATATTCTGCAGCATCTCTCCTCATCGTTGGCCAATAATATCCTGTCCTTAGTATTTTGGAGAACAATGACCTGCCCCTAGTGTGATTACCACAATCCCCTTCATGTATATCCTGAAGTACCTCTTTTGCTTCAGGATCCTCCAAGCACCTCAAATACGGTCCTGCAAGAGATTTCTTATATAAAACATTATTTATAATAGTGAATCGTGATACCTTCATCCTAAATGCCTTAGGATTTTCGTCTCCGGGAATATGTCCTTCCTTGAGATATCTCATGATTGGAGCCGTCCAGGATATAGGATCCGGTTCAGGATATTCTGCTCCAGGATCCTGAATACCTGCTACTTCTTTATCCTGAGGATTCGTTGCAGGATACAAGACATTCAATATTGGTATTTGGGTCCCTTCTGGTATCCTGATCGATGATCCCAGATTTGCTAAGGCATCTGCTTCAGCATTATCTTCCCTTGGTACCTGTTCAAGTGTAAAAACATCGAAATATCCTGCTAATTTTTTGAGAATATCAAGGTATTCGATTAATTTCTCACCCTTAACTGCATAGGATCCATTGAAATGGTTAGTAATTAACAGGGAGTCAACATATACTCGCAAATCTTTAATATTCATACTCTTAGCCAACTCTAATCCTGCGATCAAAGCCTCATATTCTGCTTCATTATTAGTAGCAGGGAACTCACACCTAATAGCCTGGGGTAATATGTCCCCCTGTGGCGATTTTAGTAGTATTCCCAATCCTACTCCTCTAATATTAGATGCACCGTCAGTATATAATGTCCAGGATCCTGAGGATTCTCCTAATTGTTGGACTTCTAAGTCTACCTCATCCTGAATGTCACTACTGAAATCAGCCACAAAGTCAGCTAAAGCCTGAGACTTTATGGCATTTCTAGGTTCATATACTAAATCATAGGCACTTAATTTTACTGACCACTTAGCCATCCTGCCTGACATCTCTGGTTTCCTAAGCACATTTTTAACAGGATAATTTGTCTTAACATGAATCCTATGTGTCTCAAAGTAATGTCTAAGCTTCGTTGATGCCATAACTAATGCTAGTATCAATTTTTCTAAATGAGAATATCTAGTTTCAGCATTTAACAAACTTTTACTAACATAATAAACAGGATATTGCTGACCTTCATGATCCTTTACAAGGACGGCACTTACAGCATTTCCTGACACTGCGAGGTATAGGGATAGTGGTTCACCATTCTCAGGCTTCATTAGTAGAGGTGCGGTTGAAAGATATTGCTTCAAATCCTGCAGGGCTGCTTCATGCTTTTCACCCCATTCGAACTTCTTGTTCTTCTTCAGGATATCATAAAACTCTTTACATTTCTCTGAGGATCTTGAAATAAATCTGTTCAATGCTGCCACTCGCCCTGTTAATCGTTGAACATCCTTCATATTCGAAGGTGATTTGATATCCAAGATGGCTTTAATCTGCTTCGGGCTCGCCTCTATTCCTCTTTTGGTCACCATATATCCTAGAAACTTTCCTGCCCCCACTCCGAAATGACACTTAGCAGGATTTAGCTTCATGTTATACTGATCCAGGATATCAAATGCTCCTTTAATATCCTGGAGGTGATCCTCAGCTCTTCTTGATTTTACCACCATATCATCAATGTATACCTCCATAGTGTCCCCCAGCTTGTCTTTGAACATCATGTTTACCAATCTCTGGTATGTCGCACCTGCATTTTTCAAACCGAAAGGCATAGCAGTATAACAATATATACCTGTTGGTGTCATGAAGGCAGTATCCTCCTGGTCAGAAGGCTCCATTTGAATCTGCTGAAATCCTGAGGATGCATCCATGAAGGTCAACATTTCATGCCCAGCAGTGGCATCCACCATTGCATCAATGTGAGGAAGAGGAAATGGGTCTTTAGGGCAAGCCTTGTTCAAGTCTGTGTAGTCTACACAGACTCTCCACTTCCCATTTTTCTTTTGTACCACAACTACGTTTGCTAGCCACCTTGGAAACTTTACTTCTCTGATCATCCTGGACTTCAACAATCTTTCAACTTCTTCTTGGATAATCGTATTCCGTTCAGGAGCAAATTTCCTTCTCTTTTGGTGAACAGGCTTGAATGATTTGTCAATTCCAAGCTTGTGAGTGATAATGTCTTTGGATATGCCTGTCATATCCTCATGCTTCCATGCGAACGTCGACATCCTGCACTTCAAAAAGTTAGTTAATTGTTCCTCAATATCCTGAGGGATATTGGTTCCTACGAGCACCGAGATATCAGGATTATCCTGGTCCAGGATAATTTTCTTTACATCCTGCTCCGGATCCTCCACGATATCCTGGACCCGCATCTTTAATTGCTATGCTGTACTAGGTTTAGTTGAGGATTTCATCGAGGATGTGTAGCATTCTTTCGCCTCCTGCTGATCACTATCAACTTTGACAACTCCCCAAGGGGTAGGGATCTTGATGCATTGGTGATATGTTGATGGCATAGCCTTCATATCATGAATCCACGGTCTTCCCAGTATGATGTTATAGCAGGATAGAGAATCCATTACACAGAAACGTTGTATCGAGTTGACCCCTTCAACATATACTGGTAACTTTATCTCTCCCACTGTGTTTCTAGCCTCTCCACTGAATCCAACAAGCACGGTGGACTTCGAAGTAATATCCATTGGAGATACATTCATTCTCTTTAGAGTCTCTAGTTGGATTATGTTGACGGAGCTGCCATTATCTACCAATATCATGCGTACAAAATGGTTAACCACATATAATGTTATTACCAGAGCATCATGATGAGGATCCTGGACAGTATCCCTGTCATCAGCATCAAATGTGATCACTTTGTCAGTCGTGAGGGTAGTCATCCTGACAGGTTTGTCTCCCCTTTCGGCCTTATCTTCTTTTGCATGTCTCTTTGCCGCCGAATACGAAGTCCCACAAATGTCGGATCCCCCCGAAATAAAGTTGATTATCTTGGCATCCGCTGGAGGTGATGCTGCTCGCTCAGGATCCTTCTCAGTATCCTGACCCTTATTCTTCTTCCTTCCTAAGAGATCTTTCAGATATCCCTTGCTTAGAAGATAGCTTATTTCTTTCCTTAGAGCAATGCAATCCTCAGTTACATGTCCGAAATCTTCGTGGAAAGCACACCATTTTGACTTATCTTTCCAATCGGCCTTTTGTTGATTCTTTCGAGGCCACCTAGCCTTGTCTCCTAAACCCTGCATGGCATACATCAACTCAGGAATATTAACGGAAAAGCAATACTCAGATAATTCAGGATATTCTTCAGGATCCTCGTCTTCAACATCATTCACTTTCTTGTTTTCATTTCTGCCATATGGCTTAGAGCGATATGGTTTAAATGAGGATTCTGACTTCCTGTTAGTTGACTCATAAGTGTTGGATGAGTTCATCCTCTCTTGCATCTTCCTGTCATCCTCTAACCGAATATATCTTAGAGATCTGTTTCTGGCTTCATCCAAGTTCCTGCATGGGTTCATTACAAGGTCTTGGTAAAATTGAGAATCTTTTTGCAGCCCCATCTTGAAAGCTTGAACAGCTGTTGCAACATCAAGATGTGGGATGTCTAAGGATTCTCGGCTGAACTTGTTCACATAATCTCTTAAGGATTCCTGTGGTCCTTGAGTTATCCTGTAGAGATCACTTGTTAGTTTTTCAAAACTTCGACTACAAGAAAATTGACTATTAAATAAATTCACTAGGTGAGCAAATGATGTAATCGAATGAGGAGGAACATTCAAGAGCCATTTCAAGGCTGATCCTGTTAAGGTAGAACCAAAACCCTTGCACAAGCATGCTTCCTTGAGCTCCGGAGGGATAGGGTTAATCTCCATCCTTTCCCTATACTGAGCAATATGCTCTTCAGGATCTGTGGTTCCATCATAAAGCTTCATGTTGGGAGTTTGAAATCTCTTTGGAATCTCAGCATCACAGATAGGATATGCAAAGCGAGATATCCTATGGCTGTCTTGGGATACCTCCGGGATTGGCTGGACCACTCCAGGCACACTGGATATCATGTCCTTTAACTTCTGAAGCTCCCTAGTAAATGCTGATGTTACACCTGTATCCTGCAAAGATCCACCATTGTTAGCAGCATGAGTATTATTATTATTTGACACGTTACCAGTCTGAGGATTCTGCCCATATCCTGAAGCATATCCTGAGCTCCTCACAGTTGACATCCTGACCGAGGAGGGTATTTCAGGAGTATGATTCTGAGGATGGCTGGGCACAATATTCCCCCTGTTATCCTCAGTATATACAGCTGAACTGAAGTTCAAAGTTCTGGGTTGTAATGGAGTGACAATATCCTCAGCAGATCTACTCGAGCCAGACTTCAGGAGTTGTATTTCCCTCAATAGCATTTGGTTTGTTTCCTGTTGCTGCCTCATTTGTTCCTGCACACTTCCAAATAAGGTTAGAATTTCATCATTAGAAGCTAAAACGGGAGCAGATTCCTGAACACTGCGAGTAGGGATAATATCCTGAGGTCGTGAAGAGGCTGACATCCTTGGAGGAGGTGGTGGAAGCACCGAACCGGTAGTAGCAGAAGTCATAGCAGACACAGTGGAGGAACTCATGTTTGATCTTGCCCCACGGTGGGCGCCAAATTGTTTTGGTCAAAAATTACCGAAGCAATTAAGTGATCAAATTAGTTAAGTGAGGTAGTGTGCTAAAAAAATGTGTTGAAAATATGCTGGTTAAGTTGTTTAGAAAAAACAGATTTCAGGATACGGCTCAGGATATTGAGTTGTATCTCCGATCAAACAATGAGCTAAAAGTAAAGGGGACGACACAAGATGTACGAGGAAAGCCCTTGATCAATTTAGATCACCGGCACAAAACCTCGGGAGCTGACAATTGCAGCTGCCTTGTTTTTCTTATTGCTTTAAACTTCAGGATACAGTGCAGGATATCAACCAGATCGCTAAGTGTTACAATGATTGTGTGAGAGTACAAATTGCGAGAGAACAAGTGTTAGAGTGTAGTGAGTGTGATTGCAGTGAGATTGTGGTGTCCTATTCGATCTGGTGTTCCTCCTATTTATAGTAACGAAATACAAACAAATATTCCTATAAATATGGGATGCTCCGAATATTCCACCACGAACGTTGTAGACCGAGTAATAAGGCTTCAACGTCTTTCTTTGAATGGCTTGGACCGAGTCTTCCGCGTAATAAGTCTTCGTGAACGTTGCTAGCTTCTAGCCCACGTACCTGCACATAATCTGTTAGTGATCCTTAGGATACCATTCAGGATGTTACCAGTATCCTGAATCTGCATCCCGGATGTGAACAGATATTATATTACCAAGATATAAGCCAAGATATTTCTCAGGATATGAGCTCAGAAATTAGCCCACAACAGACATGATGAATCGAATATGTAAGCCATATTTGGATAAATTCATAATTGTCTTTATAGATGATATTCTTATTTATTCTAGAGCAAAGAGGAACATGCAAAGCATTTGCACGCACTTCTAAGTTTATTAAGAAAATAAAAGCTTTATGCTAAGTTTTCGAAGTGTGAGTTTTGGTTAGAACAGGTACAATTTCATGGACATCTAGTTAATCATGAAGGACTTCATGTGGATCCTACCAAGATCGAGGCAATTACTAAATGGAAAACCCCTGAGTCACCAACTGAGGTTAGAAATTTCTTAGGACTGGCCGGTTATTATAGAAGATTTATTCGAGATTTTTCTAGAATAGCCTTTCCCTTAACTAAGTTAACCTGTAAATCTATTAAGTTTGAATGGGGACTAAAACAAGAAGAAGCATTTAGAATTCTTAAGCAAAGACTAACCAACGCACCCATACTAGCGTTACCAGAAGGAACTGAAGACTTTGTAGTCTATTGTGACGCTTCTAAGTTAGGTTATGGATGTGTGTTGATGCAACGTCAAAAGGTTATAGCTTATGCATCTAGACAACTTAAGAATCATGAAGAGAATTATTCAACTCATGATCTAGAATTAGGAGCTATAATTTTTGCCCTGGAAATTTGGAGACATTACCTTTACGGTACTAAGTTTACCATTTTCACAGATCATAAGAGTTTAAGGTATGTTTTCGGGCAAAAGGAGTTGAATATGAGACAAAGACGTTGGATGGAGATGCTTAGTGATTATGATTGTGATATCCAGTATCATGAAAAGCCAAAAAGAGTACATTCACTCAACCTAAATCTGCAAGTAGATTTAAATGAACAGATTAAAAAGGCACAAGAATCAGTAATCAAGGATGATACTGAGAAATTAAAAGGAATGATTAAGGAATTAGAACAAGGAACGGATGGAATTTGGAGATTCCATAAGAAAAGAATGTGGATACCTAAATTAGGAAACCTACGCCACCGTATATTAGAAGAAGCCCATAAGTCTAAATATACGATGCATCCTGGAAATGATAAGATGTATCAGGATTTAAGAAAGAATTTCTGGTGGATAGGAATGAAAAAGGATATAGCAACTTATGTTGCCAAGTGTTTAACATGTTCACAAGTCAAAGCTGAACATCAGAAACCCTCAGGTTTGTTGCAACAATTAGAAATGCCTATTCGAAAATGGGAATTAATAACAATGGATTTTGTTACTAAATTACCCAAAACAAGAAAAGGTAATGATACAATCTGGGTGATTGTAGACAGGCTAACTAAGTCAGCTCATTTCCTACCAATGAAAGAAACTTTCAGTATGGAACAATTAGCTAAATTATATGTAAATGAAATAGTTTCTTTACATGGAATTCCTCTATCAATTGTTTCTGACAGAGATAGTCGTTTTACCTCTCATTTTTGGACAAGTTTCCAAAAAGCAATGGGAACCAAGTTAAATCTAAGCACAGCCTATCATCCTCAAACGGACGGACAAACCGAAAGGACAATTCAGACAATGGAAGACATGCTTAGAGCTTGTGTAATTGATTTTGGAGGTAATTGGGACGATCACTTACCATTGATAGAATTTTCTTATAATAACAGTTATCACACAAGTATCAATGCTGCACCATTCGAAGCATTTTTTGGACGAAAGTGCCGAACACCAGTCTGTTGGGCAGAAATTGGAGAAAAGCAACTATCTGGACCTGAGATAGTACAAGAAACAACAGACAAGATCATTCAAGTCAAGGAACGACTAAAAACAGCACGTGATCGACAAAAGAGTTATGCAGATAACAGACGAAAGCCGTTGGAATTTCAAGTAGGAGATAAAGTGTTATTGAAAGTCTCTCCTTGGAAAGGAGTGGTAAGATTCATCAAAAGGGGAAAGCTAAGTCCCAGGTATGTTGGAGCTTTTGAGATTATTAGAAAAATAAGACCTGTAGCCTATCAGCTACAACTGCCAGAGGAAATGGCAGGAATACATGATGTATTTCATGTATCTAATCTCAAGAAATGCTTAGCTGATGAATCACTGATAGTACATCTTAAGGATATAGAGGTAAATGAGCATTTAAAATTTGTAGAGAGACCTCTACAAATTGAAGACAGGAAAGTTAAGAACCTCAAGCACAAGAGATTAGTTCTGGTCAAAGTGAAATGGAACTCCAAAAGAGGACCAGAGTACACATAGGAACTCGAATTGGAAATGCAAAGTAAATATCCACACTTGTTCCAGTAGATCTCGAGGACTAGCTCTAAAACAAGGTGGGGAGGATATAACAACCCTCCAAAAATTTTCGACGCCCTAATATATTTTAAAGTATCCCAGTATGTCCTAAAATACACCCCGTACACGTATAATAGCCTTAAATACCTTTAATTTTATTAAAATTAAATAAAAACAAGATTTTTACTTCGCTCGCGGGCCACGTAACCTTTGGCTACATCCTACGCGGGGCGCGACAGCAAGTCACCAGGGCGACACCCTGAGCTGCCACGTGTCATCATTCATGTTGACCCTATAGTGCTGACCCGGACAAGCTAGGCCCTACCACCCCTACTACGCGGGCCGCGTAAGCCCCAGCTTAATCTTACGCGGGCCGCGAGGAACTTGATTTCTGCTCCTATAAATTGGGAGTATCAGCTTTCACTTTCCGACGCTCACACACACTTTCTCTCTCGAAATTTCTGATAGTATAAGCTATTCTCGGGCATAGTACTCCCCTAATTAATGAAGTTCTGCCTCGTTGTAAGTATCATAACCCCGGTTACGTATTAGATACGCTGCCCGATTGATCCAGGGTCCCATAATGGCTGTCGTGGTTCTGCCCGACGTAGTCATTGGAATGCCGTCTCAGGGAGGGTATTACTAATGTAAATATTGGGTTATTATACTAACGCGTGTGCATTTGTGTAAATTATAGATAATCACCAGGAAACCCTTAAAGGAAACCTAAGACAACAATGTGAGTAATCTCCTTTTTGTTAACTGTTTTTACAAAACCTTAAGTATTTTAAATTATAATTAGCAGTGATTGAGTCTTTGTAATTCTTCAATTACTGCCGGTATGTTGGGGTTTTGTATACAAAATGTGAAACAAATTACCATTGGACAAAGAGTTAGCCAATGGGTAATATAACCCACCAGTCAGGATTGACAGTACTGAATGAGTAATTGTGTAGAATAAACATTGTAATCGCTCTCAATACTGTGAAAATTGATAAAAATCTTCTTGATTAAACTGGGATTCACTCACCAGTATTTCCCACTGACAAAATGTTTTTAAACGCATTTCAGGTAACAAAATGTGAGAGCCAACTAGAAGCCAACTGGACAGCACTGAAGGCTTGGAAAAGTGGCTATAAAAGTTACCTAAATAAAAGAAGATGTTTTATTCAATAAAATAGGGATCTTCCCTATAAAAATGTTTGTAATGAAAACTTGGGTTTTATCCCAATACGTTTAATATTATAAAAGTGTAGTATTTACTCTGATAAAATATTTCCTAACTACAGTCCTGATGTAATTTCCGCTGCCAAAATGATAAACATTGATACCACCAAAACTGCTCTCGCGGCCGCCCGTTCCCGGGACAGATAGGGGGCGGGGGTTGCGACAAATTATGTCCCCCACATGAACTCCAGAAGTTGGAAAACGAGTTTTGGGGTATTAAACAAGATGGAGGTGACAACGCTGGTCTCACCGCTCGCTTCAAACAGCTCAGCATTATCTGTCCTGGTCAAGTGACAACACCCGAGATAACGATAAAGAAGTACATACGCGCTCTACCCGACTGTGTAGGTGACTTTGTTCAAGCAGCTAAACCCGCTACTATTGAGGAGACCTACCAACTCGCAGCTGAGATCAACAAGTAAGTCTTAGCTGGGTATTTCAAAACCTCAACCAAGAGTCTCAACCAAGTCACTGCTACTCCCTCTACCTACGCTGCAGCATCAAAAGGTTCAAGGTCTTCACGTCAGAATCGTAAGCGCAAGGGTAACAACAACGAGAACTACGCTACTACCGCCGCTCCTCTCAACGACGTTCCCGTACAACCCAGCAATCAGAACCACCAAGTGGCAGCACCTGTTACCAATGCACCGCCTGCTAAACTTGCGTATATTGGTGTTCACCCTCTCTGCCCTACTTGCACCTATCATCACCCAGCTGGGGTGAATTGTTGTTTCTGCGCGAATTGCAACATCTATGGGCACTTTACTGCTCACTGCCATTCAGGACCGCGTCAATAAGTTGCTCCAGCTCCAGCACCGCTAACTCAACCCCTTGCTATTCAGGGTAACCAAGTAGCTCCTGCTCCCGCTGTTCATGCACGAGCTTGCTACTCTTGTGGTGACCAGCTTCACTTTGCTAATGTCTGCCCGAATCGTGTAGTGAAACAAGAGCCGCAACAACCACAACAACAACAACAGCAACAGCAGCAGCAGCAGCATCACCAACCACAACAAGCAGCCCGCGGAAGAACCTTCAATATCAATGTCTGCCCGGCTCAGACTGACAACAATGTTGTAAATGGTACGTTCCTTATTAACGGTATTTATGCTTCGTGTTTATTTAATACTGGAGCTGATAACTGTTTTGTGTCGTTTGAATTCGAAAAGCTCCTAAAACGTAAACGCGCTAACCTCCCAATGACGTTCGACGTAGAAATCGCCACCGGGAGAACCGTCACCATCAGTTCTGTTCTTCGTGATTGTACTCTTGAACTCAACAATCACGTTTTACTGATGGATCTCATTCCGATGCAACTTGGTAGTTTCGATGTCATAGTAGGCATGGATTTTCTTCGTGAGAATCGTGCCGAAGTTGTTTGTTTCGAAAAGATGATCCATTTCTCTCTTGCTAATGGTAACCAATTATGTGTTTGTGGCGAAGTTTCCTCGAAAGAATTGAAACTTATGTCGTGCATTCAAGCAACCAAGTATCTCCGAAAGAAATACATGGCTTTCTTAGCACACATCGTAGTAGCGGAGAAAGAAAAGAAGCCGATGGAAAAAGTACTTGTGGTTCGTGATTTTCCTAAAGTCTTTCCTGACGACTTACCCGGTCTACCTCCGACTCGTGATATCGACTTTCGTATCGACCTCATTCCTGGAGCTAACCCTGTCGCTAAAGCCCCTTATCGCCTCGCACCATCCGAAATGCGTGAACTCTCTAGTCAACTCAAGGAGTTACTTGATAAAAGCTTCATACGTCCTAGCACATCTCCATGGGGCGCATCTGTCCTTTTCGTGAAAAATAAGGATGGATCGTTCTGAATGTGCATCGATTATAGGGAACTCAATAAGCTTACTATCAAGAATCGCTACCCTCTACCCCAAATCGACGATTTATTTGATCAACTGCAAGGTGCTACGTGTTTCTCTAAGATCGATCTACGCTCTGCTTACTATCAACTGCGAATTCAGGAGGAAGATATTCGTAAAACTGCTTTTCGTACCCGCTATGGCCATTATGAATTCGTTGTCGTGCCTTTTGGTCTTACCAACGCACCCGCGGTCTTCATGGAATTGATGAACTGTGTGTGTAAACCCTTTCTTGACCGCTTCGTCATCGTGTTTATCAATGATATCCTTATCTATTCGAAGTCGAAAGCCGAACATGCGCAACATCTTCGTTTGGTTCTCGAGCTTCTCCAAGGAAATCGCCTCTACGCCAAGTTCTCTAAGTGTGAATTTTGGCTCGAGGAGGTTCAATTCCTCGGTCATATCATCAATAGCCAAGGTATTCATGTCGATCCCGTGAAGATTGAAACAGCTAAGAGTTGGATTACACCGAAAACCCCGTCCGAAGTTCGTTCTTTTCTCGGATTGGCGGGTTATTACCGTCAATTTATCACTGATTTCTCTAAAATCGCCGTTCCTCTCACCTCTCTAACACATAAAGACAAGACTTTTGTTTAGGGAACCGAACAAGAGGATGCCTTTCAAACTCTCAAGCGTATGCTTTGCAACGCTCCCGTACTCGCGCTACCCGATGGAAATGACGATTTTGTTGTTTATTACGATGCCTCTAACCTAGGTCTTGGTTGTGTTCTTATGCAACGAGACAAAGTTATCGCATATGCATCTCGCCAGCTCAAAGTCCATGAGAAGAACTACACAACCCACGATCTCGAACTCGGTGCAGTTGTTTTTGCATTAAAGATTTGGCGACACTACCTGTATGGTACTAAGTGTACGGTCTTCACCGACCATAAGAGCGTACAACACATCTTGAATAAAAAGAACTGAATATGCGCCAACGCAGATGGGTTGAACTTCTCAATGACTATGACTGTAAGATACGCTACCACCCAGGCAAAGCAAATGTCGTTGCTGATGCTCTTAGCCGACGAAGCTATTTACATAGTGTTCGAAACCTTCAAGCCCAACACGACCTCAAAGCTCTCATTCGCGACGCTCAACATGCTTGTTTTCTAGAAAGTACTTTGAAGGAAGAAAGAATTCTCGGAACCGAAAACCAACTAGTGAATAAACCGAATGGTATTTTTCAGTATCTCAATCGCATTTGGATTCCTAGTCACAATAATCTCCGCGATATTTTGCTGACTGGAGCCCACAAATCTCGATATTCCATTCATCCCGGTGCCGACAAGATGTACCAGGACCTCCGTGCCAGGTATTGGTGGCCAGGAATGAAGAAGGATATTGCTCTCTATGTTTCGAAGTGCCTGACTTACTCGAAAGTTAAGGCCGAACACCAACGACCCTCTGGCTTACTCGAACAACCTGAGATCTCGATGTGAAAATGGGAGAGTATAGCTATAGACTTCATTACGAAACTCCCTCGCACGCCATCAGGTCACGATAACATTTGGGTTATCGTTGATCGTCTTACGAAATCCGCGCACTTCCTGCCGATACGAGAAGATTATAAGGTTGAACGATTAGCACTAATCTATACTAACGAAGTCATTTGTCGACATGGGACACCTCATGACATCATCTTTGACCGCGATGGTCGATTCACTTCGCGTCTCTGGGAGACATTCCAATCCGCTCTCGGTACGACTCTTAATCTCAGTACCACTTTCCATCCCCAGACCGACGGTCAGACTGAGCGCACGATCCGCACCCTTGAAGACATGCTTCACTCGTGCGTTAGAGATTTTGGTGGTAGTTGGGATTCGCATTTACCTTTAGTCGAATTATCGTACAATAACAGTTATCACGCTAGTATTCAAATGGCACCCTTTGAGGCATTATATGGAAGGAAATGTCGATCGCCTATTGTATGGAACGAGATCGGAGACGCGCAAATTACCAGTCCTGAGTTATTACAAGAAACGACTGACAAAATCCTCCAAATACGAGACAATCTCTTGAAAGCTCGGAGTCGTCAAAAGAGTTATGCCAATAAACTCTGCAAGCCCCTTGAGTTTGAAGTTGGTGATCACGTACTCCTAAAGGTTTCACCTTGGAAGGGGGTGATCCAATTCGGCAAGAAAGGAAAGCTAGCGCCACGATACGTGGGACCTTTTAAGATTCTGGAAAGAATTGGCAAAGTGGCCTACCGACTCGAATTACCGGAGGAACTCAACAACGTACATCCAACTTTCCACGTCTCGAACCTCAAGAAGTGTCTAGCCGAAGAAAACCTGCATGTCCCCCTTGAGGATTTGCAAGTTAACGAAACTCTACACTTTGTGGAAAAGCCAGTCGAAATCATGGATCGAGAAACCAAGAAACTCCGACGCTCTCTCATTCCTATAGTGAAGGTTCGCTGGGAAGGTAAACGCGGCGCCTAGTTCACTTGGGAACTCGAGAGTGATATGAAAGCTAAATATCCACACCTTTTTGTTATGCTTGCACCTTAATTTCGGGACGAAATTCCCTAAAGTTGGAGAGGCTGTAACAACCCGACTTTCCGGGTCATTACTGTCATCTATCATTTCTTGCTTAATTACTTGTACTCCCGAGATTCCGATTATCGCAACGGGTTTAAAACTATTTTCAACACGCATTATTAAACACATATTACAACGATTAATCAAAACACAGTTATCGCAACTAAACGCTATTTACAACGCTTACTAATTAAACGCATTTTATCGCTTGTGTAGACTCAACGCAACTCGAAACACGGATTTACTTTATGCTTTTACTTGTGTTATGTGTGTTATTTGTGCGATTATTTGGTTAAATGTTATGAGGTTATCAACGCAACGCTTACACGTTCAAACGCTTACTCGCAACTCGCTTAAAGGCAACGCAACGCTTAACACATGAAATGAAAGATGGAAAACCAACAAAACGCAACTCGGCAGATCGAATGGGCAATCGGTCGAATGGACATCCGCCCGGATGACCATCCGACCGGATGGCCATCCGACTGAAAGGCCATCCGACCGAACACTTCGCGCACCGACTTACTTACTCTCTCACGCCTATAAATACTGCTCGTATGCTCTCACTTCACTGATTTGACATCTCCATCCGACTACACGCTTCCAAGTCATTCTCAGTCACTTTTCATCAAGATTCAAGGCTTTTTCGTAAGTATTTCTCCTCAAACCTTGTACAATCATCATCACTAATTACTTCTACATCATCTCCTCCATCAAAATCACACGTTTTCTTCTCGAAATCGCCTGATTTGGACTCCTTGAAGGTGGTTCTCACTCAGTTGCTTGTGCAAACTGTTGTGTGAAATCATCTCATCAAGATCGGTTCAGATCTAAAGGATTTCCACACTTCTAACCAAGATTTTGAAGGATTTCAACACTTTTCATCTCTTTTCAAACTTTTCTTCAACATTCTACACAAAACCGATGGAATCCGTACTCATTCAGACTCTCTACTCATTTCCTAGTTGAGAGCCGACTTGAAAACGGATTTCCACCACATAGATGCCCGATTCATGGGTTGAACATTAAACTTCCTCAAGAACAGTGAGGCTGATCGAATGGGGTGGTTCCCATCCGATCGAATGAACTGGAACTTGGTATGTTTTCGTTGTTTGACACGTCATCACGCCGTCTCCGTTACACTTCAACCTTTTTACTTAGAAAATTTTACGAAAAACTACAAACTACCGATTTCTCACTCGAATAGCCATCCGATCGAATGGCCATCCGTCCGGATGACCATCCGACCGGATGACTTGGCACCTATACTTTACATTGTTTGAACAACAAAACTTCAACTTTTCGAAAACGATTTACAAACGAACACACTTATTGAATGGACATCTGTTCGAATGGTCATCCGCTTGGATGACCGTCCGACCGGATGACCATCCATTCGGATGGGTTAACCCCATTCGTTCGGATCGCCATCCGAACGCTCTACCATCCGACACTCTGTTACACACTGTTCAACGCTTACGCTACTGTTCTATGCTCAGGCTAACTCCAACGCGCTCCCTTCAATCCAATCAAGTTGTGTTTACTTGTTAAACACCTATTGTGAGTATACTCGAACCCATTTTCTTTTAACGCACTTTTGGGTGTTACATACCTTCTCTATCAAAACACAACAACACACAACACAAACACTTTATAACACTAACCGCTCCCGCATGCTATACGTGATCTATGAATGCTTGTACTATGCTTATACAATGTTACACTATACTGCCTCTAGCAACGATAGTACTACAGTTTGGACTCAGCACCTATCATGGACAGGGGTTGCTAGGGATCACATCATTTTACTTCACATGTCCGCTGGACATGTGTCGCGCATACTCTACAACGCAGTCTCGTGGTTAAGTGTGAACATAGTGTTGATAGTTACTTGCATCGACCGTTACATGTTACATGCTGGTTATGTGTAACGCTTCTTCATACTATATGCTATGCAAACTTGTGTACTCACCTTTACATTTTATGTATTGAATTTATTTTAACGTATGTGACAGGTTGATAGGATGCTATGCTTTGCTGTGATGAATCAAGTAGGAAGTCTAGAAACTCCACTAAATAAATCTGAGTTGTCGGAACAGTATTTGTTTTTTAGACACGCTATCTGTAATGACTGTCATTACTTTATGTGTTAGTAGTATGGGATATTAACGTTAAACATATAATAGTTGTTTATGGATTCTCTTAGACAATCTGTTTCGCTCAGTGCCACGCCCCGATGTTTTCGCCATCGGTTGGGGTGTGACATTAGGACCCATGAAATCACACAGAAACTCAGTGTCAGAATGGGTACTTAGACGAGTTATACTTTCATGTGTATATACTTATCATACTTAATATTTCAATCCGAATCCTTCGTCTAAACCGATACTCATACACCCTCGTTTCCCTAATCTCAACATCTCGTCAATTCGCGGATAATCGGAAAAGCTTTGCAAAACCGTGAGTATACCCGACCCCTTTTACTTTTTACACTTTTTGGGTGCAACACGTTCATGCTATCAAACTCACACAAACACACATACTTTATGCTTAATCGCAAACAAACAATCCAATATACATGCTTAATACGTTATGCTTTATTTCGTATGTGATGGACTATTCTTATACTTTATACTTATCATTAACTTCATACAAGCCTTCCTTAACATGTAAAGCGCTATAGGAGTAACGCACCACCCGTATTCTTGAGGTCATGTTAAGTTAAACATAACGGTCTTATCGTTGCTATGATAAGACTACGCTAGTGGTAATCTTTGGGTTGACATTTATAGTTGCATGCCAGTTATACGTTAATTTTAGATAACAAATTTTGCCAAGTGGATTTGTTTAAACTTTTTATACATATGGTAGTAGTTAAACTTGTATACTCGCCAATACTTTTGTATTGAACTATACTTTGAAACGTGTTGCAGGAGTATGATGATGATGATGATGAAATATAGTAGGATTGACTAGAAACACACTTTAGAATCCTAGCATTGTTGTTGTATTTGTTTCATGTACGCTGTTGTATTTGTTTCATGTACTTTGTTGTATTTCGTTTCCAATGTTGTACTCGAATGTTTATGAATGAAATGAAATGAAATTTGGTTTATTAAATATTGTCGCAAAATAGTGTTATAAAGTCTCTTACAATCTTATTTTTGTCTCTCTCCAATGTTTCTGCCATTGGTTGGAGTGTGACAGTTTCAAACCCAACCGTTTAATCAAATGTCACTCGACCCACTAGAAAATAACAATCTTATCCACCAATTCGCCCGTACATATCGCGAACCACAACAACTTGATGACAATGATGATAGTGAACCGGTTCAAGAAGAAGAAGAATATGAAGGAGAAGACGATGAAGAAGTTGATATCGTCCCAATATCCGGTGGTCGGAGAGCTTAAACGAGCGATGAGAAGGTCGCCTTGACCAAGTCATACTTGCACATCTCTTAAAACAAAAAAACATTCAAATTAACAAAGAAGAGATTTGTTTTGGAGACGAGTTATGGCACATTTTTCCAAACTTCTCGTTTCGACCGAACGCAACATGGATCAAATGACATTAAAGTGGAGATATTTGAACCGAAAAATGAGTAAATTTAATGCTTGCTTCATTCAATTGGCAATTTTTTTTAAAGTTATTACTATACTTAGTTAATTTTTATCTTATTATAAAATAGTTTTTTTTTTGTATTTTTTGTAGACCCTAAATCCACAAAGCGGAGCGAGCGAGACGGCTATCATAAAAAACGCCCTAAAAGATTATTGGACGACATACCGCCATAAATATTTTCCACACTTGACGTCATGGGAGGTTGCAAAACATCACTCGAAGTGGGTACCGTTTAGGTTGGTTATAAGATATAGAAACAATTGCTTGGCCGGTTAAGGTATATTTTGGATTACTCGGCAAAATAGAATCAATTGCATGACCCTTCTTTTTCAAACTTGGCTGGTTTAGGCATATTTTGGATTACTTGTTCGGCGAGTAATGATTTTGATTTTGCTTCTGCTTCGGGTGGAGTTGTTTTTAATTTGTATGATCTAGAATGATAAAATCATTCTGTTATGAATCTATATACAATCTAATAAATGATTGCAAGTTAAAGCTAGATATATATTACTATCATATTTTATTTAATCAATTTTTTTTTCATCCAAATCCTTTTATAACCCTAAATAAAGAATTTTTTTATAAAATACGAATGAATAACTTAATACTATTTTAATATTGTTAATTTTTTTACCCATTTGTGACATAATAAGTCACCATTAAATATGAAAATATTTTATTAGTCACATATAAAACGTTAACTTAGATCAGAATTTCATAACAACTAATCCTTAATAAACTCAACATAACAATTATTAATAAGAAGAGTAAAGTGCAATTTGCGTACCTATGGTATGTGGGTGACATTAACCCGAGTCCCTATTTTAGAAAAAACTGCATACTTCAGTCCCTGTCGTTTAATTTTCGCTACACTTTGCATCCCTCCGTCAAGTTGTTAATAGTTTGACCGTTAGTTCAAAGAGTATTTTGGTAATCTGGTAACCCTAAGGGCGGTGGGGGTGGCATGTTATGCCACCGTGATACATCAATTCAACGCGTGATAAAATAACAATTCCCACCGCCACCATCAATTTATAACGCGTGGAACATGCCAATTTCTTTAACGCGTGAATTCTTCAACGCGTGATGGTTTGTGTGTTGTGAGGGTAATTGTTGGTTGGGGGGAATTGTTGGGTGTGGTGGTGAGTGATGACCATTGCCACTAAAAAAAGTTGTGAGTGATGGAAAAATGGTTGCTGACATGGCGGAACATGATTGGATGTCTGTAAGTGATGGAGTTTCATCACTAGTGACCACCCCAGTCCCCTAACATATTGAATCCCTCCTAATAAAAACCCCTAACACATTGAACCCCTCCACCTCACAACCTACCACCACCCTCCTCACCACTCGCCACCACCATCACTACCTGCCGCCAACTGCAACCTCCGACCACCACCGCCTCACTAGAATAATTGGTGTACCGTGACAAAAGATTGACCCACCACCACCATATTTCGTTTATTGTGCACCGTCACTATCCACAATCACCATTTTAGTCACCAACAACCTCATAATCAATTTGCATCCAGCTACTGCTAACCTAACTATTTAAACCCTAAATAATCAATTTTGCAATAAATAGACTTTGACAAAAAAAAAAAAAGTTATAGAGCAATAAACTAACACAAGACTATTAAAGGGATAATTTTGCATCACATTTTGTAAGTGATTCCATGGTATGAAGTAATCAAAATCAGATAATCAAATGAGTGTTTGACTAAATCTGATTATTTAAGGACTTAACACCTAAATTATTAGTCAATTTGCAAGTAGAGACTGCTAAACTAATTATTTGATCCCCAAATAATCAAAATGCAACTTGAAAATCCAATAAATTCCCCTAACAAAGCAGAATGATAAAGAACTACAAATCAACATAAGATTATTAAAGGGGTGTTTAGCATCGCGTTTTGAAAGTGATTCCCAGATGTATGGAGTAATCAAAATCAAAGCGATATTATAGAACAACAAATCAACCTAAGGTTATTAAAAGGGTGTTTAGCATCGCGTTGGCAGCAAAGCGATTCGATCTCATCGCGTTTTAAAAGTGATAAATTGTGAGTGGCAGGTGGTTGTTGTTCGCGGTGGTGGGTGGCTGATCGTTGGTGGAGATGGGTGTTGCAAGTTAGGATGGCGACGATGGTGATAATGGTTTGGGTGGAGTTACGATGTACATAATAATAAGGATCAGGGGTAAAATAGACTTTTCACTTTAAGGAACAAGGGTAAAGTAGTCTTTTCACCCATTTTCCAACAACCAAACTAACAGGGACTTGATAGAAGGATGCAAACCATGGTTGTAAAAATCCCGACTAGATGCCGATTAATCCCCGATTAGTCGCCGATTAATCAAATAAATCCCGATTAATCCCCCTAAATTCCGATTAATCCCGATTAATCGCTAGTCCTCACCCCACCGCCCGACTAGCGACTGGCGATTACTACAACACTGGTGCAAACTTAAGCGAAATGGAAGCCCCAGGGATGCAAGTATCTATTTTTTTTTTTTTTTTTTGAAAATAGAGACTTGGGTTGATACCGCCCACATACCATAGGGACACAAATTGAACTTTACTCTAATAAGAATAATAAATCTAATCTACAACATACTAATAAAACTATTTTCATTTTTTTTTTACTTTCAAACGATCTCTGAATATATTAGACAAAATGCACTTTACATCAATATCGCAGGTAAGCGAGCAACAAGCTGCGCCGCTACCCCTTTCTGGATAGCAAACCCTAGCCTATTAAAAACAAACCCCTGCCCCCCTGTTGATGAGCCACTACTGTGGACAACCTGTTGTACCCTAGTCAGCAAACGGATAGCTTCTGGAGCCAGGGATCCAAAGGTGTCGAAGACGAAGGGGACAAATGCATGTTGGTTATCAGCATATGCTTTAGCGTATTTTCATTCACTTCAAATAAAAGTTGTATTTAAAAAATACACATAATACATAACTTTAGTCATATGAAGAATATATATCTATTTATGTATTACATATTTTCAATATTCATCATGTGTAATAATTGTGCTATTTTGGTATTCCAATCTTACTTATTAACATAGGTCGATTTTTGTGATGAATTCAAGTTAGATGTGTTAATTTCATATGATAATAACAATTCGCCAGTTAATGTTGCTTTTATGGACTATATGATTATATTGTTTCTATTATACAACTCCATGTAATATACGAGTGTATAACCTAGTACATTTATTTATTATATATTTAAAGGAAAATTTATTTATTTATTTATTATACACTAGGTTATATGCCCGTGAGCTTCACGGGTTATGGGTTGTGTTAAAAAATCTATATCTATAAAAGTATTTTTTTTGTATGATTCTATATAGACATGTCGAGGGAGAGACGTAACCTGTGCTTGAGTAACAACAATCAACTTTGATCATAACTTCAACTCATTTGGGTTGCGAAATATATTCATATGTCATATATTTTAAAATAAAATTAAAGATAAAATAGTTTGAAAACGATTTCGTCATCAAATAGACCCAACCGACAACATTATATATGTAACAAAAAAAAAAACAATAGCAAATAAAATTCAATTTAAAAGGGTATAAACTACATCACGCAAAGAATTTTCGTTACATAATCCAAATGTATGATCTCAAGTGTGTTTATAGACCCGTGAGCTTCACGGGTTATGGGTTATGTTAAAAAAACAGAAATTGAATTACTTATGGCATTTACTTCACAATAAAATTTCTTATTTAGCAGTGTTGACATAAACCATTTAATGAAAGACACGTTCAAGTGCTAACGTAAATAAAATTACACTACATAGGAAAGAACCATACATTTGTTGACATAAACCACAACTGATATACCATAGGAAAGAACCATACATTTGTGAAAATTAAAAACGTTGAAAGAAAAACACCTAAATTAAAATAGGATAACTGTAAACCATTATAACCATTAGGCCACCCGTAGTGGGGCGTTTTTTTTTTTTTTAAATTCAAAAAAAAAAACGCCGGATAACGCCCCCCACCCCATTACACCCGGCGTTTCCAGGCGTTATTTTCGAAAAAAAAAATTGGCGTTTTAATTAAAACGCTTTGCTACATTTGAAGTGGCCAATGGGAGTGGAGGAGAGTTTGACTAGCCAATGACCCACCAATCACTTCTCTGACAACTTTTGAAAATGGTTGAATTTCGTTTGTTTTTCGTGTGCTTTTTTTTTCATTAAAAATAATATGGGCGTTATTGGAATAATGCCCCACTACACCACTTTATGCTATAATGCCCCATACTGACTAGGATGACACGTGTCGAATAATGCCCCATGGTGGGGGCGTTATTTTGATTTACCACTACACATGGTCTTATAAAATACGGATATATGATAATTGTAAGAAAAATTATACCTATGGTTCGGAGATCGATGGACTCAGCTACTGACTGTTGTTTAGAAGTAGGTGCAGAAATCGCTTCTTCAAACTTGAGCTAAATAACAGCCTTTTCGCATTCCTTTAATTTTTTTGAAGCATCTGGATCATTTGGACATATTCTTTTCACTATGTGTACAACAAAAGCAACATTGGTTAGTTGTCAACTGAAATACTTTCTGCACAAAATAAACGGGTACAATATACTTGCATACATTTTTAGCGCCAAATAATAAATACCTTTAAAAATTAAAAGACAAGGGTAACAAAATGATGACAGATTATCTAGATTATACCAAATAATTTCCACTGCTAGTGAGGACTTGTATAATTTTTTTCTTTACTTTTACCGTCATGAACACACACCAAACGCCAAAGAGATTAGTTTGGTTGATTATACTGATCATTGTTAATAACCATACCATTATTTAGAACTTTTCTTTCAAAACAAATGATTGTTAAACTTATGTTCGTTAGTTAATCCAATCTATTACATGCTTCATGCTTGCCTTTTGAGCACATAGATATGGACCTCCCATTCACTCATAATTTAGGGTAAATTACTTTTTGAGTCCCTGTGTTTTATAGGTTTTAACTAGTTGAGTCCAAAAGCAAAAAGTTTAACGACCTGAGTCCCCATAAGCATTTTCTTTAACTATTTGAGTCCAAATTTCTAACCCAGTTGGAATTTTGTTGTTAAGTTTTGTTAAATGACCAAATTACCCTTATAATTAAAAAATAACAATAAAAAAACCACATGTTTTTCACAAGATCAAGCACACCCAGTTCATTTCTTCAAACACCCATCAACAACAAATACAAAAAGATCATACATTTAGACCCACATCTAACTTTCTTGAACAAAATCAAACAAAATTTGCAAAAAGATGCAAACTGTACCACGACTAACAGCACCACATCCACCACATTGATAAACAACATAATCAGTAACCTCAGGGAGCAGATTCTCACACTTGGGGCAACGAACGAATCGAACTTTTGCTGGACTTTCAGACATTTATCCTCAAATTTACACAGATTGTTGGTTCTTTTGCTGAAATTATTGTTGACCCAGTTGGGTATGCAACAAGAAGAAAGAGATAGATTGTGACTTTATGTTAAAAAGATTCTGATTTGAGAAATTATGATGAAATGAGAGGAATCCCAGATCAACAATGTAGATGAACAAAAGCTGCAAAATAAAACATTTATCATCAAATCAGCTTCAACTTTAACCATCAACCGACACAAATCCAGTTCAACTCAAGTAGCCTAAATCTAAAATAACTGCATTCATATAACAAATCATTCCCCCAAAACACAACAAAAACAAAATTAAACAAAACTCCAAACAAATTAATCAATTTAATCACACCAAAACACAATAAACACCTGGTCAAACTTGATTAAGCAGTTGTGAACTTTTATTGGTTTGTTATAATAAAGACAAACTGGAGAATTAAGTTGTGATGTTTAGAATTTGAAATAAGTTGTGATGTTTAGAATTTAAATGAAGACTGTGGTGGTGGTGCGACGGTGGTCGTGTTGGAGGTTTGTGGTTGAGGTGGTGGTTGGTGACGGAGGTGGAGGTGGTTGTGGCTATGGTGGTGACGGTGGTGGTGGTGTTGATGGTGGTGGAGGATGTAGGTGATCTAGAGAGAGGGAAAGAAAGATGAGAGAGATGGAGGGTGCAGACTTTAAAGAGAGAGAAAGAGATGTGGTTTTTTTAATTTTTATTTTTTAATTATAGGGGTAATTTGGCCATTTAACAAAACTTAACAACAAAATTCTAACTGGGTTAGAAATTTGGACTCAAATGGTTAAAGAAAATGCTTATGGGGACTCAGGTCGTTAAACTTTTTGCTTTTGGACTCAACTAGTTAAAACACATAAAACACAGGGACTCAAAAAGTAATTTACCCCATAATTTAAAAAAAAATAACAACGATTTCTTCGGTGAGATGAACCACAACTGTAATTCATTTACAATCTCCCAGCACATTTTGTGACCAGATTATTAGCAAATGCTAGTGAACCTGAGGTTAGCAACAGTTGGTCACTGATGACGGGGGTAGCCCAAGACCAAATATAAATGACTTAAATATGTAAATGCTCAAAAGGCAAAATGGTTCAAAGGTTAAAAACCTGGGGAGTTGAGATAAAGCAATGCGGGAACAGTAAAAAGTCACGTCTCTGGATTGCTTCACCAACTCACCAGCCGCAAAAGCAATGCAGGTCCACAGAGCACACTCTTTTATCCGCGGGTCAAAAGTCTTCAACCCCTGAAAGGGTAAGTCCCCCACTGCAAGCATGGTCACTAGTCAAATACATTCCTCTTTGAATGATGTCTTCTCCTATAAATTAGACACTTCATTTACTAAGCAGGACATTCCGATCAGCCCTGATTCTTGGAGAATCTCTGATCATTGCTCTCGAGTACTTGCTCCATGCAAGTTACTTTCTTTCACATTCAACGCACACATTCCTTTCGCTTGTACAACCGAATCTGAACACACTTCAGAGGAGGATCTTTAGCAAACAACAAAATCAATCTAGTGAACCTCTCTCCACGTCTTGCAAACGTGGGGGGACCCCACGACCTGCGTTAGGCAAAGTTGAACCCTTCAACCCTTTTGCCTAACCAACCCAGCTACTATCCTTGGTCTATTATTTGTTGCTTCAACAAGTTGGCGCCCACCGTGGGGCTACGCCACTATTCTTCTTCAAAAGACCTAGTAGTGTAGCTCCATTCTCTTGAAATTACCATGTCAGAAAGTGGATCCCCCGGAGAAGTGAATCAAGTTCCTAACACTTCTACCCCAGGTACTAGTCAAGCTCATGTGGCTATACCAACTTCCTTCTCGACACCAGGAGGCACTCCTGAGTTTCTGACTTTCACCACACCTACTCCGTCCAGATTAGGGGTCCCTTCCCCCAATGTCGGTGTCTCTAGCACCCCATCACATGTCGAGCTTACCCCGGAGGGGGTCGCCAACAATTTCCTTGAGTTGAGGTCTCTCCTCAACCAATATGTGAGTAGGGAAAGGGACACGGGAGTGAGGATTCGTTTAGACTATGATGAGCCGGAGCCGACACTATCTCCTGGACCACCCATCCCTCCTTTTGCAAACTCACAACCTTTGGTGTCTAGGGATGAGGCTGGCCCCAGTAATCCTCCAAACCCTAACCCGTATCTGTCCGCAAGGCCGAATCCTATAGCATATCCTCTCTTTTCATCCCAACCAGCCACAAATGGTGCTCCTCTGGGCCATGAGCTGACCCTTGACCAGCTCCTACAATCCCCAGTGGCAAGCCTTCCACCATCTACAACAACTTCATGGGAACAAGCTTTGTCCGTGCTCCCCTTGGCACGAAGTGCCGTTATGAGCACCCCTTTGGGAGTTAGTTGCCCGATTGCACCCGGAAGTCTTCAAGGCTTCAACCTTATGCCCCAGATGATGGCCCAGATGATGGCCAGCTTCCCGTGGCAGCACTTTATTAATCAGGTGCTAGCCACTCAAGGGAACAACAACAATGGCAACAACGTGGGTGCAAGGGCTGAAGAAGATTTGGCCAAACCTTACAAGCCGAGTAACCTCTCATGCTTTTCACAGCAAATAGCCGATTATGATTTTCAAACGAAGATCAAGATGCCATCCCACATCAAAACATATGAGGGGACTGAAGATCCTGAGGACAATCTTCAGATCTTCACTGGCGCCGCAAGGATTGAGAAATGATCAAACGCTGAATGTTGCCTAATGTTCATGCAAACCTTTGTCGGATCAGCCAGAATCTGGTTCAATGATTTACCCGCTCGAAGCATTCGAAGCTTCGATAACCTCAGCAAGGGATTCCTGGCCAATTTCTCCCAACAAAGGCGACACGTCAAAGATGCAACAGTGATCTTTCAGATAAAACAATGAGATGATGAAAGACTTCGAGAGTTTATAGAAAGATACAAGAAGGAAGGTCTAACATATGTAGGGGCATACGAAAAGATGAGGGTGGCCGGTTTTATGAATGCCATCACCTCGAAATATCTCACAAGAGATTTCAAAAAAATCCCTGCCCAAGACCTTGGAAGAAGCTCTCGAAAGGGCTGAAGCCCATATCCGGGGAGAGGAGGCAGTAGATATTAAAGAGCAGAGGAAAAGAGGATCCAGTTGGCGAAGCAACAGCCCAGCCAGGAAAAGGGGAAACTTTAACTCCTATGACAGACGCCAAAAGGGTTCCGACCATCGAAGGCCTGAAGGCCGGAACCCTTCCACCAGGGAGAAAGGCATAAGTTTCACACCCCTCACAAAGACTCCTCAAGAAATCATTGCAACGGAAGAAGTCAAGAAAAACTTTCGGTCTCCTAGGCCTCTCCCCAAAAGCAGGAAAAACGAAAATTCCACACAATACTGTGAATTTCATGAAGAAAAGGGACACCATACCAATGATTGCTTCCAACTTAAAAAGAGGATAGAAGAAGCCGTCAAGTCCGGGGAACTTGCTCACTTGGTAAAGGGAGTGAGGGACAAAATGGCTGAAGGAAAGGGCAAGGAAGTCAATATGGTAGACTTTGATGGAAGGGTTCCACACAAAAGGCAGCGGTTGGAAGCTTGGGAGCTTCAGTGTGTTTGCTTCCCCCCAACTGAGAAGGACCCTCTGTTAAGCCCTCTTGTGGTTGAGGCTACTGTGGGAACATTGCAAACAAGTAAAGCTTACATAGACACTGGTGCTGCCCCCGAAATCATGTTTGAGAAGTTCTTCAACCGTCTAAGCAATGAAGAACGTTCAAGGCTTCAACCCTCCGGGACCTCCATAAAAGGTATTGCTGATATACCCCTCAAGCCTCTAGGGCAATTGACACTTAATGTTCGTTTCAGTGAAGGCCAGAAGGAGAGAGTCCAACCACTCACCTTTGTGGTTATTAATATACCTTCAAACTATGATGTGATCATTGGGAGGCCGGGACAGTGTGCATTCTATATGGCCGTGTCTGTTGGCCATGGCACTGTCAAATTTCCCACCGAGAGGGGAATAGCAACCCTTCAACCTTCTCAGGAGGCCTACATGATTGAAGGTGAAAGTTCCAAAAGTGAAGAAGACAAGCAAAGGCTAATCATAAATCCCAAGTACCCCGAGCAGAAGATAAGGGTCAATCCAAGCCTTTCACAAGAAACCCTCTCATATCTTGAAAAGCTGTTAACACATTACAGTGATGTCTTTGCTTGGTGTCCGGAAGATATGACGGGCATCCCTCGAAGCATTGCTGAACATGAGTTGAAAATACCACCTAATGTCAAGCCTGTCGTCCAAAAGAAACGAAGTCTAGACCCAAAAGAAGCTTGGTTGCATGCCAAGAGGTTGAAAAGCTCGTGTCAGCCGGCATTCTACAAGAAGTCAAGTATCAATCCTGGGTTGCAAACCCGGTGATGGTTCGAAAACCAGATAATTCTTGGAGAATGTGCATAGATTTCAAGGATCTTAACAAGGCTTGTCCTAAAGATTGTTACCCGTTACCAGAAATTGATCTCAAGGTTGACTCCCTTACCGGTTACCCGTTCAAATGTTTTCTCGATGCTTACAAAGGTTATCATCAAATCCTCATGAAGGAAGAGGATGAAGAAAAGACCGCCTTTCACACGGACAAAGGGATCTTTTGTTACCAAAATATGCCTTTGGCCTCAAGAACGTTGGAGCAACCTACCAACGCCTAGTTGACAAGGCCTTTGCAAATCAAATTGGTAGAAACATGGAGGCATATGTCGACGACTTGGTGATCAAAAGCAAAACGGAGTATCAAATGCTCGATGACATCCAAGAAACCTTCAAGAACCTAAGGAAGGTCAACATGAAACTCAACCCCGAGAAATGCTCGTTTGGGTTTGAGGAAGGTAAATTCCTTGGGCATATTGTGGGAAAACAAAGCATCAAAGCCAATCCAAATAAGGTGAAAGCTGTTCTTGAAACCAAACCACCGAGAAGCAAGAAGGAGGTTGAAAGCTTAAATGGGAAGCTTGCAGCTTTGAAGCGTTTTACCTCCAAATTGGCTGAAAGGTCTTTACCCTTTTTCAAAACGCTCAAGGGCTGCTCTGATAAGAAGGACTTCAAATGGACTGAGGAGGCTGAAGAAGCCTTCAACCAGATGAAACAACATCTGGCTTCCCTACCTGACATTGCAGCCCCCGAAACGGGAGAGTTAATCTCGGTGTACCTTTCAGTTGCTGAAGAGGCCATAAGTGCGGTCCTCACAATTGAGCAAGACAAGGTTCAGATACCCGTTTATTTCTTTAGCAAAACCCTAAAATTGGTTGAAACCAAATATCCTCCCCTTGAAAAACTTGCCCTAGCCCTAGTTCAAACAGCTAGAAGGCTTTGAAGGTATTTCCAAGCACACCCTATACAAGTGGTCACCGACCAACCTATTAAGAGTGTGCTTGAAAAACCAGAAAACTCGGGACGATTAGCCAAACGGGCAGTGGAACTAGGTGAGCATAACATCACCTACGTTCCAAGAAAAGCTATCAAAGCCCAAGTCTTGGCTGATTTCATTGTAGAAGTCCCAAAGCAAACAGTCACTGAAGTGAACACCGCTGCCGCTGAACCCTCAGACCTTGAAGCCTGGAAGCTTTTCACCGATGGGGATTTAAGCGTGGAAGGGTCAGGGGCTGGGCTCATTTTGATCAACCCAGAAGGGTTGGAATTCACGTATGCTCTCCGTTTTGATTTTCAGACCACCACCAACGAAGCTAAATACGAAGCACTAATCGCCGACCTAAGACTGGCTAAAGAAATGAAGGTCCAAAAGCTTGAAGTGTTCACAGATTCGTTGCTGGTCTCAAGCCAAGTGAATGATAGCTACGTTGCAAAGGAGCCCAACATGAAAAGATACAAAGAAAAATCCAAAGAGCTGATGAATACCTTCCAAACATGCACCATCAAGCAAATTCCCAGATCCCAAAACAAGAAAGCGGATGCCTTGACTAAGCTTGCATCTCTCACTTTTGCCCACCTTACCAAGAAGGTATTGGTAGAGGTGTTAAAGGCTCCTTCAGTCGATGAGTTGGAAGTGCAAGATGTAATCAACGAAGAAGATCCAAATTGGATGACTCAAATCAAGAAATTCCTTAAAAATGGTGAATTGCCTAGTGATCAAACAGAAGCTGAAAGGGTTAAGATCAAGGCAAGGCAGTATACACTACAAGGTGAAACCTTCTACAAAAAGGGTTATCTTGCACCTTGCTAAGATGTGTTGGTCCCGAGCAAAGTCAGTATTTGATCAAAGAGATTCACGAAGGTATATGCGGAGCTCATTTTGGAGCTAGGTCGGTGGTTGCCAAGCTTATGAACCTTGGGTATTTTTGGCCCTCAATGCACCGAGATACCACGAAGCAATTAAGGAAATGTGATGCCTGCCAAATTCATGCACCAATCCCAAAAAGTCCCAAGCAAGATCTCGTCCCAATAACCTCAGCATGGCCATTCTATAAATGGGGGATGGACATTGTCGGCCCATTTCCCCCAAGCAAAGGTGGAGTAAAGTTCTTGTTGGTGGCCATAGATTATTTCACCAAGTGGCCTGAGGTTAAACCACTTGCGAAAATCACGGGCAAACAGGTCATTGACTTTGTTTGGGAAAACATTATTTGCCGTTATGGATTGCCGGGAGTACTTGTCACTGACAATGGAAAGCAATTTGCTGAGAAGCCTTTCAGCGTTTGGTGCAAAGAATACAGAATCAATCAGGTTTTCAGCTCAGTAGCATACCCACAATCAAACGGTCAAGTTGAAAGGACGAATCGAAGCATAGTGGAAGGTATCAAAACAAGATTGGGAAGGTACGAAAGCAATTGGCTTGAGGAATTGCCAAGTGTTCTATGGGCCATAAGAACAACCGAAAAAACAAGCCACAAAAGAACACCCTATAGCTTGGTATTTGGATCCGAAGCCGTGATCCCAGCTGAAGTAGGAGTTGTAACACACCGAATTGTCAACATGGATCCCGAAACAAACCAAAAAGAGACCATGTTGAACTTACAACTCCTAGAGGAAGTACGAGACCAAGCTGCAATTCAAGAAGCCAAGTACAAGCAACGAATGGAAGCCTACTACAACAAGAGAGTCAAGAATGAACGCTTCAAGCCAGGAGACCTGGTGCTTAGAAACAATGAAGCTAGCAAAAAAGAGAATCAAGGAAAGCTTGGCCCAAAATGGGAGGGCCCGTATACCATCCTCGAAGCACGTAAGGGTGGATCTTACAAGCTAGCAGACTTAGAAGGCAAAAGGGTTCCAAGACATTGGAATGGAAAAACCTTGAAAAGGTTCCACGTCTAAACAGGAAAGATTGGTTTGTACTTCGCAAGTTGTATTTCAAGAATGGCACTATGAATACCTTTTGTAAAAACAAAGTATCTCTTGAATGAATGAAGTTGTTTTATCAAATTTGTCTTTCTATCCTAAGATCAGGTTGAGAACCTAGCAAAAAACTCCATGGCAAGGGCCATGTAAGGGGATGAGCTCCCAGGCCACATCACTCAATAGGTTCAAGGGTTGAATGAACCTATATAAGGGGTGAGTTCCTAAATCAATACAACTCCATGAGACTCATTATTGAAAACAAAGTTGTCTCATAGACGGGTTTGAACAGCCTACACCAAATGTTCCTTAAGTCTTAGAAGAATAATCAACAAACAGGTTTACGAAATCAAAGAAAATGATGAATAGGATATGTGCTATGTCTTCTTGTTAAAAATACCAAGGCTAAGTGACTGCAGCACTGAACCCTTTAAGGTATAAAAAACATAAAGGCAACACAAACTTGACAAAGACAAAGCTACAAGAAACAGAAATAACCTAAGGAATAATGCAACAACTTGAACGAAAAGTCTCAAAGATGCAAACCAAGCCATGTCACACAACTAAGAAGCCTTCAAGGCTTCAAGCTGCATACACGACAACTCAAAACCTTAAAGGCTTCAACCTACATACAGGATAGCCAGAAAGCTTGAAGGCTTGAAGCCAAACAAGCTGCCTTAACAAAATAAGCACAAGTATAAAAAACACAAAGCAAATGGTTAAACATAGTAACATAACAAAGAAAGCCTTGAAAGACTTTCAACCATCCAAACACAAAATTAAGACAAGTCCTAGTGACTTGTAAGTTCAGAAATTGTTCAAACGGCCATACAGGCCTAAACACAACCACATAACAGAAACCTTAAGGGTTCCTGCAAAACCTAATATTGTTCAAAGTTAACATTACAAACCACAAATTGTTTTTCAAAGTGCTAAGAAAGCTACGAATGTCCATCAAGCATCAGAAGGAGGCTTTGAAACCCCAGAACTTTCACCTTTGGCCTTCTTCGCTTTCTTTAACTTCTTAGCCTTTATACCACAATCACCACCTACCGCTGAAGACTCCAAGCTTGCATCCTTCAAAGGATCAGGCCCTCCTGAAAAGGTGTCATCACTATCCCCAGAGTAAGATCGCTTCCTTTATAGAGAACCCAGGACTTCAGAACAGACTTTTTCATTAAGGCCTTCCGGTTTTAACTCCTGCAAAACAGTAAGAGGCTTACCAAAACAAGTAGAAACTTAGCTAATATACGGGTAAGTCAGCCTCTCCATCTGTTCAACAGAACTCTTAAAGATCTCAGAAGCTTCAGGACGAAATAAGGGAGACTTTTCTAAAGGATGACCAGATTCATGTAACTTGTAGCCAGCGATAAGACCTTGATGTTTCCCCAAGTTGAGCAATTTAGTGTAAACTTCACCAAGAGCGGATTTGAACTCATTGGAGTGAAGAAGGTAAGTCACAACTTGTTAGAAACCTTGCTCAATCAACCATTGATTATCGCTGGTAGCCCGGGCAACCAAACCCTTCAAGCCTTCATTCTCCTCGTCAAAGGCTTTCTGCTAAACAGACAAAGCCTCCCTATCTGCCTTTAGCTTCAGCCGATCGGCCTCAAATCTTTTTCTTAAGATCACCCAACTCAATCTCATGCCTTCTGGTCAACTCACGAACCTTTTTGACCCAGGCCTCTTCCTTCTCAGCAAAACAACTTATCTCCTTCTTCATCGCAGCCATCGAAGATTTCATTTTTTCTTTCTTCTTAGAAAATTCTTCATACTCATGCATCCTCTTCCGAAAACGAGCCACTCCTTGAGGAAGCATGGCAGCAAGGTTGCAAGTGCTCAAAATCATGCGAGACAGCATCATGTCATCATCCATCTCAGCAATGGTGTCATGAACCGAAGGAGGAGCAATATGGCTCAACACATCTTCGCAAACAGCAGCATCCTTGAAACTATCATCAACCTTCACCGACCAACTAGGCACATACACCTCATCTGGATCAAACCCTTCAACGTCCCTGCTCGAAGAACCTTGAATAGGAGTAGAGATAACCTTCTGGGCCGGGGCCTTCTTCTTCCCATGAATAACCAACTTCTTTTCCTTCTCAACACCCACTTCAACACCTTGATCTCCAGAAGCCTCAATATCATCACTCAACTCCACTGGTTCAGTAGAAGTGGATTGAGGAGCACCCTTGAGTAAACGGCGAGTAGATCGACGGGTTGAAGCCTTGGGGGCAATAGGCTTAGAAAAACCCTTCACATTGGAGACACTAACATACCCAGTACCCTCAAACCTTTGCTCAGCACCTTTAACTACAACATTCTCATCAGGAATAACTGGAACATCTTTAAACGCAACATCAGAAGTATCGTCACTCTTGATGAAATCTAGGGCAGACATGACTACAAATAAGAACAAAACAGAAAGCACATAAGTCATAAATTAAGGAAAACATAAAGGGAGTGAAGAAGAAAGAAGCATACCCGTGCCATTCCTCATCAGAACCGGATCCCGATTGGCCTTTTCCCACACTTTACTAACCCCTAACAAGACTAGCAAATGTTCAGGCAAAGGGATGAACCTTTGAAGGGCACTCACGGATGGCTTTGAGAAAAGCGTCATTCAAATCGGATTCAGGGGTTCCGGTTCATTGAGAACAGCATCCGGGTGCCTCCACACCATCTTGAAAGGGACAATAGAATCGGACACCCAGAAAAAACGATCCTTCCAGGTACCAAGGGTGGTAACCATGGAAGAAATAAGACAAGCATCAACCTTGGACGTTTCAAAGGTGAACCAATCACCGTTTTTGGCCAATCGGAAAAATCGGCGAAAAAGCAAAAGTGAAGGATCATAACCAAGTGCACGGCATAAAACTTCGAAATGTAAAACCCTAGCCATGCCCTTTGGATGAATCTGACCAAAGGAGACTCGGTAATACTCCAATAAATTTAAAACAAAGAGGGAAAACGGATAACGGAGGTTCGAAAACTCAAAGTGACGACAATAAAGGGCAATAAAACCAGCCAGACATTTGTCAATCGGAACATCACAAGCAGGAGCAGTTGGTTTAAACTTGGTCCCAATACCATATTCCATACAAAACAATTCTACTTCTTCCTGGGTTAATCGAGAAAAGGATTTTGCCAAATCCTTACGAGCACCCATTTTGAAGAAAATAAGAAGAAAACAAGGAAATAGGTAAAAAACCAAAACTAACCTGAAGACGGAAAGAAAAGGCAGGGGAGAACTTGAAGGGAAAGTGAAAAAATTATTGTGAATCCTCAAATAAAAGGGGATAATGATCAAAACAAAAATTATGATAGTTATTAAACCATTCCCTGCAAAAAAACCGCCGACCTATAAACTGACACACATCAATCAAATCAGTTGTCAGTTTTTTCGAATTGGAAAACCTCAACCGTCTCCAACCCTTCAAGCTTTGAAACCTTGAAGTCTTTAGGCAGTAAAATACATGTATAAAAGTCAGAAGTCTTTGAGCTCATTCCCCAAAAACCTCTGACTTGGGGGGCTGATGACGGGGGTAGCCCAAGACCAAATATAAATGACTTAAATACGTAAATGCTCAAAAGGAAAAATGGTTCAATGGTTAAAAACCTGGGGAGTTGAGATAAAGCAATGCGGGAACAGTAAAAAGTCACGTCTCTGGATTGCTTCACCAACTCACCAGCCACAAAAGCAATGCAGGTCCACAGAGCACACTCTTTTATCCGCGGGTCAAAAGGCTTCAACCCCTGAAAGGGTAAGTCCCCCACTGCAAGCATGGTCACTAGTTAAATACATTCCTCTTTGAATGATGTCTTCTCCTATAAATTAGACACTTCATTTACTAAGCAGGACATTCCGATCAGCCCTGATTCTTGGAGAATCTCTAATCATTGCTCTCGAGTACTTACTCCATGCAAGTTACTTTCTTTCACATTCAACACACACATTCCTTTCACTTATACATCCGAATCTGAACACACTTAAGAGGAGGATCTTTAGCAAACAACAAAATCAATCTAGTGAACATCTCTCCACGTCTTGCAAATGTGGGAGGACCCCACGACCTGCGTTAGGCAAAGTTGAACCCTTCAACCCTTCTGCCTAACCAACCCAGCTACTATCCTTGCTCTATTATTTGTTGCTTCAACAGTCACGAAAGCGAACTACAGATGTGTTTCGTGTTGATAAAAAAGAAAAGGAGCATCATTATTAAACAGAGTTGCATACAAAAGTGTCTTTACTAATTAGATAACAGACTTGAAACATAATTCTAATATGACTCTGTTGATACAACAAATACAAGACCAAGGCCTGTAGCAATATCTCCGGGTAAAAGGGTTCAAGGGTTTCGATTAGCCTAACGCAGGTCGTGGGGTCCCCCCACGTTTGCAAGACGTGGAGAGAGGTTCACTAGTATTGTTGTTATCTTCCTTAGATCTTGAGCTGATTAGAAATCAGCCCAGAAAGCGATCGTTAGAGAAGATGAATTGTTTAGTGTGAAGAAGAGAACTTGTAAGAAGCAAGTTCTCATAGGAGAAGAAGAAGAGAAGTAAGCATGGAGCTGGTTCTCAAGAGGGAGAGGAAGAATCAGAGAGTTGGGGTGATATCTACTGATTCTGGTGTGTTTGATATGCTTGACATTGGCTGCTATTTATGGGGGAAGAGGTTTCTCAAAGGGGAAAGCAATAACTAGTAAACCTGGCTTGCAGTGAGGGGTTTGCCCATTTTGAGGGTTGAAGGGTTTGGACCTGCGGACAAAAGGGTGTTCTCTGTACACATGTTCTGTCTGTGCAGAAATGGTTCAGACGTTAAATGTTGATGTGACCGGACATTGTGCTTGTCCTTTTTACTGTTCTCCTCAGTTCGCGCGTATTGAACCTCTCAACCTTTTAACATTTTAAGCTGTTATGTATATTAGTCATTTTATTGAGATTTGGGCTACCCCCGTCATCAGCCCCCCAAGTCAGAGGTGTTTGGGATGTAAGCTCAAATGCTTCTGACTTTTACACATTATTTTTTATTGCTTAAAGGCTTCAAGGCTTTAAGGCGTTTGAGTTTTGAGATTTGAATTTCGGAATGATAGTAGATGTGATAGGCTTCAAGGTTTTAAGGCTTGAAGGCTATAAAGGCTTCAACTTGTCTTACTTAAGAGGAAGTTGAGGCTTTTTGTAAAGAATGGGGGATCAATCTAAAGTTTAATCCGGTGGCTCTGGGTTTTGGCAAATCGATCGATTAGTGTCTCGTTGGTTCGATTACTCTTTATTGCTGAGTTTTCCAACTTGCGTCATCCGTTTTCGGTCTTTGTTCTGAATGTTTTAGAGTATTATCGTGTGCCGTTTGGTCAGTTACACCCTTAAGGTCTTGCTAGGGTTTTACACTTTGATGTTTTGTGTCCAGCGATAGGGTACGACCCATCGTTGTTGTTGTTCCACTGTTTCTTCCAGTTAGCCAAGAACGGCGATTGTTTTACCTTTGAAACATCTCAGGTTGATGTGTGTTTAATTTCGTCTATGGTTACTACACTTGGGACTTGGAAGGATCGCTTTTTCTGGATTTCTGAGTCCATTGTTTCCTTCAAGCTTGTTTGGAGGCATCCTTGTGATGTTTTGAATGAGCTTGAACCTTTCAAACACGATATAGATGGTTGTCCTTCCAGGCTTTCTCCCTTTCCCGAACATCTTTTAGTGTTGATGGATGTTAGCAAGCTGTGAGACAAGCCGAATCGTGACCTTGTGCTCGTGAGAGATGATCAAGGTATGATATTTTGTATTTTCTGCTTATGTTATATTTTATTTGTTGCAGTTATGTTTGCCTTAGACTTTATCAAGAGCGATGACACATCTGATGTTGTGTTTGCAGATGCCGAGGCTACATCCGGCGAAGATGTTGTTGTTAGGGGTACTGAACATAGGTTCGAGGGTTCAGGCTATGTGAATGTTCCCAATGTCAAGGGTTTCACCAAAGTTGTTGCTTCCAAAGTCTCTATTCGTCGTTCGAGCTGTTGTTTGATAAAGACTGCTGACCAACCATCGGCTTCTGAGCCGGTGGAACTAAGTAATGACCTAGAGGCTTCGGATGATTTAGAAGTTGGGGTTGGGGAAAATCAAAAAAGGACAAGGGACGGCCCTTGGTGGTTTGGCGGGTAAAAAGGCTGTGAGCTTGAAAGGTTCCGGGAAGGGTGGTGAAGGTTCCACCAATGTTAATCCATGGGAGGTTTATGTGCCGGATTGGAAGGTCACCGTTGGTGACAGCTTCAAGCCTTCATCCGTTTGTGAGGATGTTCTTACCCACTTTGATTCTCCTATTGTTCGAGGCTCTTGCTCATCTATGGATGATGACCTGATGATTTCGAAAAATGGTAATGGGTGCTTATAACCTTGTTGCCTTGCTTCCAGAGGGTGTATCCCGATTTCGCAAGAGGATGCAAGAATATGATGTCTTCCCGAAGAAGAGGGATGAGATGAAGGCTTCACTAGCTACTCTAAAGAAGGAGGCAAAGGGTTATGCTGGGAGGGAGAAAAGCTGATGTTGAGGATTGATGAGCTTTCTTCCCAGCACAAGACTGAAATGGTTGAGTTGGAAAAACGCTTGGAAGCTGACAGGGTTCAAGTCAGGGTTGATAGGGCTGCTTTGGAGGTTCTGAAGTAGGTTTTCTTGGAAGAGAAAGATAGGTTGAAAGCTTCACTAGCCCATGCGACAAGTGATAACAAATGGTTAATGGATTCCAGCAAGTGGTTACATACCTTCTTCATTCATCGGATTTCAATAGTGCCTTGGGTGATTTGTACAGCCAACTTCTTGCTCATGGAAGGCACCAAGGTTTATTTGCTGGTTTTAAGGCATGTGAATCTGGATAGACTCAGCAAAAGTCTTCCCTTTTTTCACCCCAAGGCCTTTAATGTCTTCAAAGAGAATGTTTTGAAGATGGAACACTTGACTTACCCTTATGTGGGTGAGGTTTCCAAGTGTTTTGGTGAGCCTCTTTCTATCTTGCAGGAGTTGTAACCCACTGGCCTTAATGAGGCTGTGTGTGGTAAAGTGTTGAACTCTCTTTCCAAGAAGCGCTCATGCTCTGATGATAGTGAAGAGACGTTCTCTGATGGTGGTGAAGGCTTGAAGGATACAAGCCTTGAAGCTTCTGAGGTAGCAGGTAAAGGTGGGATGAAAAAGAAGAACGCCAAAAAGTCTAAGTGTGGTGAAGCGGGTGCAGCAAAGACTGTCGTTTCTGATGCTGCTAGCTAAAAACACTTTGACTTTATTCGTAGCTTTCTTAGCACCTTAAATAATGTTATGTGATGTGTTGTGCACAAGTGGGTTTTAGGGAAACCCTTAAGGTTTCCTTTGGTAGTTGGTAGCCTATAAGGCTTTTGATCAATATGTTAGGTTTATGGCCCTTAAGGCCTTGCGTTTAAAACTGATGTGTTTAGTGCTTTATTCCACTCTTTCCTTATGTGTTGATGATTTTTTAATGTTGCTGTATGTTTTTGTAAGACAGCTTGGTTAGATGCTTGTAGCTTAAAGCCTTCGAGGCTTCCGGTTGTCGTTTGCTGTTTGTGACTTGGTGTTTTGCTTTGTACTTTGGTCACTAAGTTGCATACAACCTTGTATTGTTGTGTTTATGTCTAGGGAATTGTCTTTGTTGGTTTTGTGTTGTCTTTATGTTATTTATACCTTGAAGGGTTCAGTGCTGCAGTCACTTAGCCTTGGTATTTTTAACAATAAGACATAGCACTTATCCTATTTATCATTTTTCTTAGTTTGATCTTGGTTCGTAAGCCTGTTGGTTATGATCTGCTTTTTAGGAAAAATTTCTAAGGCTTAAGGAACATTTGGTGAAGGCTGTTCAGACCCGTCTATGAGACAAGTTAAAGTCATTCAATGGTCTCATGGAGTTGGATTGATTTAGGAACTCACCCCGTATATAGGTCCATTCAACCCTTGAACCTATTGAGCGATGTGGCCTGGGAGCTCATCCCCTTACATGGCCCTTGCCATGGAGTGTTTTGCTAGGTTCTCAACCTGATTATAGGATAGAAAAGACAAATTTTGATAAAAAAAATCATCATTTATTTATAAAAGATGCACTTTGATTACGAAGGAAAGATGGAACATAGAACATTCTGTCCATACATGGAACCTTTTAAGGTTTTTGCCATTACAGTGGCAAGGAAGCTTTTTGCCTTGTGTATGGCAAGCTTGTATGATCCTCTTTTGTGCTTTTTCGAGAATGGTGTATGGTCCTTCTCATTTGGGACCAAGTTTGGCTTGATTTTCTTTCTTCTTTTCTTCGTTGTTGTGGAGGACCAAGTCTTCGGGTTTGAATCGTTCATGTTTCACTCGAGTGTTGTGACAAGCTTCCATATTTTGCTTATATTTGGCTTCCTTTATAGCGGCTTGGTCACGGGCTTCTTCTAGGAGTTCCAGGTTTAGCATGGTTTCAGCCTGTTTTGCCTCAAGGTTAACGTTGAGTGTTCGTTGTGTGGTAACTCCTATTTCTGTCGGGATGAAAGCTTCTGACCCAAATACCAAGCTATAAAGTGTTTGTGGCTTGTTTTTTCGGTTGTTCGAATTGCCCACGAGTCTTTCGGAAGCTCTTCAAGTACTGAGTATTGTGTCTTCCCAATCTTGTTTGTATCCCCTTCACAATGTTTTGGTTTGTTCTTTCAATCTGGCCGTTTGATTGGGGATAGGTCACTGAGCTAAATGCTTGTGTGATTCTGAACTCTTTGCACCAAATGCTTGTGTGATTCTGAACTCTTTGCACCATGAGATAAAAGGCTTCTCGGCAAACTGTTTGCCATTATCTGCGATAAGTACCCTTGGAAGCCCAAAGCGGCAAGTGATGTTTTTCCATACAAAGTCAATGACTTGTTTTGCCCGAGATTTTTCCTAGCGGCTTGACTTCTAGCCACTTTGTGAAATAATCTACGGCGACCAATAAAAATTTCACTCCTCCTTTGGCCGGTGGGAATGGACCGACAATATCCATTTCCCATTTGTGGAGTGGCCAAGCTGAGGGATGGGAACGAGATCGTGTTTAGGACTTTTGGGTACCGGTGCGTGTACCTGGCGGTATTCACATATTCATAATTGTTCAGTGGTATCTTGGTGCATAGAGGGTCATAAGTATTTAAGGTTCATAGATCTTGGACCATAATGAGCTCCGCATATTCCCTCGTGTACTTCCTTGATCAGATGTTGGCTTTGTTTTGGGCTAGCACATTGGAGTAGTGGTGCAAGGTAACCTTTTTGTAAATAATTTCTCCTTGCAACACATACTGCCATGATTTGATGTGAACCCTTTCAGCCTTTATCTGGTCATTGGGTAATTCACCATTTTTGAGAAACTTTTCAATTGGAGTCATCCAATTTGGCCCTTCTTCAGTGATCATATCTTGAACCTCGAGTTCTTGAATTGATGAGGTTTTCAATATTTCGACTAGTACCTTCTTGGTGAGATGGGCGAATGTGAGAGATGCAAGCTTGCTTAAGGCATCAGCTCTCTTGTTTTGGGATCTTGGTACTTGTTTGATGGTACATGTTTGGAATATGTTCATCAGTTCCTTTGATTTATCATGGTATTTCTTCATGGCTGTCATTTGCTTAAGACAAGTAAGGAGTCTGTGATGGCTTGAAGCTTTTGGACCCCCATTTCTTTGGCTAGTTTTAGCCTAGCGATCAATGTTTCGTGCTCGGCTTCATTGTTGGTGGTACGAAGTTCAAGTCGAATAGCATATGTAAATTCTAACCCATCAGGGTTGATTAACACTAGACCAGCCCCTGAACCTTCGATACTGGAAGCCTCGTTGGTAAAAATCTTCCAGGTATCAGGGTTGAAGGGTTCAGCGGTGGTTGCATTAACTTCTGTTATGGTTTCTTTAGGGACTTACAAGGTGAGTCAGCCAAGATTTGAGCTTTGAGAGCTTTTCTTGGAGCATAAGTGATTTTATGTTCACCTAGTTCACCATCCTATTTGGCTAACCGTCCAAATATTTCTGGTTTTTCAAGCACATTCCTAATAGGTTGATCAATGACTACTTGTATTAGGTGTGCCTGAAGATACCTTTGAAGCCTTCTAGCCGTTTGGACTAGGGCTAGAGCAAGTTTTTCCAAAGAAAAATATTTGATTTCTGCTAATTTTGAAGTTTTGAAAAAGTAATCGGGTATCTGAACATTGTTTCGTTCAATGATCAGAGCCGTATTTATGGTATTTTCAGCAATCAAAAGGTAGATAGAGGTTGTTCCTCCTATTTCCGGAGCCAAAATGGCTGGGAGTGAAGCCAGTGTTGCTTGCTTTGGTTGAAGGCTTTCTTTTGAGGTAAAACGCTTCAAAGCTGTAAGCTTTCCATCGAAAGTCTTTCTTGTTAGCACATCCCTTGGGGGTTGGCTTTTATGCTTTGTTTCTCCATGATGTGCCCTAGAAACGAGCACTTGACTGGATTAAGCTTCATGTTGATCTTTCTCGAGTTTTGGAAGGTTTCTTGTATGTCATCGAGCATTTGGTATTCCGTTTTGCTTTTGATCACCAAATCATCAACATTAGCTTTAATGTTCTTGCCGATTTGTCCCGCAAACGCTTTGTCAACCAGACGTTGATAAGTGGTACCTGCATTTTTTAAACCAAAAAGCATTTTTTGATAGCAAGATATACCTTTATCAGTGTGGAATGTGGTTTTTTCTTCATTTTTTTTATTAGGATCTGATGGTAACCCTTTTAGGCGTCAAGAAAACACTTGAATGGGAAGCCTGTGAGCGAGTTATCCTTGAGGTCTATCTTGGGCAGCGAGTAGCAATCCTTTGGGCATGCTTTGTTCAAGTCTTTAAAATCGATATACATTCTCCAAGACTTGTCGGGTTTTCGGACCATTACGGGGTTGGCCACCCATGCTTGATACTTGACCTTCTCGAAGGATTACGGCTAGAACAAGCTTTTTCCATCTTTTGTATAATGGGCTTATTATAAGATGGGATTCATAACTTATGTTTCAATAATGCTACGGGGGATGCCGGTCATATCTTCCGGGCACCAAGCAAAGACATAGTGCAAGAGCAGCTTTTTAAGGTAGATGGTTTCTTTGGAAAGGTTAGTGTTTACCCTTATCCCCTGTTGAGGATATTTTGGGTTTATGTCCAACCCTTGTTCATTGTTTTTATTATTATTATTATTTTTTGATCTTTCCCCTTCAACCATTAAAGCTTCTTGGGTGGGTTGAAGGGTTGCTGACCCTTTTTTAGTGGGAAACTTCACAGTGCCTTGGCCAACCGAAATTGCCATTCAAACACACTTTGCCATAGCCCTCCTATGATGATATCATAGTTGGAAGGGATGTTGATTACCACAAAAGTGAGTTATTTGGTTTATTCCTTGGTTCCTTCGCTGAAACGGACATTAAGGGTTATTTGGCCTAAAGGCTTGGTAGGTATGTCTGCGATACCTTCGATGGAGGATTCAGACTGTTGAAACTTTGAACGCTCATCGTCGCTGAGAGGGTTAAAGCGTTTCAAGCTTTTCATCAGCTGAGAGGGTTAAAGCATTTCTCAAGCATGATTTTGGAGGATTCAGACTGTTGAAGCTTTGAACGCTCATCGTCGCTGAGAGGGTTAAAGCGTTTCAAGCTTTTCATCAGCTGAGAGGGTTAAAGCTTTGTTTTCAAGGTCGATCATGTTCACTTCCTACTTTTTTTTTCAACTATTTTGTCCTTAACTCCTTTAACCAAGTGAGCCAGTTCGGACTTGACGGCTTTTTCGATCCTCTTTTTGGGTTGGAAGCAATTATTGGTATGGTGACCTTTCTATTCGTGAAACTCACAATACTGGTTTGATTTTTTCGATCTTTTGTTTTTTGGCAAAGGTTGAGGAGGGTGGAAGCTGTGTTTTACCTCTTCGGCTACCAAGATCTCTTGCGGAGTCTTGGTTAAGGCTGTAAAGTTTATGGTTTTTTCTCGGCTTGGATGGTTCCAGCCTTCAGGCCTTCTGGAATCCGAACCTTTGAACCGTTTGTCATAAGAGCCATACCAGTTAAGAGTTCTTTCTCTTTTTTTTTCTTTGATGTCTACAGCTTATTCTCCTCGAATGTGGGCTTCAGCCCTTTCGAGTGTTTCTTCAAGGGTTTTGAGCAGGCATTTATTGAAGTCTCTTACGAGATATTTGGAATTTATAGCATTCATGAACCCTGCAACCCTACTCTTTTCATCGGCGTAAGTTAAACCTTTCTTCTTGTAACTTTCGATGAAGTCTTTGAGACTTTCATCATCACGTTATTTGGTCTGGAAGATTACCATGGCGTCATTGACATGCCTCTGTTGTTATAGGGAACTTTTGCTAAAATCGTCAAAGGTCTGAACGCTTCGTCCAGGAAAACCATTGAACCATATGCGTGAAAACCCTTCAAGGGTTTGCATGAACATGAGACAATATTCGGAGTTGGGTCATTTTTCAATTCTTGCAGTCCCGGCGAAGATTTGGAGGTAGTCTTTAGTACCGTGATGGCATCTTTATCTGGGTTTGAAACTCGTAATCAACGACTTGTTGGGAGAAGCAAGACAAGTTGTTGGGCTTGTAAGGTTTTGGGAGGTATTTTATTACCCTTGAAGCTGGGTTACCGTTTGAGGTACCCTGGTGAGTGGTTGGCACTTGGTTGATGAAATTAAGGTTAAAGCCTTGAAGGCTTTCTGTGTCATCACGTGCTGTAAAGGAAATTATGCCATCATCCGTGTCATCAGCTAGGGCATAAGGTAAGAGCCTTAAAGGCTTTCTGATGGTACTCATAAAAGATGTTATCATCTGTGTCATCAGCTGGGTCATAAGGTTAAAGCCTTGAAGGTTTTCTGATGGTATTGTATAAGGCATTCCCATGGATGTGCTCATGACCATATCTTGAGCCAAAGGCAGGGTGGCCATGGCTTGTTTTCACGAAGTAGCAATGGGAGGGTGAACACTTGAAGCTGGTGACTGCCATAATTGATCGAGAGTGGTTTTATGCCCAATAGGTTCACCAATTGTAACGGGTTGGGAGGTAAATAAGGGAAAAGCGGTTGCACTTGGCCTCCCAAAAAGCTCAAGAGCTTGAGTGGTTGGTCTGTCACACTAGGACCAGCTTCAAGGTAAGATGTGGCTAAACGTAAACTGCTAAAAGGAAGAGATGGAGGGCTAGGTGATAATGAGGGTTCGGGCTCCTCATAATTTAGTTTTATTCTCATCTCTTTTTCCCTTTCTAGGCTCACATGTTAGTTGAGAAAAGATCTCAGTTTGTAAGAAATTTCTAGCTACTCCCTCGGGTGTTAGATCTATGTGTTTTGATGTATGCATTACATCGATTTGAGTAGGTGCAACCCCTGATCGAGATGGGGTTGTTTGAAAAGAAGTGAATTCCGGGAACATAGTTCCCGGTGGAGTACTTCCGGGAGTAGAAAGAAATGTAGATTTGACCGGTGAGATCCGACCAGAATTTGGTGTTAAATCGGTGTTGTTAGGCACTTGATTTACCTGACCGAGAGACTCGCTTTCAGACATGATGTAAAGAGAAAATGGAGCTACACAACTGGTCTTTAAGATAAAGTAAGCGGCGTAGCCCCACGGTGGGCGCCAACTTGTTGATACAACAAATACAAGACCAAGGCCTGTAGCAATATCTCCGGGTAAAAGGGTTCAAGGGTTTCGATTAGCCTAACGCAGGTCGTGGGGTCCCCCCACGTTTGCAAGACGTGGAGAGAGGTTCACTAGTATTGTTGTTATCTTCCTTAGATCTTGAGCTGATTAGAAATCAGCCCAGAAAGCGATCGTTAGAGAAGATGAATTGTTTAGTGTGAAGAAGAGAACTTGTAAGAAGCAAGTTCTCATAGGAGAAGAAGAAGAGAAGTAAGCATGGAGCTGGTTCTCAAGAGGGAGAGGAAGAATCAGAGAGTTGGGGTGATATCTACTGATTCTGGTGTGTTTGATATGCTTGACATTGGCTGCTATTTATGGGGGAAGAGGTTTCTCAAAGGGGAAAGCAATAACTAGTAAACCTGGCTTGCAGTGAGGGGTTTGCCCATTTTGGGGGTTGAAGGGTTTGGACCTGCGGACAAAAGGGTGTTCTCTGTACACATGTTCTGTCTGTGCAGAAATGGTTCAGACGTTAAATGTTGATGTGACCGGACATTGTGCTTGTCCTTTTTACTGTTCTCCTCAGTTCGCGCGTATTGAACCTCTCAACCTTTTAACATTTTAAGCTGTTATGTATATTAGTCATTTTATTGAGATTTGGGCTACCCCCGTCATCAGACTCTAATATGTAAAATCCTAATTTTTATCTAGATACCGTCTCCTAATTCTAGACTTCAAAACAAACAGACAACGTTTTCTATAAAAAATAATCCTAAATTATTTTCAAAGGTACTACACAGACTAAAATCATTTTTAACCATAAAAAGAAAAAAAATGCGAGAAATATTAAGAAAAAAAATAATAAAAAAGAGGGCAATTAACTTAATTAAGATACACCTCCATTCACTAACTTAAACACAAAACAATGTTCCAAGTACTGTCGTTATAGCATATTACATTTATTTAAAGTTCCATTTAGAGCTAATGCATATAGAAACGCCTATGCTTTAATTATTGAGCTAAATAACAAAAGTACCAGTTTGATCTTTCTTTCATAAATAATCTTAAGAAATCAGTTGGAAACTTGCAGGCCAGACACCACCCACTTTATCCTCGTTAAAAATCACCCACTTCCTTCTTTTGTACATATGTGCCGTTTAACCCAAAAATTATAAGAGAAACTAATCACAGATCTGACGAAATCAGATCAATTCAGATGCAAATTCACATAAACTAATCACAGATCTGACGAAATCGAACAAATTCATGCAAAATCACATCACCTCATTCTCCGATTTGGCTTTCAGCTTCCTGAAAACGGCGGTTTTGTCGGTGAAAGGTTCGGTCGCCATTGATGAAGCTGGTGCTCCGAACAGAAGTGAAATCTTCCATCGTTAATTTATGTTTCTCTCTTCAAATAAACTTTGAAACAAAGTGGTCTTCCGTGGGAAAGATTGGGCTTTAGGGTTTTGGAGATATGGGGAATGAATTTGAATTTGAATGAGACAAAGTTGTTTTTTGGAAAACTGGAGATAGAAAGTGGGCAGAGAGAGAAAGTGAAGGGTTAGAAGAGGGGAGATCTTGACATGTGGAAAGAAGAAAGGGAGCCTCCATTTGCTGACACATGTCTACCAAAAGTTTTGCTTTATTATATAGGAAGATTTAAAGGAAAATTAGGGGAATAGTAACCATGCCATTAGAAGTATGTCACATAGCCCACTAGATTGGTGACATTGAACGATTATTATTATTGTTGTTATTGTTAGTATTACTATTAGTTTTAGTATTACTATTATTAGTATTGCTATTACTATTATTATTATTATTATTATTTATTATTATTATTATTATTATTATCAGTATTATTAGTATTAGTACTATTATTATTTTTATTAGTATTACTATTATTATTATTATTATTATTATTATTATTGTTGTTGTTGTTGTTATTATTGTTATTGTTATTATTATTGTTATTATTATTATTATAGTTATTATTATTATAGTTGATGACTGGGGTAGTCCAAATCTCAATAAAATGACTAATATACATAACAGCTTAAAAGGTTAAAAGGTTGAGAGGTTCAATATGCGCGAACTCAGGTGAACAGTAAAAAGGACCAGCACAGTGTCCGGTCACATCAACACTTAACATGTGAACCATTTCTGCACAGACAGAACATATGCACAGAGAACACCCTTTTATCCGCAGGTCTAAAGCCTTCAACCCCCAAATGGGCAAGTCCCTCACTGTAGCCAAGGATCACCGGTCAAAGGCTTCCTCTTATAGCAGATTCTTTCCCTATAAATAACAGCCTCTTGCCATTCATTCCAGGCCATTCCAGATCAACTCAGATCACCCTTGATCTCTGATCTTACTTCTCCTCTCTAGAACTTGTTCCATGCTTGTTCTATACTCGGCTCACTACAATATTATCTCACTTAACATAGACATTCTGGGTTGAACCCTTCAATCCAGAATTCAAAGTGAATAATAACAAAGTGATCCGCCTCCACGTGCTACAAACGTGGGGCGACCCCACGACCTGCGTTAGGCTAATCGAAACCCTTGAACCCTTTTACCCAGGAGATGTCGCTACTATCTTTGGTCTATTATTTGTTGCATCGACAAGTTGGCGCCCACCGTGGGGCTACGCCGCTTACTTTATCTTAAAGACCAGTTGTGTAGCTCCATTTTTCTATTTATATCATGTCTGAAAGTGAATCTCCCGGTAAATCGGGTGCCTAACGACACCAATTTAACACCAAATTCTAGTTGGATCTTACCGGTCAAATCTACACCTCTTTCTACTCCCGGAAGTACTCCAACGGAACTATGTTCCCGGAGTTCACTTCTTTTCATACACCAACCCCATCTCGATCAGGGGTTGCATCTTCTCAAATCGGTGCAATGCGTACATCGAAATACATAGATCTAACACCCGAGGGAGTAGCTAGAAATTTCTCACAACTGAGATCTTTTCTCAACTAGCATGTGAGCCTGGAAAGGAAGAAAAGGGTAAGAATAAGACTAAATTATGAAGAGTCTGAACCCTCATTATCACATGGCCCTCCATCTCTTCCTTTTAGCAGCTCACGTTCAGCCACATCTTACCTTGAAGCTGGTCCTAGTGTGACAGACCAACCACTCAAGCCCTTTAGCTTTTGGGGAGGCCAAGTCCAACCGCTTTTCCCTTATTTACCTCCCAACCCGTTACAACCGGTGCACCTATGGGGCATAAAACCACTCTTGATCAATTAGGGCAGTCACCAGCTTCAAGTGTTCCCCCTCCCATTGCTACTTCATGAAAACAAGCCATGGCCACCCTGCCTTTGGCTCGAGGTGCGGTCATGAGCACATCCATGGGAATGCCTTATACAGTAAGCCTTTAAGGCTTTAACCTTATGACACAGATAATGGCATCTTTTATTAGTACCATCAGAAAGCCTTTAAGGATTTAACCTTATACCCTAGCTGATGACACAAATGATGGCACAATTTCCTTTGCAGCAAGTGAAAGCTGGATGATGACATAGAAAGCCTTCAAGGCTTTAGCTTTAACTTCATCAACCAAGTACCAACCACTCACCAGGGTACCTCAAACGGTAACCCAGCTTCAAGGGTAGTAGAAGACCTCTCAAAACCCTAGAAGCCCAACAAATTTGTCTTGCTTCTCCCAACAAATTGTTGATTACGAGTTTCAAACCCAGATAAAGATGTCATCACGGTACTAAAGATTACCTCCAAATCTTCGCCAGGACTGCAAGAATTGAAAAATGACCCAACTCCGAATGTTGTCTCATGTTCATGCAAACCCTTGAAGGGTTTCACGCATATGGTTCAATGACCTTCCTGGACGAAGCGTTCAGACCTTTGACGATCTTAGCAAAAGTTCCCTATAACAACAGAGGCATGTCAATGACGCCACAGTAATCTTACAGACCAAACAACGTGATGATGAAAGTCTCAGAGACTTCATCGAAAGTTACAAGAAGGAAGGTTTAACTTACGCCGATGAAAAAATTATGGTTGCAGGGTTCATGAATGCTATAAATTCCAAATGTCTCACAAGAGACTTCAATAAATGCCTGCCCAAAACCCTTGAAGAAGCACTCAAAAGGGCTGAGGCCCACATTCAAGGAGAATAAGCTGTAGACGTCAAAGAACAAAAATAATAATAATAATAAAAAAAAAACAAATCTCTTAGCCGGAGCTTCCAGTATGGCTCTTATGAAAAACGGTTCAAAGGTTCGGATTCCAGAAGGCCTGAAGGTCGGAACCTTCCAAGCCGAGAAAAAACCATAAACTTTACAGCCTTAACCAAGACTCTGCAAGAGATCTTGGCAACCGAAGAGGTAAAACACAGCTTCCGCCCTCCTCAACCTTTGCCAAAAAACAAAAGATTGGAAAAATCAAGTCAGTATTGTGAGTTTCACGAATAGAAAGGTCACCATACCAATAATTGCTTCCAACCCAAAAAGAGGATCGAAAAAGCCGTCAGGTCCAAACTGGCTCACTTGGTTAAAGGGGTCAAGGACAAAATGGTTGAAAAAAAAGTAGGAAGTGAACATGGTCGACCTTGAAAACAAAGCTTTAACCCTCTCAGCGATGATGAGCGTTCAAAGCTTCAACAGTCTGAATCCTCCAAAATCATGCTTGAGAAATGCTTTAACCCTCTCAGCTGATGAAAAACTTGAAACACTTTAACCCTCTCAGCGACGATGAGCGTTCAAAGCTTCAACAGTCTGAATCCTCCATCGAAGGTATCGCAAACATACCTACCAAGCCTTTAGGCCAAATAACCCCTAATGTTTGTTCAGCGAAAGAACAAAGGGACGAACCTAACAACTCACTTTTGCGGTGATCAATATCCTTTCCAACTATGATATCATCATAGGAAGGCCAGGGCAAAGTGTGTTCGGAATAGCAGTTTCAGTTGGTCAAGGTACTGTGAAGTTTCCCACTAAAAAGGGATAGCAACCCTTCAACCTACCCAAGAAGCTTTTGTGGTTGAAGGGGAAAGCTCAAGAAAGGACGAATACGATGAACAAGGGTTGGACATAAACCCAAAATACCCTCAACAGGGGATAAGGGTGAACACTAACCTCTCTAAAGAAACCCTCTCGTACCTTGAGAAGTTGCTCTTGCACTATGTTGATATCTTTGCTTGATGCCTAGAAGATATGACCGGCATCCCTCATAGCATTGTTGAAACATGAGTTATGGATCCAACCTGATGTTAAGCCCATTTTACAAAAGAAACGGAGTCAAGCCCCTAAAAGAAGCCTTGTATAACGCCAAGAGATGGAAAAGCTTGTTCTAGCCGGAATCCTTTGAAAGGTCAAGTGTCAATCATGGGTGGTCAATCCCGTAATGGTTTAAAAACCCGACAAGTCTTGAAGAATGTGTATTGATTTTAAAGACTTGAATAAAGCATGCCCAAAGGATTGCTACCCGCTGCCACAGATAGACCTCAAGGATAACTCGCTCACAGGCTTCCCATTCAAGTGTTTTCTTGACGCCTAAAAGGGTTACCATCAGATCCTAATAAAAAAATGAAGAAAAAACCACATTCCACACTGATAAAGGTATATCTTGCTATCAAAAAATGCTTTTGGTTTAAGAAATGCAGGTGCCACTTATCAACGTCTGGTTGACAAAGCGTTTGCTGGACAAATCGGCAAGAACATTAAAGCTTATGTTGACGATTTGGTGATCAAGAGAAAAACGGAATATCAAATGCTCGATGGCATACAAGAAACCTTCCTAAACTCGAGAAAGATTAACATGAAACTTAATCTAGTCAAGTGCTCGTTTCTAGGGCACATCATGGGGAAACAAAACATAAAATCCAACCCTCAAGGGATGTGCTAACAAGAAAGACTTTCGATGGAAAGCTTACAGCTTTGAAGCGTTTTACCTCAAAAGGAAGCCTTCAACCAAAGGAAGCAACACTTGGCTTCACTCCCAGCCATTTTGGCTCCGGAAATAGGAGGAACAACCTCTATCTACCTTTCGATTGCTGAAAATACCATAAATACGGCTCTGATCATTGAACGAAACAATGTTCAGATACCCGTTTACTTTTTCAAAACTTCAAAATTAGCAGAAATCAAATATTCTTCTTTGGAAAAACTTGCTCTAGCCCTAGTCCAAACAGCTAGAAGGCTTCAAAGGTATCTTCAAGGCACACCTAATACAAGTAGTCATTGATCAACCTATCAGGAATGTGCTTGAAAAACCAGAAATATTTGGACGGCTAGCCAAATGGGCTGTTGAACTAGGTGAACATAAAATCACTTATGCTCCAAGAAAAGCTCTCAAAGCTCAAATCTTGGCTGACTCACCTTGTAAGTCCCTAAAGAAGCCATAACATAAGTTAATACAACCACCGCTGAACCCTTCAACCCTGATACCTGGAAGCTTTTTACCAACGAGGCTTCCAGTATCGAAGGTTCAGGGGTTGGTCTAGTTTTAATCAACCCTGATGGGTTAGAATTTACATATGCACTTCGACTTGAATTTCATACCACCAACAATGAAGCCGAGTATGAAGCATTGATCGCTAGGCTAAAACTAACCAAAGAAATGGGGGTCCAAAAGCTTCAAGCCATCACAGACTCCTTACTTTGCTCAAGTCAAGCAAATGACAACCACGTAACAAAAGAGCCAAACATGAAGAAATACCATGATAAATCAAAGGAACCGATGAACACATTCCAAACGTGTACCATCAAACAAGTTCAAAGATCCCAAAACAAGAAAGCTGATGCCTTAAGCAAGCTTGCATCTCTCACATTCGCCCATCTCACCAAGAAGGTACTAGTCGAAATATTGAAAACCTCATCAATTCAATAACTTGAGGTTCAAGACGTGATAACTGAAGAAGGGCCAAATTGGATGACTCCAATTGAAAAGTTTCGCAAAAATGGTGAATTACCCAATGATCAGATAGAGGCTGAAAGGGTTCACATCAAATCATGGCAGTATGTGTTGCAAGGAGAAATTATTTACAAAAAAGGTTACCTTGCACCACTACTCCGATGTGTTAGCCCAAAACAAAGCCAACATCTGATCAAGGAAGTACACGAGGGAATATGCGGGGCTCATTATGGTCCAAGATCTGTGAACCTTAAATACTTATGACCCTCTATGCACCAAGATACCACTGAACAATTATGAATATGTGAATACTGCCAGATACACACACCGGTACCCAAAAGTCCTAAACACGATCTCGTTCCCATCTCTCAGCTTGGCCACTCCACAAATGGGAAATGCATATTGTCGGTCCATTCCCACCGGCCAAAGGAGAAGTGAAATTTTTATTGGTCGCCGTAGATTATTTCACAAAGTGGCTAGAAGTCAAGCCGCTAGGAAAAATCTCGGGCAAATAAGTCATTTACTTTGTATGGAAAAACATCACTTGCTGCTTTGGGGTTCCAAGGGTACTTATCGCAGATAATGGCAAACAGTTTGCCGAGAAGCCTTTTAGCTCATGGTGCAATGAGTTCAGAATCACACAAGCGTTTAGCTCAGTGGCCTATCCCCAATCAAACGGCCAGATTGAAAGAACAAACCAAAACATTGTGAAGGGGATACAAACAAGATTGGGAAGACACGATACTCATTGCTTGAAGAGCTTCCCAAAGACTCATGGGCAATTCAAACAACCGAAAAAACAAGCCACAAGAAAACACTTTATAGCTTGGTATTTGGGTCAGAAGCTTTCATCCCGACAGAAATAGGAGTTACCACACAATGAACACTCAACGTTAACCTTGAGGCAAAACAGGCTAAAACCATGCTAAACCTGGAACTCCTAGAAGAAGCCCGTGACCAAGCCGCTATAAAGGAAGCCAAATATAAGCAAAAGATGGAAGCTTATCACAACACTCGAGTGAAACATGAACGATTCAAACCCGGAGACTTGGTCCTCCACAACAACGAAGCAATGAAGAAAAAAAATCAAGCCAAACTTGGTCCCAAATGAGAAGGACCATACATCATTCTCGAAAAAACACAAAAGAGGATCATACAAGCTTGCCGATACACAAGGCAAAAAGCTTCCCTGCCACCGTAATGGCAAAAACCTTAAAAGGTTCCATGTGTAGACAGAATGTTCTATGTTCCATCTTTCCTTCGTAATCAAAGTGCACCTTTTATAAATAAATAATGATTTTTTCTATCAAAATTTGTCTTTTTATCCTATAATCAGGTTGAGAACCTAGCAAAACACTCCATGGCAAGGGCCATGTAAGGGGATGAGCTCCCAGGCCACATCACTCAATAGGTTCAAGGGTTGAATGGACCTATATACGGGGTGAGTTCCTAAATCAATCCAACTCCATGAGACCATTGAACAACTTTAACTTGTCTCATAGACGGGTATGAACAGCCTTCACCAAATGTTCCTTAAGCCTTAGAAAGTTTTCCTAAAAAGCAGATCATAACCAACAGGCTTACGAACCAAGATCAAACTAAGGAAAATGATAAATAGGATAAGTGCTATGTCTTATTGTTAAAAATACCAAGGCTAAGTGACTGCAGCACTGAACCCTTCAAGGTATAAATAACATAAAGACAACACAAAACCAACAAAGACAATTCCCTAGACATAAACAGAACAATACAAGGTTTTATGCAACTTGGTGACCAAAGTACAAAGCAAAACACCAAGTCACAAACAGCAAATGACAACCGGAAGCCTCGAAGGCTTTAAGCTACAAGTATCTAACCAAGCTGTCTTACAAAAACATACAGTAACATTAAAAAATCATCAACACATAAGGAAAGAGTGGAACAAAGCACTAAACACATCGGTTTTAAACACAAGGCCTTAAGGGCCATAAACTTAACATATTGATCAAAAGCCTTGAAGGCTACCAACTACCAAAGGAAACCTTAAGGGTTCCCCTGAAACCTACTTTTGCACAACACATCACATAACATTGTTTAAGGTGCTAAGAAAGCTACGAATAAAGTCAAAGTGTTTTTAGCTAGCAGCATCAGAAATGACAGTCTTTGCTGCACCCGCTTCACCACACTTAGACTTTTTGGGGTTCTTCTTTTTCATCCCACCTTTACCTGCTACCTCAGAAGCTTCAAGGCTTGTATCCTTCAAGTCTTCACCACCATCAGAGAATGTCTCTTCACTATCATCAGAGCATGAGCGCTTCTTGGAAAGAGAGTTCAACACTTTACCACACACAGCCTCATCAAGGCCAGTGGGTTACAACTCCTACAAGACAGAAAGAGGCTTACCAAAACATTTGGAAACCTCACCCACATAAGGGTAAGTCAAGTGTTCCATCTTCAAAACAGTTTCTTTCAAGACATCAAAGGCCTTGGGTTGAAAAAGAAAAGACTTTTGCTGAGTCTATCCGGATTCACATGCCTTAAAACCAGCAAATAAACCTTGGTGCCTTCCATGAGCAAGAAGCTGGCTGTACGAATCACCCAAGGCACTATTGAACTCCGATGAATGAAGAAGGTATGTAACCACTTGCTGGAATCCATGTTCAATTAACCATTTGTTATCACTAGTCACATGGGCTAGTGAAGCTTTCAACCTATCTTTCTCTTCCAATAAAGCCTACTTCTGAACCTCCAAAGCAGCCCTATCAACCCTGACTTGAACCCTGTCAGCTTCCAAGCGTTTTTCCAACTCAACCATTTCAGTCTTGTGCTGGGAAGAAAGCTCATCAATCCTCAACATAAGCTTTTCTCCCTCCCTGCATAACCCTCTGCCTCCTTATTTAGAGTAGCTAGTGAAGCCTTCATCTCATCCCTCTTCTTCGAGAAGACATCATATTCTCGCATCCTCTTGCGAAATCGGGATACACCATCTGGAAGCAAGGCAACAAGGTTACAAGCACCCATTACCATTTTTCGAAATCATTAGGTCATCATCCATAGATGAGCAAGAACCTCGAACAACAGGAGAATCAAAGTGGGTAAGAACATCCTCACAAACGGATGAAGGCTTGAAGCTGTCACCAACTGTGACCTTCCAATCCGGCACATAAACCTTCCCTGAATTAACATTGGTGGAACCTTCACCACCCTTCCCGGAACCCTTCAAGCTCACAGCCTTTTTACCCGCCAAACCACCAAGGGCCGTCCCTTGTCATTTTTTTTATTTTCCCCATCCCCAACTTCTAAATCATCTGAAGCCTCTATGTCATTACTTAGTTCCACCGGCTCAGAATCCGATGGTTGGTCAGCAGTCTTTATCAAACAACAGATCAAACGACGAGTAGAGACTTTGGAAGCAACAACTTCGGTGAAACCCTTGACATTTGGAACGTTCACATAGCCTGAACCCTCGAACCTATGTTCAGTGCCCCTAACAACAACAACATCTTCGTCGGATGTAGCCTCGGCATCTCCAAACACAACATCAGATGTGTCATCGCTCTTGATAAAGTCTAAGGCAAACATAACTGCAACAAATAAAATATAACATAAGCAGAAAATACAAGATATCATACCTTGATCATCTCTCACGAGCACAGGGTCACGATCCGGCTTGTCCCACAACTTGCTAACATCCATCAGCACTAAAAGATGTTCGGGAAAGGGACAAAGCCTGGAAGGACACCCCCTAATAAACTTCAACAACCATCTATCTCGCGTTTGAAAGGTTCAAGCTCATTCAAAACAATATAAGGATGCCTCCAAACAAGCCTGAAAGGAACAATGGACTCAGAAATCCAGGATAATCGGTCCTTCCAAGAACCAAGGGTAGTAACCATAGACGAAATTAAACACACATCAACCTGAGATGTTTCAAAGGTAAAACAATCGCCGTTCTTGGCTAACTGGAAGAAACGGCGGAACAACAAAAACGATGGGTTATACCCTATCGATGGACACAAAACATCAAAGTGTAAAACCCTAGCAAGACCTTAAGGGTGTAACTGACCAAACGACACACGATAATACTCTAAAACATTCAGAACAAAGACCGAAAACGAATGACGCAAGTTGGAAAACTCAGCAATAAAGAGCAATCGAACCAACGGGACACTAATCGATCGATTTGCCAAAACCTAGAGTCACCGGATTAAACTTTAGATCGATCCCCCATTCTTTACAAAAAGCCTCAACTTCCTCTTGAGTGAGACAAGTTGAAGCCTTCAAGCCCTAAAGCCTTCAAGCCTTAAAACCTCGAAGCCTATCATATCTACTATCATTCCGAAATTCAAATCTCAAAACTCAAAAGCCTTAAAGCCTTGAAGCCTTTAAGCAATAAAAAATAATGTGTAAAAGTCAGAAGCATTTGAGCTTACATCCCAAACACCTCTGACTTGGGGGGCTGATGACGGGGGTAGTCCAAATCTCAATAAAATGACTAATATACATAACGGCTTAAAAGGTTAAAAGGTTGAGAGGTTCAATATGCGCGAACTTAGGTGAACAGTAAAAAGGACCAGCACAGTGTCCGGTCACATCAACACTTAACGTGTGAACCATTTCTGCACAGACAGAACATATGCACAGAGAACACCCTTTTATCCGCAGGTCTAAAGCCTTCAACCCCCAAATGGGCAAGTCCCTCACTGTAGCCAAGGATCACTGGTCAAAGGCTTCCTCTTATAGCAGATTCTTTCCCTATAAATAACAGCCTCTTGCCATTCATTCCAGGCCATTCCAGATCAACTTAGATCACCCTTGATCTCTGATCTTACTTCTCCTCTCTAGAACTTGCTCCATGCTTGTTCTATTCTCGGCTCACTACAATATTATTTCACTTAACATAGACATTCTGGGTTGAACCCTTCAATCCAGAATTCAAAGTGAATAATAACAAAGTGATCCGCCTCCACGTGCTACAAACGTGGGGGGACCCCACGACCTGCGTTAGGCTAATCGAAACCCTTGAACCCTTTTACCCAGGAGATGTCGCTACTATCTTTGGTCTATTATTTGTTGCATCAACAATAGTTATTATTATTATTATTAGTATTATTATTATTATTATTTTGTAAATTTCATTTTTACTCCTTATACTATTTATAATAAACGTTTATAACCCATTTGATTTTCTAAAAATTTTGTTTTTATGTAATAAATTTTGTTTGTTAACTAAAAAAACTAAAAAAAATGGAATGTACGACTGTTTTTAGTTCTGTTTTTGTTAACATTCTGGTGTAAATTGTTTTGAAAACAAAGTTTTATTTAAAATGGATTATTTTTTTGGGTATCGTTGGTTACAGCGAATGACGTTACCGTTGCGGTACTGTAACAAACCTAACGACTTATGTGCGAACAAAATCATTGCCGATATTTTGACATAATAAAAATGATATCGGTGTTTGCTTCGCGGAAGGAAAATAAACTAGTATTTTTTATAAACGGACTAATTATATGATTAATAATTAGGCAATCAAATGAAACTAGAATAGAGGTCTATTCGTATTATATAACTTTAACAAACTAACTAAACGGACACGAAAATGTAATTGAACAGATATTCTTGCTTGTGTTTGCTTTTTTCAGTGGAAAAACCATACACACCTACAACAACTTCGAAATTACATCTATCTATAATGAGACTTTGAATCCTCGCAACTTTGAGAGAGAGCAAAATGTCAACACCTTGATACCATTTGTCTACATACCATGCCTCAAAAAATGAAATTGTCTGTGTCCATTTGTTAATATGTCACACAAACACAAACAAGCACATGTAAAATTAATAAACATCAATAAACACCTATTGGCTATTACCACATTACCACGTTATAAATAAGTAATATGTTGTTGCTTCATATGGTTGTACCCTAGCATAAGGTGTTTTAAAAAAAATGATTTTTTAGTTTCAACCTAAAAGAGTAAAAGTCTTTTATTTTTTTACATTTTTACCCCTTTGATTTTTTCACTTTTAACCCAAAGCTTTTCATCTTTTGCAATTTAACACAAACACTTTTTATGTTTAACTTTAGTCCCTAATACTTTTATCTTCCGCAAGTTTTTCGTTTTATGTTTCGTTCTAAATTTGCGAGTTAACACGCCGCAACGTGCGTGTGTGGTTCAATGTTTTTTGTCTATTTTTTCCGTTTGACAGACCCATCGCAACGCGCCTATTTTTCTCGGTTTGAGAAGTTCAGCGCAACTTGCGAGTCGTAGATCGACTTAGTTATTCTTTTCTGCGTTTTACGTTACGGTCTAATTTTTCGCATTAACATGACACAACGGGCGTGCATGGTTCAACAATTTTACGTTTGTTTTTTCATTCGGTGTTATTTATTCCATTTTTATTTATTTTATTTTTACGAGTTTTCCTGATATTGGTGGTCGCTGGCAGTGGTGTGGCATTGGTGCTACTTGGCATGATTTTACGAACGTATTTAACCTTTTAAGTTTTTTACTAATAATTTGTTTCAACATTACCCTTATACCTCTTTTACTTTAAATAAAACTATTTTTTACGTGCATATTTTTATGTATTTATCGGTATGAATTCGATTTGCAGTACGTTTCGACGTAAACTTTTTCTAAAAATGAGATAGGTCAAATATAATACGTTTTCGTATAAAAACATTTTATGTATGTTTCGGTATACATTAAAGTTGGTGTATGTTTCGACGTAAACTTTTTTGGGAAACGAGTCAGGTCAAATTAATATGTTTTTCGTGCTTATTTTATAAATATTTGGTAAAATTTGCTTCGAGTGGAGTCAAATTGGGGTTTCTTTTTTCCTTTTTTTAAATTTCTTATTAATCTCTTTTAATTATACGTGTCAACTTTTCCGTTACATGTGTTACGTTTTCTATATATGAGTCGGGTCACATATAATACATTATGATTGTACGATATAAATTTGATTTACTTTATGTTTTGTTCCAATCGCAATGCTTATATAGGTTACATTGAGTTCAATCTGGAAACGTCGAAATACGCGTTTTCATATGATTAACACATCACAGAACATTTGAACTAATCTATTCGATGTTTGTGACGTACCCATGCTGCAACGCACGCAGGTCTTATTACGGTTTAATTTGTATTCTCACGATAACTTAGAGTTATGATATAGATATGGCTTTTGATTTATAGTAAAGGAGTGTTATAAATACATGCTTCTTGATAATTGATTGTGAACGATCTCAATCGTAAAAGAAGCCACTTGAGTTGAAAAAAATAATGCATGACTTTTAAAGACATGCTTGATAACATGACTTTTTACTATTCTCCATTTTTAACATTAAAAATCAGTCTTGTATGTATGTTTATATATTTATGTTAATTGAAATAAGTTTAACTACTTTAGTTTTATCATTGAAATACTCAGATATGTTCATCCCATGCGCGTAACAATTTTTTGTAACTAATCACATATTCAGTCTCTATCCGGATACCCGTCTCGTTACCTGTCCAGAATGTTTCATGCTTCGATTTTACCCGTCAAGTTTGAGTTTTTTGCCGCCCCTATGAAAACATACTCTCTTTCACATGAAAATGATACCATTCGTGTTCGAACAATCACTAACTCGTAATGACATTTACTTCAAATAAGATTGAAAAATTATAATTGTATCATTAACGATATAAATCAGACATAAAACGTGGAAAATGGATATTCCAGTGTACTAGCAATATATAATATCATGTTTTTATTTAAGGACAACGTTTTTTTCGTAGGTTAAAATAATGTTGATATAAATTATGTTTCACATAAAAAAAGATTTAATTTAGTTACATTTATTAGTAAAACTTTATGGCATGTCATGAAAATATGAATATTAACTTTTAAAATATTATAAAATAATATGCTTGTTTTGTTGTTCGTTATAATTACCATACAAAGCAATATTAGTTTGAAAAACTTAGCCATCAAAACTTTAGATTTCAAACACGTATTAGATGCGAGAAATACGTAGATAAGATACATTAACATTTGCACATGGAACATTGAATTACATGTCAATTTCTTAAAACCATAAACCTCTAGCAATCAATGACCTATACACGTATCTACTAATTTAGCCAAAAACTAAAAAGAAAACACGTATATACCATTTTAAACATTAAAAAAAACTTGCATGCCTATCATATTTTCGACCAATCTGATTCGGTGTATTGTGTATCATTTAACATTGTAAATTAAAGTTAAATAAGAATATCAATTTGTTTTTAAGCTTGGGTTGACGAGCCAATGGGCCTAATTACACTACTAGAAATTTGGCTATTTCCATCACGCATTTCCATTACAAACTAGTTTTTTACCCGCGCCGCGCGTTGCGGCGGCGACATCAAGTCACACGCGTGACGATGATGACATTGATGTGTGGCGCGCCACGCATGACGTGTGAATTTACATTTGAAAGAAATAAACCAAAAAATACCTTGTTGTTGTGCGATCTAATCGTCTCCAAACTTTGGTACTTCCTCCCGTAGTCTTCTTGCTTCATTTTGTATGTAATGAAATATTTGTAATCACAAACTAACAGGGGTGAGATGCTGTTCACAAAGGATGAATCCATGAACCAGGCACTGAACTGTTTGAGTTTCATCATAAGTACCCGACAACACGATTCCCGCTTTTCCTTCTGTCACCGCTACCTTTGCACCCGACATCTGTATAATCAAAACATCACTCCATTCATTTCCCATTGTATATTTTATAACAATAATGTATAAAACTGGATGACGTATACATAAGCCACCCCAAGTATTGAAAATGTAAAAGTAATGTAACGCCATCCAAATATAAAACGGCATTCTGAGACCACCCAAGTATCAATTTGGTTTCGTTTATGGTAATTCATTTTACTTTCTTTCTGGCAAGCAAGAACGTTTATAGTAATTCATCTTAAAAGAACACGTGTGACTCTCACCTCTTTTATATGGCCCAAGTTGCTATTGTTCTCTCCATATACAGACGCTAACAAACTTTGAGGAATTGCCATCTCAACAGTTATGCTTTCATTCCTGATACGCGAAAACAAAATACTATAAATAGGTACCATAAATAAATGCAAGTTTATGAGCATCATTTTAAGAGTAATACCTTGCAGCTGGATCGTTAACCTTTGTTACACGACCTTCATACTCACTAATTTCACCTACATGCATGTTGCTTGCTGCCCCAACCCAAGCCCCATACCCCATAGTCTTAGGGGAAGCCATATTTTGTATATCAGATAGACAAACCCAAAGGCCAAAGTACACCTTTCCAACATGTTTCGTTAAATCTAAATTCTAGTATTCAAGTCTAATCCCAATTATGGCTTCAAGCATATTCACATTTCTAAATACAAATCAAAATCAAAACAATCTTTTTCTTGTTCAAAACCAACTGATTCAACTAAGAACTAAAGGACAAAGGACAAAGTCTTTTTATTCTATGTTTTACCATATAAATTTCTGAAAATAATTTTACCAACCTTCAACACCCAAATATTTTTAAGTTACTTGCGGCTATAGAGGCTCAGATGAGGTCAACCTCAATACCTCATCATCATAACCTTTTATCACGTAGATCCAGACTCACAGTCGGATTGTCACTAACATCGAATCAAACAAAAAGGTTCAAAGCGAGAAACAAAAAATAACATAAGGGCATCGCCCATTCCGCCTTACCGGTGCTCTTCAACAGCTCCTTGGCCACAAATCCGGCGTCAGATGCGACTCGTTTGCCTCTGGTGAATCGGATATTGTTGATGAAATCCGAGCAAGTACTCCGTCTCCGGTTGATTTCCTCGCGCCATGATCGATCGGTTCTAGGGTTAGGGTTTTATGATATTTTGATTTGGTTTGTGTTTAATTTTGAGGGCTCTGGGGACCTTTGTAATTCCTTGAGCACCTGAAACAAAATTATAAAACCTAGTTGCTGACCGAAAAATCTTGTATTCGGTTTGATTTCTGTTTTGATAGTGCATGTTTGGGGTTCCTTATTTTGAAGAAAAAAGTCCTTTTACATGCCAAAAGTCCTTTTTTTGGGTGTATGCCTTTCCTTTTTTAGCCCAAAAGTCCTTTTCCAAAGGCAAAAGTCATGTTTTCCTGACTTTTTGTTTCCAAAAGGACTTTTCCAAAAGTTGAAAATAAGTTAAGCCAAACATGCCCATAGTTTGGTTGTGATATACAATCCAACCAAAGATACCTAAAAGAAACTACTTCTTCTAAGGATGAAGTGTTACACGGGCGGGCCTAGGTATAAACAACCCTAGATACAATTCCTTTTAGTTTTGTTTTGTTTCCTACATGAAGTTATAATAATAAGTGGTGAGATCATAGTTTTCCCAATCGGTCCTAGTAGCAGCAAAGCAACAGAAAGTGAAATAAACCCTACTAACCTAATTAATTAATTAGCAAAATTGAAAGAGTACCTGTGCAATCGGGAGAGAACTTGATGAGCCAGGAGTGGAGACGAACACCGTCGGAAGAAGTGAGCCAGACGTCTTCGAAAAGGAGGCGGAGACGACCGGGAGTGATGGGATACGACTTGGTGAGACCGGGTAACACGGGGATGTAAACCAGCTTCTCCTGAAACGTTCTTGAAGGAAAATGACTGGAAGAAAAGGGAAAGATTAAAGAGAAAGGGTAGGTGGCATAATAAAGAAAGAAGACTGGTATATTAAAAGAGAAAGGCCGGTTGGTGGCTTGTCTTATTACCACCGACCTTTCTCTTTGTTATATATATATAATAATACGTTGCAAAATTCAGATTTATTACTAATTATCCTACATATACATTTACCAAGTTAGAGGAATAGTGCCACGCAGCTACGTGACACTTCCCTATTAGACCAGCCGTTTTATTATTTTATATTCGTTTTAAAATTACGGTTTCGTCCTTAATTTAAAATAAAATTACGTTTTGCCCCCACTTCAAAATAAAATTATGTTTTTGTCCCTCGCTCAAAATTACGATTTTGCCATCGGTTCAAAATTATGATTTTATCCCCATACTACAATTACAATTACAATTTTAGCCCCAGTTCAAAATAAATATTTGCTTTTGCCCAAACTAAAAATGACAATTTTGCATTTTCACCCCGTTTCAAAAATTATGATTTCGCCTTCAGTTTAAAATTATGTTTTTGCCCCTCAATTCAAAATTACGATTTTGCCATCAGTTCAAAATTTTGATTTTGCCCCAGTTCAAATTAAAAATATAGTTTTGTCCCCAGCTTAAAATTACGATTTTGTCCTTAGTGCAAAGTTATATTACGATTTTGTCTCTGGTTCAAATTTATAGTATTGCCATCACTTTAACTTTTGGCAAATTACGATTTTACCCAACTCAACAAATACAACTTTGCCCTCAGTTCAAATTACAGTATTGCTATCGTTTTAGTTTTTTTAGCAAAACTATAAGTGTGTTTTTTAATTGGTTGACTGGATTTAATTTTTTTCCATGTGAAAGAGCTGCCTAACACTCGCTCATTAATCCTGACAAACTACAGTTTTGCCCTGAGCTTAGAACTACGGTCTTGTCATTGTTTTAGTTTTTTTCCTAACAAAACTATAATAGTGTTTTTTTAATTGATTGCGAATTATTCGGCCATCGCCCCGCAACGCGGGCAGGGCATCAACTAGTTTATGACAAAACCTTGATGTTAGTGTACGAACAGTACCTGAGCACGTCTACGGATTGGGTAACTGGGTGAGAAGTGATCCAACATTCAGTCTGCAAAACAGAATACCGTTAGGACTCGTTACAGGAATGGGGTTATTCCTGTAACCACCCTTCGGCGTGATAATAAGTATCCATTGTTGGAGTGAAGAAAAGAGTAGAGAGAGTTGAGAAGAGTAGGGAATGAATTTACCTTTGTGATGAACTCCTCTATTTATAGTTATGGGTGACTATTAGGGTTTCCCCATATTTTGGGAAGTCGGTTAGGCGAGTCCTGATTTATCGGAGATATTGACGAATGAAGATATGCTCGAATATCTTCCTTATTCGCGTTTTGTCAACGGGTTGTATTTGACCCGGAATGACCAAGTCGGGTCATTCCTCTACATGTCCCTCTAGTCCGATTCTATGGGGTATGACATGGTGTAGGACTCTAAGAAAGCAACGCAACCAAAATGAAAAAATGAAAAAATAAAATGTGGACTGCCCAAATGATGTAAATACGTCACCCTATGCGATGCTTGATATCTGAAAAGGCATTTTGTGGCAGCGCCAGTTGTCACGTCAACAGTCTCCCCATGATTATCGAAGCGGCCACACGTTGTTTTAGGCTCCATTTTTAAATTTCGAAAATGAAAAAATTAGGGCTATAAATTATAGGTTAATCCCCAAAAGGTGAGAACTTCTCTTCCATTTCTTTAACCACTGCTGCAAAAACTTTTCGATTGTTCTCATGGCCCCTAAAACTTCCGATGTTGTGTTCCGTGATGAAGTTCTGTAGTTCAAGTGGAACCGAACTTCATTTGTGGCATCCGATAATGCCTTCTGAAAAAGATACTGCCTTTCCGTTTAAAAAACGACAAGCTTTTGTAAATCGCTGTTGGATGAATAAGCCGTGCACATATCTCAGATGCACCCTCTTGGTCTTGCCAAGCTTCGTCATTTTGAGTATGCCTGTTTAAGTTTGGGGTTCTTGCCGGAACGGCTCGTGTTCCGGGCTTTATACTCCCTGGTGTGGAAAACCCCCTTTTTCACTTTTGACCGACAAAGCACTGACGAGACGTGTCTTCGACTCGTTCCTGCCAGTTGCCGAGATAAAGACTGGAAAAAGAAGTTCTTTTATGTGGATGCCGATGTGATTCCCAGAGAGATGCATTGGCGGACGATGTCAGCGAAAGAGAAAGTAAAAGACGTCGCGCCGCAGAAGACGAAGTATCAGGATAACGCCTTATTTAAGGCCTTGACCTCCCATCCTTCCGAGATTACCATCATACCTAACGGTTCCCTTGCTTTGGTTGGGATGAGCTCATGCTGGCGTGATGTCCAAATCTACCTCGCGTTCCGTACCGCGGATGCGTGTAAGTCTTCGGCCCCCGTGTGTTAAATATATAAATGAATTTGTTATAACCAATTTCTTATTGTGGTATATCTGTTATTTCAGCACCTTTGACGTTAGCCGACTTTTTATATCCAGAAAAGGCACCCGCTATTTCTCCGGCGGACCGTCCATTGCGTCGTGGAGAAGAGGACATTTTACGGGCTAATGTTAGCAATTTCCTTATTTCGCCTTCTCACCTGGATAGGGTCCTCTAGGGTTTTCCCCTCACTGGGGATGCGAAAAAGGTTGATCCAACCGCTCCCGCTCAGAGGAAGACTATACGAATCTGGAGAACCGGAGGTGAAGGAAGCACAAGAACCCAGCCATCCATGGACTCAGACCCTGTTGCTGCCAGTGCCCACGAAACGGAAAAAGTTTCTGAAGTTGGCATAGGGTATGACTACAGTGGATGCACCAGTTGGATCCCCGTCGAAGAAGATCAGGACCGTGATGCCCCTTTTAACCAATTTTGAGGCGCGAAGGCGTGACGTCCTTGCTGGGATTGGTAAGTGTGTTTAGGATATCCTTTTAATCCTGCTCAACAACCTTTCCTCACTTGCCTTTTTCGGTTGCAGGTACCCCACTCGTAGCATCCTCTGGCTTTGATAGTTCTTTCTTTCCCGCTCCAACTACTGGGAGTGAAATGGAGACTGTCATCATGAACGCCATTGTTACTAGCTTGGCTGCCACTTCTGTCGTGTCTACCACCGGGACTCCTATTACCCCGGCGGTCCATTCTGGCCCCATATTGACTGAGGCCATAGTTATTACAACCACTGCTACACCAGCGGTTGCTCCCTTGGTACCTTTTAAGATTCTCCCTGATCCATCCTCAGCATCCAGCCGAAAGAAAACTGACTCTGCTGCAACGCCGCCCATCATCACCGCCCTGTCACTTTACCTTCTTCGTCTTATGAGTTTTCTAGTGATAGAGCCTTGAGTCATGATGAGGCAACAGGGTCCAGTGGTGGGGCACGTGATGAAACACCGCATATTGAAGGTCTATATCTGCCGACCATCACCTGGGACCCGCGAATGACTGATAGGCCATACAAGCCCCGCTGGAAGGTCGCCGAATCCACCTGTCCCATATATCCACAGGTAATCAACAACTAGGTGGATCATGCCTTCCCCCCAGCGGAGGTGTCTTATGTGGAGGGTCAGGACTCCGGGACACTGTTAGATTCTACCTTGGCTGATCCCGTAGCCGGGGTGAAAAGGATTGCCGAGATCAAACGCCGCTGGGGTCAGGATAACCGTGAACTACAGCAGAGTCCTCACGCCGTGCAATAGATGATGGGCGACCTTCAATGGTGAGATGACCTTTTGGATGCTGCTAAGGCTCGGGAGTCTCGTCTCCTTGCCGAGAAGCTGAAAACCGAAGAATACTTGAAGAGGGTAAGTTCAAATCTTGCTAAAGAACGTGTGGCAGGGGCCCGGGACATTCAGGAGAAGGAAAGGGTGATATCTCACGCATTGAAAGTCCAAGGGGAGCTGGAAAGTAAAGCTTTTGTGGAGGCGGAGAAGGTTCGTGTGTTGACCTCTCAGATTGCCGAGCTAAATATTGATCATGAATTCGTGTCACAGGTGCAGGAGCGGCATCATGCTCTGATGGTGGAGATGGAAGATACCCAGGCTAAGGCTGAAGAAACCGCTCAAAAGTGTGATGAACTGTTGGTGCAATGGTCTAAATTGCAGCGTGACCTGGATTGTGAAAAAGCTCATCGCACTGAAAGCGAGAATGTGACGGGCCAGGCATTGGCCAAGGCACAAGAACTGCCTGCTCAGCTTGCTTCACTTAGAGGAGAAAAAACTTGGTGGGTTAACCAGGGTGTGATATCCTGCTTTGAGTTTCTTAGGCGATCCCCACATTTTAGCAGTTTGCTGGATAATATGGCAATGACGGCGTATGAGACTGGTCAGCATGATGGAATGCATGCCACTTACCCAGAGTGCGGGCGGTTGGACTTGGTTATCGAGGAGCTGCGGGCAACCACTACTTCTGCTTCAGCTCGTATGGTGGAGACTCTTTCTGCTGTGGCTAATGATCCTCTCCCCGAGTTCCAGCCGAATATAGAAGCCGCAGGGAGCCTAGACCCGGAGGTAATCCACCGCCTGCTTGACTCCTCTAATTCCAATGTTTGATGCAAGTGGAAGACTTGATTGACACGTGTCATGTTTAGGACTAGTGTTGTGTATGCAAACACTTAATTGCTTTTGGTTGGATGACGCAATCCCTATGTTTTTCTAGTAGGCTATGATGATTAATTCTGACTCTCCCCCTGACATGGGGGTGATGTGACTGTTGTCAATCCATCACCATAATTGCTTGTTATTTCTTATATGTAATGTGATTGTGTAAGGACACCTAATTAACACTTTTTGGCTTCATGAAGAATCCCTATCGTCGTCGTCGTGTGTCAGAGGTGCTTGACGATTGTGAGGCCGCTGAGGCCCTGCTTGATTTACGTCGGCTGCAGGAGAATGTTAATAGTGCTTCTTCCGGTCAGGCTCCGGCGAGCCAATCTTGGTCCGATCATGGTGATTTGTTGCCACTAATGCCTGGATCGTACCCTCCGATTCCCAAAGGTCTACGAAGGAAACGATGTCCTATGTTGAAGACCGTTACCGACGACCACCACTCACGTCTGTTTGGTGCCTATTATGTTCGCCGTCGGAAGGGTGTTCCAAGAAAAACCATGGCATCTGTAGATGAAAATGACGACGCAGGGAGTACAGTTGTGCCAGGAGATGATCTGGATGTTTTTCCTGACCTAGTTGTGTTGGACACAAAAATTCTTCACACCCCTGCAGAGGTGATGAAGATGTTGACCTGAGTCGACTCAGCGAAACTTAGTGTCATGTTTGCTATTTTGTGTTGTTCCACATTATGTGGGTAGATATACAAGTACTTGGTTTATTTTTGCAGACTATCATGAGGATCAGGGAGTCTCATGTTTGTCTGATGTTAGATAGTTAAATGTGCCTATTACCAAGGCACCTATCTGTTAGCGCTGTAAAAAGGTTTTTGCCAAAAACGACGTAGTAAGTGTAAGTCGTTTGTTTTGGATGTTAATATGCTGTATACTCCTCTTAACTTAATGCATGTTAAGCAAAAGGTTCGTCTACATATTGTGCATGATCATTTTATATATTGGTTTGTTGTTATATGAACTTGAATCGAAGGATTGAAGTTTTATTAAGAAATAGAGATATCTTTATAGGGTTTTGACCAAAAGGTCGATAAACAATGTCCTATTAAACATAAAATAAAGGAAAAAGGAAATAATAATCATCCGGAATTTTGCTAGGTGAAGATCACATGTAACACTGTTTGAGATGGGCTATGTTCCAGGACAGGGGGATTGGTGTGCCGTCTATGTGTTCCAATGTGTACGCCCCCTTTCCTAGTACTTCTTTGATTATGTTTGGCCCTTCCCAAGTAGGACCCATCTTTCCGGTGTTTTCAACCCTGCTGGCCTCGTTGTCACGTAAAACATAATCGACCACCCGGAAGGCGACGACGACTGCTCTTTTGTTATAATAATTTTCCATCGCTTGTTTGTATCTTGCTTCGCTAATAGTAGCTGCTTAGCGTCGTTCCTCTAAGAGATCCAGATTTTCCCTGAGGTGATGATCGTTGTTGTCTTGTGTTGTCAAGCGCCTTAATGAGGGTAATCCCACTTCTGCTGGGATCATTGCTTCCGTCCCATATGTTAGGACGAACGGTGTTTCTTTGTTTCCCGTCTTGGGCGATGTTCGATGAGCCCACATAACGGTCGGTAACTCATCCACCCAGCATCCACCTTCTCTGTCCAGGCGCTTCATGAGTCCATCTAATAGGCTCCTATTGGCCGGCTCCACTTGTCCATTACCCTAGGGGTGGGCTACCGAGGTGAAAACTTGCTGTATCTCTAGTTCTTTGCACCATTCTTGGATGATTTTATCTGCAAACTGTGTTCCATTATCGCTCACCAGGTACAACGGCAGACCAAAACGACAAACTATGTGCTCCCAGAGGAATTTCTTTACGTTGTCCGCCCCTATTTTTGCCAAAGGCTTTGCCTCAAACCATTTGGTAAAGTAATCGATTGCGGCGATGAGGAACTTGACTTTGCTTGGTGCAAGGGGGAAGGGGCCTACGATGTCTATGGCCCACTTTTGGAAAGGCCATGCCGCTGTAACTGGTATCAGGTTATTCCGAGGGCGTAAAATATGTGGGGCGTAACATTGGCAGCTCATACTTTTTTGTTGCTCTTTAACAATGTCCTCATGCACCCCTGGCTAATAGTATCCATCGTTCGTGATTTTGGCGACTACTGAGTGGGACCCGGCGTGAATGCCACATATCCCCTCATGTATCTCTTTTATCAGGTATGCTGCCTCTTGCGGGGATACATAATGTAAGAGCGGCCCCAGGTACGATTTCCTGTATAGGACCCCGCCCTGCATTTCATACTGTAAGGCTTTAGCCTGTATTTTTCTTGAGGCCCCCTTAGAGGCCGGCAACTCCCCGTTTGTCAGGTACTTTATGAGCGGTGTCATCCAACATTCGTCCTCACAACTCATGGTTGATATTTCCCCTTCTTGCGTTGACAGGGTATACAACGTCTCGATTTTGACTTCATGTTCCATCCCGGATGTGGCGAGTTTACTAAGTGCATCGGCGATCTGGTTCTTTCCATGGTGGACGTGTGTCAACATCACATGATCGAATAATGCAATTAGGCTCTTGACTTTGGCTAGGTATTTGACCATCATCTCCTCTCGAGCCTCGTAGGTTTCATTAATTTGGTTATTGACCAGTAGTGAGTCTACATATGCATCTACTCGGGTTGCCCCCATGGCGTGTGCCATTCGTAACCCTGCCAACAGTGCGTCGTATTCAGACTCGTTGTTGGAACATTCAAACTTGAATTTTAACACGTACATTAATTAGACGCCTTCGGGGCTCACGAGCATTAGAGCAGCTCCAGCCCCTTTGCTGTTCGAGGACCCGTCAGTATATAACTTCCATGTTTCCCTAGCAGTGCTTGTTTCTGGCTTCTCTTTGCTGGTTTCGGGGATGTGTTCCCCCTCCGGGATTTCGGCGATGAAGTCTGCCACTACTTGTCCTTTTACCGCCGTTCTCTTATGATACACATTATCTAGTGCTCCCAATTCGATCACCCATTTTGCGAGTCGCCCCGAGATCTCGGGTTTTTCAGCACTTGTTGTAATGAATAATTTGTGAGCACCATGATTGTGTGACCCTGGAAGTATCTTCGAAGCGCCGAGAGGCGTGAACAAGGGCTAGTACCAACTTTTCTAGGGTGGGGTACCGAGTCTCCGGGTCCGAAAGAATCCTGCTGACATAGTATATTGATGTTTGCACCCCTCCCCGTTCCACCATTAGGACAATGCTGACGGCTTAATGAGCGGCGGCCAAATACATTTTTAGGACCTCGTGGGGCTTGGGAGCCGTTAACATTGGTAGATGGAGAATGAAACATTTCATCTCCTGCAATGCTTCTTCTGCTTCTGCCGCCTAGCGGAACCTGTTTTTATTCAGGCAGTCCTTCAGGGTTTTGATGGAAGGGAGTGATTTTTCCGCATGTTTAACGAGAAACCTGTTAATAGCCACTAGCCTGCCGTTCAGCTTTTGTGCCTACTTGAGGGTACTTGGCGAAGGCATGTTTGTGATGGCCATAAACTTTTCAGGGTTCACCTTAAAGCTATCCCTCGTGATGATGACTCCGAGGAATTTACATTCTTCGACCCCGAAAGAACACTTCTTTGGGTTCAGCTTAATGTTGTACTCCCTCAGGGTCCTGAAGGTTTCTTCTATATCTTGAAGCATTATTTTTTCTTCCATACTCATGATTACGAGGTCGTCGACGTACACCTCTAGATTACGTCCAATATGTCTTGCGAATGCCTTGTCCATCAGTCTTTGATAGGTTGCTCCTGCGTTTCTGAGATTGAACGACATTTTTATATAACAAAATATGCCAATGTCGGTGAAAAACGCCGTTTTTTCTTCATCTTCCTTCGCCATCTGTATCTGATGGTACCCCTTGTAAGCGTCCAGAACGCACTTGAAACGGTAGGGGACCAATGAATCAACCTTGAATTCAATTTCTGGAAAAGGATAGGCGTCTTTTGGGCAAGCCTTATTGAGGTCCTTGTAATCAACGCCCATTCTCCATGTGCCATTTGCCTTCTTGACCATGACCGGGTTGGCCACCAAGGTATGGTAATTTGTTTCCCAGAGTATCCCCGCTTCAGTTAGCTTTAATACTTCCTTGACTATTGCTTCCCTTCTATCGGACGCCATGCTGCGCCTATGTTGAGTAATGGGCTTCATCCCGGGCATGGTGGACAACCGGTGCTCGGCTCGGTCTCGTGGTATGCAGGTCATATCCCTATGCACGAAGGAAAATATATCCATATTGTTTCAGAGCAAGGTCTTTAAGCTTTCTCTTGTTTCCAAGGACAGGGTGTCGCCGATAGTGACCATCTAGTCCAGGTGATCATTGTTCAAAACCCATCTTTCAGGGCCTATTACGCCTGTTGGCCCTTGTCTGCATCGTTTCGTATTCATTATTTCACCGTAATAATCTAGACATACTGTGCCCACTCCTCCTGGTGTTGGGAACTTCATAAATCCTCGTGATGTGGATACAATGGCGTCGAGTTTCCCAAGCGTGTAACGCCCGATGATTACATTGTAATGTGACTCCGCTCGGACCACTAGGAAGTGTATGATTATTGTCCTTTCACATGGAGCTTCTCCGAAGGTTACTGGGAATGTAATCTGACCAATGGGATCCACTTTTTCTCTTGTGAAGCCCCTGATGGGGGCGTGAATTGGTCTGAGGAGTGCCCGGTCTTCTCACTGCATTCGATTGAAACAGTGCTCGTAAATGATATCTTCCGAGATTCCGGTGTCTATCAATATTCTCCTCATATGATAGTCTCCTACCGCCGTAGTGACCACGAGTGGCTGCGTGCTTATCCGGGTGTCCCGTTGTCTAGGGCCCGCCCGGATATCAACTGACATCCATGGTTTGAGGATTTCGAACCCCCGCTTTGTTCCTCTTGTTTCTTCCACATATACCATGTTCATCTCCCTCTTTTTACTAGCTTTTCCTTCTTCTTCCTTTATCGTTATTGGTCCCTGCTTGATGTCCTTGACCAAATGTGCTAATTTTCCGGATTTAACATTGTATTCGATCTGCTTCTTTAGCTGGTAGCAGTCGTTTGTGTCATGTCCGCGCCCATTATGGTACTCATAGAACCTGGATGAGTCCTTCCCAGTAGAATCTTTCAAGGGCTTAGGCGGATTAAGCTTAAGATTTTCATATGCTAGGATTTCTGCGGGGGTCTTGCTTAAAACGGGGTAGTCGGTTTTTGTTCCACTCGTAGAATAGTCGCTTCTTGACGACGTGTTTCTAGACCGATCATACCTTCCCTGAGATTCGGCGTGAGTTTCTCGAGAGAATCTTCCACTCTGGGTCTTGATTCCCCCCCCCCCCGACGATCAGACTCTTCCGCCGGACAATATGATTCCTTCTTCTTGTTAGCCGCGTGAGTGGCTATTATCGATTTTTCCTGCCGAACGTAAACCTTGGCTATCCTCATGATCTCCTCGATAGTGTCGGGGACGCCATTTCTGTCATGTAACTTCCTAAGGTGTTCGTCATCGTTTACTCCCTGTAGGAATGCCCCACAAGCCAAGTCCTGGGTTAGGCCAGGAATGGCGATGCTCTCCTTGTTGAATCTGGTCAAGAAATTTTCCACCGTTTCGTTGTCTGCCAACGAATGTGCGAAACCTCTGTTCTATATTTGGTATGCCTCCGCTGTTGGCTGAATTGCTGTGAGAACTTCGTCACCAGCTCTTCGAAATTGTCTATTCCCCCCATCGGGAGACTATCCCACCAGACTCGCGCTGATCCGACTAGTGTTTGTACGAACATTTTACACCACAGGGGCATAGGACATAGGGCGACTTCCCCTGCACTTCTGAACAAAATGATGTGGTCATCCGGATCAGATTTCCCATCATACTTTCCCACAGTGGGTGGCATTTTTGGTTTTTCCTTGATAGGAGCCTCAACTATGCGTCTCAAGAACTTAGACCTGAACGTCACTTCTGCAGGCTTATAAGGCCTGGTCAGTTCATCATCCTCTTCTGAACCTACCAGTATCAATACATGCGCGCCCTGGGAGACCGGGGGTGTTACCGTTTGGATCTGTCCGGGGGAGCCTGTGCGGCCGAAGTTCAATTGTTGTCCGGTACTGCCCAGGTTCCCCATTGGTGTTTCATTTTGCCCCTGCGTAGCGTATGGGGCATAGCCTCCGTGCCAGAACGTGTCCGGAGGGTATTGGAATCCCCAGGGAGTCATCTGACTTCCCTCGGGTAAGGCCTCGTACATAGGAGGAGGCGCATACCCATACGGTGGCATGTAGTAATACGACAGAATACAAGCTTGGTTTCCAGGTGTGATCGGGGTGTTTAATGTCACACCCCAAAAACATCGCAGCAGAATATAAAACGTAGTGGTGACGGAAGTTGGTGCCCATTTATATCTTGTTGAACGATATAAATCGTAATGTTGGACATTTCAACTTAACTAAAACATAGATTTTTAAACATAAAGTCTTAAAGTTGTCACAACCACACCATAGTTAAGTTGTTTTGATCCTTATGGATCTTATTACATTTGTCCCTGAAAGTTTAAAGTTAGTCCAACATATTAAGTGACAAAACATGCATCAACAACCACAAGATACGCCATGATTCCTGAAGCCGAACTCAAGTACCTGTAGAACAAGTTTAAAATCAAGTGTCAACACAAAGGAAGGTGAGTTCACATATTCAAATTAAACAATTTGATCCTAAGGAAAAACTTTCTGATTATGTGTTTATTGCAAAACATCCATATAATTTTTTTTAGAAAGTCCATTTATTTCCTTAATAAAATCCATGGGTCATCCGTCGTAAGTTTAAAAACCCGACATTAAGGCATTTTCCCAAGTTTTGTATATTAAATTCATAGCGTCAACATTCAGACTCGTATGTTAGCTAGACAATACGAACTATATATTTACCATGCAGGGATAATCAATGCTAGACAATAACTAGAATTTAAATTCGTCGTTTGACTTGACACGAGGCAACCGGTCACGACGGAGTTGTCAACCCGATTGATCTACCAACAATTCATCGCGTGCAATACTTAATCGATTAAACGAAAACATTGGCGCATGGTCCATATTGAGACCATATATGATGTCTGCCTCACGTACAATATATATATCCTACTAAAATGACAACTTTAATATACGATGTTGTACGAATCCCCTGAAATCCCCACCTAAATGTAAGCCTATGCTGTTACTTACTCTCTTGAGACCAAGCAATATTCGTTCCAACTATACAGTTGTTTTCCCCCAAACATATATTCATCAAAAACGTTTTATCTCGAAACGTATAATTTATCAAATTCCATATATTTTCAGCGAAAATATATAATTTATATTAAAAGGTATGTTTTAATACAAAAACAATACTAAACCCTTTTTGTCGTGTTCTACCCCCAAAATATATACAAAGCAGTAAAAAGAGGGGTTTAGTGACACTCACCTTTGGGTGCGTATTTTAAATAGCGCAATTCCACAGATTGATTTCTACACGTCCTATTATATGTTGGAACGATTTATAAATCAATATATCACAAAATCCTAAGTTTCTCTGTTTCTTAGAATTTTCACATAACTTTGAGATTTTCTCGAAAAGTTATCATTTTTTATTATGTTGGAACGTTAATATATATATGAGTCCATATATATATATATATGAGTCCATATATATATATATATATATATATATATATATATATCTAAGATTTTGCGACTTGAACGATTTTATTGGTGACCGTTATCATGTAAATCCCTTAACACACCCGTTTATACGTAATATATCTACGATTTGCGCATCGTAATATATATACGTAAACGTACACATAAATTAACACCGTAATACGCGTAATCTCGTTAACTTATCTATTTTGTCATTTTTAAGGCAAGTATACATAAATTAACCCGATTTCTTGAACGGGTCCAACGGGTTGTTCACAGCAACATTTCGTCTCCTAGAGATCGGGGTTTTGTTTTTAGTAGGTTAGGTTTCGCTATTCAAAAGGGGGTAGCGGCGCAGCTTGTTGCCCGCTTACCGGCTATCTTGGTGTAATTTGTTTGACCTTATATATTAATACATATATTTGACCAAAAAAAAAAAAAGTATACATAAAATATTTTATATGTACCAAATTTAATGCTCGACAAACAGTTACACATTTAACGCGATTTTTACCGTTTCTATCACATAAAACGCACAAGTATTCATGCATAATCTAATTTTCCCAATATCATGTTAAAACTTAACATATTTTCACATTTACATGTTTAAATCACATAACACATTTTAACACATAAGGTTCACCCAAGAATTACCCATACTAGTGTTCATTGAAAAACGCGTATTTTAGTGATTCGGTGAAGTTTTCGGGCATCGGAAGTCACGTATGACCAACCAAACACCAAGTAAACTTAAAATTAGTTAAAATACTAATTTTTAAACTAAAAATATCAGTTTACTTACTGATCTAAATCAGTTTGACAAATATCGTTCAAAATGCCAATTTTTGACCGTTTTACCGTATAGTTATGCGTTAGACGTTACTATAACCATCCCAACTCGGAATGACTTGATATTTTAACACAATATATGTTATTTACTGATTAAAATAGTGATCATAATCAGATTAGTGCAGTTTTTATGTAAGTCACATAAATCATGCGATTTCACATATTTTACAACTCCTAATGCACCAAGTACAACATGCAAGACTAGTAAACTTTATGACAAAGTTTTATATCATTAAACACTTCAAAATAATCATATTTTAGTGTTTATAATCTGATCAAAAATTATTTTTATCAAATCATGTTTAAATCATCATTTCATGCTTTCATATCATCATGCATGTTCATGTATGTGCATCTAATGTACTCATACAACATCATCATCATTTCTTATGATCTAATCATACTCAAGAACCTATTAAATCCATGTTCTTACAAATCATAACCTATATCACATAATCATTCATACATAAATGCAAGTGTTCTTACATGCATCCTACTTTTCAATTAACATGTTTATCAAGAATCTTTCAATCAAAATCAAAAACACAATCTTATACAGACACCTAGATACTCAAGGCCATACATGTATACATATACACACCCATTTTTATTTTATACAAAACCCATTTGTTATTGTTTTCAAGTTTGTGTTTTATTCCAATAAACAAGAGAAACTTCCATCATCATCAAAATCATCAAGAATAAATAACAAGGTTTATAAAGTGGGTTTTATACCTTCAAGATTTTGATGGGTTTTTAGCTAAGGTTGATGATATGGAGCTTGGTTGTTTCTTAAAACACCTTAAAATCACCTTTGGATCCTTAAAATTACTTGAAAACACATTGGAATGAGCTTCGATCTTGATGAACTAGGTTGAAATTTTGAAAATGTATGATGTACAGGGGTGTTCGGCCGAAGTGTGACAACTGTGCTCTGTAATCGATGTACATTGTAAAACAATGTTAATTACTAATAAAACAATGTGTTTTGGTGTTATTAAGTGTGTATTTGTGTTTGGTGATTTTTCGATTTGATTCAATTCCGAATTCAAACTTTAAATCGCTTTCTTGAAAGTTATACGCAAACTGGTGTGTAAACGCAGTCAGTTTAACGCGACAAACACTCTGGAATAGTGACATAGGCTTAACATACCTTAAATAACCTTCACATAACTTAGAAATAAGTTTTGGATGGTTTGGTGTGTTGAAAACAAGACTATTCGATCGCAGGGACTATTTGTGTCAAACTGCAAAAGTATGCCGATTTGTTCAGTAACGAACATTCCAGAACTTGATCATAAGTTAAACATACCCTAAATATCCTTTACATAGCTTAGAAATAGGTTTTTAGGTGTTCGGTATGCTAAAATAAACTTATTTGATCAATAGGGACTAAAAGCGTCAAAAAGTGCATAAGTTTGCATTTTCACGCATATCTTACGTTCTGAATATATCCGAACATCCAAAATTTATGAAATTATTAAAATATTTTATTTTAGTGATTGGCATGGTAAAATTCCATTCGTCGCTTAATTTGGATCGTTTTTGCGTTCGTTACGACTTCCGTCGTAATTAACCGAACAACGCAACCGTACGACCGAATGAGCCGACATCCAAGATGTTTTTGAGCATATTTTAAGTTCTCTATACTTTAACTTCATTTTAGAGCTTTGAAATGAGGTTAACGGGGCTTAAACGTGTCAAATATGCATCAAAATGCAACTTTTTCAAGTGCAGGGACCAAATTTGACATTTCTGGAAACTAGCTCTAGCAGGCCGCGTAAGCTGAGGTATATGCTTACGCGGGGCGTGACAGACTACCAGACAGATTCTTTGAATTTGGTCCATTTTTGCAACTTTGATGGTTTTCAACACCTGATTTGGATACCATCTGCTAGTTTTAGCTGGTATTTCATGTCCCCATGGTTTCTAAAACCATTTGCCCACATGGATGGCCAAGATTGTTCCCTCTTTAGCAAGGAATGATCCTAACGGTTTACCAAAAACTATATATAGCCATGCCCTCTTTCATTTTTCTGCACCCTTGATCATTTTAATGCTCTAAGTTGAAGCCTTTGCTTCATACCTGAGTGCTATAGATCAAGTTCTCCCTAGCTTGGACCCTTTGTAAGCTTCTTTCATTCTTTTATTGCTTTTCGAGCACGAAAGTTAAACAGTGTTTGACTTTCTGCTTTGACCAGTCTTTGGTTAACACAAAGTTCGTTTGAACTTTGCAACGTGAGCGTAATCACGATGGTTATAGTCCATTGTGACTATACCTACTGATTACCACGTTGACTAGGCGTAGTGACGAGTCGTAGTTTCGGTCAAAATACGTATTTATGCGTATTTTGCAACCAAACTACTCTTGGGTATCAAAACACTTTGTTTTGATATCAAAACCTGTTTTCTAACTTAGTTAAACATGTTTCAACATGTTTAGCTCGTCACTTTTAGTTTAGTGCTTGTGTAGAGTCGTAAGTCAAGCGGTCTAAACCACCGCTTAGACTTTCGAACTCGACCCGTTTGGTCGATCATTAGGATCCGACCAAGCATGTTTAGTGACCATAGTTGTATAGGGAATAACCTTCCGAAGTTATACCTTATGGTCACATAGTTTAAGTAGTTGTATGATAGGTAGTTTATATGCCTTAGGTAAATGACCAAAATGCCCTTTTCATGCATAATTGGATTTTATGCATATGTGACTTAACTTTTGTCACCTAAACTGATTAAGCAACATATTTAAACATGTTTAGGCATATAATACTTGTCATAGGACTAGTTAGACGTCTCGAACACGCGTTTGCGCGAACGACGCGTTAAAGTGGCGTAAGCTACTTTAATGGGTCGTAACGGGTCGAAAGCACTTAGATTAGGTTCTGATCTAGAATGTAGGCTTTGTTAAACCATATCGCATGAGTTCTAATACTCATTTGGTTTACAAAACCTCATTCTGTCCGATCTCCGATTTAGGTGTCAATTAATTTACTAGTGATTCGATTACTAAGTGCTGCTTGAGTTTCCTTGATTTGCTTGAGCTTGTTGAGTTCTTTAGATTGAGGATACTTTGCACTTTGATGTGAGTACATAGTCCCCTCTTTTTACATGTTTTGTGGTAACTATGTGAGTACATGGTTCATTTATTTTACTGTTTTCAATTGTTTTGGGGTGATTAATATGTATTAAAACGATTTCAATATTTTAACGATGGTTTCAAAAATGATTAACATGGTTTATATTAAACTAATAACGATTTCGATAATGTGAACGAACTTGTTGGACGTATTTACATAACGAATAACATTCATTAGCTTTGATCAAGCCGACCAGTATTAGGTTATGGTACCATAGGATCTGACAAATCCCGTTATCAGACTACACCCATGGTTATGTGTGGGGGTTATGTAGGTAACGACCGAATCTGTGATTGTTAACTTACCCTTTGGTGGTTTGTTAATGTGAGTTTCGAGATAGTCGAGTTGCGAAGGTTTGGATGTTATTAGCGAGACGACCAAAAGTAGTTTCATAATTAAAACGAAAACGATTTTGGGACGAGTTAAACGATTTGAAACGATTTAAAAGAGATAAAGGATTTGAAAAAAAAACGATTGGTTTTGGGTTGTGATTAGGTAATGGGACGGGTGTAACAAGGTAAAAGCATGGTAGATACGCCGCTGGTACTTCTAATATATATAAGTGCTTTTATCATATTATATTCCGTGTCATTATTTAGTTCACATGGGAAAACGATTTTGAAACGATGTCACATAACGATGTTTTCGAAATGATATAAACCATACGAGTTTTGTAACGAGAACAATTTACGATTTGGTTTACTTAAACAAATGTTTTGGGTTAAGAATCATGGCTGCGAGATTTTATAAACTATAATCAACTTGATTTGAGTTGGTTAATCATGTTGCAATACACTTTTCAAAACAAGGTTTGTAACTTTTGACTCTTGTAGTCTAACAAGGTACTGCAACATATAAACGAGCCATGAATCCGATACTCTCATAAAACCTATGTGCTCGCCATCAAATTTCTTTGCTGACTTTGTTTTTACATATATTTCAGGTGGTGTTGCATGATGTTGATTGCTAGGATGCATGATTCACATAGGATCTGGACGAGGCCTTAGTGACATAATAATAATGATAGACGATATGTAACTTGTTTATTTTGGTTTAAGACAATGTAAATTACTTAATGAATCAATAAAACGAAACTTTTGTATCCATGGTTGTGAAACAATAATTCTGCCACGACACTCCCCGACGTTTCCGTCGCGGTTTCGTTGTTTTGACGTGGTCGGGGTGTGAAAGAAGAGTTGGTATCAGAGCCAATGGTTATAGGGAATTAGGTTATTAGTAATGCTTTGACCTAGACTATAACTTTCTAGGACCCTAACGCAAGAAGATTTGCGTTTAGATCTTAAAACAATACCGTCACCTATCGTTAGGTGATAACCACAACGAGAACACAATAATAAATCCGCTTCGAAAATTAATCATCTATTCTTGGATGATTGATTACTAGGTTTTGAACCGTTTGAGTTTTCAAAATCTCGTCAAAGTTTGGGTCTAAATAATGTGAACACGTGCAAACTGGAAGGGTGAATGCATGTACCCTGAGTTTTCTGTCCAAGGCTAGAGTGTTTGTACAAATCCGCAATATCGGACCAGTCACTCTTACCTGGGAACTCTTGGGGTGAGTGTTCACTTATAGGCGAGCATGTCTTCAGTGATACCTTATATTGACCCATTTACTTTGATTAGTCATTGCGTGTGGTTTGTTTGTTAGAGGTAATGAACGAAAGATCACCTTCCTTGTGTTTTGTCGATGTTTTCAATACCTCTTTTGTTTTTCTAATTGTCAACCTCACTCGTTTCTCATGTTTCCTTGGTCTTTTTAGATAATGCCTCCTCGACATGATGCACAACCTCTAACCAACGAAGAAGTTGCAGCCCTTGTCGCTCAACAAACGGCTGTGGTGCTTTCGAACATAGTAACCCAGATCCATCAATTATACAACAACAATAATAACAACAATAATGCTCAGTGTAGTTTCAAGAATTTCAATTCGGCTAAACCGTTGAAGTTTTCTGGGTCTCAAGGAGCAACCGTGCTCCTACAATGGTTCGAAAGTTTGGAAAGCACATTCAGACATGTGCAATGTCTGAATGAGCGTAAGGTTGAGTTTGCATCTAGTGTGTTTGAGAAGCGTGATCTTACATGGTGGAATGGTGTGATGCGTGATAGGGGTGCTGATGTGGCGTTGGCACAAACATGGGAAGAGCTCCGAGCTCTCATAATGAGAGAGTTCTGTCCCCGTCACGAGATTCAAGCTTTGGAACAAGAATTCGATGATTTGAAACAAGATGGGGGAGAACACCATGCGTACACAGATCATTATGAGGAGCTGAGTTTGTTGTGTCCTACTATAGTTACCCCGTTGGAGAAAGCAATAGAAAGGTATATCGATGGTTTACCCGATTCTGTGCAAGACATTGTGAGTGGCAGTAATCCTACTACTGTCTGTCAAGCGATTGAATTGGCTGCTACTCTGACCAAGTCTCAGGTCAGAAAAGGGAAATTGACCAGAAAGGGTGACAAGAAGAAGTCAGCTGATTCTGCACAAGAAAAGGGTAAGGGTAACAAAAAGGGTGAGTCTTCTAAGAAGTCAAGGAAGCGCAAGGCTTCCCAGAACTTTGCTGTCACCAACCAGAACCCTCAGAACCCAACGACACTACCTCCTGCGAAGAAGCAATATGCTGGTACTGTACCTCACTGTGCTCGATGCAATGGTCATCATGTTGCCCAACAAGCCTGTAAGCAGTGCACTATGTGTGGTAAACTTGGGCATCTAGCCAACATTTGTCGTTTCGGCCAGAATCAAGCTGCTCAGGTTCCAGCACAAGCTCAAGGGAATGCTGCGAGATTCCCACCGGGTTCATGCTATAATTGCGGTGAAATGGGTCATTTCCGCAACAACTGCCCGAGGTTGGTGAATGCGAATGAAAATGCAAATGCAAACGTGAATGTGAATCCCGCTCGTGGACGAGCATACAATCTGAATGCAAACGAGGCTCGAGCTAACAATGAGGTTGTTAACGGTACGTGTCTTGTTAACAATCAACTTGCATCGGTTCTTCTCGATTCTGGTGCCGATAGGAGTTTTGTTTCGTTATCTTTTGAGCCTTTACTTACGATACCTAGAACTAAACTAAGGAAACCCTTATCTGTCGAAGTTGCTACTGGTAAACCTCTTGTACTAGATTCCGTTATTCGTGGTTGTCAATTAAACCTCGTTAACCATCTTTTTCCTATTGACCTCACGCCGATGCAACTTGGGAGTTTTGAAATTATCGTGGGGATGGATTGGTTAACCATACATCATGCTGAGGTCGTATTCCTATTTCGACTGGCGATGTCCTAGAGGTTCATGGCGAGAAACCTTCAGTTGGTTTGAAACTCATGTCATGTACGAAAGCCCAAAGTTATTTACGAAAGGGATATGTTGCCTTCCTGGCACATGTCACCGAGGAGAAAGGCAAGAGCTAGAGTATTCAGGATATTCCGATTGTTCGGGATTATCCAGAGGTGTTTCCTGATGAACTGCCTGGTTTGCCTCTAGTTCGTCAAGTCGAGTTTCATATTGATCTTGTACCCAATGCCAACCCGATTGTGAAAGCACCTTATCGTCTTGCACCATCGGAGATGCAAGAATTATCGAAACAACTTCAAGAGTTATCTGATAAAGGATTCATCCGACCGAGCTTTTCACCTTGGGGTGCTCCTGTCCTCTTTGTGAAAAAGAAAGATGGATCTTTTCGAATGTGTATCGATTATCGTGAGCTTAATAAGCTTACCATCAAGAATCGATATCCACTACCTCGAATCGATGATCTCTTTGATCAGCTGCAAGGTGCTACCTATTTTTCCAAGATCGATCTGCGTTCTGGGTATCATCAGCTTCGTGTACTCGAAGAAGATATTCCCAAAACTGCATTTCGTACGAGATATGGGCACTACGAGTTCACTGTCATGCCTTTTGGTTTGACGAATGCCCCAGTTATCTTCATGGACTTAATGAATAGGGTCTGTAAACCTTATTTAGACAAGTTCATCATTGTGTTCATCGACGATATTCTCATTTATTCGAAGTCTCGAGCCGATCACGAGCAACACCTTCGTTTGACATTGGAACTCCTGAAGAAGGAACAACTTTTTGCTAAATTCTCCAAGTGGGAATTTTGGCTTAAAGAAGTTCAATTCTTGGGTCATATAGTCAACAAGCAGGGTATTCGTGTGGATCCTTGCAAAATTGCTGCAATTAAGGATTGGAACACATCGACGACACCCACAGAAATTTGTTCTTTTCTTGGTCTCTCTAGTTTTTATCGTCGATTCATTTCAAAATTCTCGAAGATTGCGGTTCCACTCACTGCTTTGACTCAGAAGAATAAGCCTTTTGAGTGGGGACCCAAACAAGAAGAAGCGTTCCAAACACTGAAACAGAAACTCTGCGATGCTCCTATTCTATCTTTGCCCGATGGAAACGATGATTTCGTAGTCTTTTGTGACGCATCAAATCTAGGCCTTGGTTGGGTTCTTATGCAATGAGGTAAAGTGATAGTTTATGCATCAAGACAGCTGAAAGTTCACGAGAAGAACTGCACGACTCATGATCTTGAGTTAGGAACTGTAGTTTTTGCTCTCAAAATCTGGAGACACTACCTCTATGGTATGAAGTGTGTGGTTTTCACAGACCACAAAAGTCTCCAGCACATTCTAAATCAGAAGGAGTTGAACATGAGGCAACGACATTGGGTTGAACTCTTGAACGACTACGATTGCGAAATTCGCTACCATCCTGGTAAGGCGAATGTCGTAGCCGATGCGCTTAGTCGAAAGGAGCGAGTCAAGCTTCATTCTGTTTGAACTCTATCTGATATCCAATCTCATGTCCTTCAAGCTCAACGAATGTGTGTAATCAAAGGCTTAGTGAAATATGAGCTACCACTTCAACTTGAGCTTAAGCTCGAAGCGAAAGACGATGGTTTACTCTATTTCAAGGATCGTTTTTGGATTCCGAAACAAGACGATCTTCGTACTTTAGTGATGGACGAATCTCATAAGTCTCGATATTCTATCCATCCTGGTGCTGATAAAATGTACAAGGATCTTCGTACTCAGTATTGGTGGCCTGGTATGAAGAAGGATATTGCCTTGTATGTATCGAAATGCCTAACTTGTCTCAAAGTCAAGGCTGAACATCAACGACCATCTGGTTTGCTTGTACAACCAGAGATACCAGTTTGGAAGTGGGAGAACATTGCGATGGATCTCATCACTAAATTACCGCGTACATCTAAAGGTTATGATGCTATATGGGTTGTCATCGATCGATTAACGAAGTCAGCTCATTTTATTCCGATTTGCAAGGATCTATCTGCTGATAAACTTGCAAAGATTTATGTTGATGAGATTGTATCTCGACATGGTGTTCCTTTGGATATCATATCAGATCGTGATGCTCGATTTTCATCTCATTTTTGGAAGACCATGCAATCTGCTATGGGAACCCAACTAAATCTAGGCACTGCTTATCATTCCCAAATAGATGGACAATCTGAGAGGACGATTCAAACTTTGGAGGATATGCTTAGAGCATGCGTGATAGACTTTGGTGGTAATTGGGACTCTCATCTGCCGTTGATCGAGTTCTCTTACAATAATAGTTATCATGCTAGCATCAATATGGCACCATTCGAAGCTCTCTACGGTCGAAAATGTCATTCACCTATCTGTAGGAATGAGATCGGTGAAGCTCAGCTTACTGGACCAGAGCTCATTCTGGAAACGACAGACAAAATCAAGAAAATTCGCGATAATCTTGTGACAGCTAGAAGCCGTCAAAAGAGTTATGCGGATATGCGAAACAAGCCCCTAGAATTTCAAGTCGAAGACCATGTCCTACTCAAGGTGTCACCTTGGAAGGGAGTGGTGAGATTTGGAAAGAAAGGAAAACTTGCACCTCGATATGTTGGACCATTTAAGATTGTTGAAAGAGTTGGAAATGTTGCCTATCGATTAGAGCTACCTCTAGAGCTTGGAAATATTCATCCAACTTTCCACGTGTCCAATTTGAGAAAGTGTTTAGCTGACGCTGATCTTCACATTCCACTCGACGAAATTCAAGTTGATGAAACGACGCATTTTGTCGAGAAACCTGTGGAGATAATGGACAGTGTAGTCAAACAGTTGAAGAACAAATGGATTCGATTAGTCAAGGTTCGCTGGGAATCCAAACGTGGCCCATAGTTTACTTCGGAACGTGAGGACCAAATGAAGGCGAAATATCCGCATTTGTTTTAACAAGTTTCCTCTAGTTAAAATTTCGGGACGAAATTTCCTAAAGTAGGGGAGACTGTGACAACTGTGCTATGTAATCGATGTACATTGTAAAAAAATGTTAATTACTAATAAAACAATGTGTTTTGGTGTTATTAAGTGTGTATTTGTGTTTGGTGATTTTTCGATTTGATTCGATTCTGATTTCAAACTTTAAATCGCTTTCTGGAAAGTTATACGCAAACTGGTGCGTAAACGCAGTCAGTTTAACATGACAAACACTCCGGAATAGTGACATAGGCTTAACATACCTTAAATAACCTTCACATAACTTAGATATAAGTTTTGGATGGTTTGGTGTGTTGAAAACAAGTCTATTCGATCGCAGGGACTATTTGTGTCAAACTGTGAAAGTATGTTGATTTGTTCAGTAAAGAACGTTCCGGAACTTGATAATAAGTTAAACATACCCTAAATATCCTTTACATAGCTTAGAAATAGGCATTGAGGGGTTCGGTATGCTAAAATAAACTTATTTGATCAATAGGGACTAAAAGCGTCAAAAAGTGCATAAATTTGCATTTTCACGCATATCTTACGTTCTGAATATATCCGAACATCCAAAAATTTATGTAATCATTAAATATTTTATCTTAGTGATTGGCATGATAAAATTCCATTCGTCGCTTAATTTGGATCATTTTTGCGTTCGTTACGACTTCCGTCGTAATTAACCAAACAACGCAACCGTACGACCAAACGAGACGACATCCGAGATGTTTTTGAGCATATTTTAAGTTCCCTAAACTTTAACTTCATTTTAGAGCTTTGAAATGAGGTTAAGGGGGCTTAAACATGTCAAATATGCATCAAAATGCAAGTTTTTCAAGTGTAGGGACCAAATTTGACATTTCTGGAAACTAGCTCTAGTGGGCCGCGTAAGCTGAGGTCTATGCTTACGCGGGGTGCGACAGACTACCAGACAGATTCTTTGAATTTGGTCCATTTTTTCAACTTTGATGGTTTTCAACACCTGATTTGGATACCATCTGCTAGTTTTAGCTGGTATTTCATGTCCCCATGGTTTCTAAAACCATTTGCCCACATAAATGGCCAAGATTGTTCCCTCTTTAGCAAGGAATGATCCTAACAGTTTACCGAAAACTATATATAGCCATGCTCTCTTTCATTTTTCTGCACCCTTGATCATTTTAATGCTCTAAGTTAAAGCCTTTGCTTCATACCTGAGTGTTATAGATTAAGTTCTCCCTAGCTTGGACCCTTTGTAAGCTTCTTTCGTTCTTTTATTTCTTTTCGAGCACGAAAGTCAAACAGTGTTTGACTTTCTGCTTTGATCAGTCTTTGGTCAACACAAAGTTCATTTGAACTTTGCAACGTGAGCGTAATCACGATGGTTATAGTCCTTTATTACTATACCTACTGAGTACCACATTGACTAGGCGTAGTGACGAGTCGTAGTTTCGGTCAAAATACGTATTTATGCGTATTTTGCAACCAAACTACTCTTGGGTATCAAAACACTTTGTTTTGATATCAAAACCTATTTTTGAACTTAGTTAAACATGTTTCAACATGTTTAGCTTGTCACTTTTAGTTTAGTGCTTGTGTAGAGTCGTAAGTCAAGCGGTCTAAACCACTGCTTAGACTTTCGAACTCGACCCGTTCGGTCGATCATTAGGGTCCGACCAAGCATGTTTAGTGACCATAGTTGTATATGGAATAACCTTCCGAGGTTATACCTTATGGTCACATAGTTTAAGTAGTTGTATGATAGGTAGTTTATATGCCTTAGGTAAATGACCAAAATGCCCTTTTCATGCATAATTGGATTTTAAGCATATGTGACTTACTTTTGTCACCTAAACTGATTATGCAACATAGTTAAACATGTTTAGGCATATAATACTTGTCATAGGACTAGTTAGACGTCTCGAACGCGCGTTTGCGTGAACGACACGTTAAAGTGGCGTAAGCTACCTTAATGGGTCGTAACGGGTCGAAAGCACTTAGATTAGGTTCCGATCTAGAATGTAGGCTTTGTTAAACCATATCACACGAGTTCCAATACTCATTTGGTTTACAAAACCTCATTCTGTCCGATCTTCCGATTTAGATGTCGATTTATTTACTAGTGATTCGATTACTAGGTGCTGCTTAAGTTTCCTTGATTTGCTTGAGCTTGTTGAGTTCTTTAGATTGAGGATACTTTGCACTTCGATGTGAGTACATAGTCCCCTCTTTTTACATGTTTTGTGGTAACTACCTATTTTACTGTTTCAATTGTTTTGGGGTGATTCATATGTATTAAAACGATTTCAATATTTTAACGATGGTTTCAAAAACGATTAACATGGTTTATATTAAACTAATAACGATTTCGATAATGTGAACGAACTTGTTGGACGTATTTACATAACGAATAACATTCATTAGCATTGATCAAGCCGACCAGTATTAGGTTATGGTACCATAGGATCTGACAAATCCCGTTATCAGACTACACCCATGGTTATGTGTGGGGGTTATGTAGGTAACGACCGAATCTGTGATTGTTAACTTACCCTTTGGTGGTTTGTTAATGCGTGTTTCGAGACAGTCGAGTTGCGAAGGTTTGGATGTTATTAGCAAGACGGCCAAAAGTAGTTTCACAATTAAAACGAAAACGATTTTGGGACGAGTTAAACGATTTGAAACGATTTAAACGAGATAAACGATTTGAACAAACGATTGGTTTTGGGTTGTGATTTGGTAATGGGACGGGTGTAACATGGTAAAAGCATGGTAGATACGCCGCTGGTACTTCTTATATATAAGTGCTTTTATCATTTTATATCCCGTGTCATTATTTAGTTCACATGGGAAAACAATTTTGAAACGATGTCACATAACGAAGTTTTCGAAATGATATAAACCATACGAGTTTTGTAACGAGAACAATTTACGATTTGGTTTACTTAAACAAATGTTTTGGGTTAAGAATCATGGCTGCGAGATTTTATAAACTATAATCAACTTGATTTGAGTTGGTTAATCATGTTGCAATACACTTTTCAAAACAAGGTTTGTAACTTTTGACTCTTGTAATCTGACAAGGTACTGCAACATATAAACGAGCCATGAATCCGATACTCTCATAAAACCTATGTGCTCGCCAGCAAATTTCTTTGCTGACTTTGTTTTTACATATGTTTCAGGTGGTGTTGCATGATGTTGATTGCTAGGATGCATGATTCACATAGGATCTGGACAAGGCCTTAGTGACATAATAATAATGATAGACGATATGTAACTTGTTTATTTTATGTAAATTACTTAATGAATCAATAAAACGAAACTTTTGTATCCATGGTTGTGAAACAATAATTCTGCCACGACACTCCCCGACGTTTCCGCCGTGGTTTCGTTGTTTTGACGCTGTCGGGGTGTGACACGAAGCTTATTGTAGAGAGAGATGAAGTTTTAAATTGGATTTCTTGGGTAATGAAATAGTTGGAAGACTTGTAAAGGGTTTGGGGTGGCATCATCATCACCCACCTCCTTTTTGCCCAATAAATGGAGGAGAGAGAGAGAGAGAGAAATACTATGCATGGATGCCATCTCTCACCATAGACACATACTCACACGCATATATACATATATATATGAATTGTTGGCCTAAAACTGGTATTTTACTGGATACCGGGTATTTTATCTAGCATTTTAATCTCGTTTTAGTGCGTTTTAAATTATTTTTATCATTCTATAAAAATAATCACACTGAATTATTAATAAAATAATTACCAGTTGCCTTGACAGGCTGCGTTGGCAGTATTTTGTCAGATACGCGCAGTATCGCGCGGTACGCGCTTAAACTCGGAAAATAGAGTTTCTTAGCGTTTTAATTTATTTTTCCTCATGATTATGATTAAAATTACTATTATGATCATAACAAACTATTTTTAGTATTTTAACACTGATCGGGTGGTCACCGACGTTCGTTTCGCATTTTAATCGTTACGCGATAAGCGTTTATTTTATCATTGCCAACATAATTTTTTATCAATGTTTAGATTCACCAACACATTAAATATCACATATAGATATCACAATCAGTCAAATATAGCCTTTTTATTTATTCATGACACGTGTTACATTTGTACGGTACGGCCTAAAAAGCCGGTGTCAGAGTCTCCCCCTGTTTAGGAAATTTCGTCCCCGAAATTTTTACTCTACAGGTTTTGTTTTCGCACTTGGTGGAAACAGTAAGAACAATCTTATTGAATATGGTCTTGTAGTTTCTGCGAGAAATTTTGATTCTTACGAAGAATCCTTGTAGACCTATATTATATAATCCCATTTCCAAGGTTCATTGTTTACGAGTACTTAATCAGAAAGACTAAAGTCAATGTTCCACCGAATCAGGTTTGACATATGTGTAACCACATATATGTTGTCGAATACTTGAGGTAGTCTGAGTCTACATTTGATTGATCCAACTCGAGATGGGCTCTCGAAATTATCTAATCTCATGAGCTCGTTTTCTTCCCTTCTTGCATTTGTTTCAAATATCTTCTCTCCACGGATTGCACAATCATCAGATCGCATATACCGTTAGGAATCTGTAATCGTCTTTCTGGTTATCAATATAACTCTTCTGACCAACCATACAGCTTCTACGGGTACTTCGATAAACTTCCGTTTATCGCCTAAACAAACCTCAACAAAGAATATAATCAGTGTATTATCCATTATACACTTTTTCAAACTGGACACATGAAACACATCATGTATTCCACTCAGTCCCTATGGTAGCTTGAGCCTATAAACGACTGATCCAACTCAAGATGGGCTCTCGAAAGGACCTAATCAATGTGGCTTAGCTTTTCTTTCTCTGCTAAACCTAATAACACCTTTCCAAAGTAATACTTTCAACAAAACACAATCTTCGACCTGAAACTGCAATAGTTCCCTTCAATTGTCCATGTAATTCTTCTGTCGATCAAAGATGACTTTTAACCTTCCCTCGATCTAGGCAAATCCTGTCGCTGGTTTCCTGGATAAACTCGGGACTGGTTAATTGTCTTTTGTCACATCAGCTCAGCAAAGTGGCGATCGACACTTCCATCCATACAAGGCTTCAAACGGAGCGACCTAAATACTAGCGTGATAACTATTATTGTAGGAAAACCTGCCAATGGCAAGTGAGTATCCCAACTTCCACCAAAATCGATCGCACACACTCTCAACATATCCTCCAATGTTTGAAAAACTTCCTCATGCTTTTCTATCCAATCAATCCTCTTTTTCCTTTTGGGTCATTAATGTCGAAGGGTGCACTAATTTAGAGAAATTCTCAATGAATCTCCGGTAGTACCCAACAAACCTTATGTATTGTCGTACTCCTGACGGGGTCTTTGGCGCTTCCCAACTATTGGTCTCTTCGATCTTAGATAGATCCACATGTATACCTTTCTCATTTATGACGTGTTCGAGTAAATAAGCTTCTCGAATCCAGAACTCACATTTAGAGAACTTGGAATGCAACTCCTCTTTCCTCAACAACTCCATAATCAACTTCAGATGTTACTCATGATTCTCTTTGGTTCGCGAATAGGACAGTATATCGTCGATGAATACTATCACGAATTTATCCAATTAGGGTTTACATACCCTGTTCATGAGATCCATGAATACAGCTGGCGCATTAGTTAAGTAAAAAAGGCATGACTAAAAATTCGTAATGGCCATATCGTGTTCGAAAGGTAGTCTTCGTCAGCAACCTTCAACTGATGATATCCTGATCGCAGATCAATCTTCGAGTAGTAGCTGGATTCCTTGTAGCTGATCGAATAAATCATCAATCCTCGATAAAGGGTACCGATTCTTGATAGTCAACTTGTTTAGCTCTCTGAAATCAATACACATCCTGAAGGATTCATCCTTCTTCCTCATAACAAGAGGGGTGCACCCCTAGGCGAAAAGCTTGGTAGAATGAAACCCTTGTCTAGTAGCTCTTGAAGCTGATTCAATATTTCTTTCATTTCAGACGGTGCTTAATCTATAAGGAGATTTTGCGATTGGTGCAGCACCGGGTACCAGATCGATTCGGAATTCGATCTGTCTCGCAGGGGGCAATCCAGGTAAGTCTTTTTAGGAAAACTTCTGGATAATTGCGAACAATAGGAATCTCTCCGATATCCCTACATTCGGCCCTCATATCCACCACGTTAACAAAGAACGCAGGTTAGCCTTTTCGTAACAGCTTGAACATCTTCATAATACCGACGTCATTCAACACTCAACACTCGACACTCGACTCGGTCGGTCTCAATGAACAACTACCACCCCTCCACCATTAGAACGAGGTATCCTAGCTAACTTCTCCAAGCAATAATCCCCACTTCGTTCTTGGATAGTCAATCCATTCTCACAACTAAGTCAAAGCTCCCAGGCTCTAATGGAAATAAATCGACACAAAAACTATGATCATCCAACTAAATACTATAACCGCGAACGACCTCACTAGATTCTGCCAGCCTACCAATTGCTAGTTCTATCGAGTGCTTTTTACTTAGCTTACTTGTTGTAGAACTCAGAAATGGTTCAAAGTTTTTCAAAACAAAACTCAAGTCAGCCTTAGTATTAAATAGTACGAACGCTAAATAGTTGACGATTAAGAACGTATCCGTAGCAACTGTAGGATCGCTACATGCCTTCCCAGCATTCATCTCGAAAAATCTGCCCTTGGCATTCTGACCCTTCATTTTTAGACAATCTCTCTTGAAATGTCCTTGCTCACCACACTCGTAACATCCCTTGACTGTATCTCCCTCCGATGTACTCTTAGCATAGCACTCGTGAGTCATATGTCTAGTCCGACCATATCTGTCGCACTTTCTCCGCTCATCCTCGTGAGGCTTCCTCTCAGAACCACCCCTGCCATCCTTGGCATTATTTTTTCCCAAACCACTAGAATTAACCACATACGTTTTCCTCGAAATGCGTTTCTCATCACACTTCTCATCGGTATCTTTTCCTCAAACTCTCAGACTTTTGCTTTCGCGAATCCCCAGATCTAGGCTCGGAATGCGGAATTATTTGAATGGTCGATCCGCTGTGACGGCCCGACATCACGCATACCGTTGCCACATCATTGCATAGGGTACCAGTAAATAATCTTGGTTTACAACCCTGTATTGTTTTATGTGTACATCTATGTATCATTCACAAAGTTAATGAAAAATCAGAATTACGCTCCGATTATATCATAACACAGGAACTACTAAAACTTTCCGATCATTATATCACCTAAAGGGTTTCCGATCTGTATCCCACCAAAACCATGCCCATGAGCATCACATCCACGTTCCTAGCCATTATTTTGGTTAGCATCGCGCTGTTCCATGGTAGTATTAACGTGTTGCGCTATGAGTTGTGCCAACTCTTCCGGGGTAATAGGTAGTTAGAACCCTGTCTCGCTTTTGGCGGCATTTCGTCGTTTCTATTATTACAACATAATATCAATATAAGACGATATCCAAAATAATTCAATCATTAAATGCTAGTGGACCAAACATTGCGCATGTATAATATCCACATATTATGAGAATAAATTTTTAAACCAAAAGGAACCCATTCGATATTTATACCAGAAATTTTCAAAGCTTGTTTTTAGCACTAAGACTAATTAAAATTTGGCATGTCTACATCAACATCCGCAACAAGTCTATATGAAATTTCCTCCTAAATACCTGAAAATTTGGCATGCAAGCAACAGAAATAACCAACAACTAATGCTTCAATCCCTAGAAGTCCAACATCTTCCTAACAGGCTCTTCTAGCTCATCATACCAGTCCATCTGTCCTTCTAAGTCTCTCATCTTGCCCTTCGTCGTCTCCAAGTCTCCGCGTAACATGTCGAACTGACGATCGCAGTGGGAGCGATTGACCCAAATCTCCTTCTGCTTCTTCCAAGCGGACGCTGTCTCAACTCTCGAAGTCGATGAGATCTCTCCAATGGGTCGTGTCCTCTTCCTACTGCGGGTGTAGACTTAAAAGAGGTGTAGCAAAACACGTGGCTCTAATAACAAAATAGATGATTATGTAATGACGGGTGAAGGAATCTCAAGTGTAGGCTCGACAGTATCAGGGAGCAGGACTACTAATGGCTCTATAGGCCGAGACGTGACATAACGTAACCGTACAAAGTAAGTGTGTGTTCGAATGAAAGATAACACATAAGGCCCAAATAAACAGATAATCACGTATGAACATAAACACTTAATGGTTTTCATACATGATAAAAATTTTCCATGTTAATTTAAAAATTTTGGCTTCGAGAATTTTGGACTTTAAATCTCAAAATTCTTCGGTTGAAGTCTAGTGTTTTCTCACGAAAACATCTAGTTCGCTAACAACCATTGGCTCTGATACTAACTTCTGTCACACCGCAAAAACGTCGCAGCGGAATATAAAACGTAGTGGTGACGGAAGTTGGTGCCCATTTATATCTTGTTGAATGATGCATCGTAATATTGGACATTTCAACTTAATTAAAACATCGATTTTTAAACATAAAGTCTTAAAGTTGTCACAACCACACCACAGTTAAGTTGTTTTAATCCTTATGGATCTTATTACATTTGTCCCAGAAAGTTTAAAGTTAGTCCAACATATTAAGTGACAAAACATGCATCAACAACCACAAGATACGCCATAATTCCCGAAGTTGAACTCAAGTACCTGTAGAACACGTTTAAAATCAAGTGTCAACACAAAGGAAGGTGAGTTCACATATTCAAATTAAATAATTTGATCCTAAGGAAAAACTTTCTGATTACGTGTTTATTGTAAAACATCCATATATTTTTTTTAGCAAGTCCATTTAATTCCTTAATAAAATTCATGGGTCATCCGTCGTAAGTTTAAAAACCTGACATTAAGGCATTTTCCCAAGTTTTGTATATTAAATTCATAGCGTCAACGTTCAGACTCGTATGTTAGCTAGACAATACGAACTATATATTTACCATGCAGGGATAATCCATGCTAGAAAATAACCAGAATTTAAATTCGTCGTTTGACTTGACACGGGGCGACCGGTCACGACGGGGTTGTCAACCCGATAGATCTACCAACAATTCATCGCGTGCAGTACTTAATCGACTAAACTACATCATTGGCGCAGGGTCCATATTGAGACCATATATGATGTCTGCCTCACGTACAATATATATATATATCCTACTAATATGACAAATTTAATATACGATGTTGTACAAATCCCCTGAAATCCCCACCAAAATTTAAGCCTATGCTGTTACTTACTCTCTTGAGACCAAGCAATATTCGTTCCAACTATACAGTTGTTTTCCCCCAAACATATATTCATCAAAAACGTTTTATCTCGAAATGTATAATTTATCTGACTCCATATATTTTCAGCGAAAATATATAATATATATTAAAAGGTATGTTTTAATCCAAAAACAATATTAAACCCTTTTTGGCGTGTTGCACCCCCAAAATATATACAAAGTAGTAAAAAGAGGGGTTTAGTGACACTCACCTTTGGGTGCGTATTTTAAATAGCGCAATCCCACAGATTGATTTCTACACGTCCTATTATATGTAGGAACGATTTATAAATCAATATATCACAAAATCCTAAGTTTCTCCATTTCTTAGAATTTTCACATAACTTTGAGATTTTCTCGAAAAGTTATCGTTTTTGATTATGTTGGCACGCTAATATATATACGAGGGTCCATATATATATATATATATTTTAAGATTTTGCGACTTGAACAACTTTATTGGTGACCGTTATCATGTAAATCCCTTAACACACCCGTTTATACGTAATATATCTACGATTTGCGCATCGTAATTTATATACATAAACGTACACATAAATTAACACCGTAATACGCGTAATCTCGTTAACTTATCTATTTTTTTCATTTTTAAGGCAAATATACATAAAATATTTTATATGTACCAAATTTCATGCTCGACAAACAGTTACACATTTAACGCGATTTTTACCGTTTCTATCACATAAAACGCACAAGTATTCATGCATAATCTAATTTTCCAAATATCATGTTAAAACTTAACATATTTTCACATTTACATGTTTAAATCACATAGAACATTTTAACACATAAGGTTCACCCAAGAATTACCCATACTAGTGTTCATTGAAAAACGTGTATTTTAGTGATTCGGTGACGTTTTCGCGCGTCGGAAGTCACGTATGACCAACCAAACTCCAAGTAAACTTAAAGTTAGTTAAAATACTTATTTTTAAACTAAAAATATCAGTTTACTTACTGATCTAAATCAGTTTCACAAATATCGTTCAAAAAGCCGATTTTTGACCGTTTTACTGCATAGTTTTGCGTTAGACGTTACTATAACCATCCCAACTCAGAATGACTTGATATTTTAACACAATACATGTTATTTACTGATTAAAATAGTGATCATAATCAGATTAGTGTAGTTTTTATGTAAGTCACATAAATCATGCGATTTCACGTATTTTACAACTCCTAATGCACCAGGTACAACATGCAAGACTAGTAAACTTTATGAAAAAGTTTTATATCATTAAACACTTCAAAATAATCATATTTTAATGTTTATAATCTGATCAAAAATTATTTTTATCAAATCATGTTTAAATCATCATTTCATGCTTTCATATCATCATGCATGTTCATGTATGTGCATCTAATGCACTCATACAACATCATCATCATTACTTATGATCTAATCATACTCAAGAACATATTAAATCCATGTTCTTACAAATCATAACCTATATCACATAATCATTCATTCATAAATGCAAGTGTTCTTACATGCATCCTACTTTTCAATTAACATGTTTATCAAGAATCTTTCAATCAAAATAAAAAACACAATCTCATACACACACCTACATACTCACGGCCATACATGTATACATATACACATCCATTTTTATTTTAAACAAAAACCCATTTGTTATTGTTTTCAAGTTTGTGTTTTATTCCAAGAACAAGAGAAACTTCCATCATCAAATCAAGAACAAGGTTTTTAAAGTGAGTTTTATACCTTCAAGATTTTGATGGGTTTTTAGCTAAGGTTGATGATATGGAGCTTGGTTGTTGCTTAAAACACCTTAAAATCACCTTTGGATCCTTAAAATTACTTGAAAACACATTGGAATGAGCCTGGATCTTCATGAACTAGGTTGAAATTTTGAAAATGTATGATGTATAGGGGTGTTCGGCCGAAGCTTATTGTAGAGAGAGAGATGAAGTTTGAAATTGGATTTCTTGGGTAATGAAATAGTTGGGAGACTTGTAAAGGGTTTGGGGTGGCATCATCACCCACCTCCTTTTTGCCCAATAAATGGAGGAGAGAGAGAGAAATACTATGCATGGCTTAAAATAAAGGTTCTTGGGCTAAAATATTAGAGCTGTTGAAACAACACGGGGCCGTGTAACTTGTCTGTTACTCCAAACTTTAACGGTTTGTCATGTTTAACTAGCATGTCGAGCTAGCAGAACGGTACATCTTCAACAAGCTCACGAAAAAACTGAAGAGGGAGGAGAGTCTCACTTGAAGCCACTCTAGTCCGCTATGTTTACGCCTTGAGATGCAAGTATATAGGGTATCACTGATAGGGGCAATGAAACTCACCAGATAGGGTATCACTGAGTATGTAAGCACAGAATAGTAGTACGATCGTAACAGTAATCCCACCCTCGTATTAATATCGTACGGTTAATAACCGAAAATAGTTCTTGTATCGGTAATTTCTATATACTATGCTCGGATGTAAAGTGATATGCGCCAAATACAACATATAAATTATATCAAATAAGGTATAAAAACAACCCCTTTTAGTACTAATGTTGAAAAAAGTGTGTTTCTTTGTATACTTTTGTTTTCCAGGATTAAAAGAGCGTAAATGTAAAAAGAAACAAATTAACGACAAAAACCAACATGAATACAAAAGAAGGGAAGTTGATACAATATACCAACCCTCCGAGCTTCATCCCAAAGACTAAAAATTACAACTCAGAAGACAAGCACGGGCTGTGCCTACCGGGCATGGGGCCGTGCCCCACCAAAGATTCCAGAAAAAAGAAGACAAACAGAAGCAGACAAGAGACACGGGGCCGTGTCCCATGGACACGGGCCGTGGCCAACTTCCAGATTTGCAAATCTTGGATCGTACAACAAGTACAATGGCCACGGGGCCGTGTGAGGATGTGGACTGACAAGCTCATTTAATGAAGACATAGAAGAAGGAGGGCACGGGCCGTGCCTACCAACACGGGGCCGTGCAAACCTTCTGTTTTAGCTATAAATAAGGGTGCTTGGTTCAATTGCAACTCATCCCTTGGCAAACCACTTCTCTCACACCTGCCACTACTCCACCACCACAATACCACCATCATCAACCACATTCATCCATCATCCATATCCAGAGTGTGTAGTGGTCTCGGGATCCAAGATAGATAGTAAGAGTTTTTGTCAAACAAAGGACATGCTTGGCTAATCTCTTACATCACTTGGTGAAGACAAGTCATTTATGTATTACTTTTGATTTCCAATCTATGGTTAACTTTTTAATTCGGTATGTATTAATGACTTTAATAACTAGTTTTTTATATTGAAAGTGAACTTTATTCTATCATCTCTTCATGTTTCATTGATTCACTAATTCGTGTCTCTACGATCTATATTAGGCGCGTTAACTGCCTGGAAGGGGATTAGAAGGGTGGTATGGGTAAAGTTCTTTCCTCGTTCTGTATATAGATCCTGCGAGGACTTGATTCAAGCTTATTAGGACTTTCTTTGCGGCATATAGCATCAAATCGGGGGAAGTAAGAACGACTTGAATCCCTTATAGATAAATTACTATTAATAGTTTAAACCGGCCTTGCTGGACGGTATCCCTGCTGACTCAGACCAATATGGCCGAGGGTAACGTTGCCTTCAAACGAGGGACATGCCTCATTTTGCATCAATAACTTACTTAATTATCTTTCAATATTCTGGCCTTGCGAGACTGTATCCCTGCTGACTCAGACCAATATGGCTGAGGGTAGTGTTGCCTCCAAAAGAGGGACATGCCACTATAACTAAGATAATCTCTTAAAAAAACCCAAAGTGCGGAAATCATCAAAGGATACATAAAAGATGAGTCAGAGCCAAGTGATTCTATCTTGTCTATTTGTTTCTTTATTTATTTAATTTCTTTATTTTACTTATTAAAAATCTTTCCTCAAAATTTGATTAGATTAGACGTCGACGATATTCCGGTATTAAAAGCTCTTGTGTCATTGGACGACCTCGGTATCTTACCATCACTATACTATGCCAACGACGGGTGCACTTGCCCTAGCGTGTTGTAGAGAGTGATAGTGTTATATCATGTTTTATAAATGTAAAACTTGATAAAAGAGTAAAAAGTATTAAAAAATATAATAAAAATCATACACACTCGACCACACGTCAAGTTTTTTACGCCTTTGCCGGGACACAGGTATTTTAAGAAAGTTTAAAATCGGCAGCGTAATCATTTTTATGCTTTTCAAATTTTTCTTTATAGGTTTTTCTTCTTTTTCTCCAAATTTTCTACTTTCTGCAGGAATAACACGGGGCCGTGTTTGAGCAACACAGGGCCATGCCAACTCCCTAGTAATATAAAACTGTTTTCTACCAGATAAAACTGCAGCACGGGGCCGTGTGACAATCACACGGGACCGTGCCTCAACATCAGTTCCTAAGAAAACAGTACCGTTTGATCCTGACAGTTAAAACTTATCTGGCAACCATGGATGTCAATTATTATTTTTACCCCCGCCACTCTTACAGTGAATGGTGTCAGTTATGTGGAGGAATTCCTAAAGATTTAAAGTGTCCCATTCTAAAATGGAATCCCCACTACTTAGACCCATCGTTTTCCTGTAGCGGTCACCTTAAGATGGGTGGGAGTAAAAACGATAACCACCATCCACCTGAATTCCATCAAACCTCTTCCATAGGAGACGTAAGCTCGGACGAAATATGTCAAATAGAAAAGAGGATTCTCTAGAAACTCAAAGAAATAGAATCCATGATGAACGCGCGATATTCATCCAGGAGAAAAAACGAAGGAGACTCGATGGAGCCACGTTCAGGAATAAATGATGCCGAGGCCAACAAATCTACCCTAGCCCCATGTGAAAATGAAGGCGATAGTCCTCCCTGTATTGGCCTCGCAATGAAGGACTCCTTAACGGCTTGTGAATTTCACACCAACGGTTTAGACCAGAGTGAGTCGACTCACACCATCTTCAACAAGATCCTTGAAAAGGTAAAGAAAGGAAGGTTTCTCCCTGCTACTTTTAGCTTAGGTTTCTACCTTTCTGACAACCTCTTGCATTTTTGTATCTCTCGCCAAAACCTAAGGTACATCAGGCATTTCGGTGTTGTTCCAACCAGTAAGGAACCTCTTGATAAAACACGGTTCCTTAAAAATTTCGACAAAACTTCATAAAAACCCTAAAACACGGGGCCATATCCCTCACCCACAGGGCCGTGTCCCATTTGCTCCCCAGACATGAGGGCGTGTTAAAAGAACACGGGGCCGTGCTTCCTGTATTTTTCCAACACGGGGTCGTGTCTACCTTGACATGGCCCGTGTGTCACTAACGGACAACATTCTCTGACTCATACAGACAACACGGGGTCATGCTTCTTGGACACGGGGCCATGTCAACGTGCTGTCACTTTCTATAAAGTCAGCCATGAGAAGAATCTTTGGACACATTCCTAAAATACCAAGACCCAACCTGATCTCACACACATACCTGAAAAGGTAGGTTCTTAAAATGGTTTCCTTAAACCTTATTGTCTTTAACACTTTTAGTCATTTCTCCTTCTTCAACATTCAACAACCTCCATTGAAGTTTGAAGCTTAAAGCTTCAAAGCTTCAATTATTAGGTTAAAAGTATGATTTTTAGCCTAAATTTTTTCAAAACTACTATTTTATAACACTATTTTAAGTTATTTATGTTCAGAAATGCAAGAAACCAAATAGTTTTAACTTAAAATAAAGGTTCTTGGGTTAAAATATTAGAGCTGTTGAAATAGCACGGGGCCGTGTAACTTGTCTGTTACTCCAAACTTTAACGGTTTGTCATGTTTAACTAGCATGTTGAGCCAGCAGAACGGTACATCTTCAACAAGCTCACGAAAAAACTGAAGAGGGAGGAGAGTCTCACTTGAAGCTACTCTAGTCCGCTATGTTTACGCCTTGAGATAGTCCATTGAAGAAATGACAACGGTGGAGGAGGTCCTCATAGACCAGGTGAACTACCTTACTCTAGCCTGGAGGATAGATTTAGGGAAACCAACCTTCTTCCTAATAGGTTGAACATCTTGGTGATGCCCCTGATGGAACCAATCTTACCCTAAGACAATTGGAACATCGCTCACGAGGTGATTAATCCCACCGGGTGGGACGAAATACCCCTAGAACTTCCCATCAACGCCTACTTTGAGGTTCTGGTAAACCCCACTCATCTCCCATAAGAGGAGGTTGATGATGAACCCTTTATCTTCCTACCAAGGGAGATTGAAGAGATGCTCAACGACCTTTGAAGGAGCATTCCCGAAAAATAGCTCGAAGCCCTCATTTTCCGAAAACTAGTTTCGTTTTTGCTAATCTTTCATCGATTTATCTAGGGGAAAGCTATCTGGGTTAAAAATTTCTCGTAGGGTATTCACCAATAATATATCTTAGGATTTAAATTTCTCTTATATTTTTATCTTTCTCTTTAGTTGTAATGATGGCTGAATGGAATGGAATTTGGTGTTTTGAAAACAAAGTGTGCAAAAATGTGGAAAATGGCCAAAGGACATTGAAACAGCACCCAGTGCACGTAAACAAATGTCTCCCGACGCAAAATCTTCAAAACAGTAAGAGCAGCACGGGGTCGTGTAAGGTAAGCACGCCTCAGTGCCTCAAGTCTGCTGAAACATTTTTTGATTCTGGAACTTCTACACGGGGCTATGTCCCAAAGGCACGCCCCCGTGTTTGTCTTCTGGAAATTTTTCTTTACTGACACTTTTGACATGAGGCCGTGCCTACTAGACACGCTCCTGTGTCTGCCTTCTGAGAAATTTTCAAGAAGTCATGTACTAACACTTTTTACACGGGGTCGTGTCCCCCAAACACGTCCCCGTGTCCAGTATCTGTGTTTTTAAAAATTTGTTGTTTTTACCAACATTCACACATTTAATCAAATCTAACCAATTTTGGACACATTAAGGACAATGTATAATTTAAGTGTGAGGGGAAGGGACTTGAATATGTTTGTCCTAAAATAAGCCTTACCCAAAACTCTACTTGGAACCGCTAAAACACCCTAAATTTTTTTCAAAAATAATTTTTTTGGTTTATTTTGTCTTGTTTATAGTTTATGCAGGAAAACCAAGTTCTAAAAGTTTAAGTTTTTACAAATTTACAACCGATAGCACCGTGATAAAAAGAACCATATAAGAAAAATTCATACAAAGGCATGGCAATCTTTTTCAAATTTGATTGTATATATGTTTTCACACTTTTACCGTTTTCCCACAAATTGTGAGTTTTGAGCCTCTACCGAGCATTCAATATCATATCTTAAATAAATGCTCACTTTTCATTTCTTGTGTGAATAGCCGTACGGTTCTTATGAATATAGAACTTGACAAGACAATATATTCCCGGTCCTTACCGACTAATCCAAGTAAGTACATGATTGAGAGATTAGGACCATAAACCCTTTTTCTTTTTTCAACCTTATTTTCTATTTATCTCCCCACAAAATTTTCCCTTAGTCAACCCCTTTGAGCCTAAACCTTTCATTTCAAAACCGCAAAACACCATTCTGCATAAATCACCCATCACCCAAAACCATCTTTTACTTTTACACCCCATTATTTTAGTAAAATTCAGTTCTTTTGAGATACGCACAAGTATATGACTTAATTTTCTTGTGAGTTTTATCCAAAAAAAAAAATCTCTAGTTGCTTGAAATAAAATAAGCAAACTTATTGCTTATAAGCATTTAGTTGGTACCTAAGTCACAAATAAATTTTCAAAAGAAAACCAACATTTTACGCCTTTAGCCACTTTTCAAATAAAACTACCCTACCCTTAACCAAAAACCTACCATCTTAAAAGTCCTCTTGATATTTACAAAGATTATGTTAAAAGGGAGGAGGTTTGATTACTTGTCAAGCATATGGTAGGAGTAAGTTCCATACTGAGACCGAGCGTTTCACTTATACATCTTCGACCGAGTGTTGAGTGATCACTTGTGAGGTGTGTGAATTTGTATATAGCTAAATGAAATTTTAAAAAGGCATATTATGCCCAAAAATATTTATTTTTCTTAAAACCAGTTCTAAATAAATCATGTCGAATAGGATTGTATATAAAAAAACAAGAATAAAAAAAGAACTTATATTCTCGACACTCTACAAACATGACCCGAAAACTTCTCTTCTACCTATTGATTTTTAGTACTAATGTTGGAAAAAATGCTTTTCTTTATATGCTTTTGACTTTCAGGATTAAAGAGCGTAAATGTACAACAGGAACAAATTAACGGCAAAAACCAGCATGAATACAAAAGAAGGGAAGTTGATACAATATACCAACCCTCTGGGCTTCATCCCAAAGACAAAAAACAACTCAGAAGACAAGCACGGGCACGGCCCCACCAAAGATTCTAGGAAGAAGAAGACAAATAGAAGCCGACAAGAGACACGGGGCCGTCTCCCATGGACACAGGCTGTGGTAAACTTCTAGATTTGCAAATCATGGATCGTACAACAAGTACAATAGCCACAGGGCCGTGCCATTGACACACGGGGGCGTGTGAGCATCTGGACTGACAAGCTCAATTATGAAGACAAAGAAGAAGGAGGGCATGAGGTTGTTCCTACCAGGCACAGGGCTGTGTAAACCTTCTGTTTTCAGCTATAGATGGGGGTGCTTGGTTCAATTGCAACTCATTCCTTGGCAAACTACTTCTCTAACACCTGCCACTACTCCACCACCACAATACCACCATCAACCACCACATTCATCTATCATCCATCACTAAAGTGTGTAGTACTCTCCGGATCCAAGATTGATCGTAAGAGTTTTTGTCAAACAAAGGCCATGCTTGGCTAATCTCTTACATCACTTGGTGAAGACAAGTCATTTATGTATTACTTTTGATTTCCAATCTTTGGTTAACTTTTTAATTGGGTATGTATTAATGACTTTAATAACTAGTTTTTTATATTGAAAGTGAACTTTATTCTATCATCTCTTCATGTTTCATTAATTCACCCATTCGTGTCTTTACTGTCTATATAAAGTGCGTTAACTGCCTTGAAGGGGGTTAGAAGGGTGACATGGGTAAAGTTCTTATCTCGTTCATTGTATAGATTCCGCGAGGACTTGATTCAAGCTTATTAGGACTTCTTTTGAGGCAGATAATATCAAATCGGGGGAAGTAAGAACAACTTGAATCCCCTATAAATAAATTACTATTAAAACTTTAAACCGGCCTTGCGAGATTGTATCCCTGCTGGCTCAGACCAATATGGCCGAGGGTAGCATTGCCTCCAAAAGAGGGACATGCCACATTTTGCATTAATAACTTACTTAATTATCTTTCAGTATTCCGGCCTTGCGGGACTGTATCACTGCTGACTCAGACCAATATGGTTGAGGGTAACGTTTTCTCCAAAAGAGGAACATGAAACTATAACTAAGATAATCTCTTAAAAAACCCAAAGTGCGGAAATCATCAAAGGATACATAAAAGATGAGTCGAAGCCAAGTGATTCTATCTTGTCTATTTTTTTCTTTATTTATTTAGTTTCTTTATGTTACTTACTAAAAATATTTCCTCAAAATTTGATTAGATTGGACGTCGACGATATTCCGGTATTAAAAGCTCTTGTGTCCATGGACTACCTCGGTATCTTACCATCACTATACTACGCCAACGATCGGTGCACTTGCCCTAGCGTGTTGTAGAGACTGATAGTGTTATTTCGTGTTTTATAAATTTAAAACTTGATAAAAGAGTAAAAGATATTCAAAAATATAATAAAAATCATACACACTCGACCACACGTCATAAAGAATGGATAGATATAACAAATGGATGGAAATTCACAAACGCAAATGAACATAAATGAACGTTCACATATGTAGGTGTACGAACGGGATGTGTGGCATGTCCTTCTGTTTAATTAAATGAATAAAAATTTTATTAAATACGAACATAAACCTGTCAAATAGTTCACTGATCATTTTGGTTTATCGTCCTAGATTGAGGATCCTGTAAAAAAGGGGCTTGAGTGTGAGAAGTGTGAGAAATATTGTGGGGCTGACATGTGTCCTTGAGTTATATTTGTTCAAAAGGGTAAAAAAGTAATTTACTCAATAATTCAATTAAATGTTAAATATTTCCATAACCGTCTGGGATTTATTTTAGGATTTCAATTTGTTTATTTAAAGATCCTTTAAGAATCTATGATTTATTTGTCATCTCGTATAAATCTTTAAGATCGCAAGAAGTTATCATCATCATTGTAATACGGTTTCTTTTATGTTCTGTGCGAAAATCTATTGTGTGGTGTTTTAAACCTGCATTCATGGTGTTTTAAACCTGCAGTCTAGTATGTGTTCTTCGTATGTTCTTCGTATGGTGTTTTAAACCTGCATTCATGGTGTTTTAAGCCTGCAGTCCAGTATTTGTTCTTCGTATAGTGTTTGAAACCTGCATTCATGGTGTTTTAAACATGAAGTCCAGTATGTGTTGTTCGTATGGTGTTTTAAACCTGCATTCATGGTGTTTTAAACTTGCAGTCCAGTATGTGTTCTTCGTATGTTCTTCGCATGGTGTTTTAAAGCTGCATTTACACCTGCATTCATGGTGTTTTACACATGCATTCCAATATATGTTCTTCGTATGGTGTTTTAAACCTGTATTCCAGTAGGCGTCATATCATGCTATACGTAATTTTTTTTATCTATATAAATATAACAATATGGTACTCATACTAAAGATAAAAAAACTCGTTATTATGGTGTAATTTATTAAAAAAAAAGTTATGTATAAAAAGTTATTGACGTTCAAAAAAATGGGTGGAACTTGAATGTGCATTAAAGTTGATGACAGTTTTTTAATTTAAAAATACAATATAAGAAAAACACTATTACCCCTAATCTAGCCAAATTAGCTAAAAAAATAAAACATAATTTACATTTTAAGCCCTTCTTGATCTGAACCATTAATTACAAGATCTAAGCGCTTAAAACACTTCTTATAATTCTCGCAAAACCACCCCTTTTTACACTAACCCCACACTATGTTCCTATATTAATTTCTATGAAGTTACTAAAATATCTGATGTCATAAATTCAAGTTCCATTATTCAAAAACATCAGTTCTAACTATCGGTTGATGCTTATTCTCAAAGTCTGATACAGACCAAAACAAAATTCCATTTCTGGTATCGCCAAAACAATAATACACATATATAAGATGACAATATGTAGAGATAACAAACAAATGTATATTAATTCAGGGATATCCCTAGCCCACCCACCTAACCATCCTGCTGGTGCATAAATAGTCTCAAATAAGATGATAAACCATACAAAATTTCCTTTCACAGTCAGCGGTTGATCGGTATCATATCCAGAAAGGGTTGTTCTCGTACTCTTTTAAACTTTTCATCCTTGATGATCGAATGCTAGTAGTATCGTGACACCTCTATCTGAATCGGTTTGTCTAGGATTGCTTTCTGTTTATCGCCTTTTGATGCACGTCTATATAATTGCTCAAATTGATCATTTTTGAATGAAATAAGTTGTTTTTGTTAAGAAAGTCTGAACCCCGTGTTCAAAAACCAACAGCAGATAAACAGTTTTAATAAACGATAGCTTATTATATTTAATCACACTTTTGTTTAACTAACTTCAAATTTCTTTCAGCAACATGAATAACGGATCCGCTGCTTCAAAAAGTAGCTGGTTATATGACAGTCCAGTCAATTCTGAAGTTGAGGCAAAGCTGAGACATTTCTTGGTTGAATTGAAGAATACTACTGATAGAATACTTGGAATCCAGGTGTGCTTTCACTACTAGATAATGCGACTACAAATTCAGTCGCGAAACTTTTGCCCTTTTTGCGACAGATTTTCAACGCCACTAATGCTAGTTTTTACTATCAATGACCATTTATTTTCGTATTAAGTTATTGTGTGTGTTAGGTTTGTGCATACAAAGACGGGAAAGTGATAATTGATACTGCAGCTGGATTCCTGGGAAAAGAGGATCCTCGTCCGGTTCAGCCTGACAGCTTATTTCCTGTTTTCTCTGTAACTAAGGGTGTCACAGCCGGAATGATACACTGGCTGGCTGATAAAGGGTGTGTTTATAATCTCTAACACGTTACAGATGATATAAAAACTATATAATTTCTATAGGCCTATGGCAATTTGACTTTACGAATAAAATAATTAGTGGTTTAATGCATTAATTAACATACAATTCAGGTGACTTTTTGTTTAACTAGTTCTTGCTGTTTGACGATAAATAAATTATATGTATTTTCATCTCAGGAAACTGAAGCTTGACGAAAACGTTGCACATATTTGGCCAGGGTTCGGTACAAATGGAAAAGATCAAATAAAGGCAGGTTCTCTTGATCTCAATTCTTTTAGTTCCTGTCTTCTTAACTGATGCATGTTGTGGGTGTAAACTGGACATGGGTTGTTTTCTTGACAATATTTGGATGGGTCAAGCTGAACCAGAAGAAGTTTAACCCAATCATATGTATTTGGGAGGTTACCATGTCTCATCAAGTGTCTTTTAAGTTATGGAGTAGTGGAGAATAAGTTATAACTTCCACTAACACACTATCGATCTACTTTTACTTTATTGCTTTGCTTAGAATAAATAAGAGCTAGTATTTCTTCCATAAAATATATCCAAGTAATCTCTAATTTTTGTAATTCTAAGGTATTTGAAATTTAAATAAAGCAATCCTTTTGTGCTTCATCCGATTAGCTTCGTCCTCTTCCTTCTTTGACAGAAGGTACCTTCCCCGAAGGCTCAATAACAAGCGGTCCAGGAGCCGATAAGTGGCAGTGTAGATCCAAAAGGACCACACATGTTTTAGCTATCCCAATAAAACAAACATAAGGGATTAGGGACAATCTTTAATTTGTTTTTTCCCTTTCGGTAATGATACATCACTTATTCAGCTCTATACTAGTAAAGAATCAAAATCCTATTTCAAAAGGTTAATTAAAATTAACTAACTACTATTCCTTTTTTATCCCTCAGATTAATCATGTACTTAATCATACAGCTGGTTTACACAATGCTCTTGCTGGCATTTCTGAAAATGATCATAAGCTGTTTTGTGATTTTGATGAGTGTCTAAAGCGCATTGCTACTGTTGCACCCGAGACCGAACCTGGGCGTGTACAGTTATATCATTATCTATCATATGGATGGCTTTGTGGTGGGATCATTGAGGTAAGTTCCATGAACCACATATGGGATCTGAACGCGTGACCTTTACGGTTCAAAAGCTTGATGTTTAACTTTAGTTTTTGAATGTGCAGCATGCAACCGGCAAGAAGTTTCAGGATATTCTTGAGGAGGCTATTGTTCGCCCACTTAGCATTGAAGGCGAGTTCTATATAGGGATTCCTCCTGGTGTCGAATCTCGTCTTGCGACTCTAACAATAGACAGAGATGATCTCATCCTGTTTGACCCAGAACACGATATCTATAAATCCAGCTTGTACTCGGGCTCCTGGCCTTCCTCTTACACATTCAACATGGTTTCAACCCTCATTCCATTAATGAATACTCTCAATGCCCGTCGTTCCATACAACCTGCTGGCAATGGACACTTCTCGGCTCGTGCTTTGGCTCGTTACTATGCCACCCTCGCAGATGGCGGTGTGGTCCCATCTCGCCATCCCTCTTCACCCCTCCCTCCACTCGAAAGCCACCCAACGAAAGATGATGTCAACACCAAAATCTTTACCAACCCAAAAGAGAAAATGCATGATGCCTTTTATGGAAGTGGAGATTATAAGGATTTGGCCCTCCCGAATAGTGGGTTTGGGCTTGGGTTTGTAAGACTTAACACAACGGGTGGTTCGGTAATCGGGGTTGGTCACATGGGCTTAGGTGGATCTACAGGTCATTGTGACATAAACAACAGGTTAGCAATTGCAGTGACTGTAAACAAGTTGTCTTTAGGCGCTTTGACCGGGGAGATAATCAAGTTTGTTTGCTCGGAACTTGACCTTCCTATACCACAACTCTATGATGTGCTATCGACTAAATGAAGATCAAGTTTTGATCTAAACCTGTTGAAGATTGATTTGCTGCAATGCTTCAATTTCTGGCTTCTTTAATAATAATGTATATATGGTTTCTTCAATAAATATCTAGAAAAAGATGATGAAAATAAATAGTACATCCATAGTAATGAATCCCAATTTCATCCATGGTTTTCATTAAAAGATTTGTATCAATATATATAAGAATAATAGGAGACAGAACAGTGAGACACCAAACGATTACTACAAGGAATCAAGAAAGTAAAAGATGATGTATACTAAGTCTTTGTTACATAAATAACAATATCTTTACAGGTAGCATCTTTTAATATAGCAAAATATGCACAAAAAACTTTTCTCTTTATAAGTTATAGAAGTCATTAGTGGTTAGTTCTATAACTTAATTTGAAGTTTCACATCAGCTATTGTTTTTTTAAAAACATGTGGGCTGTATGTGGCGATGGATCTCTGGAGCAAATGCGAGAGGTTAAATGTGAACTCACACGGTGTATGAGATGCGCACTTGTTTATAGACAGTTGGTTCTCGGGTTCTAGGTAATATCTAACTAAAGTAAACCCTAACTAACAATCAAAACTACAACTTATTGCTTCGAGGCGAGTAATCTCTATCCTTAAAGCAATTTTGCCCCATTGTGTAGTAGAACAATGTGCTTTAGTTTGTGGCGAATTCCATATATTAGTGACTGTTAGCTAGATTGTGTGGGTTACTATCACTTCACTATATATCTTGTAAGAGATATCAGACAACAGATCACTTTCACTTTACATTCACAGTTAATACAATACCTATTTATAGACCACTCACACAAAACTATCTTAACTGATTCTAACTAACTCAACTATACATACATACTACAAATACATACACTCTAATACGCCCCCTCAAGCTAAACGGGGAGCATCCACGTGAAGCTTGGACCTCAGATTGTCAAAACGAACACTAGACAATCCTTTGGTCAAACAATCTGCAATCTGAAATGTAGTGGGAACATACCGAACATGTAAAGTACCACCCAAAACCATATCACGAATAAAATGCAAGTCAATCTCTAAGTGTTTAGTGCGCTGATGAAACACCGGGTTGAATGCAAGATATGTAGCTCCAAAAATATGCCGGATGTCGGTTCGTTTGGTCGTACGATCGCGATATTCGCTTAATTACGACGGAAGTCGTAACGGACGCAAAAACGATCCAAATTAAGCGACGAATGAAATTTTATCAAGCCAATCACTAAAATAAAATATTTTAATGATTACATAAATTTTTGGGTGTCCGGATATATTCAGAACGAAAGATATGCGCGAAAATGCAAACTTGTGCACTTTTTGACGCTTTTAGTCCCTATTGATCAATAAAGTTTATTTTAGCTTACCGAACCCCTCAAAGCCTATTTCTAGGCTATGTAAAGGATATTTAGGGTATGTTTAACTTATGATCAAGTTCCGGAATGTTCGTTACTATACAAATCGGTATAGTTTCGCAGTTTGACACAAATAGTCCCTGCGATCGAACAAACTTGATTTCAACACACCAAACCATCCAAAACTTATTTCTAAGTTATGTGGAAGTTATTTAAGGTTTTTTAAGCCTATGTCACTATTCTGGAGTGTTTTTCGCGTTAAACTGATTGCGTTTACGCATCAGTTTGCGTATAACCTTCCAGAAAGCGATTTAAAGCTTGAAATCGGAATTGAATCAAATTGAAATATCCTCAAACATAAATACACACATAATAACACCAAAACACATATAATAACACCAAATCACATTGTTTTATTGATAATTAACGTTGTTTTACATTGTACATCGATTACAGAACACAGTTGTCACAGTCTCCCCTACTTTAGGAAATTTCGTCCTGAAAATTTATTTAGAGGAAACTTGTGAAAACAAATGCGGATATTTCATCTTCATCTGGTCCTCACATTCCCAAGTAAACTCTGGGCCACGTTTGGATTCCCAACGGACTTTTAACAATCGAATCCGTTTGTTCTTCAACTGTTTTAAAGCACGATCCACGATCTCCACGGGTTTCTCGACAAAGTGCATCGTTTCATTGATTCGAATCTCGTCGAGTGGAATGTAAAGATCAGCATCAGCTAAACACTTTCGCAAATTGGACACGTGAAAAGTCGGATGAATATTTCCAAGCTCTGGAGGTAGCTCTAGTCGATAGGCAACCTTCCCATTCTTTCCACAATCTTAAATGGTCCCACATATCGAGGTGCAAGTTTTCCTTTCTTTCCAAATCTCACCACTCCCTTCCAAGGTGAAACCTTGAGTAGGACACGGTCTCCGACTTGAAATTCTAAGGGCTTGCGTCGCATATCCGCATAACTCTTTTGACGGCTTCGAGCTGTCACAAGATTATCTCGGATTTTCTTGATTTTGTCTGTTGTTTCCAGAATGAGCTCAGGTCCAGTAAGCAGAGCTTCACCGATCTCATTCCAACAGACAGGTGAACGACATTTTCGACCGTAGAGAGCTTCGAATGGCGCCATATTAGTGCTAGCATGATAACTATTGTTGTAAGAAAACTCTATCAATGGAAGATGAGAATCCCAATTACCACCAAAGTCTATCACGCATGCTCTAAGCATATCCTCCAAAGTTTGAATCGACCTCTCAGATTGTCCATCTGTTTGGGGATGATAAGCAGTGCTTAGATTTAGACATCACGATCGGAAATGATATCCAAAGGAACACCATGTCATGATACAATCTCATCAACATAAATCTTTGCAAGTTTATCAGCAGATAGATCCTCGCGAATCGGAATAAAATGAGCTGATTTCGTTAATCGATCCATAACAACCCATATAGCATCAAGACCTTTAGACGTACGCGGTAACTTAGTGATGAGATCCATCGCAATGTTCTCCCACTTCCATACCGGTATCTCTGGTTGTACAAGCAAACCAGAAGGTCGTTGATGTTCAGCCTTGACTTTGAGACAAGTTAGGCATTTAGACACATACAAGGCAACATCCTTTTTCATACCAGGCCACCAGCACTAAGTACGAAGATCCTTGTGCATTTTATCAGCACCAGGATGGATAGAATATCGAGACTTATGAGATTCGTTCATTACCAAGGTGCGAAGATCGTCTTGTTTCGGAATCCACAAACGATCCTTGAAATAGAGTAAACCATCGCCTTTCGCTTTGAGCTTAAGCTCAAGTTGACGTGGTAATTCCTTACCTATCAAATTTTGTGAAACACAAAATTGTTGAGCTTGAGGGATACGGGTTTGAATATCAGATAGAGTTTGAACAGAATGAAGCTTGACTCGCTCATTTCGACTAAGCGCATCGGCTACAACATTCGCCTTACCAGGATGGTAACGAATCTCGCAATCGTAATCGCTCAAGAGTTCAACCCAACGTCGTTGCCTCATGTTCAGCTCCTTCTGATTAAGAATATGCTGGAGACTTTTGTGGTCTGTGAAAACCACACACTTCGTGCCATAAAGGTAGTGTCTCCATATTTTGAGAGCGAAAACCACAGCACCTAACTCAAGATCATGAGTCGTGTAGTTCTTCTCGTGAACTTTCAGCTGTCTTGACGCATAAGCTATCACTTTACCTCGTTGCATAAGAACGCAACCAAGGCATAAGTTGGATGCATCACAATAAACAACAAAATCATCGTTTCATTCGGGCAAAGATAGAACAGGAGCATCACACAGCTTCTGCTTCAGCGTTTGGAACGCTTCTTCTTGCTTAGGTCCCCACTCAAAAGGCTTATTCTTCTGAGTCAAAGCAGTGAGTGGAACCGCAATCTTCGAGAAATTCGAAATGAAACGTCGATAAATCCAGCAAGACCAAGAAAAGATCGAATCTCTGTAGGTGTCGTCGGTGTATTCCAGTCTTTAATAGCAACAATCTTGGATGGATCCACATGAATACCCTGCTCGTTGACTATATGACCCAAAAACTGAACTTCTTTAAGCCAGAATTCACACTTGGAGAATTTAGCAAAAAGTTGTTCCTTCTTCAGGAGTTCCAATGTCAAACGAAGGTATTGCTCGTGATCGGCTCGAGACTTTGAATAAACAAGAATATTGTCGATGAACACGATGATGAACTTGTCTAAATAAGGTTTACAGACCCTATTCATTAAGTCCATGAAGATAGTTGGGGCATTTGTCAAACCAAAAGGCATGACAGTGAACTCGTAATGCCCATATCTCATGCGGAAAGCAGTTTTGGGAATATCTTCTTCGAGAACACGAAGTTGATGATACCCAGAACGCAGATCGATCTTGGAAAAGCATGAAGCACCTTGCAGCTGGTCGAAGAGATCATCAATTCAAGGTAGGGGATATCGATTCTTGATGGTAAGCTTGTTAAGCTCACGATAATCGATACACATTCGAAAAGATCCATCTTTCTTTTTCACAAAGAGGACAGGAGCTCCCCAAGGTGAATGACTCGGACGGATGAATACTTTATCAGATAACTCCTGAAGCTGTTTTGATTTTCTTGCATCTCAGATGGTGCAAGGCGATAAGTTGCTTTCACAATCGGGTTAGCATTGGGTACAAGGTCAATATGAAACTCGACTTGACGAACTGGAGGCAAACCAGGCAGTTCATCAGGAAACACCTCAGGATAATCCCGAACAATCGGAATATCCTGAATACTCTTGCTCTTGCTTTTCTTCTCGGTGACTTGTGCTAGAAAAGCAACATATCCTTTTCGTAAATACCTTCGGGTTTAGTACACGATATGAGTTTCAATCCACCTAAAGGTTTCTCGCCACGAACTTCTAAAACTTCACCAGACGAAAGAGGAATACGAACGATCTTATCGAAACAAACCACCTCAGCATGAGGTTTGGTTAACCAATCCCCATTCCCACGATAATATCGAAACTCCCAAGTTGCATCGGTGTGAGGTCAATAGGAAAAAGATGGTTATCAAGGTTCAACTGACAATCGCGAATAACAGAATCGAGAACAAGAGGTTTACCAGTGGCAACTTCGACAGATAAGGGTTTCCTCAGTTTAGTTCTAAGTATCGCAAGCAAAGGTTCAAAAGATAATGAAACAAAACTTCTATCGGCACCAGAATAAAAAAGAATAGATGCAGGTCGATTGTTAACAAGAAACGTACCATTGACAGCCTCGTTGTCAGCCCTCGCTTCGTTAGCATTCAGATTGTACGCTCGCCCATGAGCGGGATTCACATTCGCGTTGATATTCACGTTCGAATTCGCATTTGCATTCACCAACCTCGGGCAATTGTTGCGGAAGTGACCAAACTCTCCACAATTGAAACATGAACCCGGTGGGAATCTCACACCATTCCCCTGAACCGGAGCTTGAACCTGGGCAACCTGATTCTGTCCCAAACGACAAATATTGGCCAAATGTGTAAGGACCATCAAAAATGTCCCAAGACGACCCGTAAGTAAAAACCCGGACCACTGAAACCCTAACATGCATGAAAAACTAATAAATCAAGGTTTTTGGGTTTCACGCGGGCCGCGTAAAAGTAAGCATAGGCTTACGCGGGCAGCGTCAAAGTGTGGTTGACCGGATAAGCGTTCAGGGCCACGTGGCAGACCTAGGTGTGACACGGATGCCCTAATCTACGCATAGGCGGCTCTCGCGGGCCACGTAAGAGCCTGTTAAGGCTTACGCGGGCCGCGTAAGACTCAAATTTTTGCTATAAATTGCCTGGGCATCGGGCTTTCATTCTGTGTCGAAATTTTTGATTAAACACAAAAATATACTGCTCAAAATCATAATTTACATTAGGGAGGCGCTGCTACGATACAGGGTATTAACTCGATCGCTGCTACGATTCAATGTCCGATCTATTGAAACTATTCGATGGATGTTTAAGTGCTGCCCAAATTAGGGCTATACTTTGTCATTCATCGTGAATTCGATGGATGTTTAAGTATTGCACTTTGTCATTCGTCGTGAGGGTTTTAATATCGTGAGTTATCGTAAATGTTGTATTAGTTACTGACCTAGTTCGTATGCATTGTTATTTCTTTTAGGTTACAGGGCTAATCAGTAGGCTAAACTCTGCCCGTTTAAATCTACAGGGATTAAGTCGTGGTTATCTTGAATCACTGGCTAGTGGGGTATTGTGCACATTACTAATTTCTCACGGTTAGGTTCATTGACCTAACAGTGATAATCATCACTACTTGGGTGAAAGGACCCAATAGTGGTATGACCATCGTCACCAGGAGGTGACACGACGCCAGATAAAAAAATAAGATAGAAGCCATTGTAATCGCTCTTATGCTGTAATTTATAACTATGTTTCATTTTATCAAATTTGAGTGACTCGCCAGTATTTCCCCGCTGATAAAATATTTTTAAAACATGTTTCAGGTGACTACTGTGAACCGAGGAAAAGTGCTACGGAGCACTAACAAAGCTTGAAGTAGTGGCTCAGTTAAACAAATAAACATGTTTTGTAAATCAGGGAATTTCCTTGTGAAATTCCTCTATTGTAAATTATGGGGTTTATCCCGAATTATGAAATAAAATAATCGGGCATTTCAAGTTTTTAAAAGATCCTGCTAAATCTTCCGTTGTCAACTCAATTAATAAATACCACGGGTTTCTGTCCCGCGGCTCCTGGACCGGGTCAAAGCGGGACGGGGGCCGTGACAGGAAAAAGGTGGTATCAGAGCCACCGATTTAAGCCAATTAAGTATTTAGAAATACTTAATTTTCTGAATGCCATCATGTGATTATGTGTTTTGTGTTATTTGACTATTTGTTTACAGTATGGGTAAGCAAAGACTTTCGGACGTCTATCGTCAATTAGATAGTTCAGCAAAAGAAAAGGGAACTTCATAATCAGCAGATATTGAGGAAGGAATATTTGTTCGTAAGGCATAGTTTGAGAAACCACTTACCATTAAGAAAAGAAGTTGGATTATTAGAAAAAGTCAAGAGACAATAAAGAAGTCACAACCAAAAGGAGTGATGATTAATAAGAAAACTCAGGAAATAGGCAATAACCCACCATGGCAAAATGAATCAGATGAACAATGGGAAAATCTTTATATATTAGCCACTACAGCAGTAAATGTTAACTTTTAATTAAGTTAAACTGCCAACACCCTGACCCAGTACTAGCACCCATATCATCTATAAGCCAGAAACTTTGCCCCCTTATAATAAACAACTTAGTCAAAGAAGATAGAATAAAGGCATGTTGAATATAATATTCCAAGATAGACTACACAACCCCAAGTATATTTTGAATTTCAGTTGTAATGTATAATAGACATATATAAAAGTCGCAATGTTTCCATTTTTCTGTTTGAACAATGATACTTGAATAGTTATATTAGCCTGTGAAAACTTAACAATTTGTGTGGATTTCTGCATATATGCTAACAGCATGAATGAGTTGTCTGAAGCTCTTCAGAATCTCAATCTCTATTATGTGAATGTGGAAGTTTCCAAAGACTTTATCGGTTATTTGACCGATATTAATGAACCTATGGAATTTCAAGCCCAACCTCCGGAAAAACCCAAGCGAAAGAAGAGAAGAAGATTTGTGGGCTGGAGGCGTGTGCGCAGGAAGAAACCAGCAACACGGAAAGTTGTAAAGACTATGGATCCCAAAGATAAAGGGAAGGGAATAGAGATTGGGGAAAGTTCTAGGCAAGCCGAGGAATTGCCATTGCAGGAGGAGTTGGATCGTATACTAGCAAGTTGTGATATCCTTAAGCCTTCCAATGAAAACCTCTTCACTTATCCTGCCGAAACCCAACTTCCAGTGAACTTGGAACCCGCCATCCCAGATCCCCTTGTTAACACCCGACCTCTAGGAGAAATGGAAGAATGGTGGACCAACGACTGGCAGTTTCAGAACCTACCCGTATACCTTTTTCCCTCAGTTCGACCCAGAGCCTGCATCAAACCCACCAACGAGCAATGAGAACTTGGCTGAACTCCACCATTTTGGCGAAGAACTGGTAGATGCAGGGAATCGAATCCGGGAGGTGGGAGAACAGATCTCCTGGAAGTACGACGAGAGGGAACGTCGCTTCTAAGATACCAGCTGATGGGGATGGTGTAACGGCATGGGTGTGGTTGTATAATAATAATAGTTCTAAAAATATAATTATGTGAAATAACTTAAAAATAAAACTTTTGTAAGATAACGGGTGTGTACGGACGCATATTATAATATATAAAAATGGAAGTCGAGAAATCGACAATTTTGGCTATACGTGTTGGTATGACTATGTGCGATTATTTTGTTATGTTTAGTTGTTAATTATTTTATGCTAATCACTTATATATATTAATTACCAGATGGAACACGCTGGTAATGAACCCGTTAACGAGGTTAATCAATCTGAACAAAACCATGAAGATCAATTTCTGAATAGGCAAGATATCGAGAATATCGTTGCTCAGGGAATAGCCAATGCTATTCCGGCAATCCTTGCTGCTGCTCGAAATCCAGTTGAGCCTCAACAAATTATTCCTAGCAAACGTACACATGGCGACAATTTTAGCAATAGTGTAAACGGAGGCGGCAACCATACTAATAACAACAATGATGGGATGCAAGCCCCACTCCTCAAGAAAATGAAAGCTGCAACGCCTGGTTGCACTTACAAGGAGTTTCTTGCCTATAAACCGGTAGAATTTGCAGGCAACGAAGGGGCAACTGCTGCACTGCGTTGGTTAGAGAAAACCGAAGCAGTGATTAAAATAAGTAAATGTGATGAGGAAGACAAGGTCATGTACGCGTCACATCTTTTTAAATTCTTGAACCACCGGATGGTGGATGTAGACTGTTGAGGGTATACTTCGACATTCTTCGAGTATGCTAGAGTGGTACCAACCCTGGCTTCGGCAAAACCGGTACTTATTTCCCGCTATATTTGGGGTTTAATTGGCGAAATCCGTGATATCGTTAAAGCTGCGAGACCTCGCACTATTGACGATGCTGTGGAAATAGCTAACACCCTAACTGGCGGGCTGATACGCACAAGAGAAGAAAACCGGAAAAAGGAAGGGGCCCAAAAGATTACCCAAGGATTCCGTATGGGTAACCATAGCAATTTCAAGAAAAAGGGAACTGGGCAATCTTCCACTGTTCCATTTTGCAATACCTGTAAAAGAAAGCATTTTGGAAGATGCAAAGGGTATTGCAATTTCTGCAAAATTCCAGGGCATCAAGAAGAAGATTGCAGGAGGAAGAAATCCACAATCTGCTACAATTGTGGAGAAGCTGGACATTTTAGGCCAGACTGCCCAAAATTGGTCAAACCAGCTGATAACAAAGCCAAACTTGCAGAAGGAACTACCAAGAAAAACGTAAGAGCCTTCCAGTTGACTACTCACGAAGCAGAGCTAATCCCTGACGTGATAGTTGGTACGTTCCTAGTTCATGACGTTTATGCAAAAGTATTATTTGACTCTAGTGCAAACCAAAGTTTTATAAATACTTTATTCTGCCAAGCTCTTAACTTACCATTAACCAACCTTAGGCCGATTTTTACAGTCGAAACAGCAGATGGGAATTCTGTTAAAATAGACAAAGTTTTGCGAGAAGGAAAGATATAACTCTTAGGCCATAAATTTTCTACAAACCTGTTACCTATGAATTTAGCCGGATTCGATATTGTGTTAGGAATGGATTGGTTAGTAGCCAACCATGCTCGAATTCTCTGTGATAAAAATTCCATAGAAATTCATACACCTACAGGAGAAATAGTGGTGGTTATGGGAGATAAGCCACGAAAACCACTGAAATTCATTTCAATAATGAAGTTGGCCAGTTATTCAAGAAAACAAGAAGTAGTATATATAATTTTAGTAATCATTAACACGAAAGGTAAGGAACTTAAAGAAATTTCTGTAGTAGCAGAATACCCAGATGTATTCCCAGAAGAACTACCGGGATTACCACCCAATAGGGAAGTAGAATTTAGAATTCATCTAATTCCTGGAACTACACCGATAGCCAAGGCACCTTATCGGTTAGCACCCACCGAAATGCTAGAATTGAAAAAGCAATTAGATGAATTATTAAGCAAATGATTTATACATCCTAGTTCATCCCCGTGGGGAGCTCCAGTGCTGTTTGTGAAAAAGAAAGATGGTTCGATGTGAATGTGTATCGATTATAGGGAATTAAATAAAGTTACAATTAAGAATCGATATCCATTACCTAGGATTGATGATCTTTTCGATCAACTTCAAGGAGCTAGATACTTTTCTAAGATAGAATTACGCTCCGGATACCATCAATTGAAAGTACAAGAAGAAGACAAACCTAAAACTGCTTTCAGAACTAGGTATGGTCATTACAAGTTTACAGTCATGCCCTTCGGACTAACAAATTTTCCAGCAGCATTTATGGACATGATGAATAGGATCTTTAAACCGTACTTGGATAAATTTGTAATTGTCTTCATCGACGATATACTCATTTATTCCAAAAGTCAGGACGAGCACTGTCAGCACCTTCATGCACTCTTAACTTTGTTAAGAAAAGAGAAGCTTTACGCCAATTTCTCAAAGTGTGAATTTTGGCTACAGGAGGTACAATTTTTAGGACACATGGTGAATCACGAAGGTATTCACGTAAATCCCTCCAAAATAGAAGAAATCACCAAGTGGAAGATCCCCCAATCAGCTATGGAAGTTAGAAGTTTTCTAGGATTAGCTGGATACTATAGGCGCTTTATTAAGGATTTTTCCAAAATAGTTGTACCATTAACTAAGTTATCATGTAAAGAAGTTAAGTTTGAATGGGGACCTAGGCAAGAAGAGGCCTTTAGGATTTTGAAGCAAAAGTTAACAAACGCCCCAATTCTAGCCTTGCCAGAAGGAACGGAGGATTTTGAAGTTTACTGCGATGCTTCTAAATTAGGATTAGGATGTGTGCTGATGCAACGCAAAAAGGTAATTGCGTATGCCTCAAGGCAATTGAAAAAGCACGAAGAAAATTATACGACTCATGACTTAGAATTAGGAGCCATAATAATTGCCCTTAAAATTTGGAGACATTATTTGCATGGAAGTAAGTTTACTGTCTATACAGATCATAAGAGTTTAAGATACATATTTGGGCAAAAAGAATTAAACATGCGGCTAAGAAGATGGATGGAAATTCTAAGTGACTACGACTGTAATATTCAATATCACGAAAGAAAAGCGAACGTAGTTGCAGATGCCTTAAGTCGTAAGTATCATGAAAAGCAAAAGCGAGTTCGTGCTCTTAGATTAAGTTTACAATTAGACTTAATGGAACAACTGAAAAATATTCAGGAAACAACAATCAAGGATGATGCTGAAGGAATGAAAGGACGAATAAAGGAATTAGAGCAAGGAAGTGATGGAATTTGGAGATTCCATAAGAAAAGGATTTGGGTACCTAAGCAAGGAGAGTTAAGAAATAAGATTTTAGAGGAAGCCCATAAATATAGGTATACCATGCATCCTGGTAACAATAAGATGTACCAAGATTTAAGAAACAACTTCTGGTGGATAGGAATGAAAAAGGACATAGCTAGATATGTTTCTAAGTGTCTTACTTGTTCACAAGTTAAGGCAGAACACCAAAAACCCTCAGGTCTACTACAATAATTAGAAATGCCTGTTTGGAAATGGGAACTCATAACCATGGACTTTGTTACTATGTTGCCCAAAACCAGAAAAGGTAATGATGCGATTTGGGTAATTGTGGATCCATTAACCAAATCAGCTCATTTTCTACCCATGAAAGAAACCTTTAGCATGGAAAGATTGGCAAAGTTGTATGTAGATGAAGTCGTATCCTTACATGGAGTTCCACTCTCCATTGTATCAGACAGGGATAGTCGTTTCACTTCCCATTTCTGGACAAGTTTCCAGGAAGCAATGGGAACCCGACAAAATTTAAGCACTGCATACCATCCTTAAACAGACGGACAAAGTGAAAGGACGATCTAAACCCTGGAGGACATGCTTAGAGCATGTGTGATAGATTTTGGTGGAAACTGGGATGACCACATACCCTTAATCGAATTCTCCTATGATAATAGTTATCATGCAAGCATAGAAGCTACCCCATTAGAAGCACTATATGGGCGAAAATGCAGAACTCCAGTTTGTTGGGCAGAAATAGGAGAAAGTCAATTATCAGGTCCTGAAATTGTTCAAGAGACCACCGACAAGATCACTCAGATCAAGGAAAGATTAAAAACAGCTAGAGATCGCCAGAAGAGTTATACAGACAATCGACGCAAGCCACTAGAATTTCAAGTTGGAGACAGGGTACTCTTGAAAGCTTCTCCTTGGAAAGGAGTAGTTCGGTTCGGTAAGAAAGGAAAGCTGAGTCCAAGGTACGTAGGACCATTCCCAATAATACAGCGAATAGGGCCAGTCGCCTATCGCTTACAACTACTAGGAGAGCTAGCTGGAGTACATGATGTGTTTCATGTATCCAACCTCAAGAAATGTCTATCTGACGAATCCTTGGTAGTACCTCTTCAAGATGTAGAGGTAAATGAGAAGTTAAAATTAGTGGAGAAACCGCTTCAAATAGAAGACAGAAAGATCAAGTTTCTCAAGCACAAAAGATTGGTATTAGTTAAAGTCAAGTGGAATTCGAAGAGAGGACCTGAGTATACTTGGGAGCTGGAATCGGATATGAAACGAAAGTACCCTCACTTATTCCAGTAAATATCGAGGACAAGATTTTAAATAAGGTGGGGAGGATGTAAGGACCTTCAAAAATGTCCCAAGACGACCCGTAAGTAAAAACCCGGACCCCTGAAACCCTAACATGAATGAAAAACTAATAAATCAAGGTTTTTGGGTTTCACGCGGGCCGCGTAAAAGTAAGCATAGGCTTACGCTGGCCGCGTCAAAGTGTGGCTGTCCGGATAAGCGTTCAGGGCCATGTGGCAGACCTAGGTGTGAGACGGATGCCCTAATCTACGCATAGGCGGCTCTCGCGGGCCGTGTAAGAGCCTGTTAAGGCTTACGCGGGCCGCGTAAGACTCAAATTTTTGCTATAAATTGCCTGGGCATCGGGCTTTCATTCTGTGTCGAAAGTTTTGATTAAACACGAAAATATACTGCTCAAAATCATAATTTACATTAGGGAGACACTGCTACGATACAGGCTATTAACTCGATCGCTGCTACGATTCAATGTCCGATCGATTGAAACTATCCGATGGATGTTTAAGTGCTGCCCAAATTAGGGCTATACTTTGTCATTCGTCGTGAATTCGATGGATGTTTAAGTATTGCACTTTGTCATTCGTCGTGAGGGTTTTAATCTCGTGAGTTATCGTAAATGCTGTATTAGTTACTGACCTAGTTCGTATGCATTGTTATTTAATTTAGGTTACAAGGCTAATCAGTAGGCTAAACTCTGCCCGTTTAAATCTGCAATGTGAGTCATTCTCTTTTTAACAATAACGTTTTACAATACTCCAAGCATTTTCAAAAGTTATAATTACAGGGATTAAGTCGTGGTTATCTTGAATCACTGGCTAGTGGGGTATTGTGCACATTACTAATTTCTCACGGTTAGGTTCATTGACTTAACAGTGATAATCATCACTACTTGGGTGAAAGGACCCAAAAGTGGTATGACCATCGTCACCAGGAGGTGACCCGGCGCCAGATAAAAAAATAAGATAGAAGCCATTGTAATCGCTCTTATGCTGTAATTTATAACTATGTGTCGTTTTATCAAATTTGAGTGACTCGCCAGTATTTCCCCATTGATAAAATATTTTTAAAACATGTTTCAGGTGACTACTGTGAACCGAGGAAAAGTACTACGGAGCACTAACAAAGCTTGAAGTAGTGGCTCAGTTTAAAAATAAACATGTTTTGTAAATCAGGGAATTTCCTTGTGAAATTCCTCCATTGTAAATTACGGGGTTTATCCCGAATTATGAAATAAAATAATCGGGCATTTCAAGTTTTTAAAAGATCCTGCTAAATCTTTCGCTGTCAACTCAATTAATAAATACCACGGGTTTCTGTCCCGCGTCTCCTGGACCGGGTCAAACCGGGACGGGGGCCGTGATAAAATGCCCAAGTTTACCACACGTTGTGCATTGCTTGCAAGCTTGCTGTGCAACATGATGACCGTTGCAGCGAGTACAATGAGGTGCGGTGCCAGCATACACTTTCTTTGCAGGAGGTTGAGTCGGTGGGTTCTGAGCAGTCTGTGCTGTAACAGCAAAATTCTGAGCACCCTTTCGCTTCCTCGATTTCTTCAACGACTCACCTTTCTTACCCTTACCCTTTTCCTTGTCAGAATCGGTCGACTTCTTTTTATCACCCTTGCGGGTGAGTTTACCCTTCCTGACTTGAGACTCAGTCAGGGTAGCAGACAACTCGATCGCGTGACGAACGGTAGTAGGATTAACGCCGGTTACAATATCCTGTATGGAATTGGGTAAACCATCGATATATCTCTCGATTGCTTTCTCCAAAGGGGTAACCATAGTGGGACACAACAGACTGAGTTCCTCAAAACAATCCGTATACGCACGGTGTTCACCCCCATCTTGCTTTAAATCATCAAACTCTTGTTCCAAAGCTCGAATTTGGTGACGGGGACAAAACTCTTTCATCATGAGAGCTCGAAGCTCTTCCCATGTTTGTGCCAATGCCACTTCGGCACCCCTATCGCGCATAATACCGTTCCACTATGTAAGAGCTCGCTTCTCAAACACACTTGATGCAAATTCAACCTTACGCGTATTCGGACATTGCACATGTCTGAATGTGCTCTCGATACTCTCGAACCACTGCATGAGCTCAGTTGCTCCTTGTGACCTAGAAAACTTTAGCGGCTTAGCAGAATTGAAATTCTTGAAATTACACGGTGCATTATTGTTGTTATTATTGTTGTTGTTGTATAACTCGTGGATTTGGGTCGCAACGCCTGGAAGCACAGCAACCATTTGCTGAGAGACAAGGGCTGCGACTTCTTCAGCAGTAAAAGATTGAGCATCACGTCGAGGAGGCATTGTCTAACAAGGAAACAGGGGAAACGAGTGAGGTTGAAAATTGGAAAAACAAAAGAGGTATTGAAAACATCGACAGAACACAAGGAAGGCGATCATTTGTTCGTTACCTCGAACAAACAAATGACACGCAGTGACTAATCAAAGTAAATGGGTCAATATAATGTATCGCTGAAGACATGCTCGCCTATAAGTGAACACTCACCCCAAGAGTTCCCAGGTAAGAGTAACTGGTCCGATTATGTGGATTTGTACGAACACTCTAGCCTTAGACAGAAAGCTCAAGGTACAGGCACTCACTCTTCCAGTTCGCACGTGTTCACATTATTTAGACCCAAACTTTGACGAGATTTTGAAAACTCAGAATGCACTAAGCCAAATATGAGTCAAACTGGAAGGGTTCAAAACCTAGTAATCAATCATCCTAGAAAGAATGATTAATTTTCGAAGCAGATTCAAAATTTGTTTTCGCATTGTGGTTATCACCCAAGTATAGGTGACGGTTTTGTTTTGAAAATCTAAACGCAAGAAACTTGCGTTAGGGTCCAAAAAGTTATAGTCTAGGTCAAAGCATTACTAATAACATAATTCTCTATAACCATTGGCTCTGATACCAACTCTTCTGTCACACCCCGACCACGTAAAACAACAAATCGTGGCGGAAACGTCGGGGAGTGTTGTAACAGAATTTTTGTTTCATAACCATGGATACAAAAAAAGTTTTGTTTTATTGGTAATATTAATCATTAACATTGTCTTAACACATAACAAACAAATTACATATCGACTATCACTGTTATTATGTCACTAAGGCCTCATCCAGATCCTATGTGACGCATGCATCCTAGAAATCAATCAAGCAACAACACCTGAAACATATGTAAAAACAAAGTCAGCAAAGAAATGCTGGCGAGTACATAGGTTTTATAAGAGTGTTGGAATCATGGCTCGTTTATATGTTGCAGTACTTTATTAGACTACAAGAGTCAAAAATACAACCTCGTTTTGAAAAGTGTATTGCAACTTAACTTAATCAACTCAAATCAAGTTGGTTATAGTTTATAAAATCTCGTAGCCATGATTCTTAACCCCAAAAGCATTTGTTTTAGTAAACCAACTCGTAAAAACTCGTTAATAAAACTCGTATGGTTTATATCTTTAAGAAAACATCGTTGGGTGACATCGTTTCAAAATCGTTTATCCAAGTGAACTAAATAACGCCACGGTATGTAATATGATGAAAACACTTATATATAGGAAGTACCAGCGGCGTATCCACCATGCTTTCATCACATTACACATGTCCCGTTATCTAAACACTAACCAAAAAACCAACCGTTTATCCAACTCGTTTAACTTGTTCAAATCGTTTAAAAATCGTTAACTCGTTTAAATCGTTTCCAAATCGTTTAACTCGTGTAAGTCGTTTAAATCATACACATTTTAATTGTGAAAACTATTTATGGTCGTCTCGCTAATAACATTCAAACCTTCGTGACTCGACTATCTCGTTTCTCGCTTCTCGCATTTACAAACCACCAAAGGGTAAGTTAACTATCATCAGATTCAGTCGTTACCCACAACCCCCACACATAACCATGGGTACAGTACGATAACGGGATTTGTCAGATCCTATGGTACCATAACCTAATACTGGTGGTTCGGCCAAAATTAATGAATGTCATTCGTTATGTAACTACAACCAACAAGTTTGTTCACATTATTGAAATCGTTATTAGTTTAGTATAAACCATTTTAATCGTTTTTGAAATCATCGTTTAAACCTTGAAATCATTTTGTACATATGAATCACCCCAAAGCAATTGAAAACAGTAAAATAGGGGAACTATGTACTCACATGAAGTGCAAAGTATCCTCAATCAAAAGAACTTCAACAAACTCAAATAAACCAGAGAATTCAAGCAGCACCTAGTAATCGAATCACTAGTCAAACAATAGACGCCTAAATCGGAAGATCGGACATAATGAGGTCTTGTAAACCAAATGAGTGTTGGAACTCATGTGATATGGTTTAACAAAGCCTACATCCTAAATCGGAACCTAACCTAAGTGCTTTCGACCCATTGCGACCCATTAATGTAGCTTACGCTACTTTAACGCGTCGTGCGCGCAAATGCGCGTTTGAGACGTCTAAGTAGTCCTATGACAAGTATTATATGCCTATACATGTTTAAATATGTTGCATAATCAGTTATGTGACAAAATTTTAGGTTACATATGCTTATTTACCAATTATGCATGAAAAGGGTATTTTGGTCATTTACCAAAGGCATATAAACTACCTATCATACCACTAACTAAACCTAAGTGACCATAAGGTATAACCTTGGAAGGTTATTCCCTATGAAACTATGGTCACTAAGCATGTTTGGTCGGATCCTAATGATCGACCAAACGGGTCGTGTTCGAAAGTCTAAGCGGGTGTTTAGTCCGCTTGACTTACGACTCTACACAAGCACTAAACTAATAAGTGACGAGTTAAAGATGTTAAAACATGTTTAACGAATTTAGAAAACAGGTTTGGTATCAAAACAAACGGTTTTGATACCTAAAAGTAGTTTGGTTACAAAATACGCGAGGATACGCATTTTGGCCGAAACTACGACTCGTCACTGAGCCTAGATAACATGGTAATCAGTAGGTATAGTCACTAGGGACTATAACCATCGTGATTATGCTCACGTTATGAAGTTCAAACAAACTTCGCATTGACCATAAACTGGTCAATGCAGAAAGTCAAACGCAGTTTGACTTTTAAGCTAAAAACGCATAAAAAGAACGAAGGAGAACTTACAAAGGGTCCACGTAAGTTTTGATCCGATTTACCCTCAGGTATGAAGTGTATACTCCAACTTAGAGGGCCAAAATCATATCAAATGTGGGTTTTGCAACAATGAAATGGGAGGGGGGTATTTATAGATTTCTTGCAACCGATAAGATCGTTCGTCGAAAACCGAGCTTCGATCTCATCCGTACACTTGCACCCATGGTTTTGTATAACCATGGGCACTCCAAAAATGGCCCATAGACTTTAAAATACCATTTGCAAGCATGGGGAACAGCTGGAAATGGCTGGAAACAAGTTTTTGCAGGTCTGATAGTTTTAGGCGGGCCGCGTAAGATTTAATGGGGGCTTACGCGGGCCGCCTGAAATTCATTGTTCAGCAACAGTTTCAGTAATTGCAGTTTTGGTCCGTGCAAGTGTTTAAGCCCCGTTTTGACCCATTTAAGGCCCGTTAAGCCATTATCAAGGCCCTACAATGATGCCTAAACATGAGGGACATGAAACATGCTCAAAAATATGCCGGATTTCGGTTCGTTTGGTCGTACGATCGCGATATTCGCTTAATTACGACGGAAGTCGTAACGGACGCAAAAACGATCCAAATTAAGCGACGAATGGAATTTTATCAAGCCAATCACTAAAATAAAATATTTTAATGATTACATAAATTTTTCGGTGTCCGGATATATTCAGAACAAAAGATTTGCGCGAAAATGCAAACTTGTGCACTTTTTGACGCTTTTAGTCCCTATTGATCAATAAAGTTTATTTTAGCATACCGAACCCCTCAAAGCCTATTTCTAGGATATGTAAAGGATATTTAGGTTATGTTTAACTTATGATCAAGTTCCAGAATGTTCGTTACTATACAAATCGGTATAGTTTCGCAGTTTGACACAAATAGTCCCTGCGATCGAACAAACTTGATTTTAACACACCAAACCATCCAAAACTTATTTCTAAGTTATGTGGAGGTTATTTAAGGTATGTTAAGCCTATGTCACTATTCCGGAGTGTTTGTCGTGTTAAACTAACTGCGTTTACGCATCAGTTTGTGTATAACCTTCTAGAAAGCGATTTAAAGCTTGAAATCGGAATTGAATCAAATTGAAATATCCTCAAACATAAATACACACATAATAACACCAAAACACATATAATAACACCAAAGCACATTGTTTTATTGATAATTAACATTGTTTTACATTGTACATCGATTACAGAACACAGTTGTCACAGTCTCCCCTACTTTAGGAAATTTCGTCCCGAAAATTTATTTAGAGGAAACTTGTGAAAACAAATGCGGATATTTCATCTTCATCTGGTCCTCACATTCCCAAGTAAACTCTGGGCCACATTTGTATTCCCAACGGACTTTTACCAATCGAATCCATTTGTTCTTCAACTGTTTGAAAGCACGGTCCACGATCTCCACGGGTTTCTCGACAAAGTGCATCGTTTCATCGATTCGAATCTCATCGAGTGGAATGTGAAGATCAGCATCAGCTAAACACTTTCACAAATTGGACACGTGAAAATTCGGATGAATATTTCCAAGCTCTGGAGGTAGCTCTAGTCGATAGGCAACCTTCCCAATTCTTTCCACAATCTTAAATGGTCCCACATATCGAGGTGCAAGTTTTCCTTTCTTTCCAAATCTCACCACTCCTTTCCAAGGTGAAACCATGAGTAGGACATGGTCTCCGACTTGAAATTCTCAGGGCTTGCGTCGCATATCCGCATAACTCTTTTGACGGCTTCGAGCTGTCACAAGATTATCTCGGATTTTCTTGATTTTGTCTGTTGTTTCCAGAATGAGCTCAGGTCCAGTAAGCAGAGCTTCACCGATCTCATTCCAACAGACAGGTGAACGACATTTTCGATCGTAGAGAGCTTCGAATGGCACCATATTAATGCTAGCATGATAACTATTGTTGTAAGAAAACTCTATCAATGGCAGATGAGAATCCCAATTACCACCAAAGTCTATCACGCATGCTCTAAGCATATCCTCCGAAGTTTGAATCATCCTCTCAGATTGTCCTTCTGTTTGGGGATGATAAGCAGTGCCTAGATTTAGTTGGGTTCCCATAGCAGATTGCATGGTCTTCCAGAAATGAGATGAAAACAGAGCATCACGATCGGAAATGATATCCAAAGGAACACCATGTCGTGATACAATCTCATCAACATAAATCTTTGCAAGTTTATCAGCAGATAGATCCTCGCGAATCGGAATAAAATGAGCTGATTTCGTTAATCGATCGATAACAACCCATATAGCATCATGACCTTTAGACGTACGCGGTAACTTAGTGATGAGATCCATCGCAATGTTCTCCCACTTCCATACCGGTATCTCTGGTTGTACAAGCAAACCAGAAGGTCGTTGATGTTCAGCCTTGACTTTGAGACAAGTTAGGCATTTCGACACATACAAGGCAACATCCTTTTTCATACCAGGCCACCAGCACTGAGTACGAAGATCCTTGTACATTTTATCAGCACCAGGATGGATAGAATATCGAGACTTATGAGATTCGTCCATTACCAAGGTGCGAAGATCATCTTGTTTCGGAATCCACAAACGATCCTTGAAATAGAGTAAACCATCGCCTTTCGCTTTGAGCTTAAGCTCAAGTTGACGTGGTAATTCCTTACCTATCAAATTTTGTGAAACACAAAATTGTTGAGCTTGAGGGATACGAGTTTGAATATCAGATAGATTTTGAACATAATGAAGCTTGACTCGCTCCTTTCGACTAAGCGCATCGGCTACGACATTCGCCTTACCAGGATGGTAACGAATCTCGCAATCGTAATCGCTCAAGAGTTCAACCCAACGTCGTTTCCTCATGTTCAGCTCCTTCTGATTAAGAATATGCTGGAGACTTTTGTGGTCTGTGAAAACCACACACTTCGTGCCATAAAGGTAGTGTCTCCAGATTTTGAGAGCGAAAACCACAGCACCTAACTCAAGATCGTGAGTCGTGTAGTTCTTCTCGTGAACTTTCAGCTATCTTGACGCATAAGCTATCACTTTACCTCGTTGCATAAGAACGCAACCAAGGCCTAAGTTGGACGTATCACAATAAACAACAAAATCATTGTTTCCTTCGGGCAAAGATAGAACAGGAGCATCACACAGCTTCTAGTTCAGCGTTTGGAACGCTTCTTCTTGCTTAGGTCCCCACTCAAAAGGCTTATTCTTCTGAGTCAAAGCAGTGAGTGGAACCGCAATCTTCGAGAAATTCGAAATGAAACGTCGATAAATCCAGCAAGACCAAGAAAAGATCGAATCTCTGTAGGTGTCGTCGGTGTATTCCAGTCTTTAATAGCAACAATCTTGGATGGATCCACATGAATACCCTTCTCGTTGACTATATGACCCAAAAACTGAACTTCTTTATGCCAGAATTCACACTTGGAGAATTTAGCAAAAAGTTGTTCCTTCTTCAGGAGTTCCAATGTCAAACGAAGGTGTTGCTCGTGATCGGCTCGAGACTTTGAATAAACAAGAATATCGTCGATGAACACGATGATGAACTTGTCTAAATAAGGTTTACATACCCTATTCATTAAGTCCATGAAGATAGCTGGGGCATTTGTCAAACCAAAAGGCATGACAGTGAGCTCGTAATGCCCATATCTCATGCGGAAAGCAGTTTTGGGAATATCTTCTTCGAGAACACGAAGTTGATGATACCCAGAACGCAGATCGATCTTGGAAAAGCATGAAGCACCTTGCAGCTGGTCGAAGAGATCATCAATTCGAGGTAGGGGATATTGATTCTTGATGGTAAGCTTGTTAAGCTCACGATAATCGATACACATTCGAAATGATCCATCTTTCTTTTTTACAAAGAGAACAGGAGCTTCCTAAGGTGAATGACTCGGACGGATGAATACTTTATCAGATAACTCCTGAACCTGTTTTGATAATTCTTGCATCTCAGATGGTGCAAGGCGATCTGTTGCTTTCACAATCGGGTTAGCATTGGGTACAAGGTCAATATGAAACTCGACTTGACGAACTGGAGGCAAACCAGACAGTTGATCAGGAAACACCTCTGGATAATCCCGAACAATTGGAATATCCTGAATACTCTTGCTCTTGCTTTTCTTCTCGGTGACATGTGCTAGAAAAGCAACATATACTTTTCGTAAATACCTTCGGGCTTTAGTACACGACATGAGTTTCAATCCACCTGAAGGTTTCTCGCCACGAACTTCTAAAACTTCACCAGGCGAAAGAGGAATACAAACGATCTTATCGAAACAAACCACCTCAGTATGATGTTTGGTTAACCAATCCATTCCCACGATAATATCGAAACTCCCAAGTTGCATCGGTGTGAGGTCAATAGGAAAAAGATGGTTATCAAGGTTCAACTGACAATCGCGTATAACTGAATCTAGAACAAGAGGTTTACCGGTGGCAACTTCGACAGATAAGGGTTTCCTCAGTTTAGTTCTAGGTATCGCAAGCAAAGGAACAAAAGATAATGAAACAAAACTTCTATCGGCACCAGAATCAAAAAGAATAGATGCAGGTCGATTGTTAACAAGAAACGTACCATTGACAACCTCGTTGTCAGCCCTCGCTTCGTTAGCATTCAGATTATACGCTCGCCTACGAGCGGGATTCACATTCGCGTTGATATTCACATTCGGATTCACATTTGCATTCACCAACCTCGGGCAATTGTTGCGGAAGTGACCAAACTCTCCGCAATTGAAACATGAACCCGGTGGGAATCTCACATCATTCCCCTGAACTGGAGCTCGAACCTGGGCAACCTGATTCTGTCCCAAACGACAAATATTGGCCAAATGTGTAAGGACCTTCAAAAATGTCCCAAGACGACCCGTAAGTAAAAACCCGGACCCCTGAAACCCTAACATGCATGAAAAACTAATAAATAAAGGTTTTGGGGTTTCACGCGGGCCGCGTAAAAGTAAGAATAGGCTTACGCGGGCCACGTCAAAGTGTGGTTGACTGGATAAGCGTTCAGGGCCACGTGGCAGCCACGTGGCAGACCTAGGTGTGACACGGATGCCCTAATCTATGCATAGGCGGCTCTCGCGGGCCACGTAAGAGCATGTTAAGGCTTACGCGGGCCGCGCAAGTCTAAAATTTTTGCTATAAATTTCCTGGGCAACGGGCTTTCATTCTGTGTCGAAAGTTTTGATTAAACACGAAAATATACTGCTCAAAATCGTAATTTACATTAGGGAGGCGCTGCTACGATACAAGGTATTAACTCGATCGCTGCTACGATTCAATGTCCGATCTATTGAAACTATCCGATGGATGTTTAAGTGCTGCCCAAATTAGGGCTATACTTTGTCATTCGTTGTGAATTCGATGGATGTTTAAGTATTGCACTTTGTCATTCGTCGTGAGGGTTTTAATCTCGTGAGTTATCATAAATGTTGTATTAGTTACTGACCTAGTTCGTATGCATTGTTATTTAATTTAGGTTACAAGGCTAATCAGTAGGCTAAACTCTGCCCGTTTAAATCTGCAATGTGAGTCATTCTCTTTTTATCAATAACATTTTACAATACTCCAAGCATTTTCAAAAGTTATAATTACAGGGATTAAGTTGTGGTTATCTTGAATAACTGGCTAGTGGGGTATTGTGCACATTACTAATTTCTCACGGTTAGGTTCATTGACCTAACAGTGATAATCATCACTACTTGGGTGAAAGGACCCAATAGTGGTATGACCATCATCACCAGGAGGTGACACGGCGCCAGATAAAAAAAATAAGATAGAAGCCATTGTAATCGCTCTTATGCTGTAATTTATAACTATGTGTCGTTTTATCAAATTTGAGTGACTCGCCGGTATTTTCCGGCTGATAAAATATTTTTAAAACATGTTTCAGGTGACTACTGTGAATCGAGGAAAAGTGCTACGGAGCACTAACAAAGCTTGAAGTAGTGGCTCAGTTAAACAAATAAATATGTTTTGTAAATCAGGGAAATTCCTTGTGAAATTCCTCTATTGTAAATTACGGGGTTTATCCCGAATTATGAAATAAAATAATCAGGCATTTCAAGTTTTTAAAAGATCCTGCTAAATCTTCCGCTGTCAACTCAATTAATAAATACCACGGGTTTCTGTCCCGCGACTCCTGGACCGGGTCAAACCGGGACGGGGGCTGTGACAGGAAAAAGGTGGTATCAGAGCCACTGATTTAAGCCAATTAACTATTTAGAAATACTTAATTTTCTTAATGCCATCCTGTGATTATGTGTTTTGTGTTATTTGACTATTTGTTTACAGTATGGGTAAGCAAAGACTTTCGGACATCTATCGTCAATTAGATAGTTCACCAAAAGAAAAGGGAACTTCATACTCAGCAGATACTGAGGAAGGAATATTTGTTCATAAGGCACAGTTTGAGAAACCACTTACCATTAAGAAAAGAAGTTGGATTATTAGAAAAAGTCAAGGGAAAATAAAGAAGTCACAACCAAAAGGAGTGATGATTAATAAGGAAACTCAGGAAATATGCAATAACCCACCATGGGAAAATGAATCAGATGAACAATGGGCAAATCCCTATATATTAGCCACTACAGCAGTAAATGTTAACTTTTAATTAAGTTAAACTGCCAACACCCTGACCCAGTACTAGCACCCATATCATCTATAAGCCAGAAACTTTAAGGAAACTTTGCCCCTTTTGATAAACAACTTAGTCAAAGAAGATAGAATAAAGGCATGTTGAATATAATATTCCAAGATAGACTACACAACCCCAAGTATATTTTGAATTTCAGTTGTAATGTATAATAGACATATATAAAAGTCGCAATGTTTGCCATTTTTTTGTTTGAACAATGATACTTGAATAGTTATATTAGCCTGTGAAAACTTAACAATTTGTGTGGATTTCTGCATATATGCTAACAGCATGAATGAGTTGTCTGAAGCTCTTCAGAATCTCAATCTCTAATATGTGAATGTGGAAGTTTCCAAAGACTTTACCGGTTATTTGACCGATATTGATGAACCTATGGAATTTCAAGCCCAACCTCTGGAAAAACCCAAGCCAAAGAAGAGAAGAAGATTTGTGGGCTGGAGGCATGTGCGCAGGAAGAAACCAGCAACACGGAAAGTTGTAAAGACTATGGATCCCAAAGATAAAGGGAAGGGAATAGAGATTGGGGAAAGTTCTAGGCAAGCCGAGGAATTGCCATTGCAGGAGGAGTTGGATCGTATACTAGCAAGTTGTGATATCCTTAAGCTTGCCAATGAAAACCTCTTCACTTATCCTGCCGAAACCCAACTTCCAGTGAACTTGGAACCCGCCATCCCAGATCCCCTTGTTAACACCCGACCTCTAGGAGAAATGGAAGAATGGTGGACCAACGACTGGCAGTTTCAGAACCTACCCGTATACCTTTTTCCCTCAGTTCGACCCAGAGCCTGCATCAAACCCACCAATGAGCAATGAGAACTTGGCTGAACTCCGCCATTTTGGCGAAGAACTGGTAGATGCAGGGAATCGAATCCGGGAGGTGGGAGAACAGATCTCCTGGAAGTACGGCGAGAGGGAACGTCGCTTCTAAGATACCAGCTGACGGGGATGGTGTAACGGCATGGGTGTGGTTGTATAATAATAATAGTAGTAAAAATATAATTATGTGAAATAACTTAAAAATAAAACTTTTGTAAGATAACGGGTGTGTACGGACGCATATTATAATATACAAAAATGGAAGTCGAGAAATCGACAATTTTGGTTACACGTGTTGGTATGACTATGTGCGATTATTTTGTTATGTTTAGTTGTTAATTATTTTCTGCTAATCACTTATATATATTAATTACCAGGTGGAACACGCTGGTAATGAACCCGTTAACGAGGTTAATCAATCTGAACAAAACCATGAAGATCAATTTCTGAATAGGCAAGATATCGAGAATATCGTTGCTCAGGGAATAGCCAATGCTATTCTGGCAATCTTTGCTGCTGCTTGAAATCCAGTTGAGCCTCAACAAATTATTCCTAGCAAACGTACACACTGCGACAATTTCAGTAATAGTGTAAACGGAGGCGGCAACCATACTAATAACGACAACGATGGGATGCAAGCCCCACTCCTCAAGAAAATGAAAGCTGTAACGCCTGGTTGCACTTACAAGGAGTTTCTTGCCTGTAAACCAGTTGAATTTGCAGGCAACGAAGGGGCAACTGCTGCACTGCGTTGGTTAGAGAAAACCGAAGCAGTGATTAAAATAAGTAAATGTGCTGAGGAAGACAAGGTCATGTACGCGTCACATCTTTTTAAATAAGGGGCGCTAGAATGGTGGAATACGGTACTTCAAGCCAAAGGAAGCGATGTAGCCTATGCCATAAGTTGGAAAGAATTTAAGCGGCTAGTGGAGAGAAAATTATGTCCTGAGTATGAAAAGGAACAAATGGCGAATAAATTCTTGAACCACCGGATGGCGGATGTAGACTGTCGAGGGTATACTTCTACATTCTTCGAGTATGCTAGAGTGGTACCAACCCTGGCTTCGCCAAAACCGGTACTTATTTCCCGCTATATTTGGGGTTTAATTGGCGAAATCCATGATATCGTTAAAGCTGCGAGACCTCGCACTATTGACGATGTTGTGGAAATAGCTAACACCCTAACTGACGGGCTGATACGCATAAGAGAAGAAAACCAGAAAAAGGAAGTGGCCCAAAAGATTACCCAAGGATTCCGTATGGGTAACCGTAGCAATTTCAAGAAAAAGGGAACTGGGCAATCTTCCACTGTTCCATTTTGCAATACCTGTAAAAGAAAGCATTTTGGAAGATGCAAAGGGTATTGCAATTTCTGCAAAATTCCAGGGCATCAAGAAGAAGATTGCAGGAGGAAGAAATCCACAATCTGCTACAACTGTGGAGAAGGTGGACATTTTAGGCCAGACTGCCCAAAATTGGTCAAACCAGCTGATAACAAAGCCAAACCTGCAGAAGGAACTACCAAGAAAAACGTAAGAGCCTTCCAGTTGACTACTCAGGAAGCAGAGCTAATCCCTGATGTGATAGCTGGTACGTTCCTAGTTCACGACGTTTATGCAAAAGTAATATTTGACTCTGGTGCAAACCAAATTTTTATAAATACTTCATTTTGCCAAGCTCTTAACTTACCATTAACCAACCTTGGGCAGATTTTTACAGTCGAAACGGCAGATGGGAATTCTATTAAAATAGATAAAGTTTTGCGAGAAGGAAAGATAGAACTCTTAGACCATAAATTTTCTGCAAACCTGTTACCTATGAATTTAGCCGGATTCGATATTGTGTTAGGAATGGATTGGTTAGTAGCCAACCATGCTCGAATTCTCTGTGATAAAAATTCCATAGAAATTCATACACCTACAGGAGAAATAGTGGTGGTTATGGGAGATAAGTCACGAAAACCACTGAAATTCATTTCAATGATGAAGTTGGCCAGTTATTCAAGAAAACAAGAAGTAGTATATATAATTTCAGTAATCATTAACACGAAAGGTAAGGAACTTAAAGAAATTCAAGTAGTAGCAGAATACCCAGATGTATTCCCAGAAGAACTACCGGGATTACCACCCAATAGGGAAGTAGAATTTAGAATTCATCTAATTCCTTGAACTACACCGATAGCCAAGGCACCTTATCGGTTAGCACCCACCGAAATGCTAGAATTGAAAAGCAATTAGATGAATTATTAAGCAAAGGATTTATACAACCTAGTTCATCCCCGTGGGGAGCTCCAGTGCTGTTTGTGAAAAAGAAAGATGGTTTGATGAGAATGTGTATCGATTATAGGGAATTAAATAAAGTTACAATTAAGAATCGATATCCATTACCTAGGATTCATGATCTTTTCGATCAACTTCAAGGAGCTAGATACTTTTCTAAGATAGACTTACGCTCCGGATACCATCAATTGAAAGTACAAGAAGAAGACATACCTAAAACTGCTTTCAGAACTAGGTATGGTCATTACGAGTTTACAGTCATGCCCTTCGGACTAACAAATGCTCCAGCCGCATTTATGGACATGATGAATAGGATCTGTAAACCGTACTTGGATAAATTTGTAATTGTCTTCATCGACGATATACTCATTTATTCCAAAAGTCAGGACGAGCACTGTCAGCACCTGCATGCACTCTTAACTTTGTTAAGAAAAGAGAAGCTTTACGCCAATTTCTCAAAGTGTGAATTTTGGCTACAGGAGGTACAATTTTTAGGACACATGGTGAATCACAAAGGTATTCACATAAATCCCTCCAAAATAGAAGCAATCACCAAGTGGAAGATCCCCCAATCAGCTATGGAAGTTAGAAGTTTTCTAGGATTAGCTGGATACTATAGGCGCTTTATTAAGGATTTTTCCAAAAAAGTTGTACCATTAACTAAGTTAACATGTAAAGCAGTTAAGTTTGAATGGGGACCTAGGCAAGAAGAGGCCTTTAGGATTTTGAAGCAAAAGTTAACAAACGCCCCAATTCAAGCCTTGCCAGAAGGAACGGAGGATTTTGAAGTTTACTGCGATGCTTCTAAATTAGGATTAGGATGTGTGCTGATGCAACGCAAAAAGGTAATTGCGTATGCCTCAAGGCAATTGAAAAAGCACGAAGAAAATTATACGACTCATGACTTAGAATTAGGAGCCATAATATTTGCCCTTAAAATTTGGAGACATTATTTGTATGGAAGTAAGTTTACTGTCTATACAGATCATAAGAGTTTAAGATACATATTTGGGCAAAAAGAATTAAACATGAGGCAAAGAAGATGGATGGAAATTCTAAGTGACTACGATTATAATATTCAATATCATGAAGGAAAAGCGAACGTAGTTGCAGATGCCTTAAGTCGTAAGTATCATGAAAAGCAAAAGCGAGTTCGTGCTCTTAGATTAAGTTTACAATTAGACTTAATGGAACAACTGAAAAATATTCAGGAAACAGCAATCAAGGATGATGCTGAAGGAATGAAAGGACGAATAAAGGAATTAGAGCAAGGAAGTGATGGAATTTGGAGATTCCATAAGAAAAGGATTTGGGTACCTAAGCAAGGAGAGTTAAGAAATAAGATTTTAGAGGAAGCCCATAAATCTAGGTATACTAAGCATCCTGGTAACAATAAGATGTACCAAGATTTAAGAAACAACTTCTGGTGGATAGGAATGAAAAAGGACATAGCTAGATATGTTTCTAAGTGTCTTACTTGTTCACAAGTTAAGGCAGAACACCAGAAACCCTCAGGTCTACTACAACAATTAGAAATGCCTGTTTGGAAATGGGAACTCATAACCATAGACTTTGTTACTAAGTTGCCCAAAACCAGAAAAGGTAATGACGCGATTTGGGTAATTGTGGATCGATTAACCAAATCAGCTCATTTTCTACCCATGAAAGAAACCTTTAGCATGGAAAGATTGGAAAAGTTGTATGTAGATGAAGTCGTATCCTTACATGGAGTTCCACTCTCCATTGTATCAGACAGGGATAGTCGTTTCACTTCTCATTTCTGGACAAGTTTCCAGGAAGCAATGGGAACCCGACTAAATTTAAGCACCGCATACCATCCTCAAACAGACGGACAAAGTGAAAGGACGATTCAAACCCTGGAGTACATGCTTAGAGCATGTGAGATAGATTTTGGTGGAAACTAGGATGACCACCTACCCTTAATCGAATTCTCCTATGATAATAGTTATCATGCAAGCATAGAAGTTGCCCCATTCGAAGCACTATATGGGCAAAAATGCAGAACTCCAGTTTGTTGGGCAGAAATAGGAGAAAGTCAATTATCAGGTCCTGAAATTGTGCAAGAGACCACCGACAAGATCACTCAGATCAAGGAAAGATTAAAAACAGCTAGAGATCGCCAGAAGAGTTATGCAGACAATCGACGCAAGCCACTAGAATTTCAAGTTGGAGACAGGGTACTCTTGAAAGTTTCTCCTTTGAAAGGAGTAGTTCGGTTCGGTAAGAAAGGAAAGTTGAGTCCAAGGTACGTAGGACCATTCCCAATAATACAGTGAATAGGGCCAGTCGCCTATCGCTTACAACTACCAGGAGAGCTAGCTGGAGTACATGATGTGTTTCATGTATCCAACCTCAAGAAATGTCTATCTAACGAATCCTTGGTAGTACCTCTTCAAGATGTAGAGGTAAATGAGAAGTTAAAATTTGTTGAGAAACCGCTTCAAATAGAAGACAGAAAGATCAAGTTTCTCAAGCACAAAAGATTGGTATTAGTTAAAGTCAAGTGGAATTCGAAGAGAGGACCTGAGTATACTTGGGAGCTGGAATCGGAGATGAAACGAAAGTACCCTCACTTATTCCAGTAAATCTCGAGGACGAGATTTTAAATAAGGTGGGGAGGATGTAAGGACCTTCAAAAGTGTCCCAAGACGACCCGTAAGTAAAAACCCGGACCCCTGAAACCCTAACATGCATGAAAAACTAATAAATCAAGGTTTTTGGGTTTCACGCGGGCAGCGTAAAAGTAAGCATAGGCTTACGCGGGCCGCGTCAAAGTGTGGTTGACCGGATAAGCATTCTGGGCCACGTGGCAGACCTAGGTGTGACACGGATGCCCTAATCTACGCATAGGCGGCTCTCGCGGGCCGCGTAAGACTCAAATTTTTGCTATAAATTGCCTGGGCATCGGGCTTTCATTCTATGTCGAAAGTTTTGATTAAACACGAAAATATATTGCTCAAAATCATTATTTACATTAGGGAGGCGCTGCTAAGATACAGGGTATTAACTCGATCGCTGCTACGATTCAATGTCCGATCGATTGAAACTATCCGATGGATGTTTAAGTGCTGCCCAAATTAGGGCTATACTTTGTCATTCGTCGTGAATTCGATGGATGTTTAAGTATTGCACTTTGTCATTCGTCGTGAGGGTTTTAATCTCGTGAGTTATCGTAAATGCTGTATTAGTTACTGACCTAGTTCGTATGCTTTGTTATTTAATTTTGGTTATAAGGCTAATCAGTAGGCTAAACTCTGCCCGTTTAAATCTGCAATGTGAGTCATTCTCTTTTTATCAATAACATTTTACAATACTCCAAGCATTTTCAAAAGTTATAATTACAGGGATTAAGTCGTGGTTATCTTGAATCACTGGCTAGTGGGGTATTGTGCACATTACTAATTTCTCACGGTTAGGTTCATTGACCTAACAGTGATAATCATCACTACTTGGGTGAAAGGACCCAATAGTGGTATGACCATCGTCACCAGGAGGTGACACGGCGCCATATAAAAAAATAAGATAGAAGCCATTGTAATCGCTCTTATGCTGTAATTTATAACTATGTGTCGTTTTATCAAATTTGAGTGACTCGCCAGTATTTCCCCGCTGATAAAATATTTTTAAAACATGTTTCAGGTGACTACTGTGAACCGAGGAAAAGTGCTACGGAGCACTAACAAAGCTTGAAGTAGTGGCCCAGTTAAAGAAATAAACATGTTTTGTAAATCAGGGAATTTCCTTGTGAAATTCCTCTATTGTAAATTACGGGGTTTATCCCGAATTATGAAATAAAATAATCGGGCATTTCAAGTTTTTAAAAGATCCTGCTAAATCTTTCGCTGTCAACTCAATTAATAAATACCACGGGTTTCTGTCCCGCGGCTCCTGGACCGGGTCAAACCGGGACGGGGGCCGTGACAAAATGCCCAAGTTTACCACACGTTGTGCATTGCTTGCAAGCTTGCTGTGCAACATGATGACCGTTGCAGCGAGCACAATGAGGTGCGGTGCCAGCATACACTTTCTTTGCAGAAGGTTAAGTCGGTGGGTTCTGAGCAGTCTGTGCTGTAACAGCAAAATTCTGAGCACCCTTTCGCTTCCTTGACTTCTTCGACGACTCACCTTTCTTACCCTTACCCTTTTCCTTGTCAGAATCGGTCGACTTCTTTTTATCACCCTTGCGGGTGAGTTTACCCTTCCTAACTTGAGACTCAGTCAGGGTAGCAGACAACTCGATCGCGTGACGAACGGTAGTAGGATTAACGCCGGTCACAATATCCTGTATGGAATCGGGTAAACCATCGATATATCTCTCGATTGCTTTCTCCAAAGGGGTAACCATAGTGGGACACAACAGACTGAGTTCCTCAAAACGATCTGTATACGCACGGTGTTCACCCCCATCTTGCTTTAAATCGTCAAACTCTCATTCCAAAGCTCGAATTTCGTGACAAGGACAAAACTCTTTCATCATGAGAGCTCGAAGCTCTTCCCATGTTTGTGCCAATGCCACTTCAGCACCCCTATCGCGCATAATATCGTTCCACCACGTAAGAGCTTGCTTCTCAAACACACTTGATGCAAATTCAACCTTAGGTGCATTCGGACATTGCACATGTCTGAATGTGCTCTCGATACTCTCGAACCACTGCAGGAGCGCAGTTGCTCCTTGTGACCAAGAAAACTTTAGCGGCTTAGCAGAATTGAAATTCTTGAAATTACACGGTGCATTATTGTTGTTATTATTGTTGTTGTTGTATAACTCGTGGATTTGGGTCACAACGCCTGGAAGCACAGCAGCCATTTGCTGAGAGACAAGGGCTGCGACTTCTTCAGCAGTAAAAGATTGAGCATTACGTTGAGGAGGCATTGTCTAACAAGGAAACGGGGGAAACGAGTGAGGTTGAAAATTGGAAAAAGAAAAGAGGTATTGAAAACATCGACAGAACACAAGGAAGGCGATCATTTGTTCGTTACCTCGAACAAACAAACGACACGCAGTGACTAATCAAAGTAAATGAGTCAATATAATGTATCGTTGAAGACGTGCTCGCCTATAAGTGAACACTCACCCCAAGAGTTCCCAGGTAAGAGTGACTGGTCCGATTATGTGGATTTGTACGAACACTCTATCCTTAGACAGAAAGCTCAAGGTACAAGCACTCACTCTTCCAGTTCGCACGTGTTCACATTATTTAGACCCAAACTTTGACGAGATTTTGAAAACTCAGAAGGCACTAAGCCAAATATGAGTCAAACTGGAAGGGTTCAAAACCTAGTAATCAATCATCCTAGAATGGATGATTAATTTTCGAAGCAGATTCAAAATTTGTGTTCTCATTGTGGTTATCACCCAAGGATAGGTGACGGTTTTGTTTTAAAAATATAAACGCAAGAAACCTGCGATAGGGTCCTAAAAGTTATAGTCTAGGTCAAAGCATTACTAATAACCTAATTCTCTATAACAATTGGCTCTGATACCAACTCTTCTGTCACACCCCGACCACGTAAAACAACAAATCGTGGCGGAAATGTCGGGGATTGTTGTAACATAATTTTTGTTTCATAACCATGGATGCAAAAAGAGTTTCGTTTTATTGGTAATATTAATCATTAACATTGTCTTAACACATAACAAACAAATTACATATCGACTATCACTGTTATTATGTCACTAAGGCCTCGTCCAGATCCTATGTGACGCATGCATCCTAGAAATCAATCAAGCAACAACACCTGAAACATATGTAAAAACAAACTCAGCAAAGAAATGCTGGCGAGTACATAGGTTTTATAAGAGTGTTGGAATCATGGCTCGTTTATATGTTGCAGTACTTTATTAGACTACAAGAGTAAAAAATACAACCTCGTTTTGAAAAGTGTATTGCAACATAACTTAATCAACTCAAATCAAGTTGGTTATAGTTTATAAAATCTCGTAGCCATGATTCTTAACCCCAAAAGCATTTGTTTTAGTAAACCAACTCGTAAAAACAACTCGTGAAAACTCGTTAATAAAACTCGTATGGTTTATATCTTTTAGAAAACATCGTTGGGTGACATCGTTTCAAAATCATTTATCCAAGTGAACTAAATAACGCCACGGTATGTAATATGATGAAAACACTTATATATAGGAAGTACCAGCGGCGTATCCGCCATGCTTTCATCACAATACACCCGTCCCGTTATCTAAACACTAACCAAAAACCAATCGTTTATCCAACTCGTTTAACTTGTTCAAATCATTTAAAAATCGTTAACTCGTTTAAATCGTTTCCAAATCGTTTAACTCGTGTAAGTCGTTTAAATCATCCTCGTTTTAATTGTGAAAACTATTTATGGTCGTCTCGCTAATAACATTCAAACCTTCGTGACTCGACTATCTCGTTTCTCGCTTCTCGCATTAACAAACCACCAAAGGGTAAGTTAACTATCATCAGATTTAGTCGTTACCCACAACCCCCACACATAACCATGGGTGCAGTACGATAACGGGATTTGTCAGATCCTATGGTACCATAACCTAATACTGGTCAGTTCGGCCAAAATTAATGAATGTCATTCGTTATGTAACTACAACCAACAAGTTCGTTCACATTATTGAAATCGTTATTAGTTTAGTATAAACCATTTTAATCGTTTTTTAAATCATCGTTTAAACCTTGAAATCATTTTGTACATATGAATCCCCCCAAAGCAATTGAAAATAGTAAAATAGGGGAACTATGTACTCACATGAAGTGCAAAGTATCCTCAATCAAAAGAACTTCAACAAACTCAAGTAAACCAGAGAATTCAAGCAGCACCTAGTAATCGAATCACTAGTCAAACAATAGACGCCTAAATCGGAAGATCGGACAGAATGAGGTCTTGTAAACCAAATGAGTGTTGGAACTCATGTGATATGTCACACCCCGACCACGTAGAACATACAAAACGTGGCGGAAACATCGGGGAGTGTTGTAACAGAATTAATGTTTCACAACCATGGATATTAAAGTTTCGTTTTATTTATTTAAAAGTGTTACAATGTCTTAACAAACAAGGAATTACAACATAATTAACTAGTCTTGCATCTTTTATTGTCACTAAAGCCCAAGTCTGTCTATGTGTATCTTGATCATCTTATGCAACAGTTCCTGAAAAACACATGTGAAAATAGGTACGTCAGCATAAAAATGCCTGTGAGATACATAGGTTTTGTGAAAATAAGATTCATGACTTATGTTTGAGAAAATGTTTAGTCATGAACCTTGTTATTTGCTTTGTCTTTTAAATCATTTGAAAAATGATAAGATCAGATGATAAGTATAAATAAATGTAAGGTTAAATGAATAACCAAGTAAAATGTGTTTGTATAAGATAAGTTGTTTATAAATCAATGTCTTGTGAAAAGTATGTTATTTGTATGAAATGTTCTATGTCTCAAACTGAAATGATTCAAATAACGTTACGACATGTAATACCATACAAACACTTATATATAGGAAGTACCAGCGGCGTATCCACCATGCTTGTATCATATTACACACGCATCATTACTTAATCACTTAATCAAACCAAACCAAACTATCAAAGTGTTCATGTCAAGATGTAAATCATGTCAAAATGTCTATGTCAAATATCCATGTCAAATGTCTATGTCAAATATCCATGTCAAATGTCTATGTCAAATATCCATGTCAAATGTCTATGTCAAATATCCATGTCAAATGTCTATAGTCCAAAAGTAGTCAAGTAATGTATAACCAAAATGATATGTATGGCAAGTAAAATTTAGACTACTTAAACCATAAGTAAAAATGTACAAAACAAAGTATTGAAGTAAAACTTGGTTTAAATCAAAGTTATGTTTTGTAGAATAATGCATGCTTTACTGATACAAACACTTATGCAGTATGTTAAACGCAAACATTCAAGCCTTGAGACAGTCGGATAACCCTTTCAGTCAAGGTTATCAAAAGTAATGTTTTCGGATTCAGTCATTCCTTACATCCAAACAAACCCGGGATGTCAGGAATGGGATTTGTCAAGTCCTATGGTACCACTACTTACTACCGAGCGGCGTAGCAAATGTTAATGAATGTTATATAGACCCGTTAAACAAACCAAATGTCATACCAAAATGTAAGCATGAGATGAAGATAATGTACCTAGTATGCTAGAGTAAACATACAAGGTAGAGTTGTAAAACAATGTGTCCATATGTTACTGGAACATATGCAACAGAGATGCAATGTAAAATGATGTACTAAGTATGCTAAGTTAACATACAAAGCAGAAAAGTCATGTAAATCAATGTGCTTAGCATGTTATCAGTCAACATACATAGCAGAAAAGTCATGTAAATCAATGTGCTTAGCATGTTATCAGTCAACATACATAGCAGAAAAGTCATGTAAATCAATGTGCTTAGCATGTTATCAGTCAACATACATAGCAGAAAAGTCATGTAAATCAATGTGCTTAGCATGTTATCAGTCAACATACATAGCAGAAAAGTAATGTAAATCAATGTACTATAATGTACTAACAAACATAGCAGTATATGATGTTAAAACAGGAAAGCATGAAAGTAACAAGTAGGCACATGTGTTCCACCCCAAAACAGTTTGGAAAACAGTAAAAGAGGGGTCTATGTACTCACATAGACACCTTGAAAACATTTAAAAGAAGGGGTTCTATGTACTCACTTGAGATTGCTCAGTTGTCTAAAGATAACCACCAAACAGTGCTAGAGATCTCGGAATCAAACGGCACCTAATATAGGTAACTATGTTAAATAACCGGACCTAAATCGGAAGACTGGGTAGCATTAGGGTTTGTAAACCAAACGAGTGTGGAGACTCGTGTGATATGGTTTAACAAAGCCTACATACTAAATGAAACTTAACCTAACTGCTTACGACCCATTACGACCCGTTTAGGTAGCTTATGCTACTTTAACGCGTCGTTCGCGTGAAACGCGTTCGGACCGCCTAACTAGTCCTATGACAAGTGTTATATGCCTAAACATGTTACATAATCAGTTATGTGACAAAAGTTTAGGTTACATATGCTTAATTACCAATTATACATGAAAAGGGTATTCTGGTAATTTACCTAAGGCATATAAACTACCTATCATACAACTACTTAAACGATGTGACCATAGGGTATAACCTCGGAAGGTTATTCCCTACCTACTATGGTCACCTAATGTATTTGGTCGGATCCTAATGATCGACCAAACTGGGTCGGGTTCGAAGGTATAGGCGATTTATTAGATCGCCTACCCTACGACCCTAGACAACGTGGTAATCAGTGGGCATAGTCCCAAGGGACTATGACCAACGTGATTACACTCACGTTGCGAAGTTCAAACGAACTTCGCATTGACCATTACTGGTCAACGCTGAAAGTCAAACAAAGTTTGACTTTCTGACTCGAAAAGCAATAAAATAAGGAAAAGAACGAAAGAATACTTACCCAGGGTCCCCGAATGCTAATCCCGATCTAAGAACTCAGGTATGAAACAATGGTTTCAACTTAGAGCTCTCAAATCAGAATTCTTGTGGGTTTAGAAGCAATGGGGGGTGGGGTATTTATAGTATTCGGTCCACCGTTAAGATCGTTTCAAGGAAAACGTGCCTTAATCTTGCCCGTACATGTGTCGGGACCTTATGGTGGCTAGAAATGATCCTTATCTTCATGACTAAGCATCTTAGAACATGTGGTGGAGGATCAAGCATGTGCAAACAGGCTGTTAGAAACTCTGCATCTGGTCTGGACTTGGCTAGCGCACCGCTACACTAAAAGTGTAGCGCACCGCTAGGCCAAAGTTTGGCAGAATTACACTTTTGGTCCCTGTCATGCATTCAGCCCATTTTTGACACGTTTAAGGCCCGTTAACCCCATTTCAAAGCTCTAAAATGAAGTTAAAGTATAGGGAACTTAAAATGTGCTCAAAAATATCTCGGATGTCGGTTCGTTTAGCCGTACGAACGCGATGTTCGCTTAATTACGACGGAATGCGCACAAGCGCGAAAAACGATCCAAATGACGCGACGAATGGATTTTTCTTATGCCGAACACTAAAATAAAATATTTTAGTGCTTACATAAATTTTTGGATGTCTGGATGTATTCAGAACGTAAGTTACGCGTAAAAATGCAAACTTGTGCACTTTTTGACGCTTTTAGTCCCTGAATGCCACAAAAGTTTATTTTAGCATACCGAACACCTCAAAGCCTATTTCTAAGCTATGTAAAGGATATTTATGGTATGTTTAACTTATGGTCATGTTCCGGAAGGTCTGTTACAGTTCAAATTGGCATACTTTCGCAGTTTGTCAACTTTAGTCCCTGTAAGCGATTAAACTTTGATTTCACCACACCAAACCTTCCAAAACTTATATCTAAGTTATGTAAAGGTTATTTAAGGTATGTTAAGCCTATTTCACTATTCCGGAGTGTTTGTTGGATTAAACTGGTTATATTTACGCATCAGTGTGCGTATAGCCTTCCAGAAAGCGATTTAAAGCTTGAAATTGAACAAGAGTTGATATGTGTAAACTATACACATATTTTTACAAATCCCAAGTATGAAATATAATATTTCATTGGTTTGGTATTTGTTTGATGGCCGTGAAGGCACAGGTGTTACAGTCTCCCCTACTTTAGGAAATTTCGTCCCGAAATTTATTTAGAGGAAACTTGTAAGAGTTTAAAACATGAAGTTGAAAAGATCGAACAATTATTGGCTAGATTTCTGAACTTCTAGTAACTTTAATAATCATCATGATTGCAACGTAAGAGGGATACCTATATATACAAGTATATAAAGCGTCATTGGTGCGTCCACCGTACCTCCATTACATCGTCCTCATTTTGTTATTGTTGTCGCTATCGGTTCCTTCACATAATAAATCTTACTGGATTTCTGTGCACTAAATTTCATAATTATGTGCGCATCCATAATTAGAGAATTCCTTGCACAGTTCACACAGTCTATTTTATAATGTGTAGGGTAAAACCAAATGAACAATCCTGTGATGAGCGTGACTTAGACCGCCATAGAGTCCTTTAGACTAAATCAATAAATGATTTAAATAGACTATCAAGGAGTCTGTTCAGCTACATCACTAGATGTCATTTTTTTTAACCAAATTGTGAATCAATCTTTTTGACTAGACCACTAAAGGGTCTCTTATGAATCTTGGAGTGGTACTATATAATCCAAGGGTCTTAACTATTACATAGAAGCCCATTTAAGGATTAAAGGTAGTACCTTTTGAATATCCTGCTACGAATCCCTCATATGAAGATATGAAAGATCCTGCAAAGATTTGGATAAAGAATATCCAGAGTAGTAAAAACACCAAAAATGCATAAAAGAAAACATAAGATGAGTAAACACATAGTCACATAACCACAAAATTGTTTGTTAATTTGTCTTGTAAATTGCGTACATGCATTTAAAGCACACTAGGAATCCATTCCGTGGATTTCATTTGGTACTTTAAACGTTATCAAGAATCCAACTATAAAGATAGAAAGATTCAAAAAGAAAATTCGACTTCGATTATTTGGAACCGAAGTGTTCGAATTAAGGTACATAAGGAATCCAATTAAGGACTCTGATTTGAATAATAATCATCCACAAGGATCTAATTGTGAGGATAAAAAGATCCCATATGGATTTAAAAGTTGGAGATGTTTTGAAACCTTGCACTGGACGTGCTTAGGTCAAAACATGATGTAAAATGCTTAAGAAGTTGAGATGCTTGATATGTCAAGGCGACATATGAAGCAGAATTTTGAAGGTTAAGTCAATGTATGAGGAAAATATTTTTGAAAACTATGCATGGGGTTCTTTTAAGAAAAATGTGTTTAACGTTTTTGAAACCTTATATATAATACTTTTTGAAATCATAAAGTAGGTGTATTAGGTAGATATATTTACAAAAATGTTTTAAAATCATGCGAGATGAATTTTGAAATTATGTATAAGGTTTTTGAAAGACATGAATGATGCTTTTCGAAATCATGCACTTGATCAGAAAATGTATTGTGTTAATATTGTCTTCAGACTATATGAAATATTTTGAAATTAGAAAGGTTGGTTTTGATAACATGGCCAATGTTTTTGAAATAACATAGACAATGCATCTAGAAAAATTGTTTTCAAACTATATGAAATGTTTTGAGATCATGAAGATTGTTCTGAAATACTGGTACTGTGTATGTTGAAAAATTAAAACGTAATGGGTATGAGATTTGAAAACACCCTTAGTTATCTAACCAAGGATTCAAAGGCACTGATGTGTAGAAGCATGATCACTCATAATGTCACTTTATCTTCTGTACTTTGTTTCTTAGAATGAAACGAGTACTTAAAATGTTCGAGGGAATCACGAGCGATCATTTGAAAGAGAGAATCACAAGAGTAGTTTGTAAGGAACATAGTTCCTTGATGTAGGTATCATAGGAAAATCCTACACATATGTAACTACAATTGTACATCAGAATCTGTGAACAACTACTTTTATTTATGAACGAGACAGATTGTTTCACAATCAAGAAAACGAAAGAAACAAAAGCATAAGATAGCAACATCTTCTACTCGGCCAACTGCTCATCCGTGGGTCAGATTTGCCTTAGCAAGCTTTGGGCAATCCCTTAGGAAATGGCCCATCTCGCCACAGTTATAGCAAAGCCCTCGTGAGAAACGAGCTTGAGCAGGAGTGTCGCCAGCTTGATTTGGTACAGCTGTAGTTGGGCAAACCCTTGCTGTATGACCTATAAGTCCACAAATCTGACATTTGCGGCACTTCACACAAGGGTGATGATGAAGGTTACATTGGTTGCACAAGAGTGCAGTTCCATTGTATGACTTCCTAGCAGGGGGTTGAGCTGGTTGGTTGGGGAAGGCTTGACCATTGTGAGCGACAATGGCGAAGTTCTGAGAAGCCTTTCGCTTCTTTGACTTCTTAGGGGGTTGTTCATCCATGGTCTTTGATTCCTCGATTGGTTTATTGGCTGATGGTGTTGTCACCTGACTAGGTCCTGCCTGTCTTGGTGACTCTTGAGTGGCTTCATCCAGGAGACGATACATGGCAGTAGCTAATTCCACAGTCTTCAGGACTACTTCGCCTATTCGCTGAGCGAATTTGGCTGCTTGCTCAGATATCTGGGCGTCATCGTGATGAAGAGACATTCTTGAAGAAAAAGAAAGGCATAGGGAGAAACAGGTGAAAGATTATTGGACAATCAAAACAGAATGATAACGCATGAAGATTGCGATCATTTGTTTGTTACCTAAGGCAAACAAATGAGACGGTGACTAATCAAAGTAAATGGGTCAAAAATAATGTATCGCGAAGACATGCTCTCCTATAAGTGAACACTCATCCCAAGAATTCCCAGGTAAGCACAACTGGTCTCGCGTCTGATGAGATGTATACGAAGTGCTTGCCTAGCCAGAAAACCCAAAATACAGGCATTCACCCTTCCAGTTTGCACGTGTTCACATTATTAAAAACCCAAAACCTTGACGAGATTTTGAAAACTCAAAGGGTTCAAAACCATATAATAGAGAGTTCAAAACCTTACAATAGAGGGTTCAAAACCTAGTAATCAATCATCCTAGAACAGATGATTAGTTTTCAAAGCGGTTTTGAAATTTATATTCTTGTTGTGATCGTCGCCTAAGGATAGGTGACGGTATTGTTTTATGACTAAACGCAAGTAAACTCGCGTTAGGGTCCTAAGAAGGTTATAGACTAGGTCAAAGCATTACTAATAACCTAATTCCCTATAACCATTGGCTCTGATACCATCTTTTCTGTCACACCCCGACCACGTAGAACATACAAAACGTGGCGGAAACATCGGGGAGTGTTGTAACAGAATTAATGTTTCACAACCATGGATATTAAAGTTTCGTTTTATTTATTTAAAAGTGTTACAATGTCTTAACAAACAAGGAATTACAACATAATTAACTAGTCTTGCATCTTTTATTGTCACTAAAGCCCAAGTCTGTCTATGTGTATCTTGATCATCTTATGCAACAGTTCCTGAAAAACACATGTGAAAATAGGTACGTCAGCATAAAAATGCCTGTGAGATACATAGGTTTTGTGAAAATAAGATTCATGACTTATGTTTGAGAAAATGTTTAGTCATGAACCTTGTTATTTGCTTTGTCTTTTAAATCATTTGAAAAACGATAAGATCAGATGATAAGTATAAATAAATGTAAGGTTAAATGAATAACCAAGTAAAATGTGTTTGTATAAGATAAGTTGTTTATAAATCAATGTCTTGTGAAAAGTATGTTATTTGTATGAAATGTTCTATGTCTCAAACTGAAATGATTCAAATAACGTTACGACATGTAATACCATACAAACACTTATATATAGGAAGTACCAGCGGCGTATCCACCATGCTTGTATCATATTACACACGCATCATTACTTAATCACTTAATCAAACCAAACCAAACTATCAAAGTGTTCATGTCAAGATGTAAATCATGTCAAAATGTCTATGTCAAATATCCATGTCAAATGTCTATGTCAAATATCCATGTCAAATGTCTATGTCAAATATCCATGTCAAATGTCTATGTCAAATATCCATGTCAAATGTCTATAGTCCAAAAGTAGTCAAGTAATGTATAACCAAAATGATATGTATGGCAAGTAAAATTTAGACTACTTAAACCATAAGTAAAAATGTACAAAACAAAGTATTGAAGTAAAACTTGGTTTAAATCAAAGTTATGTTTTGTAGAATAATGCATGCTTTACTGATACAAACACTTATGCAGTATGTTAAACGCAAACATTCAAGCCTTGAGACAGTCGGATAACCCTTTCAGTCAAGGTTATCAAAAGTAATGTTTTCGGATTCAGTCATTCCTTACATCCAAACAAACCCGGGATGTCAGGAATGGGATTTGTCAAGTCCTATGGTACCACTACTTACTACCGAGCGGCGTAGCAAATGTTAATGAATGTTATATAGACCCGTTAAACAAACCAAATGTCATACCAAAATGTAAGCATGAGATGAAGATAATGTACCTAGTATGCTAGAGTAAACATACAAGGTAGAGTTGTAAAACAATGTGTCCATATGTTACTGGAACATATGCAACAGAGATGCAATGTAAAATGATGTACTAAGTATGCTAAGTTAACATACAAAGCAGAAAAGTCATGTAAATCAATGTGCTTAGCATGTTATCAGTCAACATACATAGCAGAAAAGTCATGTAAATCAATGTGCTTAGCATGTTATCAGTCAACATACATAGCAGAAAAGTCATGTAAATCATTGTGCTTAGCATGTTATCAGTCAACATACATAGCAGAAAAGTCATGTAAATCAATGTGCTTAGCATGTTATCAGTCAACATACATAGCAGAAAAGTAATGTAAATCAATGTACTATAATGTACTAACAAACATAGCAGTATATGATGTTAAAACAGGAAAGCATGAAAGTAACAAGTAGGCACATGTGTTCCACCCCAAAACAGTTTGGAAAACAGTAAAAGAGGGGTCTATGTACTCACATAGACACCTTGAAAACATTTAAAAGAAGGGGTTCTATGTACTCACTTGAGATTGCTCAGTTGTCTAAAGATAACCACCAAACAGTGCTAGAGATCTCGGAATCAAACGGCACCTAATATAGGTAACTATGTTAAATAACCGGACCTAAATCGGAAGACTGGGTAGCATTAGGGTTTGTAAACCAAACGAGTGTGGAGACTCGTGTGATATGGTTTAACAAAGCCTACATACTAAATGAAACTTAACCTAACTGCTTACGACCCATTACGACCCGTTTAGGTAGCTTATGCTACTTTAACGCGTCGTTCGCGTGAAACGCGTTCGGACCGCCTAACTAGTCCTATGACAAGTGTTATATGCCTAAACATGTTACATAATCAGTTATGTGACAAAAGTTTAGGTTACATATGCTTAATTACCAATTATACATGAAAAGGGTATTCTGGTAATTTACCTAAGGCATATAAACTACCTATCATACAACTACTTAAACGATGTGACCATAGGGTATAACCTCGGAAGGTTATTCCCTACCTACTATGGTCACCTAATGTATTTGGTCGGATCCTAATGATCGACCAAACTGGGTCGGGTTCGAAGGTATAGGCGATTTATTAGATCGCCTACCCTACGACCCTAGACAACGTGGTAATCAGTGGGCATAGTCCCAAGGGACTATGACCAACGTGATTACACTCACGTTGCGAAGTTCAAACGAACTTCGCATTGACCATTACTGGTCAACGCTGAAAGTCAAACAAAGTTTGACTTTCTGACTCGAAAAGCAATAAAATAAGGAAAAGAACGAAAGAATACTTACCCAGGGTCCCCGAATGCTAATCCCGATCTAAGAACTCAGGTATGAAACAATGGTTTCAACTTAGAGCTCTCAAATCAGAATTCTTGTGGGTTTAGAAGCAATGGGGGTGGGGTATTTATAGTATTCGGTCCACCGTTAAGATCGTTTCAAGGAAAACGTGCCTTAATCTTGCCCGTACATGTGTCGGGACCTTATGGTGGCTAGAAATGATCCTTATCTTCATGACTAAGCATCTTAGAACATGTGGTGGAGGATCAAGCATGTGCAAACAGGCTGTTAGAAACTCTGCATCTGGTCTGGACTTGGCTAGCGCACCGCTACACTAAAAGTGTAGCGCACCGCTAGGCCAAAGTTTGGCAGAATTACACTTTTGGTCCCTGTCATGCATTCAGCCCATTTTTGACACGTTTAAGGCCCGTTAACCCCATTTCAAAGCTCTAAAATGAAGTTAAAGTATAGGGAACTTAAAATGTGCTCAAAAATATCTCGGATGTCGGTTCGTTTAGCCGTACGAACGCGATGTTCGCTTAATTACGACGGAATGCGCACAAGCGCGAAAAACGATCCAAATGACGCGACGAATGGATTTTTCTTATGCCGAACACTAAAATAAAATATTTTAGTGCTTACATAAATTTTTGGATGTCCGGATGTATTCAGAACGTAAGTTACGCGTAAAAATGCAAACTTGTGCACTTTTTGACGCTTTTAGTTCCTGAATGCCACAAAAGTTTATTTTAGCATACCGAACACCTCAAAGCCTATTTCTAAGCTATGTAAAGGATATTTATGGTATGTTTAACTTATGGTCATGTTCCGGAAGGTCTGTTACAGTTCAAATTGGCATACTTTCGCAGTTTGTCAACTTTAGTCCCTGTAAGCGATTAAACTTTGATTTCACCACACCAAACCTTCCAAAACTTATATCTAAGTTATGTAAAGGTTATTTAAGGTATGTTAAGCCTATTTCACTATTCCGGAGTGTTTGTTGGATTAAACTGGTTATATTTACGCATCAGTGTGCGTATAGCCTTCCAGAAAGCGATTTAAAGCTTGAAATTGAACAAGAGTTGATATGTGTAAACTATACACATATTTTTACAAATCCCAAGTATGAAATATAATATTTCATTGGTTTGGTATTTGTTTGATGGCCGTGAAGGCACAGGTGTTACATGATATGGTTTAACAAAGCCTACATCCTAAATCGGAACCTAACCTAAGTGCTTTCGACCCATTGCGGCCCATTAATGTAGCTTACGCTACTTTAACGCGTCGTGCGCGCAAATGCGTATACATGTTTAAATATGTTGCATAATCAGTTATGTGACAAAATTTTAGGTTACACATGCTTATTTACCAATTATGCATGAAAAGGGTATTTTGGTCATTTACCAAAGGCATATAAACTACCTATCATACCACTAACTAAACCTAAGTGACCATAAGGTATAACCTTGGAAGGTTATTCCCTATGAAACTATGGTCACTAAGCATGTTTGATCGGATCCTAATGATCGACCAAACGGGTCGTGTTCGAAAGTCTAAGCGGGTGTTTAGTCCGCTTGACTTACGACTCTACACAAGCACTAAACTAATAAGTGACGAGTTAAAGATGTTAAAAAATGTTTAACGAATTTAGAAAACAGGTTTGGTATCAAAACAAACGGTTTTGATACCTAAAAGTAGTTTGGTTACAAAATACGCGAGGATACGCATTTTGGCCGAAACTACGACTCGTCACTGAGCCTAGATAACGTGGTAATCAGTAGGTATAGTCACTAGGGACTATAACCATCGTGATTATGCTCACGTTATGAAGTTCAAACAAACTTCGCATTGACCATAAACTGGTCAATGCAGAAAGTCAAACGCAGTTTGACTTTTAAGCTAAAAACGCATAAAAAGAACGAAGGAGAACTTACAAAGGGTCCACGCAAGTTTTAATCTGATTTACCCTCAGGTATGAAGTGTATACTCCAACTTAGAGGGCCAAAATCATATCAAATGTGGGTTTTGCAACAATGAAATGGGGGGGGGGGGGTATTTATAGATTTCTTGCAACCGATAAGATCGTTCGTCGAAAACCGAGCTTCGATCTCATCTGTACACTTGCACCCATGGTTTTGTATAACTATGGGCACTCCAAAAATGGCCCATAGACTTTAAAATACCATTTGCAAGCATGGGGAACAGCTGGAAATGGCTGGAAACAAGTTTTTGCAGGTCTGATAGTTTTAGGCGGGCCGCGTAAGATTTAATGGGGGCTTACGCGGGCCGCCTGAACTTCATAGTTCAGCAACAATTTCAGTAATTGCAGTTTTGGTCCCTGCAAGTGTTTAAGCCCCATTTTGACCCATTTAAGGCCCGTTAAGCCATTTTCAAGGCCCTAGAATGATGCCTAAACATGAGGGACATGAAACATGCTCAAAAATATGCCGGATGTCGGTTCGTTTGGTCGTACGTTCGCGATATTCGCTTAATTACGACGGACGCAAAAACGATCCAAATTAAGCGACGAATGGAATTTTATCAAGCCAATCACTAAAATAAAATATTTTAATGATTACATAAATTTTTGGGTGTCTGGATATATTCAGAACGAAAGATATACGCGAAAATGCAAACTTGTGCACTTTTTGACGCTTTTAGTCCCTATTGATCAATAAAGTTTATTTTAGCATATCGAACCCCTCAAAGCCTATTTCTAAGCTATGTAAAGGATATTTAGGGTATGTTTAACTTATGATCAAGTTCCAGAATGTTCGTTACTATGCAAATCGGTATAGTTTCGCAGTTTGACACAAATAGTCCCTGCGATCGAACAAACTTGATTTCAACACACCAAACCATCCAAAACTTATTTCTAAGTTATGTGGAGGTTATTTAAGGTATGTTAAGCCTATGTCACTATTACAGAGTGTTTGTCGCGTTAAACTGACTGCGTTTACGCATCAGTTTGCGTATAACCTTCCAGAAAGCGATTTAAAGCTTGAAATCGGAATTGAATCAAATTGAAATATCCTCAAACATAAATACACACATAATAACACCAAAAAACATATAATAACACCAAAGCACATTGTTTTATTGATAATTAACATTGTTTTACATTGTATATCGATTACAGAACACAGTTGTCACAATTCTAACTAACTCAACTATACATACATACTACAAATACATACACTCTAATATATCTATCTCAGTTTGTTAGTTTGTTATGAGTTTATTGTAGATTGCTTATATAGAGATGTATCATTAACTACTGATTCATTTTATGCGATTCAGAGTTTCTCTGAGTTTGTTATTTTACAGGTGAGTTGGTTACATATTCCGGTAACTTTTCCGGTGATCCTCCATTGATTTTGATCATCTTCTTCTCTGTTTTCCGCTGCTTTCCTTATCATCATCTTCTCCTTTGTTCTTCTTTTCACTTTATTCTCTAAATCTTTCTTCAGCCCCACATGCTTATTCGGTACAAAATTCTGATCGGCATGCACATGTATCTGAACATGGGCCTGGTCCTAACTTCTCTCATGGATCTACTAGTTGGCCTCATTTGACACAGCCTAGTAGTTTTTGTTTTACTACTAACTAGTGGGTTACACCCGCGCTCTGCAGCGGGGCGACCAAATTTATAATGGAAACATAGACGTAATAGTAAAAATAACGTTAATGGCAGGAATTTGTTTGATATTGGTTCAGTTCATTAAGATACCGACACATACCGAAAGAGAAACAAAAAAAAAAAGTCATGATATGACTAAAAAAATACCAAGATGTGTTTACATCGATCGAAACAATAAAAACGAATATCAATTTCGGTAATAACATTGTTTGATCACTATTAGACCGTTCGTTTTGTTACATGTAAAAAAACACCAGGTTCGATTGAAACTTAAAAAAGAAAAAGAAAAACCAAAAAATAGAAAAGAAAAAGAAAGATAAAAAAATTTCACAAAAGACAAAAATCACAAAAGAAAAAAAAATCACTATATAGCTAAGAAGTTCATAAATTATATTTATAATAATAGCTAAAACTAATCATAAATTATGTTTTTTTTTCCGAATGGCAAATTTCTTTTATTACTGTCGTTTGTGGGACTTGAACCCTAGACCCCCTTTTCATCCCAAGGTGTTTAAAGACCTTAACTTTTCCAATTAACCACCACCCAATTGGTAATCATAAATTATGTTATTCTTCAACTTCTATAATAATAGTAGCTAAAACTAATCATAAATTATGTGATTCGTACATGAAAGTTTTTTTTCTCTCATTTAAATTGAGTTTTCTTTTTGTTTTTCCACATGATATATATCTTCCTATACTAATAAATGAAAATCCTTTTGTACACGTGCCACTCTCTGGTGTCTACTCCCTTTTAATAATAATATTACATATTAATAAATGAAAATCTTTTTGTACACGTGTCACTCTCTGGTGTCTCCTCCCTTTTAATAATAATATTACATATTAATTTTATACACAAAAAATAATATAATATTAATTAATATAGTTAGAGATAAACATCTAAATTCAAATTTAATTAATTAATTATCTATAACAAATATAAATGTATCAAATAATATAATAAGTATAATATTATTTAATATAGTCAGAGATCAAACGTATAATTTTAAATTTAATTAATAGTAAATTATGTTTTGAGTCCCTATATTTTAGTGGTTTTAACCACTTGAATCTAAAATCAAAAAGTTTAATACCTTGAGTCTCTATCCGCTCATTCGCACCCTCTGTAAAAAAAATCAAAAAACCTTTTTTAAGGTTGAGTTCTCTAAGTTCTCACAACTCGTAGCTATACTAATAAATGAAAATCTTTTTGTACATGTGTCACTCTCTTGTGCATCCTCCCTTTTAATAATAATATTACATATTAGTTTTATACACAAAATATAATATAATATTAATTAATATAGTTAGAGATAAATGACGAAATTCAAATTTAATTAATAATTATCTATAACAAATATAAATGTATCAAATAATATAATAAGTATAATATTATTTAATATAGTTTGAGATCAAACGTATAATTTCAAATTTAATTAATAGTAAATTACGTTTTGAGTCCCTATGTTTTAGTGGTTTTAACCACTTGAATATAAAATCAAAAGTTTAACACCTTGAGTCTCTAACCGCTCATTCACACCCTCTGTAAAAAATTCAAAAAACCTTTTTTAAGGTTGAGTTCTCGAAGTTCTCACAACTCGTAGAAGTTTTCATTTTACCCTAACCATATATATATTTATTAAGATAAAATATATTATTTGGATATAAACAATAATTACTAATAAAGTATCAAATCACATGTACAAGTAACGAAAATATAACTGTTCTTTTGTTTTACTAATTTATCTAAATAAGTCATTTCATTAATAAGGATTATATACAAGTTTATAATTTACATTTTTCGTCATTCAACCCGTGTTATACACAGGGTTGTAAGCTAGTTATATATATATATATATATATATATATATATATATGGGGCCGCTAAAATGAGAACCACCTCTAGTTGTAAAAACCATGAGAACTACACCGTACGGGGCGAGTTGGACCAAATTTTTTTTTTCATAAACGTAGATGTGTGTATTACAAACACATATGTAAAAAAAATAAAAATAAAAATGTCGTGTGTGTAGTTTTTTACACCACAAGTTTGGTGTTTACGGGTACCGTAAATTTACGGTACCCGTAAACACCAAACTTGTGGTGTAAAAAACTACACACACGACATTTTTTTTTTGAATTTTTTTTACATATGTGTTTGTAATACACACATCTACATTTATGAAAAAAATTTTTGGTCCAACTCGCCCCGGATAAAGAGGTTCTCATGGTTTTTACAACTAGAGGTGGTTCTCATTTTAGCGGTCCCCTATATATATATATATATATATTAAAAATAGAAGCCAATGAATAGTACTTAAAATATTATAATAATATATATTGTTTTTTTAATACTTTTCTTATGTTATATATTATATTATATATATATTAAAAATAGAAGCCAATAAATAGTGTTTAAAATATTATAATAATATATATTGTTTTTTTAATACTTTTCTTATGTTCTTTAATTTTAAGTTGGATAAGCTTGTTATATATATATATATAGGGTAGGGTTCCAGCGTGAACAACCCCCCAAGAGTGAACTGCGTGAACAGATATGGACCCTTGATTTCATTTTTAGTTGTTAAGGGTAGGATTGTAATTATATAAAAAATTAGATTGAAATCATTATTTTAATAATTGAATTGGGTTACATCTTTCCTAATTTAAATTTATTATCCACATTATGTTAATTTATTAATAAGACAATTATCAAAACAAACTACAAATCACCAGATTTCAATTTTAATTTTTATTTCAGATTTCATCATCAGAATTCAAATTTTGATTTTTAAGATCCACGTAACCTTCATATTTCAACGGTATACACATGTGTACTTGGATATAAATAGAACAATACACATGTGTACTCTGCATCGTACATATGTGTACAGTAATTCACAGGTGTACATCGACATTCAGTACAAAAAAAATTCAGAGATATCACAAAAATAGACGATATACACATGTGTACATCGCATTTAAACATATAATTATTTTAATAATTGAATTAAGTTACATCTTTCCTAATCCTTGATTTGATTTGTGAGAGATTTATGCAATTAATTTAAGAGGATAATTGATTACTTGATTTGTGAGAGATTTATGCAATCAATTTAAGATTGAAATTACACATATACCATTTTTGTATTTAATTAAATGGAAAAAAATAACCAAATAATTACCATCATGCCACTCACATTAATCTCAAGATCATTAAAATCAAGGGTCCAGATCAGTTCACGCAGTTCACTCTTGGGATTTTGTTCACGTTTGAACCTAATCCTATATATATATATATATAAATATATATATATATATATATATAGAAAGTATAATGTACTTCACGCCTTAACGTACATTAACGTACTTCACGAAATATATAACATGCGTAATTATTTTTTTGACCAAAATAACGTGCGTGATTTTGGATCTCATGCGTGATTATGTGGTCCCATGCGTGATTATGTGGTCCCATGCTTGATTATATGTTCCATGCGTGATTATACCCCTGATCCAACGGTTACCAGTGTCTCCTACGTGAAGTATGATAAGCCGTGAAGTATGTTAACATTTCTATATATATATATATATATATATATATATATTAAAATAGAAGCCAATAAATAGTGTTTAAAATATTATAATATATATATATATATATTGTTTTTTAATACATTTCTAATGTTCTTTAATTTTTAGGTTGGATAAGCTTGTATCAATCGGTATTGGTAACAAGAAAATACCGGTACGGTTTTCGGTACATGAAGGTAAAAACCGACATCAACCTGGTACAAAAAAACGCCAAAAGTCGGTATCGAATTGATTTTGAAAATCTTTTAGTTCGGGAAATTCAGTACTGCTGGTTAAATTAAATTAAAAGATGTATATTTTAAATAGCGTTCCCTTTGTTCTTCCACATGTTATATATTAAATAAAAGAGAGAGTTACATCTATCTCTTTTATTTTAAAACCTAATTAAAGTTAAAAAGTAAAGAAAATAATTATTATAATATTAAAATAATAAAGGTATTAAAAAAACTATATATTAAAATCACTATTCATTTCAAGCTCCACTCTTTTGGAAGTGAGTCCAAAAGTTTACTGATTGCAGCGCGATTGGTGATGGGATTACTGGCGTTTTTCATTTTTTCCATCATGTTTAAAAACCGGCTGATGTAATCTGATAAGCTTTCCCCGCGAATTCCACCGAACATGTCATATTCTTTTTGGACCATGTTTCTTTTGTTCCGAATCAGTTCCTTGTTTCCTTCAAAGAAATCAATCAACGCTAACCAAAGTTCATTCGCCGTCGTGTACTCTTCAAACATGTTGTAGTCGTCCGTTGATAGGGCCATTGTTAAAGTAGCGTGAGTCCGGCGGTCACGTTGAATCAATGCCTTGTCTTTATCTGTGTAAGTCGAGGGATCGTTGTTGACTACACGCATGTTATCACAAACGTTCATCGGGACGTGGGGTCCGACAGTGATCGATATCCATTGGTTATAGTCTGTGTACTCGAAAAAGGACTTGATTCGATTTTTCCAACTGCTGAAATCTGTTGATCCTTTCAACTTTGGAGGTCGGGTTGCGGTTCCTGTTTCATGTTCAACTTGTGTGTAACACCCCAAAACCCGAATGTTTATAATTATCATATGTCCTATATGACTTAGCATGAAATAAATGACTAGGCTATTTAACCTAGTTAAGTGTGTGGTTAGAAGTATTAAAAGACAGGAGTTTTGCCAATATTGTTTAGTGGCAAACTTGAGGGACTAAAGTGGGGTAAATGAAAGTTGAATTTATAAAATAAAAAAAATATATATATACACATACACACACGATGGTGTGTTCGAGAAGGAGCTAGGAGCTCCATGAAGCTCACAAACCCTAACCATGAAGATCTCCAAATTGAAGGGTTAATGGTAGCTCAAATTCAAGAAGAAACATGGATTAATGATCACCTTCACAAGGGGATCGCAAGGTATGTCTTAAAAGTTAGATTGGTGATTATGCACGAAGTGGGTTTTGATGTAAACTGTGAATTTGTATGAAATTGAGAATGGGTGTGTGTTAGAATCATCATATAGAACAGGGATTATGCATGGTTTAGGTTAATTTGATGTTTAAGGGTGAAACCCGTTTGTTATGGTGAAGATGATGACATGGGTAAATCATCTATGTCTAAATTCTTGCTTAATATTGATGTATTTTGATTTGTATGATGGATTCTTGTTAGAGGAATTGAAAGAAATGTGATACTAGTATATTTGATGTTTATGCATGTATGATTCATGTTGATTGGAAGGAAGAAATTGATGAATTATGTATGAGATTAGAAGGATATGCATGAACTAGTTGTACACTATGCTTAGGAGGTAGTACACACATCAAAAGCATGAAGAAATTATGAAGAACTTAAGATTAGATCACTTGTAAGTGATTAGAAAAATAGTTATGAAGTGGGTTTTGATGATATGATGAAAATGATAATATGTTCATATTATTGATGTTTGAAATCGTTTATATGTGTGAATGTTTAAAGAAATTGGATAAGAAATGATGAATTGTTGTTAGATGAATTGAATAAAATGTGATGATAATATGTTTGATGTTTAATTTTAAATACCACATGTTGATTATGTAACACCCCGAAAACGGGATTGGTAATCAAAACTCCGTTAATACTAAAAGACGGGTAAAGTACCGTTAGTAGTAAAAATAACCCGGTAAATATTTGGGTTTAAATAAGAAATACTAATAGTAAATACAAGCGAATCAAAGTTTAAGGAATTGAATTTATAAGAGCCCGAGTTAACGGGACTTAAAATATAACGGGTTATAATTCCCGGGACCCACCAAGTAACTAGGAATATTAACCTAGTTAGTTAGTGTCTTGACATAATAGAACAAATATGGTTAAAATACCTTTAAATAACTTGTGTAAAGTTGAGGGACTAAACATGGGCAAATGAGATAAAGTTTTATTAAAACAAATTAAATAAACAAAAACACACACATACGTGTGTGTGTCTGCGACTTCAACCAGAGCCAGGGAAGGCTCCCTTGCTCAAAACCCTAGTCCCTCAAGAATCTCTCAAATTGAAGGCTCAAAACAAGTTCAAATCGAAATCTGAACATAGATTCATGATCACCTTGTCAAAGGGATCATAAGGTATGTAATTTCCATGGAAAACCTTCATCTAAATTTCTAAGTGAATTCATGAAATTCAGAATTTATGATGCATGTTAGTTGTTTGGAATGAAATAGTGTTTAGGGATAAACCCTAGTCAACTACTTGTTGAAATTTCACCTATTTCTTGTGAAATTCATAATCACCAATGAAGGTGATAAGTGGGTTTTGTAGAATTATGTTGAACACTAGGATTATCTTTGTTAACTTAGTGTATTTGAGCTCTATGAAGCAAATCAAGATTTGTTGATATGAAAATTTGTCATGAACATGTGGAATGATGTTTAAATCTTGGTTAAATAGTTAGTCAAGAACTTGATTTTGAATTGTATGAAATCATGCTCATTAGGTGTTCGTTAAAATGCCTAAATGAAAGATAAATGTTGAAAATCGGACAAAATCGCATGTTTGATAGATATGGCAAATTGTGCTTTAAGACTTATAAAAAGGGTTCTAAACGGATTGTGAATTGAACTCTTTAGGCGAGGAATCCGGATCGTTAAGTGGACAAGCCGGTGGAAATACGAGTTTAAAACGGATGCTTAAAAGGTACGTAACTACGTTTTCGTTACGTTATGCTTGATTACGTATTTTCGCTAGTAGACTTTAAATTAGCATAATACATGAAATTTATATTTAGTTGAAGTGACGAAGATCACTAGGTAAATAAACGGGTTAAAAGGTGAAATTATCACCCTTTGACAATATTGACTAATGGTTTGTCAAGTTACATGCTTATAGGAATAATTATCAAATGGATTCGTACATCGCTATCGCTAAGCGGCTACTAAGGCAAGGTATCGAAATGGGTCAATATAATGATCCGAGTCAGGTATGTAAAATTGTTCAACTCGTAACTTAGAACTTGAGGTTCTCTAAGAGTTAAACAAGGTCAAAATTTGATATTCGGTTATCTTAAAGGTAAACCAAATGATTTATGTTATAATCGTGGTATTTTAGAGGAATAATGGTTTCTAATCAGAATTATAGTTAAAAGGTCGGATTTTGGGTCAAACAAGTATTTAAAAGTTCCTTGTAGTAAAAGAAGGACTAAAATTGACCAAAACGCCCTCGTAGGCTAAATTGAACAAACAACTCTTAAAGGTTGTTTGGAAACGAGTTTTACGATTAGAAAAATACTTAGGACGAGTATAGAAGTTGAAAGATGTAACACGTTAGTCAAATGGCTCTATTTGAGTTTTTGTCGTAAAATAATGTGTCGAGGGGGGTAAAACTCGACTTATATAGATTACTAAAGTATACCCACCATAATTACAGTTGTGGTGGAAAATTATATGATAAGGAATGTGGTAATGTAATGTTAGAAACAATCGAAGGCGATTTTAAGTTTAAAAAGTGCATAAATACCCTTAGCGGGTCAAAATAGAAGTATTAGCGAAACGGGTTAAGAATGTGTAATAACCCGTGATTTGAACCTTGTACAATAAGAAATAATCATAATAATATGTTTACAAAAGAAACAAGGGCCACAAGCAAGTTTGTTAGATGAAATCACGAACGGGTCAAAATTTGGTAAAAAGGGTAATAAGCCGAAGACTTAAAAGTCTTAAATTTTGTTAAACCGGATGTTGGATTTCAACTCCATAAGGTAGAGAATCAAATTACAAACATGTAGGAAGAAACGGTAGGTCAAACGGATAAGCGGTTTGAAAGATACGAAAGTTTTCGTGTCAAATAACGGAAATATGGAAAGGCTGAATGCAGGGGCCACCGTAACTTACGGTGCCACCGTAAGTTACGGTGGAGCTAAAACCTTTACGGTAGATTACCCCTGATTTACGGTGGGGAAAGTTGACATTCAAGGGCCACCGTAACTTACGGTGACCACCGTAACTTACGGTGACCACCGTAAGTTACGGTGGAGGCCAGAATTCAATAAATCATTTGTGGATCAAGATATCAATGTTGGATTTTCCTAATTTCCTTGTTATATTGGTTATTTAATTATCAAAACTGACCTTTAAGTTGGTTTTGATCACAGGTGAATGTCGAGAGTCCCGGATGAAGATTAAGCATCGAGTAAGAACCGAACACACGTTAAACCAAGCTTCCGCAACCTTGTTTTGTCGTTATTCTAAACGGCGAATTAAACCACATTATGTATATCACTTAAATTGTAAAAGTTTTTAACAAACCCGTATTTCCAATGCATATGTAATCTTAATTACATGACTATTTTTCGTAAATAATACGTTAAACCTTAATTTTTAAGAACGGGTGTTACAGATTAGTAGAAGGATTTGATGAACTATGTATGAATTTAGAAGATTTTGCATGAATTAGTTGTACGTTATGCTTAAAAGGTGGTACGCACACCAATCGTATGATAAAATGTATATATTGTCGTCTGTATAGTCGATTATGATGTTACGGGTATATAATGATAAGTCGAAAGTTAAATTAAATGAACCGTTGACTTCTAAAAGTCAACTGGGTATAAGAAGAATGGTTAGACGTGTTGTCATAATTGTAAGATTAGAGTAAGTTATACGGTGCGTGTTAGACTTATGTGTGTTTAATGCGATGACATGATGAATTACATGAGTGCAAACGGATATGGGTATGGCTATATGAGTTACGTTTGTTAGAAATGACTAATGATATGACCGTTAACATGTACAAATGAGTATGCTAATAAGAGCGAGATTTCGATGAAATGGAAGCATAGGAATCACGTCGAGACGAGCTCAAGCACGAGGTGTTAACGGGCCAAGAGGAGGCAAGAGATCGGGTACGAGCACGGACGCATAAGGTAAGTGATTCCGTAATCACTTCTTAGTTGTTTATGTAAAGTCATATGCAACTTAATTAAATATGATAATGGAGGTCAAATAGGAATGAATTGTATGATGTCGATGAAGTATTAAACGGATCTTAGTTTTGATCCGAGCAAGGTATGTGTGATTAAGAATTGTAGCTAAGTAGTAGGATTGGTTACTTATGTAAGGAATTCCTTTGTTGTTAAGGATATAGCGAAATTGACAAAAATGCCCTTGATAGGTATATCGGGCAAACGACCTTAAATGTCTATTGGAAACAAGCGAATCGATTAGAGTAATGTTTTGGTCATGTGTGAAAGCGAAGAGTATGGTTTTGGTATGTCATAAACCATTTAATGCGCAAATACCCATAACGGGTCAAATAATTAGAAAATGATAATAAGCCGATAGGGCGTAAGATAAGAATTTCCTTAATCCGGATGTGGGATTTTAAGTTCATATGATAGAATGTGAATTTACAAGCATGTAGGAAGAAACGGGAGGTTAAACGGATAAACGGTTCAAAAGTTATGCGTGTTTTAGTGCGTACGGACGACGAAACGAATCTGCAGAAAAAAGACATTTTCTAGAGGGCGTCGCCGACGGGGTTAGGGCCGTCGCCGACGGGCTCTAGAAAACCTGTTTTTCTCCGACGCCCTAATTACCTGTCTACGGGGTTTTTGGCTACGGGAAAAACCATGGGCCGTCGCTGACGGGCCCTAGGGCCGTCACCGACACCCTCCCCAAGTCCAAAAACCTGAAATTTGTAATTTAAGTTGATTTATGTATCGTAGGCTTCGGTTTGTTATCCGTGGACTACGGCGGGCTTTCTAAACATGATTTTGATCGATCCTTAGATGTTTATGGGCTATAAATCAAAGTCTAAGTCCCATGTAATTAACGTATGAGTATGTAAGAGGTATGCAAGATCTTGTACGTGTATGTAGATGTGTATTTATGTATATATGGAAGATATGTATGAGTGTATGCATGCATGAAGAGACGTATGAATGTAGGTACGTATCTAGAAGCGTATTTATGTATATATGAAGATACGTGTGATACTATATATATGTGAAGGCGTAGGAATGTATGTACGTATGCAAGTGTGTATTTATGTGTGTATGGAAGTACGCGTGATCGTATGCAGGTATGTAAAGACGTAGGAACGTAAGTACATATGCAGATGTGTATTTATGTATGTATGAAGATACGTATGAGTGCATGCATGTATGTAGAGAGGTATGGATGCATGCACGTGTATATGTAAGTTTGATTTTGGATACGTTGAGTGTTAATGATATTAATCGTGTGCCTGGAAAACGAAGATTAATGCAGGTACATTATTGGAGGCTCACCAGGGAATGGATATGCGAATGATATGCTTAAAATTAGAGAGAAAGCTGAATGGAAAGTGTACATGTATGAATCTTGTTTATATGTATAACGTATGCTAATGTTATAAATGTACGTGGTGAGTGCAGGTTGTACGAGAGTATGGGCGATTATCACAAGGAATAGAGATAGAAGACCGAGTCACAAGGTGGATTGTACGGGAATGATTGATTGTGTACCTTAGCAAACAAGAAGTTTTCCTTTGTTTAGTAAAAGAGTTATTTTTAAAAGGGACTTTCAAGTAAGTCAAGACGTTTGTAATGAAAGAAATTTTATGGCACGAATTTCCGCTGCAAATTTTTGTTAAATACGAGTTAGGGTCTTACAAGTTGGTATCAGAGCCCTGGTTTGAGAGAATTAAGTACGAGAGGATAGGTACTTGAACTCAAACCTATGTGCTCTTGTGATAAGAAACCCGTACAATCCATGACTCGATCAAGATCTAAAGGTAAGCCTAACTGCTTAGAAAGGATGATCCGTGAATGCGGTCTAGACCGGCATCAAGGCAAGTGATAAGACAAATGAACCCCAGGTACGTAAATTCAACGTGTGGGCGTATGAAGTGGTATAATTAAGCAAGCGAAAGAAAATTATAAATGAAATATAATAGTGACATGGCAATGAAGTTTTGAAAATGATACACGTGCCGAAACTTAATTCTTCGGACATAAGGTGTCGATTACACGAAGACACGAAACTAGTATGTGGAGTGTGTACCTGGCCAGTACACAAGAAACATATGACGTTCGAGAGACCATGATAATTGATACAGGTGTGTCCGTTAGAATTAAGTAGTAGGTGGACGTGAGGGTGAAGAGAAATGTAAGACTCGCAGGAATGAAAGTATGAATGCTATGTTAGAATCCGCGAGACGGATTCGAAACATGAAAGAATTCAAAGTATGAATGCTATGTTAGAATCCGCGAGACGGATTCTAAACATGAAAGAAGTCAAAGTATGAATGCTATGTTAGAATCCGCGAGACGGATTCGAAACATGAAAGAAGTTAAAGTATGAATGCTATGTTAGAATCCGCGAGACGGATTCGAAACATGAAAGATGTTAAAGTATGAATTACCTGTTTGAATTCGCGAGGAGGATTCAACACATGTAATGAAGAAAAGGTACGAATGATATGTTTGAAACCGCTAGATGGATTCAAACATAGAATGAATGAAGGGTATGGATGTTACGTTTAAATCCGTGGGACGGATTTAAAACATAAAAAGGATGTAATGAATGCCTTTATAAGTAAGCATGAATGAGAAGAGGTACGAGCGTGTACCTCAATACATATACGATAATTAAGAAACGTTAGTTTGGCCTTGAAAGGTCAACTTGCGAAGGTAGGCGAAATAAGTGACTAGAATGAAAGAATTGCATGTGAGAAATGAAATATGTGACACGTTATAGCGTGTACGTAAGAAATTGTAGAATGAATGTTTGAATGAAAAATGCTAATTGCTAAACTTGCTTATAAGAATTATAGAAGCCTTGATGTGATGAAACCAATAGAATTGGTGGAAGGATGCGTACGAGTGAAGGCACGTTACACGGGTAAATGAAATCTAGCCTGGTACGGCTAGCACTCGTGAAGAATGTGGACAGATCTGATTTACGGATCACTAAAGTATGGAAGGAAATCGAGGTTAGTAAAATGTGTAATTCATGTTGGATAGGTATGAATTGGTAGGTTGAGAAAGACCTACGAAATGACTGATAGGATATGTACGGTATAGTATGGAATGTTTGATTTCTAATAGTCAACATAAGAAGAAAATTATGTCATTAAAAAAAATCTCAAAAGTTTTGAGTGGAAGTTTTGCATATTGATTAAACTCTTGTGCGATGAACTAGTACGACACATTTATTTATGTAAATTAAGAAATGCATGGAGTGAAAGCGATATAAATGTGAAATGAATGAAATGATTCAAAGGTAACGTAAAGGTACGCATAGTACAAATAACTATAGAGAACGTATAACGATGTTAACTTTGGAATTAAGCACTAATGCACGACTATGAAATAGTAACTTCGTTGCGATAACGAAACAAAATTAAATATTATGTAATATATGTAGAGAATGTGATCTTAAAGGATGAAATGAAGGTATTAGACCGGTTATAAACGGATCATATGAAAGTAAGCATTATTATAGGTTTGAATATATATGTACGATGAACTGTTACTAACCGGTCAAAGAAATGAGAAGGTTACGTGGAAGTATGGCATGGAAAGTATAGATTTGTTAAGAAGAAGTCAATTGTATAAATACTTATGAATTGAGGTAGGATGATTGCTTATAATTATGATGTGACCGTGAAGTCAAACATAGATATGTGTATGTGTAAACGGAAGTGAGAAAGGTTTCGGGGACGAAACCTTGTTTAAGGGGGGTAGACTTGTAACACCCCAAAACCCGAATGTTTATAATTATCGTATGTCCTATATGACTTAGCATGAAATAAATGACTAGGCTATTTAACCTAGTTAAGTGTGTGGTTAGAAGTATTAAAAGACAAGAGTTTTGCCAATATTGTTTAGTGGCAAACTTGAGGGACTAAAGTGGGGTAAATGAAAGTTGAATTTATAAAATAAAAAAAAATATATATATACACATACACACACGATGGTGTGTTCGAGAAGGAGCCAGGAGCTCCATGAAGCTCACAAACCCTAACCATGAAGATCTCCAAATTGAAGGGTTAATGGTAGCTCAAATTCAAGAAGAAACATGGATTAATGATCACCTTCACAAGGGGATCGCAAGGTATGTCTTAAAAGTTAGATTGGTGATTATGCACGAAGTGGGTTTTGATGTAAACCGTGAATTTGTATGAAATTGAGAATGGGTGTGTGTTAGAATCATCATATAGAATAGGGATTATGCATGGTTTAGGTTAATTTGATGTTTAAGGGTGAAACCCGTTTGTTATGGTGAAGATGATGACATGGGTAAATCATCTATGTCTAAATTCTTGCTTAATATTGATGTATTTTGATTTGTATGATGGATTCTTGTTAGAGGAATTGAAAGAAATGTGATACTAGTATGTTTGATGTTTATGCATGTATGATTCATGTTGATTAGAAGGAAGAAATTGATGAATTATGTATGAGATTAAAAGGATATGCATGAACTAGTTGTACACTATGCTTAGGAGGTAGTACACACATCAAAAGCATGAAGAAATTATGAAGAACTTAAGATTAGATCACTTGTAAGTGATTAGAAAAATAGTTATGAAGTGGGTTTTGATGATATGATGAAAATGATAATATGTTCATATTATTGATGTTTGAAATCGTTTATATGTGTGAATGTTTAAAGAAATTGGATAAGAAATGATGAATTGTTGTTAGATGAATTAAATAAAATGTGATGATAATATGTTTGATGTTTAATTTTAAATACCACATGTTGATTAGTAGAAGGATTTGATGAACTATGTATGAATTTAGAAGATTGTGCATGAATTAGTTGTACGTTATGCTTAAAAGGTGGTACGCACACCAATCGTATGATAAAATGTATATATTGTCGTCCGTATAGTCGATTATGATGTTACGGGTATATAATGATAAGTCGAAAGTTAAATTAAATGAACCGTTGACTTCTAAAAGTCAACTGGGTATAAGAAGAATGGTTAGACGTGTTGTCATAATTGTAAGATTAGAGTAAGTTATACGGTGCGTGTTAGACTTATGTGTGTTTAATGCGATGACATGATGAATTACATGAGTGCAAACGGATATGGGTATGGCTATATGAGTTACGTTTGTTAGAAATGACTAATGATATGACCGTTAACATGTACAAATGAGTATGCTAATAAGAGCGTGATTTCGATGAAATGGAAGCATAGGAATCACGTCGAGACGAGCTCAAGCACGAGGTGTTAACGGGCCAAGAGGAGGCAAGAGATCGGGTACGAGCACGGACGCATAAGGTAAGTGATTCCGTAATCACTTCTTAGTTGTTTATGTAAAGTCATATGCAACTTAATTAAATATGATAATGGAGGTCAAATAGGAATGAATTGTATGATGTCGATGAAGTATTAAACGGATCTTAGTTTTGATCCGAGCAAGGTATGTGTGATTAAGAATTGTAGCTAAGTAGTAGGATTGGTTACTTATGTAAGGAATTCCTTTGTTGTTAAGGATAGAGCGAAATTGACAAAAACGCCCTTGTTAGGTATATCGGGCAAACGACCTTAAATGTCTATTGGAAACAAGCGAATCGATTAGAGTAATGTTTTGGTCATGTGTGAAAGCGAAGAGTATGGTTTTGGTATGTCATAAACCATTTAATGCGCAAATACCCATAACGGGTCAAATAATTAGAAAATGATAATAAGCCGATAGGGCGTAAGATAAGAATTTCCTTAATCCGGATGTGGGATTTTAAGTTCATCTGATAGAATGTGAATTTACAAGCATGTAGGAAGAAACGGGAGGTTAAACGGATAAACGGTTCAAAAGTTATGCGTGTTTTAGTGCGTACGGACGACGAAACGAATCTGCAGAAAAAAAGGCATTTTCTAGAGGGCGTCGCCGACGGGGTTAGGGCCTTCGCCGACGGGCTCTAGAAAACCTGTTTTTCTCCGACGCCCTAATTACCTATCTACGGGGTTTTTGGCTACGGGAAAAACCACGGGCCGTCGCCGACGGGCCCTAGGGCCGTCGCCGACACCCTCCCCAAGTCCAAAAACCTGACTTTGACTTGATGGTGTTCACTTTGTTGACTTGATTCGTTGATAACATTAGACTACACGTTTTAGACCCAACATATCCACCATGCTTTTATCACATTACACCCGTCTCGTTATCTAATCACTTACCATAAACCAATCGTCCAAATCGTCCGTGTTATAAACCATCGTTCAATCGTCCGTGTTTTAATTGTGAAAACAACTTTTGGTCGTTCTTTAATGAATACATTCAAACCTGTGTGACTTGACTATATCACCCATGGGGTATCCTTAATAGACCCTGAAAGGCCTTTTTAACAAGACTAACAAATCAACACATGATTTGTTAATTAGAAAATAGTTTCTGTCGTTCCCCAAACTACCCACCAAATCCAGTGAATAGCCTAGTAAAGGGATTTGTCTGATCCTATGGTACCATAACATACTACTGGTCGGCTTGATCAAAGCTAATGAATGTCATTCGTCTTTCGACTAACGCACCAACAAGTTCGGTCACATTATTGAAATCGTCGTGTTTTATATAAACCATAGTCTTTGTTTTGAAAACTTGAAAATCATTTAGCACATATGAGTCACCCCAAAACAATTAAAAGCATAAAATAGGGGAGCTATGTACTCACTTGGGATTGCTAAGTATCCTTGAATCAAGTGAAGTATTAAGCTTCGTACATGTCCTAACATTGGTAACTATGTTAAAGTAACGGTACATAATCGGAGGAATCAGATAGAATGAGGTCTTGTAAACTAAATGAGTGTTGGAACTCATATGAAATGGTTTAACAAAGTCTACATTCTGATTTGGAATGAATCCTAAGTGCTTTTGACCCGTTATGATCCGTTAAGGTAGCTTACGCTACGTTAACGTGTCATTTGCGCAACTACGCGTTCGGATGGTCAAACTAGTCCTATGATAAGTCTTATTTGCCAAAACATGTTTAATAATGTTGAAATATCCTTTTAAGTGTCAAAATTTAGGTTACAAATGCTTAAAATGAATTTATGCACGAAAAGGGCATTTTGGTCATTTTCTAAGGTCATATAAACAACCTATCATACAACTAACCAAACGAAATGACCTTAAGGTATAACATCTGGAGGTTATTCCCTATACAACTATGGTCATAATATGTGTTTGGTCGGATCCTAATGATCGACCAAACGGGTCGGGTTCGAAAGTCTAAGCGGTTGTCAAGACCGCTTAACTCACGACCCTAAACAAGCACTAAACTAGAAGTGACAAGTTAAACATTTAAAACGTGTTTAAGTGAAATTCTTGAGTAGTCTACTTCCTCTCGAATGATGAATCCCGTAATTCTTAATTAAAGAGAGTACCTTGGAATTCATAAGGAATTTACTTGTCTATGTACTATTCCATTCGATCTTTTAGGTCCCGACTTCACCTCAAAACAAAGTGTTTTGATACCAAAAAATAGTTCCGTCGTAAAATGCACATAAACGTGCATTTTGACTCGTCCCTTCGACTAGTAAACATGGTAATCAGTAGGTATAATCGCAAGGGATTATAACCATCGTGATTACAATCACGTTGCAAAGTTCAATTGAACTTTTTCTTGACCAATTTATGGTCAAAGCCGAAAGTCAAACAGTGTTTGACTTTAATCTTGAAATAGCTAAAATAACTAAACAATATTAGGATAGAATACATACTTGTGTTCTAGGATCCAAGAATGCTCAGTAGGAAGCCTCCAAAATGATGGTAGCCTCCAATTTAGAGCAGATATGAAGATAGAAAGAAAATGAGCAAGTTTTGGAGTTGAAGGTGCTTGTTATTTATAGCCAATGGAAGAGCATAGGATCATGCCATGTGTTTGGAGTGTTTAGCAAGACTTAATAGGATGATTACAAGTGTCTTGATCAGGTTTAAAGCTTGGGAAATACATAACCTTGGCCTCCACACAATAAAAACCATTGGCTGATGTGAAAACTGGTTCTGGGCAAGGTTTACGGACCGCAAACAGTTCTTCCATACGGTCCGCTAAGCTGTTGCTAGGGCAGAACTTTCAAAAATGGCAGCTTTGGTCCCTACACTTGTTTCGTCGCGTTTCGACACTTCTAACACCCGTTAACCCCATATTCAAGCTCCATGATGAAGTTAAAGTATATTTAACTTGAATTATGCTAAAAAATGTCTTGGATGTCAGTTTGTTTGGCTGTACGATTGCGTTTTTCAGTTAATTACGACGAAAGTCGTAACGATCGCGAAAACGACCCAAATTGCGAAACGAAAGGTATTTTTGCAATCCCATCACTAAAATAAAACATTTTAATGATTAATTTTTTTTGGATGTACGGATATGGTCAGAACACAGAATATGCGCGAATTTGCATTCTTTCGCAGTTTTGACGCTTTTAGTCCCTATGATCAAATATGCATATTTTCACACACCGAACCCTCCAAAATTTATTTCTAAGTTATGTTAAGGGTATTTAGGGTATGTTTAGCTTATGTTCTTGTTCCTTAGTGTACGTCGCTACGAGAATCGGCGGACTTTCGTTGTTTGTCGTAAATAGTCCCTACGATCGAATAAACTTGTTTTTGCTATACTAAACCCTTCAAAACTTATTTCTAGGTTATTTAAAGGATATTTCGGGTATGTTTAGCTTATGTCACTGTTCCGGAGTGTATGTTGCATTAAAATGATTACGTTTGCGTAATAGTTTACGTAAAACTTCCAGAAAAGCTTCTTGAGAGTTCGAAATCATACGAAATTTGATATGTGTAATTGTCACATGTAATTATACAAATCACGGGAATGAAACAAAAGATTTCATTGGATTCATAATTGTATGATGGTCATAAAGGCACAAATGTCACAACTCGAGACCAGCTTGGTTGCGAGACGAAACCTGTCCGGTTCCGACTCAAGGCCTGACTCAGAACCTTGAGGTTTTGACTGATGATTAGCAACTTGAGACCTCATGTTGTGACTCGAGATCCTTTTGGTTGCAACTCGAGATCTCTTGATTTCGAGTCGAGATCCCTTGGCTTCGACTGATGTCTTCTTATCTAGTCCCACTCACAACACACACTTAGTTAATTGGGCCAAACGATTAAAATACCTGTGTTTTGATGTCAGCATGCTACTGTTCACATAATTAATTGTATCCATATGATTTTTTTGTGATAAATGACACTTACGTGCTACGTGTTAAGTGCTTGTATACGTGATGATATCAGAATACGAACCTAATCAGAAAAAGCAACCATAATAGGACGTGATTGACCGACCACTAATGACAAGTAAACTGTCTGCCGAGCAAACCAAGGTGAGTTCACACACACAAAAAGCATGTGTCTGGGGGGGGGGGACACATACGAACTACTATCCTTGGGAAGGATACTTTTAAACTACTATTCCCGGGGGAATACACTTGGATACTTTTTAACCACTATTCCCGAGGGGAATACGTTTGGATACTATTTATAAATCATATTTTAGCAGACTAAACGAAACTCTATCATGGTAAGTCCCCACTTACAATACCGATTAATCACCGAGGGCGAACGGGATATTAGTTAATAGTGCTATTAGGTTTGACAAACTTCACACTGTGACCGGGGGGCCTTGCTACTTAATCAATGATGATAGACATTGACATGGGGCACAACAACTTGACAGTCACCAGTTTTGGTACCTACAGTTTAGTGAGCTTACAGATGGGGTAGCTCCCAATAACGTGATTATAAATGCATTATCAAAACAACTTACGTTTTTGGAACTAAAACCAAACAACTTGTGAACTCGCTAACTTTATGTTGACATCTTACTGCATGCTTTGCAGGTAATCAGTGATGGTAGGAACTTGCAGCCTGGGAAGTGTAGTGGTCATGTTAACCCGTGTTGGGTCTTTTCTAATAATTATGAACTTTAAACTGCTGTTTGAAACCGTTTAACTGATGCTTCCACTGATAACTTTATTTACCGCTTTTAAACTATGGATTTTGGACTTTTTGTCACTAATCGTATCGGTCATGTTGAAACTATTTTACTATTATTATAATTGTCGAATGTGATTGGTGGTTTGATCCTGGTCAGTCACACGCCTCGCGGTAGTATTCCGCATGTGGAATTTGAGGGTGTGACTAGGGCTGTAAACGAACCGAACGAACACGAACAAGGCCTTGTTCGTGTTTGTTCGTTAAGGAAATAAATGTGTTCACGAACGGTTCATGAACATTTACCGAACGAGATTTTATGTTCGTGTTCGTTCATTAAGGAAATGAGCGTGTTCGCGAACGGTTCACGAACAAAAACGAACACAAATAAATTTAGTGAACGTGACGAAGGATAAAGATAGATGGCCCAGAGAGTAGCACTCGAACTTGAATCCCTTTTTGTGGAACGGATGTCGATCGTATTCGTGGATGTAAATAATGAGAAATGAAAGGGAAATGATGCATAAACAAGGTGAAAGTAGGTTTCCTAGTTTAATTGTTAGGGAAATAAAATAAATAAAAGTTTAATAATATAAAAAGTACAAATAAAATATAAGAAAGTACAAAGATCTTCAATTAAAACACAAACATACGAACATAAACGAACGCAAATCAACGAATGTTCACGAACACTTTTACCGAACGTTCACGAACACAATCGAACGAACGAGACCTCTGTTCATGTCCGTTCATTTAACTAATCGAACGACATTTCTTGTTCATGTTCGTTCACTTATTAAACGAACGAACATAAACGAACTTCCCGCCGAACGGTTCACGAACTGTTCACTGAACGTTCGGTTCGTTTATAGCCCTAGGTGTGACAATAAACTATCACCCTTATGGTCTGTAAGGGTGTTGGTGGCACACAAGAAGCAGCTGGAAGCTGCTCCCTGCCATTTTGGTTGATCTATGCCACCTTTCAAACTCCAAGAGACACCTGGGGTGCCACTAATCTCCCCCATAACACCTTAGTAGCCACTTGTCTTGATTTGGGAGATCAAACTCAAGTATAAATAGCCATGTTCTTGCTTCACTTGAACTTGCACCTTTCAAAATCTTTCTTTCTATCTCCTTGAGAGTTTCTGATCTAAAGAAGCCTCATACTTGAAGCTTATTCTTCCTTTGAACACTTGTAAGTGTTCTCCTTCAGTCATTTTTTCATTTATAGGTTAGTTATTAGCACAAAGTCAAGCAAATTGACTTTTGCTTTGACTTTCGGTTATGACCATTTCAATCAAGCCAAAGTTTAAATCAAACATGGCTACGTGATCATATTAATGAAGGTATTAGTCTACTATGAGGCCACCTTCTGAAGATCACGTTAATTTGGTGAAATGACGAGTCAAAGTTTTATTAAATAAAAGTCAAAAAACGTAGATTTGTAATTTATGTTAAATGAATTTCTAAGTATCAAAACTTTATTTTTTTAACATTATAACAATTTATATAACATATTAGGGCATGTTAGATCATGTCCAACTCGTCATTTCCTGCTTAGAGCTCGGTTCGCAACCGAAAGTCAAACAATATGACTTTTGCTTTGACTTTCAATTCTGACCCGTTTGAAATAGCTTAGATACTGATTAAGGATTTTAGTAATATCATATTAATGTAGGGAATAACCTCGAAGGGTTATACCTTCTGATAATATTATTTCTCGATTTTTATACAAAGTTTATATAATATGCCTAAAAATGCCCTTTTGGCGCAAAGAATGCTTTTAAAACATAATAAACCTATAATCTGAATTTGAAACTAATGTGTTAACATAATAAAATATACCTTGGCATATTAGACTTATCATAAACCCAATTGACCACCCGGTGCTGCATGTGCGCTTACGGTTGACTTATATAACATAATATATATAAGTTAGTCGAATCGGGTCAAAACCTTTCCAAATCAGTTCTAATTAGAATGTATGGTTTTTTGACCCATATTATACGAGTCCTTGTACTCAGAAGGGTATAAACCACATTCTATCTGGTCTCCGCTTTATCTAGCGAACCGTACACATTTATTATAGTTAACTGGTCCAAGTCAAATGAGTTGCATAAGACCCATTAATGTTCCAACGGATCATAATTCCATTCATTCCAGACTAGGAGCCTCCAATAAATTGCACCCATGTTTAGGTTTACGTTTATGCTTAAGCATCTTTGAAAATGTGGCATGTCGGTTATATATGTATCAATTTTCATCTTCGGTCCCCATATGTATTGACAAGCATGTAAAACTAGTAACAATAAACATTATCTTATCCCAAGTTATTTATAAAATTATATACCAAATGGTATCCATACATTTTTGAAAAGATTTTCAAAATGTGTTTGTTAATTGTATTTACCGGTGAAAACTAATGTATTTTCAAAAAGACTAAGCGCATGTTAAATAAGCAAATACGGTATAGGATGGAGCTACTCGGTCTAGGCGATATGGAAGTTGCGATTCCACAAAAGACCTATTACTCGCAGGTCTTAGCTTATTACATTCGGTCCGCCTGTGGATCTTTTTAGTACCATTCCGTCTATATAATTATTTTGAATTTTTTAGACACTTGTACTTTTTAATGTTTAATTTAAAAATCCCATCTTTCGCTGTGCTATGTGATTACTGATATCAATCGTCACATATAAACCCCAAGTCCGGGCCCACCTGGAAATTAGGGTGTGACACAAACAAAGGCAATCCTGTGGCCATAAATCTGTTTTTTAAAAGATGGCATTTGGGATCAAAAATGACAACTGTACGACACCAAAATCGCCTAACAAAAACTAATAGAAAAAGAATATTGTTGATCCTAGATAATGATGCTCTTTAACTTGATTGGGCACTTGATTTCAACAAGTATGAGAGTAATGTGTGGAAATGGAAATCAAACTTTCAAGAAACACAACTACAGAATTTTCAAATTTATATAACTTTGAAAAACAATGTTTACAAGGTGATTATGTGGTTATTGACTAATACAAACGAATACTTTAAGAATTCTGTAATGAAGGGTAATTGAGTTTTGTTGTATGTAATGAATGCTTGGCTTAACTCATTTTCCTTCGGTGGTGACATCTCTATTTATAAACATTCTTTGTCATGAATAAACATTTTTAGCATGCACTTGTTTAGCATAAAGTAGCTTTTAGCATATTCATTGAATCCATCAAGGTCAACTTGCTACTTCACAAATGTTGCAGAGCCTTATCTTTTAGACAAGTTGGCTCATAAGAATTTCTGATGATCAGAAGTTACCAGATTCAGATGATAAATACCAGATTTATCATCAGACTCATCAGATTGGTTTATTCTGATTGTCTTTCTTTACTTCTGATTAGATTCTAATATCTGTTGAAGATGTGTTTTTCTTTCTTCTCTTGTCCTGTTATCTTGTATCTTCCTTCTGTTGATCTTTTTGACTTTATCTTTAGCATATGATCAGATTGATCATATTTTTCTTCAATACATACAAATAATTTCCTAATAATTTCCCTCTAAGTATTGTAAGAAAAATAACTACTCATAACAAAGAATATAAAGTAAATTCAAACCACATAAATTTTAAAAGTTGATAGAAACATTGTTCAAAATAAAGAAATAAAGGAAACAAATTGTTCATCAATCATTGATTAATCCTGTAAAGATCGCCATCCTTCAGCTTTTTCTTGAAGTCAATCATCTTGTTGCATTCCTTGAACATTTCATCGTACCAGATTCTTGCTTGAATACATTCATAGAGGATTTCTTCAATTTTTGCTCTCAGCACCTCTTTGTCACACCCCTTTGCTTTGAGTTGCTCATGTTTCTTGTTCATGCAGTCTTTTAGGTATTTAAGGGTCTGATTTGAGTACCTACATATTTCGTCAATCCTGAAGAGAGCCTTCTTTTCTTCATGATCTCTGAAAACAATCAAAACTTATGGTTCTTCAAAGATGACTCCAGTTCTAGCTTCTCTTTGTAGTTCTGTTGGGATTGATGTGTCAGGAGGGGACATGTGCACCTTTCTGTTGGTGACCTGATCATAGTTGTTGCATAGATGAAATCAGTCAAAGCTCTTCTTGTGAGCAGCTTTACTCCAGCTTTTGAGAGGCCGTGTAGAGCTCTCCTACTAAACCCTGTGTTTCTATTTTCTTGATCAAAAGACTTTTTCATCATGGTTAGGTCTATTGGATGAGGCCTATCTTCCAAATCACCATCGGTGTACCTCTTTTTTCCTATTTCTCCTTACCAAGGCGTACTTGTTTTGCTCATGGAATCCTATTACTCCATCTGTTGTAGTAAAGGGATCCACTTTTCTAATTCTCACTATCAGATTTGGATGAGTAGTGTGAATGCAGTAATCTCCTCTTTCAAGTCTTTCCAAACTTAAGTCCCTGCTCATGAGACTTAGGGGCTGTTTGGTAGCCTCTGAATGGTCATTAAGAGGCTACCTCTTAATGGAACCATTAAGAATTTTACCAATGAGAAGGTCGAAGAATATGACATGTGATGATTTACCATTCAGAGGTTACCTCTTAACCATTCAGACTTGAGGTTACCTCTTATTCATTCAGAGGTTTTAAACCATTAAGAGGTAGCATCTGAATGGTCATTAAGAGGCTACCAAACAGGCCCTTAGTGGTATATCTATCTTATCTTGCTCAAACCAATAGAACTTTTTAAGTTTTTCTTCAGGAAACATCATGTCTTAACTTTGGTCTTTTAAAAGATGTAGCAGATTATTCCGATTTTTTTCTCCATGAGGTTTAAGGCCTCACTAAAAATAGTTTCACCAGATGAGGTCCTTCTTGGTGGTACCTGCTGCTTTTCTTTGTCCTTTGGGAAACCACTGCTTATATTGGAAATGATAAGAGGAGAGGTTTCAAACCTCTTGAGAATTTCTGATTTTGATATAGGAGGTGGGGGTCCCATTGGTGTAGGCCCTGATTGACTTGCTGGAGTGACTGGTTTTGGCTAAGATGTGTGCTAGTGATCTTTGTTGTCTCTAAGTCTGAAGCTTCTATTGGAATGGAAGCCCTTAACTCTTGAATGTCTATGTTTGCCAATCTGGCAATATTGTACTGCATTCTTTTCAGCGGTGTGTGCACATCATTTAAGAGTTGAGCATTTTTATTTTCTTCTTCATGCACCTTTTCAAAATTTGTTTTCATTTGTTCTTTCTTTGTAGCCCATTCATGTACTCGTTTTCAAGAGCATCTGATAGACTATTGTTGCTTACTCTTAAATTGCTATTTAATTCTAAAATTTCATCAGAACTTGAAGCTCCCCTTGTTTCAACAGCTTCCTTCATTTGTGTTTTGATATTTTCCATTTCTTAAAAGACCTTCTTGAATTCAGTTGTGGAACTATGATTTTCTGAAGAGCTTTCTGGTGGCTGATGCTTCTCAGAGTTTCAGTGTTCTTTTCTGTTTGACTTTTAATTTCCTCAATTGAATCTCATAAAGTTTTTATATCAGACTTTTGACTTCTTATTTCTTCAAGAAGCATATCTAGTTTAGCTTTTACAGGAGACTTTGTTTCCCTGGTTAAAACATCTGCTACAGCTCTTATGACATTGTTCAATACATTATCAATTTGTTCTGTTGAGATGAGTGGTGTTTCAGTGGGCAAAGTAGGAACAACAGATGTTCCAGCTAACAAACCACTAGAAGACACACTTGCTGCTATTCTTAAAGGGCCAGGTTGATCCATAGATCGACCAGAAACACATTCACCAGATCTGTGAAACTTATTCAGATCTGGAATTTCCTCACTTACTTGAATCATTCTAGAGAATGACCCTCCGTGAGTTGTTGAGAAAAGCCTATTTTCCTCTTCCAGGTTTCCTTGATCAGTGACCTGATCTCCACCTGTTGCTATCGCAAACTCCTCCTCACCAGATTTGGAGTCAAGATGTACGGGACTAACATTTTCCTCAATTATTGCATCAGATTTTCTATGCATAACTCTATAACTCACTTGAACAGATTCTTCATAATCAGAATATGTTGAGTTTTTAGCAATAAGTAAGGAGGGATTATTTTGAGCACCTGATTCATGTTGCTCTGTCGCTTCTGGATTTTGTTCCACTTGATCATCAGTTTTCATCAGATCTGGTGAGATTCTAATGTCATGTTGCTCTTGTTTTCTTTCTTCATCAGCTTCTAGTGTGGTGTGTGTAAGGTGTAATATGTATTTATTGATAATTTAAGCCCAAATTACACATTAGTCAACTTTTAAATTTGTAAAACACGATATTCTACTAACACTAAACACACATATGGGCAAGTGCACCCATCGTGAGCGTAGTATAGCGTTGATAAGATACCGAGGTCGTCCAAGGACACAAGAGCTTTTAGTACCAGTTTATCCTCAACGTCTAATCAAATCAAAATTTTTAGAAAAGGTTTTAAACATGAAAAATAAAAACTAAAAATGCTCAAAATAAAAATAAAATAAAAACAGATAGACAAGATGAATCACTTGGATCCGACTCGCCTTTAATGTAACCTTTGATGATTTCCGCACTTTTGTACTTTTTAAGAGATTATCTTAGTTATAGTAGTAGGCCCCTCTTTTGAGGGTGACGTTACCCTCAACCCAGTGGTTTGAGTCAGCAAGGATACAATCCCAAAGGGTCGGAATATTGAAAGATAATTAATTAAGTTATTAATGCGTAAAGTGGTAGGCCCCTCTTTTAAAGTTGACGCTACCCTCGGCTAAGTGGTTTGATTCAGCAGGGATACAATCCCAAGTAGCCGGTTTAATGTATTAATAGTAGTTTACATATAAGGGGAACAAGCCATTCGCACCCCCGTCATCCAATACCAGTGGGTACTGAAGGAGGTTCTAGTAAGCTTGACCCAGGTCCTTGCAGGATCTATACACTGAACAAGGCAAGAACCTTATGAAACCATTCCCTTAACCCCCGACCAGGTAGCCAACATATCTCTATATAGACCGTAGAGATATGAATGGTGAAAATCTTTTACTTTATATAGACAGTAAAGTTATGCCAAGACACCACAGACAAATGATAAAGAAGTTTCACCTTCAACATAAGAAACTAGTTATTAAAGTCATTAATACAAAACCAAATAAAAAGTGCGAAAAGATTAAAAATAAAAAATATTACATTAAATGCTTGTCTTCACCAAGTGATGTAAGGGACTTAGCCAAACATGGCCTTTGATTGACAAGAACTCTTACGATCAATCTTGGATCCCGAGACTACTACACACACTCTAAGGTGGATGATAGATGATGGTGGTGGATGTAGGTGTTGTAGTGGTGGTGGAGTGGTGGCAAAGTGGGAGAGAGGTGGTTTGCCAAGGGATGCCTTTGAAGTGAACCAAGCACCCCTATTTATAGCCTGAACAGTAGCCCGACCACGGCCCCGTGTCCGCTAGACACGCCCCCGTGGCCATCCTCTTTCTCTTCCTTCATTAATTGCAATTGTCGGCATTAGGCTCCACACGGCCCCGTGTTCACTGGGCACGACCCCGTGTGCAGAAGCGTATCTGTACTATCAAGATTTGCAAGATTCTACGAATCTTAGCATTGACCACACCCCGTGCTAAGCTAGGCATGACCCCGTGGTGGGAATAGAAGCTTCCACAGCTTTGTCCAGTTCTGCAGACACCTGACCACACCCCTGTGTCCGCTGGGCACGGGCCGTGGTCAGCCTTCTGTTTCTTGTTTTTGCTTGGGGAGATGCTGTCGAGGGGTCGGGCATGCCACGTTTATTCCTTTATTTTGTATTTATGTTAGTTTTTGCTGCATATTTGTTTCTTTTGTTCATTTAAGCTCGTTTAGTCCTGAAAATACAAAAGGAAGACAAAAGCACATTTTTTCCAACATTAGTACTAAAAAAGGGTTAGTTTTATCTCTCATTTGATGTAATTTATATGTTGCATTTTACACACATCAAATACCCCCACAATGGAATCTTTGCTTGTCCTCAAGCAAAACTCTTTATTATGTGGCTTACACACCTAAATGGAATGGGTAGAAGAGAAGTTTTAGGCTTGTCTTGAGTGTCAGGAATCCAAGATCTTTATTGGGTTTTATTTTTATACTATCTACAATCCTATTCGTTATGATTTATTTAGAACGTTTCATAAGAGAAATTACTTATTTGGGCATAACATGCCTCTTTAAAATTCCATTTATATACAAGTTCACATACCTCACGGGAGATCACTCAACACTCAGCCGAAAATGTATTTTTGTGAAACACTCGAGACCGGCATGGAACTTACTTCTACCATATGCTTTCCAAGCAATCAATCATCCTCCTTTTTAACTATAAACCTTCGTAAATATCAAGAGGACTTGGGGAAGGGTTAGGCTTGGGCTAAAGGTAGGTGGTTTTGGGTTAGTGGTTAGTAAAAATGGCTAAAAGCGTAAAAAACGTCGGTCGTCGTAAAACTTTTTGTTTTTTGTGACTTTTATTCAAACTAAGCATTTTTAAACAAAGTCTCTTTGAGGAACTTGTTTGTTTATTGCTAGACTTCCATTTTTTATAAAGAAACGTCACAAGAAAACCGAGCTTTTTACTAAAATAAAGGGTTGAAAAGAAAAAAGTTTTGGTGGGTAAAGGGTGTTTGTTTTGTGGGTTTAGAAATGAAAAGGTTTAGGCTCAAAGGGGTTAACTAGGGGATTTTGGGTAGGTGATAAAGAAAATGAAACAATAACGGTCTTGAAAGGAAAATAGGTTAGTTCTAATGCCTCTATCATTTACTTACTTGGGTTTAAGTTGGTAAGGACCGGTAATGTATCGTCATGGCAAGTTCTAGAGTCGTTAGAACCAAGCGGCTATTCACACAAGAAACGAAAAATGAGCATTTATTTTAAAGATGTATGCTTGTATGCTCAATAAAGGCTCAAAACTCACTTATCATGGGAATGGGTTTATAATGTGATAAAATATATATAATCAAATTATAACTAGATTTGTCATGTCGTTTCATAATTTCTTATGTTGGTTCTTTTTATCACGACGTTATCGGTTGTAAATTTGTAAAAATATAACCTTTTGGAACTTGTTATTCCCAAATTAAACCAAGACAAGTAAAAAAATTAAGATTTTTGAAAAAAATTGGAGTGGTTAGCGGTTCCAATAGAATTTTGTGTAAGGCTTGTTATTAGGACTTGCAAAATTCAAGGTTTTAGCATCCCCCCACACTTAAATTACACATTGTCCTCAATGTGTCCCAAAAATAAAAATTTAGGTTGATTGAATGTGTAAAGAGGTGTTTAAAAACAAGATTTTATGTTACTGGGCGTCTGGCCACGGGCCCGTGTCGGTCCGGGCACGGCCCCGTACTCAGATCGCTAGTATCATATTAAACAGAAGGCTGGGCACGGGGGCATGTTTAGTGAGCACGACCCCATGTCCAGTTACCTGTACTGAGCATTTTCTGTAGAACCTCGGGCGCGGGGGCGTGTTGGGCTGAGCACGACCCCGTGCTGAACTTGCTGTAATGAAGAAAAATTATCGGGAGGCTCTGTTTTTGTGCATGGGGTGTGGGTTCAAGGTTCCTTTGGTAACCTCCACCATTTCGAGTGTGTTTTATTCCTAAAAAGTAAAACTAAACTAGAAAGCATAAAATTTAATCTAAACTAAAACTAAGGAGAGTTCCGCGGAATGCCTCCGTGGTGCACCACATTTATAAGGGTCCTTGGCTAGACCCAAAGTTAGTCATATGTTACCCAAGTGGGATGTCTTGCATCCCATGTTGCACCGTCGTAGAGCATCATCCAAGCTTGAGTCTGTGACATCCATGTAGTTGACTGGTTCGTCGTCTTCTACTCTTTTTCCAAACACGAAATCCATCTCTTTGTCTCCTACCCTCAATGTTAACTTCCCACCACTGATATCTACCATTGCGTGAGCGGTGGCTAGGAATGGTCTTCATAGAATGAGTGGTACTTCGGTGTCTTCCTCCATATCGAGTATGACAAAGTCGGCCGGGAAGATGAAGTCTCTGACTTTTACCAATAGATTTTCGGCGACACGTTTTGGGTATTTGATAAACCTATCGGCAAGTCGTATGCTCATCTTTGTGGGGCTTGTTTTACCTAGTCTGAGTCTGTCAAACATTGATGCGGGCATGAGATTGATGCTAGCCCCAAGATCGGCTAGTGCATTGCGTATAGGTGATCCCCCAATGGAACAAGGGATGGTGAAACTTCCGGGGTCAATTTTCTTTTGTGGGAGTTTGTTGAGTAGCACGGCGGAGCATTCTTCACTTAAATTGACTAATTGCAATGTTTCGATTTTCCTTTTGTGAGTGAGAAAGTCTATCATAAATTTTGAATATTTAGGCATTTGAGTGAGAACTTCCACAAGTGGAAGTTTGATGTGCAATTGTTTAAGTAAGTTTACAAATTTTGTGAATTGCTCATCGGTCTTTTGGCGAAGTAACCGATCGGGGTAGGGCACCGGGGGGTTCTTGGTAGGTTCGTGATTTGGTGGAGGAGTTGTTTCTTTTTGGGGTGTTGGTGAGGTCGTGGTTTGAATGGGCGGACTTTTGTCGGATGGGGTAGTGGAGCCTCCTCGGGACCTACGGTATGGTTTCTCAATGTTATGAGATGCACTTGCGCCTTTGGATTGGTCTCGGTATTGCTGGGTAACGCGCCTTGTGGTCTCTCGGAGAAATTTGAGCTAGTTGATTTAGTTGTTTCTCAATGTTTTGAATACTAGCTTGTTGATTTCTAAAGCTCGATTCCATTTGTTGGAATCGATCCGAGTTTTTCTTTTCGGTGTCGGAGATGAGGCGTGAGATAGTATCTTCAAGCCTCTCTCGTCCCCCTTGTTGTTGTTGAGAGAAATTTTGTGACTCATTTCTTGGTTGTTGAAAGTTTGTACGTTGGTTTTGGTTTTGTTGATTACTACTATTGTCGGGTTCTCTCCAACCAGGGTTAGGGTGGTTACGCCATCCTTGGTTGTAGGTACCCGTTGAGGGACCCGACGGCCTAGGTCTATTATCAATGTAGTTTACCATTTCCATTTGATTATCCATTTCTTTCATACAACTCCAATTTTCATGTGGCCCACCACACCCTTCGCAAGCCATAACCGAGGCCATTTTTGCCATTTCTAACTTTTTGATTTTCGAAGAGAGGGCCTCAATTTGGGCTTATAAAGAAGTGCTTTCGTCTACCTTATGGGCACCTGGGGCAATAGGCTTTGTGCCTCGGGGGGTGTGCCACTGAAAATTGTTTTGAGCAATTTCCTCAATTTGATTATAAATCTCATTTGGGCGACGTTTACCTAGAAGTCCCCCGGAGCTAGAGTCGAGCGTTTGTCTTGTGTGTGGCAACAACCCATTATAGAAAGTGGATACTTGTTGCCATACTGCAAGACCATGATGAGGGCACTTCCTTAATAGCTCCTTGAACCTTTCCCAAGTTTCATATAAGGATTCCCCGTCCTCTTGTGAGTATGTTTTAATTTCAGTCATTAATTTAGCCGTTTTAGAAGGAGGGAAATACTCATATAGAAACTTTTAGGCTAGTTCATCCCAGGTGTTTACCGAACCACTTGGGAGGGTGTTAAGCCAAGCCTTAGCTCGGTCTTTTAGTGAAAACGGGAACATTCAGAGGTGGATGGCGTCGTTTGATGCCCCGTTGAACCAAAAAGTATCACATATTTTCAAAAAGTTGGTAATATGTAAATGGGGATCTTCGTCCGCAAGCCCATGGAAAATTGCGGAGTTTTGGAGCATTTGAATCAATGCGGCCGAAGTTTGAAGTTGTTGGCATCGACATTCGGTGCATTGATAGCGGCGCCGAGATTACCTACCGTGGGCCGTAGGTAATCCATTAGGGTACGTTGATCCGCCATTGGAAGTGGGTCTCCCGAAACTTTCTCTTGGATTTTAGATTTAAGTATTTTTCTTAGAAAGCGTTCGGGTTCGGCTAGAGGTTCTTTTATGTCTTTATTGGAACTGGAGCTCATGCACTACATAGGAAGTTCAGGTGCTGCACTTGGGTTCCAAGTCCTGCGATAAAAACAAAAAAGATTGTTGGTCAGAAGTCTCACCACGGCCACGTGGTGGCTGACCACGGCTTGTGGTCTTGGTTACAGTGATTGTTTTCTGGATCCTCAGTTACTGGAGGGTTCAACACGGCCCCGTGCTGCACTAACACAGCCCCGTGGTCACCCTTCTGTAACTCAGAAAACAAAAACTGCCAGTAAAGTTGCTGGGCACAGCCCATGTCCAACCTGGCACGGCCCCGTTCTGAAGTCTGTAGAAGCTGGAAAAATCTAGAAAAATCCTAAAAAATAGAAAAATAAGAAAAATGATTAGGCCGTTGATTCCTAACTTTCTAAAAATCCTTGTGTCCCCGGCAACAGCGCCAAAAACTTGGTGTGTGTGTAAGGTGTAATATGTTTTTATTGATAATTTAAGCCCATTTTACACATTAGTCAAGTTTTAAATTTGTAAAACACGATATTCTACTAACACTAAACACACACATGGGCAAGTGCACCGATCGTGAGCGTAGTATAGTGTTGGTAAGATACCGAGGTCGTCCAAGGACACAAGAGCATTTAGTACCGGATTATCCTCAACGTCTAATTAAATCAAAATTTTTAGAAAAGGTTTTAAACATGAAAAATAAAAACTAAAAATGCTGAAAATAAAAATAAAATAAAAACAAATAGACAAGATGAATCACTTGGATCCGACTCACCTTTAATGTAACCTTTGATGATTTCCGCACTTTTGCACTTTTTAAGAGATTATCTTAGTTATAGTAGTAGGCCCCTCTTTTGAAGATGACGTTACCCTCAACCCAGTGGTTTGAGTCAGCAAGGATACAATCTCAAAGGGTCGAAATATTGAAAGATAATTAATTAACTTATTAATGTGTAAAGTGGTAGGCCCCTCTTTTGAAGGTGACGTTACCCTCGGCTAAGTGGTTTGAGTCAGCAGGGATACAATCCCAAGTAGCCTGTTTAATGTATTAATAGTAGTTTACATTTGAGGGGATCAAGCCATTCACACCCTCGTCATCCAATACCAGTGGGTATTGAAGGAGGTCCTAATAAGCTTGACCCAGGTCCTTGTAGGATCTATACACTGAACAAGGCAAGAACCTTACTAAATCATTCCCTTAACCCCCGACCAGGTAGCCAACATATCTCTATATAGACCGTAGAGATATGAATGGTGAAAATCTTTTACTTTATATAGACGGTAAAGTAATGCCAAGACACCACAGACAAATGATAAAGAAGTTTCACCTTCAACATAAGAAACTAGTTATTAAAGTCACTAATATAAAACCAAATAAAAAGTGCGAAAAGATTAAAAATCAAAAGTATTACATTAAATGCTTATCTTCACCAAGTGATGTAAGAGACTTAGCCAAACATGGCCTTTGATTGACAAGAACTCTTACGATCAATCTTGGATCCTGAGACTACTACACACACTCTAAGGTGGATGATGGATGATGGTGGTGGATGTGTGTAGGATCGTTCGACTGATCCAAATGAGTCGTTTAGAGAAGTTTTGATCTATTTCAGGTGCGAAAAACAAGAAATAGACTTAGTAACAACTTGATCTTCACTTAATTCACTGATTGTATTGATTAGACATTGTTTACAATCGATCTTCACACCGGCAGAGCTTCGGCATGGAATACAAGGACTGGATATATGATTTCTCTCTTGAACACATATATATAGTGTTGATGATTTCGCTCCAAGGACCACATGTCCACATGAGCGAAATCAGTCATGACCAAATAAGCGAAATCAGCAACTATTTGACTCTATGAGCGAAATCATGACCTAAAACCCTATGAGCGAAATCAGCTCACTAAATACAATACATTACACACATGCATTCTCTTTGTCTTCTAGTGAGCATCTTTCACGTGAACTTTGACTCTGATTTATATATTGAGTTCCAATGATGATGTCATATTCATGATGTCATCATTGTGAAAGATGACATCATGTCTTGATCAAAACCGTAACGAGACTGAGACTCGATATAAAATGCAGTCTTCAGGCTCTTTCACAATCTGAGACTCGAACTAAGATGAAGTCGACAGACAACTGCACTAACAGACTCCCCCTTGAATGTTGACGGAATCTTCAGTGAGAGTCTTCATCATAACGACTCTTCAATCTTGATCGATCTCTTTTCTTTCATAGCATGTACCAGGATCTTCTCTTTGGCTCTAACCTCGTCAAACTCCCCCTTTCATCATGCTGGGATCGCTGTCTGGAATTAGTTATCACCTTGAGATCACATCCTGGCTTTAATTCAGTTCAGTTTATATCCTGCACACATTTTCTCATCAAAAACATAAGTTTTTACTTAAAACAATAAGAAAAACTTACTGGAAATAGTTACATCAAGTTCAAATTAATGACCTTGATTAACTAAACTTAATTTCTTTCTTAAATCAAAATTTTTCAATTCAGTACACACACTCCCAAACCAATTCATCTTGTTTAGCACTTGGAATTTTGAAAATCAGCTCTTCAACATCAGTTGTCGAAAATCTTTTTGAATTTTTCAAAATTTATGCTAAAACACACTAAAATCTTTTTGGATTTTTGACTGAAAAGAAATGCAGTAAAATAATATTTACAGACACTATTTTTGTGAGCTTGTGTAAGAGGATCATATCAGTTTCTGGGAAAATTTGAAAACAAACTGTACAAGAAATGTGACAACATGATGAGAATCACTTCAATTCTCTATTCACTTGGCTTGAACAATCAGAACTCCCCATGACAACAAAACATTTTCCCATGGTGATTTCAAAACACTTAAATTTGTTTTAATCAAAATGGTTTTTCCGGAAAATTAGTTTTGTAAGTCATTTCTCAAACATGGGGTTTCATCACCTTGTTCTTTCAACCACTTGTAAGATTTAACATTTATTGATTTTAACAACACAATCACATGTAGAAAATCAAGTACAACTTAATGTCCCTGATTTACCACTTGTAAGTCGAAATATCACATTTGTGAATTTTTCAAGAAATGTGCCGATACCTGCTCCACACTTACCAACCTAGGAGCTCCGGCAAGTCAGGTTTTTCATTTAAACAGATTCACCCAAGCCTGACGGTCCTTGGGTGATTTTGAACTCTTGTTCAACAATGGTGGAAAATTTGCATCATCCATTATTAGACCAGAATTCTCATTTTTTACCTTAACAAATGGCTCCTCTGGCTTTGAAGAACCAGAATCATTGCCTGAATGTGGCTTGTCTGACTTTGATGAGCCAGATTCATCGCCGACATGTGGCTCCTTTGTTTCCGAAGAAACAGATTCATTGCCACAAACTTTCTTCTTCTTCTTTTCCTCTTTCGTCCTCAGATTTGTATCTGATGAATGCGTTTTGCTTGATTTGTTGTTATTTGGTGAGCAAGAAGATTTATCAGAACTTTTATCTGTTTTACCAGTTGTTTCCGAGGACAAAATATTTTCAAGATATTCCCTCGCTTTCTTCCTCTTTTTCCTCAGTCTGTCTTTCTGCCCTTGAGAAAGCTTAACTTTCTTTTCTTGAACTTTCTGTTCTTGAACTTTAGATTCTTGAACTTTCTGTTCTTTGGGCTTGACATTGACTGGTTTCTTCATTGCCATTTTCTGAGATTCAGCCCTCGATCTTCCCTTTGATCTCATACGGCAATCTCTGGTAATGTGACCTATGATATTACAATTAAAGCACCTCCTCGTCTCAAAACTCCAACTCTGGCAGTTAACATCAATGTGTCCTTGATAACCACATCTGTAACACATTCTGTTATCGTACCAATCACCACTTCCAGTCCAAACATTCAGATCATAGCATTGTTTGGCTTGGTGATAATCATTTCTCCTCCTAAAAGCTAGATTTGGCTTTGAAGCACTGTGGTCAAACCTACACCACTCATTACCAACTATTTTTGAGTTTTGTTTTTCAATTTTTGTGATTTTTGATTGCGATTGAATGATTGAACTGATGAGCTTTTATTCTTGTTTTGACCATTTTCTGAATTTTTAATTTTTTTGTTTCTGTTCCACTTTCTTCTTCAAAGGTTTTTGCGTAGAGCATTCACCTTTTTCAGTCGATTGCAGAATAGTTTCTTGAAATTTTTCTTTTAGTTTCAAAAATATTTTCTTTTTCTCATTTTCAGCATCAGACTCTGACTCAGACTCATCTGCTGAATAAAACTCTTCATTTTCATCATCAGTTTTATCATCACAATCTTCAACTTTGACTTTGTCAAAGTTTGTGACATTGTCACTTATTGGAACAGAATTGATCGGTTTTGGACAGGGGAACACAGATAAAATCACAAAACCTTTCAATTTCTTTTCAAGCTCATCAATTTTGTTCCTAGAATTCTCAGCTTCATTTTCAAGCTGAGATATTCGTTCAAGATGAGACTTGATTGTTTTTTCGTTTTCAATTTTAATGTTTTCAAGAACAGATTTTTCATTTTCCAAAACTTTTAACTGTTATTGAAATTTTGTTTCATTTGCTTTCAGATTTTTGTTCTCCAATTTTATCCAGAAATCTTCATCTTCTGAAGATTTCTTTTTGCTTTCAAAATCCTTTTCTTTCTCTTTCAAAATCTTGTTTTCTAATGTCAAACTGTTCAAATCATTTAACAGTTTGTCATTTTCAGATTTCAACCTCTCACAATTTTCCTTCAAAACAAGAATCTGTTTATCAGCAGATTTCTTTTCATCCTTCATAACTGAAATCTCTTCAGTCTGTTCCTCTCCCACTTGGACACCTTTACTCTTGCTCTTCTTTAATATTGATTTTCCACTTTGACTTTTCTTCTTCTCAGCATTTCTCTCCATCTGTTCTTCAAGTTTCTTAATAAATTGACAAATTGTCAATCTAGAATATTCTCCAGTTCTTTTTAAATCTAAAAGATATGTACCCCACTCTTGTTGAGGTATGGCATTGGCCAATCTTTCAACCCATTCGTTTGGACTTTTCTGAATACCCTTCTTTGACATTGAGCGAACAAGATGGCTATATCTCTCAATGATACTCTTTGTACTTTCTTCTGGACAACCTGAAAACGAGTCAAACTCTTTCATTAATACATTTATTCTATTAATTGTTTCACTATCCATATTAAAAAAATTGGTATCCATGATTCAGAAACCCGTTTTTCAAAATCGCCCCATTAAAAGAAATATCAATTTCAAACTAGATCACTTTTCAAACAAATTTGAAACTTAAAATCTGATTGGGCCGCTGAATCTGACTTCACATGCAATTCTTGGAACAATTCAAAACAATCAATTATTTTGTATGTCGACAAAATCGATTCCCGTGATCACATGACACACTTTGACCAACTTTCACATGCAATCCGATAAAAAAAGACTTGATTTTAATTGAATTTTCTAATTAAATGTGGCCGACAACTTTATCATTTGCATGCAAACCGGAATTCTCACTGGACTTCCATTTACACTAGCAGACAACTTTAATTGTTCAATTCAAATAACCAACAACACTTTGAATCACATGAACTGATACACGCATGTGATTTCTTTTCCCAAGGAACTGACACCCTCGTTTAGAATGTTATACACAACAATCAAACATTCTATATTCACGTAACATGAAGTCCCAAGACAATTAATGATGCAGATAACTGTTGACAGACACTTTCAAGCAATTCACACTTAAAATTTTTTGAGCGGAATCAGACTTTGGTAACTATGAGCGGAAGGTGTCCATATGAGCGAAATAGGTCACTATGAGCGAAATCTAAAGTGTCATATGGGCGAAATTATGTCTCTTGGATGTCCTAATGAGCGAAATAGGTCACTTGGGAGGTCCTTTGGAGCGAAATCCTGATGATCACAAGAGCGAAATAGGATTGTACTATAAGCGAAATCCCAAAGTGTCCAAATAAGCGAAACCTAATCGGAGGGTAAAATGGTCCATTTTTAATCCGTATTTCAGTGTCAAACTTTCAGGGATTTGTTTATGTTCAATTATCTACAATCTGTGAAATTTTGAGCGGATTCCGACCGTTAAATCTCGTTCTGATGAAGAAAGAAGGTGTAGAAGATAGAAATCTCAATGAATTAAGGCTGTAATCAGCAAAACTTCTCCAACTGGCTCTGATACCAATTGTAGGATCGTTCGACTGATCCGAATGAGTCGTTTAGAGAAGTTTTGATCTATCTAAAATGAAGAAAACAAGAAATAGACTTAGTAACAGCTTGATCTTCACTTAATTCACTGATTGTATTGATTAGACGTTGTTTACAATCGATATTCACACCGGCAGAACTTCGGCATGGAATACAAGGACTGGATATATGATTTCGCTCTTGAACACATATATATAGTGTTGATGATTTCGCTCCAAGGACCACATGTCCACATGAGCGAAATCAGTCATGACCAAATAAGCGAAATCAGCAACTATTTGACTCTATGAGCGAAATCATGACCTAAAACCCTATGAGCAAAATCAGCTCACTAAACACAATACATTACACACATGCATTCTCTTTTGTCTTCTAGTGAGCATCTTTCACGTGAACTTTGACTCTGATTTATATATTGAGTTCTAATGATGATGTCATATTCATGATGTCATCATTGTGAAAGATGACATCATGTCTTGATCAAAACCGTAACGAGACTGAGACTCGATATAAAATGCAGTCTTCAGGCTCTTTCACAATCTGAGACTCGAACTAAGATGAAGTCGACAGACAACTGCACTAACAATGTGGGTGTTGTAGTGGTGGTGGAGTGGTGGCAAAGTGGGAGAGAGGTGGTTTGCCAAGGGATGCCTTTGAAGTGAACCAAGCACCCCTATTTATAGCCTGAATAGTAGCCCGGCCACGGCCCCGTTTCCGCTGGACACGCCCCCGTGGCCATCCTCTTTCTCTTCCTTCATTAATTGCAATTGTCTGCATTAGGCTCCACACGGCCCCGTGTTCGCTGGGCACAGCCCCGTGTGCAGAAGCGTATCTGTACTATCAAGATTTGGAAGATTCTGCGAATCTTAGCATTGACCATTCCCCGTGCAGAGCTGGACACGCCCCTGTGGTGGGAATAGAAGCTTCCACAAGTTTGTCCATTTCTGCAGACACCTGACCACTCCCCCGTGTCCGCTGGGCACGGGCCGTGGTCAGCCTTCTGTTTCTTGTTTTTGCTTGGGGAGATGCTGTCGAGGGGTCGGGCATGCCACGTTTATTCCTTTTCTTTGTATTTATGTTAGTTTTTGCTACATATTTGTTCCTTTTGTTCATTTAAGCTCGTTTAGTCCTGAAAATATAAAAGGAAGACAAAAGCACACTTTTTCCAACATTTTTACTAAAAAGGGTTAGTTTTATGCCTCATTTGATGTAAATTATATGTTGCATTTTACACACATTATAGTGCCGCAGACATTTGAACATCATCTTCTGGTGAAGAGCTGCTGTCAAATACTTCTATTTGTTCCTCTTCTTAGTTCAGAATGTCTTCATGTAGCCTCCTGTATGGTGAGTCTTTTATTATCAAGCATAGTATACTTTCTGGTAAGATTGGTACATCTTTGTTAGATGTCCAACCTTGTGTTGCACACCATGGCTTTATGAATGGTGACCTCCAGATATTTTCTGATATTGGCAGCTCCAGATTTCTATCTTCAAAAGTTTCAGCAATGATGATTGACAAGAATCTGGGATAGCGTAAGTGGGACACTATGTTTCCAGTCTTGGTAAGAACTGACCTCTTCATCAAGTTGAAAATTTATGTCCCAAAATCTACGTTGAACCCAGTGATGAGTCCATACATGTAACGCCTCACATTCTGTAACTTTCCGTATCTAGAAAGGTTGTCGTATATTTCTATTTTTGGAAACTTGTAACTCTTGTGATCGTATTTCATTTCGAATCGTTGTAAACCCGAGACTTTGATCATAATAAAATTGATTACTTTGTAAGAATCATACATTATTATTCATGCATGCTTATACAATTGATGTGTGCAAAATGCAACATATAAATTACATCGAATGTGGCATAAAACTAACCCTTTTTTTAGTACTAATGTTGGAAAAAGTGTGTTTTTGTCTTCCTTTTGTATTTTCAGGATTAAATGAGCTCAAATGAACAAAAGAAGTAAAAAGGAAGCTAAATCTAACATAAATACAAGAAAATGAATAAACATGGCATGCCCGAGCCCTCGGCAGCATCTCCCCAAGCAAGAACAAGAGAACAGAAGGCTGAACACGCCCCGTACTCAATGAGCACGGGGGCGTGCCCAAGTGTCTGCAGAAAAGACAAAGTTGTAGAAGCTTCTATCACCCACCACGGGGGCGTGGCCAGTGGACACGGGGCCGTGGTCAACGCTAAGATTCACAGAATCTAGGCAAATCTTGATAGTACAGATACGCTTTTGCACACGGGGTCGTGCCCAGCGGACACGGGGGCGTGGTCAACTAATGCAGACAAACATCAATAAATGAAGAAAGAGAAGATGGATGGACACGGGGCTGCATCTGGGCTTCTGTGCAGGCTATAAATAGGGGTGTTTGGCTCACTTGCAACTCATCCCTTGGCAAACCACCTCTCTCACACTTCACCCACCCACCACCACCACCACCACCACCATCACAACCCACATCCACCACCATCATCCATCATCCATCATAGAGTGTGTGAGTAGTCTCGGGATCCAAGATTGATCGTAAGAGTTCTTGACAATCAAAGGCCATGTTTGCCTAAGTCTCTTACATCACTTGGTGAAGAGAAGTGTTTAGTGTAATACTTTTTATTTTTAATCTTTTCGCACTTTTTGTTTGGTTATGTATTAATGACTTTAATAACTAGTTTCTTATGTTGAAGGTGAATCTTCCTTATCATTTATCCGTGGTGTCTTGGCATTATTTTACTGTGTATATAAAATAAAAGATTTTCACCATTCATATCTCCACGGTCTATATGGAGATATGTTGGCTACCTTGTCGGGGGTTAAGGGAATGGTTTGGTAAGAGTCTTGCCTTGTTTAGTGTATAGATCCTGCAAGGACCTAGGTCAAGCTTAGTAGGACCTCCTTCAATACCCACTGGTATTGGATGGCGGGGGTTCGAATTTCTTGATCCCCTCATTTGTAAACTAGTATTAAAACATTAACCCGGCTATTTAGGATTGTATCCCTGCTGACTCAAACTACTTAGCTGAGGGTAACATCACCTTCAAAAGAGAGGCCTACCACATTACGCATTAATAACTTAATTAATTATCTTTCAATATTCCAACCCTTTAGGATTATTTCCTTGCTGACTCAAACTACTGGGTTGAGGGTAACGTCACCTTCAAAAGAGGGGCCTACTACTATAACTAAAATAATCTCTTAAAAAGTGCAAAGGTGCGAAAATAATCAAAGGTTACACTAAAGGCGAGTCGGATCCAAGTGATTCATCTTGTCTATCTGTTTTATTTTTATTTTTATTTTTCAGCATTTTTAGTTTTTATTTTCTAGTTTAAAACCTTTTCTAAACTTTTGATTTGATTATACGTTGAGGATAAACCGGTACTAAAAGCTCTTGTGCCCTTGGACGACCTCGGTATCTTACCAACACTATACTACGCTCACGATGGGTGCACTTGCCCATATGTGTGTTTGGTGTTAGTAAATATCGTGTTTTATAAATTTAAAACTTGACTAAAGTGTAAAAAGGGCTAAAAATATACATAAAAACCTATACCACCGCACGCACATCAAGTTTTTGGCGTTGTTACCGGGGACACAAGGATTTTAAGAAAGCTTAAAATCGACGGCCTTATCAATTTTTCAAACTTTTAAAAACGCGCGCACATTTTTCTGCATTTTAGTTATTTTTGCATTTATAGTAGGTTGAACACGGGCCGTGCTCGCTGAACACGGGGCCGTGCTCCATTTTTTTTATAAAACACCCAGATACAGAGTCTGAACACGGGGTCGTGCTCACTGAACACGCCCCCATGCTGCACAAAACCAGACACTTTAATTCAAACGCCCAGATACAAATCCTGAACACGGGTCGTGTCCACTAAACACGGGGCCGTGTCCAGCCTCTATTTCTGTTTTTATTTTTGTTTTCTGGTCTCGAGACTCTGTTGTGGTCTGCTGAGTGATTCTTATGGATCAATACTCAGGAGGCTACAACTACACCTATGAGGAGGATGATTATAGGGAAGACTATTGCACCATTTGCGGTGACTCGCACTCGGTACAATATTGTGACTTATTTCAACCATCCACTTCATACACCTACTATGAGGAGCCCAGGTACGAGCCATCGACTTCATACACATCCTATGAAGACCAAAGGTATGAACCTTCTCCCTCATACTCATATTTTGACGAACCAAGGTATGAGCCTTCGTACTCATACTTTGAGGAACCAAGATATGAGCCTCCACCTTCATATGCTTATTATGAGGAACCATGGCTTGAACAACCCACCTCGTATGAGTACTATGAAGAACAAAATTACGACCCTTATCCATCATATACTTACAATGAAGAACAATTGTGTTAACCATCTACTTCCTATGAGTATTATGAGGAACAAAGGATCGAACATCCGGATTCAAACTTTGAGGATCCCGATCCTTACTCTATCACCAACATAGCAGATAAGATAATAGAACACATTAAAACTATCGAACATTGCATAATAGAATCTCGCGCAAGGGAAGAGGAGTCCCGCGCAAGAGAAGAATTAAATAAAAAAGAGATAGTTGAAAATGTAAAAATGGAAGAACAAGTAAGTGAAAAACCGACACATGAGTTAAACAACGAAAAGGGTGAGTCCAATAATGTTAAAATTCAAGAAGAGTATAATTTTGAAAAAATTAATCTCTTGTCACCTTCTTTCGAAAATCATTGTTTAGTACCCACTCATGCTAAGTTTTTAAAAGAGTTAAACACTAACACTAAAATTGACGAAACGGTAAGGACAATGTTAACAAATAATCAAACTTCGCTAATAAAAGAAGACCCATTTGAAATCAACATTACACCGGTTCCATGTTTTTTTCAAAACTCCTTTATTAGTAATATCACAATTGATAAAGATCTTTGTGTTAATATATTGCCAAACTACATTTTTGAAAAATTAAGTATTAGTGATTTTTCTCCACTTCAAATACCCATTTTTCTACCCAATCGGAAAGTAATAAAATCAATCGGTATAGTTGAGGATGTCTTGGTTCAAACAAATCAAATGGTAATCCCAACCGACTTTGTCATCCTTGATGACGCTCCTCTAGTGTTGGGACGACCTTTTGTAAAACCCACGAAGCTTTGAAAAAACGGAAGTACAACAATCTATCTATTCAATTAGGTTTGGAATATGCTTTTCTAGACAAAGATGGTAAATTACCTATAATTATTTCGTCAAAATTAAGTAGTGTAAAAAAAGAAAAACTAATTACACTTTTAAAAAAACACAAAAATGCGATCGCTTGGAAACTTGTAGATATTAAAGGAATAAGTCCTTCCATGTGCACGCACAAAATTTTAATGAATGATGACTATAAATCAGTAATACAACCACAACGTAGAGTAAATCCAAATGTCCAAGAAGTGGTTAAAAACAAAGTCATCAAATTACTTGACACCGGACTTATTTACCCTATCTCTGATAGTCATTGGGTAAGTCCCGTCCAAGTAGTTCCAAAGAAAGGAGGTATGACGGTAATAACTAATGAAAAAATGAATTAACACCAACGAGAACCGTCACATGATAGAGGGTATGTATAGATTATCGTCGATTAAATGAAGCAACAAGGAAAGACCACTTTCCTTTACCCTTCATTGATCAAATGTTAGAAAGATTATCCGGTCATAAATTTTATTGTTTCTTGGATGGTTTTTCAGGTTACTTTCAAATCCCGATAGCACCCGAAGACCAAGAAAAGACAACATTTACATGTCCCTATGGAACTTTTGCTTATCAACGCATGCCGTTTGGTCTATGTAATGCCCCCGCAACCTTCCAACGTTGCATGGTGGCTATCTTCCATGACATGATAGAAAAGACTATGGAAGTCTTTATGAACGACTTTTCTATCTTTGGAGATTCATACGACCAATGCCTCGATAACCTTAAACGAATGCTATTCCTATGTGAGGAAACTAACCTCGCCCTTAACTGGGAAAAATGCCATTTCATGGTAACGGAGGGAATAGTACTCAGTCATAAAATCTCAAGCGAGGGAATGGAGGTTGATCGAGCCAAAATAGACACCATTTCTCGATTACCACCTCCATCCTCCGTTAGAGCTATCCGAAGTTTCCTAGGGCATGCCGGATTTTATAGGCGGTTTATCAAAGACTTTTCTAAAATCTCAAGGCCTCTAACAAAATTACTTGAAAAAGATGCCCCTTTCATCTTTGACAAGGATTGCAATCAAGCATTTCTAACACTAAAAGAAATGCTAGTCAATGCACCTATCATAATAGCGCCTGATTGGAAATTACCTTTCGAAATCATGTGTGATGCAAGTGACTTTGCAGTTGGAGCCGTCTTGGGACAAAGAAAAGATAGGCATTTTCACCCAATTTATTATGCTAGTAAAACACTTAACGATGCACAAGAAAATTACACAACAACAGAAAAAGAGTTACTAGCCGTGGTATTTGCTTTTGATAAATTTTGTTCTTATCTTGTTCTTTCTAAAACAATAGTCTATACAGATCATGCAGCCATTCGATATCTCTTCAAGAAACAGGATGCTAAACCACGTTTGATTCGGTGGATTCTACTCCTCCAAGAATTTAACATTGAAATCAAAGACAAAAGAGGAGCAGAAAACACCGCAGCAGATCATCTTTCGCGCTTAGAAGACCCAGCTTTGGAGGCAACCAAGGACGAGCAAATAAATGAAAAATTTCCAATGGAGTCCCTGGAAATGGTGGAATACCGAGAAGAACCATGGTACGCCGACTATGCTAACTACCTAGCTAGCGGTATAGTCGCCAAATGATGGCCACATCATCAAAGAAAGAAATTCTTTGCCGATGCGAAGCATTATTTTTGGGAAGATCCTTATCTTTTCAAAATGTGTGTCGATCAACTCATCCGCCGATGCGTACATGGTAGTGAAGCAAGGAGAATTCTCCGCGATTGTCATGAAGGTCTATACGGAGGATATCATGGTGCCGCCAGTACCGCATGAAAGGTATTTGATTCCGGATTTTATTGGCCAACCATTTACAAAGACGTCCAAAGTCTTGTCAAGACATGTGACGCTTGCCAAAGAACATGTAATATTTCTTCCAAAAATGAAATGCCACAAAATGACATTCTTGTTTGTGAAATTTTTGATGTGCGGGGACTCGATTTTATGGGACCTTTCCCACCGTCAAAAGGAAACAAATATATACTTGTGGCGGTAGATTACTTGTCTAAATGGGCCGAGGCCGAGGCACTTCCAACGAATGATGGAAGAGTCATGGTAAGATTTCTGAAAAAATTATTCTCTCATTTTAGAACACCTAAAGCATTAATAAGTGATAGAGGTACCCATTTTTGTAACCATCAACTTGAATTTTTTTTAACAAGATATGGGGTCTATCACCGGGTCTCAACGGCATATCATCCTCAAACAAACGGACAAGCCAAAGTGACTAATAGAGGTTTAAAACGAATACTCGAAAAAACCGTAGGGTTAAATAAAAAGGAATGGGCTGATAAACTAGATGACGCTTTATGGGCTTTTTGAACTGCTTATAAAACAACAATAGGTACAACCCCATATAAGCTCGTCTATGGAAAAAGCTGTCATTTTCCAGTAGAAATTGCACACAAGGCCTACTGGGCAATTAAAAATGTAAACTTGGATTTAGAATTTGCCGGTAAAAATCAATTTTGCCAATTAAATGAATTAGACGAATTAAGGAATTATGCATATTCTAACTCCGAAATTTATAAGGAAAGAATGAAAAACTTGCATGATAAACACATTAAACCTAATGAATTTCGAGTAGGAGATCAAGTTCTATTGTTTAATTCACGACTTCGATTATTTCATGGTAAATTAAAGTCTAGGTGGTCAGGACCTTTTTCCGTCACCCATATTTTCCCACACGATGCAGTAGAAATTAAATCTCGGAATGGAATTCCATTCAAAGTCAATGGCCAACGGGTGAAGCTCTATCAAGGATTCATTGAGGACGAGGAGGAAGAAATCTCGCTTCAAACGGTCGAAGAATGAAAGCATCGACATCATACCTGGTAAGTTACGAACAAGCGAGTTGACATCTAAATCGGTAAGTCTTCTAACCAAGTTTTTGGGAAACAGGGTACTCACACGAGCACTAATTTTTTTTTTTAAAATTGCCCGCCCACGGGGCCGTGTCCATGCAACTGTCGAGATAAAACCCCCTTTTCAACACAGTTTCTTCATTCCACACGCCCCGTTTCCCCGAAAACTCTCTGGTTCAGGTGATTTTTCTGCAAGATTTCGACGTCTCCTCTACTTCTAACAACATCAAGGTATGATTCTATCATTATTAGTAGTTAGATTAAGCACTTGCATGTAGTTTAACATCAAAAATTTTGGTGGAAAATCTAGGGTTCTTGAACTTCAACCGGATCGAACCTCAAATTTTTGCTTAGATCTGTTAGCATTAGTGTAGATGCATGTTATAGAAGTAAATCAACTTGTATTGTTTGAAGATTCGCCCGATTTCTCACAAAAAACCCCAAACCCTTGTTTTTGAACCGAAAAAGATAAAATTGAAGGGGTAAACGGTTTGTTTTAAGAAAAATGGCACTCGGGGTTTCATTTTCGGGGAAAACCGCCCCTACTGGACCAAAAATTTTCAAGTTTTCGGGACCGGGTCGAAAAATGGGAATTTTGGTAAACAGACGCCTGGACACGGGGTCGTGCTCGCTGAGCACGGGGGCGTGTCCAGCCAAATTCAGTCCAACATGGGGCGTGTCCGCTGAACACGGGGCCGTGTTCAGTCGACTGTTTTCAGTTTTCTCCGATTTTTCACTGTTTCTTGCTAATATTTTGGTGTTTTCTTTCAGATGGCCAAGAAATTCACTCGATTCAATGCTAACGAGTTGGCGGCTCAAGCTCGTTATGACGTGTTAAGGACTAGGCCCGAGGAGAACCCCAGACAAGTGTGCACAAACACTCTTGAGGCAGTGAACCAATTGGACCGATTCGACACTATTGTCACCGGCCCTTTACGAGCTGCCCTTTGCACTCGGCTTCACTCTGTGCATGAATACAGCATGGAGTTCTACAGCATGCTCATCTTCAACACAAGAGCCGAGCCCTTTGGTGGGGTTGTACTCGGAAGAAGATGCTGGGGATGAGGAAAACACCGACGGTCTCCGCGAGATCAAGGAAAGTGACCGCCAAGCTGCTTGAGCTCAAATAGGAGAAGGCCACTACAAGCCAAGCCGAACTAAGAGTACCCATTTGAGAGACCCTCTTTACCGCTACATCCAAAGGGTCCTCACCTACTCTCATAGTCAGAGGCACGACAGCAGCGGTGTTGTAGGTTTATGGGATCTACTAGTCCTTCATTGCATCCACAACCGGGTCAACCTTGATGTTCCATATCTCCTGCTCTGAAACATGCACTGGAACCAGCTCGCTACTCCCCCGACTCCTATCTTCTTTGGAGGGTGGATATACCGCCTCTTCAAACACTTCGTGAACATGCCGAGGTCCTTCCACAAGGGGCTATGGTCGGGGAGAGTAGACATGGTCATTTGCCGCTCCATGAACTTGATTAATGAAGCAGATGACGGGACGGTCAGATTCCAAATGGTTCAAGGGCATGCATGGAACCCCGTAAGAAGCACTCGTCTTACACGCTCCACCCATCCAACCTCTTCCTCAGTACCATTACCAGCACCATGGTGATCCGGGTCAATCCTCCTCACAAGGAGGTGGTTTTCCTAACTTTCAAAGCTTACATGATTTATTGCAGGAAAACCTTATGTGCACCAGGAACACCTACAATATGGCTAGCAACACATACACCCGGGTCGGAGCAATAGAGAGAAACATCTCCGACATACAGGATGATATTCGAAACATCTGGTAGTATATGGCGGGCCACGGAAGATGTGATGATGATGAAGACGAGGACTTGGATTAAGCAGGAGGAGTAGAAGGTAGCATCCCACAGATGGAGGTCCCACAGGTTAACACCCTTATCTCACAAACAATTTCCTGCCTGCGTGCCGCTTGTTGAACAATTTACTTTCTTTAACTCTTTTTAATTTCTGCATTTCTTTTTCTTTTTTTTTAACTTGTGATGTGGATTATTAACTTTGGTAATTTAGGATGTTTGTTATGTTTGGTGTGGTATTTATTAGTTAAACAGGTACATACGAGGCTTAGAGCACTAAACATTAGTGCTACTAAAGCCGGGACAGGAAAACCGAGGCCAGAAACCTGTTTTACACTTTTGTAGTTTGTCCACACGGGGTCGTGTTCAGCCAACACGCCCCCGTGCCCATTGCCCCAGACCTGCTGTTTGTCTAAATTATGCAGATTTTTGCCAGACACGGAAGCCGACACACCCCCGTGTCCACCTTCTGTAAGTTCCCATTACTGGCAATCTGACCACGGGGCCATGTTCATCCAACACGGGGCCGTGTCCAGATGGCCAGTAACATAAAAATTTGTTTTTAAATACACTTTTACACATTCAATCAACCTAAAAACTTATTTTTGGGACACATTGAGGACAATGTGTAATTTAAGTGTGGGGGGGATGCTAAAACCTTGAATTTTGCAAGTCCTAATTACAAGCCTTACACAAAACTCTATTGGAATCGCTAAACACCCCAATTTTTTTTTTCAAAATCTTTTCATTTTTTTACTTGTCTAGGTGTAATTTGGGAATAACAAGTTCTAAAAAGGTTATATTTTTACAAATTTACAACCGATAGCGTCGTGATAAAAAGAACCAACATAAGAAAATTTTGAAACGACATGACAAATCTAGTTAAAATTTGATTATATATACTTGATCACATAAAAACCCATTCCCACAAAAAGTGAGTTTTGAGCCTTTATTGAGCATAAAAATATATATCCTTAAACTAAATGCTCATTTTTCGTTTCTTGTGTGAATAGCCGCTTGGTTCTTACGACTCTAGAACTTGCCATAACAATACATTCCCGGTCTTTACCAACTTAAACCCAAGTAAGTAAATGATAGAGGCATTAGGACTAACCCTTTTTATTTCAACACCATTATTTTTCTTTTTTACCACCTACTCAAAATCCCCATAGTTAACCCCTTTGAGCATAAACCTTTTCATTTCTTAACCCAAAACAATCACCCTTTTTACCCACCAAAAACCTTTTTCATTTTTAAACCCTTTATTTTAGTAACAAAGCTCGGTTTTCCATTGACTTCCTTATAATTTTTTTTTGAATAATGAAGCCAAGAAATAAACAAACAAGTTCATCAAAAAGAACTTTGTTTAAAGAAATGCTTCATTGGAAAAAGTTGAAAAAAATAGTCTTACGAAAACCGACACTTTTTACGCCTTTCGCCCTTTTCTACTAACCACTAACCCAACCACCTACCTTTAACCCAAGCCTAACCCTTCCCCCCAAAGTCCTCTTGATATTTACAAAGGTGTATAGTTAAAAAGGAGGACGATTGATTGCTTGGCAAGCATATGGTAAAAGTAAGTTCCATGCCGCTCTCGAGTGTTTCACAAAAATACATCTTCGGCCGAGTGTTGAGAGATCCCCCGTGAGGTATGTGAACTTGTATATAAATGGAATTTTAAAAAGGCATGTTATGCCCTAATAAGTAATTTATTTTATGTAATGTTCTAAATAAATCATGACGAATAAGATTGTAAATAAAACAAAAATAAAACCTAATAAAGAATCTTGGAATCCCGACACTCTATGACAAGACCAAAAACCTTCTCTTCTACCCATTCCATTTGGGAGTGTAAAGCCACATTGTAAAGAGTTTTGCTTGAGGACAAGCAAAGATTCAAGTGTGGGGGTATTTAATGTGTGCAAAATGCAACATATAAATTACATCAAATGTGGCATAAAACTAACCCCTTTTTTAGTACTAATGTTGGAAAAAGTGTGTTTTTGTCTTCCTTTTGTATTTTCAGGATTAAATGAGCTTAAATGAACAAAAGAAACAAAAAAGGCAGCTAAATCTAACATAAATACAAGAAAATGAATAAACGTGGCATGCCCGACCCCTCGACAGCATCTCCCCAAGCAAGAATAAGAGAACAGAAGGCTGAACACGCCCCGTGATCAATGAGCACGGGGGCGTGCCCAAGTGTCTGCAGAAAAGACAAAGTTGTAGAAGCTTCTATCACCCATCACGGGGGCGTGCCCAGTGGACACAGGGCCGTGGTCAACGCTAAGATTCGCAGAATATAGTCAAATCTTGATAGTACAGATACGCTTCTGCACACAGGGTCGTGCCCAACGGACACGGGGGCGTGGTCAACTAATGCAGACAAACTGCAATAAATGAAGAAAGAGAAGATGGATGGACACGGGGCCGTGTCTGGGCTTCTGTGTAGGCTATAAATAGGGGTGCTTGTCTCACTTGCAACTCATCCCTTGGCAAACCACCTCTCTCATACTTCACCCACCCACCACCACCATCACAACCCACATCCACCACCATCATCCATCATCCATCATCCATCATAGAGTGTGTGAGTAGTCTCGGGATCCAAGATTGATCGTAAGAGTTCTTGACAATCAAAGGCAATGTTTGCCTAAGTCTCTTACATCACTTGGTGAAGACAAGTGTTTAGTGTAATCCTTTTTATTTTTAATATTTTCGCACTTTTTTTTTGGTTATGTATTAATGACTTTAATAACTAGTTTCTTATGTTGAAGGTGAATCTTCCTTATCATTTGTCCGTGGTGTCTTGGCATTATTTTACTGTCTATATAAAATAAAAGATTTTCACCATTCATATCTCCACGGTCTATATGGAGATATGTTGGCTACCTGGTCGGGGGTTAAGGGAATGGTTTGGTAAGAGTCTTGCCTTGTTCAGTGTATAGATCCTGCAAGGACCTGGGTCAAGCTTAGTAGGACCTCCTTCAATACCCACTGGTATTGGATGGCGGGGGTTCAAATTTCTTGATCCCCTCATATGTAAACTACTATTAAAACATTAACTCGGCTATTTAGGATTGTATCCCTGCTGACTCAAACTACTTAGCCGAGGGTAACGTCACCTTCAAAAGAGGGGCCTACCACATTACACATTAATAACTTAATTGATCATCTTTCAATAATCCAACCCTTTAGGATTGTATCCTTGCTGACTCAAACTACTGGGTTGAGGGTAACGTCACCTTCAAAAGAGGGGCCTACTACTATAACTAAGATAATCTCTTAAAAAGTGCAAAGGTGCGAAAATAATCAAAGGTTATACTAAAGGCGAGTCGGATCCAAGTGATTCATCTTGTCTATCTGTTTTATTTTTATTTTTATTTTTCAGCATTTTTAGTTTTTATTTTCTAGTTTAAAACCTTTTTCTAAACTTTTGATTTGATTAGACGTTGAGGATAAACCGGTACTAAAAGCTCTTGTGTCCTTGGACGACCTCGGTATCTTACCAACACTACACTACGCTCACGATGGGTGCACTTGCCCATATGTGTGTTTGGTGTTAGTAAATATCGTGTTTTATAAATTTAAAACCTGGTTAAAGTGTAAAAAGGGCTAAAAATATACATAAAAACCTATACCACCGCACACACATCAACAATGCCCATATACGTTCTTGTTACATACTCATTATTTTCATAAATACGTGTCCAACTTACAAACCACGAACAAAAATACATGACTTTCGGCATTTGTTTCTTGCAAACACTTGATTCTACCTTCACAATACACAATCTATACTTTTATTTTATACAAACTTATTACGTAATTTCATGTAAATTAAACATTAATATATAGATATGCTTAATAAGTTACATATCATATATTAATATTACATAATATATATTATAATATCCAACATAAAGTTGCCAAAATATAAAAGGTTTTGGCTGATTTTGGCCCAAAGGCCTTGCAGCCGATCATGATCCAGCCGAAGACATGGCTGATAAGCCTTTAATTCTTTCGTTTGGTTCCATTTATCCCACCTTGAAGTATTAATAATTAAAATATCATAACATCAAACTTAAGGGACTTAAATGGTAAAAAATGAAGGGGGCTAACGTGCGGAGGAGGACCCGGTCAAATACCTCAAAGCGATAGACTCAAGCCTTTACTACGCCCTCAGTCGGTGCATCTCGGGATTCGAGTCATCCCGCTCGGGTAACATTTGACCGACTTTGGGTCTAGCCAAGGACCCTTATAAACGGGGCGCACCATGGAGGCATTCCATGGACTATCCAGCAATAAAGTAGTTTAATTCTTAGTGTAACTTTTAGTTAATGCTGTTATTTTTAAATTTTTCTCTTTGTTGGAATAGAGCACACTTAGAAAGATGTTGAGGAGGCCAAAGGACCAGCACCGTATGCATGAAAACAGACGACTCCCAACTGAAAATCTTCAATTCAGTAAGTTCAGCACAGGGCTGTGTCAGGTAAGCACGCCCACGTGCCCCAAGTCTGCTTTAACATTTTTTATTCTGAAACCTTGACACGGGGCCATGTCCCATGGGCACGCCCCCGTGTTTATCTTCTAGAAAAATTCATTACTGGAACTTTTGACACGGGGTCGTGGCTCCCACACACGGGGCTGTGTCAAGTGCCTGTTTTCTATTTTTTTTTTGACACATATTATATACATTTAATCAATCTAACCAATTTTGGACACATTGAGGACAATGTGTAATTTAAGTGTGGGAGGGACATAAATAACTTGAATATTGTTTGTCCTTAAACGAGCCTTACACAAAATCTACTTGGAACAGCTAAAACACCCCAAATCTTTTTCTAATTTTTTTTAGTTTGTTTTGTCTTGTTTATAGTTTAAGTTAAGAAAAACAAGTTCTAAAAAAGTTCAAGTTTATATAAATATACAAGCGATAGCGCCGTGATAAAAAAAGGAACCATATAAGAAAAAATCATAAAAAGGGCATGATAAATTTTTAAAATTTGATTATATATATACCTTCACATTTTTGCCCTTTTCCCACAAAATTGTGAGTTTTGAGCCTTTAACAAGCAACCACTAACATATCTATACTAAATGCACATTTTTTATTTCTTGTGCGAATAGCCCATATGGTTCTTACGAATCTAGAACTTGACAAGATAATACATTCCTAGTCCTTACCGACTAATCGAAGTAAGTATATGATTGAGGCATTAGGATTTTTACCCACAAAAACACAAAAACTTCCCCTAGTCAATCCCTTTGAGCCTAAACCCTTTAATTTCAACAACCCACAACACACCATCACCGAAAAAAACCATCTTTTTTTTTACTTTTACACCTTTTATTTTAGTAAAAATCATTTCTTTTAAAAAAATGCAAAAGCATGTGACTTCAAAAAAAATCTCTAGTTGCTCCAAATAAATAAGCAAATCTATTGCTTATAAGCACTTATTTAGTTCATAAAGTCACAAAACAATTTTTCAAAAGCAAATCGACTTTTTACGCCTTTAGCCACTTTCAAATAAAACTATACTACCCTTAACCAAAAACCTACCCCTTCAACGTCCTCTTAATATTTGCAAAGATTAAGTCAACTAGGAGGAGGTTTGATTGATTGTCAAGCATATGGTAGGAGTAAGTTCCGTATCGAGACCCAGTGTTTCACTTATACATTTTTGGCCGAGTGTTGAGTGATCACTTGTGAGGAATGTGAATGTATATATAGCTTAAGGAAATTTTAAAATATATGTTATGCTTAGAAATACTTATTTTCTTAATAAAATAAAAATAAATCATGTCGAATAAGATTGTAAATAAAATAAAACCAAGAATGAATAAAGAACTTGGATTCCCGACACTCTATATACAAGAACCAAAACTTCTCTTCTACCCATACCATTTAGGAGTGTAAGAAACATTAAAAAAGTTTTGCTTGAGGACAAGCAAAGATTCAAGTGTGGGGGTATTTGATATGCACAAAATGCAACATATAAATCATATCAAATAAGGTATAAAAACAACCCTTTTTTATTACTAATGTTGGAAAAAGTGTGTTTCGTTGTTTACTTTTGATTTTCAGGATTAAAAGAGCTTAAACGAACAAAAAGGAACAAATTAAAAACGAAAACCAGTATAAATACGAAGGAGAGGAAGTTGATACACTATACTGACCCTCCAATCTTCACCCCAAAGACAAAAACAACAATCCAGAACCCAAGCACAGGGTCGATTCAACCGGGGCCGTGTCTCCTCGACACGGGCCGTGGTCAACTCTCGGATTTGCAAATCTAGGTTCGTAGAGCAAGTACAAGAGCCACGGGGTCGTGCCGTTGACACACGGGGCCGTGTGCGCAGAAGAGTCGACAACAACATTAAATGAAGACAGACAAGGGGAAGGACACGGGGCTATGCCCACCAGGCACGGGGCCTTGTGAACCTACTGTTTTCAACTATAAAAGGAGGTGCTTGACTCACTTGCAACTCATCCCTTTTGCAAACCACTTCTCTCACACCTGCCACCACACCACCACCATTACCACCATCATCCACCACTTTCATCCATCATCCACCTTTATAGTGTGTGTACTAGTCTAGGGATCCAAGATCGATAGTAAGGGTTTTTTGTCAAACAAAGGCCATGCTTGGCCAATCACTTACATCACTTAATTAAGACAAAATCATTTGTTTATTACTTTTGATTTCCTAGCTTTGGTAACTTTTTATTTGGGTTTGTATTAATGACTTTAATAACTAGTTTTTATATTGAAAGTGAACTTTATTCAATCATTTCTTCATGTTTTTTGATTCACTCATTCGTGTCTTTACGGTCTAAATAAAGCGCGTTAACTGACTTGAAAGGGGTTAGAAGGGTGGTTGGGTAAAGTTCTTGCTTCGTTCTGTGTATAGATCTTGAAAAGACTTGATTCAAGATTATTAGGACTTCCCTTGAGGCAGATATCATCAAACCGGGGGAAGTAAGAATGGCTTCTAATCCTTTATAAATAAACTACTATTAAGACTTTAAACCGGTCTTACGGGACTATATCCCTGCTGACTCAGACCAATATGGCCGAGGGTAGCGTTGCCTCCAAAAGAGGTACATGCCACATTTTGCATTAATAATTTACTAATTATCTTTCAATAATCCGACCTTGCGAGACTGTAACCCTGCTGACTCAAACCAATATGGCTGAAGGTAGCGTTGCTTCCAAAAGTAGGACATGCCACTATAACTAAGATAATCTCGTAAAAAACCCAAAGTGCGGAAATCATCAAAGGATACATAAATGACGATTCGGATCCAAGTGATTCTATCTTGTCTATCTGTTTTATTTATTTATTTATTTTTTTTTTTCTTTATTTTACTAATTTAAAAATATTTTCCCCAAAAATTTGGTTTGATTAGACGTCGACGATATTCCGAAATTAAGAGCTCTTGTGTCCTTGTACGACCTCGGTATCTTACCATCACAATACTACGTCAACGATGGGTGCATTTGCCCTAGCGTGTTGTACAGAGTGATACATGTTTTATAAATTTAAAGCTTGATAAAAGAGTAAAAATGTACAAAAATACATTAAAAATCTGTATGCTCCTCATCACGTGACCTTTTATACTCAGACTTAACATAAACCAAGATTAATTTTGGTAGTTATCTTTTTTTAATTTCAAATACATATAGAGTTAAAGTGCTATACATTCAAATAACTAGAATAATTGATTACCACACATATATCACTTAAGAACATTAAATATTTTATCAACAAAGACTTGAAACGTAATTTGGTAAAGTTGATGCTAAGATAAGTAATTTTAAGAGCATTCACATCTCTTAGACTAAATTCTTTAAGAGTATTCTTTATATTATAAAAATTGGTTGTGAGTGGAGTTGAGAGAAAATGTTACTATTTATCTGTATATTAAAGGGTACACTATTTATCCTCTATTTTTTTTAATATATATCAATTTGAAAGTGTTTTGGGTAGAGGAGAGGGAAGAAATAATGATAAAAGTATAAAAGTATCATTTAATTAAAGGAAGAAAAAATGTAGAGTTTTTATGTATAAAGTATATGGTAGAAATGATGGAAGAGATGTAAATACTTGAAAAGAATTAAAGTGAGATAAGTACTAAAAATTAAGTACGTGGAACATGCCATAAACCAAACAAAATATTTTTAATCATACTTTTAACTTATTTATTCTTTGAAAAAATTTGCACCTCAATGTTGTGTTGCATATTTTATATGGCTTATAGGACTTGCGATACAGAGAGTTTCGACACGGAGTGACAAAAATATGGGTTGGTAAAAAAAGGGGTCTTGTCAACAAAACAAAAAGATGATAAAAGAATATTATCCTATTAAAATTAATTAACTAAATATTATAGAAAAAACTTAAACATATTAATTAAAACAAATAATAAAGCTTAACATAATCAAAGAATATATAATAAATAGACAATTTAAGATAAGAAAACAATTAAAATACAAAAAGACCATAATAAGTTAAATTAAAACAAGGCGTGAGCGGTTAATTGTTGTCCAGATCAAGTAGCAAAGGTGGATGCGATGATAGGAGTAGAACTGTAGAACCCTTTAGGATTAAACGCAACTTAAACGTGATCTCCTTTTTTAAACAATGGAACTATATATAATATAGAAAACGAACAAAACGGGTCACCAATGAAAACACGATTACAAAATTACGGGCCGCAAAGGGTGTATCACTTGGTGATGGAGGAAAATCGTGATGGTTGTCACAACATGATACTTTGTGTTGTGTGCGTGGGTTTGACTTGATGTTGATGTGTTAACTTGTGATTGGGTGTGATTTTTATTTTGGAATGTGATACTATTACGAGTGTGATGAGTGAAATGTGAAGGAATGATGTGTCAAATGGTGATTGGATGTGATAGTGTGATTGATGATGGAGTGTGACGATCACCCCTTCCACCATACGAAACTGTCCCAATATGTCCCCATTCTCCATTAACTTAGGCTAAAAGTTCAAATTTTATCTAATTTTTTCTATGGTTGTTGTTCATGATGATTTTATTTTTAAAACTATTAGAAAAAGTTTAGCTTTTATAAATGTATCATTCTAATTATAAAATATACTCTTTTGTTAAACTTAAACTAGAATCTTTATTGTCAATACCATAAAAAAATTTAAATAATCTCATTTTATATATAAATGTGTAAATATACCGAGTAAGAAGGTTAACTAATTGTTAGGTGTAGGAAAAACTTATTAAAGGAGTAAGATGGTTAACTAATTGTTAGGTGTAGGAAAATTAAAGGAGTAAGATGGTTAACTAATTGTTAGGTGTAGGAAAAACTTATTAAAGTCCTATGCATCCCCCTTAGTTGCATACATCCTATAATGGCAAAACTTGCACCTTTTGCATTCATCATGATTGCCATCATAGCATTTTCTATGATGTCAGCTTATAGAACCAATACCATAGAGGACAATGGACATTAAATGCAGATGGAAATCTCAAGTTCGTCCCAGAATCAATGCCCCCATGTGCAAGCAAACTCTTGCGATCAATACTTCAAGTGGGTAATAAACAACGATATACAGAAGTGTTGTGTGTTCTTAAATAATGTGACAAAGTAGTGCCAATGTAGTATGATCCAGCAGACACATGATAAAGCTCAACATAATGCTGCTTACAAATTTGCTAAGAAATCAATCCATGATGCCGCTCAAAGCCTCCCCAACGACTGCAAACTCTCACTCAAGGATTCTCGGATCGCAGGCCCAAAGGACTAATTATGATGAATGTATCAGAAGAACAATGATCGACAATAATTACTATACTTACTGGCTTTATAGTTTATGATCAAATATCACTATCTTCAATTTCAATTATATAATGGTATTTTATAGTTTTTGATCTAAAATATATCGATATCCTTTTGGGCATGTTTCTTTTGGTTGTTATGTAGTCGTTGTTATACGAACAAAAACGATACCGACCGAGTGAAAACTGCAACGTGCGGAGAATCCCATTAGTTATATATATTAATAATAATAGAGACTTTTCTTATGTGATAGTCGATTATTAATTTATTACATTAGTTAGGCAACTTCATATGAAAACATTTAGGGAAATAAATACCTTTACACCATCTAAATTAATATTATTATAAGTTTTACAATATTATATAAGAAACCATTGCAAAATCCTTATAATTTAAAAGTAGTAATGTCAAACATAGTATACCAACAAATTAGGTCTGAAACGGAATTAAAGTGCTAAACATTCAAATAACTAGAATAATTGATTACCCACACATATATAACTTAAGAACATTAAATATTTTATCAATAAAGACTTGAAACGTAATTTGGTAAAGTTGATGCTAAGATAAGTAATTTTAAAAGCATTCACATCTCTTTGACTAAATTCTTTAAGAGTATTCTTTATATTATAAAAATTGGTTGTGAGCGGAGTTGAGAGAAAATGTAACTATTTATCCTCTAAATTTTTTAATATATATCAATTTGAAAGTGTTTTGAGTGGAGGAGAGGGAAGAAATAATGATAAAACTATAAAAAGTATCATTTAATTAAAGGAAGAAAAAATGTAGAGTTTTTATGTATAAGTATTTGGTAGAAATGATGGAAGGGATGTAAATGCTTGAAAAGAATTAAAGTGAGATAAGTACTAAAAATTAAGTACGTGGAACATGCCATAAACCAAACAAAATATTTTTAATCATACTTTTAACTTATTTATTCTTTGAAGAAATTTGCACCTAAATGTTGTGTTGCATATTTTATATGGCCTATAGGACTTGCGATACAGAGAGTTTCGACACGGAGTGACAAAAATATGGGTTGATAAAAAAGGGGGTCTTGTCAACATAAACAAAAAGATGATAAAAGAATATTATCCAATTAAAATTAATTAACTAAATATTATAGAAAAACTTAAACATATTAATTAAAACAAATAATAAAGCTTAACATAATCAAAGAGTATAACATAAATAGACAATTTAATATAAGAAAACAATTAAAATATAAAAATACCATAATAAATTAAATTAAAACAAGGTGTGAAAAGTTAATTCTTGTCCAGATCAAGTAGCAAAGGTGGATGCGATGATAGGAGTAGAACTGTAGAACCCTTTAGGATTAAACGCAACTTAAACGTGATCTCCTTTTTTAAACAATGGATCTATATATAACATAGAAAATGAACAAAACAGGTCACTAGTGAAAACCCGATTACAAAATTACGGGCCGCAAAGGGGGTATCACTTGGTGATAGAGGAAAATCGTGATGGTTGGCACAACATTATACTTTGTGCTGTGTGTGTGGGTTTGACTTGATGTTGATGTGTTAACTTGTGATTGGGTGTGATTTTTATTTTGGAATGTGATACAATTATGAGTGTGATGAGTGAAATGTGAAGGAATGATGTGTCAAATGGTGATTGGATGTGATAGTGTGATTGATGATGGAGTGTGACGATCACCCCTACCACCATACGAAACTGTCCCAATATGTCCCCATTCTCTATTAACTTAGGCTATAAGTTCAAATTTTATCTAATTTTTGCTATGGTTGTTGTTCATGATGATTTTATTTTTAAAACTATTAGAAAAAGCATACATTTTATATAAGTATCATTCTAATTATAAAATATACTCTTTTGTTAAACTTAAATTAGAATCTTTATTGTCAATGCCATAAAAAAAATTAAATAATCCCATTTTATATATAAATGTGTAAATATACCGAGTAAGAAGGTTAACTAATTGTTAGGTGTAGGAAAAACTTATTAAAGGAGTAAGATGGTTAACTAATTGTTAGGTGTAGGAAAATTAAAGGAGTAAGATGGTTAACTAATTGTTAGGTGTAGGAAAAAACTTATTAAAGTCCTATGCATCCCCCTTAGTTGCATACATCCTATAATGGCAAAACTTGCACCTTTTGCATTCATCTTGATTGCCATCATAGCATTTTCTATGATCTCAGCCTATAGAACCACTACCATAGAGGGCAATGGACATGAAATGTAGATGGAAATCTCAAGTTCGTCCCAGAATCAATGCCCCCATGTGCAAGCAAACTCTTGCGATCAATACTTCAAGTGGTTAATAGGCAACGATATACAGAAGTGTTGTCACAACCCCCGTCCCCTAACAACCCGAGAATGGGCGGCCGTGGCCAGTTTTGGTGGTATCTGTTTTTATTCATTTTTGGCAGCGGAAATTTACATCAGGATCGTAGTTAGGAAATATTTTATCAGAGTAAAATACCACACTTTTATAATATTAAACACGTGGTAAATTCCCAAGTTTCAAATACACACATTTTCATAGGGATAAACCCTATTTTATTTAAATAAAACATCTCTTTATTTTAGGTAACTTTATAGCAACTTTTCCAAGCCTTCAGTGCTGTCCAGCTGGCTTCTATTTGGCTTTCACATTTTCTTACCTGAAACGCGTTTAAAAACATTTTGTCAGTGGGAAATACTGGTGAGTAAATCTCAGTTTAATCAAGTTTGGTAAAACCATTGTACAGTATTGAGGGCGGTCGTACAATTACATTTGTTTCCATCTATTCAATTACCACCCACGGTACTGTCAATCCGACTTGTCGAAATGTTACTCCTCGCAAGGTAGTAACAAATTTTGTATACAAAACCCCAACATACCGACGATAATTGTAGAATACAAATACTCAATAACTGTTTAATATATTATTAATTATGTGAGGTTTTGTAAAAACAATTTGAAAAAGGAGATTACTCACATTGCTGTCTTAGGTTTTTTGTAAGGATTTCCTGATGATTATCTATAATTTACACAAATGCACACGCGTTAGTATAATAACCCAATATTTACATTAGTAATACCCTCCCCAAGACGGCATTCCAACGACTACATCGGGCCGAACCACGACAGCCGTTACGGAACCCTGGATCAATCGGGCAGCGTATCTAATACGTAACCGGGGTTATGATACTTACAACGGAGCAGAACTTCGTTAATTAGGGGGTATAATACCCGGAGAATATGCCTACTATTAAGAAATTTTGAGAGAGAAAGAGTTTTGAACGATCAGAAAGAAACTGAAGGCTGAGGGCCTTCTTATATAGGCGACCTTTCGACTTCCCTCGCGGCCCGCGTAAGATGTAGCCAAGGGCTACGTGGCCCGCGACGTAGGGTAATAGGGGCTAGGGTTGCTGATTCGTCGAGTTTATCTTTGACACGATCATGACACCGGGCTGCGCCCCATGTCCAGGTTGTCGCGCCCTGCATAAGACGTAGCTAAAGGCTACGCGGCCCGCGAGCGCCTTTAAAATTTGTTTTTATATTTATTTTTAATTATATAATGTATTTAGGGCTTGGTTTTCACATACGGGGTGTATTTTAGGACATATTGGGATATTTTAATTATATTAGGGGTGTCGAAAAATATTTTGGAGGGTTGTTATATCCTCCCCACCTTGTTTTAGAGCTCGTCCTCGAGATCTACTAGAACAGGTGTGGATATTTCCTTTGCATTTCTGATTCAAGCTCCCACGTATACTCTAGTCCTCTTTTGGAGTCCCATTTCACTTTGACCAGAACTAATCTCTTGTGTTTGAGGTTCTTAACTTTCCTATCTTCAATTTGTAGTGGTCTTTCTACAAATTTTAACTGTTCATTTACCTCTATATCTTTAAGAGGTATTACCAGTGATTCATCAGCTAAGCATTTCTTGAGATTAGATACATGAAATACATCATGTATTCCTGCCATTTCCTCTGGTAGTTGTAGCTGATAGGCTATAGGTCCTATCCTTCTAATATTTTCAAAAAGTCCAACATACCTGGGGCTTAACTTTCCCCTTTTGATGAAACTTACCATTCCTTTCCAAGGAGAGACTTTCAATAACACTTTATCTCCTACTTGAAATTCTAATGGCTTGCGTCTGTTATCAGCGTAGCTCTTTTGTCGATCATGTGCTGCTTTCAGTCGTTCCTTGACTTGAATGATTTTGTCAGTCGTTTCTTGCACTATCTCAGGTCCAGATAGTTGCTTTTCCCCAATTTCTGCCCAACAGACCGGGGTTCGGCACTTTCGTCCGTACAGTGCTTCGAATGGTGCAGCATTGATACTGGTGTGATAACTGTTATTGTAAGAAAATTCTATTAAGGGTAAGTGATCATCCCAATTACCTCCGAAATCAATTACACAAGCTCTAAGCATGTCCTCCATTGTCTGAATTGTCTTTTAGCTTTGTCCGTCTGTTTGAGGGTGATAAGTTGTGCTTAGATTCAACTTGGTTCCTATGGCTTTTTGGAAACTGGTCCAAAAATGAGAGGTAAAACGGCTATCCCTATCAGAAACAATTGATAAAGAAATTCCATGTAATGAAACTATTTCATTTACATACAACTTAGCTAATTGTTCCATACTGAAAGTTTCCTTCATTGGTAGGAAATGAGCTGACTTAGTTAGCCTATCTACAATCACCCAGATTGTATCATTACCTTTCCTTGTTTTGGGTAATTTGGTAACAAAATCCATTGTTATCAATTCCCATTTCCATACTGCCATTTCTAACTGCTGCAATAAACCTGAGGGCTTCTGATGTTCAGCTTTAACTTGTGAACAAGTTAAACATTTAGAAACATAAGCTGCTATGTCCTTTTTCATTCCTATCCACCAAAAATTCTTTCTTAAATCATGATACATCTTATCATTTCCAGGATGCATTGTATACTTAGACTTATGGGCTTCTTCCAATATACGGTAGCGTAGGTTTCCTAATTTAGGTATCCACATTCTTTTCTTATGGAATCTCCAAATTCCATCTGTTCCTTGTTCTAATTCCTTAATCATTCCTTTCAATTTGTCAGTATCATCCTTGATTACTGATTCTTGTGCTTTTCTAATCTGTTCATTTAAATCTACTTGTAGATTTAATTTAAGAGAACATACTCTTTTTGGCTTTTCATGATACTTTCGACTTAAAGCATCGACTGCTACATTTGTGTTTCCTGCATGATACTGGATATTACAATCATAATCACTAAGTATCTCCATACAGCGTCTTTGTCTCATATTCAATTCCTTTTGTCCGAAAACATACCTTAAACTCTTATGATATGTGAAAATGGTAAACTTACTACCGTACATGTAATGTCTCCAAATCTTAAGGGCAAAAATTATAGCTTCTAATTCCAAATCATGGGTTGAATAATTCTCTTCATGATTCTTAAGTTGTCTAGATGCATAAGCTATAACCTTTTGACGTTGCATCAACACACATCCATAACCTAACTTAGAAGCGTCACAATAGACTACAAAGTCTTCTGTTCCTTCTAGTAATGCTAGTATGGGTGCATTGGTTAGTCTTTGCTTAAGAATTCTAAAGGTTTCTTCTTGTTTTGGTCCCCATTCAAACTTAATGGATTTACATGTTAGCTTAGTCAAGGGAATGACTATTCTTGAAAAATCTTTAATAAATCTTCTATAATATCCGGCCAATCCTAAGAAAATTCTAACCACGGTTGGTGACTCAGGGGTTTTCCGTTTGGTAATTGTCTCGATCTTGGTGGGATCCACATGAATTCCTTCATGATTGACTAAATGTCCAAGTAACTGTACTTGTTCTAACCAAAATTCGCATTTTGAAAATTTAGCTTTCCTTCCTTAATAAACTTAGAAGTGCGTGCAAATGCTTTGCATGTTCTTCTTTACTCTTAGAGTATGTAGGATCGATTTCAGACCCGAACGAGTCGATCAGAAGAGTTTAACTCAACATGAAAGGCAGAAACAGACATGTAGAGGTCAATTCAGCAAGATATACACTTTAAACTGTTGTATGATTGATTTGATAACGTTTTACAACCTGACAACACTTCGGCAACACTTCGTTACACTGACCGGAAAGTTACAAATGAAATGGCACTCAAGGTATTTATAGGTGAAGCAATTTCATTTGAAAGTGGCATTAGTCACTTCAAACGAAATTACATATGTTAATTTCGTTTGAATGTGTCACATGTCATGTTCAAACGAAATTACATCAAATACTCATAAAACCTACCCTGTTTCTCGTATAACACGCCCTGATCTAATAATTGCAATGTAAGACTCGATACAAGACGAAGTCGACAGACGCATGCACCAACAGACTCCCCCTCGAATGTTGACGAGTCTTAAGTGTCGAGTCTTCAACGTCTTCAGTCTTTATCAGTCTTCGGGCTTCTCTATCAACACCAACATATATCTCCCCCTCAGATATTGATATAATCTTTGAATCTTCTAATTCTCTTGATCAGATCTCTTGATTCCTTAAGTTCATCAGCTAGCGTGATTACCAGGAATGAACTCTGGCTCTATGCTTTAATTGACTCCTCCTCTTGAGATTGTGATCTGATTCAACTCTTTCTATGCTATTGTACCAAGATCGTAACCTGGCTCTCATTCAACTCAGGTTCAGAAACGATTCCTGGCTCTAACCTGCACAGAACTATACCCAAAAATAAATTTCACAAATTTTAAATTTTAACAAATTTTGAAAATTTAGACTCCCCCTCAAATTAAACCAGAATGATTTATCATTTAAAAACTTTGATGAACCACTTGAAGATAAAACATTCAAAAACTTTTCTCATTTAAACAAGCTCCCCTTCACAAAATGCTCATCATGTTTAGCACTTGGAATTTTGAAAATCAGCTCTCCAACATCAGTTGTCGAAAATCTTTTTGTAATTTAAAAAAATTTTATGCTAAAACATGCTGAAAATCTTTTTGGGAATTTTTGATTTAAATGAAATGCAGTAAAGAAATATTTACAAACAATATTTTTGTGAGTTTGTGTAAGAGGATCATATCAGTTTATGAGACATATCACTAACACCGTTAAGCTTTAAACATTTTAAGTTCTAAACAATTCACTTAGATTGACGATATTGTTGTCCACTTAAACTCAATCTAAAAACTTTCGACAAGCTTACCGATACGTTAAGGTATATTAATTTTGCACTAAATTCTTATGGACCCCACGATCTCAGCATATCCCCTCATCATGTAATACACTGACTCAAGTAATGCCTTTAAACTTTCATCAACTGTGATTTGTGCGAAAATAAAGCAGAATGTTTAAACATTAACAATCAGATCGATACTTCCGTATACACAGAGAAAGTCCAATGTTTAAACAAAATAAGAAAAATAAAACAAGTTGAAGTTTTTTAGGCTTTAACCACCAGGTCGATACTTCCGTATACGCAGAGGTGATCCAAAGCTTAAACGAAACCCCAAAGAAAATAAAGCAGAACGTTTAGGCAATAACATCCAGGTCGATACTCACGTATACGCAGAGGATGTCCAATGCTTAAACAAAATAAAGAAATCAAACAAGTTTAAATCTTTGCAAAATAAATGCACAAAATCACAGTGACTTTTCAGCAAAGTTGTGAAAGTTCACAGACTTAACCAGTTTTATGTCTTTCAACAATCAGCGATTACCGAGCAGGCACACAATCAAGAAGGACAAAACTAAGTACTATGCTTTTGACCATGTTTCCCACTAGAACTAGGCTATTTGCTTTATGTTTGTATCGTTATCGCAAATCTACTTGTCTAGCTGAGCCTATCGTCACATCTTTAGTGAGACCGTTTATCACATTTTGACTTTACATTTCTTTAGCATGCTGTGATAGTCCACTGATGTACTATCATTTCCTCTTTTTGCACAACAAAACTCATTTTTGATTTTTAACATGCTTTTGGCTTTTTCAAAATTTTCAAAGGTTTTTGGATTTTCTGAAATTTTTACTCCCCCTAAAATGCAAACACATTTTAAGGAAATATGAAAACCAAACTGAGCTCTTGACCCAATTGTAGAAATTTGAAAACAAACTGTACAAGTAAAATGACAACTGATATCGAATCACTTTCAATTCGCCATCCACTTGGCATAAACAATCAGAACTCCCCATTTCAACAAAGTATTTTCTCATAATGATTTCAAAACACTTAAGTTTGTTTTAACCAAAATGATTTTTCCGGAAAATTAGTTTTGTTGGGGTTACCACTTGTAAAATTGGGGTTTGGTTCATCATATTGTTTTCCAATTTCAAATACCACTTGAAAGAATGAGCAAATCAAGTTCAACTTAATGACCTTGATTTACCACTTGTAAGTGAAAACCTCTTCAACCACTTGTAGGTTCTCATCATCAATACCACATGAAAATATTTAACAATTCTCGAAATTACTATCACTTGTAGATCGAAATATCACAGTTACCATCCTGTGAATTTCTCAAGAAAAATGCCGATTCCTACTCCACACTTACCAACCTGGGAGTTCCGGCAATTCCAGCAGTATAACTTGCCAAAATATCAATTTTTCAACAAACAATATAAGAATGATGTAAGAATGATGCCGATTCAAGCTCCGCGATTACCAACTTGGGAGCTCCGGCAAAGTCAGGTTTTTCATTTGAACAAATCCACCCAAGCCTTAACAACCTTGGGTGTTTTCTTCTCAACTTCACTTGGTGTTGGGCTGTAAGTTGCTTTCTTTAATTCATAAAAATCTTTTACCCCTTTCACCTTACCCTCAACCATTTTTCCAAAAATCTTTTTAACATTACCATTAAAAGCTTTATCGACATCAAATTCTTTCTTTTCAGAATAGAATTGATTCGAAATCTCAACCTTACCAACCTTTTGTTTGAAATTTTCCTTTTTAGTCTCAACTTGTGGCTCCTCTGACTTTGTGGAATCAGATTCATTGCCAGATTTCACAGCAGACTTTTTAACAATCCACACTTGGTTGTCATTCTTAGCTTTCTTTTTATAAAAATGTGTCGTCTTTGAACACTCACCCACTTCAAATGTTGAATTTTCAAAAACTTTGGATTTTTCAGTTAATGGTTCAATTTTATCAACAACTTTTTCTTTGAGTTTCTTAGAAACTTCCTGTTTTAGTTTTGTTGCTTGAGAACAAGTTGATGCAATGTGACCAACTTCACCGCATTTAAAACAGGTTCTTGTTTCCTTTACATGAAAGACTCCAGTTCCCACTTTTTCTTGCTTCTGGACAAGGAATTCTCTGTTTGATTGTTTCCAGAATGAGATTTTTGATTCTTCTTCACAGCTTGTTCCTGAAACAAAATTCACTTTTGAATTAAAATCTTTAACATATTTTTCATTTTTCTGTTTTTCAGATGGAATGAAACCTAAACCTTTCTTTTTGAAATTACCATTATGGTTTGGTTTCTTTTGAAAACCAGAACCGTAACCCTTTTTCTTGTTTAATCTTTGTTGAACTCTTGAGGTGTAATTTTTAGGTTTTTCAGTAAGATTTACATCTTTTATTTCAGAAATATTGATTTCAGTTAGTTTGAAAACCTTTTTGATCTTTTCAACTTGAACACTTCTTATAGGAAAATCTTTATTAGAATATAATTTGTCAGAATCATTCAAAGTATATGCAACTTCAAATGTTTCATCATTCAAATTAGATTTTGATAACAAAAATTCTTTACTAAAAGCCCGTTTAACCGACGTCTTTGGAATGTTGACCGACGGACTTGAACTTCCAGACTTGGACTTTGACTCAGACTCCTCATCTGTATCCAACACCTGATCGACCACCTTTTTAATTAACTCAGACTCATGATCAGTGTCAGACGATGTGAACGTAACGTCAATGTTTTCTGGTAATTCATCAGTTGTTTCGGTTTTTAGCTTTATATTGACTGCCTTTTTGACTTCCTCCTCATTTGGTTTTCTAGGTGAATATCCTTCCCAAATCGGAGGTGGACACTTGTTATAACTAACACTCTGTTTCTTACCAGTATCTTTCTTCTTCATTTTTTCATCATCTTGAAATGCTTCCATACCTGCAACAGTTGGATAAATTCGATCAATAAGATAATCAGAACTAGAATAACTCTTGTAATAATCGTCTGATTCTCTCATTCTCTATCTTTTCTTTCTCCAACTCTTGCTTCCATTTCGCACTTTCTTCTATATAGAAATTTATAGCTTTTTGCTTCGACATCATCACTGCATTCATCATAGTCAATGCATCTTCTCTCTCAGAATTTGTCTTTTGAAGACCAGTCACTGTCTTGTTCAGCACATCATATAACTCATTCACATAATTGAGATTGAACAATAATTGTTCTTTCATCTTCTCAAATTCTGTCAGCTTTTCATCATTTGCTGCACACTCCTTGCAAGATTCTAAACACTTTAAGCAAGGTTTGATGACTTCCACAATCTTTTCTACTTCAATAATCTTCTCAACTTTAACAACTTTTTCAGCTTCACTCACCTTTTCTGTTTCAACATTCTCCTCAGCAACAATTTTAACTTTTTCATTTTGAACAGTTTCCTCTTTTTGAGAAATACTTTCACACTTCTTCTGTTCTTTTGCTGCTTGTCTCTCCTTTAGCTTCTCCAAGCGATCGGCAAATTAAATTGAAAACTTTCAGGAGATAGATGAGTTTTTGCAACATTAATATGCCTTTTTCCTCATCATCATCATCATCACTATCATCAGTTGGTGATTGATCAAACTCTATCGTCTCTTCAGAAAAATCATCTGAAGAATCAGAATCAGATGGTGTTTGATCAAAAACTATTGTTCTTTCTGAACTTTCAGAACTTTCGTCTGAAGTAACAGACTTTTCATCTTGATTCTTAGCATTAACACCAATCGCTTTCATCCATTCTGTCATCAAGTTAGGTTCTTGAACAATTTCTGCAATAAGAGCTACAACTTTTGAATCCTGTGGAATATATTTATCCCAGCTAAAACCTTTTTCTACTTTTTCGTCATCTTGATCAATGATACCATAATAAGCTCTCTTGTTTGCATCCTCGATCAATTTCCCATGAGCAGTTGGTGAATCTTTTTATTGATATGATTGATGAGCAACCTGCTGATATATTGCTTTCCGATAGTAATCATCCTTTCCAAAAGGATTCTTTGCTCCACTAGCTTCCTGATTTTTACATTCTCTCTTGAAATGACCTTTCTCCCTGCATCGAAAACAAGTAACTTTAGATTTATCAAAACCCAAAGTAGACACATGTGCATCCAGAAAATCATTTCTCCCTGTGATCATTTTAAACTTTTTTGCTCTCCTCAAGACACTAGCTAGACACCATTTGATATCCATTAGCTCCATCTCTTCAGCGTCTATCTGATCGTAATCTTCTTTTGTCAGCATAGGATTTCCGATCCTCCCTGCAACCAAACCTTCATAGGATTGTAGCACAGTTGCAAGTAACGCCATGTGATCTTTTGCAATTTCTTCAGAAAAACTTTGACCATCTGGAAGATTCAAAGCAATGTTGCACTGTATTACACAACCATTTCCATTTTTTGAATTTTGAGAATGAAAGTTTGATGTTGAACTCTTTGGATTAACACTTGGAAATGAAGAGAATCCACTGCTGTTGTTTGGACTTTGTTCAACAGTTTCATATGAATTTCCAGCACTAAAAGCGGTTTGGATTTTAGGACTCCTTCCAATCCCTTGAACACTGCCTTTGTAATACATCTTCACATCTTGTTGACCACTTGGATTATTCATCCTCGCAATATTTTTGCTGTTCAAGATATTGACCCTCAATCTTCTCAATGAACTGAGAAATTGTCAAACCATCATATACTCCGGTGTTCTTTAAGATCATCAAAAATGTACCCCATTCTTTTTGAGGTAAAGCATCAGCTAATTTGTCAACCCATTCCTCTCGATCTTTGGTTATGCTTAACAGTGACATAGAACGCACTAAGTGGCAGTATCTTTCAATCAACTTCTTTGTATATTCCCCTGGCAGACTTGTAAATAGATCAAATTCTTTCTTAAGCAATGCCTTTTTACTTTTTATCATATTCTCACTTCCCTCAAATTTGATCTTAAGAGCATCCCAAATTGATTTTGAAGTTTTGTCATGTTGAAGCAATACAAAGATATCTTCTTTAATGGCTTGCTGAAGTAGAATAGTCATCATCTTTTCAGCTCTGTACATGTCTCGTTCTTTGTCATTGAATTCAGAGATTTCTTTCTCAACTTGCAGATCAGTACGTGGTAGAACATACTTTTTCAAAATACACTCCCAAGATCTCAAATGATTGGCTTGAACCCAATTCTCAAACCGATCTTTCCAACCATAATACTCTTCAATACTCATTAGCTTTGGGGGTTTTTGCGTAGTTCCAGTCTCATTTTCCATGTTCATGTTTTGAGTAATGGATGTTGGACTAGTCGGGGATGTAGCAAACGCGTTATAGAACTATTCACTAATGATTTGATAACAAGTTCACAAACTAGTCAATCTCAAACGAAATCCCAATACAAATGAAATGATGATTTGAAACGAAATAACGAACTAAACAGTTTCAAACGGAATCTCAACTTCAAGTACCCTTCAAACGAAATCACAATTCAACTTCAAAAGAGATATCAATCTGAAACGAAATAACAGATTTCGTTTCAACACTCAAACGAAATTATGCTTTCAAGCGAGATCAACAACAATCTTCAAACGAAATCCTGTTTTCAAACGGGATTACCACCAAATTTCAAACGAAATCAGTCAAATGATGCCATCTCTCAAACGAAATCAGCCATCAACCTCAAACGAAATCAACATGACATCATCATTTCGGTCAGATTTTGGTCCAATTGGTCAAGCAAATGGTCGAATTTGGTTCTGAAACTTTCTAGGATTTGTTAAAATACAATTACGCACACATTGTGAAAAATTTAGCCAATTTTATCTGTGAAAACTTGTTTAATTTTGAAAAGAAGGTGTAGAAGTTAGAAAAAGCAGCTGAATTGGTATGAACTCTTCTTCCTGAGCTCTGATACCACTTGTAGGATCGATTTCAGACCCGAACGAGTCGATCATAAGAGTCTAACTCAACACGAAAGGCAGAAACAGACATATAGAGGTCAATTCAGCAAGATATACACTTTAAACTGTTGTATGATTGATTTGATAACGTTTTACAACATGACAACACTTCGGCAGCACTTCGTTACACTGACCGGAAAGTTACAAATGAAATGGCACTCAAGGTATTTATAGGTGAAGCAGTTTCGTTTGAAAGTGGCATGAGTCACTTCAAACGAAATTACACATGTTAATTTCGTTTGAATGTGTCACATGTCATGTTCAAAAGAAATTACATCAAATACTCATAAAACCTACCCTATTTCTCGTATAACGCGCCCTGATCTAACAATTGCAATGTAAGACTCGATACAAGACGAAGTCGACAGACGCATGCACCAACAGAGTAAATGAGAATATCATCTATAAAGACAATTATGAATTTATCCAAATATGGCTTACATATTCGGTTTATCATGTCCATAAATGTAGCTGGGGCATTGGTTAAACCAAATGGCATGACAGTACCTTCAATTGATGATATCATGACCGTAAATCAATTTTAGAGAAAAATCGAGCTCCTTGCAATTGATCGAACAGATCATCGATCCTTGGTAATGGATACCGATTTTTAATCGTGACCTTGTTCAATTCATGGTAATCAATGCACATACGCATAGATCCGTCTTTCTTCTTAACGAATAAGATTGGTGCTCCCCAAGGTGATGAACTTGGCTGTATGAATCCTTTCTCCAACAATTCGTCTAATTGCTTCTTTAATTCCTGCATTTCCGCGGGTGCCAAACGGTAAGGTGCTTTGGCAATTGGTGCTGTCCCTGGTAGCAGATGGATTCTGAATTCAACTTCTCTGTCTGGTGGTAGTCCTGGTAATTCTTCTGGAAACACATCTGAAAACTGAGATACAACTGGAATATCCTTCAGTTCTTTTCCTTTAGTGTTAGTAATTATAGAAATCAAATACACTAATGACCCTTTTCTTATATAACTTGTTGTTTTCATCACATAGATGAATTTTGTGGATCTAGATGGCTTATCTCCTTTAATTGTGATCTTTTCACCCCTTGGTGAATTTACTTGAATTGACTTTTGATCACATAAAATACTAGCTTTATTGGCTATTAACCAATCCATTCCTAATACAACATCAAATCCTGCCAAATTCATTGGATAAAGGTTTGCAATAAACTTTTGATTTAAAAATTCTATTCTTGCTCCCTGTAAGATTTCAGAAATCCTAACGGTTTCCCCATTTGTTGTTTCTACTAAGCATTCTTGTGGGAGTTTAGTTAATGGTTGATTGAGAAGTTTGCAAAAGGAAGTATTAATAAAACTTTGGTTCGCACCAGAGTCAAATAATACTTTAGCAAAAACATTATTAACTAAAAACGTACCGGCTATCATGTCCGGAATCATCTTGGCTTCATTTGCCGTCAGAACAAATGCTCTAGCATTTTTGGTAGTCTTATTGCCCGTGGCTGGAACTAGTTTTGGACAATTCGGCTTGATGTGACCTTTTTCTCCGCAGTTGAAGCACATCCCATTATTAGGTTTCCTCCTGTAATCTCCTTCCTTGTGTCCGGGTATCTTACAGAAATTGCAGTAAGTGGAGTATTTTCCCGAATGTTTCTTCTTGCAAGCCTTGCTGTAGGGTGCAGAGGTAGAACCTACATTTCTCCCACGGTTGGAATTTCCATAACGAAATTCTTAGGTAAGCCTTTGAGCTAGGTTTCTCCTCTGGTCTTCTTCTCGAGTACGCACTAATTCATCAGTTAAGGTATTTGCTAGTTCTACAGCTTCTTCTATAGTCTGGGGTCTAGCTGCCTTGACTACATGCCTAATCTCTCCGATCAATCCCCAGATGTAACGAGAGATCAATACTGGTTCTGGTGATGCGAGGGTTGGCACTATTCTAGCATATTCAAAGAATAATGTAGTGTAACCATTACTATCCTCTCCAGTCATCCTAAGGTTGAGAAACTTATTTGCTATCTGTTCTTTTTCATTGGGAGGGCAGAATTTCCTTTCTACCATATTCCTAAATTCTTCTCATTCCATATTGTAAATCCTGTCACTTCCTCTAGACTGGAGGATAGTGTTCCACCATTATAAGGCTGAGTTCTTAAACAGAATGGAAGCAAACATTATCTTATCCTCTTCCGCACACTTGCTTATTTTTAAGACTACCTCAGTCTTTTCTATCCAGCGTAGAGTTGCAATGGGTCCTTCATTGCCCGAGAATTCTATTGGTTTGCAGGACCAGAATTCTTTGTAAGAACAACCATAAGACATGGTTCTTCTTCTTTTTGGAATGGGCACTTGAAGTACGGGTCCATTGTTTACGCTGTGTTCCGGTTCAGTTGGTCGCTTACTGCTATGTTTACTTTTGTTATCTGCTTCCCTAACTGTTTTGATAATAAATGGCATTGCATCTATTATCCCTTGTGCCACTATGTGTTGGATGGCACTATTATCCACTTGGTTTCCATTGTTATCGTTGTTCGGATTGTCATTATTCAGGTTATCGTTATTCGGGTTATTGTCATTCTGGTTTTCCTGGTTCACTTCGTTGTCCATCTGAATTTTTAAACATTTACCACGTATTAATATCACAAGATAATATTTAATACAAACAATCACACAACACACATATTGATAAAAAACGTCGAGCATTGCGACTTACTCTTTCTTATATATATTATGCAACTAATACAAACCAATACTGAAATTTAAAATTACAATACAACTGAAATAAAAATTACAATACTAGTAGGCATCTCTAGTTATATATATATATATTTCAAACACACATATTATTATTATTATTATTATTATTATTATTATTACTACCTCCACCATCACCTTCACTGATATGGATTCATCCAGAACTCCATATTACGCTCGTCGTACTTCCAGACGAGTCGCTCTCCGACCTGCCTCATCCTCTCGCTACTTTCTAAAATCTCTTCTCCGAAAGTTCGGAGCTCTTGCACATTTTCTGCACTCATTGGGGGTGCAGGTGCTGGGACTGGGTTTCGGTACTAGGGCATGGGTTCCTTGTATGGATATGGATTTTCTAAGATTTCCCTAATGTATTCATCACTATCATAGAAGGGATCAAGAGGGTTCAAACCGGGGTAGGCTGCTAGATTCGGCATGGGTTCATCTTCGGGTATTGGGTATCGTTGCTGGTAATCCCTATTGTCATCTAACCACGAGTCGTAGTTTGGATCTAAGGGATTAGGTGCTGGTACCCTAGGTATCTCTTTTGGGTTAAAATCATGCATTTCGACTTGATTTTCTAGGTTGTTTTCTATTTCCATTGGTTGGTTAGGGAACAGTGGTAATGGTTGGGGTGCTATCAGTTGCTCCAGGTTAGGGTCGGCAGCTGTGGTTGCTAGGATATGGAAATTGGCTAAACTTATATTATGCATATCCTGTGTGTGGGCATCAGTTTCTCTTTTAGCGGCTGCTAGGGCTCTCTGTTGTTGCAACTTTTTCATTCTTTTCCTACGTTCATGCGCTCCCCTACTGAACCATCCTCTCTTTTTAGGAAGGAATGGCTTTTCAGAATGAGCCTTAAACACGAATATCCCATCTTCATTATCAGTTAAGTACCCTGAGAGGGCAGGCTGTGAAGAGGTGCCTTCGCTTCTAGGCGAGCTGGACAACTGACGAAATGCGTCGGAAGGTCCTTGGTCGCTCATACTGTAAACTAACAAATAGTCAAATAACACATAACAATAAAATACAGATATGCACGTAGTTTCGTAGAAAATTTCCTAACATTTTGAATAATATCTTGGTGTCAGCAGAACATTTCTGTGGCTGAATCAGTGGCTTAGCTCTGATACCACCTTCTGTCACAACCCCCGTCCCCTAACAACCCGGGAACGGGCGGCCGCGACCAGTTTTGGTGGTATCTGTTTTTATTCATTTTTGGCAGCGGAAATTTACATCAGGACCGTAGTTAGGAAATATTTTATCAGAGTAAAATACCACACTTTTATAATATTAAACACGTGGGAAATTCCCAAGTTTCAAATACACACATTTTTATAGGGATAAACCCTATTTTATTTAAATAAAACATCTCTTTATTTTAGGTAACTTTATAGCCACTTTTCCAAGCCTTCAGTGCTGTCCAGCTGGCTTCTATTTGGCTTTCACATTTTGTTACCTGAAACGCGTTTAAAAACATTTTGTCAATGGGAAATACTGGTGAGTAAATATCAGTTTAATCAAGTTTGGTAAAACCATTGTATAGTATTGAGGGCGGTCGCGCAATTACATTTGTTTCCATCTATTCCATTACCACCCACGGTACTGTCAACCCGACTTGTGGAAATGTTACTCCTCGCAAGGTAGTAACAAATTTTGTATACAAAACCCCAACATACCGACGATAATTGTATAATACAAATACTCAATAACTGTTTAATATATTATTAATCATGTGAGGTTTTGTAAAAACAATTTGCAAAAAGGAGATTACTCACATTGTTGTCTTAGGTTTTCTTTAAGGATTTCCTGGTGATTATCTATAATTTATACAAATGCACACGGGTTAGTATAATAACCCAATATTTACATTAGTAATACCCTCCCCGAGACGACATTCCAACGACTACGTCAGGCAGAACCACGACAGCCGTTACGGAACCCTGGATCAATCGGGCAGCATATCTAATACGTAACCGGGGTTATGATACTTACAACGGAGCAGAAATTCGTTAATTAGGGGGGGTATAATACCCGGAGATTATGCCTACTATTCAGAAATTTTGAGAGAGAAAGAGTTTTGAACGATCGGAAACAGAAGGCTGAGGGCCTTCTTATATAGGCGACCTTTCGACTTCCCTCGCGGCCCGCGTAAGACGTAGCCAAGGGCTACGCGGCCCGCGAAGTAGGGTAATAGGGGCTAGGGTTGCTGATTCATCGAGTTTAGCTTTGACACGATCATGACACGTGGCAGCACCGGGCTGCGCCCCATGTCCAGGTTGTCGCACCCCGCGTAAGACGTAGCCAAAGGCTACGCGCCCCGCGAGCGCCTTTAAAATTTGTTTTTATTTTTATTTTTAATTATGTAATGTATACGGGGTGTATTTTAGGACATATTGGGATATTTTAATTATTTTAGGAGTGTCGAAAAATATTTTGGAGGGTTGTTATAAGTGTTGTGTGTTCTTAAATAATGTGACATAGCAGTGCCAATGTAGTGTGATCCAGCAGACACATGATAAAGCTAAAAAAAACGCTACTGACAAATTTTCTAAGAAATCAATCCATGATGCCGCTCAAAGCCTCCCCAACGACTGCAAACTCTCACTCAAGGATTGTCGGATCGTAGGCCCAAAGGATTAATTATGATGAATGTATTAGAAGAACAATGATCGACAATAATTAATATATTTACGGGCTTTATAGTTTATGATAAATTTCACTATTTTCAATTTCAATTATATAATGGTATTTTTATAGTTTTTGATCTAAAATATATCGATATCCTTTTGGGCATGTTTCTTTTGGTTGTTATGTAGTAGTTGTTGTTATACGAACAAAAGCAATACCGACCGAGTGAAAACTGCAACGTGCGAAGAATCCCATTAGTTATATATATTAAAATAATAGAGAATTTTCTTATGTGATAGTCGATTATTAATTTATTACATTAGTTAGGCAACTTCATATGAAAACATTTAGGGAAATAAATACCTTTACACCATCTAAATTAATATTATTATAAGTTTTACAATATTATGTAAGAAACCATTGCAAAAGCCTTATAATTTAAAAGTAGTAATGTCAAACATAGTATACCAATAAATTAAAGTGCTAAACATTTAAATAACTAGAATAATTGATTACCCACACACATATATCTTAGGAATATTAAATATTTTATCAACAAAGACTTGAAACGTAATTTGGTAAGGTTGATGCTAAGATAAGTAATTTTAAGAGCATTCACATGTCTTTGACTAAATTCTTTAAGAGTATTCTTTATATTATAAATATTGGTTGTGAGTGGAGTTGAGAGAAAATGTTACTATTTATCTGTATATTAAAGGGTACACTATTTATGCTCTAAATTTTTTTAATATATATCAATTTGAAAGTGTTTTGAGTGGAGGAGAGGGAAGAAATAATGATAAAAGTATAAAAAGTATCATTTAATTAAAGGAAGAAAAAATGTAGACTTTTTATGTATAAGTATATGGTAGAAATGATGGAAGGGATGTAAATGCTTGAAAAGAATTAAAGTGAGATAAGTACTAAAAACTAAGTACGTGGAACATGCCATAAACGAAACAAAATATTTTTAATCATACTATTAACTTATTTATTCTTTGAAGAAATTTGCATCTCAATGTTGTGTTGCATATTTTATATGGCTTATAGGACTTGCGATACAGACTGTTTCGACACGGAGTGACAAAAATATGGGTTGGTAAAAAAGGGGGTCTTGTCAACAAAAACAAAAGAGTAAACTGTCATTTTGGTCCCTGTGGTTTGGACACTTTTGCCATTTTAGTTCAAATCTCAAACTTTTTAATTTTTAAACCTGGTCCCTGTGGTTTCACTTTTATTGCCATTTTAGTCCAAATCTCAAATCAGGTCAGATTTCTAAAAAAACCTGGCTTTTGTCCTTTTCCTTAGGGGCATTTTGGTCATTATTAAAAAGAACTTTAAGATTATTTAATATAAACTCACCTCTGACTCTCTCTCTTCTTTAACACCACTTCTGACTCTCTCTCTTCTCTCTCTCTCTATAACACCACCTCTGACTCTCTCTCTCTCTCTCTCTCTCTCTCTATAACACCACTGCCACCACAACAACCACCGGTGATGATTCTGGTACAACCGGCGGTGATGCCGGAAGCCTACGCAAAGGACACAGTGTTTCTCTCCTTAGGTTTGACATTTTTGAGAGGTTTCTCTCTCTAGATTGGCGGTTTTGAGGTGTTTCTCTCTCTAGGTTTTTGTGGTTGTGGGAGAATGAAGGAAGGTGACAGGTGGTGGTTGCCAATGGTTTAAACATGGTGGATGTTGCTGTGGTTGTTACAGGTGGTTTGACGGTGGCGGAGGTAGGTAGAGGTGGAAAGGAGGCTGTGAGGATTCAACCGCCGCCGCCTTTCTCCTCCTACTCAGATCTGGGGTGGTGGTTAGTGGTTGGAAGTGGTGCGGGGGCTGGTGGGGCGGTGGAGAACAGTAAGTGATGGATGGTGTTGGTGATGTTGAGAGTGGTGGTGGTTCATGGCAGTTGCTGCCGGAGGAGAGAAGACATCAGGTTTTCATGTTTTATTTTGGTTAAGTTTGAAGGCTCAATTGCAGGCTGAATAGCGAGAGTGGTGGTGGTTCATGGCGGTTGCTGCCGGATGAGAGAAGACATCAGGTTTTCATGTTCTGTTTTGGTTAAGTTTGAAGGCTGAATTGTAGGCTGAATAGCGAGAGTTAGATATTGAATTTCCATGTTCTGTTTTGATTTTTGTGATGATTTTAGATATTTGATGTTCTTCAAGTTTTAATTTGCTCTGTGTTTTAGATATTTAATTTAGTTTATTAATTATTAATATGGTATATTAAAATCAGATGGACAAAAATGCCCCTGAACAAAAAGACAAAATAGGCAGGTTGCAATAGTCAAAAAAGGGGATTTTTGAATTTTGGACTAAAATGACAATAAAAGTGAAAGCACAAGGACCCAGATTTAAAAAGTTTGAGATTTGGATTAAAATGGCAAAAGTGCCCAAACCACAGGGACCAAAATGGCAGTTTACTCAAAACAAAAAGATGATAAAATAATATTATCCTATTAAAATTAATTAACTAAATATTATAGAAAAACTTAAACATATTAATTAAAACAAATAATAAAGCTTAACATAATCAAAGAATATAACATAAATAGACAATTTAATATAAGAAAACAATTAAAATATAAAAATACCATAATAAATTAAATTAAAACAAGGCGTGAGAAGTTAATTGTTGTCCGGATCAAGTATCAAAGGTGGATGCGATGATAGGAGTAGAATTGTAGAACCCTTTAGGATTAAACGCAACTTAAACGTGATCTCCTTTTTTTAAACAATGGAACTATATATAATATCGAAAATGAACAAAACGGGTCACCAGTGAAAACCCGATTACAAAATTACGGGCCGCAAAGGGGTGTATCACTTGGTGATGGAGGAAAATCATGATGGTTGTCACAACATGATACTTTGTGTTGTGTGTGTGGGTTTGACTTGATGTTGATGTGTTAACTTGTGATTGGGTGTGATTTTTATTTTGGAATGTGATACTATTACGAGTGTGATGAGTGAAATGTGAAGGAATGATGTGTCAAATGGTGATTGGATGTGATAGTGTGATTGATGATGGAGTGTGACGATCACCCCTTCCACCATACGAAACTATCCCAATATGTCCCCATTCTCCATTAACTTAGGCTAAAAGTTCAAATTTTATCTAATTTTTGCTAGGTTCTTGTTCATGATGCTTTTATTTTTAAAACTATTAGAAAAAGTATAGTTTTTATGTTTGTATCATTTTAATTACAAAATATACTCTTTTGTTAAACTTAAACTAGAATCTTTATTGTCAATACCATAAAAAATTTAAATAATCCCATTTTATATATAAATGTGTAAATATACCGAGTAAGAAGGTTAACTAATTGTTAGGAGTAGGAAAAACTTATTAAAGGAGTAAGATGGTTAACTAATTGTTAGGTGTAGGAAAATTAAAGGAGTAAGATGGTTAACTAATTGTTAGGTGTAGGAAAAACTTATTAAAGTCCTATGCATCCCCCTTAGTTGCATACATCCTATAATGGCAAAACTTGCACCTTTTGCATTCATCTTGATTGCCATCATAGCATTTTCTATGATGTCAGCTATAGAACCACTACCATAGAGGACAATGGACATGAAATGCACATGGAAATCTCAAGTTCGTCCCAGAATCAATGCCCCCATGTGCAAGCAAACTCTTGCGATCAATACTTCAAGTGGTTAATAAACAACAATATACAGAAGTGTTGTGTGTTCTTAAATAATGTGACAAAGCCGTGCCAATGTAGTGTGATCCAGCAGACACATGATAAAGCTCAACAAAATGCTGCTGACAAATTTGCTAAGAAATCAATCCATTATGCCGCTCAAAACATCCCCAACGACTGCAAACTCTCACTCAAGGATTGTCGGATCGCAGGCCCAAAGGATAAATTATCAGAGGAACAACGATCGACAATAATTACTATACTTACTGGCTTTATAGTTTATGATCAAATATCACTATCTTCAATTTGAATTATATAATGGTATTTTTATAGTTTTTGATCTGAAATATATCGATATACTTTTGGGCATGTTTCTTTTGGTTGTTATGTAGTCGTTGTTGTTATACGAACAAAAGCGATACCGACCGAGTGAAAACTGCAACGTGCGGAGAATCCCATTAGTTATATATATTAATAATAATAGAGACTTTTCTTATGTGATAGTCGATTATTAATTTATTACATTAGTTTGGCAACTTCATATGAAAACATTTAGGGAAATAAATACCTTTACACAATCTAAATTAATATTATTATAAGTTTTACAATATTATATAAGAAACCATTGCAAAAGCCTTATAATTTAAAAGTAGTAATGTCAAACATAGTATACCAATAAATTAGGTCTGAAACGGAATTAAAGTGCTAAACATTCAAATAACTAGAATAATTGATTACCCAGATTCAAAAGGCTTGAGTATTGGAATAAAGTGGAAAAGTGAGCAAATCTCAGGGACCAAAATGGCAGTTTACTCGTTAGAATATAATATTAGTTAATGGAGTTGCAGGTGGATTTTACATTTTTAGTGTTAATTTTGGTTTGATTGTGTGTAATTTGGTTAAGTTGTTTTTTGGAAAAGATGATCGTAGAACAGAGCATGGTAATTTTATAATTTTTATTAGTAATTTGTTATAACAAAACTCATAATGACCATTTTGCCCCTGAGGAAAAAGACAAAAAATAAAGATTTAATTTGAAAAATATGAGCTGATTTCATTTTTGGACTAGAATGGCAAAAAAAAAAAAAAACCATAGAGAACCAGATGCAAAAGGTTTTAAATTTGGACTAAAGTGTTAAAAGTGGCCAAATCTCAGGGACCAAAATGACAGTTTACTTTACTTTATAAAGAATAAAAGATTTTTGGTTGAACTGGTGATCACATTATCCCTTCATTTTAAAGAGACAAGTTCTAATTGTATACTAGTTTTTTTTATATCGAGCGTTGCAGCGAAACCGAGCAAATGAGAATATAAAACAAACGTGATTTAAAAATAAAGCATATTGTTTAGAAAGTCAAACCATTAGAACGATTTAGTTTATCATGGTACCGTTTTGATACCAAATAAATACTTTATTTTGAGAATAACCTCGTTTTAAGAAAACTTATAACAGAATGTCAGGAAAAGAAATCAAGCATAACTACGTACTTAAGTTTTAGAAAAAAAGTTATAAACGTAACTTATTAAAGAAGTATCAAGTTAATCGATAAATTAATATATGTTCAACAAAAGAAAAAAACAATTATTAAAAGAAGGTAAAGAAAATATATGTTAAAAAAAAGAAAAATATGTTATTAAAAGTAAAGATAATAATAAACTATTGTAATATATTAAATAATAAAATAATAAAAAAATATATATTATTATAAAAATAAAGTTACTATTCATCATCCCTCGAAATCAATATATATCTATATGTACTTTCTTTAAAAAGAGAAATCCCAATGACATAAGAAAAGCTGATGTGTCAGCCAGAGAGGCTGTCCAACAATGCTTTTCTTATGTCATTACTGCATCATAAAGCCTAATATATAAAATCATTTAAAATTATATTCAAACCTCTGCCCTTCACCTTACAATCAAACCTCTGCTCGTCTTAGCCAAAGTAAACCTCTGTCCAAATTCAAAATTCGGGCTCCAGATTCAAAATTCAAAATTCAAACCATATATTCGAATCCTATAAATAAGATATATGAATCTGGCTCCACATTCAAATTTCAACTCTATCTCTCTCGCTCATATCTGCGAGCGTATCTCTCTTTCCCAAATGCATATTTCTCGTGATTCAGCCAACTAATCTTTGATTATACTTCTTTGTTTGAATGTTTGTTGATTCTGTTCACATATCATCGTTCCAATATCATGTGTTTGAACTTCTGTTTACATGTTATCGTTCCAGTATCATTGTTCCAACATTGTCGTTTCAATGAAGCTTCCCTTCACACATCAACCTTTCAACATCGATGTTGCAGTATCATTGTTGCAACATCGTGAAAAGTTGCATGTGCTACCTTCTTTGATTGGAGAGTTGCATTGTTCTAGTTTCGTTAAATCGAAAGTCAGCTTTTCTTATGTTAGCGAGATTTTCTTCTTTTATACAGAGTATAGATTGGTGCAATATCGTGAAAAGTTAGATGTGCTACAACAGTTGAGAGGAAACCTTTGCATTTTAGGGTTGTTTCTTACTTTGATTACCTGTAGTTTAAAATGATTATGAACAAACAAGTGTTGATGATATTGAGAGTTTTTATTGACACTGACATTTTAGAATATGTTAAGATGCATGTTGAGATTATTAAATTAAACTATTACATAAAAAAATAGAAATTTACTAAAATATTTATAAACTATTACACGCTAGGATTTCGTAGACTCTGGCCTTTCTCCATGTGATTTCATGCTCTCTTTTGTTTTTTAGATCAGTTAGCATGTTGCAGATTTTCTGATCCTGTTTTAGTAGTTGTGTCAGAAATTCTTCTTCATTCTTCTAGAAATCCGATGGAGGAGAGTGGAGGACTTCGTTGAGCAATGCTATGCTATTCCAGGTTTTGTTGTAATTAGTGTAATTGATTATGTCGACTTTCCTGTTTAGTTCTTCGTCTGTTCTTTTTTCTTTGAGTGACCACATCGAGAATTGTGTTTTAACATCGCTGGTGTCTGACCAGTGGTAGAACCTGAAGTTTGCCATGTAGATTTTTTGTTGAATTTTCTGATTTGGAACAATTTTTGATAGACAGTGATTTGTAGGGCAATTTGTTGATGTTTTGAATCAAAAGTAATCATCGGTCTTTTATAGAGTTTAAAAACGCGTCTACATGGTAAATGAAGAGGTTAATTGTAATTATGATAATCTGCTTTTGTTCTTTGAAGTTCGAAAATTTGTCCCTTGGGTTTCTTGATATTTAATTTTATAGTTTTTCCATAAAAGTTGGGGTTTGAAAAGGTTTTTGCATTAAAAGACTGCTGTTTTGAAATATACATTAATATGTTTCTATTAGATCTACACGTTTTGATTGATTAGATTATTAAATGTACAATGACTTTAAGTGTGATTTCTTTTACTGTTAGATATTTCAGTTTATAAACTCATAGCCACTTCACCTGTTTTTCATCACGTTTTACTACGAAGATATCATACTTTCAGGAAATTCGAGTAATATAGTTTATTGAGATGGCGTCATTCACTTCTGCAAAATCAGATGATTTAAAGCAGTGTTTTGTCAGGAAAATCGAGGAACAGGTGTGTTAGTGCAGTAATGTCTATCGCCTCCGTCAATCCAGTTCGTAGCAGTTTTAGAAGAAAACAAGACTTTATATTGTAATAAGTAGGAAAAAGGCAAGGTGGCAATACTGTAATTAATGAGTTTTCTCATTAAATCATTGGCCTATAAATAGGAGGCTTATGCCTTAGTTTAAGGACTTTTTGCCATTTTGCACTTTGGAGATCTAGAGCTAGAGAGAGAAAGTCTAGAGAGAGAAAGTGTTCTAGGTGATTCACGTGACTTTGTACTTTTCAGATCTTTTATCGAATCACAGATTATATTACATCGTGTGTGTTCTGTCATGTTCGTGTACGGATTCCGCACGTTACACGAGTCGGTTGGCAATCGTTTCGGAGTCGAAAACCGGTCCTACAAGTGGTATCAGAGTAGGAGCTCGATTGCAAGGATCAATCACACTGATTCGTACAAAATCTCATCAGTTTCAGATCAAAAATTCATCCAGATTTGTTGAATTTTTTCATTTTTCTATTTTCGACACTTCTAGACTGAAAATTGCAAAATTGACATGGCTTTTACGTTTAAAATTGGCTGATTTTTGGATATTATGTGTGAAAATCAGTGATCTATAAGCCTACAAAATTTCAGATCAAAACTAAGTAATTTGAAAGATATTAAGATTTTTCTGTCCGATTTGTTCAAACATGTTCGTCAATGTTCTTGGTGATGTTCACCGATCGGATGGCAATCCGATCGGATGACCACCCGATCCGTTGAATATTGATTTGTTAAACTCATAAGTGTCAAGTCTCAAATTGCGACCCGATCGGATCATCGCCCGATCCATTGCAATTCATTAAAAGTTTGACTTTGTTGACTGTGACCCGATCGGATCACCATCCGATCCACAGCAAGTTGTTAGTTCAAGTTTTAAAGTTTATGTGTCGAGTGGCAATCCGAACGGATTGCCATCCGATTCTAAACATTTCATTTGATTGTGATTCAGGTTCAAGTGTCGGATCGTCATTCAATCGGATGACATCCCACCCGATCGGACAGCCTCTCACTCGATCGGACAGCCCCTCACCCGATCGGATAGTCTTTCACTCGATCGGATCACCACCCGATCCAAGGCATTGAGCAAGCATCGGATCGTCACTCGATCGGATCACCACCCGATCTAGAGCATATTGTTAAGCATCGGATAGTCACTCGATCGGATCACCATCCGATCCACTGTCATCCGATCGGTGTTATATTGTTGACTTTTGTTGACTCACTCGATCGGATACCCGTCTGATCCAGTTGTTTGATAGTGTTTGAACTAATCTTATTTGTTTGTATTTAGGTGATTCGAGGTGATAACATCATGGCTTAAGAATTCTACAACACGTTCTACAAAGCGTTCACATTAGAAACTTCCGAAACATCAATCGTCACACCGAAATCAATAACAAAAACAATCAATGATAACATAAAACATGATAACTTCTATGGAACCTATTCAAAACCACATAAACTTGAGAATATAGAAGACTACACTTGGTGGAAAGAAAGATTCCTGAATTGGACCAAGGCATATGCTCACGAGAGCTGGTTCTGCTTAGAGTTTGGATACAGTCGACCGATCAATGACAAGCATGAAGAGATACATCTCAATGATCTTTCCGATGAAGACAAACGGAAATTCTCATATGAGTAGAAGATGATAGCATTGATTCAACAATCTATCCGAGATGATATATTTTCATTGTTAAATCATGATGGGTCATCAAAATCGGTTTGGGAAGCGTTAAGGGTTAAAGCTGAGGGTGGCAAACAAATTAAAAAGAATAAAATTGCTTTACTAAAAAAGGAGTTTGATTTGTTTGATAGTTTAAAGGGAGAGACAGTGAGGCAAATGATTGAACATTTTTGCCATTTAAAAATTGAGTTAGACAGATTTGGGATTGTGAAAACGAGAGAAGAAGTGATTGACAAAATAATTGAAGCGTTACCACGAGCTGATCAATGGCAAACGTTTGTTTTTATTTTGAAAAAGGATGTGTTATATGATACCATCACTCTTGATGTATTGATTGAAAAGATTGAAACTCATGAGCTTGAATTGCCGAAACAGAGCAAGATGAGCAGTTCTTCACATCAACAGAATGTTGGTCTTTATTACAAAGGTAGCACACCTTCGGTGAAAGTTGGTGAATCACCAAATACAACATTCAGTGTTGAAAAATCAAAAGAATCATAGAAAAACTCATCAAGCTACAATCCATGATATCATTCATCTTCTGCAAAAGCAAATCCTGAAGAATAAGAAGAAATTCTTTGCAACATTGCTTTGAAACTGAAGAATTCTCCGGCTATGAGCATCAATGCAGCTAAACAACAAATGAGTTTTCTGGCATCTGTATTAGAGTCATATGAAAGTTTAGTGTCTAGAAAAATTGGAAACTCAGAGCTGATAAAGGAAGACTATGACCAGATAGATCCAGCAGAAATGGAACTCATTGACATACACTGGTGTCTAGCAATATGCATCCGAAGAGCTCAGAGGTATATGGAGATTACTGGAAAGCAGTCAGTTGGTGGTCCATCAACAAAACTGGGTTTCGATAAATCCAAAGTGACCTGCTTCAAATGTAAGCAAAAAGGTCATTTCAAAAGAGAATGCAAAAATTCTGAAGTTGACGAAACTGAGAAACCTTTCAATGATGATTATTACCGAAAGGCGATTTACCACCGTAGCAAAGAAGAGCAGAAACTGATTGAAAATAATCCCAAAGACAAATCAAGAGCATGTGCAGTAATCCATGATGATGAAGGGTTTGACTGGAGCGAATTCCTTCCAGAAGATGATCTTGATGATGACCGTCTCACAGCACATGGCAAAACTGTATCAAAGAATAAATATTGTACGTGTGTTGCTAAGATAAAAGAGAAATCTCGAGAAGAAATTCTGAAAGAGAAAACCGAAAGAGAAAGATTCTTTGCTGGTTACAGGATTGAGAAAATGCACGAAGAATATAAAGATGCAAAGTATTGTGGAAGATACGACAAGAAGAGAGATTGTTATGTCAACAAAAATGGTGATCCTGTCGTTCACAGAAAAGAGGTGGTTTCAATGATGTTCTTGCAGTAATTCCTCTGTCTGACGAATACTATTCAAATGTTGCGAACGATAAAACTTATCTGAAAAGACTGGACAAGATAATTCGTGATGTAATGACATCAAGTCTGAAGAAGAGGGATGAAGAAAGAATGTAACACCTCGAAAATTCACGTCCTATAATGTGTTGACACGTGTCATAGGATTGAACGTGTGAAAGAATGTTCTTGAAGGACTAAAAGTTGACAAACAACGAAACTATGTAAATATACGGGGTCTAAATGTCAACAGTGAATAATTACATTGTACATTAAGCCTACATGATGTTTATAACCTTAAACGAATAAATCATGGATCATACGTAGCCAATTGTGAGAGATTACAAACTACAGGGGTTAAATGTGTCAACATGTTTAAGTTATACCTCTGAGTGACCTTTTGACAAACCCGAAGCTTTGTAACGATTAATTATGCTCACTAGAATGTGTGATAAAAATTTCACCAAGATTCGTTACCGTATGAGAAAGTTATGATAAAATTCGTATGCAAGGGGTTAAAAGCGTCAACGTTGAAATTCATGGCTTTTCGGGTGATCACAAAGTTACCCGAGGACTTGACAAAGTGGGTATAAGTCTTAAAGCCCCATATGTCAATTATAAAGTCTTAGAATGCAAGAAAACCAAGTGAAAGCGATGTTTCGGAGGACCAGGGACTAAAATGCAAATAATGAAAACTTGTTGAGCTGGTCACCTACACCCTCGCGTAGCGCGAGCATGAAACCACCCGGCAGTCGCGCTACGCGACTGCCTTGTCTGATCAGAATGTTATGTGCAGCTGTGGGTTGATGTTTTAACCGACCCAAGTGCCATTCCTTGATACCTTGGGCTGCCCTAAGGTGGTTTTTAGCATGTAGGGAACTTGTGGTTGTTATGGTAACATTCCTAGACTTATGTGTTGATGATCCAAGTGTGTTTGATCACCATAAAAGACCCACATTCCTTGCAACTTTGATCATTCATCTTGCATTCATCTTCTGGTCATTTGGAGAAGCACAAGAGCTGATACAAGCATTCCAAATCATCCATTAGACAAGTGTAAGTATGCCTAACCTTCTCCATTTTAGCTTTGCTTTATATTTAGCTTAAAAGTCAAACCGACATAACTACGGTTTGACTTATCGTTTAAACACAAATGGTCCAGTGATTAGGCTAAATGAAAGTTGTTATAAGTTGGTATTTATGTGAGTAATAAATCCCTAAAAGGGCACTCACTGATTCCAAGCCTAGCTAGGTCGTTTGTCGAGTCAAACATGTTTAGAAAAAGTCAACAGAAACATTAATCGCATATTTAACGATACGGAAGACATGTAACCTGTTTTATCACTCATACAACTTGAAAATAAGTATAAAAACTTGTCTACGCTTGTTTGATTCGACAACTTTCTGTTTAAGACCAATTCGGAACCGAAAGACGCAAAAGTTTGACTTTTGCTTTGACCTCAGTTCTGACCCGGTTTTGTTAGGTTTAGACATGCCTTAAAGTTCCAGTAGGACCTAGTTACATGTGTGTATAACCCTCTGCGTTTATACCACTTAAATCCCTAATCGTCCGATGTTTCCGTTAATCGCCTAAATATTGACCGTAATGCCCTTATGACCATAAAACGAGAATTTTGGAAATATGGAACTGCCATAATCTTAGTTACTGATTATTAAACTTGTACCTAAAATTTCACGTTAATCGGAGGTCTAGATTAGGACTTATGATTAATGACGTAATTAAGAACGCTTTTATTAATTAAACGGCGTCATTAGCATAAAACCTATTTAAACCCAATTTTTGACACCAAATCTTTTACCCACTGATGTAATATAATATTTTGGGATTTTTGAAGATTTTTAATTAATTTTAAACTGATCATAAGCTTGGATTAGCGCCTTAATTCGGTAAATACCGAATATGCCCTTTTAGGCCATAAAATGAGTTTTACAAATCCTTTTAACGCCAATCCAATTGCTACTGATTTTAAATAATAAATGGAGTGTTTTGAGCCTGTTTATTTAATCAGAAAACTCAGAATCGTATTTTAACCCGTACGTCGCTTAAAACGGCTTTATACGCGTATTATACGCATAGTTTGGGTTTAAAACTATTTTGGCACATAAGACTTATAATAAAATGTTATAACCTGTTAAAATAAATAATTTTACTGATTAAATCAGACCCGTATCACAGAAGTTAAAGTAATCCTTTTTTTTATAATCTTTAAAAATGACCAAAATACCCCTACGGGGCTTAATATGTGATTAAACTCGTCTTGGGCATAATGGAAGGTATCCTACTGATATCGCATCATATTTAAGGCATGTTAACTTAGGAAACCTGTTTAGGACTCTTACGGATACCCGTTACGCTTCATGCGCGTTCGGTTCGGTTTATGTAACTAGTTTACATAAATTAGCCGAAACGGGTCAAACCTTATCGGTTTTATCTCAAAATCCAGAATGTGTATGAAATACCCATATTAAACAAGTCTCTGAACTTGTCGGGTCTAAATCACATTCTAGCCGGTCTTCGCTTAATCGTGCGTACGAACCGTATCTTTAAAACTAACCGGTCTAAGCTTAAGCTTAACTAAAGACCCGTTAGGATTCTAATAGGTTATTATAAACCTTCGTTCCAGATTAGGAGAACCGGTAAAAGATACTTGCACTTGCTGATTGTGATATATACTTGCACAGGTAAATACTTTTAACTTATTTTCCCTATACGGGCTTGGGGTACGGTATATAAAATACCGCTTGGTCGGGCATTTCGACCTTAATCGTTTTGGGGGTTAAGTATTATCGAAATGCACCGTTTAAATTTTTTTGTTGCTTAAAGCCTTTGGGGGGTTAATGACCGTGTCCCGGATATCCCTGGCATCATTTTACGAAATGGCCACGACCTTAGCACTCAGGTGTAGGCGTACACCTGTTAGTGTCTCATTTACATAATGTGGTGTGTCTATTGATCTTTAACCCGGCTCGATCCGGGCTACTGAACGCAAAGAAACATGTGAATCCTTTACAAGCATTATTTCTACATAATTATCCCAAGTTATAAAATATTATTTGTACCTTGTGCCTTAAATGCATTTTCTTAAACTCTTTTCAAAATGAGTCGGTTGATTGTATTTACAAGTGTAAACTGACGTATTTTCTCAAAAAGGTTAAGTGCAGGTACTACGCGTAATAGGCTTGCTTGTCTCCTAGCATCCACAATAAGTCTCGCAAGCTTGGATGTCATAAACTGTTGAACAATGTTTCCTATTTATTTTTTATCCACCTGTGGATTATTTTCGACTGATTGTGATACTTGATATTTCAATATTATTCGGTTGAAATATAATTATCGCTTGCTTCCGCTGTGCATTTAAATATTGTGTTGTTTGACTATTATGTTGCCAACCACGTCACGATACTCCCCCACCGGTGACACGTGGAATTCGGGGTGTGACAGGTTGGTATCAGAGCCAACACTAAGTGAATTAAACACTAGCCTTTAGTGTTTAATCTCAGTTACACAATTGCACATTCCTAAATCTTCGAGTCTAGACAAAGAACATAGGAATAATCCAAAATGTTTTTATTTTAATTTAAATTATGTCCTTTATTTTCCTTGTTATTACCTTGTTTATATTAACAGGTTTAGCCATGCCGCCAAGATTCAGGCGAGGAAATCGAGGAAAGGAGCCGATGAGCGCCCCTAACGACCATGAGGCCGGGCCTTCGCGCCGGCGAACTCCTTCTTCAACAAGGAGTGCAGATCCGAGAGAACCTTGGAGGACGTATGAGGAACCTTCTAGGCAATCTACATCATATAGCTCGACACCTCCATATCATCACTCCTATGGGCCTCAGTCCGAGAATGAGCCCAATAACCCGCAACCTTCATACATACCCCTACAGCGATCCTTATCGCACAATGCCTTCGGAGACCCTACTCCTGTCTTTCGGGGTCAGTTTAACCCAGTGGACTATCTACCAGAACAGGGGGGCTTTAACCCTCTAGGACCGGAGGATCACTTTGCAGGTGATCAAGCGATGGATAAGGACGAGGACACAGATCCCGTCGAAGCTGCAACCAGAACCCCGAACCATCCAGTAGTGATCTCTGATGGTTCGTCTTTTCACGGAACACCATACCAGGGTCCGGATAGTCATCAGGAACGATTCGAACGGTGTGAGTGGTACTTTACACCGTCTTACCATTCTTCGCCTCATCAGCAGCCGCAACAGCAGCAGCAAGATCCCTCTGGGGATCCACGTTTCGTGGCAGTCACGCCACCGCCTCCACCACCGCCAGCTAATCTAGTACCTCCATCACCACCAAGACGTAGGAGGACTGGCGCTCGGATGTCAGCAAGAGGAGCAGATTTTCATTTCAGCTCTCCTCAACACTCTAGTGGTTGCCACTACCCTCCATTATATGAAGGCCCACAAATGGGTGAACCTTCAGTTCCAGTTTCTGAGGTGAATTCGGCACCTATTGCACCACCATGACAGGGTTTTGGTAACCCTATCCCTGCTTATACTGCTCCGGCAGCTTATAACCCTTATGGACCACCAGCATACCATGGCTATAACTTTGCTGAGGATCCTTATTTTATGGCATCAAACTACCATGCCCATAACCCTGAGGGACCATATGGAACCCCTTGGGGAATGGGACACCCAGCTCGTGGGTATCAAGCACCTGTTCAGCCACTGCAGCAACAGCCGCCACGATTTTCTCCACCTGAGCAGGAGGATCTCCGTCAGAGAGTGGAAAGGGTTGAGCGAGACCTCCAGAAGGAATGTAAGAAGAATCAAGGATTCATGAGTGATTTAGAAAGTTTGCTGAAAGGAAAGAAGAAACGGGATCGTTAAATCCCAATATGTATTATTGTATTTCCTTGTTTAAATCAAGTCCCTACGTGGACATATATTTATGTGTGTATGTAGTCCCTGCGTGGACATCTACCTTTTTACTTAGTCCCTACGAGGACTTGTCTTTATTAGTCCCTGCGTGGACACTTATTTTAGCAAACCGTCCCTGCGAGGACTTGTATTGCCAGTATAGCTCCTGCGTGGGCATGTGTTTCTGCGAAAAGTCCCGTTTAGGGCAAAAGTGTACTACTTGTAAATTTTTAATGGAAGGTAAGGTTATAAATTTCATCTCTGCTATGTTATGCATAATTAAATTATATATGAAATAAATAATTTAAAATCATTCCTTTTAAAAATATATCTGCCTATTTAAATATTATTTAAGGATCTTAAAGGTATAACCTAGCCTGCATGTCATTTTAAGACCTGGCCCAGATGGTAAAACCCGTTAAAAAGATTCAAATCCCAGTTAACATCTGAAAACATGTTAACACTCCTGGCAGACATGATTTGTTATAAATCACATGTGTTATTATATATAAGGATCTTTCAAAGATTCCTAACCCAACTAAATGATCTCTGAGTCATGGGTTAAATCATTTATAAATATGATTAATTCTTTTTACCATCCATTGGTAAAAGAATGCCTTCGGGCCCTTCTCGTTTCCATATGAGACAAAAGACAGTATTAGTCTGTGACCCGGTCTGATAAAGGTAATGAACTATGTTCAAACCTTCATGCTTTGATTCTCTGAAATCATAGCTTATGATTTAAATCGTCCCTGTGACTAAGCCTTATGTGCTAATAAAACTATTATTGTTTTATAATTAGGATGAATTATATTAAAAATCCTAAATAAATGTGAATAATAAATTAACCATATATGATCTATGTTTACCACGGTTAATAAAATTGCAATAAAAGACAATTCTATAATAAACTCACCAATAAATTATTGTCAATATGTAGCAGTTCAAGCTTCATGGCAGACTCTAACGAAGTCAATAGTCACCCAGGGAGAGTGCATGACAATGCCCGAGTAAATGTAGCGGGTGTAGAATTACAGGCAATGATAGATAATGCCGTTAACCGAGCTATGGATAGACAGCTCCATGAATCCGGTGGTAGCCATACAAGGACCCAATCTGCACCACACTCTAGAACACCCTCCAGGACCCACACTGCCCACAACAGTAATACTCATCACTCATCAAACCAGAGGAGTGCTCCATCCCAAAGAGTCATACAGAATCAGGAACCCCGTAATAAGGGTTGCTCCTATAAGTACTTCGTATCGTGCAAACCCAGGGATTTCACTGGGGAAAAAGGAGCAGTGGATTGCATGACTTGGTTGGACGAGATGGATACAGTGGTGGATATCAGTGGATGCAATGAAAGGGATATTGTGAAGTTCGTGTCACAGTCTTTTAAAGGAGAAGCATTAGCTTGGTGGAGATCTCTGATCCAAGCTACAGGGAAAGTCCCGTTATACAATATGACCTGGGAACAGTTCATGACGCTGATCAAGGAAAATTACTGCCCTCAACATGAAGTTGAGAAGATTGAATCTGACTTCTTGTCGCTGGTCATGAGAAACCTAGACTGTCAGGCCTACCTTACCAGTTTCAACACTTTGTCAAGGTTGGTTCCATATTTAGTAACTCCGGAACCCAAACGTATAGCTCGTTTTATCGGGGGTTTGGCCCCGGAGATCAAGGCAAGTGTGAAGGCCTCTAGACCAGCTACTTTTCGGTCTGTAGCGGACATATCATTATCTCTGACCTTGGATGCGGTCAGGCTGAAGTCGCAAAGGAACGCTGATACCGAAAAGAGGAAGCGTGAGGATGACAACTCACAACGTTCAGACAAGAAGCAGAAGGGAAACAACGACCACAGGAAGGGGTCAGGGTTTAGGAAGGATGGTCAGCAGTCGGGTGAAAAACCCAGATGTAAAATCTGCAAGAGACAGCACTTTGGGAAGTGCAGGTATGAATCGAATTCGAATTCACAATCGAAGTCTTTTGCATGTGGATTGTGCAAGTCCAAGGAGCACAAAACCTTGGATTGCAAGAAGATGAAGGATGCGACCTGCTACGGTTGCAATGAAAAGGGGCACATCAAGACCAATTGCCCAAAATCCGCGAAGAAGCCTGATGAGGCTATGAAGACCAATGCTAGGGTCTTCAGGATGGATGCTAAGGAAGCTGTCAAGGACGACAATGTGATAACAGGTACCTTTCTCGTAAATGATGTTTATGCGAGAGTGTTATTTGATTCAGGTGCTGATAAGTCGTTCGTAGATAATAAGTTTTGTGAATTGTTGAAATTACCTGTTAAGACTTTAAGTGTGAAGTATGAGGTAGAACTAGCAGATGGCACCTTAGAAACCGCCTCAACCTTATTAGATGGATGTTTCATATCCATTAAGAACCACTCATTTCCTTTATCACTACTTCCTTTGAAACTAGCTGGTTTCGACATAGTTTTGGGTATGGACTGGTTATCTCATAACCAGGCCCAAATTATTTGCAATAAGAAGCAAGTGATGATCAAGACTCCGTCTGGTGAATCACTTACTATCCAAGGAGATACCCAGTATGGACTACCTGAGAAAATGTCTATGCTCAAAGACTCTAAGTGTTTGAAGAAGGGTTGTGTCATCTACATGGCACAAGTGATTATTGATGAGCCGAAGCCCAAGTTTGGGGATATTCCCGTCATTTCTGAATACCCTGAAGAACTACCTGGTTTGTCACCAGATAGACAAGTAGAATTCAGAATCGACATTATTCCTGGATCAGCACCAGTTGCTAGGGCGCCTTATAGGTTGGCACCAACAGAGATGAAGGAATTGAGAGCACAGCTAGATGAATTGCTAGCCAAAGGTTTCATCAAACCTAGTTCGTCTCCTTGGGGAGCACCAGTTTTATTTGTTAAGAAGAAGGATGGACCGATGCGTCTGTGCATCGACTACCGTGAGCTTAATAAGGTCACTATCAAGAATAGGTATCCTTTGCCCAGAATCGACGATCTGTTCGATCAACTGCAAGGGGCAAGTTTCTTCTCCAAGATTGACTTAAGGTCAGGCTATCACCAACTGAAGGTTAGAGATGAGGACGTGCACAAGACTGCATTTAGGACTCGTTATGGTCATTACGAGTTCCTAGTGATGCCTTTTGGGCTCACTAATGCACCGGCCGCGTTCATGGATCTCATGAATCGCGTTTGCAAGCCGTACTTAGATAAATTCGTCATCGTCTTCATCGATGATATCCTCATCTACTCAAAGAACCAAGCTGACCATGAGAAACATCTTCACTGCATACTGGAACTACTTCATAAAGAAAAGCTCTACGCCAAGTTCTCGAAATGTGAATTCTGGCTTCGAGAAGTCCAATTTCTTGGACATGTTGTTAGTGAGCGTGGTATCCAAGTAGATCCCGCTAAAATTGAAGCTGTCATGAATTGGCATGAGCCAAAGACGCCTACAGAAATTCGTAGCTTCCTAGGTTTGGCAGGTTACTATAGGCGATTCATTAAAAACTTCTCAAGGATTGCTGCACCCCTGACTTCGCTGACGCGTAAGAAGATTAAGTTTGACTGGGGTCCTAAACAGCAGGAATCCTTCGATATTTTGAAACAAAAGTTGAGCAATGCTCCAGTACTGACATTTCCTGATGGAATAGAGGAGTTTGTAGTTTATTGTGATGCATCACACACCGGGATGGGATGTGTGCTTATGCAGAAAGGCAAAGTTATAGCCTATGCTTCACGCCAGTTAAAGGTGCACGAAAAGAATTACACCACCCATGACTTGGAGTTGGGTGCCGTTGTATTCGCACTAAAACTTTGGAGGCACTACTTGTATGGAATCAAATGTGTGATCTATTCTGATCACAAGAGCCTTCAACATCTGTTCAATCAGAAAGACTTGAACATGAGGCAACGCCGTTGGATGGAAACTCTGAATGATTACGATTGTGAAATAAGATACCATCCCGGCAAGGCGAATGTAGTCGCCGATGCCTTGAGTCGGAAGGAAAGGGTGAAACCCATCCGAATCAATGCCAAGCGCATGGAAATAAAGAACAATTTGATTGAAAGGTTGTTAGCTGAACAGAAGGAAGCTGTGTTGGAAGCTAACTATCCTAACGAAAAGCTAGGGGTAACTGAGGAACAGTTATCTCTTAGCAAGGATGGAATTCTAAGATTGAATGGACGAATATGGGTTCCAATTTATGGAGGACTTCGAAATGTTATCCTCCAAGAAGCCCATAGTTCTAAATATTCTGTTCATCCTGGAGCAGATAAGATGTACCAGGATCTAAGGGCAAATTATTGGTGGATAGGCTTGAAGAAGTCTGTAGCCACCTATGTAGCTAAATTCTTGACATGTGCGCAAGTCAAAGCCGAACATCAAAAGCCGTCAGGTTTGCTACAACAGCCTGAACTTCCCACATGAAGTGGGAGATGGTGACGATGGATTTCATCACCATGCTGCCAAAGACAAGAAAAGGCAATGATACTATATGGGTGATCGTAGATAGACTGACTAAGTTAGCTCATTTCTTACCCATTAAGGAGACTTATAGCTCCGACATGTTAGCCCAGTTATACGTTGATAAGATTGTAGCCTTACATGGCATACCTGTGTCTATTATCTCTGACCGAGATACTAGATACACGTCGCATTTCTGGAAAAGCTTCCAACAATCTTTGGGTACGCGTTTGAATTTTAGTACGGCTTACCATCCTCAGACAGACGGTCAGAGTGAGCGTACTATTCAAACGTTGGAAGACATGCTTCGTGCATGTGTGATTGACTTGGGTGGTAGTTGGGATAACCACCTGCCACTAATTAAGTTCTCCTACAACAATAGCTACCACACCAGCATTAAGGCTGCGCCTTTTGAGGCCTTATACGGTAGAAAGTGTAGAACGCCCGTTTGTTGGGCGGAAGTTGGGGATGTCCAATTGTCAGGACCGGAGATAGTGTTCGAAATAACGGACAAGATTGTCCAGATTCGTGACCGTCTCAAAGCTGCCCGCGATAGGCAGAAAAGCTACGCTGACCCAAAGCGTAAACCTTTTCACTTTGAAGTAGGTGATAAAGTCTTACTTAAGGTATCACCCTGGAAAGGAGTGATGCGGTTTGGTAAGAAAGGCAAGCTAAGCCCGAGATACATAGGACCTTTCGAGATTATCGAACGTGTCGGGTCAGTTGCCTATAAGTTAAACTTACCTGAAGAGCTCAGTGGAATTCACAATGTGTTCCACATCTGCAATCTGAAGAAGTGTTTCGCTGACGAATCACTGGTCATACCACATACAGATGTGCATATAGATGAGAGCTTAAGATTTGTTGAAAAACCGTTGTCGATTGAGGATCGACAGGTTAAGAAGCTTCGAAGGAAGCACGTACCGATTGTAAAGGTTAAATGGGATGCCCGTAGAGGTCCCGAATACACGTGGGAGGTTGAATCCACGATGAAAGAAAAGTACCCTTATCTTTTTCAGTAAATCTCGAGGTCGAGATTTCTTTTAAGGGGGTGAGGATGTAACACCTCGAAAATTCACGTCCTATAATGTGTTGACACGTGTCATAGGATTGAACGTGTGAAAGAATGTTCTTGAAGGACTAAAAGTTGACAAACAATGAAACTATGTAAATATATGGGTTCTAAATGTCAACAGTGAATAATTACATTGTACATTAAGCCTACATGATGTTTATAACCTTAAACGAATAAATCATGGATCATACGTAGCCAATTGTGAGAGATTATTAACTACAGGGGTTAAATGTGTCAACATATTTAAGTTATACCTCTGAGCGACCTTTTGATAAACCCGAAGCTTTGTAACGATTAATTATGCTCACTAGAATGTGTGATAACAATTTCACCAAGATTCGTTACCGTATGAGAAAGTTATGATAAAATTCGTATGCAAGGGGTTAAAAGCGTCAACGTTGAAATTCATGGCTTTTCGGGTGATCACAAAGTTACCCGAGGACTTGACAAAGTGGGTATAAGTCTTAAAGCCCCATATGTCAATTATAAAGTCTTAGAATGCAAGAAAACCAAGTGAAAGCGATGTTTCGGAGGACCAGGGACTAAAATGCAAATAATGAAAACTTGTTGAGCTGGTCACCTACACCCTCGCGTAGCGCGAGCATGAAACCACCCGGCAGTCGCGCTACGCGACTGCCTTGTCTGATTAGAATGTTATGTGCAGCTGTGGGTTGATGTTTTAACCGACCCAAGTGCCATTCCTTGATACCTTGGGCTGCCCTAAGGTGGTTTTTAGCATGTAGGGAACTTGTGGTTGTTATGGTAACATTCCTAGACTTATGTGTTGATGATCCAAGTGTGTTTGATCACCATAAAAGACCCACATTCCTTGCAACTTTGATCATTCATCTTCTGGTCATTTGGAGAAGCACAAGAGCTGATACAAGCATTCCAAATCATCCATTAGACAAGTGTAAGTATGCCTAACCTTCTCCATTTTAGCTTTGCTTTATATTTAGCTTAAAAGTCAAACCGACGTAACTATGGTTTGACTTATCGTTTAAACACAAATGGTCCAGCGATTAGGCTAAATGAAAGTTGTTATAAGTTGGTATTTATGTGAGTAATAAATCCCTAAAAGGGCACTCACTGATTCCAAGCCTAGCTAGGTCGTTTGTCGAGTCAAACATGTTTAGAAAAAGTCAACAGAAACATTAATCGCATATTTAACGATACGGAAGGCATGTAACCTGTTTTATCACTCATACAACTTGAAAATAAGTATAAAAACTTGTCTACGCTTGTTTGATTCGACAACTTTCTGTTTAAGACCAATTCGGAACCGAAAGACGCAAAAGTTTGACTTTTGCTTTGACCTCAGTTCTGACCCGGTTTTGTTAGGTTTAGACATGCCTTAAAGTTCCAGTAGGACCTAGTTACATGTGTGTATAACCCTCTGCGTTTATACCACTTAAATCCCTAATCGTCCGATGTTTTCGTTAATCGCCTAAATATTGACCGTAATGCCCTTATGACCATAAAACGAGAATTTTGGAAATATGGAAGTGCCATAATCTTAGTTACTGATTATTAAACTTGTACCTAAAATTTCACGTTAATCGGAGGTCTAGATTAGGAGTTATGATTAATGACGTAATTAAGAACGCTTTTATTAATTAAACGGCGTCATTAGCATAAAACCTATTTAAACCCAATTTTTGACACCAAATATTTTACCCACTGATGTAATATAATATTTTGGGATTTTTGAAGATTTTTAATTATTTTTAAACTGATCATAAGCTTGGATTAGCGCCTTAATTCGGTAAATAGCGAATATGCCCTTTTAGGCCATAAAATGAGTTTTACAAATCCTTTTAACGCCAATCCAATTGCTACTGATTTTAAATAATAAATGGAGTGTTTTGAGCCTGTTTATTTAATCAGAAAACTCAGAATCGTATTTTAACCCGTACGTCACTTAAAACGGCTTTATACGCGTATTATACGCATAGTTTGGGTTTAAAACTATTTTGGCACATAAGACTTATAATCAAATGTTATAACCTGTTAAAATAAATAATTTTACTGATTAAATCAGACCCGTATCACAGAAGTTAAAGTAATCCTTTTTTTATAATCTTTAAAAATGACCAAAATACCCCTACGGGGCTTAATATGTGATTAAACTCGTCTTGGGCATAATGGAAGGTATCCTACTGATATCGCATCATATTTAAGGCATGTTAACTTAGGAAACCTGTTTAGGACTCTTACGGATACCCGTTACGCTTCATGCGCGTTCGGTTCGGTTTATGTAACTAGTTTACATAAATTAGCCGAAACGGGTCAAACCTTATCGGTTTTATCTCAAAATCCAGAATGTGTATGAAATACCCATATTAAACAAGTCTCTGAACTTGTCGGGTCTAAATCACATTCTATCCGGTCTTCTCTTAATCGTGCGTACGAACCGTATCTTTAAAACTAACCGGTCTAAGCTTAAGCTTAACTAAAGACCCGTTAGGATTCTAATAGGTTATTATAAACCTTCGTTCCAGATTAGGAGAACCGGTAAAAGATACTTGCACTTGCTGATTGTGATATATACTTGCACAGGTAAATACTTTTAACTTATTTTCCCTATACGGGCTTGGGGTACGGTATATAAAATACCGCTTGGTCGGGCATTTCGACCTTAATCGTTTTGGGGGTTAAGTATTATCGAAATGCACCGTTTAAATTTTTTTGTTGCTTAAAGCCTTTGGGGGGTTAATGACCGTGTCCCGGATATCCCTGGCATCATTTTACGAAATGGCCACGACCTTAGCACTCAGGTGTAGGTGTACACCTGTTAGTGTCTCATTTACATAATGTGGTGTATCTTTTGATCTTTAACCCGGCTCGATCCAGGCTACTGAACGCAAAGGAACATGTGAATCCTTTACAAGCATTATTTCTACATAATTATCCCAAGTTATAAAATATTATTTGTGCCTTGTGCCTTAAATGCATTTTCTTAAACTCTTTTCAAAATGAGTCGGTTGATTGTATTTACCAGTGTAAACTGACGTATTTTCTCAAAAAGGTTAAGTGCAGGTACTACGCGTAATAGGCTGGCTTGTCTCCTAGCATCCACAATAAGTCTCGCAAGCTTGGATGTCATAAACTGTTGAACAATGTTTCCTATTTATTTTTGATCCACCTGTGGATTATTTTCGACTGATTGTGATACTTGATATTTCAATATTATTCGGTTGAAATATAATTATCCCTTGCTTCCGCTGTGCATTTAAATATTGTGTTGTTTGACTATTATGTTGCCAACCACGTCACGATACTCCCCCACCGGGCCCACCGGTGACACGTGGAATTCGGGGTGTGACAAAGAATGAAGAAGAATGTTGATGAATTGGTAACTGATTTGAAGAAGGTAGCTGAGGAAGAGAAGGTAGAAGAAAAAGTTGTTGAAAAAGAAGCTGTTACTGAAGAACAGCAGGTTGAAGAAGAGAAGAAGAAGAAGAAGAAAGAAGAAGAAGAAGTGAAGATAGAAAACTTGGTTGAAGAGACTGAGAGTTTGGATGTTGGTGATGATGTTGATGCTGGTGATGAGAAAAAGAAAGATGCTGATCAGACAGAAATAGCAGAGAAAGTCAAGGTGCTAATCACTAAGGTAAAATCTGATTCTGAAAGTTTAAATGAAACAATTGGACAGTGCAAGAAATGCATGTAAACGTGCAGTGCTTGTACTGAAAAAGATGAAAAGTTCAGAACAAGAAATCTAGAATTTAATAAAATCGAAGAAGTTTTCAAAAATAAATGAAAAGAAATGTTAGAAAATGAAAAAGTTTTAAAAGAAAATGATGAAAAACTAACACAAAAGTGCAAGAGTTTAGAAAAAGAAAATGAAATTTTGAAAGATAAGGTTTCGAAAATGACAGAAGAATGTGTTCAAAAAGAAAATGCATGTCAGGAAATGAAAAAGGAGTATGATTCAATAAAATTGGCTTACCACATTACAAAACAATCATATGAAGATGTGAAGAGTCAAATGAAACTTGTTCAATATAGATTGAGATACTGTTCTGAAACAAGTGATACGCTAAAGAGACAGTATTCAATAAAGCAACAAGTTGTTAATTCTTATATTGAGGATGTTGCTAAGTTGAAGCGTCAAATAGCCGATTTAGAATAGGATAACAACAAATTAAAAAGTTATCATGCGTCATCATATGTGCCTAAAAGAATTCTCAACATAAAACCGGGTGATGATGATTCTGAGAAAAACAAAAAGGGTATTGGTTCTTAGTATCATCAAGTTCCTCCACCGGAAAAGTTTGCATTTTATGATGATGAGAAAGTCGAAAAAGCTTTCAACATGGTCGATCAATTGCCAGATAACATTGACGTAACTTACTCCAAATCTGTTGATTCAAGTGATTTAGAGGTGGTAGGTATGGTCGTTGAAAGTGTGTTGAAAGAAGAGTCGGTTGAAACAGGTAAATCTGAATCACATGATGAAAAATGAAGGTAGTTTTCATGAAGTATATCTGAAAAACTCAAAATCTGAGAAAAATTTGAATGATGATTCAAAAGGATTGGTTTATACCATGATTGGATCGGACAAATTATTCTTAGATATTGTATTCCCGATTCAGAATGTGATTTCAGATAAGATTGATAAAGTTTTCAAAATGGTTGAGATTGAAAAGTCTGAGATTCCAAAATTTGCTGGAAAGAGTCATAAAACTTTTTATAACAAACCTGGTTACAAGAAGAAAAACATGAAGGTTGGGTTAGGTTATAAAAAGAAACAGAATTGGAAGAGAAATGAAACTCCTAATTATCAGACAAAAATGAATTTTGTTCATGGAACAAGTTCCGAAGAAGAAAAAGAACTCCAATTTAGACGACAGTCTAATGCAGAGTTCTATGCTCAGAAAAAGCAACAACAACAGGTGAAAGATGTTTCAAAGAGAACATGTTTCAAATGTGATCAAATAGGACATCTTGCTCGCAGGTGTCTAAATCTGAAACCTGTTGGTTTTGAGAGAAAAAGAAGTCTGTTGATGTTGAGAAACAGAAATCTGAGGATGTGAACCAAAGGTCAACCAGATTTGATTCAAAACAAACTTGGAGGTACAACACAAACAAGTTTGCTTCGAATCTAACTTGGAAATCAAATCCAAATAGGTTTGATTCAAAACAAACCTGGAATTCTCACACACCCAGATTAAGAACAACACAAAGTTGGAAAACAACTGTTGATGCAACGAAACCAAATCACTTTTGGAAAACAAAAGTTGTTGAAAATCAAAATGTTCAAAAAGATTCACATTTTTACAAAAGAGGTACTCCAAAAGGTCAAACATGGTCTGTTAAGAAACAAATCGCTTCGGTAAATAATGAAAAAGTTGAAGTCAAAATTGACAAAGTCTTTGTACAAAATGACAAAGATTTTCCAAAGTTAAATGATGCATTTTGTGTTGAAATGCCTAAGGTCAAACAGACTTGGGCTAAATTGTTCAAATACTTCAATAGTTGAATGTGCAGGTGCTCAAAAAAATTAATGACTGTGAGAATGGAAATCGGAGCAGCCTGGCACAAGGAGAGGAGAAGGCTGCTGGTCCCTGCGACTATTAAACAGGGAGTTTGTGTTTCTGTACATAAATAAACTTTATTTCAAAACCCCTAAAAATTGAAAATTTAAAAACCAAAAATATGTTTTTATTTTGTTAAAAATTTGAAAATTCAAAAATTTGTGTGTTTTTAAATTTTGTCAAAAAATTTAAAATTTCAAAAATATGTTGATTGAATACGCCGAAACCCTCACGGCTGAACAAACATGATTAATTTCACAAGATTGAAAAACGGTTTTCAAACTGTAAAATATCAATGTGTTGTAAATCATGGGGGTAATTACTGCTTTACATGAACAGAGCATGAGATTGTCACACCCCCAAAATCCACACGCGGGGTATCACCGCTTAGAGGCATGACATGACCATGATCAAGCCACCAATCATATTGAACACCATAATTAAGTAAATAAAACAAACCATAATATAATTGGTGTTCAAACAACTAGTTAACCAAGTTCAAATTAAACAGCGGAAGCATAAGACGTGAAACCAAAACATAAGTTTAATAAGTTCATAGGTTTAAATATTTAACATGGGACTCGACAGTCCATATCCCACAACGACCTCCTCCTCGCGCAAGCTCCATAAGTATCTAACGACCTGCAAGGCATGTAACAACGAGTCAACAACAAAGTTGAGCGAGTTCACAGTAGATGTTCGTTATAAAGTAGTTTCTCAAGAACTATGAGTTTGTTTGCAACTGCAGGTTAAATCATCTTTCCTTATTTTCCAAATCATAAATGGTGGGGGCTACCCCATGTTGTAAACCACTAGACTAGATGTATATATATAAGTGTCCTTCCCAATCCGAGGACAGAGGTACATATTAAATACGTAGGTTTAGCGCTGGTGCCCTTTCCCAATCTGAGGACAGAGGTACGTATAAGAATACGTAGGTTTAGCGCTGGTGCCCTTCCCAATCCGAGGACAGTGGTACGTAGTGAATACGTAGGTTTAGCGCTGGCGCCCTTCCCAATCCGAGGACGGAGGTAAGTAGTCTAGTAGTGGTGAAAGTACAAGTTCCGCTTTACTATTTAATCCCATTCCTAACCCACCGAGAATCCCATGCCTTAAGAGTGTGAACTCACCTTTGGTTGCTCGGTTTAACTCTAAAAAATAGCTAACAGTCAAGGTCGGTCAATCACGTCCTAGTATGATTACCACTTAGTTTATTAGTGACTTCAAATAAGCACGAAGTTCCTATACGCATCTACCACATAACATGCACTCACTTTAACGGTTCATGCCCAAATAAACCTCCCATCTATTCCCATTCATAAACAAACATACGACATTGCACATAACACTTTCATTGACATATAACATGTTAGATCATCCTCTGATAACATACCCGACATTTAGACACGCAAATTACAACTTATGTCGTTTCAGCTTTAATATTCAAAACTTGGCTGTTTTCGGGTATTTTAATAAAATAGTTAACCTATTCCAAAAGTTCCCAACTTTTTACAGAAGGTCTTAAACAATCCAAATATTATTGTATAAAAATCTCGGGATCCAATTCATTACCAATATTTTATAAAAATTCATTTACCTGACTGCAATCAGATTAATCACTTTCTGACTGTAGTCCACGGAATAATTCATTTAAAATTCATCGTAAGTCCGATTTATGAAATTCCAGTGGGAGAATTACTACAACATCAGTGTCCATCTACAGTATAAATTTCGTGACCTAATTCTACATAGATTTCAAGTTATGACGAAAAACATAACACATATTTTAAGCAGTAAAAACGCAGCTTTTGCTGCTGTGAAAAACGACCCTTTAAAAATAGCAAACGATGTCCAAAAATTATGATTCCAATGCCATTAGAACCGTATTTCATAGTAACACATTATAGACTCAAGAAAATTAGTTTTTCGTTAAATATCGACCTGTTTACAGCCAACTGAAGTTGGCTGTAAATGTTTGGACATAAGCTGTTTTTAGCTTATAGTGCTCTAACACAAGTTCTATTTGTTCCGTTAACATGCTTAGTGATCAACAATGACATTTTACATCAACATTAACAAGTAATCATCAAGTAATCAATCAACATATCAAAACGACATCCTACTAACAACATTTCATCTTCATGTAAACTTTTATGTTCAAGTTTCTTGTTTAAACCCTTTTTGTGTTTTAAACATACTTATCATACTACAAGTTCTAACCATAAAAGTAAGGTGAACAAGAGTCAAACAAGAACTTAATACTAGCACAAAGGCTAGGGATGATCTCTAGTGAAAAAAGATGAAGAAAATGATGGTGAAAAGCAAGCAATGAAGCTTCTTGATGATCTACAAGTTGCAAGCTTCCTTGAATCACCTTCTAGTCTTGCATGAAGCTTAGAAATCGATGAAAACGGTGTTGATATGGTGGAGGTGGTGGCGGTTATAGTGTGGCCGGGAGGGAGAGAGAAGAGAGTGAGTGAGAGAGTGTAATCTTTGTGAAGATATGAGGTTATGATCTTGCCATACTTATAAGGATTTTCATCATATTTTGCTCACTACTACAAGCAATAATCCAATATAATATTAGGATATAATCTAGGAGCAAGATGTGAAGTATGGTGGGGATCTTGTGTGGGTCCCTTGGGACCTAAATCGGACATGGGGGGGGGGGGGTTGATGTAAATTTTTGCAACTAGTAGGTAATGGTAAGTTGAATTTCAAGTATATAATTCCTTATGTTAGTTAGTTGATATTTAGGGGGTGTTATGGTGTACGGGGATCATGACTAGCCAAGAATAATAAAACAATGTATTTGACAAAAATTTGGTGTCCCGGGTAATGTCCGGTTGTTCGGTTAGATACCGGTTCGTTAAAGTGCTAAGTTGTTCCGTTTAGTGTCTTTTATGTATCTTTTTGTAACACTTTTAATTCCCAACATTTCAGAAAGCACACAGGATCATTTAGTCAATTTTTTGCACAAGACTAGTATGTTAACAAACACATGTAAGTATGACGCAGTAATCAGAAAGCAGTTAAGTAATTCAACACAGTCACCAAGCACTTTAATTAACATTAATATATCGTACGGATACATGTAATTATGAGGGTTGTCACAGAGATGCAGAAAGTTGATGGCAAGACAAAGCTATCAGCATTGGTTTGTCAAATTTTCTTTAAATGGTTTTGAATTTTAGGGGGAGTAGAATTTCAGAAAATACAAAAACATTAGAAAATTTGAAAAAGCCAAAAAACATGATAAGATTCAAAAATGAGTTTTTGCGTAAAAAGAGGAAATGATAGTACATCAGTAGAGGAAATGGAAAGTCAAATGTGATAAATGGTCTCACTGATGATATGCCAGTAGGTTTTTACACGCTTAGTAGATTGTTTTCGAGATATAAACCTAAATATCAAATACTTACTAATCTCGTGGGGAACATCTCTCGGATATATGTGTCACACCCCGACCACGTAAAACAACAAATCGTGGCGGAAACGTCGGGGAGTGTTGTAACAGAATCATTGTTTCATAACATATGGAAAATTGAAGTTTTGTTTTATTGAATTGAAAGAGGTTACAATGTCTTAAAAACAAAGAAACATAACATAATTAACTAGTCTTGCATCTTTTATTGTCACTAAGGCCCAAGTCCGCCTAAGTATATCTTGATCAATCCTATGCATCATCTCCAGAAAACACATGTGAAAATAGGTACGTCAGCAGAAAAATGCCTGTTAGATACATAGGTTTTATAGAAATTAGGATTCATGATACGTAAGTTTAAAGAAAAAGTTTAACAAAAGTTAGTCAAGAACCTTGTAAAATGTTTTCTTTTATAAATCATACAAACAGTGATAAGAAATCAGATGATATAAAAGAAGGATGCATAGATAAATAATTAACCAAGTAAAATGAGTTTGTATAAAATATGTTGTTTGTAAAACAATGTTTCATGAAGACATGATATAAGTGTAAAATGTATTATGTTTAACACGAAATGGTTTAAATAATGCTACGATATGTAATACCATAAAAGCACTTATATATATGAAGTACCAGCGGCGTATCCACCATGCTTTTATCATATTACACACGCCTCGTTATTTAAATCACTTACCAAACAAACCACCAAAATGTCTTGTTTAAACCAATTGTCAAATGTTTATGTATAAACCATGTCTATTGTCAAATGTAAATCATGTAATGTGTAAACAAATGTCATGTATGGTAAGTAAAAAGTGACTACTTAAACCATATGTAAAATGCACAAAACAATGCAATTGAATAAATCAAAAGTTATGTTTTGTAAAAAAAAAATGCATGCCTTACTGATACAAACATCTATGCGGTATTGCTTTAATGCATACATTCAAGTCTTGCGACTGTGACGACAAACCCTTAAACGAAGTTAAAGGTTTATCTGAATTATGTTTATCGAATTCGGTCATTCCTTCCACCCAAACAAACCTAGGATCTTAGGAATGGGAGTTGTCAATTCCTATGGTCCCACTACCTACTAACGAACGGCGTGATCAATGTTAATGAATGTATTTTTGTCCCATTTAAACAAACCAAATGTCATACCAAAATGTAAGCATGTTTTATGAAAATAATGTACTAAGTATGCAACAAATGAACATACATAGCATGAAATGTAATGTAAAACATTGTACTAAGTATGCACTAAATGGACATACCTAGCAAAAACACGGATAAAATCATGTACTATACATGTACTTATGAACATAGCAAGTATGATAAAAAAACATGGAAAGCACGAAAGTAACAGGTAGGCACATGTGTTTCACCCCAAAATGTTTGAAAAACAGTAAAAGAGGGGACTATGTACTCACTTAAGGGTGCTTAGAAGTCTTGAATAACAACCAAGCAAAGCTAGAGGGATCACGAAAATCAAACGACACCTAATATAGGTAACTATGTTAATAAACGGACCTAAATCAGAAGATCATATAGGATGAGGTTTCGTAAACCAAATGAGTGTAGGAACTCACGTACTATGGTTTAACAAAGCCTACATTCTAAAACGAAACCTAACCTAAGTGCTTACGACCCATTACGACCCGTTTAGGTAGCTTACACTACTTTAACGCGTCGTTCACGTAAAACGCGTTCGGACCGCCTAACTAGTCCTATGACAAGTATTATATACCTTAACATGTTTAAAAATGTTACCTAATCAGTTTAGATGTAAAAATTTAGGTTATATATGCTTAAAATGAATTTATGCATAAAAGGGCATTTTGGTCATTTTCCTAAGGCATATAAATTACCTATCATACAACTAACTAAACGAAGTGACCATAAGGTATAACCTTGGAAGGTTATTCCCTATACAACTATGGTTACAATATGTGTTTGGTCGGATCCTAACGATCGACCAAACGGGTCGGGTTCGAAAGTCTAAGCGGTTGTTTAGACCGCTTATCTTACGACCATATATAAGCACTATACCTAAAGTGACGACCTAAACATGTTAAAACATGTTTAACGAGGTTAGAAAACAAGTTTGATATCAAAACAAAGGGTTTTGATACCCAACAATAGTTTGGTTGCAAAATACGCAAGAATACGCATTTTGACCGGAACTATTGTGACACCTGTGTCACTTCAACCATCATACAAATACCAAACCAATGAAATATTGTGTTTCATACTTGGGATTTGTAAAATTATGTGTATCGTTTGCACATATCAATTCTTGTTTGATTTCGAGCTTTAAATCGCTTTCTAGAAGGTTATACGCGAACTGATGCGTAAATATAGCCAGTTTAATGCAACAAACACTCCGGAATAGTGACATAGGCTTAACATACCTTAAATAATCTTTACATAACTTAGAAATAAGTTTTGGATGGTTTGGTGTGTTGAAATCAAGTTTATTCGATTGCAGGGACTATTTGTGTCAAACTACGAAAGTATGCCGATTTGTGTGGTAACGAACATTCCGGAACTTGATCATAAGTTAAAAAACCATAAATATCCTTTACATAGCTTAGAAATGGGCTTTGAGGTGTTCGGTATGCTAAAATAAACTTTTTGGTCATTCAGGGACTAAAAGCGTCAAAAAGTGCATAAGTTTGCATTTTCGCGCATATCTTACGTTCTGAATATATCCAGACATCCAAAAATTTATGTAATCATTAAAATATTTTATTTTAGTGATTGGCATGATGAAATTCCATTCGTCGCGTAGTTTGGATCGTTTTTGCGTTCGTTACGATTTCCGTCGTAATTAACCGAACAACGCAACCGTACGACCAAACGAACCGACATCCGAGATATTTTTGAGCACATTTCAAGTTCCCTATACTTTAACTTTATTTTAGAGCCTTGAAATGGGGTTAACGAGGCTTAAAAGTGCCAAAAATCAAGTTTTACAAGTGCAGGGACCATTTTTGAAATTTCTGGCAGATACATTGAACTTGGTCCATTTTTGAGGTTTTGATGGTTTTAACCCAAGGTTTTGCACTCTATGGGCTGGAATTTGATGGTTTTAAGTATTCCCATGGTTTTGAAAACCATGTGCCCACTTGTAAGGTCAAGATCAAAGCACGATTTGCGAGAAACGATCCTAACGGTTCTCCGAAATCTATATATACCCCTTCCATTTCATTTGCAAACTCACCTTTGATCTGATTTTTTTCTCTAAGTAGAATTTATACACTTCATACATGAGAATAATTAGATCAAACCTCCATTTCTTGGACCCGTTGTAAGCATTCTTTCGTTCTTTTACGCGTTTTTAAGCGTGAAAGTCAAACAGTGTTTGACTTTCTGCTTTGACCAGTCTTTGGTCAACACGAAGTTCGTTTGAACTTCGTAACATGAGCGTAATCACGATGGTTATAGTCTCTTGTGACTATACCTACTGATTACCATGTTATTTAGGTGTAGTGACAAGTCATAGTTTCGGTCAAAATGCGTATTCTTGCGTATTTTGCAACCAAACTATTTTTGGGTATCAAGACCCTTTGTCTTGATATCAAACTTGTTTTCAAACTTCTTTAAACATGTTTTAACATGTTTAGCTCGTCACTTTTAGATTAGTGCTTATATAGGGTCGTAAGATAAGCGGTCTAAACAACCGCTTAGACTTTCGAACCCGACCCGTTTGGTCGATCATTAGGATCCGACCAAGCATATTTTGTGACCATAGTTGAATAGGGAACAATCTTCTGAGGTTATACCTTATGGTCACTTCGTTTAAGTAGTTGTATGATAGGTAGTTTATATGCCTTAGGTAAATGACCAAAATGGCCTTTTTACGCATAAATTCATTTTAAGCATATGTAACCTAAATTTTTACATCTAAACTGATTAGGCAACAATATTAGACATGTTAGGGCATATATTACCTGTCATATGACTAGTTAGGCGGTCCGAACGCGTTTTACACGAACGACGCGTTAAAGTAGCGTAAGCTACCTAAACGGGTCGTAATGGGTCGTAAGCAATTAGGTTAGGTTTTGATTTAGGATGTAGGCTTTGTTAAAGCATATTACATGAGTTCCTATACTCATTTGGTTTACGAAACCTCGTTCTATCCGATCTTTCGATTTAGGTCCGATTTATTTACTTAGTTACCTATATTAGGTGTCGTTTGATTCCCGTGATCCCTCTAGCTTTGCTTGGTTGTTATTAAAGACTCCTAAGCATTCTGAAGTGTGTTGGTGCAGTAATGTCTATCGCCTCCGTCAATGCGAACCGTAGCTGAAACTGAAGTAAACAAGCATTATATTGTAATATCTTGTTAGTAAAGGCAAGGTGGCATAATTGTAAATAAGGAGAGTCTCCTTACATCCTTTGCCTATAAATAGAACCCTTAGGGTTAAGATTTAGAACTTTTGAGACTTTTGACATTTGGAGCTTTGGAGATCTAGAGCTAGAGAGAGAAAGCCTAGAGAGAGAAAGTTTCGTGTACGTGATTCAGGTGATGTACGTTTTCAGATCTGTTTATAGAATTACCGATTATATTACGTCTCGTGTGTTCGGTCACGTTTGTGTACGGATTTCGCACGTCACACGTTCGTTTCGGAGTCAAAACCGGTCCTAACAAGTGGTATCAGAGCAGGAGCTCGATTGCACGGATCAAACACACAATTTCGCACACGAATTCAGCAGATTCAGAGTCAAATTCATACAGATTTGATCTATTTCTTCATCTTTTCATATTCTTCACGTTTTCAACTGAAAAACGTCAAATTAATTAAGTTTTAACGGTTAAAAATTGCTAATTTTTGGATATGTTGTGCGAAAACATCTGATCTACAAGCCTACAAATTTTCAGAATCTAATTCTAAGCCATTGAGAGAAATCTAAGATTTTTTATTCGAAAAAGTTATGAAAATGCTTACTGTTGATGTTGGAATTCATATGGATGTTATCCGATCGGACAGCTGACCGAACGGACAGTTGTCCGATCCAAAGCCCATCACTGCAATTCATTTAATTCTTTGACTTTGTTGACCTGACCGAATGGACAGCTGTTCGTTCCATTGTATCACCCTGTCCGATCGACCGGCACCCTGTCCGATCGACCAACACCCTAGCACCCTGTCCGATCGATCGGCACCCTGTCCGATCGACCAGCATTCTGTTCGATCGATCGGTAGTTCGATTTAAGATCACTCATTTCATATCATTAAAGTCAACAAGTATTGGAATCAACAAAGTAACCTGGCTTTCATTAATAACCTCATCACGTGATTCAATATATTAGTTGTTCAACAAATGTTCATAAAAACAACACACTAATTGTCACGGTCCAATAGAGATTAAGTGTTGTCAGCCCATATCATAATTGTTCAAAGGGAGGTCCAATTGAAATCAACTAAATCAATTCATTGTTTGAAAGTTTTATTAACATGATAATAGTGATCGTAGCGGCCCAATGAGATTTTAATTGTCATATAGTTGTGTAGGTCCCGAGATCTGAGGATCGATAATGAAAACCAAACCCTTGTCATGGGTGCGGAATCCCCGTAACGATGCCAAATCAAACACAGTTAATAACAAACACGGTATAACCAATGAAACGCAATCTATTGATTAAATGGGATGAGAACCAAGAACAACTGACACACACACAGTTTGACAGTATAACTTTCAGGTTATGCTCTCATCTGGTTTCAAAGTGAATCCAGAAAGATGTTTATATAGCAGCCTGGGCCCTAACATCGACGAAATATCATTGGGCCTGACTAAACCCAACACTCGACGAAATCTGGGGGTTTCGTTACTGTAGTGTGATGAAACCCTAGAGTTTCATCGTGTTTTGTCTTTTAGTCATGGTAAAACCTTAGAGTTTCATCATGAATGGGAGTTTCGTCATCTCATCAGGGAGTTTCCCCATGATGAAGTTTTGGCCCAAGAAGGTTTTAGGCCCAAGGAGGGTTTTGGCCCAGTGAACTAAATAAACACACACATACCACATAACTAAATATGCAACATGCACAGTCATTTAAACATTACAAAACAAACGGAACAAACTTGTCGGACCCAAGTGGGATAGGAGGATATCCGACTTGGTCTTCATTCCGTTAAAGGCTCGAACCGAACGTGCCGCGTCCACACAAAAAATGTATCAACAAACTCCCCCTTGGATGCTGATGTGATGGTTCGTCTTCCAAGTCTTTTATAACGAAGGATCTTCAAAGGTCTTCACGTGTCACAAATAAGGAGTGTATCAACAAACTCCCCCTTGAATGATGCTCGTGAATCTTTTGATCTTCAATACTACAGATCCTTTCGGTGTTGATGAGTGGTCAGCTGCAACTTGATCATCTTGATCTTCAGATTGCATCACTGTCGTGTCTTCACTTTACGGCTTGTCATCTGACACGTTCTCTTCGCCTTTAGCTGATTCTGATGTCGCATCTGCACATACAAGAAAGCTAAACACGTAATGAGAACAATCGAGAAGAATATAGACAAATTAAACAATGACATAAATGAGATCAAATCTCAATCAAACACCGACCGACAACAGTTTGAAAGTTTAGAAAATGATCAATTTTAATCCTTTAACTTTCAAAACTTGTTAACTTCGACAGTTTATGAAGATGCAATTGTTTTCCGGCTTACAATCAGGATTTTGGGTAGGATAGACTCGAGTTCCAACATCGGTCAATCAAAAATAAACTAGAAGCAAAATCTTTTTGGCTTTTATAAAGTTTAAATTAAAACACACCTAAAATCTTTTTGGAATTTTTCATTTTTCAAAAGTAAAGACAGAAAGCAATAAATAAATATATACATAACTTCTTTTTGCGAGTTTCGAGGGTAAGAGAATCATATCAGTGTACGGTCACGCCAAAATGCTCTTTTTGTTCAATTAGTTAACATTTAGATAAGCATCCTATAACAATTATCGGTATTTTTGTCCACATAAGCTCAACTTATCAGATGTAATCATGGCGAGGGGATACGTTAAGGTATGATTTATACTTACCGACCGGTGTTCATCCACACACGACACATTCCCGTATCAAGGTATGAACGAGAGTTCATCTTACCGGTGAGTATATCGTTTATCATCTGTTTGACTGTATAAAAGATGTTAGAAACTCACTTATTTTGATTGAAAACAAGCCCTATGTGATAGAATCACTTATTGATGAGGAACTTGATTTTCGATGCATGAGGGCACATGAGCAAGTCCGTGAACAGGTCAGTACTATCGTACAGCAAAGAGACGAACTTGACTCCCGCAAGAAAGCTGTGATATATTATCACTTATTTGTTTGGACATGTGATTGTTGATCACTTATTGAGGTCGTATGCAATATGTATACGTATGTATAGTAACATGGAAGATCAAGACTTCATCTCTGTGTGTTTCGGTAAAAGAAACAACCATGATACCCAGATGATAAGACAGCATAAAGACCGAATATCTCAGAACCTCGTCAATCTCTCAAACGAAATTTCGGTACTAAGACCATATGCCAATGTGCGGTTCCCACCTGATCTTCAGTCGATTTAAGGTTTATATCACCCTGCACACTTTAAAATAATTGTGAGCCTACCGATACATCGAATATAGAGCTGCTTAACATTTTTCATTTTGCATTTCAGTTCGAAGAGGTTTCGACAGACCACTGATTTACTATCATTTTCTCTTTTTCTCGCCAGGAAACTCATTTTTGTTTTTCTATTGTTTTTGCGTTTTTGAAATTTTTCGATGTTTTTGAATTTTCAAATTTTGGATTTACTCCCCCTAAAATCAACAAACTATGACAAATTTTAAAAGACACAAAGATATTTACAAAAAGGATTTCCCGATGTCGGTTAACTCATGTTTTACCTCAATGCCGTTTTCCAAAAATTAGTTAATCAGAAATGATTTATCGAATTTTGGAAAAATCAGTTGGCACGTAGGTAAGCGGTGTCGACCATAACAACATTGACGAGTTTCAAAGTGAAACAATCACGTGTGAGGTGATACTCAAGTTCAACGTGTCAGGTCAAAGAGTTCTGTACGAGATGATAATAATTCAAAAAACAGCTTAAATATCGACAAAGATAGGAGAGATTAGAAGTTCAAAACCGTATTCTACAACTGCTTCGTGCATTGCAAGGAATCTGAGTGCTCTCCCAAACTGGATATCCACCCGTTGTGGATTTCAAAGTCGATTTTGTAGCTACTTCAATTTTTTGAAAAATCTCTTCACAGCAACAAGATTATAAACCTTTGGGTCCGGCTGGTCTTCCACATTGCACCAGCGAAGGTCTTTGTCTTTCTCTTGAGAAGCAGTGTGCGGTTGTTCAATCCACGCCAAGGCATCCGCACACCCGGTTGTTTTGTTCAACAAACACATTTTCTTCAATCACACCGCAAAGAAATGTACACTGCACATTCATTTTGTTGATTTTGAACTTCAAACGTGTTGCAGGTGCGTACATTTTGATTGAATCTATCCCGGGGACCCTATTAAAGCCTTTAACAATCAAACTTTTGAAAGATTTTTCATTTTGTCGAAGCTTTCAATTTTTTCGACAGACAATTCTGTCTTCTTTTCTTTTTCTCTCTCCATCAAAGGCAACAACTCCTAGATATAACAATGTTTCGGAGCTGCATGTCGCCTATCTTGTGCATGGACACTCCATTATCAACAATCCGATGACTATCGATAGTTCCTCCTGGAACATCCTGCACACTCACTTAGAGATTAGTTGGAGAGGGGGACCCAGGCCTTCATAGACTTGGGTTGCCCCTGAGAATCAAGAAATGTTATTTCAATTTCTTGAAGGTCCTTAAATTGCAAGCCTCCCCCTGAATCCTCGCCTGTTTTCGGTATCTAAGCCTGTTTCCTTTTACCAGTTTGTGCATTATTTACAATTTCTGGTTTTAAAGGTTGTAACAAACTAGGTTTCCTATTAACAGATTTTACTTCCATTTTTAAAGCCTTTTCGATCACCTTCACCTTTTTATGTCGTTGTTTTGTTTCTTGTTCTTTAATGGTACTTTTGTCATTTTTGGGTGAAACAGGACGACGTTGTTGGTGACCTTGTTCCGAAGGGGGTCTTTCAACAAAATTTGCTTTTGGAGAGTTTGTGCAGTTTTTGATAATGTGACCAAACTCCCCACATTTGAAACAAGTTCTCCTTTCAACAAACTTAGGAGAATCCGATCGACAAACAGATGTCGAACTCGTAGAACCTGAGGTACTTGCTTTTTCATCACACCCGTTTGTATGTTGAGTGTAATTGTTTTGGCTGTTACGTTTTAAGATCTTGACTTGTTGTACAAAATCGGTGTTTGATTTGTTTTCAAAAGTCTCAATTTTATCTGTACCCTTCGATGCTACAAATCTGACATTACTATTTTTCTTCTGATAACGAGCCCCTTTTGTTTCAAATTTTGATTGAGAAACGTTAGGCTTTTGAGCTCGCTTTTCTGGTTGTTTACCCTTAGCAGCAATAGGTTGTTGCTTTGTTGGTGATTTTTGATTTCCAAATTGTTTCCTGATTTCAGGTTTTGGAATTGGGTCACATTGAGTTACAATGACTCCTGGAATTGTCTTTCCCAAAAACTTGTTTGTATTATCTTCAAAAACTTTATCAATCGAAGATGGATTGACATTTTTAATTGGAAAATCGTGATCTGAATAGATTTTAGAATCACCAACCAAAGTGTACAACACGTTATTACTCTTAACGGTAGACACAGATTTCTTGTCATTCTTGACAGGATCTATCACTTGTTTGACAACTGGTTGAACAGCAGGAGTAAGAGGATCACAAAGAATATGATTCTCAATTGGAATTTCTACTCCCTTCATCTTGTCAAGTGATTTATCCTGATCACTGATATCTGATTCTGATTCTGATTCATCATCAGACGACTCATAGTCCTCAATGATTGGAGGACTTTGTTTCGTAGATGTTGAAGTTTCTGTTTGCTCAGATGATGTACTCGAAGAACTGTCCGATTTGAACCCTAAGCCAGTAGTAACTTCCTCATAATTAAGAGGCACACTGGGCTCAAAACGTGGAATTTCCTCCTCATCGGGCATTCTGGTATAGTTGTGTCTCAAAGGAGGCGGACACGACTTATACCCAACGCCTTTCACGTTCCCTTTCAGCTTTTGAACGTCTATGAAGTGATCAAGCACATATCGGGAGTTAGAATAACTATCCAATTTGAGCTTGATCGCATCATGCTCGCATTTGGCAACGGCTAGCTCCTTTTTGGTTTCCTCGATGATATTAATGTAATTGTTAATACCAATTTGTTTGTTAAAAACAGTTTTTGTTAATTCGGAAACGCTTTTCTTGAGTGTTTCAATTACCGATTTAAAATCCTTTTCATTGCGAGCTAAGGCCATATTTGCCTCTTTGCACTTTGACAGTTCAATAACCAAACTCTGATTGTGACTATGAACCTTTTCAGATTCATGTTTCAATTCAGCACATTCATGTTTCATATCATCACAATCACTACATATGCTAGGAGTTTCAGATTTTACCTGACTTGTAGAAGTTGTGACATTAGCTATAAATGCAGTCTGAGAAGAGAAAGATCCATCTTCAGTGAGAATCTTCTCCATTTATTCTGATGTAGCATCAGCTTTCTTGATTAAGTCAGATTTTTGACATTTCATCTCCTTGGCATCATTCGACAAACTATCATCTTCAGAATCCATTCCCTCTTTCACGTCCGATTCTGAACTGTAATCACTCACACCTGAGTTATCTTCATCAGTGCCACTATATCCTGAACTGTCATCTTTTCCTAAAGATTCACCATCATTGACATTCTTGACAATTTCATCATACAACGCAGTTCTTGTTTGATCACCGTTTCCCAACTGTATGGCCGGACCATAATTGACACTTGGATCGAATTGAGGTTGTGTTGTGGAAACTTGAGGTTGAGGTTGGGCTTGTGATGATGGTTTTGGAATATAAGCATTTGGATCAAATTGAGGTTGAGGTGTGGAAACTTGAGGTTGAGGTATGGTATTCATTAAATATGCGGCCATCGAAGTCTGATGTTGACCTGGTCGTGGGTCCGTACTCCAATCCCAAGGACCCGTACAACTCATGATTGGTGTATGAAATTGAAAACCTGGTCACACACTTAATAACACACTGTTAAATCACTTTTGCAAAGCCTCTGTTAAAAACTTTAACAAGTTTCGACGAAACCCAAATTTTGGCGAAACTATCAATGATGAAACTTTAGCTCGACGAAACCTATTTGTTCGACGAAACTAGGGTATCAGCGACGAAACCTTGATCTTGTTCAAAGACTCGGCGAAAACTGTTGTTTGTTTGTATTCGACGAATCTTGTTTTTATAAACTGACGAAACCTTGTTGAATTTTAAATGGCGATGAAACTCTATATTAGTTAATCGACGAAACCTTAGAATGATTATACGACGAAAGGTTGTTGTGTTTCACTTCGACGAAACCTGATTTGATAAAGCTTTGACGAAACTCAGATTGATTTTAATGTGACAAAACTGACGAAACTCTATTGGACCAGTTATGACGAAACTTAGTGGCGTAAGTGATAAGATCTTGGAGTTGGTGAGTGGTGAGATATTTTCAAAGCAATCTTATCTCCTTCTGACAACAGTGGTCACCCTTTTCAAAGAAGCCTTATCCAATCTTACACATGACACACAAATTCAAACTACAACATGCATATCTTCACCAAATGGTATGGTCACCCATATTTTAATCAAACCTTTTAATAATAGTTTTTTTTTAATTCAAAATTTAATGAATATTCAAGAACACTTTGAAGGTTCTTTGAATATATGAAGACCAAACCCAGATTTTATGCACTTTCCGGTCACCAAACAACTTTCCGAAACACGAACTTGCCTAAAACTTTTACGAAAAAACCGGTTTTTCAACGTGAACAATTAAGTAACATGGTTTTTAATAAAACTTTTTAGCAAAACAAGCAAGATCTAACAGATTTTAAGTAAAAATTAAAAAAAAATTGAACTTTAAGAACAATTTTTCATAAAATCAACAACACTTGATAAAAACCTAACTATGTTTGCTTTTAAACAAGGAAAAGAGCCACTGCTCTGATACCACTTGTAGGTCCCGAGATCTGAGGATCGATAACGAAAACCAAACCCTTGTTTATAACAAACAATGTCACGGGTGCGGAATCCCCGTAACGATGCCAAATCAAACACAGTTAATAACAAACGCGGTATAACTAATGAAATGCAATCTATTGATTAAATGTGATGAGAACCAAGAACAACTGATACACACACAGTTTGACAGTATAACTTTCAGGGTATGCTCTCATCTGGTTTCAAAGTGAAACCAGAAAGATGTTTATATAGCAGCCTGGGCCCTAACATCGACGAAACATCATTGGGCCTGACTAAACCCAACAGTCGACGAAATCTAGGGGTTTCGTTACTGTAGTGTGATGAAACCCTAGAGTTTCATCGTGTTTTGTCTTTTAGTCATGGTGAAACCTTAGAGTTTCATCATGAATGGGAGTTTCGTCATCTCGTCAGGGAGTTTCCCCATGACGAAGTTTTGGCCCAAGAAGGTTTTAGGCCCAAGGAGGGTTTTGGCCCAGTGAACTAAATAAACACACACGTACCACATAACTAAATATGCAACATGCACAGTCATTTAAACATTACAAAACAAACGGACCAAACTTGTCGGACCCAAGTGGGATAGGAGGATATCCAACTTGGTCTTCATTCTGTTAAAGGCTCGAACCGAACGTGCCGCGTCCACACAAAAAATATATCAACAAGTTGTTGGTCTATCTAGCATTTAATGTCCAAATTGTTGTCTGCCATTACTATTTGAGGTCCAATGAGAATAGAGCTTTATGCATGTGTTTTTGCATCATATCGGCTATCTTTGAATTGATTGTGCATGTGATTAGAGATGTTATGTGATTTGACGGATTGTCGGCCATTGCATGTGAGATAATAATAAAATTCAAAATTCATTGTTTGAAGTTAAATAAGACAAAACGCTAACCAATCGACAAACATAATCATTTCACCTTGTAGTGTCACCTGATCGGACAACAAGTTGAGTTAGGTTGACTCACCCGATCGAACAACATATTTTGTCGTATTGTGCCATCAAACGATCAGTGGGTCGTACGAGTTGTCAACCGATTCAAAGTTACTTAATTGAAAGACAACAGGATATTTGTTCGGACAGCAAAAGTCCTATTCGTTCGGACAGCAACTCCACCCGAACGGACATCATCCCTACTCGTTCGGACAGCGTAGTCACCCGATTTTTGTCACTATAGACTTTTGTTGACTCACTCGATCGGATACTCGTCCGATTCAGTTGTTTAACATTGTTTAAACTAATTGTGTGATTGTTGATTCAGGAGATTCGAGAAGTTCATATCATGGCTGAAGAGTTCTACAACACGTTCTACAAGGCGTTTACGTCCGAATCGTCTGAGACATCAACCGTCACACCGAAATCAATAACAAAAACAATCAATGATAACATAAAACATGATAACTTCTATGAAACCTATTCGAAACCACCTAAGCTTGAGAATATAGAGTATTATACTTGGTGGAAAGAAAGATTCTTGAACTGGACCAAGGCATATGCTCACGAGAGTTGGTTCTGCTTAGAGTTTGGATACAGTAGACCTGTTAATGACAAAGGAGAAGAAATTTCACTCAAAAGCTTAACAGATGACGGTAAAGGGAAATTCTCATATGAGCAGAAGATGATCGCTTTGATTCAACAATCTATCCGAGATGATATATTTTCTTTGTTAAATCATGATGGGTCATCAAAATCGGTTTGGGAAGCATTAAGGGTTAAAACCGAAGGATGCAAACAAATTAAAAAGAACAAAATTGCTTTACTAAAAAAGGAATTTGATTTGTTTGATAGCTTAAAGGGAGAGTCAGTGAGGCAAATGATTGAACGTTTTTTTCATTTAAAAATTGAACTCGAAAGGTTTGAAATTGTCAAAACACGTGAGGAAATAATTGATAAAATCATAGAAGCGTTACCACGAGCTGATCAGTGGCAAACGTTTGTGTTTATCTTGAAAAATGATGTTTTATATGATTCAATTACTCCTGATGTTTTGATAGAAAAGATAGAAAGTCATGAGCTTGAACTACAAAAGCAAAGCAAGATGAGCGGTTCTTCACATCATCAAAATGTTGGTCTTTATTATAAAGGTAACACACCTTCGGTGTAAGTTGGTGAATCACCAAAGACCGGATTCAGCGTTGAAAAGACGAAAGAACCACAGAAAAGTTCATCAAGCTACAATCCAGGATATCATTCGTCTTCTTCAAAAGCAAGCCCTGAAGAATCTGAAGAAGTTCTCTGCAACATCGCTCTGAAATTAAAGAATTCTCCGGCTATGAACATCAATGCAGCAAAACAACAAATGAGTTTTCTGGCATCTATGTTAGAGTCATACGAAGGTTTAGTGTCTGGGAAAATTGGAAACTCAGAGCTGACAAAAGAAGACTATGACCAGATCGACCCAACAGAAATGGAACTCATTGACATACGATGGTGTTTAGCAACTTGCATTCGTAGAGCTCAAAGATACATGGAGATTACTGGAAAGCAATCAATTGGTGGTCCGTCAACAAAGTTGAGATTTGATAAATCCAAAGTGACCTGTTTCAGATGCAAACAAAAGGATCATTTCAAAAGAGAATGCAAAAATTCTGAAGTTGACGAAACTGAGAAACCTTTCAATGATGATTATTACAGAAAGGCGATTTACCACCGTAGCAAAGAAGAGCCGAAAATGATCGAAAATAATCCCAAAGAGAAATCAAGAGCATGTGCAGTAATCCATGACGACGAAGGGTATGATTGGAGTGAGATTCTTCCAGAAGAAGATCGTATTGATAATCAATTCACAGCTCATGGCAACACTATATCAAAGAGCAAACATCGTGCCTTTGTTGCTGAAACAAAGGAGAAAACTCGAGAAGAAATTCTGAGTGAAAAAACCAAAAGAGAAATATTCATTGTTGGGTGCAAAATGGAGAAAATGCAGAAAGAGTATGAAAATGTTGTAAGCAACAAAAGATGGGACAAGAAGCGAGAGTGTTATGTCAACAAAGATGGTGAACCTGTTGTCCACAGGAGGGACATAGTTCATGATGATGTTCTTTTAGTAATTCCTCGATCCGGCGAATACTATTCAAATGCTGAAAAAGATAAAACATATGCGAAAAGGCTGGATAAAATCATAAGAGATGCCATGACATCAAGTTTGAGGAAGAGGGATGAAGAAAGAATGAAGAAAAATGTTGAGTGTATGGTGAACGATTTGAAGAAAGTTGATGAAGAAGTTAAAATCGAAGATGTTAAAGTAGAGGATGTGAAGATTGCTGAGGAAGAGAAGGTAAAAGAAAAAGTTGTTGAAAAAGAATCTGTTACTGAAGAACAGAAGGTTGAGAAAGCTGTTACCGAAGAACATCAGTTTAATGAGATGAAGAAGAAAGAAGAAAAAGAAGAAGTGAAGATAGAGAGGTTGAATGCTGATGTTGGTGATGATGCTGGTGATGAGAAGAAGGAAGATGCTGATCAGACAGAAATTGCAGCAAACGCCGAAGTGTCAATCACTGAGGTAAATTCTTATTCTGAAATTATAAACAAAAATGTTGAACAGTGCAAGAAATGCATGGAAACGTGCAGTGCTTGTACTGAAAAAGACGAAAAGTTCAGAACAAGAGATCTTGAATTTACCAAAATAGAAGAAGTTTTCAAAAATAAATGCAAAGAAATGCTAGAAAATGAAAAGGTTTTAAAAGATAATGACGAAAAGCTTTCTCAAAAATGTAAAAATTTAGAAAAAGAAAATGAAGTTTTGAAAGAAAATGTTTTGAAAAAGACAGAAGAATGTGATAAAAAAGAGAATGCTTTTCAAGAGATGAAAAAAGAATATGATCCAATAAAATTGGCTTATCACATTACAAAAGAGTCATATGAAAATGTGAAAAGTCAAATGAAACTTGTTAAATCCAGATTGAAATACTGTTCTGAAACAACTGATACGCTTAAGCGACAATATTCAATAAAGCAACAAGTTGCCAATTCTTACATTGAAGATGTTGCTAAGCTAAAGTGTCAAATAGCTGATTTAGAACAGGATAACAACAAGTTACATAGTTATCATGCATCATCATATGTGCTTGAAAGAATTTTCAATCTAAAACCGGATGGTAAAGATTCTGAGCAAAACAAGAAAGGTATTGGCTCAGAGTTTCATCAAGTACCACCACTGGAAAAGTTTGCATTTTATGATGATGAGAAAGTCGAAAAAGCTTTCAACATGGTGGATTAATTGCCAGATAACATTGACATAACCTATTCCAAATCTGATGATTCAAGTGATTAAGAGGTGGTAGGTAAGGTCGTTGAAAGTGTGTTGAAAGAAGAGTCGGTTGAAACAGGTAAATCTGAATCACAGGATGGAAATGAAGGTAGTTTTCATGAAGAATATCTGAAAAAACTCAAAATCTGAGAAAAATTTGAATGATGATTCAAAAGGATTAGTTTATACCATGATTGGATCAGACAAATTATTCTTAGATATTGTATTCCCGATTCAGAATGTGATTTCAGAAAAGATTGATAAAATTTTCAAAATGATTGAAATTGAAAAATCTGAGATTCCAAAATTTGCTGGAAAGAGTAACAAAACTTTTTATAACAAACCTGGTTTAAAAAGGAAAAACATGAAGGCTGGTTTGTGTTATAAAAGGAAACAAAGTTGGAAAAGAAATGAAACGCTAAATTATCAGACAAAGATGAATTTTGTTCATGGAACAAGTTCCGAGGAAGAGAAAGAACTCCAATTTAGACGACAGTCTAATGAATAGTTCTATGCTCAGAAAAGCAACAACAATAGGTCAAAGATGTTTCCAAGAGAACATGTTTTAAATGTGATCAAACTGGACATCTTGCGCGCAAGTGTCCAAATCCGAAACCTGTTGATGTTGAGAAGAAAAAGAAGTCTGATGTTGTGAATCAGAAGTCAACCAAGTTTGATTCAAAGCAAACTTGGAAGCCGAAAATGTCAAAGGCTGACTCACAACAAACATGGAAATCAATAACACCCAGATTAAGAACAACACAAAGTTGGAAAACAACTGTTGATGCAGCAAACCAAACCAGTTTTGGAAACCAAAAGTTGTTCTTCAAAATCAAAATGTTCAAAATGATTCTCATTTTTACAAAAGAATTGTGTCAAAAGGACAAACTTGGGTGGAAAAGAAACAAAAGGTTACTATGAGTGATAATCGAAATGAAAATTCATTTGTGAAAAATGATAAAGATTTTCCGAAGCTGAACGAATCATATTGTGTTGAAATGGCTAAGGTCAAATAGACCTGGGCTAAATTGTTCAAGTAATTGAGTAATTTGAATGTGCAGGTGCTTCCGAAGAAATCTGAATGTCATCAAGAGGAGTGTCGGAGCAGGCTGGCACGAGAAGAGAAGACTGCTGGTCCCTGCGATGGTTAAACAGGGAGTTTGTTTGATTTCTGTAAATAAATAAACAATATTTCTAAAAACCCTAAAAATTGAAAATTTTAAAAACCAAAAATATGTTTTTATTTTGTCAAAATTTTGAAAAATCAAAAATATGTTTGTTTTTAAATTTGTCAAAAATTCAAAAAATCTAAAAATTTGTTGAGTGAATATGCCGAAACCCTCACGGCGGAACAAACATGATTACTTTCACAAGATTGAAAAAAGATTTTCAAACTGTAAAATATCAATGTGTTGTAAATCATGGGGGTACATTATATTTTCTGCAAAATCAGTACATGTGAAGCAGAAAATGGATGGCGAGACGAAGCTATCAGTATCAAGTTGTCAATTTTCTTTAAATGGTTTTGAATTTTAGGGGGAGTAAGAAAATTTCAGAAAATCCAAAAACATTAGAAAATTTGAAAAAAAACAAAAACATGATAAAATTCAAAATGAGTTCTGTGTAAAAAGAGGAAATGATAGTACATCAGTAGACAATCACAGTACGCTAAAGAATTTGAAAGTTAAAATGTGATAAACGATCTCACTGATGATATGCCAGTAGGTTTTTACACGCTTAGTAGATTGTTTTCGAGATATAAACCTAAATATTAAAACTTACTTATCTCGTGGGGAACATCTCTCGGATATATGGGTAACCCCCGAAATCTTGTTTGAAGGGCTTTCTATTTCTGACATACTAGGTCTTTATACGTGATGATATCTGAGGTATTATACCGGGACTTCTGATTTTGCGGGAGCAATAGCCTAGTCCTTGTATAATACTCTGCACTGCTTTAATCATAAAGCCCACCCTCAGCATAAAAAATGATGAAACATTGAAAAATGCTAATCATGTGCTGTTGAAGAAAAGATCCCCAAACGGGACACACCTAAAGTCGAGCCATCATCTCTTTGTCTGAACGGAAGTTCTAACCTGAGCTCTCATGGCCTCACATTACCCATTTACAGATATCATTAGTGTACATTCACCTGTAAGACTGAGTATAGGAGTCTGGATATGGGAGTATACTCTGAGGTGGGACACGCGAATAAGTTTAAGTTCTTAAAACACTAAATCCGTATCTCGAATCAGTTGAACTTTGTGTGAAAATTTAAGTGGATCAGTATACTGACAATCTAAGTGAATCGTTTAGAACTTAAAGTGTTTAAAGCTCAATGGTACTAGTGATTTGTCATAAACTGATATGATCATCTGACACGAAATCAAACAAAAATATTGTCTGTAAATATGTTTGTAAATATTTCTTTACTACTTTATGTTTCAGAAAAATACAAAAAGATTTTGATTTCACTTTATTTTCGACAACTGATGTCTGAGAAGCTGAGTTTCAAAATTTAAGTATGCTGATCGTGTTTCTGAAAATAATTCAAGTTCATTAATTTGAAACTTGTATTTTTAAAATCAAAAATAAAAAACAGTTTGTGATATCTCCAAGGTCATTAAATTGGACTTGGATGATTAACTATGAGGGATTTGGATGTTTATATTGTTAAAATCTGTAAAAGAGCCAGTTTCTGATCCGGTTCGCTGAAACTGCAAAATCGTTGAAGATTGTTGATAGGGGGAGAGAATCAAGCATTTCTGAATATATTCATATTATTATATCTTAAAGTCAGGATCTTGATTTAGAAAGTTTAATAGAGCCAGGGTTACAATTTCTGGACAATTGAAGTTCAAAATGTTTGTACTTATAAATGTTTGAGATTTGCAGATGTTGTACCAGACTACGATCCCGACATCCGAGTCTAAGGGGGAGTCTGAAGACGAGCTCATTGCAAGAGGAAGCGTGGATTCAAGGAGCCATGTAACTAGCCCAGAAGAGCTTGTATACGGAAAGCCAGGTGTCGATCCTAAAAGCACGGAAGCTTCATGAAAGGGGGAGCCTGATGAAGAAAAGAGTCTATAGAAAGGGGAAGCTGAAGCTGAAGACAGATCCACGCGGATTCTGTTCAAGAAAGAGGGAGTCTACGTTGATGAAAACGTGTTAAAGCTTCAAGAAGACTCAAAGAGAGAGAGAGAGAGAGAGAGAGTGAGACAAGATGCTATGGATTGACTGCGGCAATATCCAAGGGGGAGTCTGTTGGTGTAGTAATGTCTATCGCCTCCGTCAATGCGAACCGTAGCTGAAACTGAAGTAAACAAGCATTATATTGTAATATCTTGTTAGTAAAGGCAAGGTGGCATAATTGTAAATAAGGAGAGTCTCCTTATATCCTTTGCCTATAAATAGAACCCTTAGGGTGTCACACCCTGACTTTTTGTGAAAGCGTGGGTTTATTGGTGTGATTTCTTAATACCATAGCAACAATCATAAAAATGCTATATGATAAAAACACGAGATGTTCATCCATTAAATAAAGTTTTAGATAATACCATAACATGCTTGTCTTGAAAACATCAACCTCAAATTAAGTTACAAACCATGACTTATTTAAAACGGGTTCATAAGACTCAACAAAAGACTTTAAGTAAAACGAAGTTTAGAGACATGTAACCCGTCCAGGAATAGGTTACACCTCTCAAACCCTACAACCCTGGATGACATCTTTATTCAACGCAGCTTGAAACACACGCATACCCATCCAGATCCACTAGTTTCCTGAAATACATGTAATTTGAAAAATCAACAAAAGTTGAGCGAGTTCATGTGTAAGTGAGTGTGTATAAACCTTTGTAATGTGTCTGTATGTATGAAAATCCCTGGTATGTAGCAATTAAGGAAAAAGAGATCACCAATGGGTTGCAAAGCCACTGATATATATATGAAATGGTGCAGGAAGTACTCAAACCTAGAAAACTTGTCTCCGGGAATAAGACACAGTCACCACATGGGCCACCCTGGTCCGCATGGGTGTGGGCTCGCTACACCCAAATAGATCTATCACTCATGTCTCTCGGTCCTACAATGAGGATTAATGGCCTTAATTGTTATACCCACCTTTCACATGATCTAAGTAGTAAACCCTCCTTAAGTTAACCATACCATGTATAAAAGTGTCTGTAATAATTGTAACATGTATTTCACCCCCGAAGTATAAAACTGAAAACAGTTAAGAGAAAATGGGGACATGAACTCACAGTAGTGCGTCTCCTGTATCGTACTCAAATCTCCGATCTCGTCAGCAAACACGACTCCCTACAATGTACTACTATCTATTAGACGATCGGACCGTGCCTTGCCTTTGTATTTATGTTTGAGTTACGATTCCTTGACATTATTCCAAGTTATAATCATTTGTTAAAATAAATTATTTTAACTTAAATTATTTTTAAGGTTTTGGAATAATAGTTAGGCAACTATTTCGTAGGACATGAACTCACAGTAGTGCGTCTCCTGTATCGTACTCAAATCTCCGGTCTCGTCAGCAAACACGACTCCCTACAATGTACTATTGTCTATTAGACGATCGGGCCGTGCCTTGCCTTTGTATTTATGTTTGAGTTACGATTCCTTGACATTATTCCAAGTTATAATCATTTGTTAAAATAAATTATTTTAACTTAAATTATTTTTAAGGTTTTGAAATAATAGTTAGGCAACTATTTCGTATCCATACTTCTCAAGTATTTTATATGCGCATTTCCTTCCCAAGTATGGGGGTATTTATACATGTCTATTTGTAGTTTCAAAAAAAAATATATATTTTAAGTCCCACTTAGAAAAATAGATTTAACTCATTTGTCCAAAAATAACGTATTTCCAAAATATATGTATTTTTCCCAAAATAATATATTTTTACTTCTTTAGTTTCCAAAATAATATTTTACCCAAATATATGTGTAAGAGTATTTTCTGGAATATTTTATAAGTTATGTCTTAACGTTCGGTTTCTTGATACCGAGTGTGTAACTTAAATATTCTATTCCTTGATATTTTTGGTATTAGTTTGGAGTTGTAATTTCCATGGTATTTGTTAACTTATATTATTTTACCCTAAAATAATATAACTAGTTCACAAAATATACAAATATTCACACAAGTGTCTTAGTATAAAACATATATTCTAAATATGTATTTATCCGTTTTTATTTATAAAATCGTACTTCAATACTTTATATTTTTGTGACAAAACCCATGGCGAAGTTTATATTCGAAACACAAGTTGTGAAATATATTTGTAACATTTGTTAGAAAAATATTTTCTAAGTGTTGGAATTTTAGAAAATTTCGCCAGAGTTTCCTTTGTAAACGGAGATGTCCATGCTTATTAGCATATCATTTTCTTTTCAAAAATTCATTCAATCAATCAACAACAAATTATTAAACAACATTACACTAACCAAGTTCAAAAACAATGCACTTTACATAATAACATGAACTTGGTTTTTCGTAAAAACGCGTAGTAACTTAGTGGGGGGTTTAGTGGGTATAGTTACCCTTCGAAGTGTGTTTACTTTTGTTAAAACCTTATTCTTAAAGATTTTAAGTCTTTACAACTTGTAAACTAGTTTTGCAAAAATGTGTGTTTATTGGATCTTCTTACTTTTAAAAGTATTTCCGCACTTGTCTTGTTACTAAAAATAGTGTATGTTTAATAAAAATCATAATCTTTCAAAAACCATCTTCTTAAACTTAGTTTCCTTGGAAAATCATTCACAAGTCTTGGATTTACAAGATTCCTAGTTCACTTTTTTTGTTATTTTACAAGAAAACATTTTTTTTTTTCTTTCAAGTCCATGTTTAGTCTAAAAGATGATTAGTTCTTGTAACACATAACCATCTCTCATCTTGTTAGACCATGTTTTTAATCATGATCTAACAAGTTTACTATGATGATCATTCATCATATCACCAAGAAATCATCAAATACTCATCACATATTTAAAACAACTTCATACTTAACATTACTTCTTCATTTTAACAATATTTCATCATCAAGTTAGCTTTAGGTTCAAGACTTTTGCTTATGATCTTTTAGTGTTCTTAAGATATCATCTTAATATAACTATTAACCACCATAACATGGAATAAATAAGGATTCAAGAGACTTACTAGTAGCTTTTAAGCTAGGGGAGATCAAGAGAAGAAATGAGGTGGTTAATAGCAAACAAAGAAGGTCCTTGAACTTCCGAGAACACCAAGCTTCGTTGTATGACCCTTAACACCCTTGAGAGTATGTAGAATGAATGGAAGTGAAGTGGTGGTGAAGGTATGGTGGTGGTGGTTCTCGGCCGAGCCAAGGGAGGAGGGAAAGAGAGTTTGAAGGTGTTGTTGATGTGAAGATGTTAGAAGTGAAGGACTTGTGGTTTTATAAATAATTCTCCAACATTCTAATATCCATTAGTTAAAATGTTCCTTAAGTACTTAACAAGTTCAATAAACAAATCAAGAAAATCAAGGGTGGGATATGACCCTTGTAACCGTAAGGTGGGGGGGTATAGGGTTGGGTTTCAACTAGTTAGTTAGATGTTTAGTTAGATTTCTAGTATTTAGTTAGTGATATAAGTTACTAGATATTTTGTGTGATGTGTTATGATGTTTGGAGATCATAACTAGCTCAGTAAAAGTGAAACAATGTTTATGATAATATTTTAGTGTTCCGGGTAGTGTCCGGTTGTTTGGTTAAATACCGTTTCATTAAAGTGCTAAGTGATATCGTAAAGTGTCCTTTATGTAACTTTTAGTGACCCTTGTAATTCCCGACACTTAGGAAAACATACAGGACCATTCTGCCATATTCTTGCCAGTGACTAGCATGTTTAAATGCTGAATTTTGTTAATAAATGCAGAATTCTGCACTTAGAGTGGGTTTTAGACACTTTCTGCCACCTAAGCTATTACCTAGTGACGCAGTCTTATGGTCCTTACTCCCCTACACTCCATACTAGTGTAGTACCTTGTCTCTGGCTCATTCTGGGCCTCAAAATAGTGTCTGTCTATGTACTGGCAGTGTCAGTATATTCCCGAATTATCCGCTCACTGTGTTAACTGTGCTTTGTCCATCAAGTATGTCACTAAAGTTTGTGTGTAATAAATGGAGTGACAGTATGAAATGTGATGCATATGCATGTATGTAACATAAATCAGAAAGCAGTTTAATCATCAATTGTAATCAAGTACAGTCATTAAGCACAAATTTAATATTAATTAATTGTACGGCAGCATGCAAATTTGACAGTTGTCACATTCTCCCCCCGTTAAGAAAATTTCGTCCTCGGAATTTGTACCACCTTATCTACTCGGGGTTTCAAGATGCGTGTATGTATATGAATAGTACTGAGGCAGATAACCATAAAACCAAATCAAATCAAATCAAATCTTATTCATGTCAGGTAAATCCTAGGATGTATTTCGAAAACAAGAACCCAATGGTTAAAAGGTATATGTCCTAGCATTTGATGTCAAAAGAAACGGGACGTATAGATGAATAATCTAGCGTAACTTAGTTAGTAGAGGTGTAACCAAAGGAGTTTTGACCAATGGATTTCTCAAACGATCGGTCACAATACACAAACGAGTTTTCACAAGCCATAGCACCCGCTATATAAACTCAAAATCAACATCTTGAACACGGAATGATCCGTCAACTTTCGAAAAGTTAAATGGAAAGGATTTGTGCTGACATTCTTGAATTGCGAAAATACACTGAATGAAATACAAGCGAATCTGGTGTATCAATGTCTTGATTCGTAGTTGCATCAGGAATATTTAAATGACAAGTCAAACACAAGTATATGTAGTTTTGTATGAAACGGTTGACCATGATTAGCATAAGCTTCAAATTGTAATGACACCACAAGGTGTCATAATGACATAATTCAAATATAGTGGTGACTGAACAAGTTCACCGTGTTTGAAGTCAAATGAAAATGTACCGAAACAAGCCTGAAGTTTTGATTTACGCAATGTCATAGAGTTTTCAATTGAATACGGAACATCAAGGTATTACTGTCTCTGATTGAAGATGGGAAACAATGAATACTGCACGGTATTTATTTTGTAACGAAAGAATCGTTAGGAGGTACATCGTGCCATGAAATGAATCTATGTACCATTTCCTTAACACATAATTGTGTTGAGACTGCTTTGATTTTGATAAACAAAATGGATTTAGGGCAAGTTAATGAATAAACAATTAAATTCGTGTAGGAGGTACGTAACCAAGTTAGCGCAAGCTTCAATTTTGTGAAAGTTTCACCGCAAGCTGTTGAATTCAACAAACGATTTTGTGGGACCGTAGACTAACCAAGTCTACTACGACTCGAAATGAAAGAATCTTTGCGAAGATACTTGAATATGATGCTCTCAATACATTATATGATGTCTTAAATATGCGAATTGGATAAGTTCAAGCAATTGAACTTGATTTCAGTGTAACCCGACAATCAACGTATGTATCAATGAAGGAATCCCGGCATGGTCACAAAGATAAACCATGAATGTAATCTTGGAAGAAAAGAAGTCTCATGACAGTGTGTTGACTTGGTAACAAAAGATCCAACAACTACAATGATGTAGGTCATTCGAATCACAAATTAGCAGCAAAGTAATATTTGAACTTTAATGAAGCGTTTATTCGAAACGAAACCACATGCGTAGCAAATGGTGCATGTGTGACATATAAGTTTTCCGAGTACTGAAACAATGAGTATTTGCTAAAAGGAGGAAATGACTAAGTATTCGAAGAAAATGTTTATTCACTCTCAGCGAAGAAAGTTAATACGATGCAACTACTATTAGGGGGAGTAGAAATGTAAATACCTACTCGCTAGAAACAAAGGCGGAAATCCTAACAAAAGAAATTTGAGTATATTCTGTTTGGTTAACTGAAATAGCATGAATGTCAGGATAATGGGGTTCGCTTGAGTCAACAGGTGTGGTTCCTAAGCAACTTTTACGAGTTTGGATTTGGGTCCCCAAAGATCCTAAGTGTACGTTTCCTAGATTCTCAAGGTTTCGCATTCGGCGTAAAATTGTTTTGTGCATCGTGTAAGAATCACCATATTTTAAAACAAGTTATTGTCCCGCAATTTTCCCGGTATACTTTCTTCCTGAATCCACAGCTAATGACACTCGATCATCAATCAGTCATGTAATAGTAGTTGCGTTCTCACAGTTAGTTAAATAAGTAATTCGTTAACCCTTAGTAGGAGTCCCCGACTCTTGTTGGCTAGTTCGTTCAGCTCCTGGTAGTGGATGCTTATTTGAAAATCATCGTCCTTCTACTTGACGAGTAGCACTGGTGTTACTCAAATCGGGTAGCTTGGTCTGTTAACTTCCTTCTCTACCAGCTATTGAAGCTATTCTGCCAATCCTTGCATCGCCGAAAGTGTAAGTTGCTGGGGTGCATTGACTGTAAGCGCGACGTTGGGAAACAAATTGATGCGAGTTCTACTTGTCGTTGGAGTGGTTATTCAAACAAGTCTTCAGCTTCTTCGTCTGCGACGTGAGCCGAGAAGGCAACACATTCTGTGCACTAGTAATTCGTAGAGGCGTATCCTGGATAACGATCTCCGCTTGGTTGCTCGACAATTGGTCCATCCTAGTTACTACGTCGAGGCTTCTCCTCAACTAGTTCTATCGAGTGTGGGTTATCTAACTTATCCCTTTACTAAACCAAGTCTATTTTTAAATTCATGTGATATGAAGCTCTGGTCGCCACTGGTATCAAACAACATAGATGCAACATATTTGGTTGATAGGGAACGTACCAGTAACCATTTCTGGATCCAGGCATGCTTCATGAGCTCCGATGTTGCACGCCCTCCCACGGTCCTGGTCATCCTTTAGGCATTCCTTCCTAAAGTGCCCCACGTCCCCGCATTTGAAGCAACCTGGAGTTCTACCATCATTGTTTTTGTCTTGGTTGTCGGTACCATTTCCTTCTTGTTTGGGATACTTCGCTCGACAGGCGTGTTTGTTGTGCCCTTCCCTTCCGCACCTATCGCACCAAGGCTTCTGGCATTGGCCTTCATGGTGAAACTTACATTCGTCACATCTCGGCTTAGTCCCCAAGTAAACTTTCTGGAAATGCCCGATAACCATGCTTGGATCCTGGCGTGCTTCCCTAGTTCCGATGCCGAGCACTCCTTCTGGTGCCTGCTTGTTGTTAGGACAATACTTCCTGAAATGCCCTTTGTCTCCGCAGTTAAAACAACATTGAGCACATTTTTGTTCATCACTGATTCTTTCTTGACAGTTGTTGACGCCGTTGCTTCCTTCGAGATTCTTGCTTCCATCTTGGCTTTCATTTCCATGTTTTGTACCTTGCCTACAAGTCTCCTTGACATGCCCTCTCTTGCCACAGTTGTCGCATTTTCCATATTTACATCGCCCGACATGATGACGTAGGCAATTGTCGCACTTACGTAGGATACCCATGTACTCCTTTCCCTTTTTAGCCTTGTTCTCGTTATTCACCCGAGTACCCTTCTTGAAGTTTGAAAACTTCTTCTTGTTGCCCCCAGATGGTTCTACAGGAGTTTCCTTTTTCTCGTCGGAGGTTGAAAGTTTTTCTAGTCTAAGTGCTTCCTTACCGAGCGCCAAACTCATCTTACTTGCAGCAATAGTTGTTGGTGGTGTTGATGCTATCAGCAAGCTCAAGACTTGAGGCGCCAATTCCCAAATGAATTGCCCCAATTTCTTCAATTCTGGTTCCACCAGGTACGGAACAACTCGTGACAAATCATGAAGTCTTTGCGCGTACTCCAACACCTTTGGACCTTCCATCATCAGGCTCCGGAATTCACCTTCCAACTTCTGGGTTTCCGTTTGAGAACAATACTCTTTACGCATCATTTCTTTCAGCTCACCCCATGTTAACGCATATGCTGCAGTCTCGCCCATTGTTCGAACCCTAAGGTTCCACCATAACAGAGCCTCATCTTGTAGCAATCCGGAAACATATGGGACTTGTTGCTCTAGTGTACAACCACTCGTTCGCACAACGGCATCCACATTCTCAACCCATTTTACAAATGCTATGGCACCTCCAGTGCCACCGAAGTTCAAGGGTTTGCATTCTAGAAAATGTTTGTAGGTACAACCTGTACCCAAGCAATCATCATCACAGTAAGTATTAGCAAAGCACATTGGGGATTTTCCAAACGTGTTGTAATGTGTCTTGGATGACTTAAACATTATCGTTAGGTGGGTCATTCCTTGAGGTACCTTCGCTGTGTTTGTAGCGAAGAACCTCGTGCCGAGCTATGACTCGTGAGGCGTGCGCTTGCCATTCTGCCTCGGTCAGTCAAGTGATCTCTTGATGAGACATCTTCTAGGAAGACGTTCAGGTTAGTTAGGTCTCGTCTATTAAGGGAATGTAAATAGTTGTTTAGAGATCATATGTATTTGTACGTAATAAATCATCATATCAACACATCAAGCAACAACATACTCATAGTATAAGCAAGTAAATGGAATCATGTCTAATGAGAGTATAACAGATAAACACGTATATCACAATCATAGCACATTCCTGTTATATCGGTACCACGTTTAACGAGAATATTACAATTAGACTTTCATTAAGCAAGTAAACACATTGCATCATAGTCATAGCATAAACAAGTAATTCATCAATGTGTAAAATGAGAATGTTGCGATTGAGCTTTCATATGTCAAGACCACAAGTACAATTTACAAGTTTCATAATTGTGTCGTACATCCACGGAGACTAAGGGTCACCTCACCCTTGTCCGAATCGTCTAACAAACTGTATCAGTCAAAAATCAATAAGTCAAAAGTCACACTGTGGTATTCAAAAGCTGTGCAATCTGGATCAATAGCTGCACTCTCATCGAAAGTATACTATCTGCATAAAGCCAAAGACCTCTAAGCTGATGGGGGAGGAAGAGGAGTGAAAAGCAACCTGCACAAATGCGCCAAATCTTTCTCAAGTGCTTGAACGACACGTAGCAGGTAAGCAACCTGCTGCTCCATAGTAAGAAAACGAGCGCCAAACTTTGGGTAGAACTGAAGAGGAGTCGGCGGAGTCACGAATGGTGACTGACAGGTGCAAGATGGAGGACGCGGAATCCTCTCTGGCTTGGTGATTTTATGTCTCAACATATCCTGCTGGAGCTGTAAGGATAAAAGCAAATCATCCCTCGAGTATCCAATTTGAAAGGAATGATATGGATCAGATATAGGCATGTCGTTGGGCGGAAACCACATAAATGGTTCGCCCGTGGGTGCAGAAGAAAAAGTAGCGTGTGCAAACTGTGGCATGTAATGATCGGCTGCTGACACAAAAGGTACGTGACCGTCCTGCTGATTCGAAGGACCTTCTCCTGGACGAGGAGGAGGAATGAATGTCCTGAAGAAAAGTGTTCGGTAAATCTGTGTGGTGTACGTTCGTCTCATGCGGGTGAAAGGGAGTGATACCAAGTGGTGCAAGTACTGGTGCAGGAGGGGGGAGTTGTAACACCTGTGCCTCCACGGCCATCAAACAAATACCGAACCAATGAGATATCATATTTCATACTTGGGATTTGTAAAAATATGTGTATCATTTGCACATATCAATTCTTGTTCAATTTCAAACTCTAAATCGCTTTCTAGAAGGTTATACGCGCACCGATGCGTAAATATAACCAGTTTAATGCAAAAAACACTCCGGAATAGTGACATAGGCTTAACATACCTTAAATAACCTTTACTTAACTTAGAAATAAGTTTTGAAGGCTTTGGTATGGCAAAATCAAAGTTTAATCGCTTACAGGGACTAAAGTTGACAAACTGCGAAAGTATGCCAATTTGAACTGTAACAGACATTCTGGAACATGACCATAAGTTAAACATACCATAAATATCCTTCACATAGCTTAGAAATAGGCTTTGAGGTGTTCGGTATGCTAAAATAAACGTTTGTGTCATTCAGGGACTAAAAGTGTCAAAAAGTGCACAAGTTTGCATTTTCGCGCATAACTTACGTTCTGAATACATCCGGACATCTAAAAATTTATGTAAGCATGACTATATTATGCTTTAGTGTTTGGATTGCCAAAAAATCCATTCGTCGCGTCATTTGGATCGTTTTTCGCGCTTATGCGCATTCCGTCGTAATTAAGCGAACATCGCGTTCGTACGACCAAACGAACCAACATCCGACATATTTTTGAGCATGTTTCATGTCCACAATGTTTAGGCATCATTTTAGGGCCTTAAAGTTGGCTTTACGGGCCTTAGAAGTGCCGGAAATGGGCTTAAACACGTGCAGGGGCTGAAACTGTCATTTCTGAAACTTGTTTTCTGATCTGAAGATCTAGGCGGCCCGCCTCAGCCAAGCTTAAATCTTAGGCGGCCCGCGTCAGTCCTTCTGACCAGATTAAATGCATTTAACCACAAGTTGCAGCTGTTTGATCCTCCACCACATGTTCTAACTTGCTTAGTCAGATGATAAGCATCAATTTTAGCTTCCATAACCTTCCAACAAGTGTACGGATGGGATCGAATCACGGATTCCATGAAACGATCTCAACGGTGCACCGAATACTATAAATACCCCATGCCCCCCATTGTATAACTTACAAGAATTCTGATTTGAGAAACTCTAAGTTGAAACCATTGTTTCATACCTGAGATTCTTGGATCGGGATTAGCATTCGGGGACCCTGGGTAAGTATTCTTTCGTTCTTTTCCTTATTTTATTGCTTTTCGAGTCCGAAAGTCAAACTTTGTTTGACTTTCAGCATTGACCAGTAATGGTCAATGCGAAGTTCGTTTGAACTTCGCAACGTGAGTGTAATCACGTTGGTCATAGTCCCTTGGGACTATGCCCACTGATTACCACGTTGTCTAGAGTCGTAGGGTAGGCGATCTAATAAATCGCCTATACCTTCGAACTCGACCCATTTGGTCGATCATTAGGATCCGACCAAATACATTAGGTGACCATAGTATATAGGGAATAACCTTCCGAGGTTATACCCTATGGTCGCTTCGTTTAAGTAGTTGTATGATAGGTAGTTTATATGCCTTAGGTAAATTACCAGAATACCCTTTTCATGTATAATTGGTAATTAAGCATATGTAACCTAAACCTTTGTCACATAACTGATTATGTAACATGTTTAGGCATATTCTACTTGTCATAGGACTAGTTAGGCGGTCCGAACGCGTTTCACGCGCACGACGCGTTAAAGTAGCATAAGCTTCCTAAACGGGTCGTAATGGGTCGAAAGCACTTAGGTTAAGTTTCATTTAGTATGTAGGCTTTGTTAAACCATATCATATGAGTTCCTACACTCATTTGGTTTACAAACCCTAATGCTACCCAATCTTCCGATTTAGGTCCGATTTATTTATATAGTTTTAGATTGCCGACTGATTCCGTGCTCCCTCTAGCTTTGTTTGGTTGTTGTTCAAGACCTCCAAGCATTATCAGGCGAGTACATTATTCCCCTATTTTACTGCTTTCAATTGTTTTGGGGTGACTCATATGTGCTAAATGTTTTCGATGTTATAACGATGGTTTCAAAAACGATTAAGACGATTTATACAAAACTAATAACGATTTCGATAAAGTGAACAAACTTGTTGGTTGTAGTTACATAACAAATGACATTCATTAGCAATGATCAAGCCGACCAGTATTAGGTTATGGTACCATAGGATCTGACAAATCCCGTTATTTACTACACCCGTAGTTATGTGTGGGTATGGTAGGTAGCGACTGAATCTGTAATTATTAACTTACCCTTTGGTAAGGGTTTGTTAATGCGAAAACGAGAAGCGACGAAAACGAGAAGCGACGAAAACGAGAAGCGACGAGAGTCAAGAAGGTTTGAATGTTATTAGCGAGACGACCATTTAAGTAGTTTCACGACCTAAAACGAATTTAACGATTGGGTAAACTATTGGTTTTCACACAATGTTTTAACGATTGGGTAAACGATTGGCTTCAAAGCGATATACGATTGGGTTTTGGTTACATATTACATGATTTACATTGGGCATGAACATTACTTTGGTGGTTTGGTTTGGATTAAGTGATTAAGTAACAATGCGTGTGGAATATGATACAAGCATGGTGGATACGCCGCTGGTACTTCCTATATATAAGTGTTTGTATGGTATTACATATTGTAGCGTTATTTGAATCATTTCAGTTTGAGACATAGAACATTTTATACAAGTAACATACTTTTCACAAGACATTGATTTACAAACAACTTATCTTATGCAAACACATTTTTCATGGTTATTCATTTAACCATACATTATTCACTTATTTATACATATCACCTAAACTTATTATTTTTTTCAAATGATTTACAAAGACAAAGCAAATTACAAGGTTCATGACTAAACATTTTCTTAAACAGAAGTCATGAATCTTATTTTCACAAAACCTATGTACTCGCCAGCATTTCTTTGCTGACCTCGTTTTCACATATGTTTCTGGTATTGTTGAATGATATCGATTGATAAGATGCATGCTCACATAGGACTGGACAAGGCCTTAGTGACTCAATAACAATGATAGATTATGTTTAAATTGTGTATTTAGATTTCCAAACGATGTAATTATTCAATGTTTAAATAAAACGAAACACTTTTGGTATCCATGGTTATGAAACATTAATTCTGTTGCAACACGCCCCGATGTTTCCGCCGCGATTTGTTGTTTTACGCGGTCGGGGTGTGACAGAAAAGATGGTATCAGAGCCAATGGTTATAGGGAATTAGGTTATTAGTAATTAGTAATGCTTTGACCTAGTCTATAACCTTCTTAGGACCCTAACGCGAGTTTACTTGCGTTTAGTCATAAAACAATACCGTCGCCTATCCTTAGGCGACGACCACAACAAGGACATAAATTTCAAAACCGCTTTGAAAACTAATCATCTGTTCTAGGATGATTGATTACTAGGTTTTGAACCCTCTATTGTAAGGTTTTGAACTCTCTATTATATGGTTTTGAACCTCTTTGAGTTTTCAAAACTTCGTCAAGGTTTTGGGTTTTAAATAATGTGAACACGTGCAAACTGGAAGGGTGAATGCCTGTATTCTGGGTTTTCTGTATAGGCAAGCACTTCGTATACATCTCATCAGACGCGAGACCAGTTGTGCTTACCTGGGAATTCTTGGGATGAGTGTTCACTTATAGGCGAGCATGTCTTCGCGATACATTATTTTTGACCCATTTACTTTGATCAGTCACCGTCTCATTTGTTTGCCTTAGGTAACAAACAAATGATCGCAATCTTCATGCGTTATCATTCTGTTTTGATTGTCCAATAATCTTTCACCTGTTTCTCCCTATGCCTTTCTTTTTCTTCAAGAATGTCTCTTCATCACGATGACGCCCAGATATCTGAGCAAGCAGCCAAAATTCGCTCAGCGAATAGGCGAAGTAGTCCTGAAGACTGTTGAATTAGCTACTGCCATGTATCATCTCCAGGATGAAGCCACTCAAGAGTCACCAAGACAGGCAGGACCTAGTCAGGCGACAACACCATCAGCCAATAAACCAATCGAGGAATCAAAGACCATGGATGAACGATCCCCTAAGAAGTCAAAGAAGCGAAAGGCTTCTCAGAACTTCGCCATGGTCGCTCACAATGGTAAAGCAGTCCCCAACCAACCAGCTCAACCCCCTGCTAGGTGTGTATGGCTTTTCCTATGATACCTACATCAAGGAACTATGTACCTTACAAACTACTCTTGTGATTACTCTCTTTCAAATGATTGCTCATGATTCCCTCGAAAATTTTAAGTACTCGTTTCACTCTAAGAAACAAAGTACAGTAAATTAAGTGACATTATGAGTAATCGTGCTTTTCGCACATCTGTGCCTTTAAATCCTTGGTTAGATAACTAAGGGTATTTTCAAATCTCATACCCATTACGTTTTGATTTTTCAACATACACAGTACCAGTATTTCAAAACAATCTTCATGATCTCAAAACATTTCATATAGTTTGAAAACAATTTTTTTAGATGCATTGTCTATGTTATTTCAAAAACATTGGCCATGTTATCAAAATATTTCATATAGTCTGAAGACAATATTAACACAATACATTTTCTGATCAAGTGCATGATTTCGAAAAGCATCATTCATGTCTTTCAAAAACCTTATACATAATTTCAAAATTCATCTCGCATGATTTTAAAACATTTTTTAAATATATCTACCTAATACACCTACTTTATGATTTCAAAAAGTATTATATATAAGGTTTCAAAAACGTTAAACACATTTTTCTTAAAAGAACCCCATGCATAGTTTTCAAAAATATTTTCCTCATACATTGACTTAACCTTCAAAATTCTGCTTCATATGTCACCTTGACATATCAAGCATCTCAACTTCATAAGCATTTTACATCATGTTTTGACCTAAGCACATCCAGTGCAAGGTTTCAAAACATCTTCAACTTCTAAAATTCATATGGGATCTTTTTATCTTTACAATTAGATCCTTGTGGATGATTATCGTTCAAATCAGAGTCCTTAATTGGATTCCTTATGTACCTTAATTCGAACACTTCGGTTCCTAGTAATCGAAATCGAATTTTCTTTTTGAATCTTTCTATCTTTATAGTTGGATTCTTGATAACGTTTAAAGTACCAAATGAAATCCACGGAATGGATTCCAAGTGTGCTTTAAATGCATGTACGCAATTTACAAGACAAATTAACGAACAATTTTGTGGTTATGTGATATGTGTTTATGTGTTCTCCTCTATGATTTTTGTGTGATCCGATTTTCAAATCCTCATAGAATCTTTCATGTTTTCATATGAGAGATTCATAGTAGGATATTCAAAAGGTACTACCTTAAATCCTTATGGGCTTCTACCTAGTAGTTAAGACCCTTGGGTTATATAGTACCACTCCATGATTCATAAGAGACCCTCTTAGTAGTCTAGTCAAAAAGATTGATTCACAATTTGGTTAGAGAACGACATCTAGTGATGTAGCTGAACAGACTCCTTGATAGTCTATTTAGATCATTTATTGATTTAATTTAAAGGACTCTATGGCGGTCTAGTCACACTCATCACCGGTTTGTTCATTTGGTTTTCCCCTACACACTATAAAATAGACTGTGTGAACTGTGCAAGGAATTGTCTGATTATGGACGCGTACATAATTATGAAATTTAGTGCACAGAAACCCAGTAAGATTTATTATGTGTAAGAGCCGATAGTGACAACAATAACGAAATGAGAACGATGTAATGGAGGTACGGTGGACGCACCAATGACGCTTCATATACTTGTATATAAGTATCCCTCTTACATTGCAATCATGATGTTATTAAAGGTTACTAGAAGTTCAGAACACTAATCAATATTGTTCGATCTTTTCAACTTCATGTTTTTAAACTCTCACAAGTTTCCTCTAAATAAATTTCGGGACGAAATTTCCTAAAGTAGGGGAGACTGTAACACCTGTGCCTCCACGACCATCAAACAAATACCGAACCAATGAAATATCATATTTCATACTTGGGATTTGTAAAAATATGTGTATCATTTGCACATATCAATTCTTGTTCAATTTCAAACTCTAAATCGCTTTCTGGAAGGTTATACGCGCACCGATGCGTAAATATAACCAGTTTAATGCAAAAAACACTCCGGAATAGTGACATAGGCTTAACATACCTTAAATAACCTTTACTTAACTTAGAAATAAGTTTTGAAGGCTTTGGTATGGCAAAATCAAAGTTTAATCGCTTAGAGGGACTAAAGTTGACAAACTGCGAAAGTATGCCAATTTGAACTGTAACAGACATTCCGGAACATGACCATAAGTTAAACATACCATAAATATCCTTCACATAGCTTAGAAATAGGCTTTGAGGTGTTCGGTATGCTAAAATAAACTTTTGTGTCATTCAGGGACTAAAAGTGTCAAAAAGTGCACAGGTTTGCATTTTCGCGCATAACTTACGTTCTGAATACATCCGGACATCTAAAAATTTATGTAAGCATGACTATATTATGCTTTAGTGTTTGGATTGCCAAAAAATCCATTCGTCGCGTCATTTGGATCGTTTTTCGCGCTTATGCGCATTCCGTCGTAATTAAGCGAACATCGCGTTCGTACGACCAAACGAACCAACATCCGACATATTTTTGAGCATGTTTCATGTCCACAATGTTTAGGCATCATTTTAGGGCCTTAAAGTTGGCTTTACGGGCCTTAGAAGTGCCGGAAATGGGCTTAAACACGTGCAGGGGCTGAAACTGTCATTTCTGAAACTTGTTTTCTGATCTGAAGATCTAGGCGGCCCGCCTCAGCCAAGCTTAAATCTTAGGCGGCCTGCGTCAGTCCTTCTGACCAGATTAAATGCATTTAACCACAAGTTGCAGCTGTTTGATCCTCCACCACATGTTCTAACTTGCTTAGTCAGATGATAAGCATCAATTTTAGCTTCCATAACCTTCCAACAAGTGTACGGATGGGATCGAATCACGGATTCCATGAAACGATCTCAACGGTGCACCGAATACTATAAATACCCCATGCCCCCCATTGTATAACTTACAAGAATTCTGATTTGAGAAACTCTAAGTTGAAACCATTGTTTCATACCTGAGATTCTTGGATCGGGATTAGCATTCGGGGACCCTGGGTAAGTATTCTTTCGTTCTTTTCCTTATTTTATTGCTTTTCGAGTCCGAAAGTCAAACTTTGTTTGACTTTCAGCATTGACCAGTAATGGTCAATGCGAAGTTCGTTTGAACTTCGCAACGTGAGTGTAATCACGTTGGTCATAGTCCCTTGGGACTATGCCCATTGATTACCACGTTGTCTAGAGTCGTAGGGTAGGCGATCTAATAAATCGCCTATACCTTCGAACTCGACCCATTTGGTCGATCATTAGGATCCGACCAAATACATTAGGTGACCATAGTATATAGGGAATAACCTTCCGAGGTTATACCCTATGGTCGCTTCGTTTAAGTAGTTGTATGATAGGTAGTTTATATGCCTTAGGTAAATTACCAGAATACCCTTTTCATGTATAATTGGTAATTAAGCATATGTGACCTAAACCTTTGTCACATAACTGATTATGTAACATGTTTAGGCATATTCTACTTGTCATAGGACTAGTTAGGCGGTCCGAACGCGTTTCACGCGCACGACGCGTTAAAGTAGCATAAGCTTCCTAAACGGGTCGTAATGGGTTGAAAGCACTTAGGTTAAGTTTCATTTAGTATGTAGGCTTTGTTAAACCATATCATATGAGTTCCTACACTCATTTGGTTTACAAACCCTAATGCTACCCAATCTTCCGATTTAGGTCCGGTTTATTTATATAGTTTTAGATTGCCGACTGATTCCGTGCTCCCTCTAGCTTTGTTTGGTTGTTGTTCAAGACCTCCAAGCATTATCAGGCGAGTACATTATTCCCCTATTTTACTGCTTTCAATTGTTTTGGGGTGACTCATATGTGCTAAATGTTTTCGATGTTATAACGATGGTTTCAAAAACGATTAAGACGATTTATACAAAACTAATAACGATTTCGATAAAGTGAACAAACTTGTTGGTTGTAGTTACATAACAAATGACATTCATTAGCAATGATCAAGCCGACCAGTATTAGGTTATGGTACCATAGGATCTGACAAATCCCGTTATTTACTACACCCGTAGTTATGTGTGGGTATGGTAGGTAGCGACTGAATCTGTAATTATTAACTTACCCTTTGGTAAGGGTTTGTTAATGCGAAAACGAGAAGCGACGAAAACGAGAAGCGACGAGAGTCAAGAAGGTTTGAATGTTATTAGCGAGACGACCATTTAAGTAGTTTCACGACCTAAAACGAATTTAACGATTGGGTAAACGATTGGTTTTCACACAATGTTTTAACGATTGGGTAAACGATTGGCTTCAAAGTGATATACGATTGGGTTTTGGTTACATATTACATGATTTACATTGGGCATGAACATTACTTTGGTGGTTTGGTTTGGATTAAGTGATTAAGTAACAATGCGTGTGGAATATGATACAAGCATGGTGGATACGCCGCTGGTACTTCCTATATATAAGTGTTTGTATGGTATTACATATTGTAGCGTTATTTGAATCATTTCAGTTTGAGACATAGAACATTTTATACAAGTAACATACTTTTCACAAGACATTGATTTACAAACAACTTATCTTATGCAAATACATTTTTCATGGTTATTCATTTAACCATACATTATTCACTTATTTATACATATCACCTAAACTTATTATTTTTTTCAAATGATTTACAAAGACAAAGCAAATTACAAGGTTCATGACTAAACATTTTCTTAAACAGAAGTCATGAATCTTATTTTCACAAAACCTATGTACTCGCCAGCATTTCTTTGCTGACCTCGTTTTCACATATGTTTCAGGTATTGTTGAATGATATCGATTGATAAGATGCATGCTCACATAGGACTGGAAAAGGCCTTAGTGACTCAATAACAATGATAGATTATGTTTAAATTGTGTATTTAGATTTCCAAACGATGTAATTATTCAATGTTTAAATAAAACGAAACACTTTTGGTATCCATGGTTATGAAACATTAATTCTGTTGCAACACGCCCCGATGTTTCCGCCGCGATTTGTTGTTTTACGCGGTCGGGGTGTGACAGGAGTAACTGGTCTGACAAAAGGAGGGTAGTCGTCATCCTCGATCCACCCATTGCGGGTGTGAGCATAACTGGGGTCTACATGGGTAGCAAAAGGTGCTCGATCAATAAATGCAGGTAATGGGTCAGACAGAGGTGGTGCCACAACTGGAACATAAACAGGAATAGGATCATGCACAGACAAAGGGTAGAGTTTTGGTGCAGGCTCAGGTGCAACCTCAGGCTCGGGGTTAGCTGGAGCATATTCAACATTAGCAGGTATATCAAAAAGCTGGTCATCATGAATGACAGGTGTCTCAAGAGGCAGCTCGTCAGGTACAAACTCGATCTCATGATCTGGGTCAAAGGCATGTGAAAAGATGGGATCATTGTCAAACTCGAAATACAAAAGAGGGACAGGTGCATCAGACATCACGGTGTCAGAATTAGTGTCAGTGGGATAATGTTGCACACCCCGTGCATGTAAAGTCGTGGATGATACGGACTCAAATGAGTTGGGACCAAACGAGTCGGATAAAACCTCCACAACGGGAACCTCGACTGGTGGCATAACAATGGCATCGACAGCTGGAATCTCAAAAGGAACAGCAACATCATCATCAACTGGAGCCCCGCCTTCCTGGGCATCCTCAGGGGGACCCTCGATAAGAGATCGTCGTCATCATCAGACATCGCATCAAGTGGCAGATCCTCAGTAGGAAATGCAGCGAGAGGAACAAGAGCAGGGATCTGAACAAGAGGTAGATCCCCGTCAAGAAAACCATCAGCTATAGCTAAATCATCTCCGTAATCTGGTAAGGAAACAGGGCTGAAAGTCAGCGTCGTCGCTGCTCGTGGTATCTGATGTAAAATCCTCATCCTCTGGGATGATCTCGTCATCTGATACTATGGCTATAGGGCCAATGGTGTCTGACACTTCACTCTCGGAGGATGATGACATGGTGTCTAAAACAATCACACATATGCACATATATATCAACAATCATCAAATAAGCATGTAAGTGATAACAATGTAAGTAAGTAATCATCCTAGTCCTTCCCAGACTATCCCACCCAGCCTCTCAGACTAACTCCCTGGTCTCTAAGACCATACCATTCCCAGTCTCTAAGACTACCTCCCTGGTCTCTAAGACCAAACTTTCCCAGTCTCTAAGACTAATTTCCTGGTCTCTAAGACCAACTCCCAGTTTCTAAGACTAATTCTCTGGTCTCTAAGACCAACTCCCAGTCTCTGAGACTAATTCTCCCAGTATCTAAGACTAATTATCCCCCAGCCTCTAAGGCTGATCCTCCCTCAGTCTCTAGGACTGAACCTCCCCCAGTCTCTAGGACTGAACCTCCCTCAGTCTCTAGGACTGAACCTCCCTCAGTCTCTAAGACTGAAATATAAATTTTGAAATGTGTATTTGTGCCTTTTTGTTTGTAAAAATATTTGTTTCCTAGATCTGGACGTTTTGTGTATGTAATGTAAAAATGTTTGAAAACGTTTTCGTGAGAGCCCTGATGATCATAGTCTAGACTCGAGAAGGAATCCTAGTTCGCTATGATCGAGGCTCTGATACCAAGCTGTCACACCCTGACTTTTTGCGGAAGCGTGGGTTTATTGGTGTGACTTCTTAATACCATAGCAACAATCATAACAATGCTATATGATAAAAACACGAGATGTTCATCCATTAAATAAAGTTTTAGATAATACCATAACATGCTTGTCTTGAAAACATCAACCCCAAATTAAGTTACAAACCATGACTTATTTAAAACGGGTTCATAAGACTCAACAAAAGACTTTAAGTAAAACGAAGTTTAGAGACATGTAACCCGTCCAGGAATAGGTTACACCTCTCAAACCCTACAACCTTGGATAACATCTTTATTCAACGTAGCTTGAAACACACGCATACCCTTCCAGATCCACTAGTTTCCTGAAATACATGTAATTTGAAAAATCAACAAAAGTTGAGCGAGTTCATGTGTAAGTGAGTGTGTATAAACCTTTGTAATGTGTCTGTATGTATGAAAATCCCTAGTATGTAGCAATTAAGGAAAAAGAGATCACCAATGGGTTGCAAAGCCACTGATATATATGTGAAACGGTGCAGGAAGTACTCAAACCTAGCAAACTTGTCTCCGGGAATAAGACACAGTCACCACATGGGCCACCCTGGTCCGCATGGGTGTGGGCTCGCTACACCCAAATAGATCTATCACTCATGTCCCTCGGTCCTACAATGAGGATTAATGGCCTTAAGTGTTATACCCACCTTTCACATGATCTAAGTAGTAAACCCTCCTTAAGCTAACCATACCATATATAAAAGTGTCTGTAATAATTGTAACATGTATTTCACCCCCGAAGTATAAAACTGAAAACAGTTAAGAGAAAAGGGGGACATGAACTCACAGTAGTGCGTCTTCTGTATCGTACTCAAATCTCCGGTCTCGTCCGCAAACACGACTCCCTACAATGTAATACTGTCTATTAGACGATCGGGTCGTGCCTTGCCTTTGTATTTACGTTTGAGTTACGATTCCTTGACATTATTCCAAGTTATAATCATTTGTTAAAATAAATTATTTTAACTTAAATTATTTTTAAGGTTTTAGAATAATAGTTAGGCAACTATTTCGTATCCATACTTCTCAAGTATTTTATATGCGCGTTTCCTTCCCAAGGATGGGGGTATTTATACATGTCTATTTGTAGTTTCAAAAAAAAAATATATATATATTTTAAGTCCCACTTAGAAAAATATATTTAACTCATTTGTCCAAAAATAACGTATTTCCAAAATATATGTATTTTTCCCTAAATAATATATTTTTACTTCTTTAGTTTCCAAAATAATATTTTACCAAAATATATGTGTAAGAGTATTTTCTGGAATATTTTATAAGTTATGTCTTAACGTTCGATTTCTAGATACCGAGTGTGTAACTTAAATATTCTATTCCTTGATATTTTTGGTATTATTTTGGAGTTGTAATTTCCATGGTATTTGTTAAATTATATTATTTTACCCTAAAATAATATAACTAGTTCACAAAATATACAAATATTCACACAAGTGTCTTAGTATAAAACATATATTCTAAATATGTATTTATCCGTTTTTATTTATAAAATCGTCCTCCGATACTTTATATTTTTGTGACAAAACCCATGGCGAAGTTTATATTCGAAACACAAGTTGTGAAATATATTTGTAACATTTGTTAGAAAAATATTTTCTAAGTGTTGGAATTTTAGAAAATTTCGCCAGAGTTTCCTTTGTAAACAGAGATGTTCATGCTTATTAGCATATCATTTTCTTTTCAAAAATTCATTCAATCAATCAACAACAAATTATTAAACAACATTACACTAACCAAGTGCAAAAAAAAGCGCACTTTACATAATAACATGAACTTGGTTTTTCGTAAAAACGCGTAGTAACTTAGTGGGGGGTTTAGTGGGTTTAGTTACCCTCCGAAGTGTGTTTACTTTTGTTAAAACCTTATTCTTAAAGATTTTAAGTCTTTACAACTTGTAAACTAGTTTTGCAAAAATGTGTGTTTATTCGATCTTCTTACTTTTAAAAGTATTCCCGCACTTGTCTTGTTACTAAAAATAGTGTATGTTTAATAAAAATCATAATCTTTCAAAAACCATCTTCTTAAACTTAGTTTCCTTGGAAAATCATGCACAAGTCTTGGATTTACAAAATTCCTAGTTCACTTTGTTTGTTATTTTACAACAAAACATTTTTTTTTTCTTTCAAGTCCATGTTTAGTCTAAAAGATGATTAGTTCTTGTAACACATAACCACCTCTCATCTTGTTAGACCATGTTTTTAATCATGATCTAACCAGTTTACTATGATGATCATTAATCATATCACCAAGAAATCATCAAATACTCATCACATATTTAAAACAACTTCATACTTAACATTACTTCTTCATTTTAACAATATTTCATCATCAAGTTAGCTTTATGTTCACGACTTTTGCTTATGATCTTTTAGTGTTCTTGAGATATCATCTTAATATAACTATTAACCACCATAACATGGAATAAATAAGGATTCAAGAGACTTACTACTAGCTTTTAAGCTAGGGGAGATCAAGAGAAGAAATGAGGTTGTTAATAGCAAACAGAGAAGGTCCTTGAACTTCCGAGAACACCAAGCTTCGTTGTATGACCCTTAACACCCTTGAGAGTATGTAGAATGAATGGAAGTGAAGTGGTGGTGAAGGTATGGTGGTGGTGGTTCTCGACCGAGCCAAGGGAGGAGGGAGAGAGAGTTTGAAGGTGTTGTTGATGTGAAGATGTTAGAAGTGAAGGACTTGTGGTTTTTATAAATAATTCTCCAACATTCTAATATCCATTAGTTAAAATGTTCCTTAAGTACTTAACAAGTTCAATAAACAAATCAAGAAAATCAAGGGTGGGATACCACCCTTGTAACCGTAAGGTGGGGGGGGGGGGTATAGGGTTGGGTTTCAACTAGTTAGTTAGATGTTTAGTTAGATTTCTAGTATTTAGTTAGTGATGTAAGTTACTAGATATTTTGTATGATGTGTTATGATGTTTGGAGATCATAACTAGCTCAGTAAAAGTGAAACAATGTTTCTGATAATATTTTAGTGTTCCGGGTAGTGTCCGGTTATTTGGTTAAATACCGTTTCGTTAAAGTGCTAAGTGATATTGTAAAGTGTCCTTTATGTAACTTTTAGTGACCCTTGTAGTTCCCGACATTTAGGAAAGCATACAGGACCATTCTGCCATATTCTTGCCAGTGACTAGCATGTTTAAATGCTGAATTTTGTTAATAAATGCAGAATTCTGCACTTAGAGTGGGTTTTAGACACTTTCCGGCACCTAAGCTATCACCTAGTGACGCAGTCTTATGGTCCTTACTCCCCTACACTCCATACTAGTGTAGTACCTTGTCTCTGGCTCATTCTGGGCCTCAAAATAGTGTCTGTCTATGTACTGGCACTGTCAGTATATTCCCGAATTATCCGCTCACTGTGCTAACTGTGCTTTGTGCATCAAGTATGTCACTAAAGTTTGTGTGTAATAAATGGAGTGATAGTATGAAATGTGGTGCATATGCATGTATGTAACAGAAATCAGAAAGCAGTTTAATTATCTGTCGTAATCAAGTACAGTCATTAAGCACAAATTCAATATTAATTAATTGTACGGCAGCATGCAAATTTGACAGTTGTCACATAGGGTTTGGATTTAGAACTTTTGAGACTTTTGATATTTGGAGCTTTGGAGATCTAGAGCTAGAGAGAGAAAGCCTAGAGAGAGAAAGTTCCATGTACGTGATTCTGGTGTTGTACATTTTCAGATCTGTTTATAGAATCACCGATTATATTACGTCTCGTGTGTTCGGTCACGTTCGTGTACGGATTCCGCACGTCACACGTTCGTTTCGCAATCGTTTCGGAGTCAAAACCGGTCCTAACAAAGTGAGTACATAGTCCCTCTTTTACTGCTTTCAATGTTTTGGGGTGAAGCATGTGTATCTAATTGTTATGTTCATGATCTCAAAGTATAATTGATTATACATATTAGTACTTATCTTTTGACAAACTGAATGATTATTTATGGTTTAAACACTAATTTTTCCAAAGATTATAAAATTAATTGTTGGATTGTACTTATTTTATATGTTCACCAGACCGATTGGTAGTATGATATAGCGCTATAGGATTTGACACCCCATTCCTGTTGTATGGAATGTCAGAAACCGATATTTTATCCACATAGAGATTGCCTTTGTGGTATTTCTATAGTCTTGAAGGTGTATTTTGATACACTCAGGTCTGAATGAATTCTTAAATCACATTTTTATTGTATATTTTGTTATACTCCCAAAAGTATAGTTTGATATACTCTCATGTGTGATATTGTACAAAACAACATATATTTTGTTAATTACTAAAACATAGTTTGATATGTTATTTATAAAACCAAAGCATAGTTTAATATGTTATTTATAAAACCAAAGCATAGGTTAATATGTTATCTATAAAACCAAAGTATACTTTTGATATACTACCGAAAACGATTATTTTGACGACTAAAGTATATTTAATATACTATTTGTTCAACCATTTTGGAACCGAAATATATTTTGATATATTACTTATTCGACTTTCTTAAAACCAAAGTATATTTTCATATATACTACAAACGTTTTTGTAAAATATTGTTATACAAACTCATTTTACTTAATTATTTATTTATACATCTTTCTTTTATATCATCTGTTTTCTTATCACTTGTTATTTGATTTATAAAAGAAAACATTTTTAAAGTTCATGACTATTTTGTTAAAACATTCTTTTAAACTTACAAGTCATGAACCCTATTTTCAATAAAACCTATGTAACTCACAGGCATTTATATGCTGACGTACCTATTTTTACACATGTTTCAGGTGCTGCTATGTGATGATTGTTGGTACATGCTATACATAGGATGGACTCGTGCCTTAGCGACTTTAAAATTTGAAAGACAATATTTGTATTCATTTAATTTGTAATAAAACAATGAGTTCAACAATTCAATAAAACGAAATTATTTAATCCATGGTTGTGAAATAATGATTATGTTACAACACTCCCCGACGTTTCCGCCACGTATTGTTGTTTTACGTGGTCGGGGTGTGACAACTTTGACTCGTCACTATGCCTAAATAGCGTGGTAATCAGTAGGTATAGTCACAAGAGGCTATAAACATCGTGATTACGCTCACGTTACGAAGTTCAAACGGACTTCGTGTTGACCATTGACTGGTCAAAGCAGAAAGTCAAACACTATTTGACTTTCAAGCTAAAAATGCATAAACACACGAAAGAATACTTACAAGAGGTCCAAGCTAGGTAGGTTTGATCTAAAAATTCTCAGGTATGAAGCTTTGAGCTTCAACTTAGAGAATAATCAGACCAAATGTGGGTTTTGCAAATGAAATCAAGGGGGTATATATAGTTTTCAGGTAACCGTTAAGATCGTTTATCGAAAACTAAGCTTCGATCTTGGCCTTACATGTGCACCCCCTGTTTTAGAATACCATGGGCACCCTAAAACAAGCCCATAGACTTGATAAAACCATTTGCAAACATGGGGAACAACTGGAAATGGCTGGAAAAGATTTTTGCTGATCTGGGCAGTTTACACAGCCCGCGTAAGAGCCTTACAAGGATTACGCGACCCGCCTGAACTACTATGGAAGATTGTCAAAAACAGTCCCTGCAGCCCAGAAACTTGATTTCGATGCATTTTTGACACGTTTAAGCCCCGTTAACCCCATTCAAGGCTCAAAAATGAAGTTAAAGTATAGGGAACTTAAAATATGTTCAAAAATATCTCGGATGTCAGTTTGTTTGGTCGTACGGTTGCGTTGTTCGGTTAATTACGACGAAACACGAACGGACGCGAAAAACGATCCAAATTACGCGACGAATGGAATTTTATTATGCCAATCACTAAAATAAAATATTTTAATGATTACATAAATATTTGGATGTCCGGATATATTCAGAACGTAAGATATGCGCGAAAATGCAAACTTATGCACTTTTTGACGCTTTTAGTCCCTGTTGATCAAATAAGTTTATTTTTGCACACCAAACACCTCAAAGCCTATTTATAAGCTATGTAAAGGATATTTAGGGCATGTTTAACTTATGACCATGTTCTAGAATGTTCGTTACAGTACAAATCGGCATACTTTTGCAGTTTATCGAAATTAGTCCCTGTAAGCGAATAAGCTTGATTTCGACACACCAAACCCTCCAAAACTTTTTTCTATGTTATGTAAAGGTTATTCAAGGTATGTTAAGCCCATGTCACTGTTCCGGAGTGTTTTTCGCGTTAAACTGATTATGTTTGCGCATCAGTTCGCGTATAACTTCCCAGAAAGCAATTTAGAGCTCGAAATCGAACAAGAATTGATATTGGCAAATGATACACATATTTATACAAATCCCAAGTATGAAATACAATATTTCATTGATTTGGTACTTGTTTGATGGTCGTGGAGGAACAGGTGTCACAGTCTCCTCTACTTTAGGAAATTTCGTCCCGAAATTTTATTTAGAGGAAACTTGTGAGAGCTTGAAACATGAAGTCGAAAAGATAAAACAACACTAGTTTGGGTTCTGAACTTCTAGTAACTTTAATAACATCATGCTTGTAATTTGTAAGAGGGACACTTATATACAAGTATATGAAGCGTCATTGGTGCTTCCACTGTACCTCCATTACATTGTTCACATTTCGTTATTTTTGCCACTATAGGTTCTTACACATGATAAATCTTACTGTGGTTTTCGTGCACTGAATTTCATAATTATGTATGCATCCATAATTTTGAAATTCCTTGCATAGTCCACACATTGTATCTTATAATGTGTAGGGGAAGAAACAGTGAACGAACCTGTGATGATTGTGACTAGGTCACCACAGGGTCCTTTTAATTAAATCAATAATTGATCTCTTTAAATAGAGTACCAAGGAGTCTGTTCAGCTATATCATAACATGCCATTCTTAACCAGATTCTGAATCAATCTTTTTGACTTAGACCACCCAAGTGGTATCTTTGAATTAGGGAATGGTACTATATAATCCAAGGGTCTTAACTATTACATAGAAGCCCATTAAGGATTTAAGGTAGTACCTTTGGATATCCAGCTGTGAATCCCTCATATGAAGATATGGAAGATTCTACGAGGATTTGGATAATGAAAAATAAAAACTCAAAAGAAACATATAACACATAAACACATAATCACAAAATTGTTTAACTTGATCTTCAATTTGTTATCATTTTGTTAATTTGTTTGTTAACTGTGCGCATGAATTTAAAGCACACTAGGAATCCAATCCGTGGATTTCATTTGGCACTTTAACATTTTCAAGAATCTAACTATGAAGATAGGAAGATCTTAAAATGAAAATTCGATTTCGATTACAAGGAATTGTGACATTAGAATTAAGGTACACAAGGAATCCAATTAAGGACTCTGATTTGAGCAATAAACATCCACGAGGATCTAATTGTGAAAATAAGAAGACCCCATATGGATTTTGGGATTTGAAAAGCGGGAGGCATTTCAGAACCTTGCACTAGACGTGCTTAAGTCGATACACGAGGTAGAATGCTCATGAAGTTGAGGCGCTAGATATGCCAAGGCGACATATGAAGCAGAAATTGAAGGTTAAGTTAATGTATGAGAAAAAATGTTTTTGAAAACTATGCATGGGGTTCTTTTTGAAATGTGTTCAATGTTTTTGAAATCTTACATAATACTTTTGAAATCATAAGGTAGGTGTATTAGGTAAGTATTTTTATAAAATGTTTTAAAATCATGCGAGATGAATTTTGAAATTATGTATAAGGTTTTTGAAAACATGGATGATGCTTTTGAAATCATGCACTTGATATATTTAATTAAATATACTATGTTAAAAATGTGCTCAAACTACATGTAATATTTTGAAATCATGAAGGTTGTTTTGAAAACTTATACTATGTATGTTGTTATGAAAACCAGAATGTAATGGGTATGAGATCGAAAAATTACCCTTAGTTATCTAACCAAGGATTTAAAGATACAGATGTGCAAAAAGCACGATTACTCATAATGTCACTTTATTTCCTGTACTTCGTTTCTTAGAATGAAATGAGTACTTTAAAATTTTAGAGGAAATTATGAGCGATCACTTGAATGGGAGAACCACAAGGGTAGTTTGTAAAGAACACAGTTCCTTGATGTAGGTATTATAGGGAAATGCCATACACATATGTAACTACACTTGTACATCAGAATTGTGAACAATGATTTATTTATAAACAAAACACATTGTTCCAGAGTTCAAGAAAAACAAAAGAAACAAAAAGCAACAGATACAAATTATCCAAAACAACAGTATCTTCAAATCAGCCAAATGCTCATCCGTGGGTCAAATTTGCATTGATAACCTTTGGGCATTGGTTCTTGAAATAACCCGTCTCACCGTAGTTGTACCAAGTACCAGACGGGAAATGAGCTTGTGTTGGATCTGCTTGAAGTTGAACAGGATTTTGAAAAGCTAGGTTTAGCACAGTGATTGAACGGCAAACTCTTGCTGTATGACCAAAAAGTCCACAGTTGAAACATTTTCGGCATTTCACTGGCATGGTGATGGAAGTTACACTGATTACACAAAGGGGCTGTTCCTTCGTATGGTGCTTGAGCAGCAGTAGGATCTGCAACAGCTTGGTCTTGGATAGCAAAGCGGCACATGTTAACCACATGTCTCCATCGTCCATAGTAGGTACATTTACGACATGGTAACTGATTCGGATGGTAAAGGTTGCATTGATTGCATAAAGGAGCTGTTCCCAAGTACAGCTTCTTGGCTGGTGGTGTTGCCACCTGGATAGGTCCTGCCTGTTTTGGTGCAACGGCTGGAGGATTCTTTGAAGCTTTACGCTTCTTTGATTTTGGTGAAGGCTTGGCTTCTGTTTCCTTTGGTGTCTCTTGAGTGGCTTCATTCGTGAGACGAGACATGGCAGCAGCTAATTCAACAGTCTTCAGGACTACTTCGCCTATTCGCTGGGAAAATTTGGTAGTCTGCTCGGATATTTGAGCGTCGTTGCGATGAAGAGACATTATAGAAGAAATGAAAGACATAGGAAGAAACAAGTGAAATGTTATCGGATAGTCAAAACAGAATGACAACGCATAAAAATTGCAATCATTTATTTGTTACCAAAGGCAAACAAATGAGATGGTGACTAATCAAAGTAACCGGGTCATATTAATGTATCGCGAAGACATGCTTTAGCCTATAAGTGGACACTCACCCCAAGAGTTCCCAGGTAAGAGTGACTGGTCCGATTATGTGGATTTGTACGAACACTCTAGCCTTAGACAGAAAATTCAGAGTACAGGCATCCACCCTTCCAGATTGCACGTGTTCACATTATACGACCCAACTTTGACGAGATTTTGAAAACTTAGAGGGTTCAAAACCTAGTAATCAATCATCCTAGAACAGATGATTGGTTTTCGAAGCAGATTAGAAATTTGTGTTCTGGTTGTAGTTGTCACATAAGGATAAGTGACGGTATTGTTTTAAGATCTAAACACAAGGATCTTGTGTTAGGGTCCTAGGAAGGTTATAGACTAGGTCAAAGCATTACTAATAACCTAATTCCCTATAACCATGAGCTCTGATACCAACTCTTCTGTCACACCTCGACCACGTAAAACAACAAATCGTGGCGAAAACGTCGAGGAGTGTTGTAACAGAATCATTGTTTCATAACACATGGAAAATTGAAGTTCTGTTTTATTGAATTGAAAGAGGTTACAATGTCTTAAAAACAAAGAAACATAACATAAATAACTAGTCTTGCATCTTTTATTGTCACTAAGGCCCAAGTCCGCCTAAGTGTATCTTGATTAATCCTATGCATCATCTCCTGAAAACACATGTTAAAATAGGTACGTCAGCATAAAAATGCCTGTGAGATACATAGGTTTTATTGAAATTAGGATTCATGACTTGTAAGTTTAAAGAAAAAGTTAAACAAAAGTTAGTCATGAACCTTGTAAAATGTTTTCTTTTATAAATCATACAAACAGTGATAAGAAATCAGATGATATAAAAGAAGGATGCATAGATAAATAATTAACCAAGTAAAATGAGTTTGTATAAAATATGTTGTTTGTAAAACAATGTTTCATGAAGATATGATATAAGTGTAAAATGTATTATGTTTAACCTGAAATGGTTTAAATAACGCTACGATATGTAATACCATAAAATCACTTATATATAGGAAGTACCAATGGCGTATCCACCATGCTTTTATCATATTACATACGCCTCGTTATTTAAATCACTTACCAAGCAAACCACCAAAATGCCTTGTTTAAACAATTGTCAAATGTTTATGTATAAACCATGTCTATTGTCAAATGTAAATCATGTAATGTGTAAACAAATGTCATGTATGGTAAGTAAAAAGTGACTACTTAAACCATATGTAAAATGCACAAAACAATGCATTTGAATAAATCAAAAGTTATGTTTTGTAAAACAAATGCATGCCTTACTGATACAAACAACTATGCAGTAGTGTTTTAATGCATACATTTAAGCCTTGCGACTGTGGCGACAAACCCTTAAACGAAGTTAAAGGTTTATCTGAATTATGTTTATCGAATTCGGTCATTCCTTCCACCCAAACAAACCTAGGATCTCAGGAATGGGAGTTATCAATTCCTATGGTACCACTACCTACTAACGAACGGCGTGATCAATGTTAATGAATGTATTTTTGTCCCATTTAAACAAACCAAATGTCATACCAAAATGTAAGCATGTTTTATGAAAATAATTTACTAAGTATGCAACAAATGAACATACATAGCATGAAATGTAATGTAAAACATTGTTCTAAGTATGCACTAAATGGACATATCTAGCAAAACACGGATAAAATCATGTACTATACGTGTACAAATGAACATAACAAGTATGATATAAAAACATGGAAAGCACGAAAGTAACAAGTAGGCACATGTGTTTCACCCCAAAATGTTTGAAAAACAGTAAAAGAGGGGAATATGTACTCACTTGAGGGTGCTTAGAAGTTTTGAATAACAACCAAGCAAAGCTAGAGGGATCACGGAAATCAAACGACACCTAATATAGGTAACTACGTTAATAAACGGACCTAAATCGGAAGATCGGATAGGATGAGGTTTCGTAAACCAAATGAGTGTAGGAACTCACGTATTATGGTTTAACAAAGCCTACATTCTAAAACGAAACCTAACCTAAGTGCTTACGACCCATTACGACCCGTTTAGGTAGCTTACGCTACTTTAACACGTCGTTCGCGTAAAACGCGTTCGGACCACCTAACTAGTCCTATGACAAGTATTATATGCCTTAAAATGTTTAAAAATGTTACCTAATCAGTTTAGATGTAAAAATTTAGGTTATATATGCTTAAAATTAATTTATGCATAAAAAGGGCATTTTGGTCATTTTCCTAAGGCATATAAACTACCTATCATACAACTAACTAAACGAAGTGACCATAAGGTATAACCTCGGAAGGTTATTCCCTATACAACTATGGTCAAAATATGTGTTTGGTCGGATCCTAATTATCGACCAAACGGGTCGGGTTCGAAAGTCTAAGCGGTTGTTTAGACCGCTTATCTTACGACCCTATATAAGCACTATACCTAAAGTGACGAGCTAAACATGTTAAAACATGTTCAACGAGGCTAAAAAACAAGTTTGATATCAAAACAAAGGGTTTTGATACCCAACAATAGTTTGGTTTCAAAATACGCAAGAATACGCATTTTGACAGAAACTATGACTCGTCACTACGCCTAAATAACGTGGTAATCAGTAGGTATAGTCACAAGAGGCTATAACCATCGTGATTACGCTCACGTTACGAAGTTCAAACGGACTTCGTGTTGACCATTGACTGGTCAAAGCAGAAAGTCAAACAATGTTTGACTTTCGTGCTAAAAATGCATAAACGCACGAAAGAATACTTACAAGAGGTCCAAGCTAGGAAGGTTTAATCTAAAAATTCTCAGGTATGAAGCTTTGAGCTTCAACTTAGAGAATAATCAAACCAAATGTGGGTTTTACAAATGAAATCATGGGGGTATATATATTTTTCGGGTAACCGTTAAGATCGTTTATCGAAAACCGAGCTTCGATCTTGGCCTTACATGTGCACCCCCTAATTTAGAATACCATGGGCACCCTAAAACAAGCCCATAGACTTGATAAAACCATTTGCAAACATGGGGAACAGCTGGAAATGGCTGGAAAAGATTTTTGCTGATCTGGGCAGTTTACACGGGCCGCTTAAGAGCCTTACAAGGCTTACGCGCCCCGCCTAAACACCTATGGCGGATTGCCAAAAACAGTCCATGCAGCCCAGAAACTAGATTTCGATGCATTTTTGACACGTTTAAGCCCCGTTAACCCCATTTCAAGGCTCCAAATTGAAGTTAAAGTCTAGGGAATTTAAAATATGTTCAAAATTATCTCGGAAGTCGGTTCGTTTGGTGGTACGGTTGCGTTGTTCGGTTAATTACGACGAAACACGAACGGACGCGAAAAACGATCCAAATTACGCGACGAATGGAATTTTATTATGCCAATCACTAAAATAAAATATTTTAATGATTACATAAATTTTGGATGTCCGGATATATTCAGAACGTAAGATATGCGCGAAAATGCAAACTTATGCACTTTTTGACGCTTTTAGTCCCTGTTGATCAAATAAGTTTATTTTTGCGCACCAAACACCTCAAATCCTATTTCTAAGCTATGTAAAGGATATTTAGCGCATGTTTAACTTATGACCATGTTCCGGAATGTTCGTTACAGTACGAATCGGCATACTTTCGCAGTTTATCGTAATTAGTCCCTGTAAGCGAATAAGCTTGATTTCGACACACCAAACCCTCCAAAACTTATTTCTAAGTTATGTAAACGTTATTTAAGGTATGTTAAGACCATGTCACTGTTCCAGAGTGTTTTTCGCGCTAAACTGATTACGTTTATGCATCAGTTCGCGTATAACTTCACAGAAAGCGATTTAGAGCTCGAAATCGAACAAGAATTGATATGTGCAAATGATACACATACCAAGTATGAAATACAATATTTCATTGATTTGGTACTTGTTTGATGGCCGTGGAGGCACAGGTGTCACAATATGGGTAACCCCCGAAATCTTGTTTGAGAGATTACCTGATTCTGAGATACTAGGTCTTTATAACTATTTGATATCTGGGGTATTATACCTGGTCTTCTGATATAACAACCCTAAACCGACACTCTCGAAATATTTTGACACCCGATAAATATATTAAAATGTCCCAATATGTCTTAGAATATAACCCGTATGCGAAAACCGAGCCCAAAATACGTTAAAACATTAAAAATAACATAAAAACAAAAATAATCGGGTCATCGTGGGGCGCGACGCCCCTTGTCTTTAGTTGACGCGGGCCGCGACGAGGCTGGCCACCCGCCCTCCTCCGGAAGCCGCCACGTGGCGAAGCTATACTGGGTGACGAGTCAAAGCTAGGCCCTACGCACCTAGTGCGGGCAGCGAAGGCCCTTGCTCTCCTTCGTTGCGGGGCGCGACGGACCAGTCAACCAAAACTATAAATAGGGGCTGTTGGCTTTCAGTTTCTGACGCTCACAAACACTTCTTTCTCTCAAATTTCTGAGTAGTAGGCATTATATTCGGGTATAATACCCCCTAAATAACTAGGTTCTGCTCCGTTGTAAGTATTATAACCCCTGGATACGTATTAGATACTCTGCCCGATTGATCTAGTGTTCCGTAACGGCTGTCGTGGTTCTGCCCGATTTAGTCGTTGGAATGCCGTCTCGGGGAGGGTATTACTAATGTTAAAATGGGTTATTATAGTAACACGCGTGCATTTGTGTAATTTATAGATTGTCACCAGGAAACCCTAAAGGATAATCTAAGACAGCAATGTGAGTAATCTCCTTTTTGTAAATTGTTTTTACAAAACCTCACTTATTTAATTATACATTAAGCAGTCATTGAGTATTTGTAAGGATACAATTACAGTCGGTAAATTTGGGGTTTTGTATACAAAATTTGTTACTGCCTTGCGAGGAGTAACATGACCATAAGTCGGAACGACAGTACCGTGGGTGGTAATTGATATGACTTGGAAACAAATGTAATTGCGGAATCGCCCTCAATACTGTACAATGGTTTTTATTAAAACTTGATTGAACTGGGATTCACTCACCAGTATTTCCCACTGACAAAATGTTTTTAAACGCGTTTCAGGTAACAAAATGTGAAAGCCAAATAGAAGCCTGCTGGACAGCACTGAAGGCTTGGAAAAGTGGCAATAAAGTTACCTAAAATGGATAGATGTTTTTATTAACTAAAAATAGGATTTATTCCTATGAAAAAGTGTGTACTGAAAACTTGGGTTTTACCCTTGTGTTTAATATTATGAAAGTGTGGTATTTTACTATGATAAAATATTTCTAACTACGGTCCTGATGTAAAATCCGCTACCAAATTAGACAAAAACAAGATACCATCGAAACTGGCCGCGGCCGCCCGTTCCCGGGTTTGTAATAGGGGGACGGGGGTTGCGACAGAAGGTGGTATCAGAGCTAAGCCACTGATTCAGCCATAGAAGTGTTCTGCTGACACCAAAATTCACTTTATTAGGAAATAAATTATGGGAATACGTGCATAATTGTATTTTCTTGTTATGTGTTATTTGACTATTTGTTAGTTTACAGTATGAGCGACCAAGGACCATCTGAAGCGTACCGTCAATTGTCTGGTTCGCCTAGAAGCGAAGGTGCCTCTTCTCAGCCTGCCCCCTCAGGGTACTCTGCTGATACGGAAGAAGGAATATCCGTATTTAAGGCTTAATCTGAAGAGCCATTTCCTCAGAAAAAGAGGGGATGGTTTAGTAGGGGAGCACATGAGCGTAGAAAGCGTATGAAAAAGTTACAAGAGCAGAGAGCACTAGCCGCAGCTAAAAGAGAAACCGATGCTTATGCCCAGGATATGCTTAATAGGGGTATAGCTAATATCCATATATTAGCAACCACTGCAGCTGACCCTAACCTGGAGCAAATGTTAGCACCCCAACCACAACCACCAATTCCTGACCAACCAATGGAGATAGAAAACCCTGAAAATCAAGTAGAAATGCATGATTTTAATCCAGAAGAAATACCTAGGGTACCCGCACCAAATCCCTTAGACCCAAATTACGACCCATGGTGGGACGACAACAGGGACTATGTGCAACGTTACCCGATACACGAAGACATGCCCATGCAAAACCTAGGAGCCTACCCAGGGTTAGATCCTCAAGATCCCTATTTCGACAACGATGTGTACATTAGGGAGATCTTAGAGAATCCTTACCCATTTCAGGCGCCTACACCTCCATACCAGGAACCCGCACCCCAGATTCCGAACCCAGTCCTAGAACCTGCACCCCCAATGAGTGCAGAAAACGTACAAGAACTTAGGACATTTGGTGAGGAAATTTTAGAGAATAGTGAAAGGATGAGACAGGTGGGAGAGCGACTCGTCTGGAAGTACGACGAGCGCAATATGGATTTCTAGATGAATCCATATCCATGAATGGGATGGTGAAAATGGTAGTAATAATATAATAATAATAATAAAATATGTGTGTATGTGTAAGAAAAAAAAAACTACGGATGCCTATTACTAGTAGTGTAATTTTAAATTTCAGTCAGTATTATAATTTTAATTTCAGTACTGGTGTGTAATAGATGCATATTATATGAATAGAGTAAAGTCGCAATGCTCGACACTTTTGACCAAAGTGCGTGACATGTGATTGGCTATATTTAATATTATTTGTGATATTAATATGTGGTAAATGTCTAAAATTCAAATGGACAACGAAGTGAATCAAGAAAACTAGAATGATAACATCCAGAACGAAAACAACCCAATTAACGATAATCTGAATAATGAGAATCCAAACAACAATAACAATGGAAATCAAGTGGATAATAGTGCCATCCAACACATAGTGGCACAAGGAATCATAGATGCAATGCCATTTATTATCCAAACTGTTAAGGAAGCAGAAAATAAAAGTAAGCATAGCAGTAAGCGACCAACTGAACCGGAACACAGCGTAAACAATGGACCCGTATTTCAAGTGCCCATTCCCAAAAGAAGAAGAACCATGCCATATGGTTGTTCTTATAAAGAATTCTGGTCCTGCAAACCAATAGAATTCTCGGGCAATGAAGGACACATTGCAGCTCTATGCTGGATAGAAAAGACTGAGGTTGTTTTAAAAATAAGCAAGTGTGTTGAAGAAGATAAAATAATGTTTGCCTCTAATTTGTTTAAGAACTCAGCCTTAGAATGGTGGAACACTATCCTCCAGTCAAGAGGAAGTAATAAGGTATACAACATGGAATGGGAGGAATTTAAAAATATGGTAGAAAGGAAATTATGCCCTCCCAATGAAAAGGAATAGATAGCGAATAAGTTTCTGAACCTTAGAATGACCGGGGTAGATAGTAAGGGTTATACTACTACATTCTTTGAATATGCTAGATTAGTACCAACCCTTGCATCACCTGGACCGGTATTAATCTCCCGATACATCTGGGGATTAATTGGAGAAATTAGGCATGTAGTCAAGGCAGCTAGACCCCAAACCATAGAAGAAGTTGTAGAACAAGCCAATACCTTGACAGATGAGTTAATCTGTACTAGAGAAGAAGACCAGAGGAGAAACCTAACCCAAAGGCTTACTCAAGAATTCCGTTTTGGGAATTCTAACCGTAAGAATGTAGGTTCTACCTCTGCACCGTACTGCAAAGCCTTCAAAAGGAAGCATTCGGGAAAATGCTCCACTTACTGCAATTTCTGCAAAGTACCAGGACACAAGGAAGAAACCTGCAGAAGGAAACCTACTAATGGACTGTGCTTCAATTGTGGAGAAAAAGGTCACATCAAGCCAAACTGTCCGAAATTGACTCCAGCTGCAAACAACAAGAACACTAAAAATGCTAGAGCATTTGTTCTGACTGCATATGAAGCCAAGATGATTCCGGACGTAATAGCGGTACGTTTTTAGTTAATGATTTTTTGCTAAAATATTATTTGACTCTGGTGCAAACCAAACTTTTATTAATACTTCGTTTTGCAAACTTCTAAATCAATCATTAACTAAACTCCCACAAGAATGTCTAGTAGAGACAGCAAATGGAAAAACCGTTAGGATTTCTGAAATCTTGCAGGGAGCAAGAATAGAAACTTTAAATCAAAAATTTATTGCAAACCTTTACCCAATGAATCTGGCAGGATTTGACATTGTATTAGGAATGGATTGGTTAATAGCCAATAAAGCCAGTATTTTATGTGATCAAAAGTCAATCCAAGTAAATTCACCAAGGGGTGAAAAGATCACAATTAAAGGTGATAAACCATTTAGATCCACGAAATTCATCTCTGTGATGAAAACTGCAAGTTATATAAGAAAAGGATCTATACTATATTTGATTTCTATAATCACTAACACTAAAGGAAAAGAACTAAAAGACATTCCAGTAGTATCTCAGTTTTCAGATGTGTTTCCAGAAGAGTTGCCAGGGCTACCACCAGACAGGGAAGTTGAATTCAGAATCCACCTACTACCAGGAACGGCACCGATTGCCAAAGCACCTTATCGATTGGCACCCGCAGAAATGCAGGAACTGAAGAAACAATTAGACGACTTGCTGGAGAAAGGATTCATACAGCCAAGCTCATCGCCATGGGGAGCGCCGATATTATTCGTCAAAAAGAAGGACGGATCAATGCGTATGTGCATTGACTACCGGGAATTGAACAAGGTCACAATCAAGAATCGGTACCCATTACCAAGGATCGATGATCTGTTCGATCAACTTCAAGGAGCTCGATTTTTCTCTAAAATCGATTTAAAATCAGGATATCATCAACTAAAGGTACATGAAGAGGACATTCCTACAACCGCATTTAGAACAAGGTATGGCCATTATGAATTTACTATCATGCCATTTGGTTTAACCAATGCCCCAGCCGCATTTATGGAGATGATGAACCGAATATGTAAGCCATATTTGGATAAATTTATAATTGTTTTTATTGATGATATTCTCATTTACTCTAAGAGTAAAGAGGATCATGCAAAGCATTTGCATGCATTTTTAAGTTTATTAAGAAAGGAAAAGCTCTATGCTAAATTCTCAAAGTGCGAGTTTTGGTTAGAGCAGGTACAGTTTCTTGGACACTTAGTCGATCATGAAGGATTTCATGTGGATCCAACAAAAATTGAGGCAATTACCAAATGGAAAACCCCTGAATCACCAACCGAGGTTAGAAGTTTCTTAGGATTGGTAGGATATTATAGAAGATTTATTCGAGATTTTTCAAGAATAGCCATTCCCTTAACTAAGTTAACCTGTAAATCCAATAAGTTTGAATGGGGACCAAAACAGGAAGAAGCTTTTAGAATTCTTAAGCAAAGACTAACCCATGCACCTATATTAGCGTTACCAGAAGGAACTGAAGACTTTGTAGTCTATTGTGACGCTTCTAAGTTAGGTTATCGATGTGTATTAATGCAACGTCAAAAGATTATAGCTTATGCCTCTAGACAACTTAAGAATCATGAAGAGAATTATTCAACCCATGATCTAGAATTAGGAGCCATAATTTTTGCCCTTAAGATTTGGAGACATTATCTTTATGGTAGTAAGTTTACCATATTCACTGGCCATAAAAGTTTAAGATATGTTTTTGGGTAAAAAAGAGCTGAATATGAGACAAAGACGCTGGATGGAAATTCTTAGTGATTATGAATGTAATATCCAGTATCATGCAGGAAAGGCAAATGTAGTGGCTGATGCTTTAAGTTGAAAGTATCATGAGAACCCAAAAAGAGTACGTTCTCTTAAATTAAATCTACAAGTAGATTTAAATGATCAAATTAGAAAAACACAAGAATCAGTAATCAAGGAAGATACTGAAAAATTAAAAGGAATAATTAAGGAATTAGAACAAGGAACAGATGGAATTTGGAGATTCCATAAGAAAAGAATGTGGATACCTAAATTAGGAAATCTACGCCACCGTATATTAGAAGAGGCCCATAAATCTAAATATACGTACATCCAGGAAGTGATAAGATGTACCAGGATTTAAGGAAAAATTTCTGGTGGATAGGAATGAAGAAGGATATAGCAGCCTAAGTTTCTAAATGTTTAACCTGTTCACAAGTCAAAGCTGAACATCAGAAACCCTCAGGTTTGTTACAACAGTTAGAAATGCCCGTATGGAAATGGGAATTGATAACCATGGATTTTGTTACCAAATTACCCAAAACAAGAAAAGGTAATGATACAATCTGGGTGATTGTAGATAGGCTAACCAAGTCAGCTCATTTTATACCAATGAGGGAAACTTTCAGCATGGAATAATTAGCTAAATTGTATGTAAATGAAATAGTTTCATTACATGGAATTCCTTTATCAAATGTTTCTGATAGGGATAGCCATTTTACCTCTCATTTTTGGGCAAGTTTCCAAAAAGCAATGGGGACCAAGTTGAATCTAAGCACAGCTTATTATCCTAAAACAGATGGACAAAGTGAAAGAACAATCCAGACAATGGAGGACATGCTTAGAGCTTGTGTAATTGATTTCGGAGGTAATTGGGACGATCATTTACCTTTAATAGAATTTTCTTATAATAATAGTTATCACACAAGTATCAATGCTGCACCCTTCAAAGCACTTTATGGACGAAAGTGCCGAACCCCAGTCTGTTGGGCAGAAATTAGGGAAAAGCAACTATCTGGACCTGAGATAGTGCAGGAAACAACCGACAAGATCATTCAAGTCAAGGAACGGCTGAAAGCAGCACGTGATCGACAAAAGAGCCACGCTGACAACAGACGTAAGTCATTAGAATTCCAGGTAGGTGACAAAGTATTGTTAAAAGTCTCTCCTTGGAAAGGAGTGGTAAGATTCATCAAACGAGGGAAGCTAAGTCCCAGGTATGTTGGACCTTTTGAGATTATTAGAAGAATAGGACTTGTAGCTTATCAGCTACAACTACAAGAGGAAATGGCAGGAATACATGATGTATTTCATGTATCTAATCTCAAGAAATGCCTAGCTGATGAATCACTTATAGTACCTCTTAAGGACATAGAGGTAAATGAACAACTCAAATTTGTAGAAAGGCCTCTACAGATTGAAGACAGGAAGGTTAAGAATCTCAAGCACAAGAGATTAGTTCTAGTCAAAGTGAAGTGGGACTCTAAAAGAGGACCAGAATACACATGGGAACTTGAATCAGAAATGCAAAAGAAATATCCACACCTGTTCCAGTAGACCTCGAGGACGAGCTCTAAAACAAGGTGGGGAGGATATAATAACCCTAAACCGACACTCTCGAAATATTTTGACACCCTAAAAATATATTAAAATGTCCCAATATGTCTTAGAATATAACCCGTATGTGAAAACCGAGCCCAAAATACGTTAAAACATTAAAAATAAAATAAAAACAAAAATAATTGGGTCCTCGCGGGGCGCGACGCCCCTTGTCTTTAGTTGACGCGGGCCGCGACGAGGCTGGCCACCCGCCCTCCTCCGGAAGCCGCCACGTGGCGACACGTGGCGAAGCTATACTGGGTGACGAGTCAAAGCTAGGCCCTACGCACCTAGTTGCGGGCCGCGAAGGCCCTTGCTCTCCTTCGTCGCGGGGCGCGACAGACCAGTCAACCAGAACTATAAATAAGGGCTGTTGGCTTTCAGTTTCCAATGCTCACACACACTTCTTTCTCTCAAATTTCTGAGTAGTAGGAATTATACTTGGGTATAATACCGCCCTAAATAACGAGGTTCTGCTCCGTTGTAAGTATTATAACCCCTAGATACGTATTACATACTTTGCCCGATTGATCTAGGGTTCCGTAACGGCTGTCGTTGTTACACCCTCAAAAACCACATGCGGAATACCACCGCGAGGCGTATGACATGACCAGGATCCAGCCACCAATTATACTGAGCATTTAATTAATAATAAGGATGTTCACAAACCATAATGGTTAGTAAATGCCATAGTTAAAGTTCAAAAGTTTGAAGTTTAAATAACAGTTCAAGTGAGTAGCGGAAGCATAGGCAAAATAGTTTAAGCAAAGCTCATAGTTCAAGTTTATTTAGAACCCAAAACACGGGTTAAGACGACCACTACACATCCCCAAGCTGCAAGCTCCTGAGTCACTGGGTACCTGCAAAGCATGCAGTAGGGTATCAACATAATGTTGGTGAGTTCACGAGTTTGTCCAGTTTTTAATTCCAAAAAATTGTTTCACAGTTAATTTACCCATTTATACCATGCCAAGGGGAGCTACCCCTTAAGTAAGCTACTAAACTGTTTTTACAATACCAAATACTATTCATCCGTACGTTTCCGTAGTGCCCCGTTTGTCAATGTTCTATCATCATTGACGGTTTGCCAGAGTCTATTAGTTCACGACCGATCCTTTACAGGCACGGTGTGAGGCTGGATCAACCTAAATAGCGCTATTAACTAATAATCACGTTCGCCAGGCCCCGTCGACTAATCGGTATTAAGAAGTGAGGACTTGAGTGATAGAGTTGCGTTTAGTATTACTTGTTGCATCCAGTATAAAAAGTAATTAACTAAGGGTCCCGCATAAGGGGAGAAAAGTAGGTTTGTATCCCTCACAAGGGGATAGCGTTGTTTTAAGTTCCGTTTCCCAAACCACCGGGAACGCATGCTTTAAAAGTTGTGAACTCACCTTGGGTTGCTCGGCAGACAGTTTACTTGGTCAAGCACGCTGGTCACCACGTCCTAACATGGTTACCAGTATGGGTCAAGTTCGGGTACTAGATCCTACACGTATCTAACACATAGCATACATACAGTTATCTGTTGAGTTATTGGGCCTGCTCTAATATTTGAACAATCAGACAGTAACAGTTAACACATAGTCCAGTTAAACAGACAGCCCAAACTAAACATATTGTGGCTCAATAACTAAAGCAGATAGTCCAGTCGAGACAAGGTGGTCTCGACTCGAGAACATGAGGTCTCGAGTCGCAACCAAGGAGTCTCGGGTTGCCAGCTGGAAGTCTCGAGTGGTACATATATGAGTCGCAACCTTGGAGGTCTCGAGTTTGGTCTTGAGTTGGGATCAAGGGATCTCGAGTCGCAACCTCACAGGTCTCGAGTCCCTGAGATGGGCTAGTTGGTCTCGAGTTATCAACTTGATGGCCTCAAGTCGCAACCAGGGGTCTCGAGTCGCATACCTGCTGATTCTAGAACATTTGCCAGCATTGTACTATCCAATAGAATTTCATTTTCATGATTTTGTGTACTATCCAATTAAATCACACAAACATGTTTTCTTTTCTAAAACGTTAATCAAATGGATCAAACATAACAATTCAAATCTTCATATCATATTTATATCATATTCATAATGTTCATCCTTTTAGGGTTTTTCATATTCATTCAACATGTTCATCCTACATATTATCATGCATTTTGTGAACAAGAAATCATAACAAAAAATCAAGGCAATCTCATAAACCATCATTAAACAAGGCATTGTTCCATAATATCTAGCATAAATCGGATAATCATAAACATCCTAAACTATCATCCCTTAACCATTCAAAACATCTCACTAACATATTATCCTACAAAGATTCATACAAACACTTTCATTTAACGTTCAACTATGCCTATTATTATAAAAAGAAGCACCTTATCACATATATAAGTCATTCAAGGCACATTTTGCACCAAAGATATCATTTAAGGTTCCTAACCACAATAAAACACTAACAGGCTAGAACTCCAAAGTGTGAAGATGTGAAGGATTGATGAAAGAGCTTCCGAGTGTTGGTCTCAAGCAAGTCCGAGAACCCCTTTGGTTATCGCCGGATTGATCCGAGAAGGAGAGGAGAAGGATGTTGCTAGGGTTTTGGTTTAGAGGATGAAGGAGAGTGTGTGAGAATGAGTGTGAGGGAGTGTTGGTTGCCCAAAAATGGCAAGGTTGGCTAGGAGCATGGGTTTTATGCTTGTTCCAAGTTGGTGCACCCTAATGGGCTCCGAATGGATTAAAGGAGAGGTGTGGCCTAAACGGCCCAACTGTTCACTCGAGACCGAGTGGTCTCGAGTCGGATTCGTGGTCTCGGCTCACTTATACAAACATATATATATATATATATATATATATATATATATATTACATACACCTAATTTAATAAAAGCATCACAAAATTCATCAAGATAATTCACAAATCTCCATTTAATAGTATATGTACACATAATGCTAAACAAGGAGGTTGCTCGGGAAACCTAGAGTGTCACATAATCCCCAAGTTTTAAGAACTTTCGTCCCGAAAGTTAAGGCAGCCACTGTCAAGCTAGTGTGAGTGAGAACGTTTCAATGGGGTGTCACATCATCCCCCTGTTAGTTTGGAATTTCGTCCCGAAATTCGGTTGTAGCTTCAGTGCTAGGAGTTTCATTAGGGAACAACTGAGGATATTTGCGTTTCATCTGGTCTTCCCGTTCCCAGGTGAACTCTGGGCCACAGCGCGAGTTCCAACGAACTCTTACGATAGGTATCTGGCTACGTTTGAGGACTTTGATTTCTCGATCCGTGATCTCAATCGGCTCCTAAGTAAAGTGTAGCTGGTCATCAAAAGTTAGCTCCTTGAAAGGAATGATGAGTGTTTCATATGACAGACACTTCTTCAGATTAGACACGTGAAAGACGTTGTGCACCGCACTCAGCTCTCCAGGCAGATTCAATCTGTAAGCAACCTTACCGATCTTCTTGGTAATTTCAAATGGTCCGACATATCGCGGATTAAGCTTGCCCCGTTTACCAAAGCGGACCACACCCTTCCAGGGTGAGACTTTAAGTAGAACCCGATCACCGACCTGGAATTCTAACGGTTTCCTACGCTTATCAGCGTAGCTTTTCTGACGATCACGAGCTGCCGCCATTCGTTGTCTGATCTGGGTAATTCTTTCCGTAGTCTCGACTACGAGTTCCGGGCCAGTAATTTGGCTTTCGCCAACTTCCACCCAACATAAGGGTGATCGGCATTTACGACCGTACAATGCTTCAAAGGGTGCTGCCTGAATGCTGGTGTGGTAGCTGTTGTTATAGGAGAACTCTACCAATGGTAAGTGTCGTTCCCACCCGTTTCCAAAATCAATAACACATGCTCTCAGCATGTCTTCAAGCGTTTGAATGGTACGTTCCGTTTGACCATCGGTCTATGGGTGGTAGGCAGTACTCATGTCTAGGCATGAGCCAAAAGATCTATGCGTAGCTTGCCATAGTTCAGATGTAAAGCGTGGGTCACGATCGGAGATGATAGAGATTGGCACTCCGTGCCTAGCAACTATTTCCTTCAAGTAGATTGTAGCAAGTTTTGAATACTTATCGGTTTCTTTGATCGCTAGAAAATGTGCCGATTTGGTTAGGCGGTCCACGATGACCCAAATGGTATCGTTCCCGCTTTGAGACCTGGGTAAGCCCGTGACGAAATCCATGGAAATTTACTCCCATTTCCATTTTGGCAGTTCCGGTTGTTGCAACAAGCCTGACGGCTTCTGGTATTCGACCTTGACTCTAGCACAGGTCAAGCACTTGCTAACGTAGGTGGCTATGTTGGCTTTCATACCAGGCCACCAATATGTAGTCTTGAGATCGTGGTACATCTTATCCGAACCAGGATGTACCGAGTAACGAGATTTGTGTGCTTCATCCATCACAAGCTCACGTAGATTTCCATAAAGTGGGACCCACACGCCCTGTCACATAGTAAGCGCCATCTTCCTTTTGTTCTAACTGCTTCCTTGATCCTCGCAGGGACTCAGCCCTGATGTTCTCGGCTTTCAATGCTTCAACCTGAGCATTTCGGATCTGATTGGGGAGGTTAGATTGGATGGTAAGTTGTAACGATCGCACACGCTTAGGTGTAGTGCCCTTTCGACTAAGGGCGTCTGCCACAACATTCGCTTTGCCCGGATGGTACTTGATTGCGCATTCGTAATCATTCAAGAGCTAGACCCATCGACGCTGCCGCATGTTTAACTCCTTTTGCTTGAAGATATGCTCGAGACTCCTGTGATCGGTGTAAATGGTGCACCTGGTACCGTACAGGTAATGTCTCCATATCTTAAGAGCAAAAACCACTGCTCCTAACTCCAAGTTATGCATAGTGTAGTTCCTTTCATGAATCTTAAGTTGTCGAGAAGCGTAAGCAATAACTTTCTCGCGTTGCATTAACACGCAACCGAGCCCATGTATAGATGCATCGTAGTAAACCACAAAATTGTTGGTACCCTCAGGTAACGAAAGAATGGGAGCACTACAGAGATTATCCTTTAGCTTCTGAAAGGCAGACTCCTGAGCATCCTTCCATTTGTAAGTGATCCCCTTCTGGGTGAGAGTCGTGAGGGGTTGAGCAATCTTCGAAAATCCCTTGATAAATCTACGATAGTATCCTGCCAATCCCAAGAATTGGCGAACTTCGGTCGGAGTCTTAGGTGTAGGCCAATTCTTTATAGAGTCGATCTTAGCTGGATCGACGTGAATTCCGTCCTTATTGACTACGTGTCCAAGGAAATGGACTTCTCAAAGCCAGAAGTCACATTTCGAGAACTTGGCGTATAGTTATTCATTGCGAAGGAGTTCAAGAATAAGACACAGGTGTTGTTCATGCTCCTCTTGATTTTTCGAGTAGATCAGGATGTCATCAATAAACACAATCACGAACTTGTCGAGGTAGGGTTTGCACACTCGGTTCATGAGATCCATAAAGACCGCAGGCGCATTGGTCATTCCAAAAGGCATGACGAGAAATTCAAAGTGACCATAACGGGTTCTGAAAGCAGTCTTGGAGATATCCTCGTCTCGGACTCTCAACTGATGATAACCTGATCGCATATCGATCTTAGAGTAGTAGCTTGACCCTTGCAACTGGTCGAATAGATCGTCGATACGCGGGAGTGGGTAACGATTCTTGATGGTAACCTTGTTCAGCTCACGATAGTCGATGCACATACGGAATGTGCCATCCTTCTTCTTAACAAAAAGCACTGGTGCTCCCCAGGGTGACGAACTAGGGCGGATAAATCCTTTGTCCATCAGTTCTTGCAGTTGTGTAGAAAGTTCCTTCAGTTCAGCGGGAGCTAGTCGATAAGGTGCACGAGCTATAGGTGCTGCTCCGGGAGCTAGCTCGATTTGGAATTCGACCTGACGGTGAGGAGGGAGTACAGGTAGTTCTTCAGGAAACACATCCGGGTAGTCGCGTACAACTGGAAAATTCTCGATCCTCTTTTCCTTTTCCTGGGTGTCGGTGACGAGTGCTAAGATAGCGGTGTGTCCCTTTCGTAAACACTTCTGGGCTTTTAAGAATGAGATGACGCCTGTGACTTTTCCGCCTTTGTCACCTTGAACAACGAGGGGTTTGCCAGAACGACGGGGAATACGAACCATTTTCTCTTGACAGAGAATTTCAGCCCAATGTTTGGATAACCAATCCATACCAATGACGACGTCGAAGCTTCCAAGAATGATAGGGAAAAGATCGATGCTAAAGGTCTGACCAGAAAATACTAGTTTGCAGTTACTGATGACGTGTGAGGCCTCGATGTTTCTACCATTCGCTAACTCAACGGTATGCTTAGAACTTAATATCATAGGTGTACGCTTAAGCTTCTTACTAATACGTAGGGATACATAGCTAGCATCGGCTCCAAAATCAAATAATACAGAAACATAACGATCATCGAGTAGGAACTTACCCGCCACGACGTTGGGATCATTCCTAGCTTCTCCAGCTCCAATCACAAAAGCTCTTCCTCTTGCACCATTCCCAGCATTGTTGTTGTTTTGATCGTTGTTTCTAGCACCCTGGTTGTTGTTGCGGTTCTGGTTCAGTTCAGGGCAATCCCTTCGCATGTGCCCCATTGCTCTACACCTATAGCATCCACGGTTGTTTCCTTGCTGCTGTTGTTCCTGGTTCTGCCTAGCTGGAAGCTGACTCCTGCAGTCTTTGGCTTCATGCCCTAACTTGTTGCATCGCTGGCACTCACTTTTACCACACGGCCCATTGTGGTGTCGGTTACACTTGTTACACTTAGGGTGGTTTCCTCGATAGCCACCCTGTATCTGGGGGCTCTTGTTGCTTCCAGTCTTCCTTTGCTGAACTGGGGCCTGAGTGGGGTTAGCATCCTTACCCTGATTTCCTTCCCACTTCCGTTTGTTATCACTAGAAGTTCCGGCAGTAGCACTGATCCTTTTGGGGAGCTTGCCCTGTTCCACAGCCTGATCAGTGAGTTTGTGAACAAGACGGACGACTTGCTGAATCGTAGTGAAGTTGGCTGAGGTCACATGGCTCTGGATTTCTGGAACTAGACCCTTGAGGTAGAGCTCGATTCTTCGGTAAGCAGGTCGAGACATGTTAGGGTAGAGGGCAGCATAATCATTGGACTGTTTGGTGTAGGTCTCAATCTCTGATCCAACCATCTTGAGCTCAAAGTACTCATTTTCGAGCTTGTGGATGTCATCCCTGTGACAGTACTCTTCCTTGATCATGTTCTTGAAATCTTCCCACGCAGTAGCATTAGCAGTTTCCAGACCAAGCATCTGAATCTGTGCTTTCCACCATGAAAGCGCGTTTCCTTCAAGTGTACCGGTAGCAAACTTCACCCAATTGGCAGGGGGACACTCGCAGACAGCAAAAACAACTTCGGCCTTCTCAATCCAGTGCAGAAGACCTATGGCACCCTCAGTGCCATTGAAAGGGAGAGGCTTGCAATCCATGAAGGTTTTGAAAGTACAAACACGTGGTTGCACAGGCGCATGCTGACATGTTGTGAGAAGCGAAGCGAATATGTTTAAGGGTGAAAAGACGATGCGGGGGTAGGATCTAAACATCCTAATATAACGAGTTTACCTCCAGGGTGAGCTGCGAAAGCCGCAGCCACCGTGTTAAGCAAGTTAGTGAATTGAGCCTGAGTCATGTTAATGTTTACTCTTCCGTGTCCACTCATTGTCTTCATAACTAGAAAACATAATATGAGTGCGATGTTGTAGTGTAGCAAGAATGAGATAGAAGAGGGGTGTATCTATCTAACTAGGCACACTAGTACGTATAGTAGAGCATAGATATGAAATAAACAAGCAAGTAAACACAAGTCCGAGCTATGAGGTTTGGTACGTTGAGTCTTGCCCTTGGTGTGTAGTGTCGTGACGAGTCACGGGTTATAGTCTGGTTTTTCTCAAAAAGACTTCCTTTTTAAAACCAAGTTCACTATAACCAATGGCTCTGATATTAATCTGTCACACCCTCAAAAACCACATGCGGAATACCACCGCGAGGCGTATGACATGACCAGGATCCAGCCACCAATTATACTGAGCATTTTATTAATAATAAGTATGTTCACCAACCATAATGGTTAGTAAATGCCATAGTTAAAGTTCAAAAGTTTGAAGTTTAAATAACAGTTCAAGTGAGTAGCGGAAGCATAGGCAAAATAGTTTAAGCAAAGCTCATAGTTCAAGTTTATTTAGAACCCAACACACGGGTTAAGACGACCACTACACATCCCCAAGCTGCAAGCTCCTGAGTCACTGGGTACCTACAAAGCATGCAGTAGGGTATCAACATAATGTTGGCGAGTTCACGAGTTTGTCCAGTTTTTAATTCCAAAAACTTGTTTCACAGTTAATTTACCCATTTATACCATGCCAAGGGGAGCTACCCCTTAAGTAAGCTACTAAACTGTTTTTACAATACCAAATACTATTCATCCGTACATTTCCGTAGTGCCTCGTTTGTCAATGTTCTATCATCATTGACGGTTTGCCAGAGTCTATTAGTTCACGACCGATCCTTTACAGGCACGGTGTGAGGCTGGATCAACCTAAATAGCACTATTAACTAATAATCCCATTCGCCAGGCCCTGGCGACTAATCGGTATTAAGAAGTGAGGACTTGAGTGATAGAGTTGCATTTAGTATTGCTTGTTGCATCCAGTATAAAAAGTAATTAACTAAGGGTCCCGCATAAGGGGAGAAAAGTAGGTTTGTATCCCTCACAAGGGGATAGCGTTGTTTTAAGTTCCGTTTCCCAAACCACCTGGAACGCATGCTTTAAAAGTTGTGAACTCACCTTGGGTTGCTCGGCAGACAGTTTACTTGGTCAAGCACGCTGGTCACCACGTCCTAACATGGTTACCAGTATGGGTCAGGTTCGGGTACAAATAGGTCACGTAGATCCTACACGTATCTAACACTTAGCATACATACAGTTATCTGTTGAGTTATTGGGCCTGCTCTAATATTTGAACAATCAGACAGAAACAGTTAACACATAGTCCAGTTAAACAGGCAGCCCAAACTAAACATATTGTGGGCCAATAACTAAAGCATATAGTCTAATCGAGACAAGGTGGTCTCGACTCGAGAACATGAGGTCTCGAGTCGCAACCAAGGAGTCTCGGATTGCCAGCTGGAAGTCTCGAGTGGTACGTATATGAGTCGCAACCTTGGAGGTCTCGAGTCTGGTGTCGACTTGGGATCAAGAGATCTCGAGTCGCAACCTCACAGGTCTCGAGTCCTTGAGATGGGCTGGTTGGTCTCGAGTTATCAACTTGATGGCCTCGAGTTGCAACCAGGGGTCTCGAGTCGCATACCTGCTGATTCTAGAACATTTGCCACCATTGTACTATCCAATAGAATTTCATTTTCATGATTTTGTGTACTATCCAATTAAATCACACAAACATGTTTTCTTGTCTAAAACCTTAATCAAATGGATCAAACACAACAATTCAAATCTTCATATCATATTTATATCATATTCATACGGTTCATCCTTTTAGGGTTTTTCATATTCATTCAACATGTTCATCCTACAGATAATCATGCATTTTGTGAACAAGAAATCATAACACATAATCAAGGCAATCTCATAAACCATCATTAAACAAGGCATTGTTCCATAATATCTAGCATAAATCGGATAATCATAAACATCCTAAACTATCATCCCTTAACCATTCAAAACATCTCACTAACATATTATCCTACAAAGATTCATACAAACACTTTCATTTAACGTTCAACTATGCCTATTATTATCAAAAGAAACACCTTATCACATATATAAGTTATTCAAGGCACATTTTGCACCAAAGATATCATCTAAGGTTCCTAACCACAATAAAACACTAACCGGCTAGAACTCCAAAGTGTGAAGATGTGAAGGATTGATGAAAGAGCTTCCGAGTGTTGGTCTCAAGCAAGTCCGAGAACCCCTTTGGTTGTCGCTGGTTTGATCCGAGAAGGAGAAGAGAAGGATGTTGCTAGGGTTTTGGTTGAGAGGATGAAGGAGAGTGTGTGAGAGTGAGTGTGAGGGAGTGTTGGTTGCCCAAAAATGGCAAGGTTGGCAAGGAGCATGGGTTTTATGCTTGTTGCAAGTTGGTGCACCCTAATGGGCTCCGAATGGATTAAAGGAGAGGTGTGGCCTAAACGGCCCAACTGTTCACTCGAGACCGAGTGGTCTCGAGTCGGATTCGTGGTCTCGGCTCACTTATACAAACATATATATATATATATATATATATATATATATATATATATATATTACATACACCTAATTTAATAAAAGCATCACATAATTCATCAAGATAATTCACAAATCTCCATTTAATAGTATATGTACACATAATGCTAAACAAGGAGGTTGCTTGGGAAACCTAGATTGTCACAGTCGTGGTTCTGCCCGACGTAGTCGTTGGAATGCCGTCTCGGGGAGGGTATTACTAATGTTAAATGGGTTATTATACTAACACGCGCGCATTTATGTAATTTATAGATTGTCACCAGGAAACCCTAAAGGATAATCTAAGACAGCAATGTGAGTAATCTCCTTTTTGTAAATTGTTTTTACAAAACCTCATTTAATTAATTGTACATTAAGCAGTCATTGAGTATTTGTATGGATACAATTACAGTCGGTAAATTTGGGGTTTTGTATACAAAATTTGTTACTGCCTTGCGAGGAGTAACATGACCATAAGTCAGAACGACAGTACCGTGAGTGGTAATTGATATGACTTGGAAACAAATGTAATTGCGGAATCGCCCTCAATACTGTACAATGGTTTTTATTAAAACTTGATTGAACTGGGATTCACTCACCAGTATTTCCCACTGACAAAATGTTTTTAAACGCGTTTCAGGTAACAAAATGTGAAAGCCAAATAGAAGCCAGCTGGACAGCACTGAAGGTTGGAAAAGTGGCAATAAAGTTACCTAAAATGGATAGATGTTTTTATTAAATAAAAATAGGATTTATTCCTATGAAAAAATGTGTACTGAAAACTTGGGTTTTACCCATGTGTTTAATATTATGAAAGTGTGGTATTTTACTCTGATAAAATATTTCCTAACTACGGCCCTGATGTAAAATTCGCTGCCAAATTAGACAAAAACAAGATACCACCGAAACTGGTCGTGGCCGCCCATTCCCGGGTTTGTAATAGGGGGACGGGGGTTGTGACATTTGATATTGCGAAAACAATGGCCTAGACCTCGTATAATACTTTATGCGCTTTTAAAGCTTACCCTCTGCATAAAAATTGATAAAATATCAAAAGATACGAATGAATTGCAGTTGAAGAAAAGATTACCTAAAGGGAACACACCCAAAGTCGAGCCTTCATCTCTTTGACTAAACGGAAGTTCATACCTGAGCTCTCAAGGTCTTGCACTAACCCAGAATACAGATATCAAATTGGTATACTCACATGTAAGACAGAATCTAGGGAATTTTGATACGGGAGTATATTCTGAGGTGGGACATGCGAACAAGTTAAGTTCTTAAAACACTAATCTCGTATCTCGAATCAGTTGAACTTTGTGTGAAAATTTAAGTGGATCAGTATACTGACAATCTAAGTGAATCGTTTAGAACTTAAAGTGTTTAAAGCTCAACGGTGCTAGTGTTTTGTCATAAACTGATATGATCCTCTGACGCGAACTTAAACAAAAATACTGTCTGTAAATATGTTTGTAAATATTTCCTTACTGCATTACATTTAAGAGAAATACAAAAAGATTTTGATTCCATTTTATTTTCGACAACCGATCTCTGAGTGCTGTGTTTCAAAATCTGAGTATGCTGATCGTGTTTCTGAAAATAAAACAAGTTCATTAATTTGAAACTTGAAGGTTTTAAAATAAAAAATCAAAAACAGTTTGTGATATCTCCAAGGTCATTAATTTGGACTTGGATGATAAATCGTGAAGGTTTTGAATGCTTAAACTGTTAAAATCAGTTGTAAAAAGCTAGGTTTCAATTTTGGATTCTTTATATTGCCAAATATATGAAGATTGTTGATAGGGGGAGAAAATCAAGTAATCCTGGATATATTCATATTATTATATTTTAGAGCAAGGATCTTGATTAAAAGTTTTTGAGAGCCAGGTCATAATTCATGGATAATCGAAATAGCTTTCACTGCCGTATATTTGAAATGTTTTCGCTTATGCTAATAGAGCCAGGTTTTCAATCCTGGATGTTCAAAATGTTTTCACTTATAAATGTTTGAGAGTTGCAGATGCTGTTCCAGATTACGATCCCGATAGCCGAGTCTAAGGGGGAGTCTGAAGACAAGCTCAACGCAAGGGGGGGCGTGCATTCAAGGAGCCAGGTAACTATCCTGGAGGAGCTTGTATATGGAAAGCCAGGTGTCGATCCCAAAAGAACGGAAGCTTGACGAAAGGGGGAGCTGAAGCTGAAGACATATCAACGGGGATTCTGTTCAAGCAAGAGGGAGTCTATGTTGCTGAAGAGATGATAAAGCTTCAAGAAGAGTCTTCGAGAGAGAGAAAGACAAGACGCTACGAGATTGACTGCAGCAATATCCAAGGGGGAGTCTGTTAGTGTAGTAACGTCTATCGCCTCCGTCAATCCAGTTCGTAGCAGTTTTAGAAGAAAACAAGACTTTATATTGTAATAAGTAGGAAAAAGGAAAGGTGGCAATATTGTAATTAATGAGTTTTCTCATTAAAGCCTTGGCCTATAAATAGGAGGCTTATGCCTTAGTTTAAGGACTTTTTGCCATTTTGCACTTTGAAGATCTAGAGCTAGAGAGAGAAAGTCTAGAGAGAGAAAGTGTTCTAGGTGATTCACGTGACTTTGTACTTTTTAGATCTTTTATCGAATCACATAGTATATTACATCGTGTGTGTTCGGTCACGTTCGTGTACGAATTCCGCACGTTACACGAGTCGGTTCGCAATCATTTCGGAGTCGAAAACCGGTCCTACAAGGTGTTTGAAGATAGGGCTACTCTTCAAGAGCTGAAGAGATGTTTTGATGGATTGCAAGTTGGCCTGTTCACGAGAGAGCAGGTTTCCAGAAATCTGATGTGGATGCCTTCAACTTTCGTTCGTGAGCTTTGTGTTGTCAGTAATATAGAGTGCGGTGATAGAGACGTGGGGTTCATGGCGATGCTGAAGGACATACATCGAGAGGTTCAGCAATCGATGGAGTTAAAGCTAAAATTTCTTAATTCTTGATGTTATTGTTAGATTTGAAAGTTTAGTTGTTCAGTATGTTATGTAATTATTGGACTTTTAATGTCATGAATAAATGAATAAATTTTAATCTTATGAATCTATGTTGTTGCGTTTTAGTTTTACTTATTTAGTGTTTGAGTTTGATTTAGATTATGTTGATGTTGAAATGTGTCTGAACAGATGTTTGGTAAGTCAACAGAGGTTTAATAGGATCAAGGGTTGGTTTAATGGTGAACATATGAGTGCAAAGATAAAACAAGGTATAAAATTTGATCATTGATAGCAGTTTTTGAAGAATCCGTGCTCCTGCAAATTACAGAGAGTCAATATTTGGAGTTGTAAAAAGTTTGTTGCAGTTAAAGTGTGGTAAAAGAGAACATCTGCTGATGATGAAAGACTGAAGAAGGAAAGGTCTGTATGGGAGACCAGATGTTAAAGAACAACAGATGATATTCAAAATATGTTGAGCTAACAAAAGGTTTTTATAGTAACAATGGTTAGGTTAAATAGCAGATGTTGGGAGTTTGTTAGTACATCAGATTAAATGTTGCACAGTATGTGAAATTGTAATTATAACCTTTGTATAAGCATGCTATTGTTGTCATATATTCAAATCCTCTTACGAAACAACAGTCTTTGCTAACGACTGTTGATTTACCACTGTTGAATAAATGAATAAATTTTAATACTATTAATCTTTGTTGTCGCATCTTCATTTTAATTATTTCAGTCATTCCTTTGTATTAATTTATAATTTTGAATAACATCTAAGGATTGCAGACTGATATAACATCAAGAATATTTGTTCATCAATAACAATTTTTTGGAAGAATTTGCGGTAAGACCTAATTACAAAGAGTCGATATTTGCTGTTGTAAAAGGTGTGTTGTAGCTAAAGTCTGACAAAAGAGAGCATCTGCTGATGAATAAATGTCTGAAGATGCAAAGGTCTACTATGGGCCAACAGATGTTAACGAACAACAGATGATATTCAATCTTAAAATGCTCAACAGAGGTTTTGATACTAACAGTGGTTGGGCTAATAGCAGATGTTAGACTTACGACTGTTGAGTTACAGCTGTTGAAAACAACTGTTTTTGAAACTTCTGCTTTCCTAAAAATACATCCACTGCTAAAAGGTACCGTCTGTTGTCATAATTTCTGTTTATCCTAATGACTGTTGATTTACTATACTGCTGGCTGTCATCCATTATCACAAGAGAGATTCTGAGTTGGACAGATGCTAGCTAAAAGTAAAACAACTGCTCAAAGTTATCATCTGTTCTCATAACTTCTGTTTATCTAACGACTGTTTGACTCACACTGTTCCCAACTTCTGTAATCGACCAACAGATGTTTCCAAACAACTGTCATCGGTTGTCGCAAGAGAGGTTCTGACGTGCACAGATCTTAACCATAAGATATTTGAAACTACTGCCACGTCAGCCTTCGCTTTTTCTCTCTATATAAAAGTTGTTTCATCCCTAAATCGAGCTTCTACCACCGCCGTCTCGAATTCAAAATTCTTGAAAACAGTTTTCAACATATTAAAAACCCTCCAACTTAAACCCTGTTTCATCCCCAAATCACCTTCTTCTCCGATCATGTATCTGAACATCAAAAACACTCACAACTACCTCCCCATCTTCGAGAAAACCAGCAAAAATACCAGCTTTCACTCAATAATTGACCTTTTAATGCCATCAAAATACAAATCAATCCTTACTGCTGATGCTCCGGTTCATACAGAAACACTACGACAATTTTGGTTTAATGCTGAAATAGAGTCTGAAGATAATAATCCAGTTTCCATCACATCTAAGGTCGGGAAAAGTGTGGTACGAATTTCTCCTTTTACAATTTCCACTACATTTGCATTGGACGACTTGGGAGGTAAGACCAACTTTGAAAAACCTGAACTTCATACAGAATTTATTGAAAGAGGGTATGATGCACAATTAAAGGAAGTTACTATGTACAAACCAAACTTCCCTTTGCCAAGACCACCTCATTTAATGAGATACCTTTAAACATTCAGTATTTGGGTTATGCTATTTTAACAAAATCTGATTACAATTTATCATAAGCACTGTTTTCTGATTTGTTGAATAATGTGAAAAATTTGGAAAAAGGTGTTTGTAGTAATGCTTTTCTGTTGTATCCAAGACTTCTAAGCTACTACCTACGAAAACAAGTGTCACAAACAGATTTTGAATAAGGTGTAGCTTTTCAAATAAATAGTCTTACAAGTAAAACTTTTACTAGACTTATGGATAAAGAGTCAAAAGTTTCAAGAACAGAAACAAAGGGGGATGAGCCTGTTTTAGATGCGTCCGCATCTGTTGCTCAAACCTCTGTTGAGCCAACTGCTCCTTGTGATCATGACACCACAACCGGTGTTGTAAAACACACACCAGGAAAACGCAAAAAGAAACCTGTCACATGCAAAAAGCCCACCAAAACCAAACAAAATAAAAAGGTTCCTCTGGAAGATGAGATCCCAGAGGTTAATGCAGTGGCAACACAAATGTCACTTGAAACCACTGCTGCTACTTCCTCACAGTTGTTGGAAAGATCTCAACCCATCCAAATTCCTCATGTATCCTCACAAAAGGATCATGTTGTAAGCACAGGGACACCACAACATGAAGTAGACCTTTCATATGAAGGTATGTTTAAAAGTCCCTCTCCCAGAGCGATCACGCTTTCTACACCACAACCCTCTTCTCAAGTTCCATCAACAATATTACCTCTGTTTGAAGCAATTGAATTTCAGAAAGAAAACAGTTCCTCTAATGCACACATTACTGAGAGTAGAGCTCAACAAATGACTGTGTCTGAACCAATTCAATCTGCTATCCTACAAACAGTTGAGGAGGTTATCCCCATTGAGTATTACGAAACTCTTGGTGGTAGTTCAAGTGGAGCAGCCACTACAACTGTTGAACCCATTGATGACCAGTTGGACAGTGGTTACATCATTAAGACTCCCTTGAAGGCAACCACTGATGAGGTTACAACTGTAATCTCTGCTTCAGTAGGAAGTCCCCAGAACCAAGAAAAAGGGGCATCTGTTTCTGATGATATGGATACTTCTCCTATTATCAAAACAAATACAACCACTACAGGTAGGAATTCAGATGATCCTATTAAAGTAGGTGATGAATTAAGTTATAAGGATTTGACGGTTAGAGTGTCTACCATTGAAATAGATGTTGCTGAAATGAAAGAATTGATTAAGCAGATGATAGAGCTTTTTAAAAGTCAACCTACCACACAGGAAATTGCCAATGAGCTTTGGAATTCTATGCAACCCATCCTTCAAGCTCAGAGGAATTTGGCTGAAAGTAACCGCAATTTCAGTTTGGAATTTATTAGAAATTTGGTTGATGCCAGGTATAAAGACACACAAGCAGACATTACAAACATTAAGGAACATCTGTTGAAACTTACTGGCTCCACCCCTACATCAATCTTTGAGAAAGATGATAATGATGATAATGATGCCAAAAAGGGGGAGAAAGATTCACTGAGAAAGTTGCCACCAGATTCAAATGCTAATCCTACATAAATTGTATCCCCTGCTCAACCTAAATCCAAACCTTCTCCAAAAAAACCACCACAAAAGAAGGAGAAAATAGCTTCAACACCATCATCACCCATTCTTTCAAATAGATGTTGATATAACAAAAGTATCAGCAGATGTTTACCAAACAGCTGCTGAGACACCAGTTGTTTTAGCAGAAGTTTGTCAAACATCTGCCATGATCATTTTCACTACACAAACCACAATCCAACCACCTCCAACGTCATAAAGATTTCCCATACATTCATATTCACTACCAAAACATTCTCCTTTACCAAAAATCATCTCCACACGTAAGAGGAAAACTCATATTGTGTTAGAAGATGATGAGGAGATTAAATCAGTAATCCCTGTATCATCTACCTCCATTCAAAACAGTCCATGCTCGTCATTTCCACCCAGAGAAGCTACTTCATCTCTTACAATTGCTACACTACCATCAGTCATTCCTCTGGAAGCTCAATATCTGCTGGAGTTAGTCATTGTTAAACGTGACATTGAATCATTCTTCACAATAGAGGATCCATCTAAAAGATCCTTCCCATCTCTTTATGGCTATAAGAAGCCTCAATACTTAGATGAGTATCTGAAATTAAAAGTATCACAGGCTGAGGTTATAGCAAGAGAGAAAAGCATAGGGATGGATGACAGGGAATACCAGAGGTTTTTATCATTTCAGCTTAGCAAAGTCGTAAAAATTGAAGACTATGCTAGGGACGTGAGTAAATCCATGTCTGAGAGACCAGTAATTCCTGAACTTCAAATGAAACTGAGGGATGCTTATGTTGCACACATTATGAAGTATAAACCATATAAGGCAACTGAAGATCAATTCAAAAACTGGTCAGCAGATGCTCTTAGAGAAGAGATCGATAGAATCACAAAAAATGCACAATGATCCTCTGGTAAAGCCAACTCCACCTAATTGGAAGAAAGTCAAAACAGTGGATTCAGATGAGGCATTGAAGTTTAAAAGAATGAGAGTAGAGCTTGTGGCTGCTGGTTATGGTCCAGCTAGATCCATTGCTAGATGGTCTAAACTGAAGATAGTTGAGACCTACAAAAAGCTGGAAGAACTTAGAGCTGAAGATTCAAATGTTCTTCAAAACCCAGTCTATCCTACAACTGCTGCTATGTCTCTAAAAATCGATACTCCGAAAAACCTTCTCTCATCATTTGATTTGTCTGAACCAATTGCAAATTTAGTTAGCAGACCACAATCACCAGACTCATCTTCAATAATTCTTTGCCCAAAAAAAAAACCAACTGATCCAAAAATAGTAAAGTGGAAGTCATTCTCAAAAGCCCAAGTATTGACTTTGATCAGATCAGATGGTAGTGTTGAAGAGATTAAAATGGATAATACATATAATCTGAATGCATACGATCTCCAAGATTTGTTGGACCTTCAACTTGAAAGGGATGATGAAGAAGACATGTTCTCCCTGGACTTTGAATTACAATTTAAATGACAAATCAGGGAGATGTTGATAAGAAATAAAAATCAGTAATAAAGAAGGGTTTTCGTATCATCTGTTGTATAGGGAGATTGTTGGATCAACAGCTGTTACATTGTCTCCACTAGCATATTTAACCGGATCACAACATGTAGCAAAGGACATGTTGTTGCGTAACAAATTCTTGACTGAGGTTTGATGTGTGTTGTTTAGGCAGGTGATCGTATGTTCTTAGTTAATGTTTCTTAAAACTTAAGTTGTATTCGAATTTTATTAAGTTTGTTAGACATCTTTTATATGTACTTATGTTTCTAACAGTTTACATTGTCAATGGGTGGATACCCTCTTTTTTGAATAAGAAATGGAAATAATCATATGTAACTGATGAATTTTATTAAGTTTATTAGACATCTTTTATTAAGTTTGTTAGACATGTTTTATATGTACTTATACTTGTCTTATAGCTATAATAGATAACATGTTTTGGTACAATATCTATACATGTATCTATATGTTCTATCAATATGTGTTATACATGGTTTTCTAAGAAACCACCCGTGTTTGCACACAGGCCTTACCGCTTGTACTATATAATAAAAGAAACCATTTGAGAGACACTTGTCATCATATTAGGCCATGTCATATAAATAATTATTATTTTAGTTTAATCTCTTCTAATTAATTATAGATAACCATTCTTCTAAATATTATTTAGTTTAATATCTTATGGATAATTATTATTTAGTTTAATCTCCTTCTCATTTATAATATTATTTATTTGAACTAATTATTACTTTTATATTTATCTATTTACTTCAAATTCAAACTTAGTTATCTAATTTGATCTTAACTACATATTTGAACGTTTTGTTTACTTTGGTATCAAATAGATTTTACGAAACTTAAAATAAAATTAAATAATATTAATTATCATTTAAACATTTACAGAGTTTTAAATAAAGGGTTAAATTTATTAAGACTTGGTAAACAAATTTTGCTACAACAGAATAATCTATTTATAACAAACATTAATGTATAAAACATACTATATAATAAAACATTAATGTGTGACATATGTCGTTCATTGTAGGCATTTATTTTTTGATTTTCTCACCTCACTTCCAAACTTATCTTATATTAGTTAGAGAAATAAATGAATAATGAGCTAATATTAAATTTTATTCTACTTTAAATTTGAATGCCATTCTTCTATTTTTCTAATAAAATATTATCCTAAATTTTAAATTGTTAATTTAAATATTTTTAAACAAAATAAATTATTTATCACGAAAACCAAACTTTGAATTAATATGTTAAATATTTTTATTTTCAGTATACAAATTTACATTTAATCCACCCGTTTGATACATGAGGTTTTTTAAGATATAACTTTTTATTATTTGATATATAACAATAGATTTATTCAATTCGTACAATACACTGGGTTTTTTTAAGGATATTTTTTCATTATTTAGTATAGAAAATTATATTTATTCAAAACGTGTAATACACATATTTTTAAAGATGTAACTTTTTATTATTTGGTATATAAAATTACATTTATTCAACCTGTGTAATAAATGAGGTTTTTTAAAGAAGGTTTTTTTAAAGATATAACTTCTTTTATTATTTACTATACAAAATTACATATATTCAACCCGTGTAATACATGGGGGTATCAAAAATAAAACTTTTTATAATTATTATTTGGTGTATAAAATTAGTTTTATTCAACTTGTGAAATATACGGGGTTTTTATTTATTTAATATATAAAATTACATTTATTTAACCCGTACAATATGGTTCTTGTAGATATAACTTCTTATTATTTGATATATATATATATATATATATATGGGAATGTTCAAATGAAAACCACTATTTATTGTGAAAACTCGAAAACCAATTAAAAAAGCCAAAAAAACATACCAAATTTTTTTTTTCTATAATAATTTTCGCCATTTTTATATATAAAAAAAATTTCAAAAAAAAATTTTTTTGTACTGCACATGTGTAATACTAGACATGTGTACTACAAATTTTTTAAATATTTTTTATATAAAAAACATGCGATTTTTATAAAAAAAAATTGAAAAAAAAATTTTGGTGTGTTTTTTAGGCTTTTTTTAGTTAGTTTTCGAGTTTTCACAATAAAAGTGGTTTTCCTTTGAATCATCCCCTATATATATATATATATATATATATATATATAGGGTATGATTATTGTAAAAAAAGTTAAAAGTGTGAGAAATGTGAGAAATATTGCGGACATAACATATGTCCTAAATATAAATTAATTCAAAAGGGTAAACAAGTAATTTTATCATTAATTCAATTAATTAAAAACTTCCCATAACCGCCACCTTAATTATAGGATCTGGATTTTTTTAAAAGATCTCTATAAACACCGTTCAACAAGTATATAACACCATTCATGGACTAAACATCTGATCGAAACATATTTTTTTCTCTATATAAGTATAGCAATATGGTACTTATATTAAAGATAAAAAAACGCTCGTTATTATGGTGTAATTTTTTTTTAAAAAAGTTACGTATAAAAAGTTATTGACGTTTAAAAAAGACGGGGGAAGTTACTTGTGCATTAATGTTAGTTTCTTAATTTAAAAATGTTAAATTTACCTATATACCCTTAATCTAGAAGATTAATATGTTTAATAGTAAACATTATTTACAATTTTGCCACTATGATCTCAACCATTAGATCAAAGATCTAATGGTGTAGATTGTTGTTGGTACACTAAAGTGGACGCGACTCGACTCGGTTCGACTTGGTTCGGTTCGACCCGGTTAGGTTCGGCTCAAGCCAGACGCCACGACATTCCTCCGTCGTGTGTCCCAGAGTTCGTCACGCGAAGCACGGAGAGCCGAGAACCGTTCCCGCTTGACACATCATCATGACATCATCATGATGATGTCATGATGATGTCACTATGTTGACTAAACCTTACAAAACAACAACCTGCATGTATTTTACGTAAAGGGTTGTTGGGCCATTAACTTGGGCCTTTGACAAGTCAATTGCACAGGCCAAAGATCCTTCGATGAGCTCGTATCAGAACCTTCGATGGATGAGCTCGAAGGATAACTCGAAGGATATGCCATCCTTCGAAGCATATGTGGATCCTTCGATGGTTGCATGATTGAAGGATGATGTTTCGATCAGTAATTCTGATCCTTCGACCAGACGTGCGGTGATGGATATAAATGTCAATGTAGTGTGTGAGAACAGATGTGTGCAGAGAAAACTAGAGAGAGAGTGTAGTGAGAGAAAGTTCCGGTGAGCTTTGTATTTGTCAAATATTGTACCGAAACTTTGTCGAAATCAATACACGTAACTGTTAATCGTTGATATCTTTACGTATTGTTCACTTTCTCGATCTCGGTTTGCATCTCCGGTTGGATTCCGCACAACCGGACGTGTTCGATAACAAGGATTAGGCGACTAGATCCTCCTAGCCGGACCTACAAGTGGTATCAGAGCCTTGGCTCTTCTCCTTGTTAAAACCGAGCGTTTTCGGGTTGTTTTTCGGGTTTTAAAAGCTTGTATTTTCTGGAAATTTTCTGTTTAAAACTTCGAAAATCTGCATGGTTTGCTAAAAGAATCTGATAAAACCTGTTGTTTTTGCTAAAAGTGTTGCTGGAGATCTTGTTTTATTGCATGTTAGTATGATAGAATTTTTTTTTGGGTTGAAGATATAAGCATAGTCATTTCCAGAAACCTCATATCTTCAAACGGTTCATGAAGTTCTTCAAACTGTTCTTGTCTGCTTGTGTATTTGATCTGCATAGTGTTGATATCAAAGTGTTAATGCATTGAAAATTGTTATTGGATTATAATAGTACAAATCATATCATGGTTGGTGACTTGATCATACTTTGAGCCGAAAGTGGGAGTACTGTGTCAGGTGGTTACAAAGTCAATGTGTCAGATCACACAAGGTGTTTAGGTCATCTTTCGATCAGGGAAGCTTCGATAGATAACTATCTTTCGAACAATCCTTCTAAGTTGTGAATCTTGTCCTTCGATCCAGGAAATCTATGCGAAGGATATATGTTCGAAAGATAAGGATATACATTCGAAAGATAAGGATCTTTCAAATTGTGAATCTTTCAAATTTGTTGATCTTTCGAAATATTGATCCTTCGGAAATTTTGATCCTTCGAAAATCTTGTCTGTTTGGGCTCCAGCTTCATCGATATTCAACATAACAAATTTGATTTAGACAGTTAGTCGCACAAGACTTGTTTTGTCACATAAGAAATTGGACTCGCACAAGACTTGATTACTCGCACAAAATTTGGGCTTCAGTTTTGGGCTTCTGATTACTTTGGATTTCTGTTTGGGCTTCAGTCGAACAAGACAATCAGTCGCACAACATAAGTGGGGATCGCACAAGAGCTGTTTAGTCGCACAAGACTTGTTTCGTCGGATCTTTGTTTCGCGGGATTTTGTTTTATCAAGATATTAAAAAAAAAAAAAAATTGTATAAGTGATTTAACTGTTTGTTCAAGTTTGTGATTTTCAGGTTTTATTATTTTTGATCAAAAATGAATCCAAGATGGAATACTCCGGTAAATACAGACATGTATTTTGGTACTCCGTCTCCCGCACCGAAACAATCTATCAGAGCAACTGATATGTTCGGAAATCCATTACCTGTTCGATCTACCGGACCAACAGATCTGTACGGAAATCCGTTTCATAGCTTGTATGGCACTCCTCCTCCAACAACAGACATGTATGGAAATCCGCTTAATCCAGTCCCTCAACCAGTGCCTCAACAGCAAACCCAAAGGCCTCCTGTGACAACAGATCTACATGGCAATCCTATCCAAGTTCCTGTTAAGCCAGCTCAGCATGGGAACCAGAACCCTTTCAGAAATCAAGGAGACCAGCAGAATCAGAACAGGAACAATGAGCGTACGTTGATACCTGTCAACAACCAAAGCCAAGCAGGACCATCAAATGCTAACCAGGCACTTGTGGTTCAAGTAAATGATTGCGGTGATTGGTCAATCCAGCTGAGTAGTGATGCTCCAGATGGAACAGCTTGTTTTGCTGAGATTGTTAAGGATTTAAATCACGCCAGTGGTGGAGAATCTTCCGCCAATGGTGGTGACTCTTCTGAGGATGAAGACTCTTCTGGTTATAGTAGAAGTTCAGATGAAGAATCCTCGAGTTCAGGCGATGATCATTTGGATAACACTTCAAGTGCGTCAGTTGATGCAAATGTTGATGAGCTTTTGGAGGAAGCTGCAGCAGAAAATCATAGGAGATCTATATTGGTAGATCAAGCTGCTTATTCTTCTTCCTCTCTCCATTCAGCCATTATGGCTAATGTCGACAGTTCATCAAGTCAGGTATGTGTCGATGAACCCACTGCTGTTGTTTGTGATAGTTGTGATAGTTTGCGTGTTAAATGTGCTGATTTAGAGGCAAACATGTCTGAGTTGCAAGGCAAACATGATGCTTTACAAGCTAGTTTGTTTGACTTGCAAGACAAACATGTTTCATTGAATGATAAGTGGTGTGAGTTGCAGAGCAAACACGAGGCTTTGCAAGAGAAATATGATGTGACATTCATCCACAATCAGAAATTAACCGTGGATCTTTCTAAGTGCACAGAAGCCAACATGTTTTATGAAAACCATGAAAAGGAATTTAAAACGATGATTGAAACTTTAAGGAAAGATAAAACTGAGTTAACAAAAATGGTTTCAAGAAAACAAACTGACATCAATTTGTATATAACTCGTCTTGAGATAATGCAAAAAGAGATGGCTTGTATTAAAACTGAAAGTGAGGCGATCCGACTCAAGTTAGACAGTTATTTGAGCTCTAGCTATGTGTTGGATCACATTATTGACGTACAGAAAGAGAAACGGGATGTCACATGCATAGGTTACAAGAAATGTCCACCACCCGTGAGAAACAATTATGATGCCATGCCTGATGAGGAGTATAGAACTCACTTTGAACCATCTGTTCCTTTAGACGTTAATGAATTTGCAACAGGACTCGGTTACAAAAAGGAAGTATCTTCAGATTCGGATGTGTCAGCAGATACAAATGTGTCAACTGCTGAACAAAATCAGGATCCTCCAGTCATTGTTGAGGATGCTGATTCATCAGATGATGAATCCGAGGATACTAACTCTGAACAGTCAGAAACGGTAACAAAAGAAGAGGACATACCTCTTGAGAATCACATTCTTTGTGATCCTCCTGCAAAACCGTCTGTGACTGCTACAACCAAGTCTGTTGAATCCTCATCTGGAAGTTGTGTAAGCGTGAACTTGCTTTATACGTTGATTGGATCTGATAAAATATATTCAGACAAGGATTTCCCTATCAAAAATGTCAATCAATCTTTGATTGATAAAGTTTTTGAAGATTCTACCAGTAAGTTTTTGGGAAAGTCGAGCCCAGGAGTTGTAGTAACTCAGTGTGCTCCTATCCCAAAATCCGAAGTTAGAAAGAAATATGGGAATCCAAAATTGCAAAAACAAAACAATCAACGAAAGCAAAATCACGCTGCCCAAGGAAATGGAAAAGGCAAACAGAGCCAAAACAAGAAAAAGGACAAGAAGGTAAACTTTGTGAAAACAAAGGGAACGGACAAAATTGAAACGTTTGAAAACAAATCTAACTTAGATTTTGTTAAACGAACAACAGTGTTGAAAAGAAATGAACCAAACTGTTCGAAACCTAGTACCTCGAGATCACAAAGTTCATCATCATCATCAAGCTCCTACAGTTATGATACTCCGAGGTTTGTTGAGCGGAGATCATGTTTTGAATGTGGCACAATTGGACATATCATTCGAAATTGTCCATATCTTCATAAACAAAAAGCCAAAGTTGATTCCCCCCATGGTAACAGTTACCATAAAAGATCTGTTTCACCAAAACAGGACCCTCGTTTTGTTAAACAACAAGAAGTGAAACAGAGAAAGAAACAACGGAAAAATGTTGAAAAGGTTTTAAAACCGGACGTTGTCCAAACAAAATCTGTTGAATCAAATGTTAAACTTGAAAACCAAAAACAGATTTGGAAACCAAAATTGGAAATTGTTTCAGGGGGAGCTACATCAATTCCGAATCATCGGGAAATGGATGTCACAATCCTCGATGATGACGGACGACCCAAGTCTGTGAAGGCTTGGGTCCCCCTCTCCAACTAATCTCTGAATGAGTGTGTAGGATGTTCCAGGAGGAACTTTCGATAGTCGTAAGATTGTTGATAGTGGAGCGTCCTTACACAAGATAGGCGACAGAAGAAATTGTTGCCATTGATGGAGAGAGGAGAAAAGAAGACAAAAATGTCTGATGAAAGAATGTTGTTGAATGAAGTTGAAAAATTCGACCAGTTGAAAAATGTGCCAAAATTTGGTTGTTATGGTTTTTGATCGGGTCCTCAGGAAAGATTCAAATGAAAAGTACGCGCCTGTAGCACGTCTGAAGCTTTTCGAAGATTCATGGATTTTTCTTCCACAAGAAGTTCAAAGTCCACAAGATGAACGTGTAGGGTACTTTTCTCTACGGTGTGATTGAAGAAACTATGTTGGTTGATCAAACCAACCGGGTGTGCGGATGCCTTGGCGTGGATTGAACAACCGCACACTACTTCTCAAAGAGAAAGATAAAGACCTTCGCTGGTACAATGTGGAAGACCAGCCGGACCCAGAGGTCTATGATCTTGTTGCTGTCAAGAGACTTCTCAGTAGCTACAAAGAATCGACTTTGAAGTCCACACCGGGTGGATATCCAGTTTAGGAGAGCGCTCAGATTCCTGGCAATGCACGAAGCAGTTGCAGGATACGGTTTTAAATTTCTAATCTCTCCTATACTTGTCGATATTTAAGCTGCTTTGTGAATTATTATCTCGTATAGCACTCTTTGACCAGACACGTTGAACTCGAATATCACCTCACACGTGATTGTTTCACTATGAAACTCGTCAATGTTGTCATGGTCCGCACCGCTTACCGACGTGCCAACTCATTTTTCCAAAATTTGAGAAATCTTTTCTGATTAAAACTTAATTTTGGTAAACGGCATTGAGGTAAAACATGAGTTAACCAACATCGGGAAATCATTTTTGTAAATACCTTTGTGTTTTAAATTTATCTTAGTTTGTTGATTTTAGGGGGAGTAAATCCAAAATTTGAAAAATCCAAAAACATTGAAAAATTTCAAAAAACACAAAAACAATAGAAAAGCAAAAATGAGTTTCCTGGCGAGCAAAAGAGAAAATGATAGTACATCAGTGGTCTGTCTAAACCTTTTTAAACCTTAAATGAAAAGCGATAAGCAGCTCTATATAAGATGTATCGGTAGGCTCACAATCATTTTAAAGTGTGCAGGGTGATATAAACTTAAATCGACTGAAGACCAGGTGGGAACCATTCATTGGCATATGGTCTTAGTACCGAAATTTCGTTTGAGAGATTGCCGAGGTTCTGAGATATTCGGTCTTTATGCTGCTTATCATCTGGGTACCATGGTTGTATCTTTTACCGAAAAATAACGGGGACGCAAGTCTAGATCTTCCATGATACTATACATACGTGTACATATTGCATACGACCTCAATAAGTGATCAACAATCACATGTCCAAACAAATAAGTGATAAAATATCACAAATTCTTTCCGGGAGTCAAGTTCGTCTCTCTGCTGTACGAAAGTACTGACCTGTTCACGGACTTGCTCTTGTGCCCTCATGCATCGAAAATCAAGTTCCTCATCAATAAGTGATTCTATCACAAAGGGCTTGTTTTCAAATCAAAATAAGTGAGAATCTCACATCATATACGGTCAAACAGATGATAATCGGTATACTCACCGGTAAGATGAACCCTCGTGCATACCTTGATACGGGAATGTGTCGTGATGTGGATGAACACCGGTCGGTAAGTATAAATCATACCTTAACGTATCCCCTCGCCATGATTACATCTGATAAGTTGAGCTTATGTGGACAACAATACCGATAATTGTTATAGGATGCTTATCTTAATGTTAACTAACTGAACAACAAGAGCGTTTTGGCATGACCGTACACTGATATGATTCTCTTACCCTCGAAACTCGCAAAAAGAATGTTTGTATATATTTACTTTTCTTAGTTTCTGCAACCTTGTATATATTTATTTACTGCTTTCAGTCTTTACATTTGAAATATTCAAAAATACCAAAAAGATTTTAAGTGTGTTTTAATATAAACTTTATAAAAGCCAAAAAGATTTTATTTCTATTTTATTTTCGATCATACGATGTTGGAGCTCGAGTCTTCGTTACCTGAAACCTGAACGAAAACCGAAACGACTAAATCTTCATAAACGGTCGAAATTTGCAAGCGTTGAAAGTTAAAATTGAAATTGATAAACTTTGTTAAACTTTCAAATTGTCGGACGGTGTTTGTTTAAACAATGGTCACATGTGTGTCGTTTGTTTATGTTTACTATATTCCAAGCAGTTGTTCTCATTACGCGTTTAGATTTCTTGCATGTGCAGATTCTAAAGGCAAGGAGAACATGGTCGATGACAAGCTTCGGAATGAAGACACGACGTGAAGGCACTCAAATGATGAAGATGATCGAGTTGCCGCTGACCATCATCAACACCACAAGGATCTCACTTCATAATGATAAAGACTTTCACGAGCATAACTCAAGGGGGAGCTTATGTTAAGGGGGAGTTTGTCAACACACTTCCTACATAAAACAGAGAGTTTGTTGGTACACTTTCTGCTTTCAAGACGTGAAGACTTTGAAGATCCTCCGACATGGAAGACATGAAAGTTGAACCTCACGAGTAGCGTCCAAGGGGGAGTTTGTTGGTACACTAAAGTGGACGCGACTCGACTCGGTTCGACTTGGTTCGGTTCGACCCGGTTAGGTTCGGCTCAAGCCAGACGCCACGACATTCCTCCGTCGTGTGTCCCAGAGTTCGTCACGCGAAGCACGGAGAGCCGAGAACCGTTCCCGCTTGACACATCATCATGACATCATCATGATGATGTCATGATGATGTCACTATGTTGACTAAACCTTACAAAACAACAACCTGCATGTATTTTACGTAAAGGGTTGTTGGGCCATTAACTTGGGCCTTTGACAAGCCAATTGCACAGGCCAAAGATCCTTCGATGAGCTCGTATCAGAACCTTCGATGGATGAGCTCGAAGGATAACTCGAAGGATATGCCATCCTTCGAAGCATATGTGGATCCTTCGATGGTTGCATGATCGAAGGATGATGTTTCGATCAGTAATTCTGATCCTTCGACCAGACGTGCGGTGATGGATATAAATGTCAATGTAGTGTGTGAGAACAGATGTGTGCAGAGAAAACTAGAGAGAGAGTGTAGTGAGAGAAAGTTCCGGTGAGCTTTGTATTTGTCAAATATTGTACCGAAACTTTGTCGAAATCAATACACGTAACTGTTAATCGTTGATATCTTTACGTATTGTTCACTTTCTCGATCTCGGTTTGCATCTCCGGTTGGATTCCGCACAACCGGACGTGTTCGATAACAAGGATTAGGCGACTAGATCCTCCTAGCCGGACCTACAATTGTTTCTTACTTTTCTCACAAAAAAACTTTTTTTTACAGGAACCTCTATATATATATATATATATTCAATCCGTGCAATAAAGAAGATTTTTAAAGATATATTGGTTTACTATTTAGTATATAAAATTTATTTATTCATCCCATGTAATACACGGGGTTATAACCTAGTGTATATATATATATATATATATATATACTAGGTTATATCGTGTATTACATGGGTTGAATAAATAAATTTTATACACTAAATAGTAAACCAATATCTATCTATCTATATATATATATATATATATATAACTAGTTTATTTATTTCATTTTACGTAGGGGTGTTCAGGATTCGTTTCGAATTCGAAAAATTCGAAATTCGTTTAAATTCGATTCGATTATCAAGAATTCGTTTCGATTATAAGACTTCGAATTCGATTCAATTCGAGTCAAGTAAATCGAATACGAATCGAATACGAATTTATAATTTCAAATTCGATTCGATTCGAAATTCGAATAAAAATTATACATTTTTATTTATTATTTTTATATATAATACATATATAACTTTTATTAAGCTATACTATAAATTATTTTCAAAATTTTTTCCAAGTAATTAAAATTATCCATTACCAAACCCACTACATAACCCATAAGTAAAACCTTAGTAACAAATCTATCAATAGATTTCTAACCATAAAAATATTAACTTGTAATGTGGAGTGATTATTCCCGACTTCTGGTTTTGAATTTAACTTGTGGCGCTTTATTTGAAACTTTTTAATGTGATATCTTGCTTTATTGCTGCTTTAAAATTTATGTTTCATTTTGATAGTTTTTTACATGTTTTAAAGAATCTAAATTAAATCGAATTTATTCGAATTCGATTCGAATTCGAAATTTTAATCGAATACGAATCGAATACGAATTGGGTTTTTTATTCGAATACGAATTCAAATCGAATTTGATAGGTTTTAATCGAATTCGAATCGAATACGAATTCAAGGAAAAATAAAAATTATTCGAACAATTCGATTCGAATAATTCGAAAATTCGATATTCGATATTCGATTCGATGAACACCCCTAAATTTTTACGGATGGATATAAACACAATAAAAATAATATGTGTGGTGAGGACATGTTTCAAACCCTAAACCTCTAGTACGGAGACATGTTTTAAAATAACTAATCCAAAACCCTAAACCTTCAATTTCTTCCCTAATTCATAGAATTGATGACACTTATAAGATTTATTTTGTGTTTTGTTTTTGGGAATTTATCTGATAGGTATCCATTGTTTATTTTTTCATCGTTGATAGTCAACTTTCTAGTAGTGATAGTTCATGATAATTTATTTGTTATCTTATTAAGTTATAATAAATTCAAATATACTATATATTCTTTGTGTTACATTATATTTGCATTGCGTTACATTGTATTGCTTTACGTTGTGCTTCGTTGGGTTACCATATCTTACATTGTATTAGGTCATGTTACAGTAAGCATGTCATATCATATTAGGTGATATTATGTTACATTATTTTATATTATGTTACTTGATATAATATTGTGTTGTATATATATTGTATTAAACTATGTTACATTGTGTTTTATTAATATATTTTGCTATATATTTATATTAAAGACCTCAAATTCTTCAGAACATAAATGTTTCATGTATACAAGAGCGTCTTTCAACACTCATTTGGTTGATTAACAAAAGAGATTGAGATTGTTAATTAGGAGCTTTAGAATTTGGTAGATTTCATTTCCAAGATGAACCCTTTTCTAAACCCTGTTTTCTTACATGGGTGTGTTGCTTCCATACAGTTTCTGCTCTTGATTTTCATATTAATTTCTTGGGTTTGGAAAAGATTCAAGATTGATCTAACTTTGGTTTCAAAACAGAATTTTAGGTGTTTGTTTTACAAACAAACTCTATTTTGCTCTCTTGTTCTTTCACTCATTAATCTTATGTGTTTCTTGATCAACTTTTATTGGTACAGAAACGGCTGGACTAATGAAAAGATCGTAACCCTTTTGCAGGCTGTTCTTGGAACAGTTATTTGGTTATTCATTTCCGTTTATTTGATCACACTTGTTTCAAATTCGTCCACACAATCTAAGAAATACCCCGTTGTCCTAAGGTTTTGGTGGGTGTTTTTCTTTACAGTTTCTTGTTATTCCCTTTTGGTAGACTGTATTGAATATAAAAGAACCCATTATTCAATCTCTGTGTTCTTTGTCAATGATTCAGTGTCTAGTTTCATGGGTTTGTTGCTTTGTTTTGTGGGGCTATCCCATAAAAGGGAAGATGATTCCCTTTTGAATTCTGGTGTTTCTGAAGGTGAAATTGCATCAACATATGAAAATGCAAGCTTCTTTAGTTTGCTCACATTTTCTTGGATGAGTTATTTGATTGCAAAAGGCACTAAAAAACCATTAGACCTTAAGGACATCCCACAACTGGCAAAAAGCGATAGTGTGAGAGAAGTTTTTCCTGTTTTGTTAAACGAAGTAGAGACTTTATGCAATGGGAATAGACATATCACTGCATTTGGTTTTGCCAAAGCTTTGTTGTACACTGTGTGGAAAGAAGTCCTGATCACAGGATTGCTTGCGTTAGCATCTTCGTTGTCTAGTTTTGTTGGTCCTTACCTCATCGACACATTTGTTCAGTACCTAAATGCACAACGAGATCACAAAAACCAAGGTTTTGTTTTGGTGGCTGCATTTCTCGTTTCCAAGATTATCGAGTGTTTTACACATCGACATTGGTGCTTTAAGCTCCAACAAGTTGGAATTAAAACCAGGTCTACCATAGTTGCCATTATTTACCAAAAAGGGTTAACCATCTTCGGTGAGGGAAAGCAAGGGAGCTCAAGTGGTGAAATCATCAACTTTATGGCTGTTGATGCAGAAAGAATAGGTGATTATGCTTGGTATATGCATGATTTTTGGCTAGCTTTTGTGCAAGTAGGCATCGCGTTAGTGCTTCTATATAAAAACCTAGGACTAGCGTTCATTGCTTCGCTAATCACTACAATTCTTGTGTTGCTAGTCAATCTTCCACTTGGAAATATCTTAGAGAAACTACAAGAAGACTTGATGAAATCCAAAGACAAAAGGATGAAAGCAACATCTGAAATCTTGAGAAACATGAGGATTCTTAAACTTCAAGGTTGGGAAATGAAGTTCTTGTCAAAAATCGTCAAACTTAGGCACGAAGAAGAAGGTGCATTGAAGAAGTATATGTATACTTCATCTATGACTTCTTTTATTTCCTGGGGTGCTCCAATTGTTGTTGCTGTGGTCACTTTTGCTACATGTTTACTTGCTGGCATTCCTCTTGAATCAGGGAAAGTACTTTCTGCACTTGCAACTTTTAAGATACTTCAAGAGCCAATTTACAAGCTTCCGAACTCGATATTGGCGTTTTTCCAAACTAAGGTTGCACTCAAACGAATTGCCACATATCTTCAGCTGAAGGACATTGATCCTAGTGCTATTAATAAAGTAACACATGGCCAAACTGAAACTGCTGTTGAGATCATAAATGGTAACTTTTCATGGGATTTAGATGCTTCCTCTAACCCTACCCTGAAAGATATAAACATCAGAGTGAATCATGGGATGCGAGTTGCAGTTTGTGGGAGCGTTGGATCAGGGAAGTCGAGCTTATTGTCTTGTATATTAGGCGAGATGTCAAAGATATCTGGACATGTGAAAGTTGAAGGATCAAAGGCATATGTAGCTCAATCTCCATGGATACAAAGTGGAAAGATTGAAGATAATATCTTGTTTGGCAGGGAAATGGATAGAAAAAGGTATGAAAAGGTTTTAGAAGCATGTTCTTTAAATAAAGATCTTGAAAATCTTTCATTTGGTGATCAAACCGTTATCGGCGAGCGGGGGATTAATTTGAGCGGGGGTCAGAAGCAGAGAATACAGATTGCTAGGGCACTTTATCAAGATGCTGATATTTATCTTTTTGATGATCCATTTAGTGCTGTTGATGCTCATACAGGAAGTCATCTATTCAAAGTAAGCAATTTTTTTTAATGTTCTTTCGTTTTTTTAAAGATTCCATCACAATATTTGAATCTTCATTCTGTGTTTTTCTACAACAGGAATGCATGTTGCGGTCTCTGGACTCAAAGACAGTTATTTACACTACACATCAAGTTGAGTTCTTACCTGCTGCAGATCTCATCCTGGTGAGCTATCTAATTTGTTCATCTACATATGTTTTGTATAAAAAGTGGAAAAAGTATTACCTGGTCATGGAACATCTTTAAAGACATACAAAGAGTCTTTTACATAGGACAAATTATGGCTGGTTCAGTGAATATTTAAAAACTTAATCTGCCAACATTGTGTTTGATAGAAAATCCCCAATTTCAAATGATTTTATATTAGAAACTAAATAAATTTATAATGTCTTGTATATGGTGAAATTTGAAACCAATGGCTCAAATAATGTAATATGGGCCCTGCTAGTTGGCTGTTGTGCAACCCATCCATTCTAAACCAAAACAAAATCTTAGAAGAACCAAAATTGTGTCTGCAAGATCGATTTTTACAGACTAAGATAGCACGAACGTGTACTTACACACGAGTTACACAATAAATAAGTTATACTCTAAAAGAAAACTCAAAATCAGAGCCCAATATAATAGAACTTGGGCCTGATTTGTGTGTGTCTGGCCCATCAAGACCTTTCCAGGGACTGGTTGGTTGATGGCCTTTAATAGCACTTGCATACCTATTTGAGTTTGGGCCTTATTTATAAACCAAATGTGATATTCATTCATCATCAAATATTCATTTCATTGTAGATATGAAAACACATCTTACTTAATATAACATCATAATCAGGTACTGAGAGATGGAAGGATTACACAATCCGGAATGTACAGTGAAATTTTAAACTCAGGAAGTGACTTTATGGACCTTGTAGGTGCACACCAAGAAGCACTATCATCAATTAATTCTACAGGAAAAACTTTTCAAGAGCTAAAAACTTTTCAAGAGCTAACAGGTAGTTCCAAGAAAAACACAAATGATAGTCCAGATGGTATACGAGAAGATATCGTAGGTTCAAAAATGCAACTTGTTCAAGAAGAAGAACGAGAAAAAGGCAGAGTTGGTTTCTCAGTCTACTGGAGATACATAACAACAGCTTATGGTGGAGCTCTTTCTGCATTTTTAGTATTGGTACAAATCCTCTTCCAAACACTTCAAATTGGAAGCAACTACTGGATGGCTTCGGCATCCCCTTTGTCAGCAATTGATCCAGCCCCAGTGACCGGCTCGACCCTAATCATTGTTTATGTATCTTTATCAGCTGGATGTGCATTATGTATACTGGCAAGAAGCTTGCTTCTAGCAAGTGTTGCATATAAGGCAGCCACTCTTCTCTTCCACAAAATGCACTTGGGCATTTTCCGTTCACCCATGTCTTTCTTCGATTCAACTCCAACTGGGCGAATACTAAATAGAGTAAGCAAAACTATATGTATTTCAACATATATGTTTTTGCACATTTATTGGGAATATTTTTTTCTACAAACATAAGCACGAAAGTTGTTATTGCTTGTTTAGACTTTTTAATCCATACTAAGGAAAACATCTTTTACATGAAGTTAATTGTGGAAAAATTTCTCATCTTTTACCTAATGTGTAGATATGTTGTGGAATCTCTTCTCTTACACTCTCATATTATTATAAAGTTACCTCTTTTATAGCTTTTATTTTTTTCTATAAATTTGTAGGTATCTACAGACCAAAATGTGGTTGAAATGCAAATTCCTTACCAAGTTGGATCATCTGTATTTGCTATCATTCAACTTCTTGGCATCGTTGCAGTTATGTCACAATGTGTTTGGCAGTTGATCATTATATTCATTCCGGTTGGGGGAATGTGCATCTGGTTACAACAATATTACTTGCCTTCAGGACGAGAAATAGCACGACTAGTTGGGGTTTCTAAAGGCCCAGTTATACAGAATTTTGCCGAAACAATATCAGGATTAGCGACCATCAGAAGCTATAATCAACAAGCCAGATTCCAGGACATAAACCTGAAATTAAATGACGATTTTTCAAGACCAAAGTTTCATGCTGCTGCAGCTATGGAATGGTTGGGCATACATTTGGATATGCTGTCGTCTTTTACTTTTGCTGCATTTCTAATTTTCTTGATTTCTATCCCAGAGGGAACCATTAATCCAAGTAAGTTTTATTTATTCTTGCATAACAGATTAATCTACAACAATAAATATGTGATGAACGTGACCTTTAGTTTCTATATTTTTCAAGGTATTGCGGGATTGGCTGCTACTTATGGCCTTACTTTGAATATGTTACAAGGAAGGGTAGTATGGAATTTAAGCAACCTCGAAAACAAAATTATTTCGGTTGAAAGAATATTTCAGTACTGCTCTATCCCGGCGGAACCTCCTAATGTTATAGAGTCAAATAGACCAGATGATCAGTGGCCGTCACATGGAGAAGTGAATATTCATAATCTGCAGGTACTTGAATCATATTTTGTGTTGCATAATTAGCATAGGATGGAAATAAGCTTAAAGTAAGTTCTAGAAAACAATAGAGGTACACAGTTCAGAGAGGATGATATTATATTCTCTCCATCCCAAATATATTATTCACAATGAAAAAAGCACAGTTTTATGAGTGTGCAATTAACCCAGTTTTAGTTATATACCAATTATTACCATTTATATTTAGAAATTCATAGTTAATGTAATCTTGTGACGAGTTCATTGGTAGAATGGGAAACTTGATAAACATTATAACCTATCCGCTTTTAGAAGTGGACAAAATGGATATTTTGGGATAAACTAAGAATAGACAGGCAATTCTTTTGGAACGAAACGAGTATTTCAATCTACTTAATCTAGGCACATAACAGGTTCTCCTTTTAGAGGATGCTGTTATTTTATCATGTCTGGTCAAAAATCAAAATTCTGTCTTAATGATTGAATGACCTGTTACAATATCAATTGAAATCCATGAATTAGAAGGTATTCATCAAATCTTTCATAGTTGCATTGATCATAGATGCATTCCTTAAGTAGCCCTTCTCCAACAACTAACGACAGTTTAGTTCGTTACAGTAGTCAGTAGTTATACAATAGTTATGTCTCAGCATACAACTTTAATCCCTATAGTATTCCTACCGACACATTATAAGTACCTACTAAGTACTTATAAGTATCATAACCTTCCCTTCCTAAGATGACACATGATTGATGAAAATCCAGGAATTTAATTGATTTATATAAAAGAATAAAGAAACTGTAAATATCTCTACATATGTGGGGAAATCGGATTCGGGTCCAGGATTTTGCATATCAGAAGTGACCCTTGTTGGAAGCCTTGCATTTTCACACTTGTTATCATGTGTTGGTCAATTGGTTAATCTTTTTATACATTAATAATTTAATCTGGTCGTTCTTTTTATAGGTTCGGTATGCACCACATATGCCACTTGTATTGCGAGGTCTTACATGTACTTTCAATGGCGGAAAGAAAACTGGGATAGTAGGAAGAACAGGTAGCGGGAAATCGACTCTGATCCAAACACTCTTCCGCATTATGGAGCCAGCAGCTGGACAAATTCTGATAGATGGAATTAACATATCCACAATTGGGCTTCATGATCTTCGTTCAAGATTGAGCATAATTCCTCAAGATCCAACCATGTTTGAAGGAACTATTCGAAGCAACTTGGATCCCTTTGAAGAGTACACTGATGATGTGATTTGGGAGGTAACTAAATTACATAATACGGATTTTAATGCGTTCAAACACCATTTATTGTTATAGTCAAGAAGCATTTGTGTGAGAGTGAATAAAAAGCTAACTGATCAATACAAATAACTCATTATTCACTCTTAACGATCTGTTACTTCAGGTTCTCAATAAGTGCCAACTTGGAGATGAAGGGTGGAATAAGGAATTGAAGCTCGACTCACCAGGTCTTGTTCATAGTCCTTACACTTTACATTGAGCTCGTTCATTATATCTACTAGCGGTAGAAATTCAAGACAACTGTTCTAATATGAGTTGATTTAATTTGCTTAAATTCTCATTAGATGGCCGAATGATCAGCCAAGATTAAATTTTACTATAAGATGAAAATGGTCTCCTAAATGGGTTTATTGAAACAAATAATATTTTTAACACAACATTCTAAAAAAAATAAAAGTGGAAAATATATTGATGGGTGGGTCAAACTCAACCTGATCATATGTCCTATATTGATTGACCTGCATTAGAAATCTTCAGCTTTGAGCCATTAACCACCCAATTCAACTCAACTCACCCATTTCGCCACATTTAATTAGTATGTTAGATTTATTAAACTAGTTATGTTTATGTTATTATGTTCTATTCGGATATACATATATTTAGAAACACTTATTAAGTTAGTTAATGATAAGTTTATGTAATAATCAAGGGATAAGCGGGAAAGCTTTTCAAATAACTGTCAAAGACAGTTACCCGCCAATTCCCTAACCGCCAAAACTTATATGTATAAATTGATGTCACCGGAAACAATGTCCGGCACCAAGACATTTCCTTATTCAATATCGATCTGTCCACCTTTGTCCTATATCTTGATTTCATCACAAACACACACTATGCAAATCCAATTCGGTTCATTATCAAATATGTATTCGAATGATGTTAATACTTCCGCTGCAAATTCAAGTTCTGATCCCCAACATAGTGGTATCAGAGCGGTGTTGGGGAAGATGAACAAAACCGAAACTAAACCCAGTTCCACGTTACTCCCTTGTCAACACTGCACGGATGAAGCAAAAGACAAAACCAAACGAAATCAGAGAGAAAAGACATGTTACTATTGTCACCAACCAGGGCATCAGATTCACGCGTGTAAAAGGAAAGAAACCGATGAAGCGACACAGTTGATACGGCAAGCAGTAAATGAGGGAATACAGAGACAAGAAGGAGAGGTTAACAATCATCAGGAAATGATTGTTGTCGGTACCGAAGGAGGGCTATGGAATGACATTTGGTACATAGGTTCTGTATTTAAACATCATATTGCCGGGAACTTGAACGTGTTTAAACGAATTAAACACATCATTGGGGTTGATACACGCACTGGTGAACATAATTTCTTGTTCACACGGGGGGTTGGATCAATAGAAATAAAAACCGGTAATGAAAACATGAGAATTCAAAGCGTCTTTTACTCACCGGAACTCGATTGGAATGTATTGAGTTTAGATCAATTGACGCTGCAAGGATTTACGGTCAAAAAGGCCGGTGATACTTGTAGGATTTATCCAATGTTTTCTTGTCCGGTGAATAACTTGTTCAATGAAACGAGTGGGATGACAAGAGAAGAGGAGATTGGATTACAGGAAAAACAAAAGATAATTAAAGAAAGTGTTCTTGATGAAGAATTCAAGCAACGTTATTTGAATTCCTACTTTGAAGAACTTCATCTGTCTTCACAAGAGACAGATTGGAGTATCATGATTGTTAACGCTATGGAGTTCAAAGAATTCGAAGACTGCAGAGCCTTCATGAATCTATTGGATGATCGAGACTTTGTTCTCAAGTATAAACATATACTTGATTCAAAGTTTGAGGAATTGGTCAAATGGTTCTTATTCGATTACATGGGAATAAAAACTAGACCGGTTCCGCCAATAGCTTCATATATGAGGAAGGTTAATCTGCTGAGTTTGTATCTACTCGTTGCCATGGACGGAGGTTATCGAAATGTAACAACAGAGAACATATGGCCTGCAATAGCCAAGGATATGGGTTTCAATTATGAAGACGGTGACTACATGAGAGTCACATATGCTGCATATCTTGATGTCCTAGAATATTACTACAATTTCAAGCAGGTTCAAAAGGAAATGCAGGACAAGAAGACTATTTTGGAAGAAGGAACGTCCACCAGTGGTCGTCAAGAAAGTTCAAAGAATGCAGGAGTTACTAAACAAGATTCTGCCGAGATGGAACCAGTTGCCTTATTTGCAGGTGTTGATGATGAAGACTGGAATAAAGGAAAACGAAGGAAGCGTTTTAATTTCAACTATGCAAAATGGGCAATGGATGAAGCAAATCGGAGCGTACTGGATCAAGCTCGCAAACATAACCTAGTTTAAGGGGGGTTATGTTAGATTTATTAAACTAGTTATGTTTATGTTATTATGTTCTACTCGGATATACATATATTCAGAAACACTTATTAAGTTAGTTAATGATAAGTTTATGTAATAATCAAGGGATAAGCGGGAAAGCTTTTCAAATAACTGTCAAAGACAGTTACCCGCCAATTCCCTAACCGCCAAAACTTATATGTATAAATTGATGTCACCGGAAACAATGTCCGGCACCAAGACATTTCCTTATTCAATATCGATCTGTCCACCTTTGTCCTATATCTTGATTTCATCACAAACGCACACTATGCAAATCCAATTCGGTTCATTATCAAATATGTATTCGAATGATGTTAATACTTCCGCTGCAAATTCAAGTTCTGATCCCCAACAGAATGATCAGCCAAGATTAAATTTTACTATAAGATGAAAATGGTCTCCTAAATGGGTTTATTGAAACAAATAAATATTTTTAACACAACATTCTAAAAAAAATAAAAGTGGAAAATATATTGATGGGTGGGTCAAACTCAACCTGATCATATGTCCTATATTGATTGACCTGCATTAGAAATCTTCAGCTTTGAGCCATTAACCACCCAATTCAACTCAACTCACCCATTTCGCCACATTTAATTAGTATTTACTTACCAATCATATAAAATGTTACAGTTACCGAGAATGGAGATAACTGGAGCGTGGGTCAAAGGCAACTGGTATGTCTCGGACGTGTGCTACTAAAAAAAAACAAAGTGTTAGTACTTGATGAAGCTACTGCCTCAGTTGACGCAGCATCTGATAGCATGATCCAGAAAACGCTCGAGAAACACTTTAATGACTCAACCGTGATAATGATCGCACATCGTATCACCTCTGTGCTCGATAGCGACATGGTTTTGGTTCTGGAACAAGGTTTGTTAAAAACATTTTTGGCCTGTGTCTGTCAGGTTATAGCCTTAATGAATGTATCTTTTGTTTTGTATGCAGGTCTGATTGACGAATACGCTTCTCCAATAAAGTTGCTGGAAGATAAGTCGTCTTCGTTTGCAAAGCTTGTTGGGGAGTATAGTATGAGATCGAGTTCGAATTTATAAAACAAAGCACCATTATCATAGTATATATGTTGGTATCAAGAATAGTAATTAATGATCAGATCTGAATTTTTCAAATGAAATTGTAGACACAGGAAGTTAATTGTGTACTTATAATGTTTTCTAGTTCTCTGATGTATGTATAACTAGTTTCTTCTTGTAAACTGTCAAACATAGTTAAAGACTAAGTTTTGCCCGAGATGAATTTTCTATAAAGTTTCGCTAAATGGCTTCATCGGAGTATATTATATTTCATGCCATTTTAGGTGGAATTAATCAAAAAATTGTTCAAGAAATACCTTTTACTAAACAATTTATACTAGGTTTTGCACATGTCCAGACAAGTCGTTTAATTAATTGTGGCAGCTGGGAGTTCGAGATTAACGGTTGCGGTTGCGGTTGAGCTCTGCGGAGCATGATACTTTTTAACATTACTTCCAAAACGTCTACATGTGTTTATGATTATTACATGCTTAGCAGTGTCAGATGAACTAAATTCAGACAAGTTAAAGGCTTTTGTAATCCAAAAATCTTGCAGAATGAAGATAAAGTTCATCTCAACTGAAAGAATATTGCAGCGTAGTTCTATCCCAGTGAGCATCCTCTCATTATACTCTCCAAATATGCCCCAGCACTTCTGGCCATCACATGGAAAGTGCATATGGAATTAGAGGCTATGAGAGTTTATAGCGTGTACATAGTATTCATTTTGAGGTTCTAAAATAATGGCTAAGGTATAAGTATGAATAACAATTGTTTCCTAAGGTTTAATGAAGCAACGTATGTAGAATCCATCATCAACAATTCACTTCGTGTTGATTGTTAGGGGTATCGGATCAGAGTAGGCTCGAGCGGAAGCGAAACAAACACACACACACACACACTAGCAGAAAATAAAAAACACGAGAATTGACGTGGTTCGATCAAGGTGACCTATGTCCACGGGTTGCCACTAGGTTTTCACTTTTATTAGATGCTCGTAACTGTTTACAGAATGACACAGATTACAATTACATCATAGGTATTTATAGAACAAGATTAGAGTTTCTTACTTGGTGAACAAGTTAACTAAGTGGGTCTAATAACTAGGGCCGGCTAACCCTAATTAGGGCCGGCTACCCTAAAGCCTACGAACCCAACAATCTCCCACTCGGAGGCTTTGCATCGTCCACAAAGTGCATCCAAGAAACCCATCACTAGTAACTTCAGTAATCTTTACGTTCAAGTCTTCCCAGCCTCCAGTTCTAAGAACAAGCTAAGATTTCAGTCATATCCAAGCCACCTAGTTGCAACCACACCTCTCATCAAGTACCTGAGAGACCAGTTGAAGCTCCCACAAGCTCCAACCCAGCCGTGACTGAAACCGTCACTGACCCATTCTTTGTCTCAACGGCTTGCACGATCCACCAGCTCCAGAGATGCACCAAGAATAAATACCACTCTCCATATTTTGCAAACTATTTCGAGGAGAGCTTTTTTCTTCAGTCGGAACCTTCGTCTTCAAAACTAAACGGTTCTTTGTGATTGTACCCGGAACACGGCCCGTGCTCCCACTATCACCAAATCCCCTGACTTGCTTAAACTTGGACCCCAAACCACATTCAACTAACATCCCCAAAGCACCAGGATTCAAGTTTGCAAATTGAACCCTCTTCCGCTTACTAGATTCAATGAACCAGACTTTATGCTTAACAGGGACGGTTACTCCCTTAGCAGGTACCTCAACTAGGTACAACGATCCTCATCTCTTCCCACAGGCAACAACAAGATTTTCATCAATCACCTTCCACTTCCCACCACCAAACTTAAGATCTAGTCCATGTTTATCCAGTTGACTAACATAAATAAGATTCTTTGTTAAACCTGAAATTACCCTGACATTCTGCAAGTTCCATGTAGTGCCCAGTGGAGTCTTCAGATTGACATCTCCCATACCCGTAACATTAAGAACATGACCGTTAGCTAATCGTACCTTTCCAAAGTCTCCTTTTTCAGATTCACCATCGTCTTCCCCCTGTGCATGGCGTGAAACGAAGAACCAGAATCCATAGCCCAAGAATCTATAGACTCTTCACAGCAAACTAATACGTCACCATCAGATTCATTTGTCACTACACTGTTTACATGCTGTTTACCATCCTTTTTCCTGAAGATCAGGCCATTCATTTCTAACATGCCCCTTTTCTCCACAGTTTCAGCACTTCACATTCTTCCCACCTTTAGACAAGCTTTTCCCATGACTCCCACTACTTCTATTATTACCTCTTCCCCTGCTAACACTAAACATAGCAAATCTAGATCCTACACTAGAGTTCCTCTGGCGAACGTCTTCACCCAAAACAATATCTCAGACCCGATCAAACTTCAAATTTCCAGTAGTTTCGGTGACCGTTGTCACAAATTCTGACCAACTATCAGGTAAGGAATATAACAAAACCACAACCTGAGTGTCATCATCCAACTTCATCCCCACAGTTGCTAACCTGGACAAAATCGAATTGACTTCGTTAATATGATCAGCAACTGAACTGCCCTCGTTCATTCTCATATTAAACAGTTCCCTCATCAAGAACACCCTATTACTGGCAGACGGCTTCTCATACATATTTGACAGAGTTGTTAACATATCACGAGCAGTTTTTTCTTTCATGATATTAATTGCAACGCTCCTCGTCAAAGCCAATGTAATTTTACCTCTTGCCTTTTTGTCCTTTGAGTTTCAAATTGCTTCGACAACTTTATCCATTCTAGCAAGTTTTTCTTCCAGTACTACATCCAAATCGCATTCACCAAGCAACACCTCTATTTGCATTCTCCACCATGCAAAATCAGTACCGTTGAACTTCACGATTCGGAACTTCCTGTCTTCAGCCATAGCAAACGAGAAACCAAAGAAAAAAACCCGAGCAACCTTCGATAAACCAGAACCCGAAGTACTCGAACCAGCTACTTCTCCTGCAAACCCGAGCGTAAAATCAGCGAATAACCGGTGTTCAAGAACCAAAACCCTAATCACCAAACACCCCAAAACCTCCAGATCTGCAACAGCAAACCCTACGGCGCAAACCATAGACCGTACGAGCCATAACCAAAGAATAGATACGGCCGTAAACAAGTCAGTGACGACGGCAGCAACAGTAGATCAAGTTCTCTCGTCCAGCTCTATCCTTCTCCTGCGATAACCGTGTGAATCGTGTGTTTAACTAAACCTATGGCTCCGATACCACTTGTTAGGGTATCGGATCAGAGTAGGATCGAATGGAAGCGGAACAAGCACACACACACACACTAGCAGAAAATAAAGAACACGAGAATTTACGTGGTTCGGTCAAGGTGACCTACGTCCACGAGTTGCAACTAGGGTTTCACTTTTATTAGATGCTCACAACTATTTACAGAATAATACAAACTACAATTATATCATAGGTATTTATAGAACAAGATTAGGGTTTCCTACCTGGTAACAAGTTAACTAAGTGGGCCTAATGGCCCTAATTAGGGCCAGCTAACCCTAATTAGGGTCGGCTACCCTAAAGCCTACGGACCGAACATTGATAAGCCAATTAACTTACTGAGTTACAAGGATTTCAAGTAACTAATGAATCATGTTTGGATCCTAATACGATTGTTTATTAATATGTTATACAAGCGAAAACGAGTTTTTGATTAAATAGATGATTTGTGTCAGTGGAACAATCATACACATAACTAAAACATTGGTTTTGCTCACACAACAATTAAAGCAACCACTTAAAATGTCACTAAATTCTAACCAAGTCATAAACCATTCTATTATACATTTTTTAATTCTATCACTAAATACTAGTCGTTCTACCAAAAAAAAACTAACTATTGATTATTAGTCAATCAATGTTGATTTGGTCAAAGGTTTACACTTTACACAGTGACAACTTGTTATAGTCACTAAGGCTACATGGTATGGGGATGATCATTCAAGGGGGGATGATCCTCTAAGGGAGGATGATCCGCCACGTCATTGTCACATCACCACCCTTGAGAGGATGGTCCATCCTACAAATTTAGTGGAAATGAGAGGATGATCCTAGATGATCCTACCCCACCACTTTTTTATTTTTTTTAATCTTCCACTATTTTTAACATTTAACAAATAAATTAAGAAAATTTTTTCATTAATATTAAAAAACAATACATAAACTTAAAAAAAAACATAAACTTAAAAAAAAATCCTAATAAATTAAAAAAACATAAACTTAAAAAAAATCAACCACTTTGATGCTTCTTGATGATGTCATTTTGTAGTTTTAGCAAAGTCGAACGTTTCGGCTCGGGGTAACTATCGACATCCATCGTTAATATTTCTCATTCTTTTAGCCAAATCTTTTCATCGGACAATCGAATCTTTTCATCGGACAATCGAATCTTTTCTCCCGTCACGCGTAACTTTTCTTCCGCCACGCGAGACTTTTCTTCGATGGCCTGCTTCTTCGCCCTCGCTTTTTGGGCCGTGACCTTGGTACGTTTTAAATTGTGTCATAAACTTGTCCATCTTCGGGTCGACCTTTTGCTTTTCTTTCTCCCTCACCCGCTCCTTCTTTGATTTTTCCCGACCCGGGGGACGCTCCGCTTCATGTACGACGTATTCTTCTTCGTCGAACTCGGCGTCATCGTTTAAGTTTATGTGACACCTCGCGTCCGATCCACCAGCGCTATAACTACCGGATTCCGATGTCCTTTGCCGCTTCGCCATCTCCACCTCGTTCGGAATCGGCGCCCATTTTTGGTGCGTTCGCATAATTTCCCACGCGCGAACGTGTGCGAATGTGGTATTATTGTTCGACTTGTAAAGATCCAAAGCCTTTTTAAACACATCCTCGTCGCTCATGCCGCTACGACGCCCACTTGAATATATTTTATTATATTCTTTGCAAAACTTATTGACGAACCCGCTCATTTTTTGCTACTTAGATGACACCGAGTCGATATCTCGATACGGGCCTTGGTCCATTAGCTCAAGGAACTTCGCCAAAACCGCCTTCTGAAACCCCTCACACGTTTAATTATTACCTATAAAATATGTTACAAAAAATAAAAAACTAATACTACAAAATATAAACTTAAAGAAAAAGTTATTTTTACGAACCTTTTATCGGGTGTGTAGACGTGCCTACGTAAGCCTTCGCTAAGGCTTCTTCCTCGATTTGCGTCCACGGTTTCGCCTTAGGTTTGGACGGTTGCTCACCCACCACTCGTCGGGTTCGGATTGTTCGGGTTGCGTCGGGTTTGGTTCGGGTTGAAAGGGTTGAACGGGTTGGATATTAAAAACACCCCACATCATCAAATGTTGTATGGCTTGACTTTGTTGCGGTTGAGCAAAACCGTTCGGTGCGTTTTGGAATGCGGCAAAGGCGTTTGAGGAATATTGAGAGAATTTGTTCGGTTCTATCGTCAGATAGTATCCCGGAACCGAGAAAACATTCGGGATGTTCGGTTGGGTTGGGCGGGTGGGGGACGGTCTCCATACCGTCTAGCCTAAAGAATTTAAGGGTATTAGGGAATGGGATGGGAATTCTTAGTTCTCGATGATTCAATATGGTTCAAGTTCTTTTTTCAATGAAAACTTCAAGAATTAAGATCTATCTTCTCGATGATTCAAAATGGTACAAGTTCTTTTTTCAATGCAAACTTCAAGAATCAAGATCTATATATTGACTATCTGCGAACCTTCTAACAGATACACGAACCGAAACATCAAAAATGTCCGTTGTTAACCACCGTACAAAAGGACATCATTCGAACTAACGCACCTTTACATTTTAGCCAACATGACCTTACAAACTAATCTTGCTCCGAACATTCTCCCCATCAGCTATGATCCTCTTACTCGGCCATGAACCATTTGGATTGAACTGAACCATCATAAGCCATAACTCTAAACCATTTTGATCATTGGCCAATACACGATCTTGGTTGTCGCAATCCATGAACCCATTGATGGACTAAACTATTTGGATCCATGTGACCACCCAACATGCTGGATTGAAGACCATGCGAGTAAACCATTGAACCAACCAAAGTGAACCTTTTATTATCAAACCAATCGAAAATATAACAATTCTCAAGCGGCTTGCGGTGATCATAGCTATAAAAATGCCAGATCGTAGCTATATGCACTAAGAATGACACATTACGCCTAATGGCTATGATCCATGTACATGCGAAGGCTCCACACCTCTTCCATAGATTATGAAAGTAACTACCACCAAAATTATCACTTATAAACCCACTTCAATTTTCATCTTGTCCATATGCAGACAATGTTATAACCAATATTGATCGATTAGTTAAGTTTATTCACAAATTATAACAAACCACACCAATGGGACATCTCTCTCTAGGGTGGAACCATCAAGAAATCAACAATACACAAAAGCTAATACGAACCCAAATATCACAATTAATTATAATTCAAGTGTGAAATACTGAAATACAAATATGTGCAAGTTAAATATTAAAAATAACCAAACGTTCATCAACGTTAAATATTAAAATATAACTAAAACTTAGTCCCGATGTGATTGCGGGAAAGAAAGAAACTAACCGGACATAAAAACGAGATAAATGAATATTATCGTTGAATGCACTTCCATGAACCAAATCGCAGCTGCAGAGGTTGCCGCAATGTCCCCTTAAGCTCTTCTTGCAAACTTTCTTTTTATTTGTCGTCAAAGTTGCCAACCTATTTTTGTGTTTTCGTTTTCTCTTGGCAACCCAGTCTCAAGACCAAGCCCAGCCCAAAGCAAATATCCAAATTTCTTTTAGATTTTGTCATAATTCATATTAACTAAATAATCCAAATTTCTTTTAGATTTTGACATAATTCATATTAGCTAAATAATATCATTATACCATCTAAGTCGACACTAATAATATATATAAGCTATCAACCTAAGTTGACAAGACTTTGACATAATTCATATTAACTAAATAATATCATTAAACTATCAACCTAAGTTGACACTAAGGGTGGAAGGGGCACAATTCGGTGATCCCTTCGGTGAGTATGTTTGCCGATTGGGGAGGCGCCCCTACCATGTTTTCGGTGAGTGGTGAATGGTGAGCGCGGTGAGTAGTCACCGAGTGGGGAAGAGGTGAGAGGTGGGAGAGAGAGGGTGTTAATGGTGGGCTCCACCCTTTTTTAGCCAATTACAAATTTATCTTATTTTGGTTTTTAAGAAATTGTTTACTACTTCCATGTGTTTGAGCACCCCTAGTGTTTGAGTGAAAATTAGGGAATGAAGGGGGAAGTTGCCATGCCATAATATTAATGGTTAAGAGAAAAGTTTACCACTCCCCATCTAGGGAGCACTCATTCCACCCTAATAATATATATATAAACTATCAACCTAAGTCAACAAGGAAAATATATATAAAAAACCAGTTGAAGATCAACTCGTCTATCATCACCATCCAGGATATATATCATAAGTAAAGTAATCAGTTAGTCCATACTAATGTGGTGTGTATGGTTCGGTTATTATCCTCAACAGAAGTCTTTGGTTAGTCTACTTTATTAACCAATCGGTTTTTGGTTAATCACTCCGGTTTATTTAGTTATATTGACTGTTTTATGGTTAATTCAGATTTCGGTTAATCAGTTTTCAGTTAATCGGTTTACAGTTAATTCAGGTTTTGGTTGATTTCGGTTTCGGTTTCGGTTTCGCCTGTCTTTGCTTTGGTTATGGTTAACGATTTGGTTATTTCTCTCCCCTAGACACTCTTAATTGCGTAATATACTCAAATTAAAGAGAACAAAATACTTGTTTTATGTTGTAATATATATATATATATAGGAACGGGATCAGGAGAGAACGGTGAAAAGTGTGAGAACGGTGAGAACAGATCCTTGCCCAACACGTGGCAGGGGGAGCTATTTGATATGCAGGGGTACGATTGTCCTTTTATACGTTCCCTCCTTATTCGCGTTATAAATCTCTTTCAAATTAAAACTCCAAAGATTTCTTGTTAGCTGTTACATCCTTTGCAAGCTTTCTCAGATCTATGGCGTCTAACGTGGATTCTGTTCGACAAAGTAAAATTCGTTGACGTTTTCTATTTTTATTCCAGCAAATCATGCAACAGATATGGTGTTTTGTTCTTTTATGCTTGTTTCATTGTTTTTTTTTATATTAGTATTTTATAATGTGTTGTATGATTTCAATGGCGTTATTCAATTATGTAATTTAATCGTGTTTTAATTGGTAGTTAAACCATTACTAAGAACTGATAATTGGAGTTTTCAATATTAATTTTAATTGTAGTTTACATTGTTAAGTGTTTTTAATTATTCATCTCATGACGTTTTCATCATGGCGTTTTTAAATTATGTGTTTAATATGTCTTGTTTATTATTCAATTAATGGCGTTTTAATCTATAATGTTATTACGAGACATTTTCTATTTTTAATGGCGTTTTTCTGATTTTTCTGTTCCTCACTGTGTTTTCTCAGACGAAGTTGCTTCCTCGAGTCAAATGCTTTACCCCAAAACTGGATTACCATTTATCATTCCTGATGTTAGTGAAGAAATAAAGCCCACAATGGACATGATATTCTCAAGCCTCGATGATTGTTATTTAATGTATGTTAAGTATGCCAAGGAGTGTGCGTTTTCATTCAGGAAAGGGAATACAAAGACAAACTCTAAAGGTGTGTTACATATTAAGTATTACTTGTGTACGAGATCTGGGTTATACAAGGACAAGAAGGTTGATACGTTGGACCCCAATCAAAAGGAGCGATTAGTGTGATCCAACTTTTCAAAGAGGACTGATTGTGGTGCACTGTTAGGTGTAATTTTTGAGGCTAGATCATGGAAGGTGTATTTGTTTGTCGAGGAGCACAACCATGATCTTGTTGAACGTCCTGATAAGCATTTTCTTCCAACTGAACGACACCTCACTCAGCTCTGGAAGCATGTTATACACAGCATGTCTAAGCTGAATTTGTGTCCCGTCAAGGCGTTTAATGTTATGAAGACTTGTTTTGGCGGTTGATACGATGACTTTGTATATGTTTAATTCCGATGCATATAACTCTAGAAAGACTAGATAATTTCGCAGACAACGTTGATATGAAGACTTAGTATATGCTTAATTCTGCTGGTAATGGTCGGCGAAGATAAAGTCTGTTCACGATACGAGCATGCACTGTAGACGTATGTCTATGCTGACTGACCGGCGAAATAGTCTATTTCGCCGGTTGTGTTGGTCCATGCATTCAAATCCAAAAAGAACAGATGACAAGGAAAGCCAAAACTGGTTCAGAATAGTTAATCATCATAAGCAGTGTTTGTACTAAATTCTCCCCTTGACAGTGGTTATCTATTTGCTGATAAACTCCAAGCACTGATCATCCCAAACAGCTGATAAGTCAAAGTACTGATGAAGAATAAAGACTGAAGCTCTATCTACTGATGTCTCCTAAGCTCTGTTGAAGACCAAAGCACTGCCCATTCAAGGACTGATCACCCTATGAAGAAAGCACTGATGCTCAACATCAGTGCTTAGACTACAACAGTGGAAAGTTGAATCAGTGATTTATGTAATCAGTGTCTAATGTAATCAGTGTTTATATGTAACAGTGTTTAAAGTTTGTTAGGAGGTTAGATGTCACTTTCATGGTGACGTCAGCAAAGATGCTCAGTGGTTTCGTTTGTACTATAAATAGAACAGTACTCTGTACTGTTCCATCAGCTCTTTCTTCACAAGTCATCTTGTATGAACAATCACTGTGCTCAGGCTGAGGGGGAGTCTAGTGCATGCATGCACAATTGTAACTTGTAATAGATACAATCTTATGACTGAATGAAATCATGTTTGCTCCAAGCTATTCTTCCTTGATTGTGTGTTAAAGTTTATTTTCATTTCCGCTGCACAATTAATCTCTGATTCATCTTCCATTTCTTATAAACAACACAATCTAAAGAAACTCAGATCCTAACAATTGGTATAAGAGCTTAGGACAATCAAATTCGATCTAACAATCAATTTGACATAAAAGTTCAGCTCAAATTCATTGATATCCAAAGATTGTTCGTATCAGTTGAAAAACCAGAGCAAAAGGTAATCACGTACAAAGTTGATTATTCAAAAAGCTTTTGTAAAATCAACCAAGATGGCATCACAATCACACGACCCTCACAACACCGAAACACTATTCAAGTGTGACACCCGGCTTTTCAGGCCGTACCGTACAATTGTAACACGTGTTGTGAATAGGTAACAGGGCTATATTTGACTGGTTATGATGTTTATATGTGAAATTTAATGTATTGGTAAAATTAAACTTTGATAAAAATTATGTTGGCAACGGTAAGATAAACGCTTATCGCGTAACGGTTAAAATGCGAAACGAACGTCGGTGACCACCCGATCAGTGTTAAAATCATAAAAATAGTCTGTTATGATTAGAATAATTATTTTAATCATATCTGTGTGGAAAAAATAAATTAAAACGCCAAGAAACTCTATTTTTTCGAGTTTAAGCGCGTACCGCGCGATGCAGCGCGTATACCGACAAAAATACTGTCAACGCAGCCTGTCAAGGCAACTGATAATCAGTTTAGTAAAAATTTAATGATTTTATTACTTTAGAATGATAAAAATAAATAAAAACGCTTAAATTCCGATTTTTGCGATTTTAAACGCGTACCGCGCAGCACAGCGCGCATACTGCCAAATACCGACAACATAGCCAGTCCGGGCAAACAAAATATTGTCCCGTGATATTTTGGCAGGTTTATTTTTATAGAGCGTTAAAAATAATTTAAAACGCGCTAAAACAGGTTTAAAACGCTAGATAAAATATCCGGTATCCAGTAAAATACTTGTTTTTAACACTAATCTATATATAAGTATGTATGTATATATGATGATTGTGAGTGGGGTGAGAGGTGGCGGCCCATAGGGGTGCCCATCTCTTCTTGATTCTTCCAATATGACACATGTAAGCACTAGAGATATGTGTGTCATGATTATAACTTTACACACCTTCCATAATCACACCATAATCCAAGAAATATTTTCAAAAATCACAACTCTCTCTCTCTCTCTCTCTCAAAATCTCAGCCGAACACCCCTAACAACACCCACATTTTCATTTTCAAAATTGTTCTTGAATATTCACATCCCTTTCATGGTGATTTCAAGCTAAAATGGGTGTTTAGAAGTGATTTCAAGGCATTTCAAACAACAATCAAGACCCACATCACCAATCTCTACTAAAAACCATTCAAGAACTTGAAGGTAAAAATTTATTTTATAAACTTTGTTTTGATTCTTGATGTTCTTGATAGTGATGGAAGTTTCTCTTGATCTTGAGTTTAATCACAAACTTGAAACATAAAACAAATGGGTTTTGTTTTGAATAAAATAAAATGGATGTGTGTGTGTATATATATATATATATATATATATATATATATATATATATATATATATATATGTATGTATGGCTGAGAGTATGTGTGTGTGGGTGTAGATGTTTGTATTTTTGATTTTGTTGAAAGATTCTTGAGTTACATGATTACTTGAAAAGCAGGATTGCATGTAAGGATCAATATGTGTCATATAAGAATGTTCTAAAGATAATTTAAGATTTGAAAGTGACATGATAAAAAGTAAACTTTTGGTGGTTTATGTGTGTATATACATTTCGTATATATGTATGTATGTATGTATGCATGCATGCATGCATATAAAAGTTTGTCCTATGTTCTTAAATATGAAGGATATTAGCATTTATGTAAGAATGATTGGATGATCATGATGATATGTGTGTTGTGTTTTGTAAGAACATGATATTAATGTGTTCTTGAGTAATTTTAGATCATAAATGATGTTGATGATGTTGTATGAGTGCATTAGATGCACATATGTGGACATGCATGTTAATATGAAAGCATGAGATGATCATTTGAGCATGATTTGATAAAAATCAATTTTGATCAGATTATAAACTCTAAAATAAAGTTATTTTGAAGTATTTGATGATATATAACTTTGTCATAATGTTTGCTAGCTTTGCATGTTGTTCTTGGTGCATTAAATGTTGTAAAATACGTGAAATCGCATGATTTATGTGACTTACACAAAAAATTCACTAATATTATTATAAGCACTATTTTAATCAGTAAATAACATGTATTGTGTTAAAATATCAAGTCGTTTTGAGTTGGGATGGTTATGGTAAAGTTTAACGCAAAACTATGCGTTAAAACGGTCAAAATCGACTTTTCGGGCGATTTTTGTAAAACTGATTTAGATCAGTAAATAAACTAATGTTTTTAGTTTAAAAACAAGTATTTTAACTAATATTAAGTTTACTTGGTGTTTGGTTGGTCGTACGTGACTTCCGACGCCCGAAAACGTTACCGAATCGCTAAAATACGCATTTTTCGATGAACACTAGTGTGGGTAAATTTTGAGTGAACCTTATGTGATAAAATGTGTTAAGTGATTTAAACATGTAAATGTGATAATATGTTAAGTGTTAGTTTGATAATGGGAAATTTAGACTATGCATGTATGCATGTACGTTTTGTGCGGTAGAAACGGTAAAATTGCGTTAAATGTGTAACTTGTTCGTCGAGCATGAAATTTGGTACATATGAAATGTTTTATGTATATTTTCTATAAAAATGACAAAATAAATAAGTTAGTAATATTTTGCGTGTTCGGTGTTAAATTCTATGAATGTTTATGTATATATATTACGACGCGCAAATCGTGGATATAATGCGTATAAACGGGAAAGTTAACGGATTTACACAATAATGGTCACCAATAAAATCGTTCAAATCGCAAAAATCATAAAAGTATATATATATGTATATATATATATATATATATATATATATATATATTAACGTGACAACATAATAAAAAATGACAACTTTTCGAGAAAATCTCAAAGTTATGTGATAATTTTAAGAAACGGAGAAACTTAGGATTTTGTGTTAAATATATATTGATTTAGAATTGTTCCTATATTAGGACGTATATAACAATCAATCTCTGGGATTGCGATATTAAAATACGCACCCAAAGGTGATTGTCACTAAACCCCTCTTTTTACTGCTTTGTATATATTTTGGGGGTAGAACACGTCGTTAAAAGGGTTTAATAATGTTTTCAAAATAAAACATACCTTTTAATATAAAATATATATTTTCGCTGAAAATATATGAAATTTGATAAGTTATACATTTCGAAGTAAAACGTTTTTGATGAATGAATATTGTATGTACGGTATTTCTTAAGTGATACAAGACCGTACGGTTGGGGACGAATTCTTGACTGGGTCTCATATGATGGAGAATAAGGGGAATTCGTATAACGTCATGTATTAAATTGTCATATTAGTAGGATATATATATTGTACATGAGGCAGACATCATATTGTTCTCAAAGAGAGAACCCTGCGCCCATGATGTCGTTTAATCAGTTAAGTATTGCACGCGATGAATTGTTGGTAGATCTATCGGGTTGACAACCCCGTCGTGACCGGTCGCCCCATGTCAATGTCAAACGACGAATTAATATTCTGTTTATTGTCTAGCTTTGATTATCCCTGCATGGTTAATATATAGTTCGTATCGTCTAGCTAACATACGAGTCTGAAAGTTGACGCAATAATTTAATATACAAAACCTGGGCAATATATGTTACAGTTTTCGGATCGATGAACCGGCGGAAGGCCCATGGATTTTTAATAAGGAAGTAAAATGGACTTTGTAGGATCGTTTTCAGGCCCAAACGAGTCGTTCAAAAGAATTCTCAACAATACGAGAGGCGGAATTCAGTCGTATGGAAGTTATTTCAGCTGAATTGCACAAGATTCACTTTAAACTGTCTCTTATATTGAAAACACAACTGATTACAGGCTGGAGACACTTCGGCAGCACTTCGTTGCCGGAATCAGATCGTTCCAAATGACAAGGCATGAACTAGTATTTATAGGCAGTGTTATTTCGTACGAAACAGTTCATGCGAAATAGTGATTTCGCACGAAACAACACAAACGAAATGACCAGCTTATTTCGTACGAAATGACCAAGTCATTTCGTGCGAAATGGCCTCCAATTCATTTCGTGCGAAATGTCATAAACATACTTTTCTCGATTTCCGTGCCCTGATCTATCTAAAATAATACAAGACTCGATACAAGACGAAGTCGACAGACGTATGCACCAACAGACTCCCCCTCGGATGTTGACGAAGTCTTCAGTGTCGAGTCTTCAATCTTCAGTCTTTATCAGTCTTCTCGCTTTCTCTGAAGAATCTAACAATGTAAAGCATCCTCAATCTTCTCTCTTTTCTTCTCTCTTCCAGGATCTCAATCTGACTCTATCTTCTCTTGTTCAGATCTATTGATTCCTTAAGTTCATCAGCATCATCAACTAATCTCCCCATTGGATGTTGATCTACTAACAGACTCCCCCTTAAAATGTTCCGGGATCGAAACCTGGCATAGCTTTTCATTCCAAATTCGAAACCTGGCTCACACTCTGCTCAGGCTTAGACATGGGGACCTGCACAAATCTCTACCTCACAATAAATTTCACAAATTTAAAATTTGACAAATTTATATACCACTTGCAGATATTAATCAATCAATAAATGATTTTACAATGTTAATCTCTGATGAACCACTTGTAGAAATAACATTTTTCTTTTCAAACAATTTTTTTTCTCAAACAAACTCTCCCAAACCTTTTGTTCAACATGTTTAGCACTTGGAATTTTGAAAATCAGCTTTTCAACATCAGTTTTCAAAAATAAGATGAAATAAAATCTTTTTGGATTTTTCAAAATTTTATGCTAAAACACACTGAAAATCTTTTTGGATTTTTATTTTAAATGAAATGCAGTAAAGAAATATTTACAGACAGTCTTTTTGTGAATTTGTGTAAGAGGATCATATCAGTTTCTGAGATAAATCACTAACATCGTTAAGCTTTAAACATTTTAAGTTCTAAACGATTCACTTAGATTGTCAGTATACTGATCCACTTAAATTTTCACACAAAGTTCAACTGTTTCGAGATACGAGATTAATGTTTTAGAGACTTAAACTTATTCGCTTGTCCCACCTTAGAATATACTCCCGTATCCAGATCCCAATATTCAGTCTTACAGGTGAGTATACGTAGATGATATCTGTAAAGGGTTAAATGCGAGGGCCATGAGAGCTCAGGCTATTGCTTCCGCAAAATCAGAGAGATGATGGCTTCGACTTTAGGTGTGTTCCCTTTAGAGAATCTTTTCTTCAACAACACATGATTAGCATTTTGCAATGTTTCATCATTTTTTATGCTGAGGGTGGTGCTATAATTCAAGCAAGCGAAAAGTATTATACGGGGACTAGGCCATTGCTTCTGCAAAATCAGAAGTCCCGGGATAATACCCCAGATATCACTAAGCATAAAGACCTAGTATCTCAGAAAGAGGGGTCTTTCAAACAAGATTTCAGGGGTTACCCATATATCCGAGAGATGTTCCCCACGAGATAAGTAAGATTGAAATTTAGGTATATCTCGACACAATCTACTAAATGTGCAAAAATCTACTGACACATCCGCAGTGAGACCGTTTATCACTTTTTAACTTTCCAATTCTTTAGCATGTTGTGATCGTCTACTGATGTACTATCATTTCCTCTTTTCACAACAAAACTCGTTTTAATTTTTTCAAATGTTTTTGGCTTTTATAGATTTTATCATGTTTTTGTCATATTCAAATTTTTGAAATTTCTAAAATTTTTACTCCCCCTAAAATCAAAATCTGTTTCAATTTTGATTTTGTGGGAAAATTTGAAAACAAACTGTATAATAAAATGACAACTGTTGTGAATTGCTTCAATTCGCCATCCACTTGGCATAAACAATCAAAACTCCCCCTGTCAACAAACTATTTTCCCATTATGATTTCAAAACACTAAAGTTTGTTTTAATCAAAATGGTTTTTCCGGAAAATTAGTTTTGTTGATTTTCACAAACATGGAGTTTAATTCATCACACTGTTTTCAACCACTTGTAGGTTTATCACAAAAACAATTTCCAATAATCATACCACTTGTAAGATAGTTAAATCAAGTACAACTTAATGTCCTTGATTAACCACTTGTAAGTCGAAATATCAATCATATAACCCATACCATTCACATCTGTGATATATCTCAAGAAAGATGCCGATTCCTACTCCCCAATTACCAACCTGGGAGTTCCAGAAAGTCAGGTTTTTTAGTTACAAAGATTTTCCCAAGCCTGACGGTCCTTGGGAGATTCCGAGTTATCAACACTCGGTTTCTTTCCTTTCATCTTTTTCTCATAAAATTCCTTTACCCCTTTTGCCTTCCCATCAATCATTTTTCAAAAAATATGTTTCACTTTGGGGTTAAAGGCTTTTTCAACATCAGATTCTTTCTTTTCATAAAAGAATTGATTCGAAATCTCAACTTTGCCAACTTTTTGTTTAAAATTTTCAGCCCTCAATGGTGGAAAATTTGCATCATTCATTGGCGGTACTGATTTTTCAACTTTTGGTTCGACTTATGGCTCCTCTGACTTTGTGGAATCAGATTCGTCTCTAGACAATAGCTCCTCTGATTTTGATGAATCAGAATCATTGCTAGAACTATCATCAGATTTCTTAACGACCCACTTTTGGTTATCAAGATTTACTTTTCTTTTGTAAAAACCTTTTGAACATTCACCAACCTCAAATTTCGAGTTTTTGAAAACTATAAAAGGTTTAGTTGGTGGTTCATTTTCAACCATCTTTTCTTTCATTTTAAGAGACACTCCCTGTTTTGTTTGAATTGCCTTTGGACAATTCCTGGCAATATGACCAATTACTTTGCAGCCAAAACAGATCCTCGTCTCCTTCTTTTGAGTAATACCATTCTTCATTTCTTCTTGCTTCTTTGCAAGGAACTCTTTGTTTGATTGTTTCCAGAATGAGCTCTTTTGTTCTTCTTCCGAACTTGTTCCTGAAACAAACACAACTTTTGATTTAAAATCTTTAACATATTTCTCATTTCTATGATTTTCAGGTGGAATAAAACCAAGACCTTTCTTTTTGAAATTACCGTTATGATTTGGTTTCTTTCGATAACCTGGACCAGAACTGTAACCCTTTTTCTTGTTTAACCTTTGTTGAACTCTTGAGGTGTAAGGTTTAGGTTTTACAGAAAGATTTTCATCTTTTATTTCAGAAATATTAATTTCTGTTAATTTGAAAACGTTTTTTATCATTTTTGGTTTAACACCTCTTATTGGGAATTCTTCATCAGAATATAATTTATTAGAATCATTCAAAGTATATGCTACTTTGAATGTTTCGTCATTCAAATTAGATTTTGATAACAGAAATTCTTTATTATAAACTCTTTTGCCTTTTTGACTGTTGGACTTGAAGTGTTGAACTCAGACTTTGACTTCGACTTAGACTCCTCCATTTCATCTATATCTAACACATGATCCACCACTTTCTTCATCAATTGAGATTGTTGATCAGTGTCAGACGAGGTGAAAGTTACATCAATGTTTTCTGGCAAATTATCTGATGGTTCAGATTCCCACACTAAGTTGGTTGTCTTTTTTACTCTTTTTGAATTTGGATTTCGTGGAGAATATCCATTTTCAAGTGGGGGTGGACACTTGTTGTAACTGACACTCTATTTCTTACCAGAATCTTTCACTTCAGTGTCTTCTTTTGTTTCAGACTTTTTCTCTTCAGATGTGACTTCTTCAAACGCCTTCATGCCTTCAACGGTTGGATAAATCCTGTCAATAACATAAGAAGTACATGAGTAACTTTTTAACAACCTATTTACTCTCTCTGTTTCAATCCTTTGGGTTTCCAGTTTCTGTTCCAGCAAAGCACACTTCTCAATGTAATTATTAACTATTTTCTGCTTTGTCATAAAAGCTCCTTGAAGTGTTTTCATAGCTGTTGCTTGTTCACTGCTGGATTCATTGTATTGATCCATGGCTTTGTTCAGAACATCATAGGATTCTTTCAATCTGTTCATGTTATGAATCAAAATACTATTTTGCTTCTTCACTGTTTCACAAGTTTCACATTTCACAGGAATCTCTCTTGCATCAGCTTCTGTTTCAACTGTGAAAACTGGAATATCTTTTACTTTCTTCCTTATCACACAAATTTCTTCATCATCACTGCTAACTGGTTTTTTAACTTTCTTCTTTTTCACTCAAACTTTTCCATCATTACAGTCACTCTCTTCTAGCATTCTTAAGTGCTCTCTCATTCTTTTTTCATAATAATCATCATTATCACTATCTTCACCAACTCGAGCAATAAAAGCTTTATGATTTGAAGTCTTGTTAGGATCATAATCATCCCAACTTAAATTTTCCCAAGTGAAACCTTCTAGAAGTCTTTCATCATCTTGATCTATCAGTTTTGCTTTAATATCAGCTGAAACACATTTATCCCAACTAAGTCCTTTTGACGAACTTCCAAAGCATGCTTTCTTTGATGACTCTTCTTCAATCACCTTCCTAGCATGTGCAGTTTGTGATTGTTGTTGTTGATACGGCTGTTGAGCAACTTGGTGATAGATCGCTTTTCGATAGTAATCATTGTTGTTAAAAGGATTTTGAGCTCCACTTGCTTCGAACTTTGTGCACTCTCGCTTGAAATGCCCCTTTTCCCTGCAACGAAAACAAATAACTTTAGATTTATCAAATCCTAAAGTAGAAACATTTGCATCACGGAAATCATCTCTTCCCGTAATCTGTTTAAATTTTTCAGCTCTTCTTAACACACTAGCCAAACACCACTTAATATCCATTAACTCCATCTCTTCAGCATTGATCTGATCGTAATCCTCTTTTGTCAACATAGGATTTCCGATCCTTCATGCAACTAAGCTCCCATATGACTCTAATACAGTCACCAATAAAGACATATGACTTTTTGCAACTTCTTCTGAGTAATTCTGATCATTTTCAAGGTTTAGTGCAATGTTGCATTTTAACATCTTGCCATTCTTGGTTGCTAAAAAGTTTGGATCAAATGATGGATATGAAGAAAATCCTGTTTTGCTGTTTGAACCTTGAGATGACCCTCCAGATGAACTTTTTGCATTGAAAGCAGTCTCGATCTTTGGTGAAAGATTGGTTTTGTCACTGATACCTCCTTTGTAATATAGACCAATGTCTTGTTCACCATCAAAATCTTTCATTCTCGAGATCTTCCGTTGTTCCATCTCTTGAGCTTCAAGTTTTTCAATAAACTTGCTCAATGTTAAACTGCTAAACCCTTTCTTATTTCTTAACATCATAAGATACGTGCCCCAAACCTTATATGGCAACGCATCAGCCAACTTTTCAATCAACTCTTCATTATCCTTTGTGATGCTCAACCTTTTCATGTTAACAATCAAATTACAATATCTTTCTATGATCTGCTTGGTGCTTTCAGTTTTTAAACCATGAAATAGATCTGACTCCTTTTTCAAAAGCGATTTTTTGTTCCTAATCATCTCTTGGCTCCCTACAAACTTTGATTTTAATGATTTCCAAATTGAATATGCACTCCTATTGTTTTACAGTAAAACCAAGATATCTTCTTTAACAGCTTGATGCAATAGACTAATCATCATCTTTTCATTTCTGTATTTCTTTCTATCATCAATACTTAGATCTTTAATAGCAATCTCCTCTTCATCATCATTCAACGGTCTAATATATTTCATTTCAACACATTCCCAAGCATCCAAATAATTTGCTTGAACCCAGTTTTTGAAACGCTCCTCCCATCCTTTATATTCCTCAATATTCATGAGCTTTGGTGGTTTTTGCATGGTGCCCGTTTCATTTTCCATGTTCAAGTTATGAGTAATGATAGTAGGAGTACTCGGGGCAGTAGCAAATGCTTTATAAAATTCCTCTTCCATGATTGGGTAACAAGTTTCACAAAATCAGACACTTTCAAGCGAAAACACTTTTCACACGAAATGGCCCTTTAAACGAAATGAGAAACTCAATTCAGGCGAAATGCTGCTGATGTCATCATATCGGCCTGTTTTTGTCAAAATTGATCAGGTTTTAGTCCGAAATTAGGTCTAATTCTTTCAAGGCTTTGATAAAACAGTGTTTCACGTATGATGTGAGAAAATTAAGTCATTCTGACCGTAAAAACTTGTTTAATTTTGAAAAGAAAGTGTAGAAAACAGAATTTGCAGCTGAAATGGTAAGAACTCTTCCTCCTGAGCTCTGATACCACTTGTAGGATCGTTTTCACGACCAAACGAGTCGTTCAGAAGAATTCTCAACAATACGAGAGGTGGAATTCAGTCGTATCGAAGTTATTTTAGCTGAACTGCATAAGATTCACTTTAAACTGTCTCTTATATTGAAAACACAACTGATTATAGGCTGGAGACACTTCGGCAGCACTTCGTTGCCGGAATCAAATCGTTCCAAATGACAAGGCATGAACTAGTATTTATAGGCAGTGCTATTTCGTACGAAACAGTTCATGCGAAATAGTGATTTCGCATGAAACAACACAAACGAAATGACCAGCTTATTTCGTACGAAATGACCAAGTCATTTCGTGCGAAATGGCCTCCAATTCATTTCGTGCGAAATGCCAATTCATTTCGTGTGAAATGCCATAAACACAGTTCATGCGAAATAGTGATTTCTCATGAAACAACACAAACGAAATAACCAAGTCATTTCGTGCGAAATGACCAAGTCATTTCGTGCGAAATGGCCTCCAAGTGTTACAAAAAGTTACATAAAAGACACTATACGGAACAACTTAGCACTTTAACGAACCGGTATCTAACCGAACAACCGGACATTACCCGGAACACCAAAATATTGCTAGAAACATTGTTTAATTATTTCCTGACTAGTTATGGTCCCCGTACACCATAACACCCACTAGATATCTACAAACTAAAACATGTAATATTATACTTGGATTTGAACTATTATTTACCCACTTACCATTGCAAGTTACAATTAACCCCCCCCCCCCTCATGTACACGGTTATGAAGGTGTGGCCCACCTAGATTTTTGTGTGATCTTCCATAATCTTCATGAGATTTCAATATATCTCATAAGATCTTGCCTAGATTATGAAAGATTTTGTAGTATACAAATTGGATGAAAGTTACACTTGGACCCCCTCCCCCATGTATATTTACGGTCCAAGGAGGACCCCACCAAGATCACCATAATCCTACTAGATCTCCTTATATATTTTATGTAGATATTGCTTGCTTGAGTGAACAAAATATGGAGGAAGAAGATTATATGTATGGTCCTCTAGATCTTCATGATATCATTCATATCTTCACTCAACTTCACCCCATTCCCTCAAACTCTCTCTCTCCCTCTCGGCCTTTTTGTGCCGCCACCACCACCACCATACAACCACCATACACCCATTTTTAAGCTTGTTTCAAGTGTTAAAAGGTGATACAAGGAGCGTGGAGTTTAAAGAACTTGAAGAACCTTCATCTTTAGTTTTCATTCACCATCTTCTTCATCATTTTCTCTAGTGATCTTCCCTAGCTTAAAGCTAGTTGTAAGCTTCTTGTTAACTCTTGGTTACTTCCTATTTTTAGTAGTTAAATGATGTATTATGATTAAATAACTAGAACACTAAAAGACTTGAATCTTGAATCTTGAATCATGAGATGAAATATGATGATATATTGTTAGAATGATGTTGTTTAGCAGATGGATGATGATTGCATGTTAATTCTGGGATAATTGACTTATAACCTGCTGTAAGTAATCGATATGGGTCGTGGGTCATTAGTTATTCGGTTGGGGAGTTCGGGTAACGATTAGAGCTGAAACAGAATCTGTCTATGATTCTGCAGCAAACTTCAGTTGGCTGTAAACGGACCGTTATAAATGGAAAAATTGATTTTCTGAAGTCTAAATTATGTATTTTCGAAAAACGCTTCAAATGGCACTGGAATCATATTTTTTGAGGTCGTTTATTATTTTTAAAGGTCCGTTTTGTATAGCAACAAAAGCTGCGTTTTTACTGCAGAAAATGTGTGTTATGTTTTTCGTCATAACCTGAAATATGTGTAGAATTAGCTCTTGAAATTTGTACTGTAGATGACCACCGATGTCGTTGTAATCCTCCAACTGGAATTTCATCAATCGGACTTATGATGAATTTTAAATGCATTATTCCGTGGACTGCAGTCAGAAAGTGACGCATCTGATTGCAATCCTGTAAATGATTTTTTTATAAATGTGACAACCCTCATAATTACATGTATCCGTATGATTAATTAATATTAAATTGTGCTTAATGATTGTGCAGAAATTTGACTAAATGGTCCTGAATGTTTTCCTAAGTGTTGGGAATCAAAACTGTTACAAAAAGTTACATAAAAGACACTATACAGAACAACTTAGCACTTTAACGAACCGGTATCTAACCGAACAACCGGACATTACCCGGAACACCAAAATATTGCTAGAAACATTGTTTAATTATTTCCTGACTAGTTATGGTCCCCGTACACCATAACACCCACTAGATATCTACTAACTAAAACATGTAACCTTATACTTGGATTTGAACTATTATTTACCCACTTACCATTGCAAGTTACAATTAACCCCCCCCCCCTCATGTACACGGTGATGAAGGTGTGGCCCACCTAGATTTTTGTGTGATCTTCCATAATCTTCAAGAGATTTCAATATATCTCATAAGATCTTGCCTAGATTATGAAAGATTTTATAGTATACAAATTGGATGAAAGTTACACTTGGACCCCCTCCCCCATGTATATTTACGGTCCAAGGAGGACCCCACCAAGATCACCATAATCCTACTAGATCTCCTTATATATTTTATGTAGATATTGCTTACTTGAGTGAACAAAATATGGTGGAAGAAGATTATATGTATGGTCCTCTAGATCTTCATGATATCATTCATATCTTCACTCAACTTCACCCCATTCCCTCAAACTCTCTCTCTCCCTCTCGGCCTTGTTTGTGCCGCCACCACCACCACCATACAACCACCATACACCCATTTTTAAGCTTGTTTCAAGTGTTAAAAGGTGATACAAGGAGCGTGGAGTTTGAAGAAATTGAAGAACATTCATCTTTAGTTTTCATTCACCATCTTCTTCATCATTTTCTCTAGTGATCTTCCCTAGCTTAAAGCTAGTTGTAAGCTTCTTGTTAACTCTTGGTTACTTTCTATTTTTAGTAGTTAAAGGATGTATTATGATGAAATAATTAGAACACTAAAAGACTTGAATCTTGAATCTTGAATCATGAGATGAAATATGATGATATATTGTTAGAATGATGTTGTTTAGTAGATGGATGATGATTACATGTTAATTCTGGGATAATTGACTTATAACCTGCTGTAAGTAATCGATATGGGTCGTGGGTGCATTAGTTATTCGGTTGGGGAGTTCGGGTAACGATTAGAGCTGAAACAGAATCTGTCTATGATTCTGCAGCCAACTTCAGTTGGCTGTAAACGGACCGTTATAAATCGAAAAATTGATTTTCTGAAGTCTAAATTATGTATTTTCAAAAAACGCTTCAAATGGCACTGGAATCATATTTTTTTGAGGTCGTTTACTATTTTTAAAGGTGCGTTTTGTACAGCAGCAAAAGCTGCGTTTTTACTGCAGAAAATGTGTGTTATGTTTTTCGTCATAACTTGAAATATGTGTAGAATTAGCTCTTGAGATTTGTACTGTAGATGACCACTGATTTCATTGTAATCCTCCAACTGGAATTTCATCAATCAGACTTACGATGAATTTTAAATGAATTATTCTGTGGACTGCCGTCAGAAAGTGACGAATCTGATTGCAGTCCGGTAAATGATTTTTTTATAAATGTGACAACCCTCATAATTACATGTATCCGTACGATTAATTAATATTAAATTGTACTTAATGATTGTGCAGAAATTTGACTAAATGGTCCTGAATGTTTTCCTAAGTGTTGGGAATCAAAAGTGTTACAAAAAGTTACATAAAAGACACTATACGGAACAACTTAGCACTTTAACGAACCGGTATCTAACCGAACAATCGGACATTACCCGGAACACCAAAATATTGCTAGAAACATTGTTTAATTATTTCCTGACTAGTTATGGTCCCCGTACACCATAACACCCACTAGATATCTACTAACTAAAACATGTAACCTTATACTTCGATTTGAACTATTATTTACCCACTTACCATTGCAAGTTACAATTAACACCCCCCCCTCATGTACATGGTTATGAAGGTGTGGCCCACCTAGATTTTTGTGTGATCTTACATAATCTTCATGAGATTTCAATATATCTCATAAGATCTTGCCTAGATTATGAAAGATTTTGTAGTATACAAATTGGATGAAAGTTACACTTGGACCCCCTCCCCCGTGTATATTTACGGTCAAAGGAGGACCCCACCATGATCACCATAATCCCACTAGATCTCCTTAAATATTTTATGTAGATATTGCTTGCTTGAGTGAACAAAATATGGAGGAAGAAGATTATATGTATGGTCCTCTAGATCTTCATGATATCATTCATATCTTCACTCAACTTCACCCCATTCCCTCAAACTCTCTCTCTTCCTCTCAGCCTTTTTTGTGCCACCACCACCATACAACCACCATACACCCATTTTTAAGCTTCTTTCAAGTGTTAAAAGGTGATACATGGAGCGTGGAGTTTGAAGAACTTGAAAAACCTTCATCTTTAGTTTTCATTCACCATCTTCTTCATCATTTTCTCTAGTGATCTTCCCTAGCTTCAAGCCAGTTGTAAGCTTCTTGTTAACTCTTGGTTACTTCCTATTTTTAATAGTTAAAGGATGTATTATGATGAAATAACTAGAACACTAAAAGACTTGAATCTTGAATCTTGAATCATGAGATGAAATATGATGATATATTGTTAGAATGATGTTGTTTAGTAGATGGATGATGATTGCATGTTAATTCTGGGATAATTGACTTATAACCTGCTGTAAGTAATCGATATGGGTCGTGGGTGCATTAGTTATTCGGTTGGGGAGTTCGGGTAACGATTAGAGCTGAAACAGAATCTGTCTATGATTCTGCAGCCAACTTCAGTTGGCTGTAAACGGACCGTTATAAATCGAAAAATTGATTTTCTGAGGTCTAAATTTTGTATTTTCGAAAAATGCTTCAAATGGCACTAGAATCATATTTTTTTGAGGTGGTTTACTATTTTTAAAGGTCCGTTTTGTACAGAAGCAAAAGCTGCATTTTTACTGCAGAAAATGTGTGTTATGTTTTTCATAATAACATGAAATCTGTGTAGAATTAGCTCTTGAAATTTGTACTGTAGATGACCACTGATGTTTATGTAATCCTCCAACTGGAATTTCATCAATCGGACTTACGATGAATTTTAAATGAATTATTCCGTGGACTGCAGTTAGAAAGTGACGAATCTGATTACAGTCCGGTAAATGATTTTTTTATAAAATATTGCTAATGAAATGGATCACAATATTTTTACACATTAATATTTGGATTGTTTAAATATTCTTTAAAAGTTTGGGAACTTTTGGAATAAGTTAACTATTTTATTAAAATGCCCGAAAACAGCCCAGTTTTGGATGTTAAAGCTTTAATGACATAAGTGGTAATTTGCATGTCTAAATGTCGGGTATGTTATCTGAGGATGATCTAACATGTTATATGTCAATGAAAGTGTTATGTGCAATATCTTATGCTTGCTCTTGAATAGCTATAGGTGGAATGTTTATATGGGCGTGAACTATTAAAGTGAGTGCATGTTATGTAGTAGATACGTGTAGGAACTTTGTGCTCTATTTGAAACCACTAAATGACTAACTGGTAATCATATTAGGACGTGATTGACCGACCTTGACTGTTAGCTATTTTTGAGAGTCAAACCGAGCAACCAAAGGTGAGTTCACACTCTTGAGGCATGGGATTCCCGGTGGGTTGGGAATGGGATTAAATAGCTAAGACGGAACATGTACTTTCACCACTACTAGACAACTTTCCTCCATCCTCGGATTGGGAAGGAGGCCAGCGCTAAACCTACGTATTCACTATGTACCACTGTCCTCGGATTAGGAAGGGCACCAGCGCTAAACCTACGTATTCTTATACGTACCTCTGACCTCGGATTGGGAAGGGCACCAGCGCTAAACCTACGTATTCTTATACGTACCTCTGTCCTCGGATTGGGAAGGGCACCTGCGCTAAACCTACGTATTCTTATACGTACCTCTGTCCTTGGATTGGGAAGGGCATCTGCGCTAAACCTACGTATTCTTATACGTACCTCTGTCCTCGGATTGGGGAGGGCACCTGCGCTAAATCTACATATTCAATATGTACCTCTGTCCTCGGATTGGGAAGGACACCTATATATACATCTAGTCTAGTGGTTTAAAACATGGGGTAGCCCCCACCGTTTATGGTTTGGAAAACAAGGAAAGCTGATTTAACTTGTAGTTGCAAACATACTCAGAGTTCTTGAAAAACTACTTTACAACGAACACCTACTGTGAACTCGCTCAACTTTGTTGTTGACTTGTTGTTACATGCCTTGCAGGTCGTTAGGTATCTATGGAGCTTGCACGAGAAGGAGTGGTCGTTGTGGGACATAGACTGTAAAGTTCCATGTTAAACATTTAAACTTTATGAACTTATTGAACTTATGTTTTGGCTTTACGTTTTATGCTTCCGCTGTTAACTTAAAGTTGGTTACTTTCTTTTGGACTCCAATTATATTGTGGTTGGTTTTATTTACTTAATTAAATTGTTCAATATGATTGGTGGCTTGATCCTGGTCATGTCACGCCTCCAAGCGGTGATACTCCGCTGGTGGATTTTGGGGATGTGACAGATTGGTATCAGAGCCATTGGTTATAGTGAACTTGGTTTTAAAAAGGGAAAAGCTTTTTGACAAAACCAAACTATAACCTGTACAGTGCTCAATGATCCCCAACGACGCTTCACTCCACGTGCAAAGCTCAACACTTTAGGTGGTATAATTTAAGTTTATATTGCCTACTTGCTAGATTACTTTTGCATGGTGTGCTGTATAGGGTATGTTTATTTTGGGTAGTAGCATGTTGTCTACTAGCCCTACTGCGTTCTTTATGACACCCAACTGTTTACTTGAAACTTGACGCGTAGTGATCAAATGTTTTTCCTGTTTTCTCGTCACCCCGCAATGACAACCATTACATGTGTTCCACCTATTCGGTCTGCACGTAATTATTCATGAAGACCAGACCTGACTCAAACGAACCCGGATTTAGGAGAACTAAATACCCATGCGTTCATGCTGACGAACCCTATCATCTCCACTAGTCATCGTCACCAGAAGCGATGTAGTCACAGTTACATGCATTTGGCGTTGTACCACTCGAAACCCTATCATCCAAACTCTGTTTTGGACCAATGATATACTCACGTGACCATGATGCAACGAACCTTCCTTTCGTGTCGTGCTGCCATCTACCATTACTGGAATTATCTCTGGAGAACGGAATAGTCGTTGAAATTTTTCGGTTATTTGTTGGATTTTTGTTTCACTCAATTCTTCGTATGAATGTCACCAACCTCCTGATTCTTTGATCCGCAACCGATATAACGAAATGCTAACAACCATACCATGATTTCCACCGATCACAAGATTACCCCCCCCCCCCCATTTCCCTGTTGGGTGGTTAATTATTTCTACCTTGATTTACACCTTCGTATACACAACTTAGCAAGCGGATGCCTCCTAATGATGGGATAGTCTTCGGGACATTTGAGGATGGCAATACGGATTACTCAACCGACAGATGGACACGATGAACTACGCATTCACCTCACCCCTTTTCTCCCCTTACACTACAAGAGTCGCATTTTGATCCTACGATGGTTTATCTTAATTATGTGAAATCTTTTCGCTAGCCTTTGTACCGACCTATGCTTGTCGATTAATGCAATGCCAAATTTCTACTATTGACTTAGAGAAGACCATCATTTCCTTTACCACAGTGACACTACGTCCTCGCTTCTCCATGCAGAGACACTAATACGAACTAACTCTAGGTTAGAGAATTCGGAAGGCTCGACCTTCGATCATTGGTGATCACTTCTTGAAACCCCGAGGATGGTGATGTGATGTCGGTACGATTATACCCTCTTGAACATGTCTTCGCGTCTTCCCTTTGAAACCTCTTGACTACACAGGAATATTTCAGATTCATTCGCACAACCTAAGGAACTACCCCGAATTTGGTTGCTTACCGATTCGATGAATCACAAGCACACCTAAGTTCATGGATCCAGGTGAACTATTCGTCCTTCGCATGTGAGCGAGCCCAACAACTTTGATGGAAATTTCAGTGAACCTTAACACTACAAACCTATATGACGGTCATCCTTCTTCAGCTAGTTCTTGTTGTGCCAACCACATCGATGTAACACTCCTATCGGTGAACGACGTTGTTATTGGGATGGATTGGGTATCTCATCAGCAAGCGGAAATTCTTTGCAACGAGAAGATTGTCCACATCCCTCGTTATGGTGAAGAACCCCTCGTGGTTCGTGGCGACAAGAGTGGTGCTGTTGTGGGCATCATCTCTTTCCTTAAGACCCAGAAGTGTTTGCGAAAGGGCCACACTGCCATTCTAGCCCTCCTTTCTGATACATCTTCGAAGGAAAAGACGATAGAAGACATTCCTATTGTGCGCGACTTTCCTGAGGTATTTCCTGAGGAATTACCTGATCTTCCGCCTCATCGACAAGTCGAGTTTCAAATCGAGCTACCTCCTGGAGAAACACCAATAACTCGTGCACCTTATCGTCTAGCTCCATCAAAACTTGAGGAACTGTCCTCGCAACTACAAGAGCTCTTGGACAAGGGTTTTATTCGCCCTAGCTGTTCGCCTTGGGGAGCTCCAGTGTTATTTGTGAAGAAGAAAGATGGTACCTTCAGAATGTGTATTGACTACCGCGAACTCAATAAGGTGACCTTGAAGAATCGTTATCCTCTTCCACGCATTGATGACTTATTCGACCAGTTGCAAGGGTCGAGTTTCTATTCCAAGATTGACCTGAGATCAGGTTACCATCAACTGAGAGTCCAAGATGAGGATATCTCTAAAACAGCATTCAGGACTCGTTATGGGCATTACGAGTTTCTGGTTATGCCTTTCGGATTGACGAATGCACCTGCGGTCTTCATGGATCTCATGAACCGAGTGTGCAAACCTTACCTGGATAAGTTTGTCATAGTTTTCATCAATGACATCCTGATCTATTCGAAGAGTTAGGAAGAACACGAGCAACACCTGAGGCTTGTTTTGGAACTTCTTCGAACAGAGCAGCTGTATGCCAAATTTTCGAAATGTGACTTCTGGCTTCGCGAAGTCCACTTTCTAGGCCACGTGGTAAACAAGGATGGGTTTCATGTTGATCCATCCAAGGTTGACTCGATCAAGAACTGGCCTGCATCCCGTACACCAACAGAAATCCGCGAATTCTTGGGTTTGACAGGATATTACATAAGGTTTATCAAGGATTTCTCAAAGATGGCGCAACCTCTCACTTCACTGACTCAGAGGGGTGCCACCTATCGTTGGGGTGATGCACAAGAATCTGCTTTTCGGTACTTAAAAGACAGACTTTGTAGCGCGCCTATCCTCTCATTGCCTGAAGGCACATATGATTTTGTGGTTTATTGCGACGAGTCCATACAAGGATTGGGTTGTGTGTTGATGCAACGAGATAAAGTCATTGCTTATGCAGCACACCAACTTAAAGTTCATGAAAGGAACTACACTACGCACGACTTGGAATTGGGAGCAAATGTTTTCACACTTAAGATATGGAGACATTACCTGTACGGTACCAAGTGCACCATTTACACCGATCGCTGGAGTCTCGAGCATATCTTCAAGCAAAAGGAGTTAAACATGCGACAACGTCGATGGGTCAAGCTCTTGAAGGATTACGAATGTGCGATCAAGTACCATCCGAGCAAAGCCAATGTTGTGGCCGACGCCCTCAGTCGAAAGGATACTACACCTAAGCGTGTACGTGCGTTACAGCTTACCATTCACTCTAGCCTTCCCGCGCAAATTCGTGATGCTCAGGTCGAATCATTGAAAGCAGAGAACATCGGGGCTGAGTCCTTACGAGGATCAAGGAAACGGTTAGAATAAAAGGAAGACGGCGCTTACTACGTAACAGGGCGCATCTGGGTCCCACTTTACGGAAACTTACGCGAGCTTATGATGGATGAAGCGCACAAGTCTCATTTCTCAGTACATCCTGGTTCGGATAAGATGTACCATGACTTAAAGACTACATACTGGTGGCCTAGCATGAAAGCCAACATAGCAACCTACGTCAGTAAATGTTTGACTTGTGCGAGAGTCAAGATTGAATATCAGAAATCATCAGGCCTACTCTAACAACCAGAGATCTCGACATGGAAATGGGAGCAAATTTCCATGGATTTCGTTACTGGCCTGCTTAGATCTCAACGCGGAAATGACACTATTTGGGTAATAGTGGATCGATTGACTAAGTCTGCACACTTCTTGGCTATCAAGGAAACCGACAAGCTTTCTACTCTAGCAGACATCTACCTAAAGGAAGTAGTATCAAGGCACGGAGTGCCAACCTCCATCATTTCTGATCGTGACTCACGTTTTACGTCTGAATTGTGGCAAGCTATGCACAAGTCTTTTGGCTCACGTTTAGATATGAGCACCGCTTATCATCCGCAGACAGATGGACAGTCTGAACGTACCATTCAAACCCTTGAAGACATGCTTAGGGCATGTGTGATTGATTTTGGTAACAGCTGGGAGCGACATCTACCTCTAGTAGAATTTTCGTATGATAACAGCTACCACACCAGTATCCAGGCCGCTCCGTTTGAGGCATTGTACGGACGTAAATGCCGATCACATCTTTGTTGGGCAGAAGTTGGTGACAGCCAAATCACAGGCCCAGAACTTGTAGTAGATACAACCGAGAGGATTGCTCAGATACGACAACGAATGGCGTCAGCTCGTGACCGTCAGAAAAGCTATGCTGATAATCGAAGGAAACCACTCGAGTTCCAGGTTGGGGATCGAGTGCTACTCAAAGTCTCACCTTGGAAAGGTGTAGTTCGTTTTGGCAAACGAGGCAAACTCAACCCGTGATATGTCGGACCCTTCGAAATCATTGAGAAAATTGGCAAGGTGGCCTACAAGCTGAATCTACCGGCATAACTCAGCGGAGTTCACAATGTTTTCCATGTGTCGAATCTAAAGAAGTGTCTGTCAGATGAGACCCTCATAGTTCCTCTCAAGGAGCTCACTATCGATGATCATCTGCGATTCGTCGAGGAACCAGTAGAGATTACTGATCGAGATGTTAAGATTCTCAAGCGTACCAGAATAACCCTTGTTCGAGTTCGTTGGAATTCCCGTCGTGGCCCAGAGTTTACCTGGGAACGAGAGGACCAGATGAAACACAAGTATCCCCAGTTGTTTGAGAAAAGTGCAACCACTACTGAGGCTGAAGCTACTGCAGAATTTCGGGACAAAATTCCAAACCAACAGGGGGATGATGTGACACCCCAGGAAAACCAGGAAACCACGCAACTTAACTAGCTTCCTCAGTAACCACGTGCTAAATTTCGGGACGAAATTTTTCTTAACAGGGGGAGAATGTGACAACCCTCATAAGTACATGTATCCGTACAATTAATTAGTATTAAATTGTGCTTAATGATTGTGCAGAAATTTGACTAAATGGTCCTGAATGTTTTCCTAAGTGTTGGAATTAAAAGTGTTACAAAAAGTTACATAAAAGACACTATACGGAACAACTAAGCACTTTAACGAACCGGTATCTAACCGAACAACCGGACATTACCCAGAACACCAAAATATTGCTAGAAACATTGTTTAATTATTTTCTGACTAGTTATGGTCCCCGTACACCATAACACCCACTAGATATCTACTAACTAAAACATGTAACCTTATACTTGGATTTGAACTATTATTTACCCACTTACCATTGCAAGTTACAATTAACCCCCCCCCCCCTCATGTACACGGTTATGAAGGTGTGGCCCACCTAGATTTTTGTGTGATCCTCCACAATCTTCATGAGATTTCAATATATCTCATAAGATCTTGCCTTGATTATGAAAGATTTTGTAGTATACAAATTGGATGAAAGTTACACTTGGACCCCCTCCCCCATGTATATTTACAGTCCAAGGAGGACCCCACCAAGATCACCATAATCCCACTAGATCTCCTTATATATTTTATGTAGATATTGCTTGCTTGAGAGAACAAAATATGGAGGAAGAAGATTATATGTATGGTCCTCTAGATCTTCATGATATCATTCATATCTTCACTCAACTTCACCCCATTCCCTCAAACTCTCTCTCTCTCCCTCTCGGCCTTGTTTGTGCCGCCACCACCACCACCATACAACCACCATACACCCATTTTTAAGCTTGTTTCAAGTGTTAAAAGGTGATACATGGAGCGTGGAGTTTGAAGAACCTTCATCTTTAGTTTTCATTCACCATCTTCTTCATCATTTTCTCTAGTGATCTTCCCTAGCTTAAAGCTAGTTGTAAGCTTCTTGTTAACTCTTGGTTACTTCCTATTTTTAGTAGTTAAAGGATGTATTATGATGAAATGACTAGAACACTAAAACACTTGAATCTTGAATCTTGAATCATGAGATGAAATATGATGATATATTGTTAGAATGATGTTGCTTAGTAGAAGGATGATGATTGCATGTTAATTCTGGGATAATTGACTTATAACCTGCTGTAAGTAATCGATATGGGTCGTGGGTGCATTAGTTATTCAGTTGGGGAGTTCGGGTAACAATTAGAGCTGAAACAGAATCTGTCTATGATTCTGTAGCCAACTTCAGTTGGCTGTAAACGGACCGTTATAAATCGAAAAATTGATTTTCTGAAGTCTAAATTATGTATTTTCGAAAAACGCTTCAAATGGCACTAGAATCATATTTTTTGAGGTCGTTTACTATCTTTAAAGGTCCGTTATGTACAGCAGCAAAAGCTGCGTTTTTACTGCAGAAAATGTGTGTTATATTTTTCGTCATAACTTGAAATCTGTGTAGAATTAGCTCTTGAAATTTGTACTGTAGATGAAGACTGATGTTGTTGTAATTCTCCAACTAGAATTTCATCAATCGGACTTACGATGAATTTTAAATGAATTATTCCGTGGACTGCAGTCAGAAAGTGACGAATCTGATTGCAGTCCGGTAAATGATTTTTTTTTTAAATATTGGTAATGAACTGGATCACGATATTTTAACACAGTAATATTTAGATTGTTTAAAACATTCTGTAAATGTTTCGGAATTTTTGGAATAAGTTAACTATTTTATTAAAATGCCCGAAAACAGCCTAGTTTTGGATGTTAAAGCTGAAATGACATAAGTAGTAATTTGCATGTCTAAATGTCGGGTATGTTATCTGAGGATGATCTAACATGTTATAAGTCAATGAAAGTGTTATGTGCAATATCGTATGCTTGCTCTTGAATAGCTATAGGTGGAATGTTTATATGGGCGTGAACTATTAAAGTGAGTGCATGTTATGTAGTAGATACGTGTAGGAACTTTGTGCTCTATTTGAAACCACTAAATGACTAACTGGTAATCATATTAGGACGTGATTGACCGACCTTGACTGTTAGCTATTTTTGAGAGTCAAACCGAGCAACCAAAGGTGAGTTCACACTCTTAAGGCATGGGATTCCCGGTGGGTTGAGAATGGGATTAAATAGCTAAGACGGAACTTGTACTTTCACCACTACTAGACTACTTACCTCCGTCCTCGGATTGGGAAGGAAGCCAGCGCTAAACCTACGTATTCACTACGTACCACTGTCCTCGGATTGGGAAGGGCACCAGTGCTAAACCTACGTATTCTTATACGTACCTCTGTCCTCGGATTGGGAAGGGAACCTGCGCTAAACCTACGTATACTTATACGTACATCTGTCCTCGGATTGGGAAGGGCACTTACGGTAAACCTACGTATTCTTATACGTACCTCTGTCCTCGGATTGGGAAGGGCACCTGCGCTAAACCTACGTATTCTTATACGTACCTCTGTCCTCGGATTGGGAAGGGCACCTGCGCTAAATCTACGTATTCAATATGTACCTCTGTCCTCGGATTGGGAAGGACACCTATATATACATCTAGTCTAGTGGTTTAAAATATGGGGTAGCCCCCACCGTTTGTGGTTTGGAAAACAAGGAAAGCTGATTTAACTTATAGTTGCAAACATACTCATAGTTCTTGAAAAACTACTTTATAATGAACACCTACTGTGAACTCTCTCAACTTTGTTGTTGACTTGTTGTTACATGCCTTGCAGGTCGTTAGGTATCTATGGAGCTTGCACGAGAAGGAGTGGTCGTTGTGGGACATGGACTGTAGAGTTCCATGTTAAACATTTAAACTTTATGAACTTATTGAACTTATGTTTTGGCTTTACGTTTTATGCTTCCGCTGTTAACTTAAAGTTGGTTACTTTCTTTTGGACACCAATTATATTGTGGTTGGTTTTATTTACTTAATTACATTGTTCAATATGATTGGTGGCTTGATCCTGGTCATGTCACGCCTCCAAGCGGTGATACTCCACTGGTGGATTTTGGGGGTGTGACATGCCTGAGTTTGCTTCATCATTCCATGTCGATCCTGCTTTCGCTAGCCAGGTAGACCCACGATATGCTTTCACAAGCAACGGGTGGATTGATGACAACGATGACGTTCCTCTCTCGATCCACGAGACGGGACAATCATCTGGCACAGTACCAGTTATCGATGATGTGATCAGAGATGTCCCTGTATTTGGAGGACCTTTTAGTATTGCACCAACAGTGGATGCCACTATTGTTACAGCTCGACCATTAGAGCCGTCTGTTGCTCCACCTGCTACTGCGATCGAGCCTGTTGCTGAGGTCCCTCCACCTGTTTTGTCAGAGTCACCTTTACCTGTCATTGAGTCATGCGCATCTACTACGCCTCTATTAGTGTATTATCGTTGCGGGAAGAGAGTTACGCCAGCCGGAGAGGTTGCTTCTATGTCACAAGTTGAGACAGCATCTGCTTCTAAGAAGCATAAAGGAGTTTGGGTGGATCGATGTTGCCATTGTGACCGACAGTTTGATGCCATGCGCGAAGAACTGGAAAACACTAAGGGTAAACTGAAGGACCTCGAGGGGCAGATGGATTGGTACGATGAGTTGAGGGAATTAGATGACAGCGCGATGGATCAGATGCATTGGAGGATAGTGGATTTGGAGGAGTTGGTTAGGAAGATGCTAGATTAGCGTTAGATGTGGTTTTTGTTTGTTTGAGGTTGTTTGTTTTTGGTTGTTGTATCTAGATACTCTTTTGGTGCTTATCTTTTGGGGACCTGCGTGCCGATGATATTTTGTTATATTAGGTAGAAATTCTGTGAAAACTTGTTATGGGTGTCGATGTAGACATACCGATGATAGATGTCATGTACTGAAAAACAAGTTTGTTAATTTCTATGATAATATCAGATGATTAACTTTTGGTTTAAAAATTGTTCTCATTAATATGTGGATATTATACATGTGCAATGTTTGGTCCACTAATATTTAATGATTGAATTATTTTTATTTTGGTTATCGTCTCATGTGATTATTATTGTTGTAAATAATAGAAACGACGAAAATGCCGCCAAAAGCGAGACAGGATACTGGACTACCTACCACCCCAGAGGAGTTGGCACGACTCATAACCCAACACGTTAATACTGCCTTGAAACAGCGTGATGCTAACCAAAATAATGGCCAGAAACGCGAATGCTGTACTCCCGGGCAAGATCTTGGTGGGACACTGATTGGAAACCCTCCAGGTAAAATAATGATCGGAAAGTTTTGGTTGTTCATCTGTTATGATCTCATTGGAACGTATTCCTGATTTCTATTAACCATGTGAACAGTGCACCGGAGCGTACACAAAACAATCCAGGGTTGTAGCCCAAGATCATTTACTGGTGTCTTATGCAATGATGTGACATCGATATGCGTGATATCAGGTTGTCAAAATAAGTCGGTTATCCTAGTGTTTCAGTGATCCGAACCTGGAATTGGAGATTCGAAGAAGCGCAAACCTGAGAGTTCCAAGAAGACTCCCGAAGTTGGAAGTAGGAAGAAATGCAAATTGGAGAAAGCAAGTGTAGCTAACCCTAAAGAGTCAGGAAAGGGTAAGGACGGCGATGGACAAGAGAAGTGCGCCTGATGTAGCCAAACCGGACATGTGACTTCCCAGTGTTACGCTAAGAGTACATCGGATGGAGCTACGCTTGAAGGATGCTTTACATGCGGTGGACAAGGACACTACAAAAGGGAATGTCCGAAATCGAAAGGACAGGACATTAAGAGTAATTCCATTGGGGCAAGTGTCAGGAAGGCAAGTGAGAGTCCTGCTAGTGTTACCGGTATGTTTCGAATCAAAAGCCAATCTATGTTCATACTTATAATACTAAAGCTGACTTGAGTTTTGTTCGAAAAAGTATGAACCATTGATGTGTTCACCTACAAGTAAGCTAAGTATAAAGTGCCCGATAGAACTAATAGTTGGTAAATTGATAGAAACTAGCGAGGTCATTCGTGGCTATAGTATTTAGTTAGGTGATTGTAGTTCTAGAGATTGGTTTATTATCAGTGAAGCTGAGAAGCTTTGACGAAAATACAAGAATGAATTCACTTTCTGAAGATAAAGTGGGGACTATCGCTCGAAGAAGCTAGTTGGAATACCTCATCCTGGCGACAGTAGAAAGGCGAAAGTTGTTCGCGGAGATCGCTTGAGTCGAGTGTTGAGTTTTAATAGTCGAGAGTGGTCAGTGTTGTGATGGATGCGGAAACCGAATGTAGGAACGTCGGAGAGATTTCTATCAACCGCAACTATCCGGAAGTCTTCCTAAAAAGACTTACCTAGATCTTCCTTACGAGATGGATCGAATTTCGAATCGATCTGACTCACGGTGCTGCACCCGATTGCACAATCTTTTTATAGATTAAGCACCGCCTGAAATGATAGAAATGACGAGATAGTTTTAAGAGATTTTTGGACATGGGTCTCATTCTATTGAGCTTTTCTCCTTAAGATGCATCTGCTTTGATGGATTAAAGAAGGATGGATTCTTCAAGATATGTGAGGAGTTCAGAAAGCTGAGCAAGTTGATTATCAAGAATCAGTACCTTATTACCGAGGATTTGACAATTTGTTCAATTAGGCTACCGGGACTCAGCTGCTACGCAAGGATTGATCTACGACTAGGTTATTATCAGTTGAAGGTTGTTACGAAGAAATTTCGAGGACTGCTTTTCAAACGTGATATGGCCATTACGAGATATTAGTCATGCCCTTTGATTTAATTAATGTGCCATTTAAATTCATAAATCTCATGAATAGGGTATGGAAACCCTAGTCAGGTAAGTTCGTGTTAACAGTCATCGACGACATGTTTGTCTATACACGAACCAAAGAGAATTATAAGTAACATTTGAATTTAACTATGGAATTGGAAAGGATGAGGAAAGTATGTTTATAGATCAGTTTGAGATTGGGGAAGCGTGTATCATGGACTTAGAAGGAAATTAAGATACTCACATGCCCTTGGCAGGGATATCTTACAACAATACTTAACACGTTAGTATTTAGGTTGCTCAGTTTGAAGCCTTTCATGGATGGAGAGTTGATCGTCACTACGTGGAGCTAACGTGACAAAGGATAATTAACCGAACCTTAGTTTATCTAGGAAACCAGCGACAGGATTTGTCTAGATCGAGGAAAGGTTAAAGGTCGCCAAGTGATCAACAGAAGAATTACATGGACAATTGAATATTTAGTTCTGTTAAAGGAAGTTTTATTGAGAGAGATGCTACAGGGTTTAGCAGAGGAAAGAAAAGCTGAGCCACATTGACTTGGTCCTTTCGAGAGCCCATCTTGAGTTGGATCAGTTGTATATGGGCTCAAGTTACTATCAGAAGTAAGTGGTGTACATGATGTACTATTCGGATGCATTTGAAGAAGTGTATAATAGGTGCTACACAAATTTTGCGCTTTGAAAATATTATTTGGGGAGATAAACGGAGGTTTATCTAAGCATCGAATAAGCAGTGCGTATAGCCAGAGAAGTTATGTTACTAACCGGAAGGGCGATTTCAGCATTCTAGAAGTATCTACGAATTACAGGTCGTGTAACCGGTGGATACCCGAAATTGTGACATATGTGCTTGAAATCATTGTATAAACCTCAAACAGTTTAGTTATCAATAAAGCAATGTTATTTGATCCCAATATTTGTTTGTTTATGTTTGACATTTTGCATGTGTTGATTTTTGTTCAATTTCAAACTTTATATCGTTTTCTGGAGAGTTATACGCAAACTGGTGCGTAAACGTAATCAGTTTAATGCGACAAACACTCCGGAACATGAAATTTATGCTTAACATACCTTAAATAACCTTTACATAACTTAGAAATAAGTTTTGAAGGCTTTGGTATGGCAAAATCAAGTTTATTCGCTTATACGGACTAATTTCGACAAACTGCGAAAGTATGCCGATTCGTACTGTGACGGACAATCCAGAACTTGATCATAAGTTAAACATACCCTAAATATCCTCTACATAGCTTAGAAATAGGCTTTGAGGGGTTCGGTATGCTAAAATAAACTTTTTGGTCATTCAGGGACTAAAAGCGTCAAAAAGTGCATAAGTTTGCATTTTCGCGCATAACTTACGTTCTGAATACATCCGGACATCCAAAAATATACGTAATCATTAAAATATTTTATTTTAGTGATTGGCATTATAAAATTCCATTCATCACATAATTTGGATCGTTTTTCACGTCCGTTCGTGTTTCGTCGTAATTAACCGAATAACGTGCTCGTACGACCAAACAAACCGACATCCGACATATTTTTGAGCATGTTTCATGTCCCTTATGTTTAGGCATCATTGTAGAGCCTTGAAAATGGCTTAACGGGCCTTAAACGTTTCAAAATTGACCTTAAAAGCATGCAGGGACCAAAACTGCAACTTTTGAAATTTGTTGCTGAACTGTGCAGCTCAGGCGGGCCGCGTAAGCCCTCCCTGAGTCTTATGCGGGGCGTGTAAGCAGTACAGATCAGCAGAAAATGGTTAACAGATTGTTCCAGCTGTTTCCAACACTTGCAAACGGTTTTTAATCAATCTAGGGGCTATTTTGGGGCACCCATGGTATTCTAAAACCATGGGCACACTTGTAAGGCCAAGATCAAAGCTCGGTTTTCGAGGAACGATCTTAACGGTGGTTCGAAAACTATATATACCCCCTTCCATTTCACTTGCAACTCACACTTGATCTGATTTTGTTCTCTAAGTTGAAGTGTAAACACTTCATACCTGAGAATTTTCAGATCAAACCTCCATTATTAGACCTTTTGTAAGTATTCTTTCGTTCTTTTACACTTTTTAAGCACGAAGGTCTCAAACTATGTTTGACTTTCTGCATTGACCAGTTATGGTCAACATGAAGTTCGTTTAAACTTCGCAATGTGAGCGTAATCACGATGGTTATAGTCCCTTGTGACTATACCTACTGATTACCACATTGTTTAGGTAGTGACGAGTCATAGTTTCGGTCAAAATGCGCGTTTATGCGTATTTTGCAACCAAACTATTCTTGGGTATCAAAACCCTTTGTTTTGATATCAAACCTATTTTCAAACTTCGTTAAACATGTTTTGACAGGTTTAACTCGTCACTTTAGGTTTAGTGCTTATATAGGGTCGTAAAGGTAAGCGGTCTAAACAACCGCTTAGACTTTCGAACCCGAACCGTTTTGTCGATCATTAGGATCTGACCAAACACATTAGGTGACCATAGTTGCATAGGGAATAACCTTCCGAGGTTATACCTTATGGTCACTACGTTTAGTTAGTTGTATGATAGGTAGTTTATATGCCTTAGGAAAATGACCAAAATGCCCTTTTTGCGCATAAATTCATTTTAAGCATATGTAACCCAAATTTTGACATCTAAACTGATTAGGCAACATTATTAGGCATGTTAAGGCATATATTACTTGTCATAGGACTAGTTAGGCGGTCCGAACGCGTTTTACGCGAACGACGCTTTAAAGTAGCGTAAGCTACCTAAACGGGTCGTAATGGGTCATAAGCACTTAGGATAGGTTTCGATTTAGAATGTAGGCTTTGTTAAACCATATCACATGAGTTCCCATGCTCATTTGGTTTACAAAACCACATTTTATCCGATCCTCCGATTTAGGTCCGGTTTATTAACGTAGTTACCTATATTAGGTGCTGATTGATTCCGTGATCTTTCTAGCATTGCTTGGTTGTTATCTAAAGACTATTGAGCAATCTCAAGTGAGTACATAGACCCCTCTTTTACTGTTTTTCAAACGTTTGGGGTGAAACACATGTGCCTACTTGTTACTTTCGTGCTTTTCATGATTTCATATCTTATACTTGCTATGTTCATTAGTACACTTATAGTACATGATTTTTGTCCATGTTTTTGCTTTGTATGTCCATTTATAGCATACTTAGTACATTGTTTTACATCACATGCTATGTATGTCCATTTAGTGCATATATAGTACACTGTTTTACATCACATGCTATGTATGTTAATTTATTGCATACTTAGTACATTATTTTACATCACATGCTATGTATGCCCATTTAGTGCATACTTAGTACATTGTTTTACATCACATGCTATGTATGTTCATTTATTGCATACTTAGTACATTATTTTACATCACATGCTATGTATGTTCAATTATTGCATACTTAGTACATTGTTTTCACATCACATGCTTACATGTTGGTATGACATTTGGTTCATTTAAGTGGGACAAAAATACATTCATTAACATTGATCACGCCGCTTGGTAGTAAGTAATGGTACCATAGGAATTGAAAACTCACATTCCTGAATCCTAGGTTTGTTTGGGTGGAATGAATGACTGAATCCAATATACATAACTTAGATAAACTTTTAATTTGTTTAAGGGTTTGTCGCCACACTCGCAAGGCTTGATTGTATGCATTTTAACAATACCGCATAGATGTTTGTATCAGTAGAGCATGCAGTTATTTTACAAAACATAACTTTGATTTATTTCAATACCTTGTTTTGTGCATTTTATCTATGGTTTAGTTGATATATTTCACTTGCCATACATGACATTTGATTACACATTACATGATTTACATTCGACAAATAGACATTGTTTACACATAAACATTTTGACATTTGATTATACATGAACATTTTTACATAGGTGGTTTGTTTGGTAAATGATTTAAGTAACGAGGCGTGTGTAATATGATAAAAGCATGGTGGATACGCCGCTGGTAGTTCCTATATATAAGTGCTTTTATGATATTACATATCGTGGCGTTATTTAAACCATTTTAGTTTAGACATATTACATTTTACACAAATAACATATTTTCACAAGACATTGTTTTACAAACAGTTTATTTTATTCAACTCATTTTACTTGGTTATTTAATTAACCATACACCTTTCTTTTATATAATCTAATTTCTTATAAAATTTTCGTATGATTTATAAAAGAAAACACTTAACAAGATTCATGACTAACTTTTATCAAACACTTCTTCAAACTTAAGTCCTGAATCCTATTTTAACAAAACCTATGTATCTCACAGGCATTTTTATGCTGACGTACCTATTTTCACATGTGTTTTCAGGAGCTGATGCATAGGTTTGATCAGGATACACTAGGGTGGACTCGGGCCTTAGTGACATAAAAGAAGCAAGATTAGTTTAAATAATTTTATATACTCTTGTTTCTTTTGTTTAAAGAAATTGTAACCCCTCTTTGTTTATAAATAAGAAAAAATTTTAATTACAATGGTTGTGAAATAATAATTCAGTTGCAACACTCCCCGACGTTTCCGCCGCGGTTTGATGTTTTACGCGGTCGGGTTGTGACAGAAGAAGTTGGTATCAGAGCCAATGGTTATTGGGAATTAGGTTATTAGTAATACTTTGACCTAGACTATAACTTTTCTAGGACCCTAACACAAGTTATCTTGTGTTTAGATCTTCAAACATGCACATCACCTATCCTTAGGTGATTACCAAAACAAGAACACAAATTTTCGAAATGATTTTTGAAAATCAATCATCTATTTTTAAATAATTTATTATAAGGTTTTGAACCCTTCAATTTTTCAGAATGATTTTGAAAATTTAATCATCCGTTTTTGAATGATTCTTTTTGGCCTTGTGCCTTCTAAGTTTTCAAAATCTCGTCAAAGTTTTGGGTCTAAATAGTGTGAACACGTGCAAACTGGAAGGGTGAATGCCTGTACCTCGAATATTTTGTCTAAGGCTAGAGTGTTCGTACAAATCCACATAATCAGACCAGTCACTCTTACCAGGGAACTCTTGGGGTGAGTGTTCACTTATAGGCGAGCATGTCTTCGCGATACATTATTTTTGACCCATTTACTTTGATTAGTCAGCGTGTGTCGTTTGTTTGCTCTGTGGTACAAATGAATGACCACCATCTTTGCTTTTGTCACTTTTTGTATCATCTCGCTTTTCATCTAATCATCTCACTCGTTTCCTCTTATGTTTCCTCTTTTAGAATGCCTCCTTGACGCGAAAATCCACTACCTAATGCTGAAATGGCAGCTATCATGGCACAACATATGGCTGCTGTACTCCCAGACATTATTGCTCAAGTTAACCAAGCCAACAATAACCAAAATGCTCCATGCAACTTCAAGAGTTTCAATTCGGCTAAACCACTCAAGTTTAGTGGTTCTGAGGGAGCAACTGGACTCCTCCAGTGGTTCGAGAGCATTGAGAGTACGTTTCGTCATGTTCAGTGTCCTGATAATCGCAAACTCGAGTTTGCTTCCAGCGTTTTCCAAAAGAGGGCTCTTACATGGTGGAACGGGGTTATGAGAGACCGTGGTGCTGAGGTTGCTTTAGCACAGACATGGGAATAGCTTAGGGCTTTAGAAAGGGAGTTTGATGATTTGAAGCAAGATAGTGGTGAGCATCGGGCTTACACTGACAGGTATGAAGAGTTGAGTTTGTTATGCCCGACAATGGTTACCCCACTCGAGAAAGCTATCAAGAGGTATATTGATGGCTTACCTGACTCCGTACAAGACATCGTCACTGGTAGTAACCCTACCACAGTTCGTCAGGCAATCGAGTTAGCTACGACTTTGATTGAGTCGCAGATCAGAAAGGGGAAGCTTCATAGGAAGGGTGACAAGGATAAGAAACAATCGTCTGGTAAGGGTGAAAACAAGAAGGGAAAGAAATCTGGTTCTTCGAAAGGGTCTAGGAAGCACAAGGCTTCCTAGAATTTCGCTGTCATTGCCCAAGTCAACCAGACAGCTCCCAACCAACCTGCACAACCGCCAGCAAAGAAACAGTATGCTGGTAATGCACCGTTGTGCAACAGATGCAATAGTCACCATCAACCTCAAGTTCAGTTTCGTTTCTGTGGTAATTGTGGAAAATCTGGTCATCTCACCAATGTTTGTCGTTTTGCTCCAAACCAAGCCACACGTAACCCAGCTCAGCAGGCTGCTCAACCACCTGCTCAACAACAGGCTCAAGCTGCACGACATCTGTGCTTGTAATCATTGTATAAACCTTAAACAGTTTAGTTATCAATAAAGCAATGTTATTTGATCCCAATATTTGTTTGTTTATGTTTGACATTTGCATGTTTTGATTTTTGTTCAATTCAAACTCTATATAGTTTTCTAGAGAGTTATACGCAAATTGGTGTGTAAATGTAATCAGTTTAACGCGACAAACACTCTGGAACATCAAATTTATGCTTAACATACCTTAAATAACCTTTATATAACTTAGAAATAAGTTTTGAAGGCTTTGGTATGGCAAAATCAAGTTTATTCGCTTAGAGGGACTAATTTTGACAAACTATGAAAGTATGCCGATTCGTATTGTGACGGAAATCCGGAACTTGATCATAATTTAAACATACCCTAAATATCCTCTACATAGCTTAGAAATAGGCTCTGAGGGGTTCGGTATGCTAAAATAAACTTTTTGGTCATCCAGGGACTAAAAGCGTCAAAAAGTGCATAAGTTTGCATTTTCGCGCATAACTTACGTTCTGAATACATCCGGACATCCAAAAATTTATGCAATAATTAAAATATTTTATTTTAGTGATTGGCATGATAAAATTCCATTCATTACATAATTTGGATCGTCTTTCACGTCCGTTCGTGTTTCGTCGTAATTAACCGAATAACGTGCTCGTACGACCAAACGAACAGACATCCGACATATTTTTGAGCATGGTTCATGTCCCTTATGTTTAGTCATCATTGTAGAGCCTTGAAAATGGATTAACGGGCCTTAAACGTGTCAAAATTGACCTTAAAAGCATGCAGGGACCAAAACTGCAACTTTTGAAACTTGTTGCTGAACTGTGCAGCTCAGGCGGGCCGCGTAAGCCCTCCCTTAGTCTTACGTGGGGCGTGTAAGCAGCACAGATCAGCAGAAAATGGTTAACAGCTTGTTCTAGCTGTTTCCAACACTTGCAAACGGTTTTTAATCAATCTAGGGGCTATTTTGGGGCACCTATGGTATTCTAAAACCATGGGCACACTTGTAAGGCCAAGATCAAAGCTCGGTTTTTGAGGAACAATCTTAACGGTGGTCCGAAAACTATATATACCCCCTTCCATTTCACTTGCAACTCACACTTGATCTGATTTTCTTCTCTAAGTTGAAGTGTAAACACTTCATACCTGAGAATTTTCAGATCAAACCTCCATTCTTGGACCTTTTGTAAGTATTCTTTCGTTCTTTTACGCGTTTTAAGCACGAAGGTCAAACTGTGTTTGACTTCCTCTATTGACCAGTTATGGTCAACATGAAGTTCGTTTAAGCTTCGCAACGTGAGCGTAATCACGATGATTATAGTCCCTTGTGACTATACCTACTGATTACCACGTTGTTTAGGTAGTGACGAGTCATAGTTTCGGTCAAAATGCGCGTTTATGCGTATTTTGCAACCAAACTATTCTTAGCTATCAAAACTGTTTTCAAACTTTGTTAAACATGTTTTTACATGTTTAACTCGTCACTTTAGGTTTAGTGCTTATATAGGGTCGTAAAGGTAAGCGGTCTAAACAACCGCTTAGACTTTCGAACCCGACCCGTTTGGTCGATCATTAGGATCCGACCAAACACATTACGTGACCATAGTTGCATGGGGAATAACCTTCCGAGGTTATACCTTATGGTCACTACGTTTAGTTAGTTGTATGATAGGTAGTTTATATGCCTTAGGAAAATGACCAAAATGCCCTTTTTGCGCATAAATTCATTTTAAGCATATGTAACCCAAATTTTGACATCTAAACTGATTAGGCAACATTATTAGGTATATTAAGGCATATATTACTTGTCATAGGACTAGTTAGGCAGTTCGAACGCGTTTTACGCGAACGACGCGTTAAAGTAGCGTAAGCTACCTAAACGGGTCGTAATGGGTCACAGGCACTTAGGATAGGTTTCGATTTAGAATGTAGGCTTTGTTAAACCATATCACATGAGTTCCCATGCTCATTTGGTTTACGAAACCACATTTTATCCGATCCTCCGATTTAGGTCCGGTTTATTAACGTAGTTACCTATATTAGGTGCCGATTGATTCCGTGATCTCTCTAGCATTGCTTGGTTGTTATCCAAAGACTATTGATCAATCTCAAGTGAGTACATAGACCCCTCTTTTACTGTTTTTCAAATGTTTTGGGGTGAAACACATGTGCCTACATGTTACTTTCGTGCTTTTCATGATTTCATATCTTATACTTGCTATGTTCATTAGTACACTTGTAGTACATGATTTTTGTCCATGTTTTTGCTATGTATGTCCATTTATTGCATACTTAGTACATTGTTTTACATCACATGCTATGTATGTCCATTTAGTGCATACCTAGTACATTGTTTTACATCACATGCTATGTATGTTCATTTATTGCATACTTAGTACATTGTTTTACATCACATGCTTTGTATGTCCATTTAGTGCATACTTAGTACATTGTTTTACATCACATGCTATGTATGTTCATTTATTGCATACTTAGTACATTCTTTTACATCACATGCTATGTATGTTCATTTATGGCATACTTAGTACATTGCTTTCACATCACATTCTTACATGTTGGTATGACATTTGGTTTGTTTAAGTGGGACAAATATACATTCATTAACATTGATCACGCCGCTTGGTAGTAAGTAATGGTACCATCTGGGACTTGACAACTCCCGTTCCTGAAATCCTAGGTTTGTTTAGGTGGAAGGAATGACTGAATCCAATAAACATAACTTAGATAAACCTTTAATTTATTTAAGGGTTTGTCGCCACAGTCGCAAGGCTTGAATGTATGCATTTTAACAATACCGCATAGATGCTTGTATCAGTAGAGCATGCAGTTATTTTACAAAACATAACTTTGATTTATTTCAATACCTTGTTTTGTGCATTTTATCTATGGTTTAGTTGATATATTTCACTTGCCATACATGACTTGTGATTACACATTACATGATTTACATTCGACAAATAGACATTGTTTACACATAAACATTTTGACATTTGATTATACATGAACATTTTTACATTGGTGGTTTGTTTGGTAAATGATTTAAGTAACGAGGCGTGTGTAATATGATAAAAGCATGGTGGATACGCCGCTGGTACTTCCTATATATAAGTGCTTTTATGATATTACATATCATGACGTTATTTAAACCATTTCAGTTTAGACATATTACATTTTACACAAATAACATATTTTCACAAGACATTGTTTTACAAACAGTTTATTTTATTCAACTCATTTTACTTGGTTATTTAATTAACCATACACCTTTCTTTTATATAATCCGATTTCTTATCAAAATTTCGTATGATTTATAAAAGAAAACACTTAACAAGATTCATGACTAACTTTTATCAAACATTTCTTCAAACTTAAGTCATGAATCCTATTTTAAGTATCTCACATGCATTTTTATGCTGACGTATCTATTTTCACATGTGTTTTCAGGAGCTGATGCATAGGTTTGATCAGGATACACTAGGGTGGACTCAGGCCTTAGTGACATAAAAGAAGCAAGATTAGTTTAAATAATGATATGTGCTCTTGTTTCTTTTTTCTAAAGACAATGTAACCCCTCTTTATTTATAAATAAGATAAAATTTTAATTTTAATTACCATGGTTGTGAAACAATAATTCTGTTGCAACACTCCCCTACGTTTCCGCCGCGGTTTGATGTTTTACGCGGTCGGGGTGTGACAGAAATGGTGGAACTTTGATTAGAATCTTCTTGATTTAGAGCTTGTGAATGTTGGACCCTGGAGAGGGTGCAGAGCATTGAGATGTGAGTTCAAGAATCGAAAACGTGTGTAATATAGATCTACAAGGATTCTTCGTAAGAATCCAAGCTTCTCGCAGAAACTATAAGACTATATTTAATAGATTTGTTTTTTTTATTAGTGCAAAAGCAAAACCTGCAGAGTAAAAATTTCGGGAATGAAATTTCCTAAACAGGGGGAGCTGTGACACCCGGCTTTTCAGGCCGTTCCGTACAATTGTAACACGTGTTGTGAATAGGTAACATTGCTATATTTGACTGGTTATGATGTTTATATGTGAAATTTAATGTATTGGTAAAATTAAACTTTTATAAAAATTATGTTGGCAACGGTTAGATAAACGCTTATCGCGTAACGGTTAAAATGCGAAACGAATGTCGGTGACCACCCGTGTGGAAAAAATAGTCTATTATGATTATAATAATTATTTTAATCATATCCGTGTGGAAAAAATAAATTAAAACGCCAAGAAACTCTATTTTTCGAGTTTAAGCGCGTACCGCGCGATGCAGCGCGTATACCGACAAAATACTGTCAACGCAGCCTGTCAAGGCAACTGATAATCATTTTAGTAAAAATTTAATGAGTTTATTACTTTAGAATGATAAAAATAAATAAAAACGCTTAAATTCCTATTTTTGCGATTTTAAACGCTTACCGCGCATCACAGCGCGCATACTGCCAAATACCGACAACATAGCCAGTCCGGGCAAACAAAATATTGTCCCGTAATGTTTTGGCAGGTTTATTTTATAGAGCGTTAAAAATAATTTAAAACGCGCTAAAACGGGTTTAAAACGCTAGATAAAATACCCAGTATCCTGTAAAATACATGTTTTTAACACTAATCTATATATAAGTATGTATGTATATATGATGATTGTGAGTGGGGTGGGGTGCCCATCTCTTCTTGATTCTTCCAATATGACACATGTAAGCACTAGAGATATGCGTGTCATGATTATAACTTTACACACCTTCCATAATCACACCATAATCCAAGAAATATTTTCAAAAATCACAACTCTCTCTCCCTCTCAAAATCTCAGCCGAACACCCCTAAGAACATCCACATCTTCATTTTCAAAATTGTTCTTGAAGATTCACATCCCTTTCATGGTGATTTCAAGCTAAAATGGGTGTTTAGAAGTGATTTCAAGGCAATTCAAACAACAATCAAGACCCACATCACCAATCTCTACTAAAAACCATTCAAGAACTTGAAGGTAAAAATTTATTTTAAAAACTTTGTTTTGATTCTTGATGTTCTTGATAGTGATGGAAGTTTCTCTTGATCTTGAGTTTAATCACAAACTTGAAACATAAATCAATGGGTTTTATTTTGAATAAAATAAAATGGATGTGTGTGTGGGTGTAGATATTGTATTTTTGATTTTGTTGAAAGATTCTTGAGTTACATGATTACTTGAAAAGTAGGATTGCATGTAAGGATCAAGATGTGTCATATAAGAATGTTCTAAAGATGATTTAAGATTTGAAAGTGACATGATAAAAAGTGAACTTTTGGTGGTTTATGTGTGTATATACATTTCGTATATATGTATGTATGTATGTATGCATGCATGCATATAAAAGTTTGTCCTATGTTCTTAAATATGAAGGATATTAGCATTTATGTAAGAATGATTGGATGATCATGATGATATGTGTGTTGTGTTTTGTAAGAACATGATATTAATGTGTTCTTGAGTAATTTTAGATAATAAATGATGTTGATGATGTTGTATGAGTGCATTAGATGCACATATGTGGACATGCATGTTAATATGAAAGCATGAAATGATCATTTGAGCATGATTTGATAAAAATAAATTTTGATCATATTATAAACTCTAAAATAAAGTTATTTTAAAGTATTTGATGATATATAACTTTGTCATAATGTTTGCTAGCTTTGCATGTTGTTCTTGGTGCATTAAAAGTTGTAAAATACGTGAAATCGCATGATTTATGCGAATTACACAAAAACTGCACTAATCAGATTATAACCACTATTTTAATCAGTAAATAACATGGATTGTTTTAAAATATCAAGTCGTTTCGAGTTGGTATGGTTATGGTAACGTTTAACGCAAAACTATGCGTTAAAACGGTCAAAAATCGACTTTTTGGGCGATTTTTGTAAAACTGATTTAGATCAGTAAATAAACTGATGTTTTTAGTTTAAAAACAAGTATTTTAACTAATATTAAGTTTACTTGGTGTTTGGTTGGTCGTACGTGACTTTCGACGCCCGAAAACGTTACCGAATCGCTAAAATACGCATTTTTCGATGAACACTAGTGTGGGTAAATTTTGAGTGAACCTTATGTGATAAAATGTGTTAAGTGATTTAAACATGTAAATGTGATAATATGTTAAGTGTTAGTTTGATAATGGGAAATTTAGAATATGCATGTATGCATGTACGTTTTGTGCGGTAGAAACGGTAAAATTGTGTTAAATGTGTAACTTGTTTGTCGAGCATGAAATTTGGTACATATGAAATGTTTGATGTATATTTGCTTTAAAAATGACAAAATAAATAAGTTAGTAATATTTTGCGTGTTCGGTGTTAAATTCTATGAATGTTTATGTATATATATTACGACGCGCAAATCGTGGATATATTGCGTATAAACGGGAAAGTTAATGGATTTACACAATAATGGTCACCAATAAAATTGTTTAAATCGCAAAAATCATAAAAGTATATATATATATCTTAACGTGCCAACATAATAAAAATGACAAGTTTTCGAGAAAATCTCAAAGTTATGTGATAACTTTAAGAAACGGAGAAACTTAGGATTTTGTGTTAAATATATATTGATTTAGAATTGTTCCTATATTAGGACGTATATAACAATCAATATCTGGGATTGCGATATTAAATACGCACCCAAAGGTGAGTGTCACTAAACCCCTATTTTTACTGCTTTGTATATATTTTGGGGGTAGAACACGTCGTTAAAAGGGTTTAATAATGTTTTCAAAATAAAACATACATTTTAATATAAAATATATATTTTCGCTGAAAATATATGAAATTTGATAAGTTATACATTTCGAAGTCTGAAAGTTGATGCAATAATTTAATATACAAAACCTGGGCAATATATATTACAGTTGTCGATTCGATGAACCGGCGGAAGGCCCATGGATTTTTAATAAGTAAAATGGACTTTCTAAAATCTATATGGATGTTTTCAAATAAACACCTAATCAGAAAGTTTTCCTTGGATTAAAATTGGTTGTAAGTGAAAACATGAACTCACCTTCCTTTGTGTTGACACTTGATTTTAACGTGTTCTACAGGTACTTAAGTTCGGCTTCGGGAAATCATGGCGTATCTTGTGATTGATGATGCATGTGTTTTGTTTAAATATGTTGGACAATTTTTAAACTTTCTGGGACTTTTGTAATAAGATCCGCGAGGATCAAAGACATCTTGACTATGTAGTTGTGTCGTGACTTAAAACGTATGTCTAAATAACTTATGTTTAAAATAAACCAATATGTCCAACAATAAAATGCATCGCTCGACAAGATATAAATGGGCACCAACTTCCGTCTCCACTACGTTTAATATTCCGCTGCGACGTTTTTGGGGTGTGACATCAAGCCACCTATGCTTGTCAGATCCGAGTACAATATCTGGCAACGTAGGATGGGCCATGTGTTAGCTCAGCAAAACACCGGATGCTGGAAGTCTGACATCTTTGGACCACATGTTCCAATGGTGCCCAGTACTGAAGATCCCAAAGACTTTGTGCCTAAAAGCCCTGAAAACTTCTCAGAACAAGATATTCAAAAAAATGAACTTGATGCAAAGACTTTTAGCATAGTATCCTCAGCTCTTCCTAATGATATTTATGCTGGACTGTTACGTTGTAACAGTGCCAAAGAGCTGTGGGATGCTCTCAAAGAGCAGTTCGGTGGAACAGAAGAGGTCATTGAAAACAATAGACAGGTTTTGAATCAACAGTATGAAACATTTTGCCACGTAAAAGGAGAGTCACTTACACAACAATTTGAACGTTTTAGTTGTCTCATTAGTGAACTTAAGCTTGTTAATGTTGAATTTGCTAAATCAACTCTAAATAGCAGGTTTCTAAGATCACTACCTGATAAATGGGATACAATTGCTTTTGTGACTAGAAACTCCATTGGATTCAAGGATTTAAGTTTGACTCAAATTCATGGTTGACTCCTCACTTATGAGAGAGAGTTAAACCAGAAAAAGAAGTTACAAGAATCTGGGAAGGTTACTGATGACTACACATTTCGTAGCACAGCACTTCTTGGTCAAGCGGAATCTGGTAGTAGTAAGGATCAGAGTTATGATCATTACATTGACATAACTGCTGGTGGAGCTTTTAACAACTCTGATTCTTACTCAACTAACTATGCTTTCACAGCTAGTAGTGAAAACCAGAGTTCTGACAACTTATCCTTTGAACTCAATGATCTTCAACATTTTCCATTTCGAGATTTAATTTCTACTGCACCGTGTGGGAAAAATATGGGTGATGGAAAAAGGTCCAGACCATCTAGACTTTAATTTACCAGGAAATAGCCAAAGTCGTGAATTAAACAATAGAACTCGATCTCCTACTCGAAATTCATTAGGTTTAATATGTTTATCATGCAAATTTTTCATTCTTTCCTTATAAATTTCGGAGTTAGAGTATGCATAATTCCTAAGTTTGTCTAATTCATTTAATTGACAAAATCGGTTTTTACCGGCAAACTCTAAATCTAAGTTTACATTTTTAATTGCCCAGTAGGCCTTGTGTGCAATTTCTACTGGTAAATGACTACTTTTTCCATAGACGAGCTTATATTGGGTTGTACCTATTGTTGTTTTATAAGCAGTTCGAAAAGCCCATAAAGCATCATCTAATTTATCGGCCCATTCTTTTTTATTTAACCCTACGGTCTTTTCAAGTATTCGTTTTAAACCTCTATTAGTCACTTCGGCTTGTCCGTTTGTTTGAAGGTGATATGCCGTTGAGACCCGATGATAGACCCTATACCTTGTTAAGATTTTTTCAAGTTGATGATTACAAAAATGGGTACCTCTATCACTTATTAAAGCTTTTGGTGTTCCAAAACGAGAGAATAATCTTTTCAGAAATCTTACCACGACTCTTCCATCGTTGGTTGGAAGTGCCTCGGCCTCGGCCCATTTAGACAAGTAATCTACCGCCACAAGTATATATTTGTTTCCTTTTGACGGTGGGAAAGGTCCCATAAAGTCGAGTCCCCATACATCAAAAATTTCACAAACAAGAATGCCATTTTGTGGCATTTCGTTTTTGGAAGAAATATTACCTGTTCTTTGGCAAGCATCACATGTCTTGACAAGACTTTGGGCGTCTTTGTAAATGGTTGGCCAATAAAATCCTGAATCAAATACCTTTCGTGCGGTACTAGCGGCACCATGATGTCCTCCGTATGGACCTTCATGACAATGGCGGAGAATTCTTCTTGCTTCACTACCATGTACACATCGTCGGATGAGCTGATCGGCACACATTTTGAATAGAAATGCTTCACATCGGCAAATAATTTTTTTCTTTGATGATGTGGCCATCCTTTGGCGACTATGCCGCTAGCTAAGTAGTTAGCATAGTCGGCGTACCATGGTTCTTCTCTGTATTCCACCATTTCCAAGGACTCCGTTGGAAATTTTTCATTGATTTGTTCATCCCTGGTTGCCTCCAAAGCTGGGTCTTCTAGGCGCGAAAGATGATCTGCTGCGGTGTTTTCTGCTCCTCTTTTGTCTTTGATTTCAATATCAAATTCTTGGAGGAGTAGAATCCACCGAATCAAACGCGGTTTAGCATCCTGTTTCTTGAAGAGATATCGGATGGCTGCATGATCTATATAGACTATTGTTTTAGAAAGAACAAGATAAGAACAGAATTTATCAAAAGCAAATACCACAGCTAGTAACTCTTTTTCTGTTGTCGTGTAATTTTCTTGTGCATCGTTAAGTGTTTTACTAGCATAATAAATTGGGTGAAAATGCTTTTCTTTTCTTTGTCCCAAGACTGCTCCAACTGTAAAGTCACTTGCATCACACATGATTTCGAAAGGTAATTTCCAATCAGGCGCTATCATGATAGGTGCATTGACTAGCATTTCCTTGAGTGCTAAAAATGCTTGATTGCAATCCTTGTCAAAGATGAAAGGCGCATCTTTTTCAAGTAATTTTGTTAGAGGCCTTGAGATTTTAGAAAAGTCTTTGATAAATCGCCTATAGAATCCGGCATGTCCTAAGAAACTTCTGATAGCTCTAACGGAGGATGGGGGTGGTAATCGAGAAATAGTGTCTATCTTTGCTCGATCAACCTCCATTCCTTCGCTTGAGATTTTATGACCGAGTACTATTCCCTCCGTTACCATGAAATGGCATTTTTCCCAATTAAGGGCGAGGTTGGTTTCGTCACATCGGGATAGCATTCGTTCAAGGTTATCGAGGCATTGGTCGTATGAATCTCCAAAGATAGAAAAGTCGTCCATGAAGACTTCCATTGTCTTTTCTATCATGTCATGGAAGATGGTCACCATGCAACATTGGAAGGTTGCGGGGCCATTACATAGACCAAAGGCATGCGTTGATAAGAAAAAGTTCCATAGGGACATGTGAATGTTGTCTTTTCTTGGTCCTCGGGTGCTATCGGGATTTGAAAGTAACCTGAAAAACCATCCAAGAAGCAATAAAATTTATGACCGGATAATCTTTCTAACATTTGATCAATGAAGGGTAAAGGAAAGCGATCTTTCCTTGTTGCTTCATTTAATCGACGATAATCTATACATACCCTCCATCCGGTGACGGTTCTCGTTGGAATTAATTCATTCTTTTCATTAGTTATTACCGTCATACCTCCTTTCTTTGGAACTACTTGGACGGGACTTACCCAAGGACTATCGGAGATAGGATAAATAAGTCCGGCGTCAAGTAATTTGATGACTTCGTTTTTAACCAGTTCTTGGACATTTGGATTTACTCTACGTTGTGGTTGTATTACCGATTTATAGTCATCATTAATTAAAATTTTGTGCGTGCACATGGAAGGACTTATGCCTTTAAGATCTACAAGCTTCCAAGCGATCGCATTTTTGTGTTTTTTCAAAAGTGTGATTAATTTTTCTTTTCTTCCCTAGTTAATTTAGACGAAATAATTACAGGTGATTTACCATCTTTGTCGAGAAAAGCATATTCCAAACCTTTTGGAAGTTCTTTGAGCTCAAGTGGTGGGTCCTTAGGAGACTCCTTATTTGGTTGCTCTTTTTGATCAAGAACTTTAAAAGTTTGTTCTATGGCGACCTCTTCTTCAACAAAGTGGTCAATCTTTTCACTTGTATCGGGTGGTTCATCTTCATCTTCAATTAGGGGGTCATTATTTCCGAAAGGATATTTCATTGAACGCTCAAGATCGACGCTCTTTTTAAATGCCCCTAATTGAATAGATATATTATTGCGCTTCCGGTTTTTCAAAGCTTCGTGGGTTTTTACAAAAGGTCGTCCCAACACTAGAGGAGCGTCATCAAGGATGACAAAGTCGGTTGGGATTACCATTTGATTTGTTTGAACCAAGACATCCTCAACTACACCGATTGATTTTATCACTTTCCGATTGGATAGAAAAATGGGTATTTGAAGTGGAGAAAAATCACCAATACTTAATTTTTCAAAAATGTAGTTTGGCATTATGTTAACACAAAGATATTTATCAATTGTGATATTACTAATAAATGAATTTTGAAAAAAACATGGAACCGGTGTAATGTTAATTTCAAATGGATCTTCTTTTATTAGCGAAGTTTGATCATTTGTTAACTTAACGCTTACCGTTTCGTTAATTTTAGTGTTAGTGTTTAACTCTTTTAAAAACTTAGCATGAGTGGGAACTAAACAATGATTTTCGAAAGAAGGTGACAAGAGATTAATTTCTTCAAAATTAGACTCTTCTTGAATTTTAACGTTATCGGACTCACCTTTTTCGTTGTTTAACTCATGTGTCAGCTTTTCACTTATTTGTTCTTCCATTTTTACGTTTTCAACTATCGCTTTTTTATTTAATTCTTCTCTTGCACGGGACTCCTCTTCCATTGCATGAGATTCTTTTATGCAACCTTCGATAGTTTTAATGTGTTCTATTATCCTATCGGCTATGTCGGTGATAGAGTAAGGATCGGGATCCTCAAAGCTTGAATCCGGTTGTTCGATCCTTTGTTCCTCATAATACTCATAGGAAGTAGATGGTTCACACCATTGTCCTTCATTGTAAGTATATGATGGATAAGGGTCGTAATTTTATTCTTCATAATATTCATATGAGGTGGGTTGTTCATGCCATGGTTCCTCATAATAAGCATATGAAGGTGGTGGCTCATATATTGGTTCCTCAAAGTATGAGTATGAAGGCTCATACCTTGGTTCTTCAAAATATGAGTATGGGGGAGGAGGTTCATTCCTTGGGTCTTCATAGGATGTGTATGAAGTTGATGGCTCGTAACTGGGCTCCTCATAGTAGGTGTATGAAGTGGATGGTTGAAATAAGTCATAATATTGAACCGAGTGCGGGTCACCACAATTAGTGCAATAGTCTTCCCTATAATCATGCTCCTCATAGGTGTAATTGTAACCTCCTGAGTATTGATCCATGAGAATCACTCAGCAGACCACAACAAAGTCTCGAGACCAGAAAACAAAAATAAATACGAAAACAGAGGCTGGGCATGGCCCCGTGTTCAATGGACACGGCCCCGTGTTCAGATTCTGTATCTGGGCGTTTTAATTAAAGTTACTGATTTCGTTGAGCACGGGGGCGTGTTCAGTGAGCACGACCCCGTGTTCAGACTCTGTTACTGTGTGTTTTTTTTTAAATGCAGCATGGCCCCGTGTTCAGTGAACACAGCCCCGTTTTCAGGCTACTGTAAATGCAAAAACTAACTAAAATGCAGAAAAATGCGCGCGCGTTTTGAAAAAGTTTTGAAAAACTGATTAGGCCGTCGATTTTAAGTTTTCTTAAAATCCTTGTGTCCCCGGCAACGGCGCCAAAAACTTGATGTGCGTGAGTGTTATAGATTTTTAATGTATATTTTAAGCCCTTAACACTTTTTAGCCAAGTTTTAAATTTATAAAACACGATATTTACTAACACTAAACACACATATGGGCAAGTGCACCCACCGTGAGCGTAGTATAGTGTTGGTAAGATACCGAGGTCATCCAAGGACACAAGAGCTTTTAGTACCGGTTTATCCTCAACGTCTAATCAAATCAAAAGTTTAGAAAAAGGTTTTAAACTAGAAAAATAAAACTAACTAAAATGCTGAAAAATAAAAAAAAAACAAAAAAAAAACAGATAGACAAGATGAATCACTTAGATCCGACTCGTGTTTAGTGTAACCTTTGATTATTCCCGCACTTTTGCACTTTTTAAGAGATTATCTTAGATATTGTAGTAGGCCCCTCTTCTGAAGGTGACGTTACCCATAACCCAGTAGTTTGAGTCAGCAAGGATACAATCCTAAAGGGTTGGATTATTGAAAGATAATTAATTAAGTTATTAATGCATATTGTGGTAGGCCCCTCTTCTGGAGGTGACGTTACCCTCGGCTAAGTAGTCTGAGTCAGCAGGGATACAGTCCTAAGTAGCCGAGTTAAAGTTTTAATAGTAGTTTACATATGAGGGGGTCAAGGAGTTCGGGGCCCCGCCATCCAATACTAGTGGGTATTGAAGGAGGTCCTACTAAAGTTGACCCAGTTCCTTGCAGGATCTATACACTGAACAAAGCAAGACTCTTACCAAATCGTTCCCTTAACCCCCGACCAGGTAGCCACATACCTCCATATAGACCGTGGAGATATGAATGGTGAAAATCTTTTATTTTATATAGACAGTAAAATAATGCCAAGACACCACGGACAAACGATAAGGAAGACTCACCTTCAACATAAGAAGCTAGTTATTAAAGTCATTAATACAGAACCAAATAAAAAGTGCGAAAAGATAAAAAAAATAAAAAGTATTACACTAGACACTTGTCTTCACCAAGTGATGTAAGAGACTTAGGCAAACATGGCCTTTGATTGTCAAGAACTCTTACGATCAATCTTGGATCCCAAGACTACTCACACACTCTATGATGGATGATGGATGATGGTGGTAGATGTGGGTTGTGATGGTGGTGGTGGGTGGGTGAAGTGTGAGAGAGGTGGTTTGCCAAGGGATGGTTTGCAAATGAGCTAAGCACCCCTATTTATAGCCTGCACAGAAGCCCGGACACGGCCCCGTGTCCATTGGGCACGTCCCCGTGTCCACCCGTCTTCTCTTCCTTCATTAAATGCAGTTTGTCTGCATTAGTTGACCACGCCCCCGTGTCCGCTGGGCACGACCCCGTGTGCAGAAGCTTATCTGTACTATCAAGATTTCCTCAGATTCTGCGAATCTTAGAGTTGACCACAGCCCCATGTGCGCTGGGCACGCCCCCATGGTGGGTGATAGAAGCTTCTACAGCTTTGTCTTTTCTGCAGACACTTGGGCACGCCCCCATGCTCGTTGAGCACGGGGCGTGTTCAGCTTTCTGTTCTTTTGTTTTGCTTGGGAAGATGCTGTCGAAGGGTCGGGCATGCCACGTTTATCCCTTTTTCTTGTATTTATGTTAGATTTAGCTATCTTTTTTATTCTTTTGTTCATTTGAGCTCATTTAATCCTGAAAATACAAAAGGAAGACAAAAACACACTTTTTCCAACATTAGTACTAAAAAAGGGTTAGTTTAATGCCACATTTGATGTAATTTATATGTTGCATTTTGCGCACATCAAGATGCGTCACAGTACACGACAAAATCGTCGTTGCCCTCAGGTAAAGATAGAATAGGTGCATTGCAGAGCTTCTGTTTCAAGGTCTGAAAAGCTTCCTCCTATTTGGGTCCCCACTCAAAAGGTTTATTCTTCTGAGTTAAAGCAGTGAGAGGAACCGCAATTTTGGAGAAGTTTTCAATAAAGCGGCGGTAATAACCCGCGAGACCAAGAAATGAACGAACCTCGGTAGGAGTAGTAGGTGTATCCCAATCCTTAATCGCACTGATTTTGGCGGGATCTACATGTATACCTTGTTCGTTGATGATGTATCCCAAAAATTGAACTTCCTTAAGCCAAAATTCGCACTTGGAGAATTTGGTGAAAAGCTGTTCTTTCTTTAGGAGCTCCATTGTAAGATGAAGATGTTGTTCATGATCAGCTTGAGTCTTAGAATAGATCAGAATGTCATCAATGAATACAATGATGAACTTGTCCAAATAAGGCTTGCAGACCCTATTCATCAAGTCCATGAAAACAGAAGGAGCATTTGTTAAACCGAAAGGCATAACAGTGAACTCATAATGACCATATCTCATACGATAGGCTGTCTTGGGAATATCTTCTTCGATCACTCGAAGTTGATGATACCCAGAATGTAGATCAATCTTTGAAAAGCAAGTAGCACCCTGTAGCTGATAAAAGAGATCATCAATGCGAGGTAGGGGATATCGATTCTTGATGGTAAGCTTGTTAAGCTCACGATAATCGATACACATTCGGAAAGACCCATCTTTCTTTTTCACGAATACGACAGGAGTGCCCCAAGGTGAAAAGCTCGGACGAATGAATCCTTTGTCAGAAAGTTCCTGGAGCTGCTTAGATAACTCTTGCATCTCAGATGGTGCAAGACGGTAAGGGGATTTAGCAATAGGATTTGCACCAGGTACAAGATCGATACGAAACTCAACTTGGCCTACATGGGGTAAACCAGCTAATTCTTCAGGAAATACCTCAGGATAATCCCGAACAACAGGGATATCTTGGATAGTCTTACCCTTGCCTTTCTCCTCTACGACGTGTGCCAAAAAAGCAACATATTTCTTTTGTAGGTATTTGTGGGCTTGGGTACAAGACATGAGTTTAACGAGTTTCTCCCCACGAACTTCTAAGATCTCACCAGTCGAAAGTGGTATACGGACCAACTTCTCAAAACATACCACCTCAGCATGGTACTTGGATAACCAGTCCATTCCTACTATTACATCGAAGCTCCCGAGTTGCATCGGTGTGAGGTCGATAGGAAAAAGATGGTTATTAAGGTTCAACTGGCAATTTCGAAGAACAGAGTCGAGTACAACAGGTTCACCACTAGCTACTTCTATTGTCAAGGGCTTTTTTTGTTCTAGTCATCGAAAGCAAAGGCTCAAAAGCTAAGGACACAAAACTCTTATCGTCACCCGAATCAAATAGAACAGAAGCAGGATGGTTGTTAACAAAGAACGTACCGTGCACCACTTCGTTATCTGCTCGCGCCTCGTTTGCATTAAGATTGAAAGCTCTACCATGAGCCGGTGCCTGATTTGCATTTGCTAACCTTGGGCAGTTGTTCCTGTAGTGGGTCAGATCCCCACAGTTGAAACATGAACCAGGCGGATAGTGAGGTCGTGCAGGATTCTGGGCAGGGTTTTGTGTTGGGTTTTGAGCTGCCTGATTTTGGTTTGGAGCAAAACGGCAGGTATTCGCAAGATGACCAGACTTGCCACAATTTGTGCAGATACGGCATTGCACATGTGGTTGATGGTGGCTATTACATCTGTTGCACAAGGGTGCGTTGCCAGCATACTGCCTCTTGGCAGCAAGTTGTGCAGCCTGATTTGGAGCATCTTGATTGGTCTGAGCAGTGAAAGCGAAATTCTTGGAAGCCTTACGCTTCCTAGATTTCTTTGAAGACTCAGCTACCTTCTTGCCCTTTTTCTCATTGGTGCTATCAGACTGTTTCAGCTTTTTGTCCCCCTTTCTGTGAAGTTTACCCTTCTTGACTTGCGATTCAGTAAGGGTTGCAGCTAGCTCAATGGCCTGTCGGACGGTAGTAGGGTTGTTGCCAGTGACAATATCCTGAACAGGATCTGGCAAACCGTCTATGTATTTCTCAATAGCCTTATCCAAAGGCGTGACCATTGAAGGACAGAGCAAGCTCAACTCCTCGTATCTGTCAGTATAAGCCCGGTGTTCACCACTGTCTTGTTTCAGGTCATGGAACTCATTTTCAAGTGCCCTCTGCTCGTGACGAGGACAAAATTCTCTCATCATGAGAGCTCTAAGTTCCTCCCATGTCTGACCCAAAGCAACATCAGCACCTCTATCTCTCATTACCCCATTCCACCAGGTAAGAGCCCTCTTTTGGAATACACTCGAAGCAAACTCGACCTTACGGTTGTTAGGACACTGAACATGGCGAAAGGTGCTCTCAAGACTCTCAAACCACTGGAGAAGCCCTGTTGCTCCTTCAGAACCGAGTTAAAACTTTTGAAATTGCACGGAGCAGGTGCATTATTGTTATTGTTGGCTTGGTTTATTTGAGTGATGAGATTAGGTAGCATAGCAGCCATCTGCTGTGCTATAATAGCTGCCAGTTCGGCATTGGGTTCCTGAACGTTACGTCGAGGAGGCATTCTAAAAGAGGAAACATGAAAGAAAACGAGTGAGATGATGTGATGAAAGAAATGAGATGGCAATAAAATCAACAAAATGCAAGGATGGTGGTCATTTGTTTATTACCTCGTAACAAACAATCGACACACAGTGACAAATCAAATTAAATAGGCCATAATAATGTATCACCGAAGACATGCTCGCCTATAAGTAAACACTCACCCCAAGAGTTCCCAGGTAAGAGTGACTGGTCCAATACTGCGGATTTGTACGAATACTCTAGCCTTAGACAGAAAACTCAGGGTACAGGCATTCACCCTTCCAGTTTGCATGTGTTCACATTATTTAGACCCAAACTTTGATGAGATTTTGAAAATTTGAAAGGTACAAGACCAAAAGAAATCATCTTAGGATAGATGATTGATTTCAAAATCATTTTGGAAAGTTGTGTTCAAGTTTTGGTAATCACCTAAGGATAGGTGGCGTGTATTGTTTTAAGATCTAAACACAAGAAAACTTGTGTTAGGGTCCTAGGAAGTTATAGTCTAGGTCAAAGCATTACTAATAACCTAATTTCCTATAATCATTGGCTCTGATACCAACTCTTCTGTCACACCCCGACCGCGTTAAAACAACAAACCACGGCGGAAACGTCGGGGAGTGATGCGACAGATTATTGTTTCAACAACCATGGTAATTAAATTATTATATTATTAAGATTAAAGTTTACATTGTCTTGGAATTCAACTAAAACATAACATAATAACTGTCTTTTAAGTCACTAAGGCCCAAGTCCGCCTAAGTGAAGCACAGACATCATCATGCATTAGCACCTGAAACACATGTAAAAATAGGTACGTCAGCATAAAAATGCCTGTGAGATACATAGGTTTTGTTTATACAGGATTCATGACTTGTAGTTAAAAGGAGTGTTTAACAAAAATGTAGTCATGAACCTTGTAAAATGTTTTCCTTTATAAAATCATATGAAAATCGATGTGAAAATTAATGATAATAAAAGGATAATGCATGGTTAAATGAATAACCAAGTAAAAATGAATTTGTATAAAATATGTAATTTTTAAAACAATGTCGTGTTCTTGTAAAAATGTTTCATGTCCTTGTCAAGGTAGTTTAGATAACGCAACAATGTGTAATACAATAAAAGCACTTATATATAGGAAGTACCAGCGGCGTATCCACCATGCTTTTATCATATAACACATAGCCCCGTTACATAAGTCACTTATCAATAACCAACCAAAATGTCTTGTTCAATGTCAAAATGTTTAAGTGTAAACCATGTTCAATGTCATGTGCGAAATGTATCATGTATAACCAAATGTAATGCATAGGAAGTAGAAAGTATCTACTCAAACTATGTGATAATATCAATGTGAAAACAAATGTCATGTATGGTGAATAACAAGTAATTACTCAACCCCATAGGAAAATGTACAAAAAAAAGTTTTTGAATAAACCTAAGTTTAAATCAAATGTTATGTTTTGCAGAAAAACAATGCTTTATGATTACAAACATTTATGCAGTAATGTTAATCGCATACATTCAAGCCTTGCGACTGTAGCGACAAACCTTTAAACACATTAAAGGTTTATCTAAGTTATGTATATCGGATTCTGTCATTCCCAACTTCCAAACAAACCTAGGAAGTCGGAAACGGGATTTGTCAAGTCCTATGGTACCATTACATACTACCGAGCGGCGTAGCTAATGTTAATGAATGTATTATTGTCCTGATTAAACATACCAAATGTCATAACCAATGTAGCAAGTGAAAACCATGTACTAGGTATGCTAAGTAAACATACATAGTAGAAATGTTCATGAAATCAATGTGCTAGCATGCTAAGTAAACATACATTGCAAAATGTTATGTAAATCAATGTGTCCATATGCAAAGTAAACATATGCAACAAAAGTGTTTTATGAAATCAATGTGCTAGCATGCTAAGTAAACATACATAGCAAAAACATAATTGAAAGCATGTACTAGATATGTACTAGATGAAACTAGCGTGTTTATGTCATAAAAGCAATGAAAGCACGAAAGTAACAAGTATGCACATGTGTATCACCCCAAAGTATTTGAAAGCGGCAAAAGAGGGGAACTCTATACTCACTTGGGATTGCTTATTAGTCTTGAGAATAAGACCAATTTAAGCTCCAAGTATCACGGAATCAACATGGCACCTAGTATAGGTAACTATGTTAATAATCGGATCCTAAATCGGGAGATAGGATAGAATGATGTTCTATAAATCAAATGAGTATTTGAACTCATATGGTATGATTTAATAGAGCTAACATTCTGATTTGAAAGTCTACCTAAGTGCTTTTGACCCGTTTCGACCCATTATGGTAGTATAAGCTACTATGATGCGTCATTTGCTTAAAACTATGTTCGGATGGTTAACTATGTGCTATGTCAAGTCTTACATGCCCAAAGATGCCTAAACATGTTACTAAATCAGATTATATGTCAAAAATATGTTCACATAGGCTAAATACGGATTCATGCTTCAAAAGGGCATTTTGGTCATTTCCTATGGGCATGTAAGCTAATTAACAAATAACTAACCAATCCTACGTGATCATAAGGTATAACCTCAGAGGTTATTCCCTATGCAACTATGATCAGTAAGCATGCTTGGTCGGATCCTAATGATCGACCAAACGGGTCGGGTTCGAAAGTCTAAGCGGTTGTTTAAACCGCTTAACTTACGACCCTAAACAATCACTAAACTAGTAGTGACGAGTTGCAAAATGCGTGATAAAACGCATTTTGACCGAAACTTTGACTCGTCACTACACCTAGTTAAGGTGGTAATCAGTAGGCATAATCGCTAAGGGTTATAACCATCGTGATTACAATCACGTTGCAAAGTTCAAACGAACTTTGCGTTGACCATTGCTGGTCAAAGCTAAAAGTCAAACATTGTTTGACTTTTACGTTAGGAAAGCGATAAAAGACGAAGGAAGCTTACAAAGGGTCCTTGCTAGGGAGAACTTGATCTTAAAATCTCAGGTATGAAGTATTATAACTTCAACTTAGAGAAATCAGATCAAGGGTGAATGAAATGAGAGAATGGCATGGCTATTTATAGTTGTTGTGAACTCACAAGATCATTCCACTTGTTTATGTGGCCAACAAGCAATAAATATTAGCCATCCAAGTGTTAAGAGCAGGTTAGAAGCCTTGGAGAGGTGTTAACTTGGTTAACACACAATAAAAATGGCATAAACAGTCCCTGATCTATCAAACAGTTCCTGAAAATTGATTTCTGTCACTGGGCCTTTTTACGCACCCTGCGTAAGCTGAGGGACAGGCTTACGCGGCCCGCCTAGTCCCTGCAGATCATCATAAGTTTCAGCATATTACAGTTCAGGTCCCTGCACTTGTTTAAGCCCATTTTTGGCACTTTTAACACCCGTTAAGCCATTTTCAAGGCCCTACAAGGTGGTCAAAGTATAGAGGACTCAAAATATGCTCGGAAAACTCTCGGATGTCGGTTCGTTTGGTTGTACGGTCGCGTTATTCGTCTAACTACGACGAAATTCGAACGGACGCGAAAATGATCCAAATTAAGCGATGAATGGTATTTTTGCTTGCCGATCACTAAAATAAAAATATTTTAGTGTCTACAAAAATTTTGGATGTCCAGATGTGGTCAGAACGTAAGATATGCGCGTAAATGCAAACTTACGCCGTTTTTGACACTTTTAGTCCCTGTAAGATCATATAAGCATGTTTTCGCACACCGAACCTATCAAAGCTTATTTCTAAGCTATGTTTAGGTTATATATGGTATGTTTAGCTTATGATCAAGTTCCAGACTATACGTTGCCTTACGAAATGGCAGACTTTTGCAAGTTGACGCAAATAGTCCCTGTGAGCGAATAAACTTGTTTTTGCCATACCAAAGCCTTCAAAACTTATTTCTAAGTTATGTAAAGGTTATTTAAGGTATGTTAAGTTTATGTAGCTATTCTGGAGTGTTTGTCGTGTAAAAATGATTACGTTTACGCATCGGTTTGCGTATAACTTTCAAGAAAGCGATATAGAGTACAAAATCGAACAAAAATCAAAAATTGCAAAATGTCAAACATAAATAACAAACATTGGGATAAAAACACACTGTTTTATTAATATTGGATTGTTCAGAGTTTGTAAAATGATTACACAAGCACAGATGTCACAATCAAGAGTCTTCGTCTTCAGGAAAGAAACATGCTGACCAGGTATTCCTTACATAACCTACTGTCATATATTTACATGCTTGAGTTGAGGGGGAGATAGAGGTGCCTAGGTCAAGGGCTGAAATGTTAGAAGAGTTGGGGTTAGACGATGGCAAATTTAAGTTTGATATTGAAGATGTGATACCTTCGTCGCCTGAGAAAGAATATAAATTCAAGTATGCCCAAGAGGTTGATAAGTACATTGATGTTTTAGTAGAAGAAGGATCTGATTCGTCTGATGAAGAGACAGTATTTTACTATGCTGGTGTTGATGAAACATTTTCGTCTCTTGCTGAAATGTTTAAAGAACAAAATGAAGACGAAGTCAGAAGAAAGATTGTGGAGAAAATAACTACTGAAGGTGTTCCAAGAACCATTCCTCGAGAAAATTTAGTTGAAGAGAGAAAGAAGTGGTTCAAGGTGATGCCAAAAGAAAGAAAGTTCATAAGACCTCTATAGTACTTCACGCATGATGCTAATATCTCATGGGGTGATATTTTGTCTTGGGGATACTTAGAAGATTTACAAGTGTATGCTATAAGACGAGAACAAGGGGTTTAGTACTTCGAATCCTTGTCAGACATTAAAACCCTCCCGTGGTGGGATGTTGAAGAATTGGTGCAAACAAATAATATCAAACAATTCTACTATGGTTTGGATGTGAAGCAGCATGATCAACACTTATGGAATTACATAAAGCTGCAAGCAAAAGCAAGATTTCCATATTGGAAGCCGCAGTTTCCAAAACAAATTGTGACTATCTTGGAGTCAGGAGAGAAAGATATCAAGTTGGATATCAAGCCACCGAGATGTTTGAAGAATATGCCGCTACGTGCAATGGAACAAGACTTTTATGAAGAATTTCAAGGGTGGTTGTATAATGAAAGCACAGCGGAAGCGGTAATTTCTCTGTTTGACAAGTCCACTGGAAAATCTAGAAGGATCAGTGTGTTGGATCCTATGTGGCTGGTGAACTGTTCAAAGAAGGATATCGACTGCTTATTCTTCAACAAGATTGTCTACGAGAAGCGAGATAAAGTTCAAGCGATGCAGTACCGGAAAATAGTGGAGGTGTGCTTTGCAAAAGACATCAACTCTAGGAGATACTGGAAATCTAAGTGGAGAGATTTGGAGATTGATGAATTCTTGAAGAGATATAACCGCAGTCAGAAGTTTAAAGAGATTGCTGAAAAAAGCTGCGAGATTCGAAAGGTACAAGCTGATGAGACCACCTCCAACGGACCAGACACCTATTGAGAAAGAGGAAAACAAGATCCCACTTTGGGATAGGAAGCGTGATGGTGATCCAGAGTACAAAAAGTACCGGAATGAAGTTGGAAGGCCTCTCAGACGAAAGATTCTTGAAGAAAAGGCTGAAAAGAGAAGGCAGAGAGCTAAAGAAAGAAGACACAGCAGGAAGGATTGAAGACTATGCAGGAAGGAACTACAGCTACATCCAAGGGGGAGTCTGTTAGTACATATGTCTGTAGCTTCCGTCTGGATCGAGTCTTATTTTCTGTTGTGTATGTAATTTTGTATATGTATGTACTTGTATGTATGTTTGTGTAAAGACAACTCAGGGAACGGTGCGTAAATGTAAAAGTGAAATCCGACGGACGATGAATATCATCCGATCGGATGACCATCCGATCAGATGACCATCCGATCGGATCACCATCCGATCGGGTGACACTTAAAGCCTTCCTGAGTTGCCTATAAATATCTAGCTAGTGTTAGTCATTGAAGAACTTTTGCTGAACTTGATAGCGAAGCTCTGCCGGTATGTATTTCTACTGGAACAGTTGTACTTTCACTATCTTCAATAGAATTCAGACGGATTAAACGTTGAACTTGTCGTTGTTGATTCTTTGACATAATCAAGGGATTCCGCACCTTGATTCTGATCGATCCAGCCACATTCTACTCGAACAGATCCTGATAAACGGCCTAACACATCTATCATCTACACACACTTCTTCATCATTTTCTCCTTTGAATCTTCACTTTTAACCGTGAAATCAGCTGATTTGAGGTGTTTTAGGATGATGTCATCATGGGGTTCTCATGAACTTCAAAGTGTGACATCATTCCACCAAGAACAACTCAGATCTAGGGGATTTCAACATGATTCAACACTGTTTTCGCATAGATCTAAACATTTTCATGGTTATAAATATTAGAAGATGGTTTTATAACTTTCTTTCAACTCTTTTACACTCTCTAGCTCAAAACCGATAGAATCAGAACTCGTTCGTGCCTTTTACTCGCTCTATAGTGAAGGGTTGGTCTGAGAATGGATTTCATCAGAAGAGACGACCGATTCACGGGTTGAAGATGAAAAACCGACAAGAACAGTTAGTTGATCAGGTTGGGGTGATTCCCACTTCGATCGGACGACTCGGTCTTGACGGAGTTCCCATTGTTTAAACGCATGTCATACCGTCTCGATCAAACCGCAAACTTTTCAAACTTAGCAAGACATTCAAGTTTTCAAACGATCAGACAGTCGAACGGATTGCCGTCCGATTGGATTGCCATCCGATCGAACGACAATCCGATCGGACAACACATAACCTTCAACATTTGAACTTTTTAACAATTTTCAAAGATCATCAGTTTCTAATGGATTGCCATCCGATCGGAAGACCATCCGATCGAATGACAATCCTGCTGTGAACTTGTTCTCTGAGAAATGTCTAACCGACAGATCGCCATCCGATCGAACGATCGTTCGATCGAATGACATGAAGGGTAGGGACACTTCTCTGATTTTAAAATGCTATAACGAAAACTTCAAAGTCACATCATACACAAACACATCCATCCCAAACAAATATCAATCCGAACGAATGGCCATCCGAACGGATGACCATCTGAACGGATTGTCATTTGATTGAATGACCATCCGTTAGGATTGTCATCCGATCGGATGACCATTTGTCACTTGGTTCACTCCTCACCGCTTAACGCACCGCTCATTCGCTTATGCTATCGTTAACTATTCAGGCTAGTCTCCCTCAGCGCTCCCTTCAATCCAAGAGAGGGTTTAGTTACTAAACACGATATGTGAGTATACTCGATCCCTTTTTGCTTTAAACATTTTTGGGTGTTACATACATTACTTATATCAAATCACAACTATCACTCAACATAAACACTTTTATACGCAGACCGCTTGCATGTTTACATGTTACTCGATGAATGCTTGTATGTTATGTTTACACAGTGATTGTTGCCTTACACCTTAGCAATGATAGTACTATAGTTTGGACGCAGCACCTATCGTGGACAGGGGTTGTTAAGGGCTTTTCTCGCATATCACAGTGGTGATATATGTTGCAAATTCTACAACTCGCAGTCATGTCTGTGCATATTTCATTGTCGATAACCTACTTGCTTCGCATTATACATGTTACATGCTGGTTATGCGTAAACTCGCTTTCGCTACTATTATACTACTAAACTTGTATGCTCACCTTTACACTATGTGTATTGACCTCTATTTTAACGTATATGACAGGTGTTTGAGATGCTAGGATGCTTGCTAAGTGGAATCAATGTAGGAAGAGTCTAGAAACGAACAATCTATAAATCTGAGTTGTCGGAACAATATTTGTTTTTGAGATACAATGTCTGTAATAATTGTTTTTATCTGGTACATTGTGGTATGGGACATAATATTTAATATCCGGTAATTTTAGTTGTTATGGATTTCTCTTGGACAATCTGTTTCGCTCAATGCTGCGCCCCGATGTTTTCGCCATCGGTTAGAGTGTGACACAATCTGAGAATAGTTCTTAAGATGGCGAAAAAGCTATATATCTTGGATGGCCCAATCCCTATCGAGCCTGAAAGTAACACTACTGCTGCTCATAAGGCACCAGAAAAGCATAACAAGGATGCCGTTGAGGTGGCCTGCCTTATGCAAGCCACCATGTCTCCTGAACTTCAAAAGAACAGGGAAGATAAAGATGCTTATGACATGATCCAGCAACTGAAAGGCATGTTTAAGAAACAAGCCTCACAAGAGCGATATGACACCATGAAGCAGCTCATAAGTTGTAAAATGCAAGAAGGATCGTGTGTCAGTACCCATGTGCTTAATATGAAAGGGTACATTGACCAGATGAACAAACTTGGTTATCCCCTGCAAGATGAAATAGCAGCGGACTTCATCTTGAACTTTCTCCCTAGCTCATATGACCAGTTCATTATGAACTATAATATGAATGCTTGGGTGAAGATTGTGCCTGAGCTACATGGTATGCTCAAAACGGCCGAGATGAACATTCCACATAAAACAAATGCCAAACCAATGATACTAGCATTAGTCATGGCATCAACGAAACTTAGATGTGACACCTGTGTCACTTCAACCATCAAACAAATGCCAAACCAATGAAATATTGTATTTCATACTTGGGATTTGTAAAAATATGTGTATCATTTGCACATATCAACTCTTGTTCGATTTTAAGCTTTAAATCGCTTTCTGGAGGGTTATACGCGCCCTGATGCGTAAATATAACCAGTTTAATCCAACGAACACTCCGGAATAGTGAAATAGGCTTAACATACCTTAAATAACCTTTACATAACTTAGAAATAAGTTTTGAAGGCTTTGGTATGGCAAAAACAAGTTAATTCGCTTACAGGGACTAAACTTGACAAACTGCGAAAGTATGCCAATTTGAACTGTAACAAACATTCCGGAACATGACCATAAGTTAAACATACCATAAATATCCTTCACATAGCTTAGAAATAGGCTTTGAGGGGTTCGGTGTGATAAAATAAACTTTTGGGTCTTTCAGGGACTAAAAGCGTCAAAAAGTGCACAAGTTTGCACTTTCGTGCATAACTTCCGTTCTGAATACATCCGGACATCCAAAAATTTATGTAAGCACTAAAATATTTTATTTTAGTGTTTGGCATAAGAAAAATCCATTCGTCACGCATTTTGGATCGTTTTTCGCGCTTATGCGCATTCCGTCGTAATTAAGCGAACATCGCGATCATACGACCAAACGAACTGACATCCGACATATTTTTGAGCATTTTTCATGTCCAAAATGTTTAGACATCATTTTAGGGCCTTAAAGTTGGCTTTACGGGCCTTAGAAGTGTCGGAAATGGCATAAACACATAACAGGGACCAAAACTGTCATTTCTGAAAGATGTTTGCTTATACATCGAATCTAGTCCTTTCCACTTGTTGCACATGGTTTTGGGAATCTATGGGCTGGTATTTTGGGCACATGGTATTACAATACCATGGGTGCTAGTGTATGGCCAAGATTTAAGCACTTTTTCCAAGAAACGATCCTAACGGTTCGGGAAATCCTATAAATACCCCATGCCTTCATTTGCAAAAATCACAAGAATTTTGGTTTGAGAAGCTCTAAGTTGGAACCTTTGTTTCATACCTGAGCTACTCGAATCGAAATTAGCATTCGGGGACCCTTCGTAAGTATTCTTTCGTTCTTTTCTTTCTTTTATTGCTTTTCGAGTCAGAAAGTCAAACTTTGTTTGACTTTCTGCATTGACCAGTTTATGGTCAATGCGAAGTTCGTTTGAACTTCGCAACGTGATTGTAATCACGATGGTTATAGTCCCTTGGGACTATGCCTACTGATTACCACGTTGTCTAGGGTCGTAGGGTAAGCGATCTGATAAATCGCTTATACCTTCGAACCCGACCCATTTGGTCGATCATTAGGATCCGACCAAATACATTAGGTGACCATAGTATATAGGGAATAACCTTCCGAGGTTATACCTTATGGTCACGACGTTTAAGTAGTTGTATGATAGGTAGTTTATATGCCTTAGGTAAATTACCAAAATACCCCTTTGATGCCAAAATTCGTTTTAATCATATGTAACATAACTTTTGACATCTAAACTGATTTGACAACCATATTAGACATGTTAAGGCATATATTACTTGTCATAGGACTAGTTAGGCGGTCCGAACGCGTTTCACGCGAACGACGCGTTAAAGTAGCATAAGCTACCTAAACGGGTTGTAATGGGTCGTAAGCGCTTAGACTTGGTTTCATTTAGTATGTAGGCTTCATTAAACCATACTACATGAGTTCCCATACTCATCTGGTTTACGAGCCCTCATTCTATCCGATCCTCCGATTTAGGTCCGGGTTATTTATGTAGTTACCTATATTAGGTACCGTTTAATTTCCGGGACTCCTCTAGCTTGCTTGGTAGTTGTGCAAGACTCCTAAGCACTCTCAGGTGAGTACATAGAACCCCTCTTTTACTGTTTTCAAACTGTTTTGGGGTGAAGCATGTGTACCTATCTGTTACTTTCATGATTTCAAAGTATAATTGATTATACATGTTAGTACTTATCTGTTGTCAAACTGAATGACTATCTATGGTTTAAACACTGATTTTTCAAAGACTATAACATAAATTGTTGAATTGTACTTATTTTGTTCACCAGATCGGTTGTTAGTATGATATAGCGCTATAGGATTTGACACCCCGTTCCTGTTGTCATGGAATGTCTGAAACCAATTTGTTTCTCCATCCAAATAGGGATTTCCTTTGTGGTATCCCTATAGTCTCAAAGGTGTATTTTGATGCACTAGGTCTGAATGAATTCATAAGTCACACTTTTATTTGTATATTTTGATATACTCCCAAAGGTATATTCTGATATACTCTCATGTGTGGTATTGTACAAAACCAACATATATTTATCACATCCAAAGCACATTTTGATATGTTATTTACAAACCAAAAACATAGTTTAATATGTTATTTATCACATCCAAAGCATATTTTGATATGTTACTTACAAAACTAAAACATAGTTTAATGTGTTATTTATAAATCCAAAGTATACTTGTAATATACTACTGAAGACTATTATTTTAAACAACTAAAGTATATTTAATATACTATCTATCAAACAATTGGGTTTTGGGTTAGTGTTTAGATAATGGGACGGGTGAAATGTGATGAAAACATGGTAGATACGCCGCTGGTACTTCTTATATATAAGTGTTTTCATTGCATTACATACCGTGGCGTTATTTAGTACACTTGGGTTAACAATATTGGAACTGAAATATATTTTAATATATTACTTATTCAACTTTCTTAAAACCAAAGTATATTTTTATATATACCATAAACCTTCTATCAAAACATTGTTTTTCAAACAACCTAACTTATACAAACTCATTTTTATATGGTTATTCATTAACCATACATTATTCTCTTAATTATACATATCACCTTAACCTATTGTTCTTCAAACGATTTACAAAACAAAACAAACTACAAGGTTCATGACTAAACATTTTCTTAAACATAAGTCATGAATCTTATTTTCACAAAACCTATGTATCTCACAGGCATTTTTATGCTGACGTACCTATTTTCACACATGTTTCAGGTGCTGCGTGTGATGATTGATGATATATGCTACACTTAGGATGGACTCTTGCCATAGCAACTTTAAAACTTGGAAGATCATAGTTATACTTATTTGATTGTATTCAAACAATGATTTCATTTATTCAATAAAACAAAATTATTTATTCCATGGTTACGAAACAATGATTCTGTTACAACACTCCCCGACGTTTCCGCCACGTCTTGTTGCTTTACGTGGTCGGGGTGTGACAGAAAAGTTGGTATCAGAGCCAATGGTTATAGGGAATTAGGTTATTAGTAATACTTTGACCTAGTCTATAACCTTTCTAGGACCCTAACACAAGTTTTCTTGTGTTTAGTTTTAAAACAATACCGTCACTTATTCTTAGGTGACAACCACAATAAGAACATAAATTTCAAAACCGCTTTGAAAACTAATCATCTGTTCTAGGATGATTGATTACTAGGTTTTGAACCCTCTGTTATAAGGTTTTGAACCCCTTTGAGTTTTCAAAATCTCGTCAAAGTTTTGGGTTTTAAATAATGTGGACACGTGCAAACTGGAAGGGTGAATGCCTGTATTCTGGGTTTTCTGTCTAGGCAAGCACTTCGTATATATCTCATCAGACGCGAGACCAGTTGTGCTTACCTGGGAATTCTTGGGATGAGTGTTCACTTATAGGCGAGCATGTCTTCGCGATACATTATATTGACCCGCTTACTTTGATTAGTCACTGTCTCATTTGTTTGCCTTTGGTAACAAACAAATGGTCACAATCTTCATGCATTGTCATTTTCTTTCGACTATCTTTCCCTTGTTTCCTCCCATGTCTTCCATTTCCTTCATGGTGCCTCTACGTTGCAACAACGATGTCCGAACTAGGTGCTGCAATTGTCCATCAATTAGGCGTCGTACTACCAGAAGGCCGTTGATTTAGCTATCACCGTGACTCGTCTCAGGGATGAAGCCGTATAAGGGAACTGCTCCTTGGTGCAACCAATGCCACTATCATCATCCAAATCAAATACCCTGTTTCAAATGTACCCACGGTGTTCGATGGAGACATTTGGTTAACATGTGCTGCTTTGCAATCCAAAGCAAAGCTGTTACAAATTCTGTTGCTGCTCAACCTTTTGCAAGGAAACCTAATGCCGGTATGTGCTTATGTACAACAAATGTAATGCACCTCACCGAGCTTACCGACAGTGTCGTCTGTATGCATCACGTGGACAACTCGGTCACCTGACAAACGCTTGTCAATTTTACCCAAACCAAGGAGGTCTAAACCAACCCTAAGTCAACCCTGCTCGTATGATCGACTTAACATACGTAGTACCCAACCTTCAAACTCTGCTTTATGTGTCGCTTGGCATATCTAGCGCCTCAACCTCATGAACTTTCTATCTCAAGGATCGACTTAAGCACACCTCGTGCAAGGTATCGAAAAAACCTTTCGTTACACAAGATTCCAAATTTCAAAATAGGATCTTTCTATCCTCATAATTAAGATCCTTATGGATGATTATCAATCAAATCGGAGTCCTAAATTGAATTATTCGTATGCCTTAATACGTATATTACGATTCAATAAGGATAAATTCGAATTCCTACTAAGATCTTTCTATTTCCATAGTTAGATTCTTATAATTAAAGTGCCAAATGAAATCCACGGATTGGATTTCCTGGTGTACTTTAAATATCCATACCTAAAGATAACAAATTAAAGAATCAAGTTAATCAATTATGTGATTATGTGCTTAAGTGTTTTCTTATATGTTTTGTGTTTTTATGTGATCCATCCAAATCCTCATAGAATCTTCCATATCTCATATAAGGGATTCATAGTAGGATATCCAAAAGTACTATCTTAAATCCTTAATGGACTTCTACGTTGTAGTCAAGTCCCTTGGGTTTTAAAGTACTATTCTAAAATTGGACCCCTTGAGTGGTCTAGATAAACAGATTGATTTTGAAAATCTGATTAAAAGTATCATGTGATGATATAATATTGAAAAGATCCCTTAAGTGGTCTATTTAAGGAGATCGTACGACGGTCTAGTTAAGAAGATCATGCGTTGGTCTAGTTAAAAAGATCGTTCGTTGATCTAATTAAAAAGATCCTTTGGTGGTCTAGTCAGGTCGCTTCATGTTTATTCAATTGATTTTTCCTCTACGCATTATGAAATGAACTGTGCGGACTGTGCAAGGGATTACGTAATTATGGAGGCCTACATAATTATGGAATTTAGTGCACAGAAACCACAAGAAGTTTTGTCATGTGTTAAGACCTATAGTGACGAGAATAATGATACGGGAGAAGTCTTGGACCTCGACCAATGTCATTTATTCTTACACTCCCGAATTCTGATTTCAAGTTCACACAAGTTTCCTATGATAAGTCTTCATAAGAAACGTTCCTTTGTCCATAGTTCAAAATTCCATGTTTTACTGTTACAAGGAATTCACTTTGAGGGTTAACAAATTCGCTAAGAGTCCTAACATGGCCCAGAGTTTTACTTAAGGGTTTAATGGATCTATTAGAAGGCGAAACCGTCACAGCTGTCTTCACAAGTTTCCTCTAGAATTAAATTTCAGGACGAAATTTCCTAAAGTAGGGGAGACTGTGACACCTGTGTCACTTCAACCATCAAACAAATGCCAAACCAATGAAATATTGTATTTCATACTTGGGATTTGTAAAAATATGTGTATCATTTGCACATATCAACTCTTGTTCGATTTTAAGCTTTAAATCGCTTTCTGGAGGGTTATACGCGCCCTGATGCGTAAATATAACCAGTTTAATCCAAAGAACACTTCGGAATAGTGAAATAGGCTTAACATACCTTAAATAACCTTTACATAACTTAGAAATAAGTTTTGAAGGCTTTGGTATGGCAAAAACAAGTTAATTCGCTTACAGGGACTAAACTTGACAAACTGCGAAAGTATGCCAATTTGAACTGTAACAAACATTCCAGAACATGACCATAAGTTAAACATACCATAAATATCCTTCACATAGCTTAGAAATAGGCTTTGAGGGGTTCGGTGTGATAAAATAAACTTTTGGGTCTTTCAGGGACTAAAAGCGTCAAAAAGTGCACAAGTTTGCACCTTTGCGCATAACTTACGTTCTGAATACATCCGGACATCCAAAAATTTATGTAAGCACTAAAATATTTTATTTTAGTGTTTGGCATAAGAAAAATCCATTCGTCACGCATTTTGGATCGTTTTTCGCGCTTATGCGCATTCCGTCGTAATTAAGCGAACATCGCGATCATACGACCAAACGAACTGACATCCGACATATTTTTGAGCATGTTTCATGTCCACAATGTTTAGACATCATTTTAGGGCCTTAAAGTTGGCTTTACGGGCCTTAGAAGTGTCGGAAATGGCATAAACACATAACAGGGACCAAAACTGTCATTTCTGAAAGATGTTTGCTTATACATCGAATCTAGTCCTTTCCACTTGTTGCACATGGTTTTGGGAATCTATGGGCTGGTATTTTGGGCACATGGTATTACAATACCATGGGTGCTAGTGTATGGCCAAGATTTAGGCACTTTTTCCAAGAAACGATCCTAACGGTTCGGGAAATCCTATAAATACCCCATGCCTTCATTTGCAAAAATTACAAGAATTTTGGTTTGAGAAGCTCTAATTTGGAACCTTTGTTTCATACCTGAGCTACTCGAATCGAAATTAGCATTCGGGGACCCTTCGTAAGTATTCTTTCGTTCTTTTCTTCCTTTTATTGCTTTTCGAGTCAGAAAGTCAAACTTTGTTTGACTTTCTGCATTGACCAGTTTATGGTCAATGCGAAGTTCGTTTGAACTTCGCAACGTGATTGTAATCACGATGGTTATAGTCCCTTGGGACTATGCCTACTGATTACCACGTTGTCTAGGGTCGTAGGGTAAGCGATCTGATAAATCGCTTATACCTTCGAACCCGACCCATTTGGTCGATCATTAGGATCCGACCAAATACATTAGGTGACCATAGTATATAGGGAATAACCTTCCGAGGTTATACCTTATGGTCACGACGTTTAAGTAGTTGTATGATAGGTAGTTTATATGCCTTAGGTAAATTACCAACATACCCCTTTGATGCCAAAATTCGTTTTAATCATATGTAACATAACTTTTGACATCTAAACTGATTTGACAACCATATTAGACATGTTAAGGCATATATTACTTGTCATAGGACTAGTTAGGCGGTCCGAACGCGTTTCACGCGAACGACGCGTTAAAGTAGCATAAGCTACCTAAACGGGTTGTAATGGGTCGTAAACGCTTAGACTAGGTTTCATTTAGTATGTAGGCTTCATTAAACCATACTACATGAGTTCCCATACTCATCTGGTTTACGAGCCCTCATTCTATCCGATCCTCCGATTTAGGTCCGGGTTATTTATGTAGTTACCTATATTAGGTACCGTTTAATTTCCGGGACTCCTCTAGCTTGCTTGGTAGTTGTGCAAGACTCCTAAGCACTCTCAGGTGAGTACATAGAACCCCTCTTTTACTGTTTTCAAACTGTTTTGGGGTGAAGCATGTGTACCTATCTGTTACTTTCATGATTTCAAAGTATAATTGATTATACATGTTAGTACTTATTTGTTGTCAAACTGAATGACTATCTATGGTTTAAACACTGATTTTTCAAAGACTATAACATAAATTGTTGAATTGTACTTATTTTGTTCACCAGATCGGTTGTTAGTATGATATAGCGCTATAGGATTTGACACCCCATTCCTGTTGTCATGGAATGTCTGAAACCAATTTGTTTCTCCATCCAAATAGGGATTTCCTTTGTGGTATCCCTATAGTCTCAAAGGTGTATTTTGATGCACTAGGTCTGAATGAATTCATAAGTCACACTTTTATTTGTATATTTTGATATACTCCCAAAGGTATATTCTGATATACTCTCATGTGTGGTATTGTACAAAACCAACATATATTTATCACATCCAAAGCACATTTTGATATGTTATTTACAAACCAAAAACATAGTTTAATATGTTATTTATCACATCCAAAGCATATTTTGATATGTTACTTACAAAACCAAAACATAGTTTAATGTGTTATTTATAAATCCAAAGTATACTTGTAATATACTACTGAAGACTATTATTTTAAACAACTAAAGTATATTTAATATACTATCTATCAAACAATTGGGTTTTGGGTTAGTGTTTAGATAATGGGACGGGTGAAATGTGATGAAAACGTGGCAGATACGCCGCTGGTACTTCTTATATATAAGTGTTTTCATTGCATTACATACCGTGGCGTTATTTAGTACACTTGGGTTAACAATATTGGAACTGAAATATATTTTAATATATTACTTATTCAACTTTCTTAAAACCAAAGTATATTTTTATATATACCATAAACCTTCTATCAAAACATTGTTTTTCAAACAACCTAACTTATACAAACTCATTTTTATATGGTTATTCATTAACCATACATTATTCTCTTAATTATACATATCACCTTAACCTATTGTTCTTCAAACGATTTACAAAACAAAACAAACTACAAGGTTCATGACTAAACATTTTCTTAAACATAAGTCATGAATCTTATTTTCACAAAACCTATGTATCTCACAGGCATTTTTATGCTGACGTACCTATTTTCACACATGTTTCAGGTGCTGCGTGTGATGATTGATGATATATGCTACACTTAGGATGGACTCTTGCCATAGCAACTTTAAAACTTGGAAAATCATAGTTATACTTATTTGATTGTATTCAAACAATGATTTCATTTATTCAATAAAACAAAATTATTTATTCCATGGTTACGAAACAATGATTCTGTTACAACACTCCCCGACGTTTCCGCCACGTCTTGTTGCTTTACGTGGTCGGGGTGTGACATTAGACATTACTTTGAGACACATAGGATTCATGTTAAAACAAATTATCCTGTCAAACATGTGCTTAGGAAACCAGAAATGTCAGGCAGGATGGCTAAGTGGTCAGTAAAATTAAGTGCCTATGATTTAGTATATGAACCTAGAAATGCCATAAAGTCTCAGGCTTTAGCTGACTTTGTGGCTGATTTCAGTAGTGACATTCCGGATGAGGTAGACCTAGAAGTTCAACAGTTAGGAGAATCCTCAGGATCCTGGACATTATATACTGATGGTGCATCTAATGTAAGAGGAGTAGGATTAGGAATACTACTAAAATCGCCACAGGGGGACATATTACCCCAGGCTATTAGGTGTGAGTTCCCTGCTACTAATAACGAAGCAGAATATGAGGCTTTAATTGCAGGATTAGAGTTGGCTAAGAGTATGAGTATTAAAAATTTGCGAGTATATGTTGACTCCCTGTTAATTACTAACCATTTTAATGGATCCTATGCAGTTAAGGGTGAGAAATTAATCGAATACCTCGATATTCTCAAAAAAATAGCAGGATATTTCGATGTTTTTATACTTGAACAGGTACCAAGGGAGGATAATGCTGAAGCAGATGCCTTAGCAAATCTGGGATCATCGATCAGGATACCGGAAGGGACCCAGATACCAATATTACATATCTTGTATCCTGCAACGGATCCTCAGGATAAAGAAGTGGCAGGTATTCAGGATCCTGGAGCAGAGGATCCTGAACCGGATCCTATATCCTGGACGGCTCCAATTATGAGATATCTCAAGGAAGGACATATCCCCGGAGACGAAAATCCTAAGGCATTTAGGATGAAGGTATCACGATTCACTATTATAAATAATATTTTATATAAGAAATCTCTTGCAGGACCGTATTTGAGGTGCTTGGAGGATCCTGAAGCAAAAGAAGTACTTCAGGATATACATGAAGGGGATTGTGGTAACCACACTGGGGGCAGGTCGTTGTTCTCTAAAGTATTAAGGACAGGATATTATTGGCCAACGATGAGGAAAGATGCTACGGAATATGCTAGAAGATGTGATGCATGTCAAAGGCATAGTAACATACTACATCAACCAGCTGAACCACTATATCCTGTAGTTTCCCCTTGGCCATTCATGAAATGGGGGATGGATATAGTAGGGAAGTTACCAAAAGCTCCGGGAGGAAAAGTCTTTATGTTAGCAATGACGGATTATTTCTCCAAGTGGGTTGAAGCTGAAGCATTTGTCCAAGTTAGAGACCAAGAAGTAGTATCCTTCATAAAGAGGAATATCCTGACCAGGTTTGGGGTACCAGCTGAAATCATTTGTGATAATGGGTCCCAGTTTATAAGCAAGAGGACTACTGACTTTTGCAAGAGTTGGGGAATCAAAATGATCACGTCTACTCCGGTACATCCTCAAGCAAATGGACAAGCTGAATCCTCAAACAAGATAATTGTCAATAACCTAAAGAAGAGACTTGGAGCCAAAAAAGGAAGATGGGCAGAAGAATTACCTTTTGTTTTGTGGGCTGATAGAACAACGGTAAAAAATGCAACCGGCCAAACACCATTCTCTTTGGTATTTGGAGCAGAAGCAGTGATTCCAACGGAAATGGCGATACCTACTGCAAGATCTATCCTACAGGATCCTGAACAGAATCCTGAAGCCTTATGTCAGGATTTGGACACTTTAGATGAAAAAAGAGATGCGGCAAGACTAAGAATGGCAGCATATCAACAAAGAATATCCAGAGCATATAATAAGAACATAAGGACTAGAAGATTTCGAGTTGGTGATTGGGTGTTAAGAAAAGCTTTTCAAAATACTACTAATCCTGCCGATGGCAAGCTAGCTCCAAAATGGGAAGGACCATATGAAGTTGAGTTAGAAGCAGGGAAAGGAGCATATAGACTCAAGAATATGGAAGGGGATATGCTACCAAGATCCTGGAATGCAATACACTTAAAGCTCTATTTCAAGTAAGGATAGAATTTAGGTTACATCTCAGAATGGTATGTGTTCTATCTCTTTTAAATATATCTGTTTTTTATCTTGAACCCAATACTGACTTAAACATCGGAGGGGTGTTAGCCAAGCTAACACCCACCTTAGTTTTCAGTTGTTTTGTAGCATATGTTTCAGGATATAGCTCAAGGATATATACTCAGGATAAGTCGAAAGATTAGAGGATTGGCCCCCTCTCTCACGTTTAAGTGTTCCTGATCCCTTCAAAGGTTTAAAGGTATTCACCTTTCTTTCAAATTGGGTTTAAACACCTCGCCTGGAGCGCAAGTTATCTAGGTATAGTTCAAGGTAGCGGGACCAGTTCATGTAAAAGTGGCTAACAATTTCGTTACTGTTGGCTATATCCTGGATCCTAAAGGTATATGAGGATTGATCACCCTCTCTCACGAAAGAGTATTTTCATACTCTCTAAGGTTTAAAGGTTTTCACCTTTCTAAGATTCGGAGTTTATACACTCTCGTCTGTAGCGCATGAAACTTAGGGTTTATCCCCAGGATATCAGGGTTTATCCCCAGGATATTAAGGGTTTATCCCCGATATGCTCCAGGATATCAAGGGATTTGCCTCGAGGTATTCGGAATTTATTCAAGCCAAGGTATGAATACATTTGTATTTCTGTGTCATACACAGGGGACATACATTATACTATTCGAAGGATGGATCCAACTTTATAAGTATGCACTGGGGACAAACTTATAATGGAAGATTGAAAGTAATTCTCTAGAAATCTCTGATATGATCTCTCCTTTTCATTTGGATAATTTATAAATTGTGTTTCAGTATCCTGAGAAGGATATCTTTCAGGATATACTTACAATGCGTTCCCATAATATTCTTAAAAAATATTCAAATATAACAATTTTCATAAATAAAATTCATACACCAACAATAAAGTCAAAAGAGAGGTTATATTATTAACATACCAAAAGATGTGCTCTTAGTTTCACCTCAAAACAAGGCCCATCCACTAAGAGCACTAATAGTTCATTACCATATTTACCCAACAGTTGAAGGTTTCATCTCAAACCGAGACCCATCCACCTTCAACTGTTGTATTGTTCAAAAAGCATGTAGGAAATATAAATTGTTCAGGTGCAAGAAAGTAAAGTGCAGAAAAGTAAATTGTTTAAGGAAATACAGACCAACATTCAAATTCAAAAAGGTGGGCTCTGGCCTTGGCACATATATCCGTCATCGCCCACCTAAATGCCCTCACTTAGCGGCGTCTTCTCCAACCTTCTCTGCCTTCCCAGCTTCAGCATCCTTGGCAGCATCCTCACCAGCATCCATCCCCGCATCCTCTCCAGCATCCTTCTTTTCTCCAGCCTGGATCACCATCTCTGCTGACTTAGAAGATTCACCAGCCTCAACGGGAAGTGGCACAACTTTGCCTCCGAGCTCCTTTAGCTTGGCCACCCAGGATTCAACTGGCCAAGATGGACAAACAAGGCCCGTCTCCTTGGCCTCGTAGGCCATCTTGATGCGTGCTTGTAGCAGGGAGACGATAGCAGAAGCCTTGATTCCCTCCCGGAAGTTGATCAAGGCTTGGTCATGATCCATTTGAACGGTGGCAAGTTTGAGCTCAGCGTCTTGGGTGACCTTCTTCAGCAGGCTTTCATAATGCCGGGTCTTTGCTTCGGTAATGGCACCTTGGTCGGCAACGGTGCTTTCCAGCTGTTTGATCCTGGCTTCATGGAGAGCGGCGGTACCACAAGCATCATTGTACAAGTGGAGGAAATGCTGGAGGCCCTGCATATTAATTCAGGTATGAGTTGGAATATGCTAACCAGGATATCCTGTCAGGATATCCTATTAGGATATATATGAAGGATATGTATGCAGGATATGTATCAGGATATTACCTTGTTGAGAAAGGATGTCATTGGCTCCAAGGAATCAGAAAAGCTAAGTTCCTCATAAGAGAACCCTTCTGGACCTGGAGTACTGGCTTTAGGAGCTTTCCTCTTCTTTGCCGTGGATACACGAGTTCTTGGGTTAGTCTTGGGAGCTGGGAGTGGCTTGGAGCTGGTGGCAGCAGGGGTCTCTTTCTTGACTATAGCTGGAGTTGGATAGCTATCGAGTTCGTCGAGGTCCAGATAGATTGGAACCTTGCTGGAGTCTGCACACAGGAAGTAAAATTCTAAATTTATCCTAAGAATATCAAATGAAAACATGTATGTACAGGATATTTTGCAGGATCCTTACCAGACATGTTAGCACTTGAAATAGGACTTGGAGTAGGTGGAGATGGGTTGAAACTTCTTTCAGCCTCTGGAAGGAGTCTGATGGCGTCTATCCTTCTTTGAGAATCGGCGAGAGGAGGTGCAATCTTCCTGAAATCAGCTGCATACACAACATAAAAAAGAAGATAAATTAGTTCAGGATATGGAACAGGATCATTCTTAAACCCTAAATCCTACCCTTTTTCAACCATTGTACCGGATATTCCGTCCCACCAGGGATTGAGTCCCTTTTTACAAAGAAAAACTTGGATTGCCAACCATCCTCGTTCCTGGTGGCACGAAGTATCAGTGGGTCACCGAAAGTAGAATAAAACAGAAATCTACATGATCCGTGGCATCTAAGCTTGTAAGCCAGGGGGAGATCATGGATGGAAAGATCAGGAATGTGGTTTCTCTTGATCTGGTCAAGAACAGATAAAACACGCCAGAGCATTGGCATTGTCTGGCTAAAAGAGATTTTTGTGATATTAAAGAATTCGGTGATGAAGTCCGGAAAGGGGAATTGTAGCCCTAGGGTAAAAGGGAAAGCACTGAAGCATATCCACTCGTTGGAGACCATATCTGACCGGATTTCACGGTCAAACGGTCTAAATACGGTTCCTTCCGGGAAGATACCGGAGGATTTTAAGGCTTACAGGTGGGCATTATCCAAGGTACACGCTTCCTTCTCCGGTTCTTGGAGAAGGTTTTGTTGGAAGAACGTAGGGGCCGAGTCACCTGAACTAGATCTTGTTTGGCGCGGCATTTGATCGCCTGAATTTTTCGCCGGAGAGAAAAGATGAAGATAAGTATGAAAGATAGAGAGAAAATGTACCTTTTCCTTGTCGATTATGATTAAGAAAGGGATGAGGATGAGAAGATATAGGGCATGATGAGTAGATATAGGCTGGGTAGTTGCAAACGGTCACATCACAGGTCTTATCTCTTAATTGCCTCGGTTTGCGTAAAAAATGTAACCGTTAGTAATGAGGATACTAAACGGTAACATTTTTGGGGACAATTGTTGTGGGCTAATTTCTGAGCTCATATCCTGAGTAATATCTTGTCTTATATCTTGATTAAATAATATCTGTTCATATCCGGGGTGCAGATTCAGGGTACTGGTAACATCCTGAATGGTATCCTCAGGATCACTAATGGATTATGTGCAGGTACGTGGGCTGGAAGCTAGCAACGTTCACAAAGACTTATTCCGCGGAAGACTCGGTCCAAACCGTTCAAAGAAAGACGTTGAAGCCTTATTACTCGGTCTACAATGTTCGTGATGGAATATTCGGAGCATCCCATATTTATAGGGATATTTGTTTGTATTTCGTTACTATAAATAGGAGGAACACTAGATCGAATAGGACACAACAATTTCACTGCAATCACACTCGCTACATTCTAACACTTGTTCTCTCACAATTTGTACTCTCACATTGTAACACTTAGCGATCTGGTTGATATCCTGCACTGTATCCTGAAGTTTGAAGCAATAAGAAGAACAAGGCAGCTGCGATTGTCAGCTCCCGAGGTTTTATGCCGGCGATCTAGATTGATCAAGGGCTTTCCTCGTACATCTCGTGTCGTTTACTTTACTTTTGCTCATAGTTTGATCATAGATACAGCTCAATATCCTGAGCCGTATCCTGAATTCTGATTTTCTAAATAACTTAACAAGTACATTTTTAATACACTTTCTAGCACACTACCTCACTTTACTAATTTGATCACTAAATTGCTTCGGTAATTTTTGACCAAAACAGATACTATAAAAGAAGCAGATATTATTTCTACCATCCTGATGCAAATGTTATTTCCATCAAAAGGAAGGGACACTTTCTCGAGGAAGAACTTCTTAATCGAGGAACTGGAAATAATGTGGTTGATCTTGAAGAAATTCGAGAACCAACAACATCCGCCGATGAAGTCGGAACATCTGAACAACAAGAAATTGTTGCTGATGAATAAGACATAAACACAGGCGTTCACAGAAGTAGCAGGACTGGTAAAGAACATGACAGATACCTTTGGCATCTTGAAGGTGTTGAAGTCTTGGTAGTAGATGAGTCTAATGACGAACCTGCTAACAACAAATTTGCTATCTCAGATCCTTAATCTACGAAATGGCTTGAAGCCATGAACGCTGAGATGCAATATATGCGTGATATTCAAGTCTGGGACTTGATTGAGCTACCCCCCGAATCTCGGGTAGTAGGGAGCAAATGGTTTTCAAGAGAAAAAATGATATGCATGGAAATGTACACACCTATAAAGCACGGCTAGTTGTGAAGGGTTTCACTCAAACTCAGGGTATTGACTATGATGAGACCTTCTCGCCTGTTGCTATGATCAAATCAATCAGGATATTGCTTGCCATAGCCGCGTACTATGACTACGAGATATGGCAAATGGATGTCAAAACCGCTTTTCTTAATGGGCATCTTTCTAAAGGTGTCTATATGGTTCACCCAGATGGTTTTGTTGATCCAAAATATCCTAAAAGGGTGTGCAAGTTGAATAAGTCCATTTATGGAGTCAAGCAGGCGTCTCGTAGCTGGAATCTTCGTTTTGACCAAAAGATCAAAGAATTTTGTTTTGTCAAAAATGAAGATAAGCCTTGTGTTTATAGAAAGGCTAGTGGGAGCACTATATCATTCCTCATCCTGTATGTGGATGATATACTGATCATTGGAAATAGCGTCCCTATGCTTAACGAAGTTAAACACTGTTTGGGAACTTGTTTCGCAATGAAAGATCTTGGAGAAGCAACTTATATTCTAGGAATAAAGATCTACTAGGATAGATTTAAGCGGCTTCTTGGGCTAAGTCAAAGTACATACATAGACAAAATGATGACACGCTTTAAGATGGAAAACTCCAAGAAAAGAGGTGTTCCTATGACTAAAGGGACTATGTTGAACAAATCGCAATCTCCTTCAACAGATATTGAAATTAAGCGAATGGAAGCAGTTCCATATACTTCAGTGATTGGTTTTATCATGTATGCTATGTTATGTACTAAACCTGACATCTCGCATGCTTTAAGCATGACTAGTCGTTATCAGTAAACTCTTGGCATCGCCTATTGGACTGCTGTCAAGAACATTCTGAAGTATCTGAGAAGAACTAAAGATATGTTCTTAGTATTTGGAAGAGTAGAAGAAGAGCTCACTATAAGATGTTACACTGATTCAAGTTTTCAAACTGACTGAGATGACTCTCGCTCACAATCAGGTTTTGTATTCACTATAAATGGAGGAGCTATCTCTTGGAAGAGCTCCAAGCAGAGTGTGGTGGCGGATTCAACCACCGAATTTGAATATATAGCCGCATCAGATGCTACAAAGGAGGCTGCTTGGATGAAGAAATTCATAACCAACCTCGATGTGGTTCCAAGCATTAAGAAACCCATCGAGATATTCTGTGATAACACAGGTGCTATTACTCAAGCCAAAGAGCCCAGATCTCATCACAGGGCCAAGCACATTCTAAGAAACTTCCACTACATACGGGAAATTGTTGAACGTGGAGACATCGTGATAAGCAAAGTGAACACAGATCAAAACCTAGCAGACCCGTTTACTAAGCCCATGACTCAGGACAAGCATGATCAGCACATGGATGCTATCGGGCTTAGATTAGCTAGCTGTATGTTTTTTATTTAGTATCTGGGTGTACGAACTTTTAACAGTTGTGCTTTTGAATTCATTTTTGATTTTTCGGTTAAATGCAATTCTGAATCTTATGATTGGGTTCAATTTTAATACGTTTCATCCATGAATCTTGCTTTCTAAACTATTCGTAGTCGGTAAGACTCATGGGAATGATTCTGAATTAAGACTATTCTGACTTTGGACTAAAGGAGTTGTCTTCCAAATTCACAGACCTCATTGAGAATGACGTAGGATGTAACTCGCATCAAATCATCTTCATGGATCTTAGTCATAAGATGCTTTGATATTGGTATACTCATTTAGAATCCTTTGACCAGAGATACATATTAGAACTTCCGTTTACCAAAGATTATTCTTTGATTACTGTCAACCGCTGCCATGTAACTTCCAGTTATAAAGGCTTTAATTGGGAATAGTTCTGAAGTTCAGTGGGAGTTGTATGTAGTCGATAAGGGATTATGTGCTCTTACATGATATGTGACAGTTAGACATTATGGCGCCCTTGTTGATTCAAACTGGTGAAGTGTAAGGCCTTACCCAAACTTACTGTGTGTTTGTTCGGACCACTCTGACTCTTGATCGAGAACAATAATAATTGAACACCATATGAGAATGAACTTAATCCATGTCTCATTGGTTCAATTTATGTCATTTACAGAAAGGATGAATGACAACAATTACCATAATTCTATTGTCTTGCAATAGTAAGTTGTTACTAATGGCAAGATGTTGGGGGCAGCCATGTGCAGCTAGAGCGCCGCTGACTGTATGCACTGAGGATTTTATCGAAGGCCGTCCAAGTGGGATGGATTTATATGTACGGGTTCGATAAGTCAACGCTGCTGACCGAACTATGACCCGTAAGAGTTACACCTTGGGCAACGAACATTAAATCCACTTAACTCGATTAACTGGTGATCACGAACAATTAACGGAATGAAACATATAATTATCTAGAATAATTATGTATTCATGTGGAACGGGATTTATTATTTATACACGTGATAAATAATTTAACGTTTAATTACTTCTTTAATTAAACTTCGTTTTTCGGGCTTCGTATCGCTTTTGGGCTTGTACTAGACGTGTTGGGCTTTAGTGACCTAAGAGATAATTAGGGATAATTGATAGGGTTATTGTAGTTAACCTAAATATATATTACTATATATATTTTTGTTTCAATCATCTTCTTATGTATGTATGTCTTCTTCCGTAAGACATTAAAAAAAGGGAATTCACAAAATTTGTGAGACAATCACAAAATACAAGCTGCCGTCAAAACAAATAAAAGGCCATCACTTTCCAAGTGCTGCCCTATTTTTCCTTTCCTTTGTATTGTGACAGCCGGCTAAGCCAAAGCCGCCGCCGCTCGATTCGTGTTTGTGTCTAGCACTCGTTTGTTGTACCTCGGTATCTCACACGGTTATCTTTAACCACTAAGGTATATTTAATCTCATCAGTATATTAATAATATGTGTATCGTATTTACATGTTTGTAACCATGATCTTGTTCGGTTCACTTTTGGTGTTGATTATTTATATTTATTCCGCTGCGTTTTTATTAATTATATATTTAGTTAAAAAATATATCAAACCCGTTTCGATAAAAAGTAAAATTGACACCACTGAATCCCAACACGAACCTGGTACCTCTTCCTGGCCTCACAGTTAACCCAACAGGGATTTGCCAATCAAGCCAAGGATCATTGGCTTATAACTTATTTACTGACCAAACTCAAGTTATTACTTTTACTTGAAGCCTTGAAGGTGTCTTTGAAACCCTTTGTACACAATAACTGTTGGCAGTGGATAATTAACCCTCGTCTGATGATCATTAACATCATCAGACTTGGGTTCACTAGGTTTGGAAGTGGATTCCATAACAGACCTTGATGAAGTATACGGTAATGAACACACACAGAGAACAAAAAATGAATTCAAAAGTAAGGATATTATACAATATCTTGTTACCAAAATTATTACCGGCAAATGTTAATTTATACATCAAGAGATGGCGGTTGATATGGTGGTTAATCTTGGCGGGAATAACTGCCAATTGAACCGATGTCCATCAACCGTCGCACCCCTTTCCTTATTCGCTACATATATGTACATATCATAAGTTTAATTATTCTAAGTATATAATAAACACACATAATTAAGTTTATAATCTAATACACTCCCCTAAACTTGATTATGTTTCCGAGAATGCATAAGAACACTTCGGTTAGCTTCATCCACAGCCTTCTCCACTTGCTTGAAATCGAACTGACGCCTTTTCTACAGCTTCTTCATCCCATGCCAATCATTTCCTGCAAATAATGCATAATGATCACCTTCTTCAGGGATGCAGCCTTCACTCTTGGTTCTTTTTCTTCAGTCTGCAACAGTCTGCAACTGGATCATGACGATCGGAGTAACTCCGACTTCCACTAACATTTTCACTGCTTATCACTATTTCCTTTTCATGAACCTTCTGCTGCGTTGATTTGAATTTATAGTAGTACACTAGAACATCTAGGTACATAGCATACATTGTTCTCATTAATTCACCGTCACTATAATCATACCCCATGTCTTTGACTACCACTACTCATAAGTTATTAGAAGTAACATTCTTGTGCCCACCTTCTCGTTTCACAACCACATATAATTCGAGCAAATCTATCTTCCTGTTATCAACCGAATATGGTGGTATTGGCCTTGTAGAGATTCCTAATTTCGTTTTTATGAACCACTCTAACATCTCTTCAAACTTAACCTCTAATTCATGCTTGTATTTAAAAACATATTCCACATCTTCTAGCATGTCTAGCAATGATTTACAGTCTTGAAACTCATGAAATTTCATTGCTTGGAGGATCATAACATTCCAATCCGGTTCTTGAGAAGACAAATTTAGAATTTCAAAATAGGAATTTAAACAGTCCGATTTGTATTCATCATGTTTTGAACCGAGATTGATTATTATTTGCTTTTCTTTCATCCCTAATTCGTCTTCCTTAGTTAATCCCGTATGTTCATTCTTATTGTTCGTAATGGGGGAACTGAACGTGGGATAAATCCTTCATCTTTCTCCACTAATCTTTACGGTATAACCTTGTATAATAAGTTGATCCATACTCAAACATTTCGATCCAATTCAGGGGTGTAAAACACACTTTGAATTCGAAATGTTTCATTCCCAGATTTAACATCTACGGCCCCAGTGCCTTTTATGAACAAGAAATTATTTTCCCCAGTTTTGGTCTCTACCCCAAACATATGTCTTATACGTTTAAAGATATCCAGATTTCCCGCAAAATGATGTTTGAAAGTAGTACTTACATACCATATTTCTGACCAAAATCCACCTTCTGTACCGGTAACAATTAACTCTTGTCTGAAATCATCTTCGGCTTCTTGTCGTTGAATTCTGGTGTTGATGGCCTGGCGAATTAACTGGGTTGCTTCATCATTTTCTTTAATCTTGCACAAGATGATTTGATGGCCGGGTTCATGGCAGTAGTAACATTGCTTGTAAATTGATTCCTTCCTTTGTTTTTCTATCTTCTCATTCGTGCAATGTTCACAGGGCATTAATGTTGATGTTGGTCGAATTACACCATCTTTCACCGTGGCTCTGATACCACTTGTTGGCAGCGGATAAATAACACTCGTCTGATGATCATTAACATCAGACTTGGATTCACTAGGTTTGGAAGTGGATTCCATAACAGACCTTGATGAAGTACACGATAATGAACACACACACAGAACAGAACAGAAAATGAATTCTAAATTGTAAGGATATTATACAATATCTTGGTACCGAAATTAGGAATTATTACCGGCAAATGTTAATTTATACATCAAGAGATGGCGGTTGACATGGTGGTTAATCTTGGCGGGAATTACTGCCAATTGAAGCGATGTCCATCAACCGTCGCACCCCTTTCCTTATTCGCTAAATATATGTACATATCATAAGTTTAATTATTGTAAGTATATAATAAACACACGTAATTAAGTTTATAATCTAATAATAACAACAAACAAAACCATGAGAGAAGAAAACAAAAACAAAAAAAAAAACAATAACTGACTTTGGAAAAATTGCAGTCACTTAAATTTAATCTTTTACATTTTTTTCCCTTCTTGTTCTTTAGTTTCCCACCTTAGTCTTGTAATCCTGTTTAATCAACTTTTACCACCAAAATAACCTACAAACAAACTTATTATAATGAGTTTAAATCCCTTATCAATCAAGTTGAATTTAATGAAACTATGTAGTTTTTGGAGCAATATATAGTTGCACATACAATTTCAGATGCTGAAAGTATATAGAAAAAAGAAAGGGAATACAAATCTACCTGCAATTGTAATCCCATATTTGTTGCTAGGATTTTATCATTTAGTTCTTAGCTGAAAAAACAATAGTTGTCATATCAATTAGAATTTTCAATCAAAGAGAAACGATTATTAGGAATTGGAAAACACACCTGTTACATCGGTTATTTGTCAAATAGCTCCTTTGGCTCTGCATTCCTGGAGTTTGACTTATGCCTAAGTAGACCCGACAATGCGCAGACCTTTCAACAGACAAATGCTTTGTGGAAGATGATTTATGCCTGTACCTTCTATATTTAACTCCGTTAAACGTTCCAAACATCCAAGTTCTTCTGGCAATTTCTCAACCCGAATACAATGGGAGAGATGTAAACTCTTTAAACATTTCATTTTACAAATGCTGTTTGGAATACCTCGTAACTGGATACATTCCGTTAAGATTAGCTTCTCTAAGCATTCTAATTGGCTAAGATCATCAGGTAACTTCTCAAGACGCAAACATGATTTAAGTTCAAGAGATTTCAGATGTTTCAACATACATATGCTCTCTGGAAGATGCTTGATTTCTTTAATCGACAAAATTAGCTCGTCTAGACTTTCTAACTGGTAGAGATCCTTGGGCACCTCTGGAATATTGCCTTCAAGTGTTAGCTTTCCTAAATGTTGTAAACCACAAATACTTGCTGAAAATGACTTGAGGTTTGTGCAAGCACATAGACCAAAAGAAATAAGCTTTTCAAGATTTCCACTCAATGAGGGTAAAGGTTCATCATAAAAACATTTAAACATTAACTTGGGAAAAGTATTGTTGGAATGCACTGGGCATATATCACGGGATTCTGCAACGAGTTCTAACTTAGCTAAATGATCAACACGAGGCGATTCAAACCGCTTGTCAACCAAAAAATATTCAAACCTTGAACAGCCGCTTAAGTTTAAGTAGACAAGTTGTTTTAGACATCCCGCTGGAGCATGAATTTCTACCAGATGATAACATCCTTTAAGATCTAACCTCTCGAGATGTGGAGTCAACCCAAGGTTAAGCTTACTCAATTTAGAACCACTCAGGTAGAGGAATTTGAGCTTTAGACATTCAACGGGCATGTGAAGTTCTACAAATTCATTACATCCTCCAAGATCTAACCTCTCGAGATATGGAGTTAGGCCAAGGTTAAAGGTTCTCAACTTTGAATAACCGAGGTTAAGGAATCTAAGCTTTAATGGAAATTTAAGGTGCGTGTGAAGTTCTACAAAATCATTACATCCTTTAAGATTTAACCACTCAAGTTTTGGAGTGAGTTCAAGGTTAAGGTTACTCAACTTAGACCAGCGAAGGTCGAGCGACTGGAGCTTTGGACACTCAACAGGCATGTGAAGCTCAACAAAGTAATTACATCCTCTAAGATCTAACCTCTGGATATTTGGAGTCATCTGAAGGTCAAAGGATTTCAACTTTGAATAAGCTAGGTTAAGGAATCTTAGCTTTGGACACGGAAAGGGCATGTGAAGATCTACAAAATCATTACATGCTCCAAGATCTAACCTCTCAAGATGTGGAGTCAGCCCAAGGTTAAGGTTACCCAGCTTAGACCAACGAAGGTTGAGCACTTTGAGCTTTGGACATTCAACTGGCATGTGAAGATCTACAAAGTCATTACATCCTCGAAGATCTAACCTCTCAAGTTGTGGAGTCAACCGTAGGTCAAAACATTTTAACTTTGAATATGCCAGGTTAAGGAACCTGAGATTTAGACATTCAACATGCATGTGAAGTCTTACCAAATCATTACAAGCTCCAAGATCTAACTTCTCAAGAACTGGAGTCAAACCAAGGTTAAGGTTACACAATTTAGACCAACGAGCATCTAATATTTTGAGCTTTGGACACACAACTGGCATGTGAAGTTCTACAAACTCATTACATCCTCGAAGACCTAACCTCTCAAGATGTGGAGTTCGGCTAAGGTCAAAAGCTTTCAACTTTGTATAATTGAGGTTAAGGAGTCTAAGCTTTAGACATTCAACTGGCATATGGAATTCTACAAAGTCATTGCATCCTGCAAGATATAACTTCTCAAGATGTGGAGTCATCTTAAGGTTAAGGTTACTTAACTTAGTCCAACAGAGGTCAAGTATTTTGAGCTTTGGACATTCAACGGGCATGTGAAGCTCTACAAAATAATTACATCCTCCAAGATCTAACCTCTCAAGAAGTGGGGTTAGCTCAAGATTAAGATTACTCAACTTAGACCAATGAGCGTCAAGTGATTTAAGCTTCGGGCATTCAATGTCGATGTGAAGTTCTACAAAGTCATTACATCCTCGAAGATCTAACCTCTCGAGATTCGGGGTCAACCCAAGGTTAAGGGTACTTAACTTAGTCCAACGAAGGTCGAGTAATTTGAGCTTTGGGCACTCAACGGGCATTTGAAGTTTTATAAATTCATTGCATCCGCCAAGATGTAACCTTTGAAGATATGGGGTCAGCCCAAGTGAAAAGGTTCTCAACTTTGATTTCGTGAGGTTAAGGGATATGAGGTTTGAACATTTTATGGGCATGTGTAGTCCTACAAAGTCATTACATCCTCCAAGATCTAACCTCTCGAGATATGGTGTCAACCCAAGGTTAAAGTTACGCAACTTAGATGAATGGATATCAACTAATTTGAGCTTTAGACATTTAACAGGCATGTGAAGCTCTACAAACTCCTTACAGCCTCCAAGATCTAACCTCTCGAGATGTGGAGTGAGCCTAATGTAAAAGGTTCTTAATTTTGAAGAACTAAGGTTAAGGAATCTAAGATTATTAAGAACCTGTCAGATGTGGACAAAAAAAAAGATGAATAAGAGTGTAGTGACAAAATATGGTGTTATAATGTATCATGCAAAAAACGCCTGAACCATTTATTTACCTTAGATTCTGACCCTTCCCAGAGTTGAGATATATTGCTGAAACACATTTCCAGACTAACGAGATTATTTGCTTCTAATGTTTTAGGTAAACACCAAAAAGGGTAATAATGCCAATGTAGAAATCGTAAAGCATTTGGTAAATATTGGCTAACTTCATCAAATTTCCAAGCGCTGTTTAAAATATCATCGGCACCTTTACGAAGACAAAATGCTCTATTATTCACGTGTAGATATCTGAGTTCCTTCATGTTTCTAAGACCTTTCATAATAATAGTTGGATCGAGACCCCCATGGCGCAGTTTTACACATCTTGTTGCTTGACCACCCTATAAGTAAAATGTTGATGCGTTATTTGTTTGTCATAACAAATAAAAATATTAATATTCTTTATTACAAAAAAAAAAAAAAAAAAAAAAAAGAAACCTTGAACCTTACCAGGTCCTTAACGAATGCATCTTTAATTTCCTTGTCGATCCATAACCGACTATGTTTATCAGGCTCAGTAGGGTGCAAACGACGAACAATATTCATGCCCATTTCTTCTATATGATCATGTAAGCACAAACGATCGTTATCAGAAATGGTTATCAAAGATTTCTGCTCAAGAACTCTTAGACCAATTTGAGCATGAAAGCCACAACTTTCAAGTATTCTGATTGCTTCCTCTTTCAGCTCACCTTTCAGTATGCATGCAACATCTAGGAATATTTCTTTCTGATCATTCTCTAAACCATTAAAGCTCAGTTCCAGTTTTTCCAAAGTTTGCTTTAACGGAGTTGTGTTTAGTCTTTCTAGGGCATCTACCCATTCATGCTTAGTTTTACCGCACAGAAATGAGCCTAGAACTCTAATTGTTAATGGAAGACCAGCAGCATAATGTACAACTTTTTCTGATAGCTCGACATACCCCTGAATTGGAAATTCTCTCCCAAATGCGTACCTACAAAAGAGGCATATTGCCTCCTCATGTGACAATAAATTGACATCATGAATAAAGTTCACCCGATGAGCTATCAACACTTGCTCATCTCTTGTTGTGATGATGATTTTACTTCCTGGCTTAAACCAATTAGGCTCACCTGCCAACGCCTCAAGCTGGTCTATACGATCCACATCATCGAGAACAATGAGAACCTTTCTACTACGCATCGTCTTTTTCAATATATTTATACCACTATAAACACTTGTTACTCCAATGCTTTGATCATTTAACACATCCATAAGGACCTGCTTTTGTAATTTCTTCAAACCAGACAAAGAGTCTTTTGAAACTTCTCTAACATTCTCAACAAAGCTTTTACCTTCAAACCCCATGGATAACTGATCAAAAACAGCTCTCGCTAGAGTTGTCTTCCCACTACCTCCCATCCCCTTGATCCCTATCATGCAAACATCTTCAAAGCCAGTTTTTAGATATGAAACTACATCTGTCACACGGGTATCCATGCCTACTAATTTTTCATCAACAGTAGAATTAATAAAACGTAGTTCTAGTGAAATCTCTTCAACAATTTTTTGGATAAGTTTTGCTTCATGCCTGTATGTTAACGAAGATACATAGTTAAATACTAATCTATAACATACAATTATATATAAAGTAATAACATGGTGATATACTCATCTTGATCATGTTCAATTTTTAACAACTTTTGAATTAGAATTTGACAAAATATAGAATATCTCAATAATATAGCATGAAGGAATTACCCATCAAAAGTGTTCTTCAACTCCCACCCCGCCAGTCCGGCTGCTTCTCTAAGAGCCTCTCTCCACTTCCCAGCATCTATGTCTTTATGCGTGGCAAATGCGTTTCCAACTGCCCCAAATTGTTTGCGTACTTCGGTGGGCTCCACATCATAAAACACGGGGTAGGCGGTATGCTCGATCGCCTTCTGGCACTCCATAATCTTTACGTGCTCGTCCAAGCACCATGATGAAGATGCATAATTCTTGGAGAAAACAATGATGTAAAATTTTGAGTCTTCTATGGATCCGATGAGCTCATCACTGATCCTTCTCCCTTTCTTGATTTTTTCATCATCTTTGTAAGTGTTAATACTTTTCTGCTGAAGTGCTTGATAAAGATGATCAACAAAGTTTCTACGTGTGTCTTCACCCCTGAAACTCAAGAATATATCATACATTCATACTTGAAGCTCTTTTGAATGGATGAACCTGCAGCAGATGCCATTGAATATATGAATGAATGTATGTTCGGATTATGAAAGAACTGAAATCTTTGTTGGGGAAGTTTGTATGAATTGGTTGCAAACAAACGTGAAAGAGATGATAACCCTTCAAGAGTTGGAAGTTTGGAATTTTGCTTGGAAAAATATGTGCTGTGACGTGGAGAAAGTCACGCCTCTTAATTTGTCTAAAAGATAAGATTCTTGTTTTGAATTTTCGTGATTACATCTTCTTACTTTTTTAACATTTTTTTCACAGTAATATTTAGTCACTACCAAAAGTCAAGAACCATTGCTGAAAACTATTCAGATATTCTATTCACAATTAATTTTGAGGTATCGGTCGTAACATTGAAGAACGGTGATGGTATCTAAACACATCCATTAAAATTTTGGCACATCTTTCAATAGGAACCATATTGCCCAATACGCTCTCCATAGGGTTTGAAGCATTAAACGCGACACCAATCGAAAGCGTATTGGGCAATACACCTCCTATTGATACGATTTACCTACTCTCTGACATGCACGTAGTTCAGACCTGAAAATGTCTGAAAAGTGACCCCAATAGGAAGTGTATAGGGCAATATGATTCCCGTAGGTCTGAGAGTCGTATAGGAAGCGAATAGGGCAATATGGTCCCCTGTCAGTAAAGTACAGGAAGCGTATATGGCAATACGATTTCCCTGTCACTAAAGTATACAAAGTGTATATCGTAATATGGTTCTCCTGGTCCTCTAATCCGTTACGGAACTTATCCCTATATATCTAGGCTGATCAAATTGCTCGACGCTCGTATTTCCCTATATGATTCCTCTGATCCCCTAATCATTTGTCTGAAAAGTTTTACTTCAAGTACATTATAGGAAGTGTAGAGGAATCGTATCGCCAAATATGATTCCCACCAGTTTTTACACAGACACGGAGTTGGTTCAGTACCTGTTACTTCGTTACTTGCATCGTTGCTTTAGCACGGGCATCACGGCCCGTGGCAAGAGTTGCGAGCACGTAATGAAGGCCGGTCTTTTCTATCTATATTGTTTATTTACTGGTCGTCCGTGTGCCCTCCATCTATGCCTGGTGGATTATTTTGTCACACGTTGGAAAAAACAGAGTCGTGCTAGTATATATAGAGGATCGTTTATCGGCCGGATAACCCAGAGTGTTGGTCGGTACTTTGGATTGCTTAATTTCACTACGTCTTTTATAAATTTATAAAAAAACCAACATCATTTTAGAGTGTACCTATTTGCACACTTCTTTCACTATTTGCACACTAAAAAGTTGATTTTTGTCTTATATGCACACTCTGTAGTGTCGAGCTGTGGCCAAAGCGCGGCGTTTTGGTCCGGTCAACCAGACAAAAACTGACGGGTGTCTGACAGGTCTGTTGACCGGACCAAAACACCGAGCTTTGGCCGCGTTAACCAGACAAAAGACTGACACCCGGTCAGTCTTTTGTCTGGTTGACAGGACCAAAACGCGGCCAAAGCTCGGCGTTTTGGTCCGGTCAACAGACCCGTCAGACACCCATCAGTCTTTGTCTGGTTAACCGGATCAAAACGCCGCGTTTTAGCCACAGCTCGACACTGCAGGGGTGTGCATATAAAACAAAAAAACACATTTTTAGGTGACTATCTACACACTTGGTGTGTAGATAGTTTGACCCTCATTTTATAACAAAAAAAAAACCAACTTAATTAATTTAAAACAACATAAAGTTCAAAAAGATATTAATAACAATATGTTGCTCTTGCAAAAAAAAATTTCCTCGAGGGAACGTATGGCCCTATATGATTCTCCTTGTCTTTAAAAAAAAAATTACTTTAGGGAGCGTATAACCCTATATGATTCTCCTGGTCATCTAATCATTAGCTGACCATCTTCTGAAAAGTTTGTACTTCAAGTACATATATAAGAAGTGTATTGTTCAATACGCTTGGACCCAGAGGAACCGTATTGCCCTATACATTTCCTATAGGGTTCAAGGGATGTGCAAATAAAATGAGGGTTGTGTGAATAACCAAGGCCTTGAAGAATTAGAGGATGTGGTTGTGTGTTAAGTAATGGAAAGTTGTAATCAATGGCTTCTTGGCCTACAAACATTAGATGTATATAGCCTCAAAGTGGTCTTTTATTTGAAGGGTGACTTTCAATATGTACATGGACTATTGGTCACCGGGTTCCCGTCAAGGACAGTTACCCGAGCCTCAGAGTGGTCTCACAACACACAATAAAATAAATTTTAAAAATTGATTTTACGGGGTGTTTATCCGTCAAAAAAATAATAATAATCCATACTAATAAATAATTTCAGAAAAGGTTACGTAGCAATTTGTCCTTTAATGTAAGTCCTTTCTTATTAATTATTATTATTAAAATATAATATAATATAATAACAAAAAGAATATTGATTTAACAATTTTAATATCATTAACTAGGTTAGAACTCTATATATTACACGGGTTAAATAAATGTAATTTTATATACTAAATAAAAAAAAATATGTTTTTAAAAATCTCATTTATTACACGTGTTGAGTAAATATAATTTTATATATTAACATATAAAAAATTATATATTTAAGAACCTCGTTTATTGTGCAGGTTGAATAAATATAATTTTACATAACAAACAATAAAAAGTTATATATTATAAAAAACTCTGTGTATTCACGGGTGAAAGAAATGTAATATATATACTAAATAATAAAAAAAAGTTATATCTTAAAAAATTCTGCTTATAGTACGGGTTGAATAAATCTAATTTTTTATAGCAAATAATAAAAAAAATGTAATATTTTTAAAAACCCTGTGTATTACACGAGTTTATCTATTTTTTAAAAATTCCTTCGAAATCAAAATGGATTTTTTTATTATTTTTTAAATTAGGTTAATACTATTTTAAATTTTCGGTTTGATTTATAAGTTGTTTAGTATAATTTTACATAGTTAACAATAATAACATTAACAATAAACAATATGCATATTTATCTACTGTTAAGTGAAACAACGGTTTTTAGTTTAGAGAAGACTTTACGATTTGAAGTTAAGTTTATGCCAATAATTTAGAATTGATAAGAGGGTGGTGTCGTGGTGGTGAGAGGGTGATGTTGTAGTGGCGATGCTGGTTTTGGTGGAGTGTGGTGGCGGAAGGGTGAGGCTGCAAAGGTGGGTGGAATAGATTGAAGATGGAGATAGTGGGTCCAACAAAGAAAGATTGGAGGTGTTTGTTTGGATGAGGGGTTGGTTGGGGCCCATTGAATTTATAAATGTTTTATTGTTTTTATTTTTTTGTTTTGTAGTAAGGGCATTTTAGTAATTTCACATTTATTTAACACCAAAAACTAACCCTCATCCACGCCAGGCACTATCCGGGAACGAAATTGCAAAAGTTGCGGACTATAGCTGTAATTTTAGAAAGTTAGAGATTAAAGATGAAAAATGGACAAAACACAAGGACTATCTGGACATTTTTCTCTTTATATTAACTTAATTAATATTTAATAATTTAAATTAAATAATAATTATCAACAATTATGGATGGTCTAGAATAATGACAAGTATCCCTCTTCTTTTTAGTTTAGATAAGACTTTACGATTTGAAGTTAAGTTTATGCCAATAATTAGAGTTGATAAGATTTATATTAGTCTAATTAATATTTAATAATTTAAACTAAATACTAATTATCTACAATTAAGGATGGTTTAGAATAATGACAAGTGTCCCTCCATTGATTTCTTTTATTATATAGTACTAGCGGTAAGACCCGTGTGCAAACACGGGTCGTTTCTTAGAAAACCATGCATAACACATATTGATAGAGAGTAAAAAAATAATTAGTACAGACTTACAAAATTGATATAAACTAATGGTCAATAGGTTTATTCAACAGCAATTCCATTATGTTGATGCATAACACATATTAATAGAACATATAGATACGTGTATAGATATTGTACCAAAACGTGTTATCTATTATAGGTAAAAGACAACTATAAACATAGATTATCGGTTAATATATCAGTTATATACAATTTAACTGTTTACCCAAAAAGACAATATAAACTGTTTATAGACATGGGTACTTAATAGAATTTGAATACAACTTAAGGTTCAACAAACGTTAACTACAAACACACAATCACCTGCCTCAACAACTTTCAGCAAAACTAAATCAAGGAATCAGCAAACTTTAGAAATCCGCAGATCTTTATTCTCCCATCAACATTTCCCGGATTTGCCCTTTGAATTGGAGCTCAAAATCCAAGGAATCAGTATCATCTTCATCCCTATCAAGCTGAAGGTTAAAAAGATCTTGGAGGATTCAGACCAAGTGCATTCTCCCTTGAAATCTTTTCAACACTACCATCAGACTTGATCAAAGTCAATTCATGGGTCTGTTTGTCAGACTTCCACTTTACTATTTTTGCATTTGATGGGTTTCTTGGGAGAAGTTTTATTTGAGAGGAGTTTGGCGATTGAGGCCTGCTTGCCAACTTCTGAAGTGCTTGAGCCACTTGAGCTTGTAATTGCAACGAAACATCATCCAATCCATATCGTAACTGATTTCTGATAGACTATTTTCTGTACTCAGCATACCTATTTTCATCTTCCTCATCCATCAGTTGTTGTTTTTTTCTTTGGTTTAAGGCAGCGATGGATACATCTGCTGATGAGAACAGCTTTTTAGATGTAATGGTCTGCCGACGTCTAACAGTGGTTTCATCTTTCTATACTGGATTTTAGGAAGGGATGGATCTGTCTTTCTTCGCTCTTCTAACTTATTGTAAGCTCGATCAATATACTGCCTAGACCATTTTCCAAATTGTCTAGCAGTCCCAACCTTAGCTGCTACAAGTTCTGCCTTCATTCTCTTGTACTTCAATAATTCATCCACTTTAACCTTTTTGTATTGTTTCCAGTTGGGAGCAGATTTTGGCATTTGGGGATCTTTATTCATCTTTTTAATTCTATTAACTTCCTCATTATGAGCTTCAAGGGGCCAGTCTTTGAAATCAGACCTGTAGGCTTCTTAGGGCTTGGTATCCATGATAGTGTTCAAGAAATCATTCCTTAATGTCTTTTGTAGCTCAACATTTGGTGACAGATTTGACATATTCTTACTCAGGTCTCTAGCAAAATCTTCCAACTTCTTGACTTCACCAAGCCAATGTTGTATGCGAGCTGAAAACTTAATGTCTCCTAGCCCTTTACACTCTTCTTTTGCCTTATCTTCTGCTTGCTTGCCCTTTAGTTTCAGATATTCATAAATATTCTTTGGAGTTTCGAATCCATGAAGAGATGGGAAAGTTCTTTTGGATGGATCATCCTCTGTGTAAAATTGAGTCATTTCATCTTGAACTGCAAGCAGTTCCAGAGAGAAAGTTACTGCCAATGGGTTGATCTTTGTTGATGGAGGTGGGACGAATGGTTTGGGTGAAGTTTGAATGAATGGAGTAGCTGATAACGGAATTGGTGTGGGTATATCCTTTTCTTCCTTCTCTTCTTCATGCACCATGAATTTTCTCTTTCTTGTGTAAACAGATTTTGGAGAAGGAAGAGTTAGGGAAGAAAAAGGTGCTATGAATGTAAGAGTTGATTATGATGGGAATTGAAATTGGGTAGAATCAGTGGATTGACTAACAACTGTTGAAACAACTGGTGTCTCAACCGCTGTTGTCTTAACATGTGTTGAAACATTTGTTGCATCAACAATTGTTTCAGTGGAGGTTGGCAGTGGTGATGAGGATTTTATATTCTGCTTTTTGACAGGTGGTTTTTCTGGTGAGAATTTTGTTTTAGGTGTATCGGAATCTGGCTTCTTAGGTTCAGCAGTTTTCCCCTTTTTAATGTTTTTTAAATTTGCAACCAAATCAACAAACAGTGCCTGGGAGTAGTTAAAATATAATTTGTCCTTTCTTATTAATTATTATTATTAAAATATAATATAATAACAAAAAGAATATAGATTTAACAATTTTAATATCATTAACTATGTTAGAACCCTGTATATTACACGGGTTAAATAAATGTAATTTTATATACTAAATAAAAATAATAATATGTTTTTAAAAATCTCATTTATTACACGTGTTGAGAAAATATAATTTTATATATTAACGTATAAAAAATTATATCTTTAAGAACCTTGTTTATTGTGCAGGTTGAATAAATGTAATTTTATATACCAAACAATAAAAAGTTATATATTATAAAAAAACCCTGTGTATTCACGAGTGGAAGAAATGTAATATATATACTAAATAATAAAAAAAAGTTATATCTTAAAAAAAACTCTGCTTATAGTACGGGTTGAATAAATCTAATTTTTTATAGCAAATAATAAAAAATGTAATATTTTTAAAAACCCTGTGTATTACACGAGTTTATCTATTTTTTTTTTAATTCCTTCTAAATCAAAATGGATTTTTTAATTATTTTTTAAATTAGGTTAATACTATTTTAAATTTTCGGTTTGATTAATAAGTTGTTTAGTATAATTTTTCATAGTTAACAATAATGACATTAACAATAAACAATATGCATATTTATCTACTGTTAAGTGAAACAACGGTTTTTAGTTTAGAGAAGACTTTAAGATTTGAAGTTAAGTTTATGCCAATAATTTAGAATTGATAAGAGGGTGGTGTCGTGGTGGTGAGAGGGTGATGCTGTAGTGGCGATGCTGGTTTTGGTGGAGTGTGGTGGCGGAAGGGTGAGGCTGCAAAGGTGGGTGGAATGGATTGAAGATGGAGATAGTAGGTCCAACAAAGAAAGATTGGAGGTGTTTGATTGGATGAGGGGTTGGTTGGGGCCCATTGAATTTATAAATGTTTTATTGTTTTTATTTTTTTTGTTTTGTAGTAAGGGCATTTTAGTAATTTCACATTTATTTAACACCAAAAACTAACCTTCATCCACGCCAGGCACTATCCGGGAACGAAATTGCAAAAGTTGCGGACTATAGCTGTAATTTTAGAAAGTTAGGGATTAAAGATGAAAAATGGACAAAACACAAGGACTATCTGGACATTTTTCTCTTTATATTAACTTAATTAATATTTAATAATTTAAATTAAATAATAATTATCAACAATTATGGATGGTCTAGAATAATGACAAGTATCCCTCTTCTTTTTAGTTTAGATAAGACTTTACGATTTGAAGTTAAGTTTATGCCAATAATTAGAGTTGATAAGATATATATTAGTCTAATTAATATTTAATAATTTAAACTAAATACTAATTATCTACAATTAAGGATGGTTTAGAATAATGACAAGTGTCCCTCCATTGATTTCTTTTATTATATAGTACTAGCGGTAAGACCCGTATGCGAACACGGGTCGTTTCTTAGAAAACCATGCATAACACATATTGATAGAGGGTAAAAAAATAATTAGTACAGACTTACAAAATTGATATAAACTAATGGTCAATAGGTTTATTCAACAGCAATTCCATTATGTTGATAGCAAACCACTGTTGTCTATTAACTGTTAACAACCTCTGTTGCTTTCCAACAGACTTTCCTAAAAACTGTTATCCATTATCTCCAACAGAGCTTGCCAGATGGATGGATACTAAGTATCAGATGTTAGTCAACCCATGTTAAAAATGTCAGTTAACAGAAATTACAAAGGTTAGTAAACATATGTTAAGAGAATAATGTTATTAACAAAGAATTTAGTACTCTCATTAAAAATGAGAGCTGGAAACACAGGTCGTTTCTTAGATAACCATGCATAACACATATTAATAGAACATATAGATACGTGTATAGATATTGTACCAAAACGTGTTATCTATTATAGGTAAAAGACAACAATAAACATAGATTATCGGTTAATATATCAGTTATATACAATTTAACTGTTTCCTCAAAAAGACAATATAAACTGTTTATAGACATATGTACTTAATAGAATTTGAATACAACTTATGGTTCAACAAACGTTAACTACAAACACACAATCACTTGCCTCAGTAACTTTCAGCAAAACTAAATCAAGGAATCAGCAAACTTTAGAAATCCGCAGATCTTTATTCTCTCATCAACATTTCCCGGATTTTCCCTTTGAATTGGATCTCAAAATCCAAGGAATCAGTATCATCTTCATCCCTATCAAGCTGAAGGTTAAAAAGATCTTGGAGGATTCAGACCAAGTGCATTCTCCCTTGATATCTTTTCAACACTACCATCAGACTTGATCAAAGTCAATTCATGGGTCTGTTTGTCAGACTTCCACTTTACTATTTTTGGATCGGATGGGTTTCTTGGGAGAAGTTTTATTTGAGAGGAGTTTGGCAATTGAGGCCTGCTTGCCAACTTCTGAAGTGCTTGAGCCACTAGAGCTTGTAATTGCAACGAAGCATCATCCAATCCATACCGTAACTGATTTCTGATAGACTCTTTTCTGTACTCAGCATACCTATTTTCATCTTCCTCATCTATCAGTTGATGTCTTTTTCTTTGGTTCATGGCAGCGATGGATACATCTGCTGATGAGAACAGCTTTTTAGATGTAATGGTCTGTCGACGTCTAACAGTGGTTTCATCTTTGTATACTGGCTTTTTTGGAAGGGATGGATCTATCTTTCTTCTCTCTTCTAACTTATTGTAAGCTCGATCAATATACTGCTTAGACCAATTTCCAATTTGTCAAGCAGTCTCAACCTTAGCTGCTACAAGTTATGCCTTCATTCTCTTGTACTTCAACACTTCATCCACTTCATCCACTTCAACCTTTTTGTATTGTTTCCAGTTGGGGGCATATTTTGGCATTTGAGGATCTTTATTCATCTTTTCAATTCTATTAACTTCCTCATTAAGAGCTTCAAGGGGCCAGTCTTTGAAATCAGACCTGTAGGCTTCTTAGGGCTTGGTATCCATGATAGTGTTCAAGAAATCATTCCTTAATGTCTTTTGTAGCTCAGAATTTGGTGACAGATTTGACATATTCTTACTCAGGTCTCTAGCAAAATCTTCCAACTTCCTGACTTCACCAAGCCAATGTTGTATGCGAGCTGAAAACTTAATGTCCCCTAGCCCTTTACACTCTTCTTTTGCCTTATCTTCTGCTTGCTTGCCCTTTAGCTTCAGATATTCATAAATATTCTTTGGAGTTTCGAATCCATGAAGAGATGAGAAGGTTCTTTTGGATGGATCATCCTCTGTGTAAAATTGAGTCATTTCATCTTGAACTGCAAGCAGTTCTAGAGAGAAAGTTACTGCCAATGGGTTGATCTTTGTTGATGGAGGTGGGACGAATGGTTTGGGTGAAGTTTGAATGAATGGAGTAGCTGATAACGGAATTGGTGCGAGTATATCCTTTTCTTCCTTCTCTTCTTCATGCACCATGAATTTTCTCTTTCTTGTGTAAACAGATTTTGGAGAAGGAGGAGTTAGGGAAGAATAAGGTGCTATGAGTGTAAGAGTTGATTATGATGGGAATTGAAATTGGGTAGAATCAGTGGATTGACTAACAACTGTTGAAACATTTGTTGCATAAACAATTGTTTCAGTGGAGGTCGGCAGTTGTGATGAGGATTTTGTATTCTGCTTTTTGACTGATGGTTTTTCTGGTGAGAGTTTTGTTTTAGGTGTATCAGAATCTGGCTTCTTAGGTTCAGCAGTTTTCCCCTTTTTAATGTTTTTTAAATTTGCAACCAAATCAACAAACAGTGCCTGGGAGTAGTTAAAATATAATTTGTCCTTTCTTATTAATTATTATTATTAAAATATAATATAATATAATAACAAAAAGAATATTGATTTAACAATTTTAATATCATTAACTAGGTTAGAACCCTATATATTACACGGGTTAAATAAATGTAATTTTATATACTAAATAAAAAAATATGTTTTTAAAAATCTCATTTATTACACGTGTTGAGTAAATATAATTTTATATATTAACGTCTAAAAAATTATATCTTTAAGAACCTCGTTTATTGTGCAGGTTGAATAAATGCAATTTTATATACCAAACAATAAAAAGTTATATATTATAAAAAACCCTGTGTATTCACGGGTGGAAGAAATGTAATATATATACTAAATAATAAAAAAAAAGTTATATCTTAAAAAAATTCTGCTTATAGTACGAGTTGAATAAATCTAATTTTTTATAGCAAATAATAAAAAATGTAATATTTTTAAAAACCTTGTGTATTACACGAGTTTATCTATTTTTTTTTAAAATTCCTTCTAAATCAAAATGGATTTTTTTATTATTTTTTAAATTAGGTTAATACTATTTTAAATTTTCGGTTTGATTAATAAGTTGTTTAGTATAATTTTTCATAGTTAACAATAATAACATTAACAATAAACAATATGCATATTTATCTACTGTTAAGTGAAACAACGGTTTTTAGTTTAGAGAAGACTTTACGATTTGAAGTTAATTTTATGCCAATAATTTAGAATTGATAAGAGGGTGGTGTCGTGGTGGTGAGAGGGTGATGCTGTAGTGGCGATGCTGCTTTTGGTGGAGTGTGGTGGCGGAAAGGTGAGGCTGCCAAGGTGGGTGGAATAGATTGAAGATGGAGATAGTAGGTCCAACAAAGAAAGATTGGAGGTGTTTGATTGGATGAGGGGTTGGTTGGGGCCCATTGAATTTATAAATGTTTTATTGTTTTTATTTTTTTGTTTTGTAGTAAGGGCATTTTAGTAATTTCACATTTATTTAACACCAAAAACTAATCCTCATCCACGCCAGGCACTATCCGGGAACGAAATTGCAAAAGTTGCGGACTATACCTGTAATTTTAGAAAGTTAGAGATTAAAGATGAAAAATGGACAAAACACAAGGACTATCTGGACATTTTTCTCTTTATATTAACTTAATTAATATTTAACAATTTAAATTAAATAATAATTATCAACAATTATGGATGGTCTAAATAATGACAAGTATCCCTCTTCTTTTTAGTTTAGATAAGACTTTACGATTTGAAGTTAAGTTTATGCCAATAATTAGAGTTGATAAGATTTATATTAGTCTAATTAATATTTAATAATTTAAACTAAATACTAATTATCTACAATTAAGGATGGTTTAGAATAATGACAAGTGTCCCTCCATTGATTTCTTTTATTATATAGTAAATACTACCGGTAAGACCCGTGTGCAAACATGGGTCGTTTCTTAGAAAACCATGCATAACACATATTGATAGAGGGTAAAAAAATAATTAGTACAGACTTACAAAATTGATATAAACTAATGATCAATAGGTTTATTCAACAGCAATTCCATTATGTTGATAGCAAACCACTGTTGTCTATTAACTGTTAACAACCTCTGTTGCTTTCCAACAGACTTTCCTAAAAACTGTTATCCATTATCTCCAACAGAGCTTGCCAGATGGATGGATACTAAGTATCAGATGTTAGTCAACCCATGTTAAAAATGTCAGTTAACAGAAATTACAAAGGTTAGTAAACATATGTTAAGAGAATAACGTTATTAACAAAGAATTTAGTACTCTCATTAAAAATGAGAGCTGGAAACACAGGTCGTTTCTTAGATAACCATGCATAACACATATTAATAGAACATATAGATACGTGTATAGATATTGTACCAAAACGTGTTATCTATTATAAACATAGATTATCGGTTAATATATCAGTTATATACAATTTAACTGTTTACCTAAAAAGACAATATAAAATGTTTATAGACATAGGTACTTAATAAAATTTGAATACAACTTAAGGTTCAACAAACGTTAACTACAAACACACAATCACCTGCCTCAACAACTTTCAGCAAAACTAAATCAAGGAATCAGCAAACTTTAGAAATCCGCAGATCTTTATTCTCTCATCAACATTTCCCGGATTTGCCCTTTGAATTGGAGCTCAAAATCCAAGGAATCAGTATCATCTTCATCCCTATCAAGCTGAAGGTTAAAAAGATCTTGGAGGATTCAGACCAAGTGCATTCTCCCTTGATATCTTTTCAACACTACCATCAGACTTGATCAAAGTTAATTCATGGGTCTGTTTGTCAGACTTCCACTTTACTATTTTTGGATCTGATGGGTTTCTTGGGAGAAGTTTTATTTGAGAGGAGTTTGGCGATTGAGGCCTGCTTGCCAACTTCTGAAGTGCTTGAGCCACTTGAGCTTGTAATTGCAACGAAGCATCATCCAATCCATATCGTAACTAATTTCTGATAGACTGTTTTCTGTACTCAGCATACCTATTTTCATCTTCCTCATCCATCAGTCGTTGTCTCTTTTTTGGTTCAAGGCAGTGATGGATACATCTGCTGATGAGAACAGCTTTTTAGATGTAATGGTCTGCCGACGTCTAACAGTGGTTTCATCTTTGAATACTGGCTTTTTAGGAAGGGATGGATCTGTCTTTCTTCGCTCTTCTAACTTATTGTAAGCTCGATCAATATACTGCCTAGACCATTTTCCAATTTGTCTAGCAGTCCCAACCTTAGCTGCTACAAGTTCTGCCTTCATTCTCTTGTACTTCAACACTTCATCCACTTCAACCCTTTTGTATTGTTTCCAGTTGGGAGCAGATTTTGGCATTTGAGGATCTTTATTCATCTTTTCAATTCTATTAACTTCCTCATTAAGAGCTTCAAGGGGCCAGTATTTGAAATCAGACCTGTAGGCTTCTTAGGGCTTGGTATCCATGATAGTGTTCAAGAAATCATTCCTTAATGTCTTTTGTAGCTCAGCATTTGGTGACAGATTTGACATATTCTTACTCAGGTCTCTAGCAAAATCTTCCAACTTCTTGACTTCACCAAGCCAATGTTGTATGCGAGCTGAAAACTTAATGTCCCCTAGCCCTTTACACTCTTCTTTTGCCTTATCTTCTGTTTGCTTGCCCTTTAGCTTCAGATATTCATAAATATTCTTTGGAGTTTCGAATCCATGAAGAGATGGGAAGGTTCTTTTGGATGGATCATGCTGTGTGTAAAATTGAGTCATTTCATCTTGAACTGCATGCAGTTCCAGAGGGAAAGTTACTCCCAATGGGTTGATCTTTGTTGATGGAGGTGGGACGAATGGTTTGGGTGAAGTTTGAATGAATGGAGTAGCTGATAACGGAATTGGTGCCGGTATATCCTTTTCTTCCTTCTCTTCTTCATGCACCATGAATTTTCTCTTTCTTGTGTAAACAGATTTTGGAGAAGGATGTGACAACCCTCACATTTACAGGTATCCGTACAACTAAATTAATATTTAATTAGTGCTTGATTATTGTGCTTGATTACAATTATGATTAAACTGCTTTCTGTTTTCTGATACATACATACTCATGCATCACATTTTATTACTGTCACTCCATTCATTACACACAAACAATAGTGACAAACTTGATGCACAAAGCACAGTTAGCAAACTAAACGGATAACCCAGTAAACATGATGATAATGCCAGCACCTAGACTGACACTATATTGAGGCCAGTATGAGCCGGGAATAAAGTACTACACTGGTAGGGAATGTAGGGATGTGAGGATCATAAAACTGTGTCACTATGTGATAGTTATAGTGCCGGGAAGTGCCAAAAACTTACTAAAAGTGCAGAATTCTGCACTATATAACCAAAATTCAGCATTTAATAATGCTAGTAAAGTGTAAAAACTTGGCAAAATAGTCCTAGACACTTTCCAAAGTGTGGGTAACTTATTGTGTCACTAAAAACCATATAAAAGACACTTTAAATACTTATTTAACACTTTAACAGATCAATATCCAACCGAACAACCGAACTTTACCCGAAACATAAAAATATTGCCAAACCCATTGTTTTTACTTTTCTAAGCTAGTTAGGGTCCCCGAATACCCTAACACACTATATATTTAATAACACACCAAAAACCACTAATTATTCTAATTAATTCCTAACTAGATTGTAACTAAACATTTGCATCTCAACCAAACCCAAACCCCCCCCCCCCCATAACCGGTTGTGAAGTGGGATCCCCCACTTTGATTTACTTGAATTGTTTAAAGGCTTGTATGTACTTAGGGGGACATAAGGTCTAAAGGATATTAGATAATGGAAGTTTATAAATAATAACTACTAGACCTCCACTTATTTCTCATTCACCATCAAAGATTCCATCTTTCTTCTTTTCCTTTCTTTGGTCTCGGCCGACCCCAACAACACCCACCGTTCCTTTCCTTTATTTTATTTGTTAGATATTTATGAACATAATACATGTTGGGTAAAAGGAGAACATGGGTTATAAAATAACACCAAGGGTTATGGTTCTCATTTCACAAATCAACAACTTTAGCAAACTCTCTCTCCTCCTCCCACCACTCTCGGCCGAAACCACCAACCACCATACATCCACCATCAAGTCTTGATCTAGCTATTTTACATACATACAAGTGTGCAAGGGATCATACTAGAAGGCTCGGTGCACTCGGAAGCTCAAGAACCTCTCTAGATTTCTTTTATCCACCTCGTTTACGTCTTGTTTCTTCCCTAGCCTTGAGCTAGTAGTAAGTGCCTCTAAACATCATCTTGATCTTGTTTATGGTGGTTAATAAGTGACTTAATGGTTGAAAGTTAAGAACACTAAAGAACATAACATAAAGTCTTGAACATAAGTGATTAATGGTGGATAAAGAGAAGATACATGTGTAAATCTTATGAATCTTGTATGATTGTGATCATTTGATGTTGTTTGTTACTAAGAGTGGGATGGATTATCATCTAACCATACTAGATCATGTTCAGGAACATGAACTAGTAATATGTTAGTGTTAGAGATGTGAAAGATGATGAAACCTTCCATCCATGTAACATGAACTTGAGTAAAAGTAATTTTTCTTGAAGAATAAGGTTACAAACTTGTAGATCTAAAAATCTACAAGGGGTTTTTCGGAAGAACCAAGTGAAAGATGCAAGTCTTGTTAAAACCCGGGTATTTTATGAAAGAAGCACATTTATAGTAACTAAACAAGTGTGTAAACACTTGTGTAACAAGAAAGTTTAACAAAGAAATATTTTCGTAAACCTTGACTAGAAGTTGTGAAACTTCAAGTTCTTTAAAAATAAAGTTTTTAAGAAACTAATTTTATTTTTAAAGATAACAAGATCTACTAAATATATTAGAAAGTTACTACATATTTTTACAAAACTTTCAAGTTCATGAGTTTGTAATTTAGGCTTGTTTTGTCAAGTTTGATGTTTAAATATTGTATATTGATGATTGTTAACTTGTTTGAGTGAATTTTGAAAAGAGAATGATACGCTAGTAAGCGTGGACACCTCCGGTTACAGAGGAAACTCTGGCGAAATTTTTCTAGAAATATCACACTTAGAAATATTTATCTAAACAAATATCTACAAAATATATTTTTAACTTTGTTCTCAAAATAAACTTCGCCATGATTTTTATTTCAAAATAACCAAGTGTCGGAGGTGGATTTTCGTAAATAAAACTTGATAAATATATATTTAGGATATATATTTTATATTAAAACGATTGTGTGGTTATGTGATTATTTTGTGAACTAGATATATATTATTTTTAGAGTAAAAATAATATAACTGGAAAATAGTATGAAATCACGACTCCAAAATAATACCAACGCTATCACAAATAAATATTTAAGTTACACCGGTATTGTTATTACAACGCGAACTTTAAAATGTAACTTATGTATTTTCGGAAAATACTCTTAAGTGTGTATTTTAATAAAGTATTATTTTGGAAATGGTATGAAGTAAAATATAATATTTTTGGGAAAAATATGTATATTTTGGAGTTAGAATATTTTAGACAAGTGATTTAAAATATATTTTTCAAGTGAGGCTTAAAAATATATTTTCGGAATGATAAAGCAAACATGTATTAAAACCCCCATCCTTGGGAAGGAATACACTTATAAAATAAATAAGAAGTGTGAATACGGAATAGTTACCTAACTATTTCTCCAACAAAACGTTAAACCCTAAACCAAGTCACGGCCATCCGTCTAATAGGAATTAGTACGTGTAGGTCGTCACGCAGCAGATAGAGTTGGAGATTGACGTTTCTGGATACGCACTTCTGTGAGTTCATGTCCCCCTTTTCTCTTAACTGTTTTCAGTGTTTATACTTCGGGGGTGGAATACATGTTACAGTAATTACGGATACTTTTATACATGGTATGGTTAGCTTAAGGAGGGTTTACTACTTAGATCATGTGAGTGGGTAGGCTGGAACTAGAGGCCATTAATCCTCATAGTAGGACCGAGGGTCAGTAGCGGTAGATCTATATGGGTGTAGCGAGCCCAACTCCAGGCCCACTGTATGGACCTCGGGGTGACTTTGTACCCGACGCAAAAATATGCTAGGTTTGAGTCTTCCTACAGCACTTCACACATATCATTGGCTTTGCAACCCAATGGTGATCTCTTTTTCCTTAATTGCTACATACCAGGGATTTTTCATACATACAATCATATTACAAAGGTTTATACATACTCACTTACACATGAACTCGCTCAACTTTATGTTGATTTTTCAAACTACATGTATTTCAGGAAACTAATGGATCTGGCACGGTATGCATATTTTTCAAGCTGCGTTTGAATAAAGAAGTAATCCAGAGTTGTAGGGTTTAGAAGGTGTAACCTCTTCCTGGACGGGTTACATATCTCTAAACCTAGTATTGTTTAAAGTCTTTTGCTAAGTTTTTATGAACTCAGTTAAATCAAGTCAAGGTTGTAACTTATTTTGTGAATGTTGTTTTAAGACAAGTATAATGTGGTATTTTTCTAAACTTTATTAAAGGATGAATATCTCATGTTTTTATCATATAGCATTGTTATGATTGTTGCTATGGTATTAAGAAGTCACACCAATAACCCACGCTTCCGCAAAAGTCAGGGTGTGACAGCTTGGTATCAGAGCCTCGATCATAGCGAACTAGGATTCTTTCTCGAGTCTAGACTATGATCATCAGGGCTCTCACGAAAACATTTTCAAACATTTTTACATTGCATACACTAAACATCCAGATCCGGGGCACAAACATTTTTACAAACAAAAAGCACAAATACACGTTTCAAAATTTATATTTCAGTCGGGGAGACTGAGGGAATTCAGCCCTAAAGGATGGGGAGGTTCAGTTGGTCTTAGAGGCCAAGGAGTTGGTCTTAGAGGCCAGGGAGTTAGTCTTAGAGACTAGGAAGTTAGTCTGAGAGACTGGGTGGGATGGTCTGGGAAGACTAGGATGACTACATGCTTTCATTATTACTACATACAGGCTTAATTGCTGATTATTGATAAACGTGCATATGTGGTAGTTGCTTGCATACACTAATTGTTAGTAATTACTATGGATATACATGCTACGAACCGGCACACATGTCACTCTATTTAGAAAACGAGTTATCAGACATTGATAACCCTACGACCACCGCCACAGATAATGAGACTGCATCTGCGCCAGAGACATTTACGTCCGACACTGAGAGTGATCCTGATATGCTGACTAAGGACGAGGACGACTTCCAACAGTCCGCGCTACCAGATTTTGGTGATACTTTATCCTTGCTGATGGTTTCTCTGACAAGAATCTTTCTGTCACTCTTGACCACTCTATCACTGGTCATCCCGATGATGGACACACCATGGCTCCGATCCTAGATGATGCGCCTCCTGCGGACATTTCCACTGAAGGTTGGCTACTCGACAAACAATTTATGACGACGTTGACATGCTTATTGATGGTCCTCCTGCCGACGCCCATGACGATAGAAAATTAGAAGAGGACACTGTTACTAATTTCATTTCTTAAGACCCCTGTTAACAAGCTATCCTCTAATTCTAGCATGCATTCAGACTCCTTTGAGTCTGTGATATCTGCAACCTTACAAATAGCTGGATTACAGCTTTCTACTACTGACGCAGACGACGACAACATGGCTGCTGCTCTATCACCTGCTCGAGGCATCACACCGTTACACGACCCAAAGCCTGCTCTTGAGTTAGCTTCTACACCTTTTGGGTCAGCTCGAGGTTGCACCTGCTGAACCCACACCTTTATATGATCACGATCCTGTTTCTTTTTGGTCTACCAGACATTGCACCCCTTATATCTACCTGCATCTGGCAATCTCCTCATTTGTTGAGATGTTTGTTTTTACACCCGCCACAGCTGACATTGCCCCTTTTCCCCTATGAAAACCGACGTCCATTGCGCCAACGTGCCTATCGCTTTCATTTGAGACATACCCGCACCACGGGAAGGTACTCTAGGCCAGCAACCGCGTAACAACCCCAATTGCTACAGCAACATTTTCTATAGGCCGCACCGTTTGCTACTTTCACCTCTACAACGCTGGACAAGCCACTTCGACGGTTCCTATGCTACACTATGCTGGTTTTGGACCCTTGCCATCCCTCACATTATGAAAGCTATACACGGGATGAGTGCTCCTGTAACATCAGCTACAATTTGAGGATATAAGTCCCAGAATGTTGGAGCTTGAACTGATACCACGTTCTCCACACTGTTTATTGCCAGTATACTTTGATCCTCCACAATTATCAAAGACTTCTTTTGCACTCTCATCTGCTGCTATAACGCCTTTTCCAGGTTTTCTTTTATGCTCATTCCTTTACTATCGAGCTGGAAATCAGTTAACTACTTCGACGAATATACAAGCTCGCGGAGGAATTTAAGCATGTCGACAGTTTACTTTTCTTTCTCCCTCCACCTCAGTCACCAGTATAGTTAATTTCTGGATTATGCGGATTGCATTACGCTTGGGTAAAGACACTAATGATAAGCCGGGATTGCGGAGACTTTTGAGGACCACTTCTGAGTACGAAATTTTGATGCACTAATATACTTGTTGGACAAGGGTAGGGTGACCCTGTGTCCCTTTTGATGTGATACACCTTGTAAGGCACAGTGAATGTGGCCAGAGGATAACGAAAGCCCAAATATCTTTAAACATGCGACAATACTTATGACTAATAACTAATGAAAAACTCAGTCGCTATGTTCTCACTAAAAACGTTGATGATTTGCACATTTGTGCTATAACTATAATACTACATGCTTACTTGCTATGTTCTTACTTACAAGCTGTGCTATAATTGTAATGATATGTGATTGATTGTTATAAAAACCGCGTATATACACATATGTAATGCATCTCTGAGGTCTTATTCGTTAAGTAGAGACTTGTGTACTCGTGTCCTTAATAAGACCTGGCCTAACCGACCTTCTTCTAGGAAGATGTCGACTCAAGGGAACACCGATATCAACAACCCTCTACCGATAACAGAGGCAGAAATGCAAGAGCGCCTCTTACAGGCCATCGCACGGTATGAGGCCCTTCGCTCCGATTGCAGCGGAGGTACCTCAGGGAATAACCTCCCCAACGGTAATGTTTAGTCCTTTAAGACACATTACAAAACGTTTGGACATTTCCACGAGTGCCTTGCTAATACCATACGCGAATAATGTTGCTTATATCGCAGGCTGCACCTACGAGCAGTTCTTGGGCTGCCAGCCCCTACATTTCGACGGCACAGGGGGTGCCGTAGCCATCGTGTGCTGGGTTGAGAAGACGGATTCTGTTTTGCGTATGAGCAAATGGGCCCCAGAGGATCAGGTCACGTACGTTTCCAGACTATTCTGAGATGGGGCTCTGTCATGGTGGAAACTCCAGGTTCAGACAATGGGCGAGGCTGCTGCATATGCTTTATCATGGGACGAGCTGAAGGAGCTAATGCATATAAAGTACTGTTCAAGGAAAGAAAGTCAGAAGTTGGAAACTGAGTTCTGGAACTTGAAGATGGAAGATTCAAAACTAGCTGAGCACGTGGAGAAGTTCCAAATTCTGTCGCATACTGTTCCCTACATGGTAGATCCAGAGTTTAAGAAGATTGAGCGTTTCATTTGGGGATTGGCGCCCCCACTCACGAGCATGGTGGCAACATCAAAGCCTGCAACAATCGTTGACGCCATCAATCTAAGTGTGGCCTTAACTGAAGAAGCAATCAGGACGAACAAATTTCCAACCTCTGAGGAGAATAAGGAGACTCATGGGGAGTCATCTGGTAAGAACAAGAGAAAGTTTACCAATTTCAAGAAGGGTACTCGGGCAGATAACATCAATGCCAAAAAGGAAAAAGGGTACACGGGTATCCTACCAAAGTGCGACAACTATCGACGTCACCATAACGGGCGATGTAGATATGGAAAATGTGGTAACTGTGGCAAGGTGGGACATGTCAAGGAAACATGCCGGCAGGGTACTGAACATGGAAATAGAGGTCAAGCTGGTAGCGGAAATCGCGGAGGAAACAACGACGACAATAACCATCAAGGCAGGAATGGGGACGATCAAGGACGTGGTCAAGCATGCTTTAATTGCGGTGATGTGGGGCATTTTAGGAAGCATTGCCCTAAGAACGCTCAGGCACGTGGATGAAAGCTCAACAGCGGGGATGGAATCCAGGTGTGTATATCGGTACGTCCAATACTAGTCTACGTTATGCAATTGTGCTAAATACTAGTGCAAATTTTAGCTACGCATTTCTAGAATTTGGAAGTATACTTGGTTCAGTAAAAAGTAAGTTAGATAATCCGCACACGATAGCACTAGTTAACGGGAAGCTAGTGGAAGCCAGCGAAGAAATTAGAACCGGCAAGATAGAACCCTAAGAGTGTAAGTTACGCTAGATCTACTACCAGTGGAGTTTGGAAGCTTCGACGAAGTAATTGGGATGGATTGGCTGCCGAACGATCAAGCGGAAATTGATATCTGTAACACCCCGTGTTTTCACAAGTCAAAGTCAAGGTCAAAGTCAACGACCGTTCTTACGAATTTGACTTATAATAGTTACTTTATTTTAGTTGTATTATGTGGAGTAAGTGTTGTTAATTGCTAAAATCAAAGTATGTTAATCGCTATTCTAATCGACTTACGACTATGAATCATAGGAAGTAACAATGCGATAAAGTTAACTAATCGATAATCAAGCTATGCTACTCGACATCGAATCGTGATACGAACCACAACTCGACTTAATTTGGTTAGTTATACGTGTGTGTGTGCCTTATGTGTTACGTGTGCATGCTTATTTATGATTGTGTTGTGGGGAAATCAATCGAACTCAATCGAAACTCGAAACTCGAAACTCAATCGAACCCGAACTGTGTTAGATAGTGGAAAATAGATTATGCAAGATATGAATTAGTTGGGACTGAAAGTAATTTGACTAGGAAATCCTATCGTGTCGAATCGCTCGTAATCGAAATCGAATCAGCACAAATCGTCGCGTCGAACATTCAAACCAGGCCTCATCCGATCGGATGGCCATCCGATTGGATAGTCCTCCCACCAAGACAGGTGTCATCCGACCAGGATGTCATCCGACCGGATCGTCATCCGGGCGGTATGTCATCCGATCGGACCACCCTTTCCTCCTTGGGAAGTCTATAAATACTCCTGTCCTTGTCATTCTTTCCATTTTTGGAAGCTCTTGTCCGAACAGCTCGTGCACACCACCTTTTCTCAGATTTCTTCCGATTCCGGTAAGATTTCATCCTAAATCTTGTACCTTCTTGATCTACACGCACTCCTACACATTTCTATCTTTTAAATCCTAACTTTTCACCTTGAAATCATTAGATTTCGTGTGTTCTAGGATAACATCACCACATGTTCTTCATGTTTTGACTTCAATCTACCAAGAACAACCGAGATCTGACCGATTTCCATACAAACGACATAGATCTTACTTAGATCTATGCAAATCAGAGGTGGAAAAGGATTGAGAGAATGGTTTTTAACTTTCTTTCAACTCTTTTACACTCAAAAACCGATAGAATCGGATGTTGTTCTAGTCTCCTACTCGTTCTTAGTATTGTACTAGTCCAAGGTCTGAATTCTACGCACGAGACACCGACTTCGGGTTAAACTAGAATAACCGACTCGAGCCGGTGACTGGCTAAACTAGGGTGATTCCTGGTCGATTTGGCTACTAGGGTCGATAAGGAAGTTCCGTTGGTTAACACGTAGTCAAAGCGCCTCGATAAAACGACAAACAATCGAAACGACCAAGTGAAGGACAAACGGAACAACTGGAACGGATTACCATCCGAGCGGACAGTCGTCCGAGCGGATAGTTCATCCGATCGGATTGTCATCCGATCGGATCACACTTGGGTCCCACGATTTAACAACTTAACTAAAGTCGGAGTATCGAACGAATTACCAACCGATCGGATTACGATCTGGTCAGATTACTCTTCGGATCATGAGATACTAAGAGTTTAAAGACTTAAACAATTTTCAACATGTTCAACAACAAGGTTGCCATCCGATCGGATGACCATCCGATCGAGTGACCCTTCTGTTGTAAACTTGACTTCACTAAGTAACTTTGTCAAACGGTCGTCGTTCGACCGGACCAGCATCCGATCGGCGGACTTGAAAGACAGAGGTACTTCGGTGTTTTCAAAATACTACAACGAAAACTTCAAAAGGCAAGCCATCATACACAAACACATTCACATTATAGGAAGAAACAATCCACTCGAATAGTCATCCGATAGGACAAGCTGTCCGACCGGATGACCATCTGAACAGATTACAATCCGAACGGATTACAATCCGAACGGATCACTATCCGAACGGATCACCATCCGATCGAACCATCATCCGACCCACTCACACTACGTATCGTTTATCGTCTAACTCATCGATATGCTATCAAATCTATTCAGGCTAACTTTACTCGCTTAGCGCTCCCTTCAATCCATCAACCGCTGTGAGTATACTCGATCCCTTTTTGCTTTACGCACTTTTGGGTGTTACATACGTTACGAATATTCAAACTACAACAATCACACTACTCAATGCTCTCTGAACGCTAACCGTTAATGCATGTTATACGTGGCTTATGAATGCTTGTTTGTTATGTTTACACATGGAATGCTGTCTACCTGCCTTAGCAACGATAGTACTATAGTTTGGACTCAGCACCCGTTCACGGGGGTTTTTAAGGATCTTTACTTGCATGGATTACGGTGGTAATCATGTATTGCGAACTGTCTCGGGCAGTCAACCCGCAGTCATTGGTATCGATGGATCTATGTCGATAACTAACGTGCTTCATTTCACTATGTGTACGTGCTGGTTATGCGTAAACGAATTCGAACTCTATATGCTATTATCAAACTTGTATGCTCACCTTTACATTATATGTATTGGCTTTATTTTAACGTATGTGACAGGTGCTTAGGACGCACATGTGGTAGGAATTTGAAGCTAGAATTAAGCTTTAGAGCCCAACAAATAGGTCTCTAGAAGCAGATAAACAATTGCTACTTTTTGAAATCTGAGTTGTCGGAACAGAATATTTGCCTAGTTTTTATCTGTAATAATTATTTGCTGTTTGAGATACGGTATGGGACGTATTATTTAAATTGAATAGTATTGATAATTGTTATGGAAACTCCTGGACAATCTGTTTCGCTCAGTGCCATGCCCCGATGATTCCGCCATCGGTTGGGGTGTGACAGATTGGTATCAGAGCCATAACTATAGGGAATTAGGGAAGACTCGACCTAGTCCGGGTCGGTGTCTTAGAAACCTAGTCTATAGTTAAAAACCAACAGACTGACTTTTGCATATTCAGTAGGGGATTATGTACGAGTTTATTCCTGTTATTCTCGCTTATGCTACACTATCACTGCACTCGAATTTTTCAACTATAAATAAGCAATATAGGTTGAGACTAGGTGTGAAAACCGCAAACTCTCGACTAAAGTTGCTTAATCAACCCGCAAATTTCTATTTACGAACAAGGAGAATTATGACAAATTAGGAGTGAAATCCGTATTTTTGATGAATAATCTCCTCTATTTTTGTCAAAATCGGAGCGAAGTTATTGAGATAGGGGTGAAACCCTAACCTTGACGACTTGTTCCGCGCTTTTCCCAAAACTCTCACCAAAGTCTCAATGGACTCCAACGATCTGAAGTCACGATACGGCTAACGGAACATGTGCCAAACGCCCAAGAATCGAGGCCGAAGCATAGTTCCAGAGGCTAAAATGTGCACAATCGATCCTTGTGAATAGTTGAACCACTTTGGTTAGTCAAAGTCTACTAGCCGCAGACAATCTATTTCTCGATTTCATATGTTTTGATTGTGAGCCTGCAACTGCTAACTCTGATGATTCGCTGATTTTATGTGTTTTGTGTGTTTCATGTTTATTTGTTAACGTTCTGAGATATCACTGGTTTTGATCTAACGCCTTTTTGCTTCCGCTACTCACACAACACACTACACATCGTTAACAAATCGTTGAATGGTGGACAACGTTATGCTACGATATACGCTTATACTATGCTCGACATGTTATACGATCATACTATACTACTCGATGTACTATACGCGACCGATATATACGAACGACACGCGAGCTTTGAATGATGGGTTTCTGTATTCTGACTGCATCTGTGATTAAATATGTATGTGCTTCTGTGTTTATATGCCTCTATGCTCTACGTGTCTACGTGCTTATGTGCTTCTGTGATTACCTAAATCTGTGGTTATGTACCTATGTGTTTATGTGATACGTGTTTTGACGTGTTCCTAAGCTTTAGTAGTAGTAGACATGTGAGGTGAGATTCGGATACATGTGTTGAGTTCTGTGACGATGTCTGTTGCAGACAATGTCGTCTGGATCCCGTCACGCACTTTCTCGTCAAGAAAAGAGAGACAAACTTCTTGCTTCCATCATCGCTAAGAGTGTAGCAAAGGCCGTGAGTGATGTTTATGAGAATGCCAGCAAATCGTCTGAGGAATCGAGAACCGAAGCTCCTAAAGCTGTCACGAAGACCTTCGGTTTGAAGCAATTCAAGTCGTGTGGGCCGAAAGAATTCACTGGCGAAGGAGGTCCCACTGCATTATTTCACTGGTTCGATTCCATTGAGGTTACTCTGCGACAGAGTGGTTGCCCCGATGATCTCCGTAATCTGAATGCTACCGGTGTCTTCCAGTCACGTGCTCTAGACTGGTGGACAGCCGAGAGGAACAAGCGAGGGAACGATGCAGCCTACGGTCTGTCGTGGGACGAGCTCAAGGAGGTCATGCTAGAGGAATTATGCCCCCCTCACGAATGTCAAAAGCTAGAAGATGAATTTTGGCACATACAACAAAAGGACGGTGATAATGCTGCTCTTACTGCTCTTTTCAAGCAACCCAGCATTATCTGTCCCGATCAAGTCAAGACTCCAGATATGGCAATCAAGAAGTACATCCGAGCCCTGCCCGACTGCGTTGCTGATTTCGTGCAAGCGGCTAAGACTACGACGATCGAGGAAACTTATCTACTGGCCGCTGAAATCAACGACAAGCGGGTTAAGGCTGGCATCTGGGATAGGACTTCAAAGCATCTGCATCAAGCTATCGCTACCACACCAACTGCTGAACCTACCTCATCGAGCAACAAGAGGAAGAACAAGCAAAAGAACAGCTCCAGCAACAAGAACTGTGCGATCACTGCTGCACCAGTTCAATCCGTACCAGCACAACAACGCCAAGCGGCAGCGCCTGTGGCCAATGCACCACTTGCTAAGCGTGCATACACTGGGCCACATCCTCTCTGCCCTACCTGTACTTACCATCATCCGATTGCCATTCCCTGCCGTTTTTGTGCTCATTGCAATGTGTACGGTCATTTTACTGCTAACTGCCGTATCCAATAAGCTCCTGCTCATCAAGCTCTACTCACCGCCCCAAAGGGTCAACAAGCTCCTCTGGCACCCGCAGTCAAAGCCAGAGCCTGCTTCGCATGTGGCGATCCGAACTATTTCGCTAACATGTGCCCGAACAGGGTTGTGAAACAAGAGCCCCAGCAGCAACAGCCTCAACAACAGCAGCAACAGCAACAACAGGCCGCACGCGCCAGAACTTTCAACCTCAATGTGCGCCAAGCCCAAGCTGACAACAACGTGGTTAATGGTACGTTCCTTGTGAATGGTATTTATGCATCATGTTTGTTTGATACTGGAGCCGATAATTGCTTTGTGTCGTTCGAATTCGAGAAACTCCTTAGTCGTAAACGCTCCAAACTCTCCTCGACGTTCGAAGTTGAAGTCGCTACTGGAAGAACCGTCGCCGTTAATTCTGTTCTCCGTGATTGTACTCTTGAGCTCAACAATCACATCTTTCCAATCGATCTCATTCCGATGCAACTCGGAAGTTTCGACGTCATAGTAGGCATGGACTTTCTACGCGAAAACCATGCTGAAGTTGTGTGCTTCGACAAGATGATTCGATTCTCGCTCGCGAATGGTGATCTATTGTGTGTCTACGGTGAAACAACTTCGAAAGGCCTCAAACTCATGTCATGTGTCCAAGCAAGCAAGTATCTCCGCAAGGAATACAGAGCTTTCTTGGCTAACATTGTAGTAGCAGAAAAGGAAAAGAAAGAGAAGAAGGAAGTAAAGAACGTTCCTGTGGTTCGTGAATTTCCTCACGTGTTTCCTGATGATCTCCCAGGTTTACCTCCAAGTCGTGATATCGACTTTCGAATTGACCTCATTCCTGGAGCCAATCCTGTTGCCAAAGCTCCTTATCGACTCGCGCCATCCGAAATGCGTGAACTCTCAAATCAACTCCAGGAATTTCTTGAGAAAGGCTTTATTCGCCCGAGCACCTCTCCTTGGGGCGCTCCAGTCCTTTTCGTAAAAAAGAAGGATGGGTCGTTCCGGATGTGCATCGACTATCGGGAACTGAATAAGTTAACTATCAAGAACCGCTATCCCCTACCCCGCATTGACGATTTGTTTGATCAACTACAAGGTGCTACGTGTTTCTCAAAGATCGATCTACGTTCAGGATATCACCAGCTACGTATACAAGAGGAGGATATACCCAAAACCGCATTTCGAACCCGTTATGGCCACTACGAATTCGTTGTTATGCCTTTTGGTTTAACCAACGCACCAGCAGTTTTCATGGATCTGATGAATCGAGTGTGTAAACCATATCTCGGCCGTTTCATCATCGTATTCAATGACGACGTCTTGATCTATTCCAAATCGAAGTCCGAACACGCGCAGCATCTACGTTTGGTTCTCGAGTTACTCCAAGAGAACCAACTCTATGCCAAGTTCTCCAAGTGTGAATTCTGGTTGGAGGAAGTTCAGTTTTTTGGGTCACATTGTCAATAGTCAAGGCATTCACGTAGATCCTGCGAAGATTGAAGCTGTCAAGAGTTGGGTTACGCCTAAGAACCCGTCTGAAGTCCGTTCTTTCCTCGGACTAGCGGGCTATTATCGATGATTTATCGAAGGGTTCTCGAAGATTGCTGTGCCACTTACCTCTCTCACACACAAAGACCAGCCTTTTGTTTGGGGAACTAGACAAGAGACTGCCTTTCAAACCCTCAAGCACATGCTCTGCAATGCTCATGTTCTCACTCTACCCGAGGGAAACAACGATTTCATTGTCTATTGTGATGCTTCCAACCTTGGTCTCGGCTGTGTACTCATGCAGCGAAACAAGGTTATAGCTTATGCATCTCGTCAGCTCAAAATCCACGAGAAGAACTATACAACCCATGATCTCGAGCTAGGCGCGGTTGTTTTTGCATTAAAGATTTGGCGACACTACCTGTATGGTACCAAGTGTACGATCTTCACCGATTATAGGAGCCTACAACATATCTTTAATCAGAAGGAACTCAATATGCGTCAACGCCGATGGGTAGAACTTCTCAACGATTACGACTGTGAGATCCGCTATCACCCAGGCAAAGCAAATGTTGTTGCCGACGCGCTCAGCAGACGGAGCTATCTGCTTAGCACTCATAATGTTCAAGCCCAGCACAATCTCGAAACCCTTATTCGTGAAGCCCAGCATGCGTGTTTTAACGAACGCACGCTGAAGAGGGAACGAATCTATCACGATGGAGCCCAACTTGAGAGGAAATCCAATGGAATATTCCACTTTCTGGACTGAATTTGGATCCCTAAGCGGACCGATTTGCGACAGATTCTGTTGGACGAAGCCCATAAATCCCGGTACTCTATTCATCCCGGTGCCGACAAAATGTACCAGGATCTTCGCTACAGGTACTGGTGGCCCGGCATGAAAAGAGATATTGCCCTCTACGTTGGAAAGTGCCTAACTTGCGCAAGAGTTAAGGCTGAACATCAAAGACCCTCTGGCTTACTCGAACAACCACCAATTCCTATGTGGAAGTGGGAAAGTATAGCTATGGATTTTGTAACAAAGCTTCCGCACACGTCATCAGGTCACGACAGCATATGGGTTGTAGTTGACCGTTTGACTAAATCAGCTCACTTCCTGCCGATACGAGAAGACTACAAGGTAGAACGATTAGCCCGAATCTACACCGACGAGATCATTTGTAATCATGGTACGCCTCGTGACATCATCTCTGATCGTGATGCTCGGTTTACCTCGCGACTGTGGGAAACGTTTCAAACGGCACTCGTACATCGCTTAATCTAAGTACTGCTTTCCACCCTCAAACCGACGGTCAGACTGAAAGAACGATTCGTACTCTTGAAGACATGCTCCGTTCGTGTGTCTTAGACTTCGGTGGTAATTGGGATAAATACCTGCCATTGGTCGAATTCTCGTATAACAATAGCTATCATTCTAGCATCTAAATGGCACCATTCGAGGCATTATACGGAAGAAGATGTCGATCGCCTATTGTGTGGCACGAGATCGATCACTCGCAACTAACTGGTCCTGAGCTACTGCAAGAAACGATAGACAAAATTTTCCAAATCCGAGACAACCTCGTGAAAGCTCGGGGTCGACAGAAAAGTTACGTTTATAAGAAACGCAAGCCCCGGGAATTTGACGTTGGTGACTACGTACTCCTAAAGGTATCACCTTGGAAGGGGGTAGTCCGATTCGGCAAAAAGGGAAAGCTCACGCCTCGATATGTTGGACCTTTTAAGATTCTGGAATGGATCGGAAAAGTCGCCTACAGACTCGAACTACCGGAGGAACTTAGTAACGTCCACCCGACTTTCCACGTGTCAAACCTCCGAAAGTGCCTAGCCAACCACGATTTACATGTCTCTCTCGATGATCTGCAAGTAAACGAAACATTACACTTTGTGGAGAAGCCTGTCGAAATCATGGATCGCCAAACCAAGCAGCTCAGACGCTCTCGCATTCCTATTGTGAAACTCCGATGGGAATGCAAACGAGGCGCAGAGTTCACTTGGGAACTCGAAAGCGATATGAAGGCGAAGTACCCGCAGTTGTTTCAATAGAGAAGCTAGAAAGAGAAAGTGACATTGTGATTCTGATACTTTGTATGATTTCTTACATGTCAATAGAATCCCCGATTATAGTACGTTCTTGTGTGTTTGATCACGTCCGTGTGCGAATTCCGCACGTCACGCGTTTGAATTCACAGTCGTTTCGGAGTCAAAATCGGGCTAAATAGAAAGTTCTCAAACGTGATTCTCGGCGTTGTACAGATTTCAGCTTAATTTCGGGACGAAATTCCCTAAACAAGGGGAGGCTGTAACACCCCGTGTTTTCACAAGTCAAAGTCAAAGTCAAGGTCAAAGTCAACGACCGTTCTTACGAATTTGACTTATAATAGTTACTTTATTTTAGTTGTATTATGTGGAGTAAGTGTTGTTAATTGCTAAAATCGAAGTATGTTAATCGCTATTCCAATCGACTTACGACTGTGAATCATAGGAAGTAACAATGCGATAAAGTTAACTAATCGATAATCAAGCTATGCTACTCGACATCGAACCGTGATACGAACCGCAACTCAACTTAATTTGGTTAGTTATATGTGTGTGTGTGCCTTATGTGTTACGTGTGCATGCTTATTTATGATTGTGTTGTGGGGAAATCAATCGAACTCAATCGAAACTCGAAACTCAATCGAACCCAAACTGTGTTAGATAGTGGAAAATAGATTATGCAAGATATGAATTAGTTGGGACTGAAAGTAATTTGACTAGGAAATCCTATCGTGTCGAATCGCTCGTAATCGAAATCGAATCAGCACAAATCGTCGCGTCGAACATTCAAACCAGGCCTCATCCGATCGGATGGCCATCCGATCGGATGGCCATCCGATCGGATAGTCCTCCCACCAAGACAGGTGTCATCCGACCAGGATGTCATCCGACCGGATCGTCATCCGGGCAGTATGTCATCCGATCGGACCACCCTTTCCTCTTTGGGAAGTCTATAAATACTCCTGTCCTTGTCATTCTTTCCATTTTTGGAAGCTCTTGTCCGAACAGCTCGTGCACACCACCTTTTCTCAGATTTCTTCCGATTCTGGTAAGATTTCATCCTAAATCTTGTACCTTCTTGATCTACACGCACTCCTACACATTTCTATCTTTTAAATCCTAACTTTTCACCTTGAAATCATTAGATTTCGTGTGTTCTAGGATGACGTCACCACATGTTCTTCATGTTTTGACTTCAATCTACCAAGAACAACCGAGATCTGACCGATTTCCATACAAACGACATAGATCTTACTTAGATCTATGCAAATCAGAGGTGGAAAAGGATTGAGAGAATGGTTTTTAACTTTCTTTCAACTCTTTTACACTCAACACACTTAAAAACCGATAGAATCGGATGTTGTTCTAGTCTCCTATTCGTTCTTAGTATTGTACTAGTCCAAGGTCTGAATTCTACGCACGAGACACCGACTTCGGGTTAAACTAGAATAACCGACTCGAGCCGGTGACTGGCCGAACTAGGGTGATTCCTGGTCGATTTGGCTACTAGGGTCGATAAGGAAGTTCCGTTGGTTAACACGTAGTCAAAGCGCCTCGATAAAACGATAAACAATCGAAACGACCAAGTGAAGGACTAACGGAACAACTGGAACGGATTACCATCCGAGCGGACAGTCGTCCGAGCGGATAGTTCATCCGATCGGATTGTCATCCGATCGGATCACACTTGGGTCCCACGATTCAACAACTTAACTAAAGTCGGAGTATCGAACGAATTACCAACCGATCGGATTACGATCTGGTCAGATAACTCTTCGGATCATGAGATACTAAGACTTTAAAGACTTAAACAAATTTCAACATGTTCAACAACAAGGTTGCCATCCGATCGGATGACCATCCGATCGAGTGACCCTTCTGTTGTAAACTTGACTTCACTAAGTAACTTTGTCAAACGGTCGTCGTTCGACCGGACTAGCATCCGATCGGATGACCATCCGAACGGAATGTCATCCGCACGGAATGCTATCCGATCGGCGGACTTGAAAGACAGAGCTACTTCGGTGTTTTCAAAATACTACAACGAAAACTTCAAAAGGCAAGCCATCATACACAAACACATTCACATTATAGGAAGAAACAATCCACTCGAATAGTCATCCGACAGGACAAGCTGTCCGACCGGATGACCATCTGAACAGATTACAATCCGAACGGATCACTATCCGAACGGATCACTATCCGAACGGATCACTATCCGATCGGATTACCATCCGATCTAACCATCATCCGACCCACTCACACTACGTATCGTTTATCGTCTAACTCATCGATATGCTATCAAATCTATTCATGCTAACTTTACTCGCTTAGCGCTCCCTTCAATCCATCAACCGCTGTGAGTATACTCGATCCCTTTTTGCTTTACGCACTTTTGGGTGTTACATACGTTACGAATATTCAAACTACAACAATCACACTACTCAATGCTATCTGAACGCTAACCGTTAATGCATGTTATACGTGGCTTATGAATGCTTGTTTGTTATGTTTACACATGGAATGCTGTCTACCTGCCTTAGCAACGATAGTACTATAGTTTGGACTCAGCACCCGTTCACGGGGGTTTTTAAGGATCTTTACTTGCATGGATTACGGTGGTAATCATGTATTGTGAACTGTCTCGGGCAGTTAACCCGCAGTCATTGGTATCGATGGATCTATGTCGATAACTAACGTGCTTCATTTCACTATGTGTATGTGCTGGTTATGCGTAAACGAATTCGAACTCTATATGCTATTATCAAACTTGTATGCTCACCTTTACATTATATGTATTGGCTTTATTTTAACGTATGTGACAGGTGCTTAGGACGCACATGTGGTAGGAATTTGAAGCTAGAATAAAGCTTTAGAGCCCAACAAATAGTTGTCTGTAGATAACGTAACAAGGGTCTCTAGAAGCAGATAAACAATTGCTACTTTTTGAAATTTGAGTTGTCGGAACAGAATATTTGCCTAGTTTTTATCTGTAATAATTATTTGCTGTTTGAGATACGGTATGGGACGTATTATTTAAATTGAATAGTATTGATAATTGTTATGGAAACTCCTGGACAATCTGTTTCGCTCAGTGCCATGCCCCGATGATTCCGCCATCGGTTGGGGTGTGACAATTTCCGCACCCTGATGACGAATGAAGGCACGATCGTGACTCACGAAGCAGGATACGCCTCTACAGATCACAAATTGCTTGGAGGCACGAAAGTTGATGCGGAAAGGATATGTTGTTTCCTGGATCATGTCGGGGACAAGGGAGCCGAGGAATTAAAACTCGAGGATACTTCCGTGATCAGAGAATATCCTGAAGTCTTCCTCGAAGACTTGCCAGAATTATCTCCTCAACGACTAGTCGAATTTCGCATCAGATTAATTCCAGGCGTCGCGCCTGCAGTTAATACCCCTTAACAACTTACACATTCGGAGATGCAAGAATCGACAGTGAAGCTTCAGAAGTTGATAGAGAAGGAAGATAACAGACCAAAATTCCCTTTTGGGTAACCCCGATTCTGCTCATCAAGAAGAAGGATGATGATTTTCAAATAAGCATCAACTACCAGGAGCCGAACAAGCTAACTCACGAGAGTCGGTGACTCTTGCCGAGAATTAACAAACTTCTTACATAGCTGATTATGAGGACCTAACTACTATTACACGACTGGTCGACGATCGAGTGTCGTTAGCAGTGAATTCGGGAAGAAAGTATACCGGGAAAATTGTGGGACAATGACTTGTTCTTAGACATACACAAAAATGGTTCTTCCTACACAATGCACAAACCAGATCTACACGGGATACGAAATCTGGAGGATCTAGAAAACATATATTTAGGACCTTTGGGAACCCAGGACCAAACTCGTAAGGGTTTTTACGTAGGAACCATATCTGTCAACTCGATCAAACATCATTAACCTGACAAACATGTCATTTCAGTTAACAAAACAGGAAGTACTTAAATTTTCTTTCGTTGAAGTCTTCACTTTTACTTCTAGCGAGTAGATATTTGCATCTCTACTCCCCTCAAAGTAGTTGCATCACATTGATTTTCTTCGCTGAGAGCGAACACACGTTAGCTTCGTATAGTTGGTCACTTCCCCACTTTGGCAGATACACATTGTTTCATTACTTGGAAACTTATATATAACCCATGCACCTTTTGCTACGCATGCGGTTTCATTTCGAATAAACGCTTCATTAAAGTTCAAATACTACGTTGCTAAATCTAATTACTGGTTCGTGATTCGAATGACCTACGTTATTGAAATTGTTGGCTCTTTTTCTATCGAGTCAACACACTCTCTTGAAACTTCTTTTATTACAAATTACATTCATGGTCTATTTAGTTACCATGTCGATATTTCCTTTGTTGATACATACATTTATTGCCGGGCTACACTGAAATTAAGTTTGATTGCTTGAACTTATCCACTTCGCATATTCAGTTTCAGACGTCATATGATGTATTGGAGCATCATGTTTAAATATTTTTACAAAGATTCTTTCATTACGAGTCGTAGTAGATTCGGTTGGTCTACGACTCCACTAAATCGTTTGATTGGTTTCGATACCTTGCGGTGATAATTTCACAGGATTGAAGCTTGTGCTTGTTTAGTTACTCACTTCATACACGGATTTAATTGCCTACTTACTTGTTAACAATCCAATTGATATTCACAATCAAAGCAGTCTCAACACAATTGTGTGTTAAGGCAATGGTACATATATTCATTTCATAAGCACAATGTACCTCCCAACGAATCCTTCATTGTCAATCGAATGCTTTACGGTACTTAATACTTTTCATCTTCAATCAAAAACAGTGGCTCTTTGATGTTCCGCATTTAACTAAAAACTTTATGACATTGTGCAAGTCAAATCTTCAGGCTTGTTTCGGTACACTTTCATTTGATTTAAACACGGTGAACTTGTTCAGTCACCCCTATTGTTGAATTATGTCATTGCGACACCCTGTGGTGTCATTACAAACTTGTAGCTTGTGCTAATCGTGGTCAACCGTTTCACGCAAAACTACATTTACTTTTGGTTGACTTGTCATTTAAACACTTCTGATGCAACTACTAATTAAGGCAAGGATACACCAGATTCGCTTGTATTCACTCGGCGTATTCACGCAATTCAAAATTTTCAACACACTAAATCTTACCATTCATCTACTCGGGAGTTGACAGATCATTTTACTAGTCCATTTGAGTTGTTGATTTTGAATTCACATAACGGATGCTATGGTTCGTGAAAACTCGTTTGCATATTGCGATCGATCGTTTGAGAATCTTATTAGTTAAAACTCCTCTTTTGGGGGAAACCCCCCTACTAGCTGGATTACACTAGACTATACGTCAAGTACGTCTTGTACCTTTGACAACTAATGCTAAAAGCACAAGCCCTTTTAACCATAGGGTCGAGTTGTTACATATTCTTGGACTCACCTGATGTGAGTAGGTAAGGTTTGATTCAGTGGGCGATTATCTGCCTCGGTATTATCCATATATATATATACATGTGTGACGTAACCATAAGGAGTTAAGGTAGTACAAATTTCGAGGACGAAATTTTCTTAACGGGGGGAGAATGTGACAACCCTCACATTTACAGGTATCCGTACAACTAAATTAATATTTAATTAGTGCTTGATTACTGTGCTTGATTGCAATTATGATTAAACTGCTTTCTGTTTTCTGATACATACATACTCATGCATCACATTTTATTACTGTCACTCCATTCATTACACACAAACAATAGTGACAAACTTGATGCGCAAAGCACAGTTAGCACACTAAACGGATAACCCAGTAAACATGCTAATAATGCCAGCACCTAGACAGACACTATATTGAGGCCAGTATGAGCCGGGAATAAAGTACTACACTGGTAGGGAGTGTAGGGATGTGAGGATCATAAAACTGCGTCACTAGGTGATAGTTATAGTGCCAGGAAGTGCCAAAAACATACTAAAAGTGCAGAATTCTGCACTATATAACCAAAATTCAGCATTTAATAATGCTAGTAAAGTGTAAAAACTTGGCAAAATAGTCCTAGACACTTTTCAAAGTGTGGGTAACTTATTGTGTCACTAAAAACAATATAAAAGACACTTTAAATACTTATTTAACACTTTAACGGATCAATATCCAACCGAACAACCGAACTTTACCCGAAACATAAAAATATTGCCAAACCCATTGTTTTTACTTTTCTAAGCTAGTTAGGGTCCCCGAATACCCTAACACACTATATATTCAATAACACACCAAAAACCACTAAATTAATTCCTAACTAGATTGTAACTAAACATTTGTATCTCAACCAAACCCAAACCCCCCCCCCCCCCATAACCGGTTGTGAAGTGGGATCCCCCACTTTGATTTACTTGAATTGTTTAAAGGCTTGTATGTACTTAGGGGGACATAAGGTCTAAAGGATATTAGATAATGGAAGTTTATAAATAATAACTACTAGACCTCCACTCATTTCTCATTCACCATCAAAGATTCCATCTTTCTTCTTTTCCTTTCTCTGGTCTCGGCCGACCCCAACAATACCCACCATTCCTTTCCTTTATTTTATTTGTTAGATATTTATGAACATAATACATGTTGGGTAAAAGGAGAACATGGGTTATAAAATAACACCAAGGGTTATGGTTCTCATTTCACAAATCAACAACTTTAGCAAACTCTCTCTCCTCCTCCCACCACTCTCGGCCGAAACCACCAACCACCATACATCCACCATCAAGTCTTGATCTAGCTATTTTACATACATACAAGTGTGCAAGGGATCATACTAGAAGGCTCGGTGCACTCGGAAGCTCAAGAACCTCTCTAGATTTCTTTTATCCACCACGTTTACGTCTTGTTTCTTCCCTAGCCTTGAGCTAGTAGTAAGTGCCTCTAAACATCATCTTGATCTTGTTTATGGTGGTTAATAAGTGATTTAATGGTTGAAAGTTAAGAACACTAAAGAACATAACATAAAGTCTTGAACATAAGTGATTAATGGTGGATAAAGAGAAGATACATGTGTAAATCTTATGAATCTTGTATGATTGTGATCATTTGATGTTGTTTGTTACTAAGAGTGGGATGGATCATCATCTAACCATACTAGATCATGTTCAAGAACATGAACTAGTAATATGTTAGTGTTAGAGATGTGAAAGATGATGAAACCTTCCATCCATGTAACATGAACTTGAGTAAAAGTAATTTTTCTTGAAGAATAAGGTTACAAACTTGTAGATCTAAAAATCTACAAGTGGTTTTTCGGAAGAACCAAGTGAAAGATGCAAGTCTTGTTAAAACCCGGGTATTTTATGAAAGAAGCACATTTATAGTAACTAAACAAGTGTGTAAACACTTGTGTAACAAGAAAGTTTAACAAAGAAATATTTTTGTAAACCTTGACTAGAAGTTGTGAAACTTCAAGTTCTTTAAAAATAAAGTTTTTAAGAAACTAATTTTATTTTTATAGATAACAAGATCTACTAAATATGTTAGAAAGTTACTACATATTTTTACAAAACTTTCAAGTTCATGAGTTTGTAATTTAGGCTTGTTTTGTCAAGTTTGATGTTTAAATATTGTATATTGATGATTGTTAACTTGTTTGAGTGAATTTTGAAAAGAGAATGATACGCTAGTAAGCGTGGACACCTCCGGTTACAGAGGAAACTCTGGCGAAATTTTTCTAGAAATATCACACTTAGAAATATTTTTCTAAACAAATATCTACAAAATATATTTTTAACTTTGTTCTCAAAATAAACTTCGCCATGATTTTTATTTCAAAATAACCAAGTGTCGGAGGTGGATTTTCGTAAATAAAACTTGATAAATATATATATTTAGGATATAATTTTATATTAAAACGCTTGTGTGGTTATGTGATTATTTTGTGAACTAGATATATATTATTTTTAGAGTAAAAATAATATAACTGGAAAATAGTATGAAATCACGACTCCAAAATAATACCAACGCTATCACAAATAAATATTTAAGTTACACCGGTATTGTTATTACAACGCGAACTTTAAAATGTAACTTATGTATTTTCGGAAAATACTCTTAAGTGTGTATTTTAATAAAGTATTAGTTTGGAAATGGTATGAAGTAAAATATAATATTTTTGGGAAAAATATGTATATTTTGGAGTTAGAATATTTTAGACAAGTGATTTAAAATATATTTTTCAAGTGAGGCTTAAAAATGTATTTTCGGAATGATAAAGCAAACATGTATTAAAACCCCCATCCTTGGGAAGGAATACACTTATAAAATAAATAAGAAGTGTGAATACGGAATAGTTACCTAACTATTTCTCCAACAAAACGTTAAACCCTAAACCAAGGCACGGCCATCCGTCTAATAGGAATTAGTACGTGTAGGTCGTCACGCAGCAGATAGAGTTGGAGATTGACGTTTCTGGATACGCACTTCTGTGAGTTCATGTCCCCCTTTTCTCTTAACTGTTTTCAGTGTTTATACTTCGGGGGTGGAATACATGTTACAGTAATTACGGATACTTTTATACATGGTATGGTTAGCTTAAGGAGGGTTTACTACTTAGATCATGTGAGTGGGTAGGCTGGAACTAGAGGCCATTAATCCTCATTGTAGGACCGAGGGTCAGTAGCGGTAGATCTATCTGGGTGTAGCGAGCCCAACTCCAGGCCCACTGTACGGACCTCGGGGTGACTTTGTACCCGACGCAAAAATCTGCTAGGTTTGAGTCTTCCTACAGCACTTCACACATATCATTGGCTTTGCAACCCAATGGTGATCTCTTTTTCCTTAATTGCTACATACCAGGGATTTTTCATACATACAAACATATTACAAAGGTTTATACATACTCACTTACACATGAACTCGCTCAACTTTATGTTGATTTTTCAAACTACATGTATTTCAGGAAACTAATGGATCTGGCACGGTATGCATATTTTTCAAGCTGCGTTTGAATAAAGAAGCCATCCAGAGTTGTAGGGTTTAGAAGGTGTAACCTCTTCCTGGACGGGTTACATATCTCTAAACCTAGTATTGTTTAAAGTCTTTTGCTAAGTTTTTATGAACTCAGTTAAATCAAGTCAAGGTTGTAACTTATTTTGTGAATGTTGTTTTAAGACAAGTATACTATGGTATTTTTCTAAACTTTATTAATGGATGAATATTTCATGTTTTTATCATATAGCATTGTTATGATTGTTGCTATGGTATTAAGAATTCACACCAATAACCCACGCTTCCGCAAAAGTCAGGGTGTGACAAAGGAGGAGTTAGGGAAGAAAAAGGTGCTATGAGTGTAAGAGTTGATTATGATGGGAATTGAAATTGGGTAGAATCAGTGGATTGACTAACAACTGTTGACACAACTGGTGTCTCAACCGCTGTTGTCTTAACATGTGTTGAAACATTTGCTGCACCAACAATTGTTTCAGTGGAGGTTGGCAGTGGTGATGAGGATTTTGTATTCTGCTTTTTGACATGTGGTTTTTCTGGTGAGAGTTTTGTTTTAGGTGTATCAGAATCTGGCTTCTTAGGTTCAGCAGTTTTCCCCTTTTTAATGTTTTTTAAATTTGCAACCAAATCAACAAACAGTGCCTGGGAGTAGTTAAAATCAGTATTTGTCAAAATTGCATACCCCAATGACTGAATTTCCAAAGGTATTTCATTAAAAGAAATAGCTTTATTTGAGAGACAGATTAAGAGAGTATGGAATAGAAATTTCATTTGTGGTGGAAAATTACCTTTAAACATAGTTGCCTGATTTAACTGTCCATCATATCCCCAACCAATCAAGTATGTTTGAATCTCATTTTTTGGGAAAGATGTCTTACCTGCCAAGTCGTTTACCTCAAATGTTGTTGATATGGTAGTGGGGGTGATAGCAACTAATTCACCTCTGACTTTTGAAGTTATACTTATGGCCACATTGTTTTATTCTTCAATATTCGCATTTGCCCAAAACTCGCGGAGTGTCTCTTGGTAAATGGGTGCGTCGGCGGTAAGAATGACCTTATATTTAGATGATGTAAGAACATCAATCATTGAATGATAGAGAGTATTGTTCTCGGTTTTCTCAAAAATAGCCAAGTAGTTATGCGAATTTTTCATCATCAAAGCCATGATCGGAATTGAAAGTTGCGAGAGGTTTACGAAGAACTGTTGAAGAAGAAGGTGGAAACCGCTCTGATAAATTTTAAACTCGAGACGAAAGTAAAACCTCTGTTTGGGGATGAAACATGGGTTTATAAAGTGAAAAAGTCAATGCTGACGTGTCAGAAGTTACAAAGATCTGATGGCTAACATCTGTCCACGTCAGAACCTCTGCTCTGATAATGGATGACAGTTGTTTGAAAACCACTGTTGGCCAACAACAGATGTTAGGAAACATTAGTAACTCAGCAGTCCTTAGATTAAACAGAACCTATGAGAACAGACAATACCCTTCAGCAGTGTTTGGAAACCACTGTTGGGCAACAACAGATCTTATGCAACAATAGTAATTCAACAGTCCTTAGTCAAACATACGTTTGGAAAACAGTTGTTTTCAACAGACTTTTAATATAAACAAATAAATTGATATTAAATATCAGCAGCCATTTAATGCAAAACATTTAAAAAATAAATTTTCATGGGAAAACTATAAAATTAAATATCAAGAAACAGAAAGGACAAATTTTAAACCTCTGTCATAAAAAATTAAAAAAAAAAAAACTCTTCATTTAAACACCAACAATAATCTAAATGGCAAACAAAGCCTACTACCACTTCATCAGACACAAATGTTTTAAACAGTGGTAAATCAACAGTCGCTAGGATAAACAACACTTATTAAAACAAATAATACCTTTCAGCAGTGAATGAATTTTTATCCAAACAGAAGTTGATTCAAAACATCAACAAATACTATGAAAACACTGATAATCAGTTTTAAATTGACTTTATATATTAAGACTTATGATTATGATGCAATAATAACCTAAAAAAGCATTGTTGATGGAGTTTTCGAATATTAAAAAAAATAGCTATTTTTGAGGGTTTTTTCCAATATTTAAAAAATAGCTATTTTTTAAGAATGGAGTTTTCATGTTCTGAAGACATTTTACAAAGATTTGTTGAGTAATAACAGATGTTCGGAACTTCTATTGTGTTAATCGTTGACAATTCTTTGGAAACTGCTGTTGGGAATAACAGATGTTGGCAATAGTAGCAACTCAACAGTCGTTACAAAAAACAGAAATTATGAGAACATACAATACATTTAAACAGTGGATGAATCTTTTGCCAAACAGATGTTTTAAAAACAGCTGTTTTCAACAGACTTTTAAAGATTTTTGTCAATTTTTTTAAAAATACCTATTTTTAAGAATGTTCCGAACTTCTATTGTGTTAATGGTTGACAATTCTTTGGAAACTACTGTTGGGAATAACAGATGTTAGCAACAGTAGCAACTCAACATTTACAATAGCAGGTATCAACTCTAACAACTGTTGATGCTCAAATTAGTAAAAATAAAATGCTCTACAAAGATTAATAGAATTAAAATTTACATATCACATATGACGATAGATCAACAATTACATTGAGAACTGAACAACAAAATTTAATAATCTTCAGCTCTTGAACAATAGCTTATCCTCATATACTAGATCCTCAACTTGATTGATAAAGCGATACTTTAAATCATAAGAACCTACAGAAGGGTATGATGACATTTTTAACTTGTATATTTCTTCAAGTCAGATGTAAAAGAAGGATATAATGGTAGTAAAACGTGATGAAAAGCTTCTACACTGTTTTTGAAGTCTGAAGTGTAGAAAGACATCACCATCAGGTTTCTGGACACTTGGTCTCTCGTAAACAGACCAAGATGCAGTCCATCAAAACACCTCTTCAGTTGTTGAACAGTTTCCCTATCCTCATATACTTGATCCTCAACTTGCTTGAAAGCGATACTTTAAATCATAAGAACCTATAGAAGGGTATGATGACATTTTTAACTTGTATATTTCTTCAAGTCTGATGTAAAAGAAGGATATAATGGTAGTAAACGTGATGAAAAGCTTCTGAGCTGACAATCATACTATATAGTGAAATAGCTAACAGGCTGATGATTAGGCTGATTGAAGAACTAATATATAAAATGGATATCATCAGTGATAATAAATAAAAGAAAACCGGGAACAGCATCGGCGCTTCTTGAAGTACTCCACTTTCTGCACTTCAGACTTTAAAAAACAGTGCAGAAGAACTCCCCACTGCTCGCTCGGAAAAAACAAAGCTGAAATATATCAACACCTTAAAATAAATATTATCAACATATATCAACAGTTTAAAAGAATCCACAAACCTAAAATAACCTGCAACTGATTGTTTGAATTTTAAACAACTCTGATTAGGCTGAAATATAAAGCGAGAATTAGAATAGATCAGTTCAAATTTTAAGATTTAAAATCAGAGAAAAAAACTTACCCTCAACGATGTTGCAACAATGATGTTGGAAAAATTACGTGAAGTTCAAACAGCTGTAATCGCAGATGAACAGACTGAGTATGCAAATTTGGTATCCTGTAACAATCTATCTATACTTTCTATAAAAAGAGAAAACCAAGTGACATAAGAAAAGCCGAGGTCAAAAGTTGGTGTGTGAAATAGAGCTTGAATGAAACAACGATGTTGGAACAATGATATTAAAAGGATAATGTGTAAACAGAGCCTACAACTGTTCGAACAAAGAATGTAATCGAAGATTAACCGGCTCAATCATGAGAGCTATGCATTTGAGTAAGAGAGATATGATCGCAAATATAAAGGAGAGAGATAAATTAAAATTTAAATGTGGAGCCAAATTCATATATTCATATATGTTATTTATAGGGAGCCAGATTCATATGTAGTTTGAATTTAATTTGAATTTGGAGCCAGGATTTTAAATTTTGAATATGGGCAGAGGTTTGAAGCGGTTTTATAAACAGATGACCATTTGTAGATGTGGGCAGATGTTTAAAGTGATTTTCTAGATGTGGGCCAGACTTTTGAAAATTAAATTGATTTTATATATTAAGGATTATGATGCGATAATGACATAAGAAAAGCCTTGTTAGACAGCCTCTATGGATGCCACCTCAGCTTTTCTTATGTCACTTGGTTTTCTCCTTTTATAGAAAGTATAGATAGATTAATATATAACTTAAAGGATATTATCTAATTCCTACAGGATTGATCTAATTAATTTTATATAGTTATTAAATTCTATTTAAATTATGGTTGTATTTTAATTTAATATCGATTATATATATATATATATATATATATATATATATATATATATATATATATATATATACACACTACTTTATAAAGCATATCCAAAGGACTTCATAAAGTCATAAAAATTCCCTTAAAACACCCCTAAAGCATGCTGTACAACCCTCTAAAGCACAATATAATTTACAATTCCAATTATGCCCTCCAAAACTTTTACCCTTCACCCGGATCCATCATCAGCCGTCCATTTTCTTTCAATTCTTCACACGGATCGTGATCTGACGGATGATTTTGTTTTCACATGGATCCACCTTTCCCCTTCCTTCTCTCTCATCTCTCTCACAACTCACATCTCACCAAATCCGCCCCCAACTCCATGCTTTCTCTCTCCCAGGCGATTTCCAGATCTAGGGTTTCAATAACCCTGAATCGTTCATTTTCTCTCAATCCGACAGAAGATCCAGTGGGGTTGACCTCTAGGTACCGTTTTAAACCACATCTAAAGTTTTTGTTTGTTATTTGAGTCTGATATGTTTGTTATTTGTGTTGAATCGTTCATTTTCTCTCAAATCTGACAGAAGATCCACTGGGTTTTTCTCTATTCGGCACAAGATCCACTGTGGATGACATCTAGGTACTGCTATAAAACCACATCTAATGTTTTTTGTTTGTTATTTGAGTCTGATTTGGATCTGGTTAAAATTCTGTTTGCGAGGCAATGCTTGAACGGGTCTCTGACATGATGGAAAAGGATTTGATTCTTGTTGGTGCAACTGGTATAAACCATCTTCTCCGAGATCGGTTGCTGCTTATGTTAATCCTCATCGTCTTCTGTTCAAATCTTGTTTTAATACCGGTAATCGTTTAATCTAGCTTTAGTTTACTTTGTATCTGTTGTTGAATGTTAGACCATTTTAAACACTCCAAGTTTCCATGTTTATCACATCTCCATGTTTACATGTTCATGTTTGCATCTTGTATTTAAGACTCATTTTGACTTTAATGAAGGTTGTTTGTGATTTATGCTGTTGATTTTTAGGTGATAACTCTGGACCCAGCACTGGAGAGACGTTTCCAGCCCGTAAAGGTACCTGAGCCCACAGTTGATGAAACCATACAGATTTTAAAGAGGCTTCGAGAACGATATGAAATTCACCATAAACATGCTCTGGTAGCTGCTGCCCAGCTGTCATAACAGTACATAAGGTATTAGAACACAATGCCTAATTATCTTTAATTTCTTGCAGATTATGATCGATTATATTTTTATAATGGTGGTAAAAGTACATCTTTTTTTTTTCTATTACGCATCTGATGATTAATCTATGCCCACAGTGATCGTTTTCTGCCTGATAAGGCTATTGATTTAATCGATGAAGCCGGTTCTCGTGTTAGACTTCGTCATGCACAAGTATGTATATTTCTCTGTATATTTTGTTTGCTTTACTTTGATGATCACATATTAATTTACGATATATGCCCTTCAGCTCCTAGAAGAAGCTAGAGAGCTCGAGCAAGAACTCAGGCAGATAACAAAAGAAAAGAACGAAGCTGTTTGTGGCCAAGATTTCGAAAAGGTACTGTGCTTGTTCTTGTGAATTTTATGGATGTGACAACGCGCTCGAGCCCGAGCCTAAAAACAAGCCTGTTTAGCAAACGAGCCCGAGCCGGCTCGCGAACCTAAACGAGCCTTTTGTTTATATAGTTTATTTATTGATATATTAAACATTTATCGAAATATGAATAATTATTATTTAGAAAATTATGAAAAAATAACTAAATTACTTATAAAAGTATTTAGATTTAATATCAATTAAAAAATGAATAATAAAGGAGCCGAGCTCGAGCTTGAAAAAGTACATACGAGCGGAGCTTGAGCCTAAAAACAAAGCTCTAATCGAGCTGAGCTCATGCTTTCATAAGTTAATGAGCTTAGGGGCTTGGCTCGGCTTGGCTCGTTTGCACCCGTGCGGAAAAATGAATCAGCTCATAGAATTTTTATTTTCTGGAATTATGATCTATATAAGTATTAAGTTAACTTGTTATTAATTTTGTAGTGAAATAAATGCTGGATTTTTCTACTCAAATGCTGAGCAGAGAGAAGCAATGGTTGCTGCAAAGAGACGTTCTGTTGATGAGAGAGTGAAAAAAATCATTGCCATGAAAGAAAAGGTATAAATATTATTCGCATGAAAAGAGGTTTTTTGCTGGACGTTCGAATACTAATAGATCTCATGGTGTGCAGGTGTGTAAGGTTACTGAAGACAACTTTGTGGTTATCAATCAGAAAGGGATCAATCTTCCATCGTTGGATCTTCTTGCTAGGGCTGGGGTAAGTCGATCATAGATTGGTATTTTGGTTTTAAAAGGCGTAGTTGAGGTGTGAGGAAATCGCGTCAGTTCGTTAAGGCGGCACCTCATGCGTTTCTGGGTCAAAGTTGGTCAAATTTATGTGAACTCGGTTTTTTATTTTATGCATTGTTCACATTGGTTATTATGCAGATAGTTGCTTTTCGAAGAGCCAAAAGGAGAAATATGGAATGATTGGTTTTGGCATGTGGCGGGGAAGCGGTGAACTCGGTGGACGACCTAACACCCGATTGTCTTGGATGGGAGGGGCTGGTGTACGAGCACGTTCTCGGTGAAGAAAAGTATAAATTTGTTGAAAATGTAAAGCATCCAAACTCTTGTACGATTTTAATTAAAGGTAAAGTTACGCTACGGTTTCTATGCTACATCTGTTTACATAATTGCTATTTAATTTCTTTATTATAGATGTTTTAAAATTATTAGAGAATAACGAATACGCATTGGATAATAGCTGCATTGATGATAGTTTGAGCCAGAAAGTTGACCAACCAGTTTCGCCAACTACAAGTCAACGAAAGGTCAAACACGCATAGGGGTGCTAAACAGGTTGTGTTCGCGGGTTGGCGGGTTCAATCCGACCTGAACCCGAAAATTTTAGACGAACCCGAACCCGAAAATTGTTTCATACATATGAACCCGAACCTGACCCGAATATTCACAGGCTGACCCGACCCCGACCCGTTCAACCCGATTTTTTTATTTTTTTTTTAATTTTCAGCAAACTAATATATTAGTGTTTGTGTTTCACTCTTCCTTTTTTGAGTGAAAAAACATTTTAATGTTTAGTTATTTGCTAACATTTGTGCAATGACATGCATCTTGTTTTAATTTGCCAGATTCTACATTCAAGACACTTTGATTTATCTCTAATGAATAATGGTACAACCCTTTGGTGGAGTGGTCATGGATGAGGTCATTGTGGTGGGAGCAGATGAAAGGTTGGCATCAGCATCAGTACCATGGAGTCCTAAGCAGCTTGCTGATCATATGCCCTGGTGGTTACTAGCAGTGAAGTGAGAACATGGAATTCAGGTGGTTTTGTTAAAAGACTTGTGAGTGATCTCGGCTAATCAAAATATGTTCTTTTATGCAGTTTGATCATATGTTATACTACTTGCATGCTTGGTTATTTAAGTTGTTGAAAATTGATTTTGGGATGTTTGTATAGCTAGGAAAATGAACTTCTTGTGGAATAAAGTTAGTGTTTTAAGTAGTAATCAAGATTAACCAGTATCCACTAAAGTTTCAGCTTTTTTTTTTCAACCGTAGTGAAATAAATATTTAGTCTGGCTAGGGTTTGAATATAAATTGAATCAGCATTAATCGTTCATTTATGTCGCCTATTTTTTTTTATAATTCTCAGTTAAACAAAATTTTTGATCCTGAGTATAAAAATCATATTGTTCGAATTTATGATTACTTTGTATATCGACGACATTTGTGCATTGCTTTTGAACTGCTCGATTCAGATTTGTCAGTTTCTGTTTGTTACATTAATCATTTTCTATCAGCTTCATATTAGGATTCGAGTTTTTTTGTTGGCCCGAAATGGATCTTGATCTCTAGAACGAGCGTGTTTAAACAAACTTGCATAAATAATAACTTGAATGTATGTACAATCGAATGAGAGTAAGTGATTACAAATGAAAACAAACTATCCTATTTATAGTTTTCAACGGGTACGAGTGAAGAGTTGTGTCTCTTTGTGAATAGACACGTCTCTTGAATGTGTGGTTGTGATTAATCCTTGAAGAGGTATGTTGTTTCCTGTCCGTTCAATCCAACCGGTGCCTCTTACCTTTCTTTTGCCTTGTACCGATCGGAATAGTTGTGAGAAGGGACACACCCTTTCGGTAAGGGGTGGTGGTTACCATCTTGTATCTTTGACAACTTTGGTCCTTGAAGTTCATAACCGCTATGTAATAATGTATTCTAACTATCTAACTAAGTATTTGATGTTAAGAGATTAACCGGGTTTTCATTCACCCCCCTAATCTCGAACATCCGTAAGTTGCTTCAAATCTTGAATCCCGAGCAGTTCTCTCATTGTAGCAAACTTGATCCTTGCTAGTGCCTTTGTTAGTATATCTGCTCGTTGTAATTCTCCACTTATGTGTTCCACAATGATATCTTCATTTTCCACACATTCTCTTATGAAGTGATAGCGTGTGTCAATGTGCTTGCTTCTTCCATGAAAGACTGGATTTCTCATGAGTGCTATTGCTGAAACATTATCTACTCTGAGTGTTATCTTTTCTTCCTTCCAGCCTGTAATTTCACTTAACAATCTTTTAAGCCATAGTGCTTGGCATGCTGCTGCAGTGGCTGCCATGAATTCTGATTCACATGATGATAGTGCCACTGTCTGTTGCTTCTGTGTACACCAGGTTATAGGTGATTCTCCAAAGTAGAATACCAGACCAGTTGTTCCTTTTCCTTTGTCTGTATTAACTCCAAAACTACTATCACTATAACCTGTGATCTTACATCCTCCCTGTCTTTTGTAGATGATTCCATGCTCTTTAGTTCCTTTGATGTATCGTAGTATCTGCTTTACTGCTTTCAAGTGTTGTTCCTTTGGTTCTTGCATGAATCTACTAAGCAGACTGACTGGGTAACAGAGATCTGGCCTTGTATGCAATAAGTACCTGAGAGAACCTATCAGGCTTCTGTAATGTGTTGCATCTACTAGATCTCCTTCTTCAGTCTTTGTTAATTGAGTTCCTGGAGTCATGGGAGTCTTTGTGTCATTGCAGGATAACATATCGGCGTCTTTGAGTATCTTGTTGATATATCATGTCTGCTTGATGCCTATCTCACCCCCTGCTTGAATTACTTCTATTCCCAGATAGTATGCTAGCAATCCTAGATCGCTCATATCAAATTTGTTCTTCATCTGAGATTTGAAGATGTCTATCTCCTTTTTTGATGTTCCAGTGACTATCAAGTCATCAACATAGACTCCAACTATCAGCGTAGAAGTCTCACTCGTTCTTGTATAGATTGCATTCTCTAAAGTGCACTTCTTGAAGTTAAGTGACTTTAGGGTTTGATCTAACTTCGTATTCCAAGCTCTTGGTGCTTGTCTCAATCCATACAGAGCTTTTGATAGTCTATAAACCTTTCCTTCATCTCCTGGTTTTATAAATCCTTCTGGTTGTGATACATAGACTTCCTCCTTGAGGTCTCCGTGTAAGAATGCAGATTTTACGTCTAAATGATGTACCTCCCAACCTTGATATGCTGCTAAAGCCAACATTAGTCGTACTGTCTCCATACGTGCTACTGGTGCAAAGACTTCGTCAAAGTCTATTCCGTGTTGCTGAACATATCCTTTTGCAACCAGCCTTGCCTTGTGTCTGACAATGTTTCCGTTTGCATCTTTCTTAGTCTTGAATACCCACTTTAAACCTATTGCCTTGTGATCTCTTGGCAACTCCGTCAATCTCCAAGTGTTATTCTTGTTTATTGAGTCTAACTCAGCCTTCATTGCTTCAATCCATTTTCTGTCACTAGATGCTTCCTTGTAATTCCTTGGTTCTTCTTCAGCAAGTAATAATTCATGTGGATGTACTTGAATTTCCTCTGTCTCTTCGTATAATTCTTCGAGACTTCTCAATTTTACTGGAGTGTCACTAATACTTTCTGTTGTACTTTAGAGGTGGATGGACCTCCACTTGATAAACTGCTTGAACTTCCTGCTGAGTTCTGATTGTACGAATGTGCTGGCGGGGTTATATAGGAGTCTTGTTCTTCTGTCTGATCTACTCCTGAATCATCATGATGTGGTCCGCTACTGCCAGGACTACTTGGTTCATCTTCCTCTGACTCTGGTGGGTTGTCATCTTCTTGAATGACAAAGTTTGTCCATTCGGGATTCCCTGAATCTATCGTTTCCATATAACTATTCCAGTTCCATGGTTGACCTTCCATGAACTTTACATCTCTACTGACACATATCTTGTTCTTCGCTGGATCATATAATCTGTATGCTTTTGATCCTTCTTCTATTCCAAGGTAAACCATAGGTGCACTTCTATCATCTAACTTCTTTTGTTGAAGTGGTAATACCTTAGCGTAAGCCGTGCAGCCAAAGACCTTCAAGTGTTCCAAATTTGGCTTTCTTCCTTTTAATGCTTCATATGGTGTCTTGTTCACCAGGGCTTTAGTTGGAACTCTGTTTAGTACATATATCGTGTGTCGTATTGCTTCACCCCAAAAGTTCTGTGGCATGTTCATTACCTTCAGCATACTGCGAGTAGTGGATAACATCGTCCTGTTTCGCCTTTCTACTACTCCATTTTGTTGTGGGGAATACGGTGCTGTGAGCTGTCTTGCTATGCCGTTGGTTTTGCAATACTTGTTGAATTCACCCGATGTGAATTCACCTCCTCTATCCGTCCTTAGTATTTTTAACTTGGTCTGCGCTTCCTTTTCCACCTTTTCTTTGAACTCCTTAAAAGTTTCGAATGCTTGATCCTTGGAAGTTAGTAAATATGCCCACATGTAGCGAGTACAGTCGTCTACAAGTAAGAATATATACTTCCTCCCAGCATGTGTTGGTGGGGATATAGGACCACACAAATCTCCATAGACTAAATCCAGAGGTTTTAAAGATCTGAACTTTGCCTGATTTGGAAATGGTGCCCTACTATGTTTTCCTAATAAGCATGCGTCACAGATTTGACTAGCATGACTTATTTTAGGAACTCCATATACCAAGTTCTTACGAGTCATTTCCTTGATAGCATCGAAGTGTAAATGGCCTAACCTTGCGTGCCATAACCATGCTATGTCTTCGGTTTTTGAGAGCAGGCAGATTGGTTTTCCAGTCTTCAGTTTGACTTTGTATAGCCTGTTCTTCATTCTCTTGACTCGCATTAGTAGCTTTCTATTTCGATCTCGGATAGTCAGTAGATCTCCGTCCATAACAACTTTGCAACCGATTTCTGTAAGTTGTCTGAGGCTCAATATGTTGCTTTTCAGACTTGGAATGTAGTATACTTGTGAAACAATGTTTTGTTCTTGGTTTAGACATTCCAGTAGTATTGAACCTTTGCCTTTAATTTCTACGTGCGACCCGTCACCGAACCCTACTTGCCCTGTCACCGTTTCATCTAACTCTCTGAAGTGATTTCGCACTCCTGTCATGTGGTTGCTGGCCCCGTTGTCTAAGTACCATAGACTTTCATCTACTGAGGCGTAACATGTTGGTTCTATACGTTCTTCGTTTAGTAGAACCCTTTCTTGAACAACGTTTTCTTCCTGTATTGCCATTAGCAATACGGGTGCTTCGTCTTCCTCGACGAGGTTTGAATGTTCTTGTATTTCGTCTTTCTCAGGACAGTCCTTCTTGAAGTGTCCAAACTTCTGACACTTAAAACATTGGATCTTACTTAGGTCGGTTCTTGCAAACTTCCTCCAATTTCTAGAATTTCCATTTCTAGATCTAGATGTAGATCCTTCGTTTCTGGGACTTTGCCTATTTCCGTTGTTTCGCCAATTTCCACGTGTTTGGTTAAATCTACCACGACCGCGGTTTCCAGATTGTCTTCCTCTGGTGTTATCATGATGTGTGAACATAAACCTATCTTGGCTTTCTCCTTGATTTCCTTTCTTTAACCTGAGTCGTTCTTCATACGTCTTTAATCTTCCGACCGCTTCTTCTAGCGTCATAGTTTCTAGATCGGAGTATTGTTCCATGGAGGCAACGATTTGAGTAAACTTATCCGGTACGCCATTTAGGAGTTTGCGTACTAGAGTCGGTTGACTCAATGTTGTTCCTACTTCAGTTGCTCGGGTAACGATACTATTAATCTTTGCGGTAAATGAATCAATAGTGTCGTCATCCTTCATTTGCAATAATTCAAATTCTGATAATAGCGTGTGCATACGCGCCTTTTGTACCCGATCAACACCAACGTGTCTAACCTTTAGATTATCCCAAATTTCCTTTGCAGTCTTACAATTTGCAACTTGCAATACAACATCTTCTGGTATTGCTTGAAACAGATATGTAATTGCAGACTTGTCTTTCTTAGTGTCTACCGTTTCATTTTCTGCCGGTTCGATCGTTTCCCACAAACCATTCGCTTCAAGAATCGTCTTGATACGAATAGCCCAAACCGTATAGTTTGTTGGTTTCAGAATTTGGCACTGAAACTGGGAAAGAGAATTTCCTTCTTTCTGTATTATTATCTGATTTTGTCCGGATGTTCCTGACATGTCTTCTTGCCGAACAATCTTCACTTCTACTAAACTTTTACTTTCTTGGTTTCAATAGATCTCACAAACCCACGATTACCCTAATCGTGTAATAATCAAACAACCAAATAATCTAATTCGCACTAAACCCCGGAATCAAACAAACCCTAGATTCCTAACCAACCCTTCGGTTCAACCGATTACCCTAGAACCGAAATCAAAAATTCTGAATTGAACTTGCGAATTGAAAAAAACGAAATTGAAACCTGATCGCGAATTCCCTGCGATGCCTTGCGATTCCCACGCCTAGAGCCTGACGCTCTGATACCAATTTGTTGGCCCGAAATGGATCTTGATCTCTAGAACGAGCGTGTTTAAACAAACTTGCAAAAATAATAACTTGAATGTATGTACAATCGAATGAGAGTAAGTGATTACAAATGAAAACAAACTATCCTATTTATAGTTTTCAACGGGTACGAGTGAAGAGTTGTGTCTCTTTGTGAATAGACACGTCTCTTGAATGTGTGGTTGTGATTAATCCTTGAAGAGGTATGTTGTTTCCTGTCCGTTCAATCCAACCGGTGCCTCTTACCTTTCTTTTGCCTTGTACCGATCGGAATAGTTGTGAGAAGGGACACACCCTTTCGGTAAGGGGTGGTGGTTACCATCTTGTATCTTTGACAACTTTGGTCCTTGAAGTTCATAACCGCTATGTAATAATGTATTCTAACTATCTAACTAAGTATTTGATGTTAAGAGATTAACCGGGTTTTCATTTTTTGTTTGTGATTTTGCATCAGGAATGAGCTTGTAAGGCTAAATCGATTTTGTGATTATCATTGAGCACCGTGCAACTATTTTAAAGTAGACTATTATACATTGTGATCTTTAACATGAGACCATCCTTTTATGCACAATATGAGCTACTTTAGCAGGAAACGAGAGTCAAATTGGGCAAGAACCAGAGTGGAGCCTCCAGAACTCAAAATTGTCGACTTTGGATTTGCATGCATGGAAGATCACACCGTTTATTCTTATACCCAGGTTCTTATCTAATACATCATTACTTAATTGTAGGCATGAATTTTGGCAAGTTGCTCAAAAATTTTCTTATTTTTACATTTTCCTTTTGCAGAGTCGATACTACAGATCACCTGAAGTTGCCCTTGGCTATTGGTATCCTTGAATTCGAAATCTGCTGTTGTACTATGTGTTTTGCTAACTAGATCCCTGCCCTAGAAGGGCCAAGGTTAACACCCAACTTTGTATGATAAAAAACTAAAAAAATATTTTTTTATATAATTACTACCCACCTAACCATCTAAAAGTGGTTTTTCTATATGCGTATGTGTTTTATTTAATACCCGGTTATATGGGCGCCTCAGTGATGGTGTATTTTAAAATATGTAATGGTCAATAGTGTGTTAAAGCTTGTTTTGTTTTTTGTTATTAGCTTTGGTCATCAGGAGTTATGTTGGGTGTTTCCTTGGGGGTCTTTTGTAGCTGATTGATGTGCTGTTATGCTTTTTTTGTTTGTTTTGTAAGTGCCAGCACTTGCTAGGCTGGTTATGTGTACCTTCGGTTGTTTAATGAAATTTGTTGCTGCTGGTAACAAAAAAGAAATTTCTTTTAGGTAAATTTTTAAAGAAATGTGGGAGCTCAATTGGGAAATTTGTTTTAGTCAAATACGTACATTGATACACACAAAGGGGAGCATTATTAAAGTAAATAATGTATACCTCTGCACATGTGGATGGTAAAAATTGGTGCAACTGAGATATCGACCCACAATATATCACGAGACGAATGATAAACTAACGGTAAAAAAGTATCTTATTGTAAATCACCACTCCCGCCGCATCGCGCTGGTAAATGACTAGTATATATATATATATATATATATATATATATATATATATATAGGGTAGGGATCCTAAGAGAAGTCCACCCTATTTGAGAAACTTGAGAAGCAATCTGGACCACACATTTTCCCTAAGCAAAAAATGCAAAAAAAAATGTGAAAAAAATGCAAATTTTTTTTTTTTTTTTTTTTTTTTTGAAAAATCGCTGCTTTTACTTTAAGAATTAAAAAAAATTTTTGGATTTATACACATGTGTATATTGTTAATCTTTTAACTATACATATATGTATATTGTCAATTATACATATATGTATATACATGTTTAAAATTGAAAAATGTGTATATTGTTAATCTTAAACCATAAACACTAAAGCTAAACCCTAAAACTAAACCCTAAACTCTAAACCCTAAAGCTAAACCCTAATTCTAAACCCTAAAGCTAAGCTAAACCCTAATGCTAAACCCAAAAGCTAAAACTAAACACTAAAGCTAAACCCTTAATGCTAAACCCTAATACAAACCCTAAAGTTAAAGCTAAACCCAAAAGTTAAAGCTAAACCTAAAAGCTAAACCCTAATGCTAAACCCAAAAGCTAAACCCTAATGCTAAACCCTAAATACTATTGCTAAACCCTAATACTAAACCCTAATGTTAAACCCTAAAACTAAACCCTAAACCATAAAGCTAAACCCTAAACCCTAATGCTAAACCCTAAATAACACTTATTTTTCAATTTTAAACATGTATATACATATATGTATAATTGACAATATACATATATGTATAGTTAAAAGATTAACAATATACACATGTGTATAAATCCAAAAAAAAAAAAATTTTTTTTAAAAAAAAAAAAAATTTAATTCTTTAAGAAAAAGCAGCGATTTTTCAAAAAAAAATAAAAAATAATTTTGCATTTTTTACCTTTTTTGCATTTTTTTTGCTTAGGGAAATGTGTGGTCCAGAATGCTTCTCAAGTTTCTCATTTAGCCTACTACTTCTCACATGATCCTTATCCTATATATATAGGTACGGGATCAGGAGAAAACACTCTGAAGTGTGAGAACGGATCCTGGCCCAACACGTGGCAGGGGGCGCTAAATGATATGCAGGGGTACGATTGTCCTTTTGTACATTCCCTCCTTATTCGCTTTATAAATCTGTTTCAAATTAAAACTCCAAATATTTCGTATTAGCTGTTACCTCCTTTACATGCTTTCTCAGATCTATGGCGTCTAACTTGGATTCCGTTCGACAAAGTAATATTTGATGACTTTTCATATTTTTGTTCCAGCAAATCATGCAACACATATACAACAGATATGAAGTTTTTGTTCTTTTATGCTTCTTTCATTGTTTTTTTTTTAAATTAATATTTTCATAATGTGTTGTATGGTTTTCAATGGTGTTGTTCATGTATCCAATTTATTCGCGTTTTCATTGGTAGTTAAACAATTAGTAAGAACTGATAATTGGAGTTTTCATTATTAATTTAAATTGTAGTTTGGGATCTAGTATTTTTCTTATGTTTTTACGATCAATGACGTTTTAAACCTGATTAGTTTTGAATATTATTTAGTAGTATATGTAAACATCAGTTATTAGTATTTGTTAATTTGTAAACATCAGTTTTGTTAACTATGGCGTTTTCTTTATCATATTATATTTGTTAATTATTCATGTTGTTAATTGTTTTTAATTATTCATCTCATGGCGTTTTTGTGACAACTGGCACCAAACCGGTAATTTCCGTACAATTTAATAATTATTTAATATCTGCAAATATGTGCTTAAATGTCAACATTGTCTGATTACATGCTATACATGTGAATTCATGCACGTTTCATACTTCAAATATTGCTTTATGCATTACTGTTTGCGTTGCGTCAGAAATACTAGTAAACTCATCGGTAAGACACACTGTGTCAGCAACACTGCGGAAAGCAGTCAGATAATGGAATTAGGGCCTAGGAGTAGGTCCAACGTCTGAAAATACATTAAAACCCAAGTATGGATACAAGGGTTAACATATAAACCTTCTAGAAGCTAAATTATGCATTAAAAAGCACCCGAAATACACTTAAAGTGCTGAATTCAGCATATTTCAGCAAAAGTCAGCATTTTAACAAGTTGGTAACAAGTGAAAATATGACTAAATGGTCCTGAATGATTTTCTAAGTGTCGGGAATTAAAAGTGTCACAAAAGGGTACGTAAAGATCACTAAACGGAATAGTTTGATACTTTAACGAACCGGTATCTAACCGAACAACCGGACACTACCCGAAACATCAAAATTATACTAGAAGCATTGTTTTAATATTTCTGAGCTAGTTATGATCCCCGAACACCCTAACGCGCGCTATATAACATCTAATACACATGAACACTAATCAATACACTTAACCTCTAACTAGATAACTTAACTTACCATTTAATCACAACCAATACCCCCCCCCCCCCCATGTAAGTGGACGGTCACAAGGGTGACCCCACCAAGATCCTTCTTGATCTTGCATAATCTCCCTTTGATTCACTTATATATGATTAAGATCATGTTGTGTACTTTGAGAACATGTGATCCATTGGGTAAACACTTAACACGGTTATAAGAAACCATTAAGCTCTCATTCTCACACCACATTTCACACACCATCTTTCTCCTCTCCTCCCTCCCACTCTCGGCCGAACACCATCACCCACACTACCACCATCTTCAACTCACTTCCATACATTCCAAGTTCATTTCAAGGTGTAAGAAGGTCTTCAAGCAAGCTTGGTGGTCTTGGAACTTCAAGGACCTCTCCCGATTGCTTTTATCCATCACATTTGCCATCATCAACCTCTTGTGTTCATCCCTAGCCATAGAGCTAGTAGTAAGGCCCTTATGATCCCTTATTACTTCATATTTTGATGGTTAAAAGATGATGAACATTGTTAATCTTGAAGAACACTAAAGAACATGATCATGATACTTAAACATAAGCTTACTAACATATGAATACATTTTGATTTGTGTTGATTTGCTTCTTGATGATTGATTATTTGTGTTAGTGATGTTAGACATCATAAGAAACCTACTAGATTGTGATTAAACACATAATCTAGTAAGATAAGGTGGTGATCTTGTGAGAGACCAAGATCATCATGCTTTATGTCTTCATGAACTTGAAGCATGAGGATGATTTTGTGAATAATGAAGCATATAACAAGATTTACATAGACTTGGTTTTTACATAAACAAACACTAAATTTTGGTGGTAAAACAAGTGTATAAACACTTGTGAAACAATAAGATGTCATGAAGAAATGTTTTTGTAAAACATGTTTACAAGTTGTAAACACCTAAATCTTTCAAGAATGAAGTTTATAGAAAAGTAAATGTATTTTGGAGGGTAACTAAGTCTACTAAAAACACTACCAAGTTACTACAAGTTTTTATGAAAGTTCAAGTTCATGATTATTATGTAAATAGCATAGTTTTGGCACTTGGTAAGTGTAGGTTGTTTAAGGTTGATTATTGATTACTTGAGATGATTTTACAAAGAAAATAAACACATGTTTTGAAAACATGGGAAACCTCCATTTTTAGGGGAAACTATGTCAAAATTTCTATAAAATTTTGACACTTAGAAAAATATAAGTTTTGGTGAAACTTATTCCCTAAAAATTTACCTAAAAATATTTACCAAGGTTTCCCTAATTTTTGTGTAAATTTCAAGTTAAGAAATGATGATTTCTTCAAGATAAAAATTGATATTAAGTATGTATATTTTTGAGGAAAATATATATATTTAATTAGTCACCAAATTTTGTGCTAAGTGTATGTAATATGTATTATACGTAATAGTGTATTAGGACTTGAAAATACACTAAATACTCCTAAGGAGTAAAAATACAAAAATACACATACAAAATACATGAGAATACATAGAAGCACATGGACAAGTTATGAACTTAAAATGTATTCTTGAACAAAAATATATAACTCGGGTGAAAAATACAAGATACTTATATTTATTTTGGAAAATAATATAAGTGAGATACGTAGTTAAAAATATAAATTATTTTTAACAACAAAGAACACATACATAAAAGATGGTGACTTGTACTTGTGCGATACAAGTCTAGTGACTAACGTTAATAAAACACGTATAGGTCACGACGCTATAAAACCAACCGGTGAAGTTTACGGCGCAAGATACGCAAAGTTGTGAGTTCATGTCCCCCTTTTCTTTTAACTGTTTCAGTTTTATAACTTCGGGGGTGAAATACATGTTACAAGTGTTACAATGTTTACAAATGGTATGATGAATACAAAACTAAGGAATGATACTATAGATCATGTGACGAATAGGGTGCCATAAGCACCATTAATCAACAATATACCTAGACCGTAGAACAAAAGGTTAGATCTAATGGGTTTCAGGCAGCCACACTCTGGGCCACGTGCTACCTAGAGTGCTTTTGTGTCTCAAGTCGTGAATCGACAACTAAAAATGCCTATGGTTTGGATGTTTCCTATGTCGTTACACATGTTAGTGACCTTGCAAACCACTAGCGATCTTGTATTCCTTACAATTACAGGACACAGTTTCGGATTCAACTAGACAAAATACATACAATGTTTTCATACAAGTATTCAGCATTTATTACAACAACTGCATGAACTCACACCAACATTATGTTGACGATTTTCCAAAACTCACATGTATTTCAGGTAACTAAGGTGGATGTGCGCGCGGTCTTACTCCTGCTCCAAGATGTCGCTTTTGTTTTAGTTATGTCATTTCAAGACTCCGATGCCTTTTTTTTTTTTTTTTGTGGGATTTGGTCTCTATATTCCAACTTGTGTGGGATATAAGAATCAAAACCTTCATGTTTGTCTTTAAAATAGAGTGTAGACTTTTCAGACAATATGTTGTCTCGTGATGTAAACACTTAACCTATGTTATATTTTAATTATGTAATGGCATTTGGAGTTATTTTACGAGCATGTAGTAAGTTTACCTTTCGTATGCAATGAGAACCTTTCAAGATCACACCTCGTGCTTCCGCCTTAGAAAGGGGTGTGACAGTTTTGATTATAATGTTACATTAATATTGTTAATTTATCATATTTGTTAATCAATCAAGTTATGGTGTGTGTATTGTGGCGTTTTTATTATGGTGTTTTCAAATTATGTGTTTATTATGTCTTGTTTATTATTCAATTAATGACGTTTTCAACGATAATGTTATAAGGAGACATTTTCTATTTTAATCGCGTTTTTATGAAATTAGTTCCTCACTGTGTTTTCTCAGACGAAGGTGTTTTCTGAAATTTGTAATTTAAGGCGACAATACAATGGCGTTTTATTCATGAGTTTGGCATTTTGTGTAGAAAGTCTAAAGACATTTTTACCCTTAATGAAGCCCGTCCGCGTAATAAAATTGATGTTATTTATGAAAACGGCACCGCGCCAATCTAGTCCATAGATTGTTTTGATCTGACGATCAATAACCGTTTTCACTGTGCTCGCACTTTTCACCGTTTTCCCTAAATCCTGACCCTATATATATATATATATAGAGAGAGAGAGTTCGGTTAACATACAAGAGCCCTTATCCTACATTGCGTACACGATCATCCCAGCCGTACGAGCTGGTGCGAATTCAATCTTCAACATGCAATTTTGTCAGAAAAAACAACATGCAAATTCGAATTCCATACCATGCGATTTCATCAAACTTTCCAACATGCGATTTCATCAACACATTTTTATAACATGCGATTTTACAATTGCATACGCTCGTACGATAAGCCCTATTGTACGTTACACTTTCTCTCTCTCTCTCTATATATATATATATAGGGTGGGAGTTGGCTACAAAGTCCATTTTTCCTACAAAGTGTACAAAGTCATAAAACACCACAATTTCAGCTGTAAAACACACTCAAAACCCACAAATAACAAAGTGGAGACTACAAAAACGCCATATTTGTGGGTTTTGTGTTGTGTTTTAGATGATAAGGCTTTGATTATGGAATGACTAACATTAGTCTGTTTTATATTGATTATCATGTTGTGTTTTATATTCATAGTTCTACGATGGTGTGTTTGACGTTTTTATGGACTGATAGGGTTTGGATATTGTGTTTTAGTGATCTTGACTTTGTTATTTGTGGGTTTTGAGTGTGTTTTCTGGTTGAAATTTTGATGTTTTATGACTTTGTACACTTTGTAGGAAAAATATATTTTGTAGCCGAACCCCACCTATATATACGAGGTTAGAATCCCGCGTATTACACTGGTTAAAATAAATTCAAATTTTATATACTAAATAGTAAAACAATATATTTTAAAAAACCTCGTTTATTACACGGATTTGTTTATTTCACGGATTGAATAAATGTAATTTTATATATTAAAAAATAAAAAATGTTCGATTTTTAAGAACAACGTGTATTGTTCAGAACATGTATTTTACTGGTTGAATAAGTATAATTTTGTATATCAATTAATAAAAATGTTATATCTTTAAAAAAATCTCGTATGTTATACGTGTTGAATGAATCTAATTTTAAATATCAAATAATAAAAATGTTATATCTTTAAAAACCTCGTAAAAACCTTATATATTACACGGGTTGAATAAATGTAATATTGTATATGGAACAATAAAAAGGATATATTTAAAAAAAAACCCACGTGTATTACACAGGTTGAATAAATGTAATTTTGTATAGCAAATAATAAAAAAAAAATTATCTTTAAAAAACTAGGTGTATTGCACGATTGAATAAATCTAATTTCATATACCAACTAATAAAAAAATATATATCCTAAAAAACTAACGGATATACTCGATACGCGATGAATAGGGTGATGACAAAGACGGTTCTTGAAAAGAAGATACATTGTTCAAGAAGCAACTCAGCATGCCATTTGAGTGATAAAATGTTAGTACCAAATCCAACAATTAAATTTATAAATTACGTAATAAAACTTATATAATATTTTTAGTAATGAAAATAAAAATAAATAATTTATTAATACAAATTTCATTTTCGTGAAAATAAAAATAATAATAAATTTTTGTAAAAATAAAAATAATAATATATTAATACAAAGTTTGGTTTTGGATAAATAATTTTGAAATTTGATAAAGATTTCAAAATATTATATTATCTTCTATACGAATCCTTTAAATTTATATAAAATTCAATTATACAATTATCTTTTAGTTAAAATTAATTTATCTTTAATTAATGAGGAGAGAGAGAGACGGAAAAACTAAAAAATAAATGACTCAAATAAATGACACGTGTTCTCATTGATTTACCTTATTATAGTATACTAGCGGTAAGACCCGTGTGCAAACACGGGTCGTTTCTTAGAAAACCGTGCATAACAAATATAAATGATGAGTATAGTTATATTTATATAGACTTATAAATATAATAAATAAATAAATAAGTCAGTCGGTAAATACTTAAAGTTTAGAGTATAAAAAATACAAAAATATACAATTTATTAATCTTTTGTAAACGAAATAATATTTGCATTCAAACATGTTCCTTCAACCTCCATAAAACACTATTTTAACCCAACACTATTGTTGGTGCATTCATCTGTCGTCTTCGTCTTAATATCGAGTCTCGAGTTCATTGCGAAGTCGTTCAAGCATGATGTCATGATGACATCATCATCATGACATCATCACTGCATCATCTACACAAGAGGACAAAACAGATTTCAAGATTGCATGAAAGTTTCGCTTGAAATCAGAAAGTTATTTGATAAGGATTTCGCCTGAAGTTATATTTGAGAATTTCACTTGAATAGTTCTTTAGTGGATTTCGCTTGAATTAAGTTGTCAGGTTTCAAGTGAAATCATGTATACTATAAATAGGTCATTTGTCATTTCATTTGTAACATTTCTGAAATTCCATACCGAGGTGCTGCCGGTGTGAGGACTGATTGTAAACGATAGTATATCAATATAATCAGTGTTAAAGTGATACGCAAGCTGTTTCGCAATCGGTTTCTTAGTTTCCGCCTCTGAAACTGATAAATCTCTTCTGAACGACTCGTTCGGGTCGCAAACCGATCCTACAAGTGGTATCAGAACTCAGGAGGAAGAGATTTCGCCAAAACAGCTCGTTTTTGTCACTTTTTCTGATTTTCTTCACCTTCTTTCAAAATCGAACAAATTTTTACGGTTAAAAATGGCTCAAATTCACATATCTTGTGCGTAATCATGTATTAATGAATCCTTGAAAGTTTCAAGTTTAAAATCGACCTAAATCCTGTATTTTTGTGAGATTTCGCTTCAATTGCTCGAACAATGTGATGACATCAGCAACTGCTTAAATCATAATTTCGCTTGAAATTACATCGAGATTTCGCTTGAATCTTCATCTTGATCTGATATTGCTTGAATATGACAATCATCATGATTTCGCTTCAGATTATTTGTTGATTTCACTTGAAAATACATGATAATCTGATCTAAATTGGATATCTCGCTTGAACAACCTGCTGATTTTTTTTTATATTTGACGTAACATTCTGATCGAGGAGTCAGTACTTGGAAAAGAAAATCACATGATTATGTCGGTTTGCATGTAATGTTGGTGTGTCATCAACTAAAGTGAACATATCAGTTATCAAAATTAAAGGTCCAGTGATAATTCATTGAGCATTGTTTGGATAAGTTGATGTCAGTCTAAGAAGCAAATTGGCCAAATAGATTTGTGAGATATTGATGCTTGTCGGATAAGTGGATTTGTGTCAGCAGTACATGTGAACAATTTTCATCAAACTCATGCTTTGTTGTTAGTCACATTTTGAGGTCCAATCAAAGAGGTTTATACGATTCAATTGTCTGCCATTTGCTATACATGTTGCATCAATGATTCGGTCCAATCAGAAACAAGTGTGTCATAAAGTCACGTGAATACTTGCTTCAGCCTTTGAGAAGTGTGTATCGGATATTAATGTTTACATGTGAAGAAAGATAAGTTGTCAGTATAGTGGACTCTAAAGCCCATGTGAGGTTAGTGGAAATTAATTGTCTATAATTTCGGATCTAAAGGATAAAAGGTGATAACGAGTTTGAACAGACATCAGAGATTCGCTTTTGTGAACAACAAAGATTTGTCGGGATTGTTTGAAAGAAATGGACAAAATGTTTGACGAACAGGAAAACAATGATCTTAAAAGGTTAAATGATTGGTATCGAGGATATTTCAGTAGTTTCTATCAGAAATTGCCCAAAGAGGTTTGGAGTAAACGTTTCAAATGTTTTCTGAGTAAGGAAGATGAGAAATTGGATGATTTGGAAAAGCGTTTTGATCGTTTGATTGACTATTTGAAAGAAAATCAAATAGTAATATCAGAAGCTGAAATGGTATCAAAGTTTGCTAATGGATTACCTGCTGAATGGGATGTTTTTTTGAAAAATCTGAGAGAAAATTCAAGTTTTTCAAAATTATCTCTGAATAAATTCATCAGTAAACTGAAAAATCATGATTATGAACTTTATCAAAAGAAGAGAGATGTGTTGGATAAGATAAAAATGAATTTAGAAGATTTGAATTTAGACGTGATATATGAAATAAACAAAAGAATAAATGTTTGTTGGGCAGCGAAAAGAAATTTAATGTATGATATGAAAAGGGGTTGTTATATTGATGATAATGGAAATCCTATTGATCTTGTTACAATCTTTGGTGCAGGTACATATAAGATAGAGAAAGAACAAGATCCAAAGAATGAAGAATCAGTGAAGAATGAATCTTCAAATTCTGAATCAGTATGCTCCAAATGTTACAACTTTAAGACTGACAATGACAAACTATTGAAGGATGTGGAAAGTTTGAAATCGGATGTCAAGAAGTTGAAAGATGAGAAGCAAACTGATGAAAAACAGATTCTGGATTTACAGGGAAATTGTGAAAAGCTAAAAGCTGAAAATGTTAAACTGTTAAATGATTTGAACAGTTTGACATCAGAAAACAATAAGTTGAAAGAAAATGGAAAAGTTTTTGAAGAGAAAATTAAAAGTTTTGAAAATGAAAAATCAAAGATTGAAAAAGATTTTCAAAGTCAAATAAAAATTTTAGAAGATGAGAGAGATTTGTTTGGTAAAAACAATCTTGAAAAACAAATTGCAATCAATTCTCATATTGAAAAAAATATTCGAGTTGAGAAAGAGGCAGAATGTGCTCAAAAGAAAATCAATGAATGGGAAGAAAAGTTGAAGGTGTTTGTGAATACTTCAACTATTCCTTGCCCAAAACCTTTAAATTCTGTTCAAATAAGTGACGATGTCACAAACTTTGACAAAGTCAAAGTTGAAGATTGTGACGAGAAATCTGATGATGAAAATAAAAAATTCGAAAAACAAAAATTGTTTTTGAAATTAAAAGAAAAGTTTCAAGAAACTGTTCCACAATCAACTGAAAAGGGAGAATGCTCTAAGCAAAAACCTTTGAAGAAGAAAGTGGAACAAAAACAAAAAGAGAAAATTTTGAAAAATGTTCAAAAAGATAATAAAAGCTCATCAGATCGATCATTCAATCGCAATGAAAAATTACAAAAATCGAAAAATGAAAACTCTAAAATTGTTGGTAATAAGTGGTGCAGGTCGGACCACAGTGCTTCAAAGCCAAATCCAGCTTACAAGAGGAGAGATGGATATCACCAAGCCAAACAGTGCTTTGATTTGAGCATTTGGGCTGAAAATGGTGTTTGGTACGATAACAGAGTGTGTTACCGATGTGGTTATCAAGGACACATTGCTGTTAACTGCCAAAGTTGGAATTATGAGACGAGAAGATGCTTTAACTGCAACATAAGAGGTCACATTGCCAGAGATTGCCCAAGGAGATCAAATGAAAGATTAAGGGTTAATTCTCAGAAGATGGCAAAGAAATCAGTCAATGTCAAGCCCAAAGAACAGAAGGTTCAAGAACCTAAAGTTCAAGAAAAGAAAGTGAAGCTTTCACAGGGGCAAAAAGACAGACTGAGGAAAAAGAGGAAGAAGGCCAGAGAGTATCTAGAGAAGATTTTGTCCTCGGATACAACTAGTAAAACAGATAAAAGTTCTGATAAATCGTCTTGCTCTCCAAAGAATGACAAATCAAGCAAAACGCATTCATCAGATACAAATCTGAGGACGAAAGAGGATAAGAAGAAGAAGAAGAAAATGGTCGGCGATGAATCTGATGTGTCAAAGTCAGACATGCCACCATCAGGCAATGAATCTGACAGACCAAAGTCAGACAAGCCATGTACAGGCAATGATTCTGGTTCGTCAAAGCCAGAAGAGCCTGTTGTTGAGGTAAAATCTGAGAATTCAGGTTTAACAATGGATGATGCAAATTTTCCACCATTGTCGAACAAGAATTCAAAAGCACCCAAGGACTGTCAGGCTTGGGTGAATCTGTTTAAATGAAAAACCTGACTTGCCGGAGTTCCCAGGTTGGTAAGCGTGGAACATGAATCGGCACATTTCTTGAGAAATTCACGAATGTGATATTTCGACTTACAAGTGGTAAATCAGGGACATTAAGTTGTACTTGATTTTCTACATGTGATTGTGTTGTTAAAATTGATAAATGTTAAATCTTACAAGTGGTTGAAGAAAACAATGTGATGATTTGATTCCCAATTTTACAAGTGGTAAAATCAACAAAACTTATTTTCCGGAAAAACCATTTTGATTAAAACAAACTTAAGTATTTTGAGATCACAATGGGAAATTAGTTTGTTGTCAGGGGGAGTTCTGATTGTTCATGCCAGGTGGATGGAGAATTGAAGTGATTCTCATCATGTTGTCACATTTCTTGTACAGTTTGTTTTCAAATTTTCCCAGAAAATCAAAATTGAGACATATTTTGATTTTAGGGGGAGTAAAAATTTTAAAAATTTGAAAATTTGAAAAAGTCAAAAACATTGAAAAATGCAAAAATGAGTTTTGTTGTCAAAAAGAGGAAATGATAGTAGATCAGTTGGACTGTCACAGCATGCTAAAGAACTGGAAAGTCAAAATGTGATAAACGGTCTCACTAAAGATGTGACGATAGGCTCAGCTAGACTAGTAGATTTGCGAGAACGATACAAACCTAAAGCAAAAAAGCCTAGTTCTAGTGGGAAACATGGTTGAAAGCATAGTACTTAGTTTTGTCCTTCTTGACTGTGTGCCTGCTCAGTAATTGCTGAATGCCAAAAGCATAAAAACTGGTTAAGTTTGTGAACTTTCACAACTTTGCTGAAAAGTCACTGTGATTGTGCATTTTATTTTGCAAAGATTTAAACTTGTTTTATTTCTTTATTTTGTTTAAGCATCGAACATCCTCTGCGTATACGTGAGTATCGACCTGGATGTTGTTGCCTAAACGTTCTGCTTTATTTTCTTTGGTGTTTCGTTTAAGCTTTGGATCACCTCTGCGTATACGGGAGTATCGACCTGGTGGTTAAAGCCTAAACAACTTCAACTTATTTTTATTTTCTTATTTTGTTTAAACATTGGACTTTCTCTGCGTATACGGAAGTATCGACCTGATTGTTAATGTTTAAACATTCTGCTTTGTTTTCGCACAAATCACAGTTGATAAAAGTTTAAAGGCATTACTTGAGATAGTGTATTGCATGATGAGGGGATATGCTGAGATCGTGGGGTCCATAAGAATTTTAGTGCTATCTTAATATACCTTAACGTATCGGTAAGCATTTCGAAAGTTTTTAGATTGAACTTAAGTGGACAACAATATCGTCAATCAATGTGAATCGTTTAGAACTTAAAATGTTTAAAGCTTAACGGTGCTAGTGATTGGTCACATAAACTGATATGATCCTCTTACACAAGCTCACAAAAATATTGTTTGTATATATTTCGTTACTCCATTTCATTTCTGTTTTAAAAATCCAAAAAGATTTTAGTGTGTTTTAGCATAAATTTTGAAAAATTCAAAAAGATTTTCGACAACTGATGTTGAAGAGCTGATTTTCAAAATTTCAAGTGCTGAACATGATGAACTGGTTTGGGAGTGTGCGTTTAAAAGAAGAAACTGATTTTGAGAAAGAAAAATTTGATTAGTTAATCAGGGTCATTAATTTGAACTTGATGTAACTATTATTAGTAAGTTTTTCTTATTGTTTTAAGTAAAAACTTATGTTTTGGTGAGAAAATGTGTGCAGGAAATGATCTAAACAGAATTAAAGCCAGGGATTGATCTCAAGGTGATAGCTAATTCCAGACGGTGATCCCATCATGATGAGAGGGGGAGTCTGACGAGGTTAGAGCCAAAGAGAAGATCCTGGTATATGCTAAGAAAGAAAAAAGACTGATAAAGACTGAAGACTGAGAATACTCGATATTTAAGACTCGTCAACATCTGAGGGGGAGTCTGTTGGTGCATTCATCTGTCGTCTTCGTCTTAATATCGAGTCTCGAGTTCATTGCGAAGTCGTTCAAGCATGATGTCATGATGACATCATCATCATGACATCATCACTGCATCATCTACACAAGAGGACAAAACAGATTTCAAGATTGCATGAAAGTTTCGCTTGAAATCAGAAAGTTATTTGATAAGGATTTCGCTTGAAGTTATATTTGAGAATTTCGCTTGAATAGTTCTTTAGTGGATTTCGCTTGAATTAAGTTGTCAGGTTTCAAGCGAAATCATGTATACTATAAATAGGTCATTTGTCATTTCATTTGTAACGTTTCTGAAATTCCATACCGAGGTGCTGCCGGTGTGAGGACTGATTGTAAACGATAGTAAACTAATGGTCAATAGGTTTATTCAACAGCAATTCCATTATGTTGATAGCAAACCACTGTTGTCTATTAACTGTTATAAACTTCTGTTGCTCTCCAACAGACTTTCCTAAAAATGGTTATCCATTATCTCCAACAGAGCTTGCCAGATGGTTAGATAGTAAGTATCAGATGTTAGTCAACCCATGTTAAAAAGGTCAATCAACAGAAATTACAAAGGTTAGTAAACAGATCTTAAGAGAATAATGTTATTAACAAAGAATTTAGTACTCTCATTAAAAATGAGAGCTGCAAACACGGGGCGTTTCTTAGACCACCATGCATAACACATATTGATAGAACATATAGATATGTGTATAGATATTGTATCAAAACGTGTTATCTATTATAGCTAAAAGACAACTATAGACATGCATCATCAGTTAATATATAAGATACATATGAGTATTTCCATTGTCATATCCACAAAAAAAATTAGCATCCACCCATTGACAATGAAACCTGTTTATAGACATAACTACATATAGAACATGTCTAAGAAGAAAAATTAGTACCACCAATGAACCAAATGTACAACCACAAACAATCATGACATGAAACTAAGACGACTTTATCTTTGCCACGATATGCACAAATTTTTTTAACTTCAGCAATTGAGTAGACTTGTGAAACTCTAATGAAAGTTCATCACCAAAAGCAATATTGCAAGATCTCAGATAAGAAGACCATCCAACAACAGCGTAGTTGAATCCAGTATTGGTTTTTTGAGATGTTGTAAACAGTTCCATGACTGCACATTTGAGATTCTAGATCTTGATAGGCTTAGGATTATTAGTATGTAGATCCAACGCAGAAGATACATCTGATGGCAGATGCTAAAAAACAGAAAATTTAATAGTGAATTTTATAAAATATTGATATATAACTGAAATTGTTGAAATAACGAAACAAAGCAACGACTGCAAAAGCTTACAAGACTGTCTTCAGCATGTATGGTGAAGTGTAAGACTGATTCTGAAGTGGATGATACTAAACGAACCTTTTGAACCTTACACGGTCTATCAACAGCTTGGTTATCCTCTACAATTGTCTTGGCACGAAGTTTGTGCATCTTATCTGTTTTGGTCAAAAATTACCTAAGCAATTTAGTGAGCAAATTAGTTAAGTGAGGTAGTGTGCTAGAAATATGTGTGAAAAATATGCTTGTTGAGTTATTTAGAAAATCAGTATTCAGGATACGGCTCAGGATATTGAGCTGTATCTACGATCAAACTATGAGCAAAAGTAAAGTAAACGACACGAGATGTACGAGGAAAGCCCTTGATCAATCTAGATCGCCGGCATAAAACCTCGGGAGCTGACAATCGCAGCTGCCTTGTTCTTCTTATTACTTCAAACGTCAGGATACAGTGCAGGATGTGGTGCGGATCGACTATGTGTTACAATGAAATTTGAATACAAGTGTGGTGTTTGCAATGAGCTAGAGAGTGAAAGTGTTCGAGAGTGTTAGTGAAAAATTGTGTGCCTTAAACTGATCCGCCCCTATCTATTTATAGTAAAGATAATATAACAAACTGTCCTAAACTTCCGGGATCCACCGAATATTCCTTAATCGAACGTTGTAGACCTGGTCTTTCGGGTTCAACGTCTCTCCTTCAACAAACACGTCCGAGTCTTGAGGAGAAGAAGTCCACTTGACCGTTAGCAAGTCTCAGCCTTTAACCTGCACGTGGTTAATTCAATAAACCTCAGGATATCGCCCAAGATGTTAGCAATATCCTCTTCCAGCATCCTGGTCACAAATAAACAAATAAAGGCAAGATATTGGTCAGGATATGTATGCTTAGAAAATGACCCATAACAATTGTCCCCAAATATATCGGTTGGTATACCAATCCAACAGATATATTTCGAAAATCTTATCCCTTAACTCAAGGCATTTAAAACGAAACGACGGTCAAGATCACATCGTAACTTCCAACGCGCTTTTTGCTCAATGGAGATCCACAATGCCCCTATATCTTCTCTTTTCTTGTTTGAAAAGCAGATATCTTCAACAGAACCTTCAGGTAATTCTCCATTTCTGATTTACTTTCTATCAATTTGCATCGCCTTACTCGCAATGGATGCCGAGACCTTCACCCAGCAGAATCTCCTTAAAAATCCCGAAAAGGAGATCTGTGCTTTTGACAACGCAGACATTGCAGCTTTAAGAGCCTCCGGCGCTTTCCCTGATAACACGGTCTTCAGACCATTCGATCGGTCAATCCGATCGGATGTTTCTTCCACTGAATGGGTTTGTTTTCCAGCATATCCTTTTTCGCTAGGTCTTCGATACCCTTTTTCCTGAATTCATGATGCAATTCTTTCGAACCACCGGCATCTCTTTTGCTCAAACCATGCCCATGGTTTGGAGAGTACTAATTGTACTTAATCAAATCAAAAACCTCCATTGTTCCGACCTCCGCATCGAGGATTTGCCTATCGCTTATCGCCTCCGATCCCATGGCTCTAGCCGGTTCTTACTCTTTTCGACCTCCAGCAAACCCCTAATTCTCAAAGCCACCAAAAACGAAGACGGATGGCAACGCAAATTCTTCTTTGTCAAACGAGACTCCATTGCTGAGGGTGCCAACCTTCCGGTGGAGTGGTTAACCACCGGTAGGATCATAAATATTCTCATAGACCATTTAATTCTTATCTTCTATTAATATCCTTCTTTTCGGTTTTTATGCAGTGAACTTCAAGGAAGTCGCTCCCCCTACCGCCGAGTCAGAAGAGAGAATCAATACTGTTTACCAGTTACCTACAATAGACAGGACTTTCACCACACACGTCCCGAGTTCCAGTCAATACTCGTCATCCGAAATGTCTGGTAAGGATTACTTTCAATATAATTAGTCAAAACAGTATAATAATGAAGTGAAGAGTAAAACTTTTCCCTTTATGCAGCACCGGCCAAGATCCCTGAAGTCTTTGACCTTGACGAATTGGACAGTTATTCCGACCAGATCCAGGTCAAGAAAGAACCTAGCCCCAAGACCACAGCCACATCCAAACCCAGCAGCTCCAAAGCCATCATTATCCCCAAACCTTCACCGGCTACCAAGCCTCGGAGTTCAAGTTCCCGCAAAAGGAAAGAGCCTGACTCCCCTGTCATCTCTGACACATTTCCTTATGAGAAACACGGGTTCATTGAAGCCAGCGGGTTTATGACTTCCTTTCTCAACCAGGTTAGTTTTCTCATATCATAAAAATACCTGTCCTTTTACCTTTGTAGGGTCTTGAGCGTTTGCTTAACCTATATCAAGAATCATGCAAGCTCAACAAGACGCTTGAAACCAAGCTAAAGGAAGCTGAAACCACAATCTCCGATCAAGGCATGATTGCAGCCGCCAAATCTCGTCACTACGAGCAGAAATTTAAAGCCATGACTCAAGAACACCAAACTGCTCTCAACAAAGCTGCTCTTCAAGCCCAGACCGATCTTGAAGCTGCCCACGTGCAATACGAACGAGATATGGTCAGCTACCGGGAAAGCCTCAAGAGTTCCGTCGTCATTTCTCTCCTTCAAGCCAGGTTGAAGATGGCCCACGAAGCCAAATCATTAGGCTTCGAATGCCCTTCTTGGGATGTTGGTGCCTGGGAGACCAAGCTAAAGAACCTCGGCGGCGTTTCTTTCAAATCACCTGTTGAAGAATCTTCCAAAGCAGTTGAAAAAACAACCGATGCTGAGAAGGATACTGAGCCGGATCCCAAGACGGATGCTGCTGAAACCACTATGGACGAAGAAGGCACTACCCCCTAGAGCTTATTTCCTTTAAATTATTCGAACAATTTTATGTTTTTATGAACAATTTTTATTTCTGTATCGAAACAATTTGATAGCCGAAGGTGGATGGGTCCTGGGTTTCAGGATGAAACCTTTGGTTATCAACCAGTATTGATTGCTTCAAGAATAATTTCGTCTTTTTATTTTTCTTGCCATTATCTTCCGTTTTTCCTAAGTATAATTCTTAGCCTTGCAAAAAACTTTATATTATTATCTTATGAAAATATCCTGATCAGTATACTCAGTAATATGTTACAAAATCTTATTTATTAGATAGGACCCCAAATGCTCGTCCAACTTTGCAGATAGTTTTTGAAAAACAAACTATTTCTCCAAAACCAGTTTATGATAATACTTAAATAATCAAAGTTCCAAACTAATACTAGTTTCAAACACCTTAATCAAATATCCTGAAAAGGACTTTGAGAATATATCAGGATACTTAACCTTTTATATAACATAGTGTTACTAAAAACTTAGGCGATGTTTACAAAGGAAAGATCATACCAGAAATAGGGTATAAACCTATTACCCAACTTCAATCCCTTTGCAACTCTTCCAATGAAGATGTCCCCTGTTCGAGGTACTTAGTGCATTAGTTCCGAGCCTCATCCTTTTAGCTCTACATCACCACCTTGGTAGGAATGTCCCCTGTGTACAATGTCTTCAAATACTTTAGAAATCTTCTGAATGTCAGTTTCCATTGTATAGGCAATTTTTTATGTCCCAAGGGCAAAACCCAAGGATATACCGGAGATAAATCCCTTGTATCCTGGGGAAAATCCCAAATTTTCATGCGCTACAGGCGGGAGTGTATAAACTCCAAGACTTAGAAAGGTGAAAACCTTTAAACCTTAGAGAGTATGAAAATACCCTTTCGTGAGAGAGGGTGATCAATCCTCATATACCTTCAGGATTCAGGATATAGCCAACAGTAACGAAATTGTCAGCCACTTTTACATGGACTGGTCCCGCCACCTTGAACTATCCCTGAATAACTTGCGCTCCAGGCGGGGTGTTTAAACCCAATTCGGAAGAAAGGTGAATACCTTTAAACCTGTGAAGGGATCAGGATCCCTTGTACGTGAGAGAGGGGGCCAATCCTCTAATCTTCTGAAGTATCCTGAGTGAGCATCCTGGAGCTATATCCCAAAGCATATACTGCAAAACATCCTTACACTAAGGTGGGTGTCAGCTTGGCTAACACCCCTTCGATGCTTAAGTCAGTATTGGGTTACAAAGAACAAATTAAACCAAACATATTTAAAAAAGGTAGAATTCATACCATCCTGAGTTAGAAATTAAATTCTAAACTCACTTGAAATAAAGCTTAAGGTGTATAGCATTCCAAGATCTCGGTAGCAAATCCCCCTCCATATTCTTGAGTCTGTATGCTCCTTTCCCTGCTTCTGATTCAACTTCGTATGGTCCTTCCCATTTTGGAGCTAACTTGCCATCGGCAGGATTAGTAGTATTCTGAAAAGCCTTTCTTAGCACACAATCTCCAACCTTAAATCTTCTGGTCCTAATATTCTTGTTATATGCCCTGGATATTCTCTGTTGGTATGCTGCCATCCTTAGCCTTGCCGCGTCTCTCTTCTCATCTATAGTGTCTAAATCCTGACTCAAGGCTTCAGGATTCTGCTCAGGATCACTTAGGGTAGATCTTGCAGTAGGTATTGTCATTTCCGTTGGAATCATTGCTTCTGCTCCAAATACCAAGGAAAACGGGGTTTGGCATGTTGCATTCTTTACCATTGTCCTATCAGCCCACAAAACAAAGGGTAATTCTTCTGCCCATCTTCCTTTTTTGGCTCCAAGCCTTTTCTTTAAGTTATTGACAATTATCTTGTTTGAGGATTCTGCTTGTCCATTCGCTTGAGGATGTACTGGAGTAGACGTTATCATTTTGATTCCCCAACTCTTGCAAAAGTCAGTAGTTCTCTTGCTTATAAACTGAGAACCATTGTCACAGATTATCTCGGCTGGTACTCCGAATCTGGTCAGGATATTCCTCTTTATGAAGGATACTACTTCTTGGTCTCTAACTTGAACAAATGCTTCAGCTTCAACCCACTTAGAGAAATAATCCGTCATTGCTAGCATAAAGACTTTTCCTCCCGGAGCTTTTGGTAGCTTTCCCACTATATCCATACCCCACTTCATAAACGGCCAAGAGGAAACAATAGGATATAATGGTTCAGCAGGTTGATGCAGTATGTTACTATGTCTTTGACATGCGTCACATCTTCGAGCATATTCTGCTGCATCTTTTCTCATTGTTGGCCAATAATATCCTGTCCTTAACACTTTCGAGAATAACGACCTGCCCCCAGTATGGTTACCACAATCCCCTTCATGTATATCCTGAAGTACTTCTTTGGCTTCAGGATCCTCCAAGCACCTCAAATACGGTCCTGCAAGAGATTTCTTGTATAAAATATTATTTATAATAGTGAATCGTGATACCTTCATCCAAAATGCCTTAGGATTCTCATTTCCAGGGATGTGTCCTTCTTTGAGATATCTCATGATTGGAGCCGTCCAGGATTTAGGATCCTCTTCAGGATGCTCTGCTCCAGGATCCTGAATACCCGCTACTTCTTTATCCTGAGGATTCGTTGCAGGATATAAGACATGTAATATTGGTATTTGGGTCCCTTCAGGTATCTTGATCGATGATCCCAAATTTGCTAAGGCATCCGCTTCAGCATTATCCTCCCTTGGTACCTGTTCAAGTAGAAAAACATCGAAATATCCTGCTAATTTTTTGAGAATATCGAGATATTCGATTAATTTCTCACCCTTAACTGCATAGGATCCATTAAAATGGTTAGTAATTAACAAAGAGTCAACATATACTTGCAAATTTTTGATACTCATGCTCTTAGCCAACTCTAATCCTGCAATTAAAGCCTCATACTCTGCTTCATTATTAGTAGCAGGAAATTCACACCTAATAGCCTGGGGTAATATGTCCCCCTGTGGCGATTTTAGTAGTATTCCTAATCCTACTCCTCTTATATTAGATGCACCATCAGTATATAATGTCCAGGATCCTGAGGATTCTCCTAACTGTTGAACTTCTAGGTCTACCTCATCCTGAATATCACTACTGAAATCAGCCACAAAGTCAGCTAAAGCTTGAGACTTTATGGCATTTCTAGGTTCATATACTAAATCATAAGCACTTAACTTTACTGACCACTTGGCCATCCTGCCTGACATCTCTGGTTTCCTAAGCACATTTTTGACAGGATAATTTGTTTTAACATGTATCCTATGTGTCTCGAAATAATGTCTAAGCTTTGCCGATGCCATGACTAGAGCTAATATTAATTTTTCTAAATGAGAATACCTAGTTTCAGCATCTAACAAACTTTTACTAACATAATAAACAGGGTATTGCTGACCTTCATGGTCTTTTATAAGAACGGCACTTACAGCATTCCCTGATACAGCAAGGTATAGGGATAGTGGTTCACCATTTTCAGGCTTCATTAATAAAGGTGCGGTTGAGAGATATCGTTTCAAATCCTGCAAGGCTGCTTCATGCTTCTCCTCCCATTCGAATCTTTTGTTTTTCTTCAGGATATCATAAAAATCTTTGCACTTCTCTGAGGATCTCGAGATAAACCTGTTTAAAGCTGCTACTCGGCCTGTCAATCTTTGTATGTCCTTCATATTTGAGGGTGATTTTATATCCAGGATAGCTTTGATCTGCTCTGGGCTTGCTTCTATCCCCCTTTTTGTCACCATATATCCAAGAAACTTTCCTGCCCCCACTCCGAAATGGCATTTAGCAGGATTCAGCTTCATGTTGTATCGATCCAGGATATCAAATGCTCCCTTGATATCCTGGAGGTGATCTTCAGCCTTTTTAGATTTCACCACCATATCATCGATATATACCTCCATGGTGTCCCCCAGTTTGTCTTTGAACATCATGTTTACCAATCTTTGGTATGTTGCACCTGCATTTTTCAAACCAAAGGGCATAGCTGTATAACAATAAATACCTGTTGGTGTCATGAAGGCAGTATCCTCCTGGTCAGAAGGCTCCATTTGGATCTGTTGAAATCCTGAGGATGCGTCAATGAAGGTCAGCATTTCATGCCCGACAGTGGCATCTACCATTGCATCAATGTGGGGAAGAGGAAATGGGTATTTAGGACAAGCTTTGTTCAAGTCTGTGTAGTCCACACAAACTCTCCATTTCCCATTTTTCTTCTGTACTACAACCACGTTTGCTAGCCACCTTGGGAACTTAACCTCTCTGATCATCCTGGACTTTAATAATCTCTCAACTTCCTCCTGGATAATCGTGTTCCGCTCAGGAGTAAACTTCCTTCTTTTTTGCTGAACAGGCTTGAATGATTTATCAATTCCAAGCTTGTGAGTAATAATATCTTTGGATATGCCTGTCATATCCTCATGCTTCCATGCAAACGTTGACATCCTGCATTTCAAAAAGTTAATCAATTGTTCTTCAATATCCTGAGGGATATTGGTCCCTACGAGCACCGAAATATCAGGATTATCCTGGTCCAGGATAATTTTCTTCACATCCTGCTCCGGATCCTCCACGATATCCTGGGCCCGTGTCTTTAATTGCTATGCTGCACTAGGTTTGGTTGAGGATTTCATCGAGGATGACTAGCATTCTTTCGCCTCCTGCTGATCAGTATCAACTTTGACAACTCCCCAAGGGGTAGGTATCTTGATGCATTGGTGATATGTTGATGGCACAACCTTCATATCGTGAATCCACGGTCTTCCCAGTATGATGTTATAGCAGGATAGAGAATCCATCACAAAGAAACGTTGTATTGAGTTGACTCCTTCAACGTATACTGGCAACTTTATCTCTCCCACCGTGTTTCTAGCCTCTCCACTGAACCCAACAAGCACGGTAGACTTTGAAGTGATATCCATTGGAGATACATTCATTCTCTTCAGAGTTTCTAGTTGGATTATGTTGACGGAGCTGCCATTATCAACCAATATCCTGCGTACAAAATGGTTAGCCACATATAACGTTATTACCAGAGCATCATGGTGAGGATCCTGGACAGTATCCCTGTCATCAGCATCAAAAGTGATCACTTTGTCAGTTGTGAGGGTAGTCATCCTGACAGGTTTGTCTCCCCTTTCGGTCTTAGCTTCTTTTGCATGTCTCTTTGCTGCCGAATACGAAGTTCCACAAATGTCGGATCCTCCCGAAATGAAGTTGATTATCTTGGCATCCGCGGGAGGTGATGCTGCTCGCTCAGAATCCTTCTCAGAATCCTGACCCTTATTCTTCTTTCTTCCTAAGAGATCTTTCAGATATCCCTTGCTCAGAAGATAGCTTATTTCTTTCCTTAGAGCAATGCAATCCTCAGTCACATGTCCGAAATCTTCGTGGAAAGCACACCATTTTGACTTATCTTTCCAGTCAGCCTTTTGTTGATTCTTTCAAGGCCACCTAGCCTTGTCTCCTAGACCCTGCATGGCATACATCAATTCAGGAATGTTAACAGAAAAGCAATATTCGGACAACTCAGGATACTCTTCAGGATCCTCATCTTCGACAGCATTCACTCTTTTGTTTTCATTTCTACCATACGGCTTAGGCCGATATGACTTGAATGAGGATTCTGACTTCCTGTTAGTTGACTCATAAGTGTTGGATGAGTTCATCCTTTCTTGCATCTTCCTGTCATCTTCCAGACGGATATATCTCAAAGCCCTGTTACGAGCTTCGTCGAGATTCCTGCAGGGATTCATTACAAGATCCTGATAAAACTGAGAATCCTTTTGTAATCCCATCTTAAAAGCTTGCACAGCTGTTGCAACATCAAGATGTGGGATATCCAAGGATTCTCGACTGAATTTGTTCACATAATCCCTCAAGGATTCCTGAGGCCCTTGAGTTATCCTGTAAAGATCACTGGTTAGTTTCTCAAAACTCCGACTACAAGAAAATTGACTGTTAAATAAATTAACCAAATGAGCAAACGAAGTAATTGAGTGAGGAGGAACGTTTAACAGCCATTTTAAGGCTGATCCTGTTAGAGTAGAACCAAATCCCTTGCACAAGCACGCTTCCTTGAGCTCCGGAGGGATAGGGTTAATCTCCATTCTTTCCCTATACTGAGCAATATGCTCCTCAGGATCCGTAGTCCCATCATAAAGCTTCATGTTGGGGGTTTGGAATCTCTTTGGGATCTCAGCATCACAGATAGGATATGCAAAACGAGATATCTTGTGGCTGTCTTGGGACACTTCCGGGATCGGCTGGACCACCCCAGGTACACTAGATATCATGTCCTTCAACTTCTGAAGTTCCCTAGTAAGTGCTGATGTTACACCTGTATCCTGCAAAGATCCACTATTGTTAGTAGCATGAGTATTATTATTATTTGACACGTTACCCGTTGGAGGATTTTGCCCATATCCTGAAGCATATCCTGAGCTCCTCATGGTTGACATCCTGACCGAGGAGGGTATTTCAGGAGTATGATTCTGAGGAAGGCTGGGCACAATATTCCCCCTATTATCCTCAGTATACACCGCTGAACTGAAGTTCAACGTTCTGTGATGTAATGGAGTGACGTTATCCTCAGCAGATCTGCTCGAGCCAGACTTCAGGAGTTGTATTTCCCTTAAAAGCATTTGGTTCGTTTCCTGTTGTTGCCTCATTTGTTCCTGCACACTTCCAAATAAGGTTAAAATTTCATCGTTAGAAGCTAAAACAGGAGCAGATTCCTGAACACTGCGGGTAGGGATAATATCCTGAGGTCGTGAAGAGGCTGGCATCCTTGGAGGAGGTGGTGGAAGCACCGAACCGGTAGTAGCAGAAGTCATAGCAGACGCAGTGGAGGAGCTCATGTTTGATCTTGAGGCCATTACGGACAATGTGGCAAAAAGTTTTGAAAATAGAAAGCCGATTAGCGATTTCACAAAAATTTTCAGTAAAGAGAGCACCACTTGCCCCACGGTGGGCGCCAAATTGTTTTGGTCAAAAATTACCTAAGCAATTTAGTGATCAAATTAGTTAAGTGAGGTAGTGTGCTAGAAATATGTGTGAAAAATATGCTTGTTGAGTTATTTAGAAAATCAATATTCAGGATACGGCTCAGGATATTGAGCTGTATCTACGATCAAACTATGAGCAAAAGTAAAGTAAACGACACGAGATGTACGAGGAAAGCCCTTGATCAATCTAGATCGCCGGCATAAAACCTCGGGAGCTGACAATCGCAGCTGCCTTGTTCTTCTTATTACTTCAAACGTCAGGATACAGTGCAGGATGTGGTGCGGATCGACTATGTGTTACAATGAAATTTGAATACAAGTGTGGTGTTTGCAATGAGCTAGAGAGTGAAAGTGTTCGAGAGTGTTAGTGAAAAATTGTGTGCCTTAAACTGATCCGCCCCCATCTATTTATAGTAAAGATAATATAACAAACTATCCTAAACTTCCGGGATCCACCGAATATTCCTTAATCGAACGTTGTAGACCTGGTCTTTCGGGTTCAACGTCTCTCCTTCAACAAACACGTCCGAGTCTTGAGGAGAAGAAGTCCACTTGACCGTTAGCAAGTCTCAGCCTTTAACCTGCACGTGGTTAATTCAATAAACCTCAGGATATCGCCCAAGATGTTAGCAATATCCTCTTCCAGCATCCTGGTCACAAATAAACAAATAAAGGCAGGATATTGGTCAGGATATGTATGCTTAGAAAATGACCCATAACATTATCCACCTAAGTAAATTAATTTAGAATATAACAACTCTAAATTCTTGAAATTTTATAACTTTCTTTATCAACACAAACTATCTTCTCAACTCAGCTTTGAAGTTTAAGACTCAATCATACAGAAGAATATCAATATATTGAGACAATAATAAAATAGACAGTATAAAACTAATAAACACTTACATTAGATACAACACTTGAAGAGGCAGAAATGTCACGAACAGGAAAATCTTTAGACTGTAGTTGAGGATCGTTAACATCATCAGCTATTTTTACAGAATGATCTTCAGGCTACAACAAAATTTAAAAAACCCTTCTTATACTTATTATACAATAAAATATATGCGTAGAAAATTTTAAATTTACAGCATTTTTAACATCTGACTCATCAACCAGACTCGCAATCTTTGAATCAAATAGCCCATCATCAGCAAACTATATTTATAAGAAGGATCATATATAAGAAACCATATTTTAAATCATAATAATGTATAAATATTACATGTGTATATATACATTAAAAATATCCTCAAAACTCGTAAACTGCTTAGAATTACCAGCCGAAGCTCCAGTATCCTCATCATCCAAAGCAACTTCCCCGGAATCTAGAAGCTGTTTGTGTTTAGCCTACAAAATGAGATTTCAAAAGTTATTAGCATAATATAATAAAAGTTACTTATCACCGTCATGTTATCAAACAATGTATTTTATCATCAAAATTTTATACCGCGGCCAATAAATCAAACCCATCATCTCCATAAATGGAATCATCCAAAACAACTACATCAGCTTTCTTGAAGGAAACCTCAGTTCCAGTCTCGGAATGGAAAACGGAAAGCTCAAACGTTTTAGATGCAATCATGGTGAAAACCAACCAAGATTCAACTGGTATGGGAACTTCTTCAATCAATTTTGACCATCCATCAGTAAATCCGCATCCATCAGTCCATCCTTTCATCATCACATTCCAAAACCTTTCGCCAACATAGATAGTTGCCATCCCATACTCGTAATGTCACGACCCCCGACCACACCCTGGACGGGAGCCGCGAGCAATCGAGTGGTACCGGTGATTATTTTGAAAAGTATTGCAGCGGAAATGTTCATCCAGATCGTGAGTTAGGAAAAATATCAGAGTTTAGAAAACACCGGATTTTATTTATTAAATAGATGGGATAAAACCCATGTTTTACAGAGGTAGCTTTAATAAGGGATAAACCCGAACATATGAAACCATGTTTTCTAAATTTAATTCAATTGATAAAATTAGCCACTTCTTTAAGCCTTTCGGTGCCGTATCATCACTCTTATTCCAATCTACTATCATTACCTGAAACGCGTTTTAAAAAGGTTTGGTCAGCAGGAAATACTGGTGAGTTCATTCATTTTTGTACAAAACGACGCATAGTTATAAATTACAGTATTAAGGGCGATTACAATGTTTATATCAACCAATTACCCAAATCGGTATTTGTCACTCGACTCGTTTCTGTGACTATGGTTAGATCACCCATTGGCTAACCCGTTGTCCAATGGTGACGGGTATCAAGTAATGTATACAAAACCCCACATACCGGCAGTAATTGAAGACTACAAACACTTAATCCCTGTAATTATAACTTTAAAAATAAATAGGGTTTTGGGAAACAATTTGGTAAAAAGAGAATGACTCACCTTGTTAGCATATAGTCTTGATTAAACAAACATCTTGATTCTAAGCATCTACTTTATAGTTCTGAATCCTCTGATGATTAAGCATCCATTTTGATTGTAAGTGTATGGGGTAGAGTTTCGAGTAGTTAAACATTTAGTTTAACAGAATGGAATACGTATTAGTGTTAAACCTAATCAAACCTAACGATGGTCACGAGATCCGAACCTTAACGAAATTCACAAAGTATAGTCTTGTTTAGACAGCACTTTGGCATCCGTTTAACGAAATTCACAAAGTACAGCACTTTGGCATTCATTAGTTGATTCCTGAATCGATCGGACAGAATATCGCATCGGTGATTATTGGTTAGAACACCAACGTATAGAGAGAAGAATAGAAGAAATGAGCAAAGAAAAATGAATCCTAAGCTTCCTATTTATAGGTAGGAAATATGAAATTTCTAGGAAGTTTCCTATATACTTTCTAGGAAATTTCATATACCTTTTTCTAGGAAGTTACCTATACATTTTCTAGGAAGCTTCCTACCCACATATATATATTCTTACACCTTCCTAGCACCTTCCTTTGATATTATCTATTTCATATATATTTATTTTCATGTATATCTATCTTGGTGTTTAATTTACTTAATTAATCTTACTTAGTTTAATTAATCTTGCTTAGCTTAATTAATCTTGCTTAGCTTAATTAATCTTGCTTACTGATTAATTAATCTTACTTAACCGATTAATTATCTTACTTAGCTTACTTAACTGCTAAGTTTCCTTTCTTGTTAAGTTGCCGTAGCTATTAAGTTTTCTAAACCGCTAAATTATCTTAATAGCTAAGTTTGATATACTAGTTTAACAGCTTCCTGATTATGAGTTCTAATTTCTAGACACAAGAACTCGTATTAGTGTATTAACTCAATTCAACTTTAACGAAAATCACGAGATTGAAACCCTCACAATGAATGACAAAGTACAGCCAGATATTGGCAGCACTTAAACATCCATTGGATCGGTTTTAATCGATCGGATAAAGTATCGTACCAGTGATTAAAGTTATTACCCTAATAACGGGCAGAGTTTCGGGATTTAGAAGGTATAATCCCTAACTACTATTTACTATAATAAAAGCTGAAGGAAAGAAAAGAATTGAGCAGTTTGAAACGTAGCAGTGATCGAGCTAATACCCTGGATTTGTAGCAGCGTCTTGACACCGTAAAACTCGTTTTTAGCATAATTGGGACGTTTTGAAACTGAAATTTCGAATACAGAAGCAAGTCCCATGCACAGGCTACTTATAGCAACATTTTAGGTTTTACGCGGCCCGCGTAAGCCTTAATAAGATCTTACGCGGCCCGCGAGGCCATAAAGGCGGCAGTAGGGTTTGCTGAGTCATCGGTGGTCTTGACACGTGGACGACACGTGTCCCTTAAGCTTATCCGGAGATTTTCAAGTTGTCGCGGCCCGCGTAGCCTTACCTTATGGCTTACGCGGCCCGCGTGAAATCCAAATTTCTTGATTTCTTGATTTTTCATGCACATTAGGGTTTCAGGGGTCCGAGTTTCCACTTACGGAGTGTTGTGGGACATTTTTGCAGGTCCTTACACGTAATTTTTACCATAGAATTGTTTCCAAAATTTGTCAGCAATTAGCTATAGAAGAAGCAAAGGAATATTTAGTGCAGATTTACAAATTTGATATTAATTAAGGAGCAACAGAAGTTACAACGGATTAGTCAACAAAAGTTGAAATGAGAATTACTCAACAGTGTTAGTCAACACTAGTTAAAGTATTTACACACAACCTAACCACTGTTTGGCTATCAACTATTACATACCTCTGTTGATATACAACACAGGTTCCGTAACAACTGTCATCCATTATGTCCAGCAGAGGTTGCAACGTGGACAGATCTAAAATATCAGATGTTAGTCAACCGAGGTTAAAAGACTTAGTCAACGGATGTTAAAAAGGTTAGTCAACAGATGTTAAGATTATAAGGAAACAGACATTAAAAGGGCAAACAGATGTTAGCAAGTTGTTGAGCTAGCAAAAAAATGTTTACAGTAAGTAACAAAATAATATATCGTTACTTACAGTCATGCCAACTTCAGGTATAATATTTGCTGAAATGTAAGAGTTCTCGTAGAAATTTTCTTTAAAACATGAGACAACGAATGACAAACGTCCAATAGCTTTCACTAATACAGCATCTTTCGTTTTCAAACAACAATCTCTAACAAACTTTGTCCATCCATCCGTAAATATACGATGATCATCTCTCTTCCTTACTCATACTAACCATGATTTGTCACCATCAAGTAACTCTACAATTCGCCCACACAGGACCTCCTTGCCCCACAACAGAGTCTGAAAATCAAGTGGTATATTCTGCAACAGTAGTTAACAAACATCTTACATCAAAAATTAACGTAGAATCCTAATAGTAGCAAGAAAGTTAAAAAAAAACATACCAAAAATATAAAATCATCTTCATTAAGGAATTGTAAAAAGGATGGTGTTTGATTGGATAGACTCATATCTGCAATAAACAATTTAAACTTACAAGTTATAAAGATGAACAGCATCCAACAAAAGTCATAGACAAACAACATTATAAAATAGACATCACTAACATCTCTTAAACTAAATCAGCACTTAAAAAACAAAAGTACCAAATATTAACCGGACTATTTGTATAATCACACACTTAAGGTATTATAAAAACAAAGCACAAAACGAAAATCATCATCTCTCACAACAGTTAAGCAAATGAGCATCAACCAAAAATTATATGGTTGATTTATCAATCATAATGTAGAAGACAACATCACGAAGATGCATGCACAAATTGTGGCAGAGAATGCTATCAGTAACTTCATTTAAGTTAATGCGGTACTTAATCGATAAAAATACACCGGATTACAACAACTATTATTTGCTTCAAGAAAGAATATGAAACGCCGTCAGTGACAAACACATACTCGTAACATCAAATAATGATTAATCTAACATATATAACACAAACAATAAATTCAAAGAAACAATACTTGATTTTATAGCGTGTAATCTATATTATGCAATAGAACCTTGCTGATTTTGATAAGAAAGTTATTTGAGAAAACTTCCGAATATGTTTTCTGGAGCTTATATTCAATAATGGAGATGAAAAGTATATTAAATGGAGTTAATACAGATGTTACATTTACACTGGTTGGTGGAAATTAAGTTTTGTAAAATTTATACTTTACCCCCTTTTACATTAAAACAGGACAATTTTTGCACAGCAATAACCACTGCTTGACTGTAAATTTAAAATGTTAAATACGAAAAACTTATCTGTTAATTTAATATATTTATATTTATATAATTAAAAATAGTTTTTAAATCCTGATATTAAAGATTATTATAAGTTAAATAAATAAACAATTACAAGTTAATAGATAAATATCTTATTTTCAACAATCCCAATACAATCTCACCTCTTCTTCTCCGGCGAAAAAACTCTACAGTTTCTTCTTCCTCAGACTTGACGATCAGAAGTTTAAAGTTTTAGATCAGGTATTTTTTTTGTTCTCTTGTGTATTTTACAGGTATCCTTTGACATGTTCCTTTCAGTTTCCTCATTTCAAATTATATAAACATGAAAATCATAATCTACTGATGTTAAATATATAAACTTATATGAACTTGTTTTCTTTATTTTATATTAAGATTTATATCAACCTATTTAGTTACATTTTGATTCATTCCATCTAAATAACAATCTGAAATATTATTGTTTCATAAATATTTGGTTGTAAATTTTACGAATGGTTTTAGAATTATTATATGAACTGCCATGTAGTGTTGATACATTTGTTCTATCAATATTAGTTTTGATAAAACATTATGCAATCAGTTTATAGTACTCATATGTCTGATTTATAAGTAAATATAGCCTTGTCTGCTGAAAAAACTGAAGTTTGAAGTTGACACAAACATGGATATTTGAAAACTTTATTGCCATATAATACTTTTTTATTATACAAAAATTAAAATTTGATATTACACAGTGTTAGATTCATATTGTTGGTTGTAGGGACCATATTGAAGTACACAACATATAAGTTTGGTCCTACAGAGTGTTGGATATTTTTTTATACCTTAAATAGAATGCTTTTCAAATACAATTGTTTTTATGTTTTAGTATTTAACTGTTATTGTATTTTTTACTTTCAGATGGAGTTTATGATAATTATCAACGTCTCTGAATTGGTAGACCTAAATGAGGGATTAGTAAGCTATATTCTTAGAACAAATTAGCTCGAATCACAATTGTATGCTAAAAACTGTATTTATAAAATTAAAGATATATTAAATATTGTGTATTTTATATACATAGGTACTTCCAAGGATAATGACTAACCAATTACCAAGAAAGTGTGAAGTAATAAAGTTGGTTGATTATACGGGTTTAAGTATAAGATTGTAGTACAGGGCATCGGTCATAAAAGTAAGAGGATAAACGGGCCAGAATGGACTCGGTTTGTTGAAACTTATAGAAATAACAACATAGACAAGCTGTGTTTAACAAAATTGAAGGAAGCAAAATTTGAGATAAATGTTTTGAACAATGAGGGATTGGAGATTAGAAACGATTGCTCGAACAGAGTTTATGTTGATGGTTGCTTGATACAGGCTGACGAAGAAACATACTGCAAGCAGGTTAAAATTGCTACCTTATTTTTATATATTGCCAGTGTATCTTTTGGACTGTTAGAAAAATTTCTAATTTATATTTTTTATCCTATATAAAATCTAATATGACATTTCTGAAATGTATGAAAATTATAGCATTTACCACACGATTTGCTGTAGCTGTTGTCGCAGAGGAGATTAAAAATTGATAACTTTGTTGCAAAAGTACATGAACCAAAGCAGAGTAGTAAAGTTGATGTGCATTATGTTTTCTCTCCTGAAAACAAAAAGGGATTAGCTGCTGGTTTTATGGGACCAGGATGGACAACTTTTTGCTTCAAAAATGATATTGAGGAAAGCTGCCAACTACTGTTTTAATGGATGGGAAGTACTCCTGAAGACGAATTTAACTTCACTATGAAGGTTTTTAACAAAGACGGGATTGGACTTCACGGGGAGACAAAACATCACTGCAGCCGTACCAGTCACCGTCACCGCAAAAAGCGTCCATGTTATAAAAAACAGTTTGAATACCATGTTTTAGAGACACACAGCTTGGTATTTACATATCTACTTTTAATATGGTTGATTTTACTTATAATCTTGGATCTATCTGTTATTTCTTAAAGTATATGTTGTTTTGAATGAATAACTAAGGAAAGAATTTTCCTTTACAGGCAATACCGAGGAACTTTGTTCGAGAACACCAGCTAAATGATTATCGTAGAGTTGTGCTGTCATTTGGTCATGTGATGTTTTTGGTACAGCTGGTTGTTAGGAGAGATCCTAGAAGACCTGACGACAACAACCATCTAGTGATGCATACAAACTGGCAGCCTATCATGGATGAAACGGGAATATCTGTGGGGAAAAAGCTGAGGTTTGAGATAGTCGAAGAAAAAAGTGTAAGAGGAGATAAAATACACTTTGAAGTTTGTTGACATGATCTTTGAACACCTTTTCAGCCTTTAATAATTTATGTTTTTGTTGACATGTTTGATGGACAAATTTCTTCTTTGGAAACTAACTTAAGAATGAGGTTATGTAGTCTTAGTATATACTTTCAAAACTTTGTGGTTTTACCTCTGCTGATGAAGCAAAATGTATGATGAACCTAAGTTCTGCGGTGCACCAACAAATATTACATAATTCAACAGAAGGTCTATAATATAAGATCTTTAACAGATGATGATCAACAGCTCATAAGGTCTGTTGAAGCACGCTATAACAGTGCTTAGCCTTTAACAGATCTTTAACAGTGCTTAGGGGTTAACAGATGTTAGAACGCTATAACAGTGCGTAGCCTCTAACAGATTTTAATGTATCTCAGACCCCAACAGTTTTCCGACTAACCAATTGATTAAATTTTCATTCATCAATCTAACAATCATATACAACCCTACTACTTATCCAGTCCATCAATAGCCAAACAAACTCTGCTGATGAACCAAAAGGTCTGTTAAGACAAAGACTGCTGAAGCAAAGGTCTGCTAAAGAGAACCTCTGTTGATGAAGCAAAATGTATGATGAACCTAAGTTCTGCTGTGCACCAACATATATTACACAATTCAACAGAAGATCTATAATATAAGATCTTTAACAGATGATGATCAACAGCTAAGGTCTGTTGAACCACACTATAACAGTGCTTAGCCTTTAACAGATCTTTAATAGTGCTTAGGGGTTAACAGATGTTAGCACGCTATAACAGTGCTTAGCCTCTAACAGATGTTAATGTATCTCAGACCCCAACAGTTTTCCGACTAACCAATTGATTAAATTTTCATTCATCAATCTAATAATAATATACAACCCTACTACTTATCCAGTCCATCAATAGCCAAACAAACTCTGCTGATGAACCAAAAGGTCTGTTAAGACAAAGACTGCTGAAGCAAAGGTCTGCTAAAGAGAACCTCTGCTGATGAAGTCAAATGTATGATGAACCTAAGTTCTGCTGTTCACCAACATATATTACACAATTCAACAGAAGATCTATAATATAAGATCTTTAACAGATGATAATCAACAGCTCATAAGGTCTGTTGAAGCATGCTATAACAGTGCTTAGCCTTTAACAGATCTTTAACAGTGCTTAGGGGTTAACAGATGTTAGCACGCTATAACAGTGCTTAACCTCTAACAGATGTTAATGTATCTCAGACCCCAATAGTTTTCCGACTAACCAATTAATTAAATTTTCATTCATCAATCTAACAATAATATACAACCCTACTACTTATCCAGTCCATCAATATCACCAAAAATGTATATAATGTATAATAACAATATTATATAACAAACAAAAGGTTAACCTTACTTGATATTCAAATCGTACACATTACATACCATATTCATCATCGTAGCCCTTACAAACCAAACTTTTAACCACAGTTTGTTAAAACAACAGTTAACAGACATAAATAAAAACCACAAGGATTCTTAAAAAATACGTGGTTTCTACTTATCTCTCATAAGAAATGTTTTTTATAAGCATCTAATTGTTAACCTTAGTCAGCTTCTTCCGGGTTCTTCTCACATTAGTGGATAGCTCACCAACGTTGACAACATCAGCATCTTGAGCCATCCGCTTTCCATTGGGACTTGATCCAGAATCCTTTTCAACTTCAACGGCTAAAGAGTCGGCCGTAACAGAGACAACATCCTTGCAACAGATCACAAAACAACTATTGATCTCATTTAATAAAATAATGAACTCTTTTTAAACATACTAAACATACTTTAAAAATAAGTACTCACCCTTGAAGTTCGTTTAGCCGACACCTGGGAAGATTCTGAAAGGTTAACATCTTTAACGTCAGCTACCTCTTGAGTAACCTAAAGGATCATAATAAATGATATCATATAAAAAAGTGCAGAATCCAGTGTTTAAAACTCAAAAGAAAAATAAATAGATTGAAAGAGTAATTTTATATGCTACCTCATCAGTATTTTCATCACTATTACCATCTCCACCAACCAACTCAGCAATTATTACTGGATCATCACATGTTTTTTGCACAGTATAAACACGATAGTCATTTTTAAGATTGAACTCTGAAACATCAATCTTAAAAGCAGCCTTCTTATCAACCAATCGAAATATCTCATGAGGGAATCCAGTATCATTGGCCTTAACCTGCCTCTCTCTTATGTCACTCGCCGCTAATCCAAGAAGCTTCTGAACATCTCTATCAAACATAACAAAAGAAACACTACCACTCTCATCCTGCACCCGCACTTGCACCTTGAACCTGAAATATACACAACTAACTAAGTAAACTGGAAAACTATATTCAAATATCAGTCTTAGAATGTTACTTATATAAATATAATGCTAAATAATCATCATTGCTTACTTTGTGGTGATCGATGTAGATTCACTATGACATTTGGGACAAACCAAAGAAGTCGCAGGCAATCGAACAATATCATCTGAAACATTTTCAACATTCTGCAAGTATTCACTTTTACCCATCACCTTCTTGAAACACTTACGACAGGCAGCATAAAATCAACCATACTCTTCTTGCACAATCTTAATTGTCGCAACCACAACACAAGACATTTCCTGTAAAAACACAAGATACTTCCTGTAAAAACATGCAGGTGACAAACCAAACAAATAACCAAACTATATAAAAAGATGTGAAACCTTTTCTATTTCACTAATCTCATCAACATGTTTCTTCACACCATCAGTTACAAATTCTTTATGCAATGGAAAAACACTCTGAGTCGATAGTATTGTTTGAGAAGTAGAACCACTCCCTTGTCCAAACTTCAGTATAAGCCTTTTGAATACCACAAATGATTAGAATTAGTATATAAATAACATGAAACCAAGTATTTGACTTGAACATCTATATACAAGAGAAATTACAATGACAAATTACCTCCTCCTTAGCTCATTAATTTCATCAATTTCTTCATTCAGAAAAATTCGTGTTGCAAACTTATCACTTTGAACAGTATATTCACCTACATGGAAAAGTATATAGATATTTAATGTATACCTGTCTTTATATTGTCAGAAATAAACAGTATAGTGGGTTTTGCAGAAAGTAACAAAAATACATTCCCATTCCTTACACTTTCCATGCTGTATAACAGCCATCACATGCTCATGAGGTGGGATTTTAGAAATGAAGTCCTTAATCTGCAGAGCATAATCATTCTACACAGTACACCGTAGAACCTTACCCCTACATGAAAAGAATATTCATATGAGGATATACTAAAGACTAATTTATGACCATTTCTTTACAAATCTCTGATATCAAAACAACATTGAATGAATAAAAACAGAAAATCAAAGGAAAATTATGACATTTATTAAAGTAGAAAATGAGCCATAAATTAACTACCATATTCATTATGAATAAACTATAGACCTCATTTATTACCATGATTCAGCATTACATACAAACACTATAGATCTCATTTATTACCATTACCATGATCCAACATTAAATACCAACATTCTTCATCTTATTTATTAACATCATTAAATACAAACAATGATCAGTACATTACTGCACATATAAACAACAACTTACTCCAAGTCTTCAATATCGAAATTCATCTTCTTAGTCTGCCTTGGAGGTCGATCAAAGATTTCAAGATCTCCACAATAAATCACAGATCCAGCAACATCTATATGATCACATTATACAAGAATATAAGTAAAACTCTCTAATATTATACAAGCAAGACATGATTACAAAAATATACACTACCAACACTCAAGGCGTTTAACGCCTCTCCTTAAAGAATATCTTCATAAGCTCTGAAGTTGAAACCATACTCAACACCTTGCTAATCTCTCACAGGAGTAACAGTTGTGCATCTATAAAAGTTGATTTTATAAGGCTGCACCACTACTTTATATAAATCTTTATTGTCACCAACACCAAATTTGGACAGAATCACAACAGCATCTTCTTGAAGCTGACCATCAAAAACAGGTATCAAATGAGTCTTAATACCTGCTTGAATCTTAGCACCCTGAAGAACATTTAAAGAAAGTATCTTCTTAGCATACACCACTACATTCTCTAATAAAACGGAAAAGCAGAGATACAAATTACCTTTTCATCAATGAAGATGAGATCCATCTTGTAACCCTGATTCCATTTTCGAATAATTCTCGCTTTCATGTTCCACATATCTTTCCAAGGATTCAAATCGTTAACAAAACTAAGATTGTTATTGTCAATTGATATTGACATGCTTCTAATTCGGAATTCGGATTGTGATTATATTTAAAATTTCAAAATTAGAGAAGATGAAAGCGTGATGAAATATGAAGAGGGAAATGAGAAGAAAAGCCTTATATAAGGAGGATGATTGACAGGAGTGTTGGTGCATATTTGTGACAACAGCTTAGATTTGGTCTTTGGATATCTTGTAATTAGTAAAACGATAAACGGTTAGCGGGTTTAGCTTTGTATTAGTTGAATAATAGAGTTTGGGCTAAACAAAACCCAGTTTGGGTCAAGGGGGGGACGAATTGGGCGTAGCCTATGTAGTAAACCCTAGCCCAAGTAGCAACCTTGTGTTCTATAAACAAGGCTTTGCTTTAGGGTTTAGGTTAATCAGCCAAAACAGTTTTAGAGGGATTTCGTGAGAGCATTTATAGCTTGGACGAATTTTGAGTGGGTTAGGGTTTGATTGATTGTAACACTTGTGTTTGATAATCAATAGAAACCCGGTTGATTGTGAATTGTTGTTTCTACTCGTTTCTGTAACATTCTGATCAAGAGGATTCCGCATTGTTGATTAGATTGACAATTCTGTGACGATCCGTACGAACCAGGGGACCTACAATTGGTATCAGAGCATTAGGCTCTTGAAGAAGCTCGGTTCAGAATTGCAGACTGCAGATTCGGGTGGAAGATTGGACAAATTTCAAAAATCATTAAATCTGAAAATTAGGGTTTTGAAATTTCTTGAGTTCTGATAATTTTCTACGATTTTGTTTCTATTTCATCAGTTTGTGTGTTTGATTTGGCTGATTCGTAGGTTTTCAGGACAGTTTTTGTGTGATTTCTTGAAGAATTTTAGCTGGAAAGACTTGAAGATTCGGAGACTGTTCTTCGTGTTCTTCGTGTTTTTCGATCAGTTCTTCATATTTTTGAAAATATTGTGCTGATTTGGCTATTTAATCTTGCAGGTTTCTGTTAGAAAAGGATCTGGAAATCTTCAGAATTTCAAATAGATTAAGTTTCCGAATTTACTGGACCAGCGAATTTGTGACTTAATAACTCGGTGACCGGCTTAATTAAATCCAAAGGCGACTTTGGTAACCGTATAATTTTCCTCAACGAAATTATCACGGTGTTCGGCGACTTTAACAGTCGTCGTATTAGCGAAATTAATCAGCGAACTTGACAGCATAATAACCAGTGAATTTAGCTAACCAGCGAAATTAACCGTAGTGTTTAATAAGCAGCAAAATTAACTAGCGAAATTGAGCAACGAAGTTGAGTTGGTTTATCAGCGAATTTAGTAGAGGAATTAAAAAGTGGAGTATTTATTTTGGTGGACGTATAGAGGAATTAACGTTTTCGTGAATAGAAAGTGATATGTAGCTCATTTGACAAAACCGTCTGCACCGTTGAATTTCTTGCATTTGTAGGACCAAAAAGACTCTGGAAAATCCCGAATTTGGTTTTCGACATTATATATCATTAGATTCATCTTTTCAAGACGATTCTAATGGTGTAATTTGGTAACCACTGTTTTCGGACACTTTTTGTACGGTTTTACCAGTCTGTTACGTCAAAATGTCGAACATGACGAATCTGAATGCACTTTTGAAGATGGATCATGAGGTTGGCACCACAAACAAACCGCCTAAGATGATGAAGGTGGAAAATTATCTGACATGGAAGGACAGGTTCCAATCCTTCATTGAATATCAGGACGCACGCATGTGGATCTGTATTGTAGATGGGTACACGTTACCAACACTCGATTTTGAGGGCAGACCACGTGTCACAGCCTACGTGAACATGCGAGAGACTGATAAGAAGATGTATGAGGCTAAAAAGAGAGCCTTAGCTGCTATCAAGATGTCTTTACCTGATGGCATCAAACATACCTTCAAGAAGTACACTACTTCTAAGGAAATGTGGGATGCACTAGAAAAGAGGTATCAAGGAAATGAAGATGTCAAAAAGAATAAAGTGGATCTACTGAAGAAGCAATTTGCTGTTTTCAAGTGTATGAGAAATGAGTCACTTGAAGATATCATCACGAGATACTACCATCTAATGTCAAAAATGGACAACTATGACATAGATAGCTATACTGACGTTGAGATCAATGACAAGTTGCTTGATGCTTTACCAGCAAAGTGGGATATCTATACTGTCATGATCAAAGGGGAGGCAGATTATAACACTAAGGAACTTGAAGAGGTTGTGGGGAAGCTGAGAGCATACGAGCTCAACATGAAGAAGAAGGAGACAGGATACGATCAGGTTCAAGATCCAAGGATTTACAATGGACTTCCATCTTCTTCGTCTCACAATGCTTCTAGTGATTCTGCTACTGCATTTTTGTCATGTGAGAATGAGCAAGTTACTGTGAATGAAGATGGTAATGTGTGTTTCATAGCTGCTTCTGGAGGATCTACAGGTGCTAAGAGAACATCAACTACAAATCAGAGCAGCAATACTAAGTCTATGCCTATGAGTGTGAAGGCTGCTGAAGAACACCAATCATTGCTTGCCTCGTTCATTGCTTCTTACGAGAATTATATTCAGGGGTAGATATCTGATCCAACTACTTTTGATGAAGATTATGATCAGGTTGACCTTGATAACTTGGAAGAGATGGATCCACAGTGGCAGATGGCCATGATTTCCAGGAGAGTGAAGAGGTTTATGAATAGAACAGGAAGGAAGTTCGTGGGGAAGACGATTGGTTTTGACAAGACCAAGGTTCGGTGTTTCAACTGTCAAAGTTATGGACACTCTACTAGAGAGTGTCAAAGGCCAAAGACGGAGTCTTCAGGTCAAAGTTCAAACAACAGAAGTGCATCAAACAATTCTGGCTCAAAAGCTTTGATCTCTACAGCACGAGAAGGTTCATATGATTAGAGTGTTCATTTAGAAGATAATGAGAATGCCACTCAGGCATTCATGGCAGAGATAGTGCCAGTTGATGATGCTGAAGCTACCGTGGAAGATGCTGAAGCAAAAATGGATGCTGATGTGGAAAAAAAAGAGAGTGAAGCTGAAGGAGATAAGGCTGATCAGACAACTGAGGCTGAAGAGGAACAGCTAAAGTCTAACTATGAAAATGAAGCTGAAGAGAAGGAAGCTAAATATAAAAGAATGGAAGCTCAGCTTGCAGCTCTCATGGCCAGCCTAGACAAACAAACTGGAGAAGTAAGTTCTAAATCTATTTGTTTAAAATGTCGTGAATTACAAGGTGAGGTTGACAGGTTGTCAACACAAAACCAAAGTCTGGTAAGCGAGATGTCTAACATAAAAGAATCAAACTTTTTTGCTAAAAGAAACGAATCTTTATACTTGAAGAAGATAAAAGGTTATGAAAGTGAAATTGAAGCTTTAACCTGCAAACTAAACGAAAAACTTCAAGTCATAGACTTAGCGCATGACATGATGAGTGAGAAAACAAAAGAGATTTCTGAAAAATGCCAAAAGAGTTGTCAGAAGCACAACTCAAAATTGTTGAACTTGAAAAGAAATTAAGTCAATTCATAGATTCGTCTTTTGTAATGAAACACATGATGGGTGGGTTAAAGAAGAGTAATGACAAGACTAATGTGGGATTCAAGGGCTTTAATGAAGTCCCACCTCCTCTTAGTCATGATTATTCATTCCTGCCTGTTGAAGATGAGCTAACAAACTTTATGTCAACTGCACCAAGTAGTTTCGCATCAAGTCAAAGTGATGTGTCTGAGAGTGATAATGCTAAGAAGAAAAATAACAGGGAACCTTTAAAAAAGAAAAATTCACCTTCTAAGAATAAAAATCAAACTTTTGTTAAAAAGGTTAATTTTGTTCAGGGAAGTGATATGAAAAACGAAACCACTGTTATTGAAAACGAATCAAACATAGAGTTTGCAAAAAATAAAAACATAGAAAAATCTGTTCCTAAGCAAACTGAACAAGATTCTTCCAAAGCATCATCATCTGATGAGGGATCTAGCTCAAAGACTTCAACTAAGAAGTCTTCGAAAAAGAGATCGTGCTTCAGGTGTCACACAAAGGGACGTGTAGCTAGTTGTTGTCCTAACAAAAAGACTGAAGCACAAATGAGTGAGAAACAGAGAGGGATATCACCTAAGAAGAAAGGTGATAATGAGGAGAAAGTTGCAAACTCTCCAAAGAAATCTGCTCCTAAGCAACCAGAGAATGTTGTTGTTGGTGTAGATAAGGCTGACAAAGGAACTCCACAAGTTCCTCGTTTTCAAAGAAATCAACCAAGATTTCAGCCTGAATCTACATCAGGCAGATATGAGAGACCTAGAAGCAATTCACCTAGGATGAACAATGTTAATGGAAATACAAGTAATTTCAGAAGTCAAGGTCAATATCAAAATCGATGCCAAAATAATGGTGGTCGAACTTTTTATAACAATGGCTTTAGAAATTACAACAATCAATCATCTTGGAACCAAAACTCGAGGTACCAAAACCAAAATTTTCAAAGGTCAAATAGTCCAAACACATAGAGGAACCCTCAGGACCATAGACCTAGTGGAAATCAAAATCAAATTCCATCAACAGGTCTGAGATCCAAGACTCCAGTTAGGAGTAATGGATATGGTTTAATGACCTTAAATCTTGCGTTGATAGATTGCCAAAATCTGAGGTTTTGGGTCTTTATACTGTTATTTCATCCGGGGATATCAGGGTTGTCCTTCTCCTAACTGTTGAACTTCTAGGTCTACCTCATCCTGAATATCACTACTGAAATCAGCCACAAAGTCAGCTAAAGCTTGAGACTTTATGGCATTTCTAGGTTCATATACTAAATCATAAGCACTTAACTTTACTGACCACTTGGCCATCCTGCCTGACATCTCTGGTTTCCTAAGCACATTTTTTACAGGATAATTTGTTTTAACATGTATCCTATGTGTCTCGAAATAATGTCTAAGCTTTGTCGATGCCATGACCAGAGCTAATATTAATTTTTCTAAATGAGAATACCTAGTTTCAGCATCTAACAAACTTTTACTAACATAATAAATAGGATATTGTTGACCTTCATGGTCTTTTATAAGAACGGCACTTACAGCATTCCCTGATACAGCAAGGTATAGGGATAGTGGTTCACCATTTTCAGGCTTCATTAATAAAGGTGCGGTTGAGAGATATCGTTTCAAATCCTGCAAGGCTGCTTCATGCTTCTCCCCCCATTCGAATCTTTTGTTTTTCTTCAGGATATCATAAAAATCTTTGCACTTCTCTGAGGATCTCGAGATAAACCTGTTTAAAGCTGCTACTCGGCCTGTCAATCTTTGTACGTCCTTCATATTTGAGGGTGATTTTATATCCAGGATAGCTTTGATCTGCTCTGGGCTTGCTTCTATCCCCCTTTTTGTCACCATATATCCAAGAAACTTTCCTGCCCCCACTCCGAAATGGCATTTAGCAGGATTCAGCTTCATGTTGTATCGATCCAGGATATCAAATGCTCCCTTGATATCCTGGAGGTGATCTTCAGCCTTTTTAGGTTTCACCACCATATCATCGATATATACCTCCATGGTGTCCCCCAGTTTGTCTTTGAACATCATGTTTACCAATCTTTGGTATGTTGCACCTGCATTTTTCAAACCAAAGGGCATAGCTGTATAACAATAAATACCTGTTGGTGTCATGAAGGCAGTATCCTCCTGGTCAGAAGGCTCCATTTGGATCTGTTGAAATCCTGAGGATGCGTCCATGAAGGTCAGCATTTCATGCCTGGCAGTGGCATCTACCATTTACATCAATGTGGGGAAGAGGAAATGGGTCTTTAGGACAAGCTTTGTTCAAGTCTGTGTAGTCCACACAAACTCTCCATTTCCCATTTTTCTTCTGTACTACAACCACATTTGCTAGCCACCTTGGGAACTTAACCTCTCTGATCATCCTGGACTTTAATAATCTCTCAACTTCCTCCTGGATAATCGTGTTCCGCTCAGGAGTAAACTTCCTTCTTTTTTGCTGAACTGGCTTGAATGATTTATCAATTCCAAGCTTGTGAGTGATAATATCTTTGGATATGCCTGTCATATCCTCATGCTTCCATGCAAACGTTGACATCCTGCATTTCAAAAAGTTAATCAATTGTTCTTCATTATCCTGGGGGATATTGGTCCCTACGAGCACCGAAATATCAGGATTATCCTGGTCCAGGATAATTTTCTTCACATCCTGCTCCGGATCCTCCACGATATCCTGGGCCCGCGTCTTTAATTGCTATGCTGCACTAGGTTTGGTTGAGGATTTCATCGAGGATGAGTAGCATTCTTTCGCCTCCTGCTGATCACTATCAACTTTGACAACTCCCCAAGGGGTAGGTTTCTTGATGCATTGGTGATATGTTGACGGCACAGCCTTCATATCGTGAATCCACGGTCTTCCCAGTATGATGTTATAGCAGGATAGAGAATCCATCACACAGAAACGTTGTATTGAGTTGACTCCTTCAACGTATACTGGCAACTTTATCTCTCCCACCGTGTTTCTAGCCTCTCCACTGAACCCAACAAGCACGGTAGACTTTGAAGTGATATCCATTGGAGATACATTCATTCTCTTCAGAGTTTCTAGTTGGATTATGTTGACGGAGCTGCCATTATCAACCAATATCCTGCGTACAAAATGGTTAGCCACATATAACGTTATTACCAGAGCATCATGGTGAGGATCCTGGACAGTATCCCTGTCATCAGCATCAAAAGTGATCACTTTGTCAGTTGTGAGGGTAGTCATCCTGACAGGTTTGTCTCCCCTTTCGGTCTTAGCTTCTTTTGCATGTCTCTTTGCTACCGAATACGAAGTTCCACAAATGTCGGATCCTCCCGAAATGAAGTTGATTATCTTGGCATCCGCGGGAGGTGATGCTGCTCGCTCAGGATCCTTCTCAGAATCCTGACCCTTATTCTTCTTTCTTCCTAAGAGATCTTTCAGATATCCCTTGCTCAGAAGATAGCTTATTTCTTTCCTTAGAGCAATGCAATCCTCAGTCACATGTCCGAAATCTTCGTGGAAAGCACACCATTTTGACTTATCTTTCCATTCAGCCTTTTGTTGATTCTTTCGAGGCCACCTAGCCTTGTCTCCTAGACCCTGCATGGCATACATCAATTCAGGAATGTTAACAGAAAAGCAATATTCGGACAACTCAGGATACTCTTCAGGATCCTCATCTTCGACAGCATTCACTCTTTTGTTTTCATTTCTACCATACGGCTTAGGCCGATATGACTTGAATGAGGATTCTGACTTCCTGTTAGTTGACTCATAAGTGTTGGATGAGTTCATCCTTTCTTGCATCTTCCTGTCATCTTCCAGACGGATATATCTCAAAGCCCTGTTACGAGCTTCGTCGAGATTCCTGCAGGGATTCATTACAAGATCCTGATAAAACTGAGAATCCTTTTGTAATCCCATCTTAAAAGCTTGCACAGCTGTTGCAACATCAAGATGTGGGATATCCAAGGATTCTCGACTGAATTTGTTCACATAATCCCTCGTGGATTCCTAAGGCCCTTGAGTTATCCTGTAAAGATCACTGGTTAGTTTCTCAAAACTCTGACTACAAGAAAATTGACTGTTAAATAAATTAACCAAATGAGCAAATGAAGTAATTGAGTGAGGAGGAACGTTTAACAGCCATTTTAAGGCTGATCCTGTTAGAGTAGAACCAAATCCCTTGCACAAGCACGCTTCCTTGAGCTCCGGAGGGATAGGGTTAATCTCCATTCTTTCCCTATGCTGAGCAATATGCTCCTCAGGATCCGTAGTCCCATCAAAAAGCTTCATGTTGGGGGTTTGGAATCTCTTTGGGATCTCAGCATCACAGATAGGATATGCAAAACGAGATATCTTGTGGCTGTCTTGGGACACTTCCGGGATCGGCTGGACCACCCCAGGTACACTAGATATCATGTCCTTCAACTTCTGAAGTTCCCTAGTAAGTGCTGATGTTACACCTGTATCCTGCAAAGATCCACTATTGTTAGTAGCATGAGTATTATTATTATTTGACACGTTACCCGTTGGAGGATTTTGCCCATATCCTGAAGCATATCCTGAGCTCCTCATGGTTGACATCCTGACCGAGGAGGGTATTTCAGGAGTATGATTCTGAGGAAGGCTGGGCACAATATTCCCCCTATTATCCTCAGTATACACCGCTGAACTGAAGTTCAACGTTCTGGGATGTAATGGAGTCACGTTATCCTCAGCAGATCTGCTCGAGCCAGACTTCAGGAGTTGTATTTCCCTTAAAAGCATTTGGTTTGTTTCCTGTTGCTGCCTCATTTGTTCCTGCACACTTCCAAATAAGGTTAAAATTTCATCGTTAGAAGCTAAAACAGGAGCAGATTCCTGAACACTGCGGGTAGGGATAATATCCTGAGGTCGTGAAGAGGCTGGCATCCTTGGAGGAGGTGGTGGAAGCACCGAACCGGTAGTAGCAGAAGTCATAGCAGACGCAGTGGAGGAGCTCATGTTTGATCTTGAGGCCATTACGGACAATGTGGCAAAAAGTTTTGAAAATAGAAAGCCGATTAGCGATTTCACAAAAATTTTCAGTAAAGAGAGCACCACTTGCCCCACGGTGGGCGCCAAATTGTTTTGGTCAAAAATTACCTAAGCAATTTAGTGATCAAATTAGTTAAGTGAGGTAGTGTGCTAGAAATATGTGTGAAAAATATGCTTGTTGAGTTATTTAGAAAATCAGTATTCAGGATACGGCTCAGGATATTGAGCTGTATCTACGATCAAACTATGAGCAAAAGTAAAGTAAACGACACGAGATGTACGAGGAAAGCCCTTGATCAATCTAGATCGCCGGCATAAAACCTCGGGAGCTGACAATCGCAGCTGCCTTGTTCTTCTTATTACTTCAAACGTCAGGATACAGTGCAGGATGTGGTGCGGATCGACTATGTGTTACAATGAAATTTGAATACAAGTGTGGTGTTTGCAATGAGCTAGAGAGTGAAAGTGTTCGAGAGTGTTAGTGAAAAATTGTGTGCCTTAAACTGATCCGCCCCCATCTATTTATAGTAAAGATAATATAACAAACTATCCTAAACTTCCGGGATCCACCGAATATTCCTTAATCGAACGTTGTAGACCTGGTCTTTTGGGTTCAACGTCTCTCCTTCAACAAACACGTCCGAGTCTTGAGGAAAAGAAGTCCACTTGACCGTTAGCAAGTCTCAGCCTTTAACCTGCACGTGGTTAATTCAATAAACCTCAGGATATCGCCCAAGATGTTAGCAATATCCTCTTCCAGCATCCTGGTCACAAATAAACAAATAAAGGCAGGATATTGGTCAGGATATGTATGCTTAGAAAATGACCCATAACATTATCCACCTAAGTAAATTAATTTAGAATATAACAACTCTAAATTCTTGAAATTTTATAACTTTCTTTTTCAACACAAACTATCTTCTCAACTCAGCTTTGAAGTTTAAGACTCAATCATATAGAAGAATATCAATATATTGAGACAATAATAAAATAGACAGTATAAAACTAATAAACACTTACATTAGATACAACACTTGAAGAGGCAGAAATGTCACGAACAGGAAAATCTTTAGACTGTAGTTGAGGATCGTTAACATCATCAGCTATTTTTACAGAATGATCTTCAGGCTACAACAAAATTTAAAAAACCCTTCTTATACTTATTATACAATAAAATATATGCGTAGAAAATTTTAAATTTACAGCATTTTTAACATCTGACTCATCAACCAGACGCGCAATCTTTGAATCAAATAGCCCATCATCAGCAAACTATATTTATAAGAAGGATCATATATAAGAAACCATATTTTAAATCATAATAATGTATAAATATTACATGTGTATATATACATTAAAAATATCCTCAAAACTCGTAAACTGCTTAGAATTACCAGCCGAAGCTCCAGTATCCTCATCATCCAAAGCAACTTCCCCGGAATCTAGAAGCTGTTTGTGTTTAGCCTACAAAATGAGATTTCAAAAGTTATTAGCATAATATAATAAAAGTTACTTATCACCGTCATGTTATTAAACAATGTATTTTATCATCAAAATTTCATACCGCGGCCAATAAATCAAACCCATCATCTCCATAAATGGAATCATCCAAAACAACTACATCAGCTTTCTTAAAGGAAACCTCAGTTCCAGTCTCGGAATGGAAAACGGAAAGCTCAAACGTTTTAGATGCAATCATGGTGAAAACCAACCAAGATTCAACTGGTATGGGAACTTCTTAAATCAATTTTAACCATCCATCAGTAAATCCGCATCCATCAGTCCATCCTTTCATCATCACATTCCAAAACCTTTCGCCAACATAGATAGTTGCCATCCCATACTCGTAATGTCACGACCCCCGACCACACCCTGGACGGGAGCCGCGAGCAGTCGAGTGGTACCGGTGATTATTTTGAAAAGTATTGCAGCGGAAATGTTCATCCAGATCGTGAGTTAGGAAAAATATCAGAGTTTAGAAAACACCGAATTTTATTTATTAAATAGATGGGATAAAACCCATGTTTTACAGAGGTAGCTTTAATATGGGATAAACACGAATATATGAAACCATGTTTTCTAAATTTAATTCAATTGATAAAATTAGCCACTTCTTTAAGCCTTTCGGTGCCGTATCATCACTCTTATTCCAATCTACTATCATTACCTGAAACGCGTTTTAAAAAGGTTTGGTCAGCAGGAAATACTGGTGAGTTCATTCATTTTTGTACAAAACGACGCATAGTTATAAATTACAGTATTAAGGGCGATTACAATGTTTATATCAACCAATTACCCCAAATCGGTATTTGTCACTCGACTCGTTTCTGTGACTATGGTCAGATCACCCATTGGCTAACCCGTTGTCCAATGGTGACGGGTATCAAGTAATGTATACAAAACCCCACATACCGGCAGTAATTGAAGACTACAAACACTTAATCCCTGTAATTATAACTTTAAAAATAAATAGGGTTTTGGGAAACAATTTGGTAAAAAGAGAATGACTCACCTTGTTAGCATATAGTCTTGATTAAACAAACATCTTGATTCTAAGCATCTACTTTATAGTTCTGAATCCTCTGATGATTAAGCATCCATTTTGATTGTAAGTGTATGGCGTAGAGTTTCGAGTAGTTAAACATTTAGTTTAACAGAATGGAATACGTATTAGTGTTAAACCTAATCAAACCTAACGATGGTCACGAGATCCGAACCTTAACGAAATTCACAAAGTATAGTCTTGTTTAGACAGCACTTTGGCATCCGTTTAACGAAATTCACAAAGTACAGCACTTTGGCATTCATTAGTTGGTTCCTGAATCGATCGGACAGAATATCGCATCGGTGATTATTGGTTAGAACACCAACGTATAGAGAGAAGAATAGAAGAAATGAGCAAAGAAAAATGAATCCTAAGCTTCCTATTTATAGGTAGGAAATATGAAATTTCTAGGAAGTTTCCTATATACTTTCTAGGAAATTTCATATACCTTTTTCTAGGAAGTTACCTATACATTTTCTAGGAAGCTTCCTACCCACATATATATCTTCTTACACCTTCCTAGCACCTTCCTTTGATATTATCTATTTCATATATATTTATTTTCATGTATATCTATCTTGGTGTTTAATTTACTTAATTAATCTTACTTAGCTTAATTAATCTTGCTTAGCTTAATTAATCTTGCTTAGCTTAATTAATCTTGCTTACTGATTAATTAATCTTACTTAACCGATTAATTAATTTTAACGGTTTAATCAAGTAATTTACTTAGCCGATTAATTAAATAACGTAACTAGCTGATTAATTAACTTACTTAGCTTACTTAACTGCTAAGTTTCCTTTCTTGTTAAGTTGCCGTAGCTATTAAGTTTTCTAAACCGCTAAATTATCTTAATAGCTAAGTTTGATATACTAGTTTAACAGCTTCCTGATTATGAGTTCTAATTCTAGACACAAGAACTCGTATTAGTGTATTAACTCAATTCAACTTTAACGAAAATCACGAGATTGAAACCCTCACAATGAATGACAAAGTACAGCCAGATATTGGCAGCACTTAAACATCCATTGGATCGGTTTTAATCGATCGGATAAAGTATCGTACCAGTGATTAAAGTTATTACCCTAATAACGGGCAGAGTTTCGGGATTTAGAAGGTATAATCCCTAGCTACTATTTACTATAATAAAAGCTGAAGGAAAGAAAAGAATTGAGCAGTTTGAAACGTAGCAGTGATCGAGCTAATACCCTGGATTTGTAGCAGCGTCTTGACACCGTAAAACTCGTTTTTAGCATAATTGGGACGTTTTGAAACTGAAATTTCGAATACAGAAGCAAGTCCCATGCACAGGCTACTTATAGCAACATTTTAGGTTTTACGCGGCCCGCGTAAGCCTTAATAAGATCTTACGCGGCCCGCGAGACCATAAAGGCGGCAGTAGGGTTTGCTGAGTCATCGGTGGTCTTGACACGTGGACGACACGTGTCCCTTAAGCTTATCCGGAGATTTTCAAGTTGTCGCGGCCCGCGTAGCCTTACCTTATGGCTTACGCGGCCCGCGTGAAATCCAAATTTCTTGATTTCTTGATTTTTCATGCACATTAGGGTTTCAGGGGTCCGGGTTTCCACTTACGGAGTGTTGTGGGACATTTTTGCAGGTCCTTACACGTAATTTTTACCATAGAATTGTTTCCAAAATTTGTCAGCAATTAGCTATAGAAGAAGCAAAGGAATATTTAGTGCAGATTTACAAATTTGATATTAATTAAGGAGCAACAGAAGTTACAACAGATTAGTCAACAAAAGTTAAAATGAGAATTACTCAACAGTGTTAGTCAACACTAGTTAAAGTATTTACACACAACCTAACCACTGTTTGGCTATCAACTATTACATACCTCTGTTGCTATCCAACACAGGTTCCGTAACAACTGTCATCCATTATGTCCAGCAGAGGTTGCAACGTGGACAGATCTAAAATATCAGATGTTAGTCAACCGAGGTTAAAAGACTTAGTCAACAGATGTTAAAAAGGTTAGTCAACAGATGTTAAGATTATAAGGAAACAGACGTTAAAAGGGCAAACAGATGTTAGCAAGTTGTTGAGCTAGCAAAAAAATGTTTACAGTAAGTAACAAAATAATATATCGTTACTTACAGTCATGCCAACTTCAGGTATAATATTTGCTGAAATGTAAGAGTTCTCGTAGAAATTTTCTTTAAAACATGAGACAACGAATGACAAACGTCCAATAGCTTTCACTAATACAGCATCTTTCGTTTTCAAACAAAAATCTCTAACAAACTTTGTCCATCCATCCGTAAATATACGATGATCATCTCTCTTCCTTACTCGTACTAACCATGATTTGTCACCATCAAGTAACTCTACAATTCGCCAACACGGGACCTCCTTGCCCCACAACAGAGTCTGAAAATCAAGTGGTATATTCTGCAACAGTAGTTAACAAACATCTTACATCAAAAATTAACGTAGAATCCTAATAGTAGCAAGAAAGTTAAAAAAAACATACCAAAAATATAAAATCATCTTCATTAAGGAATTGTAAAAAGGATGGTGTTTGATTGGATAGACTCATATCTGCAATAAACAATTTAAACTTACAAGTTATAAAGATGAACAGCATCCAACAAAAGTCATAGACAAACAACATTATAAAATAGACATCACTAACATCTCTTAAACTAAATCAGCACTTAAAAAACAAAAGTACCAAATATTAACCGGACTATTTGTATAATCACACACTTAAGGTATTATAAAAACAAAGCACAAAACGAAAATCATCATCTCTCACAACAGTTAAGCAAATGAGCATCAACCAAAAATTATATGGTTGATTTATCAATCATAATGTAGAAGACAACATCACGAAGATGCATGCACAAATTGTGGCAGAGAATGCTATCAGTAACTTCATTTAAGTTAATGCGGTACTTAATCGATAAAAATACACCGAATTACAACAACTATTATTTGCTTCAAGAAAGAATATGAAACGCCGTCAGTGACAAACACATACTCGTAACATCAAATAATAATTAATCTAACACATATAATACAAACAATAAATTCAAAGAAACAATACTTGATTTTATAGCGTGTAATCTATATTATGCAATAGAACCTTGCTGATTTTGATAAGAAAGTTATTTGAGAAAACTTCCGAATATGTTTTCTGGAGCTTATATTCAATAATGGAGATGAAAAGTATATTAAATGGAGTTAATACAGATGTTACATTTACACTGGTTGGTGGAAATTAAGTTTTGTAAAATTTATACTTTACCCCCTTTTACATTAAAACAGGACAATTTTTGCATAGCCATAACCACTGCTTGACTGTAAATTTAAAATGTTAAATATGAAAAACTTATCTGTTAATTTAATATATTTATATTTATATAATTAAAAGTAGTTTTTAAATCCTGATATTAAAGATTATTATAAGTTAAATAAATAAACAATTACAAGTTAATAGATAAATATCTTATTTTCAACAATCCCAATACAATCTCACCTCTTCTTCTCCGGCGAAAAAACTCTACAGTTTCTTCTTCCTCAGACTTGACGATCAGAAGTTTAAAGTTTTAGATCAGGTTTTTTTTTTTTTTTGTTCTCTTGTGTATTTTACAGGTATCCTTTGACATGTTCCTTTCAGTTTCCTCATTTCAAATTATATAAACATGAAAATCATAATCTACTGATGTTAAATATATAAACTTATATGAACTTGTTTTCTTTATTTTATATTAAGATTTATATCAACCTATTTAGTTACATTTTGATTCATTCCATCTAAATAACAATCTGAAATATTATTGTTTCATAAATATTTGGTTGTAAATTTTACGAATGGTTTTAGAATTATTATATGAACTGCCATGTAGTGTTGATACATTTGTTCTATCAATATTAGTTTTGATAAAACATTATGCAATCAGTTTATAGTACTCATATGTCTGATTTATAAGTTTGTTGCAGAAAGTAGTGTTGATACATTTGTTCTATCAAAAGTACATGAACCAAAGCAGAGTAGTAAAGTTGATGTGCATTATGTTTTCTCTCCTGAAAACAAAAAGGGATTAGCTGCTGGTTTTATGGGACCAGGATGGACAACTTTTTGCTTCAAAAATGATATTGAGGAAAGCTGCCAACTACTGTTTTAATGGATGGGAAGTACTCCTGAAGACGAATTTAACTTCACTATGAAGGTTTTTAACAAAGACGGGATTGGACTTCACGGGGAGACAAAACATCACTGCAGCCGTACCAGTCACCGTCACCGCAAAAAGCGTCCATGTTATAAAAAACAGTTTGAATACCATGTTTTAGAGACACACAGCTTGGTATTTACATATCTACTTTTAATATGGTTGATTTTACTTATAATCTTGGATCTATCTGTTATTTCTTAAAGTATATGTTGTTTTGAATGAATAACTAAGGAAAGAATTTTCCTTTACAGGCAATACCGAGGAACTTTGTTCGAGAACACCAGCTAAATGATTATCGTAGAGTTGTGCTGTCATTTGGTCATGTGATGTTTTTGGTACAGCTGGTTGTTAGGAGAGATCCTAGAAGACCTGACGACAACAACCATCTAGTGATGCATACAAACTGGCAGCCTATCATGGATGAAACGGGAATATCTGTGGGGAAAAAGCTGAGGTTTGAGATAGTCGAAGAAAAAAGTGTAAGAGGAGATAAAATACACTTTGAAGTTTGTTGACATGATCTTTGAACACCTTTTCAGCCTTTAATAATTTATGTTTTAGTTGACATGTTTGATGGACAAATTTCTTCTTTGGAAACTAACTTAAGAATGAGGTTATGTAGTCTTAGTATATACTTTCAAAACTTTGTGGTTTTACCTCTGCTGATGAAGCAAAATGTATGATGAACCTAAGTTCTGCGGTGCACCAACAAATATTACATAATTCAACAGAAGGTCTATAATATAAGATCTTTAACAGATGATGATCAACAGCTCATAAGGTCTGTTGAAGCACGCTATAACAGTGCTTAGCCTTTAACAGATCTTTAACAGTGCTTAGGGGTTAACAGATGTTAGAACGCTATAACAGTGCTTAGCCTCTAACAGATGTTAATGTATCTCAGACCCCAACAGTTTTCCGACTAACCAATTGATTAAATTTTCATTCATCAATCTAACAATCATATACAACCCTACTACTTATCCAGTCCATCAATAGCCAAACAAACTCTGCTGATGAACCAAAAGGTCTGTTAAGACAAAGACTGCTGAAGCAAAGGTCTGCTAAAGAGAACCTCTGTTGATGAAGCAAAATGTATGATGAACCTAAGTTCTGCTGTGCACCAACAGATATTACACAATTCAACAGAAGATCTATAATATAAGATCTTTAACAGATGATGATCAACAGCTAAGGTCTGTTGAACCACACTATAACAGTGCTTAGCCTTTAACAGATCTTTAATAGTGCTTAGGGGTTAACAGATGTTAGCACGCTATAACAGTGCTTAGCCTCTAACAGATGTTAATGTATCTCAGACCCCAACAGTTTTCCGACTAACCAATTGATTAAATTTTCATTCATCAATCTAATAATAATATACAACCCTACTACTTATCCAGTCCATCAATAGCCAAACAAACTCTGCTGATGAACCAAAAGGTCTGTTAAGACAAAGACTGCTGAAGCAAAGGTCTGCTAAAGAGAACCTCTGCTGATGAATTCAAATGTATGATGAACCTAAGTTCTGCTGTTCACCAACATATATTACACAATTCAACAGAAGATCTATAATATAAGATCTTTAACAGATGATAATCAACAGCTCATAAGGTCTGTTGAAGCATGCTATAACAGTGCTTAGCCTTTAACAGATATTTAACAGTGCTTAGGGGTTAACAGATGTTAGCACGCTATAACAGTGCTTAACCTCTAACAGATGTTAATGTATCTCAGACCCCAATAGTTTTCCGACTAACCAATTAATTAAATTTTCATTCATCAATCTAACAATAATATACAACCCTACTACTTATCCAGTCCATCAATATCACCAAAAATGTATATAATGTATAATAACAATATTATATAACAAACAAAAGGTTAACCTTACTTGATATTCAAATCGTACACATTACATACCATATTCATCATCGTAGCCCTTACAAGCCAAACTTTTAACCACAGTTTGTTAAAACAACAGTTAACAGACATAAATAAAAACCACAAGGATTCTTAAAACATACGTGGTTTCTACTTATCTCTCATAAGAAATGTATTTTATAAGCATCTAATTGTTAACCTTAGTCAGCTTATTCCGGGTTCTTCTCACATTAGTGGATAGCTCACCAACGTTGACAACATCAGCATCTTGAGCCATCCGCTTTCCATTGGGACTTGATCCAGAATCCTTTTCAACTTCAACGGCTAAAGAGTCGGCCGTAACAGAGACAACATCCTTGCAACAGATCACAAAACAACTATTGATCTCATTTAATAAAATAATGAACTCTTTTTAAACATACTAAACATACTTTAAAAATAAGTACTCACCCTTGAAGTTCGTTTAGCCGACACCTGGGAAGATTCTGAAAGGTTAACATCTTTAACGTCAGCTACCTCTTGAGTAACCTAAAGGATCATAATATATGATATCATATAAAAAAGTGCAGAATCCAGTGTTTAAAACTCAAAAGAAAAATAAATAGATTGAAAGAGTAATTTTATATGATACCTCATCAGTATTTTCATCACTATTACCATCTCCACCAACCAACTCAGTAATTATTACTGGATCATCACATGTTTTTTGCACAGTATAAACACGATAGTCATTTTTAAGATTGAACTCTGAAACATCAATCTTAAAAGCAGCCTTCTTATCAACCAATCGAAATATCTCATGAGGGAATCCAGTATCATTGGCCTTAACATGCCTCTTTCTTATGTCACTCGCCGCTAATCCAAGAAGCTTCTGAACATCTCTATCAAACATAACAAAAGAAACACTACCACTCTCATCCTGCACCCGCACTTGCACCTTGAACCTGAAATATACACAACTAACTAAGTAAACTGGAAAACTATATTCAAATATCAGTCTTAGAATGTTACTTATATAAATATAATGCTAAATAATCATCATTGCTTACTTTGTGGTGATCGATGTACATTCACTATGACATTTGGGACAAACCAAAGAAGTCGCAGGCAATCGAACAATATCATCTGAAACATTTTCAACATTCTGCAAGTATTCACTTTTACCCATCACCTTCTTGAAACACTTACGACAGGCAGCATAAAATCAACCATACTCTTCTTGCACAATCTTAATTGTCGCAACCACAACACAAGACATTTCCTGTAAAAACACAAGATACTTCCTGTAAAAACATGCAGGTGACAAACCAAATTATATAAAAAGATGTGAAACCTTTTCTATCTCACTAATCTTATCAACATGTTTCTTCACACCATCAGTTACAAATTCTTTATGCAATGGAAAAACACTCTGAGACGATAGTATTGTTTGAGAAGTAGAACCACTCCCTTGTCCAAACTTCAGTATAAGCCTTTTGAATACCACAAATGATTAGAATTAGTATATAAATAACATGAAACCAAGTATTTGACTTGAACATCTATATACAAGAGAAATTACAATGACAAATTACCTCCTCCTTAGCTCATTAATTTCATCAATTTCTTCATTCAGAAAAATTCGTGTTGCAAACTTATCACTTTGAACAGTATATTCACCTACATGGAAAAGTATATAGATATTTAATGTATACCTGTCTTTATATTGTCAGAAATAAACAGTATAGTGGGTTTTGCAGAAAGTAACAAAAATACATTTCCATTCCTTACACTTTCCATGTTGTATAACAGCCATCACATGCTCATGAGGTGGGATTTTAGAAATGAAGTCCTTAATCTGCAGAGCATAATCATTCTACACAGTACACCGCAGAACCTTACCCCTACATGAAAAGAATATTCATATGAGGATATACTAAATACTAATTTATGACCATTTCTTTACAAATCTCTGATATCAAAACAACATTGAATGAATAAAAACAGAAAATCAAAGGAAAATTATGACATTTATTAAAGTAGCAAATGAGCCATAAATTAACTACCATATTCACTATGAATAAACTATAGACCTCATTTATTACCATGATTCAGCATTACATACAAACACTATAGATCTCATTTATTACCATTACCATGATCCAACATTAAATACCAACATTCTTCATCTTATTTATTAACATCATTAAATACAAACAATGATCAGTACATGACTGCACATATAAACAACAACTTACTCCAAGTCTTCAATATCGAAATTCATCTTCTTAGTCTGCCTTGGAGGTCGATCAAAGATTTCAAGATCTCCACAACAAATCACAGATCCAGTAACATCTATATGATCACATTATACAAGAATATAAGTAAAACTCTCTAATATTATACAAGCAAGACATGATTACAAAAATATACACTACCAACACTCATGGCGTTTAACGCCTCTCCTTAAAGAATATCTTCATAAGCTCTGAAGTTGAAACCATACTCAACACCTTGCTAATCTCTCACAGGAGTAACAGTTATGCATCTATAAAAGTTGATTTTATAAGGCTGCACCACTACTTTATATAAATCTTTATTGTCACCAACACCAAATTTCGACAGAATCACAACAGCATCTTCTTGAAGCTGACCATCAAAAACAGGTATCAAATGAGTCTTAATACCTGCTTGAATCTTAGCACCCTGAAGAACATTTAAAGAAAGTATCTTCTTAGCATACACCACTACATTCTCTAATAAAACGGAAAAGCAGAGATACAAATTACCTTTTCATCAATGAAGATGAGATCCATCTTGTAACCCTGATTCCATTTTTGAATAATTCTCGCTTTCATGTTCCACATATCTTTCCAAGGATTCAAATCGTTAACAAAACTAAGATTGTTATTGTCAATTGATATTGACATGCTTCTAATTCGGAATTCGGATTGTGATTATATTTAAAATTTCAAAATTAGAGAAGATGAAAGCGTGATGAAATATGAAGAGGGAAATGAGAAGAAAAGCCTTATATAAGGAGGATGATTGACAGGAGTGTTGGTGCATATTTGTGACAACAGCTTAGATTTGGTCTTTGGATATCTTGTAATTAGTAAAACGATAAACGGTTAGCGGGTTTAGCTTTGTATTAGTTGAATAATAGAGTTTGGGCTAAACAAAACCCAGTTTGGGTCAAGGGGGGACGAATTGGGCGTAGCCTATGTAGTAAACCCTAGCCCAAGTAGCAACCTTGTGTTCTATAAACAAGGCTTTGCTTTAGGGTTTAGGTTAATCAGCCAAAACAGTTTTAGAGGGATTTCGTAAGAGCATTTATAGCTTGGACGAATTTTGAGTGGGTTAGGGTTTGATTGATTGTAACACTTGTGTTTGATAATCAATAGAAACCCGGTTGATTGTGAATTGTTGTTTCTACTCGTTTCTGTAACATTCTGATCAAGAGGATTCCGCACTGTTGATTAGATTGACAATTCTGTGACGATCCGTACGAACCAGGGGACCTACAATTGGTATCAGAGCATTAGGCTCTTGAAGAAGCTCGGTTCAGAATTGCAGACTGCAGATTCTGGTGGAAGATTGGACAAATTTCGAAAATCATTAAATCTGAAAATTAGGGTTTTGAAATTTCTTGAGTTCTGATAATTTTCTACGATTTTGTTTCTATTTGATCAGTTTGTGTGTTTGATTTGGCTGATTCGTAGGTTTTCAGGACAGTTTTTGTGTGATTTCTTGAAGAATTTTAGCTAGAAAGACTTGAAGATTCGAAGACTGTTCTTCGTGTTTTTCTATCAGTTCTTCATATTTTTGAAAATATTGTGCTGATTTGGCTGTTTAATCTTGCAGGTTTCTGCTAGAAAAGGATCTGGAAATCTTCAGAATTTCAAATAGATTAAGTTTCCGAATTTACTGGACCAGCGAATTTGTGACTTAATAACTCGGTGACCGGCTTAATTAAATCCAAAAGCGACTTTGGTAACCGTATAATTTTCCTCAGCGAAATTATCACGGTGTTCGACGACTTTAACAGTCGTCGTATTAGCGAAATTAATCAGCGAACTTGACAGCATAATAACCAGTGAATTTAGCTAACCAGCGAAATTAACCGTAGTGTTTAATAAGCAGCAAAATTAACTAGCGAAATTGAGCAACGAAGTTGAGTTGGTTTATCAGCGAATTTAGTAGAGGAATTAAAAAGTGGAGTATTTATTTTGGTGGACGTATAGAGGAATTAACGTTTTCGTGAATAGAAAGTGATCCGTAGCTCATTTGACAAAACCGTCTGCACCGTTGAATTTCTTGCATTTGTAGGACCAAAAAGACTCTGGAAAATCCCGAATTTGGTTTTCGACATTATATATCATTAGATTCATCTTTTCAAGACGATTCTAATGGTGTAATTTGGTAACCACTGTTTTCGGACACTTTTTGTACGGTTTTACCAGTCTGTTACGTCAAAATGTCGAACATGACGAATCTGAATGCACTTTTGAAGATGGATCATGAGGTTGGCACCACAAACAAACCGCCTAAGATGATGAAGGTGGAAAATTATCTGACATGGAAGGACAGGTTCCAATCCTTCATTGAATATCAGGACGCACGCATGTGGATCTGTATTGTAGATGGGTACACGTTACCAACACTCGATTTTGAGGGCAGACCACGTGTCACAGCCTACGTGAACATGCGAGAGACTGATAAGAAGATGTATGAGGCTAAAAAGAGAGCCTTAGCTGCTATCAAGATGTCTTTACCTGATGGCATCAAACATACCTTCAAGAAGTACACTACTTCTAAGGAAATGTGGGATGCACTAGAAAAGAGGTATCAAGGAAATGAAGATGTCAAAAAGAATAAAGTGGATCTACTGAAGAAGCAATTTGCTGTTTTCAAGTGTATGAGAAATGAGTCACTTGAAGATATCATCACGAGATACTACCATCTAATGTCAAAAATGGACAACTATGACATAGATAGCTATACTGACGTTGAGATCAATGACAAGTTGCTTGATGCTTTACCAGCAAAGTGGGATATCTATACTGTCATGATTAAAGGGGAGGCAGATTATAACACTAAGGAACTTGAAGAGGTTGTGGGGAAGCTGAGAGCATACGAGCTCAACATGAAGAAGAAGGAGACAGGATACGATCAGGTTCAAGATCCAAGGATTTACAATGGACTTCCATCTTCTTCGTCTCACAATGCTTCTAGTGATTCTACTACTGCATTTTTGTCATGTGAGAATGAGCAAGTTACTGTGAATGAAGATGGTAATGTGTGTTTCATAGCTGCTTCTGGAGGATCTACAGGTGCTAAGAGAACATCAACTACAAATCAGAGAAGCAATACTAAGTCTATGCCTATGAGTGTGAAGGCTGCTGAAGAACACCTAGCATTGCTTGCCTCGTTCATTGCTTCTTACGAGAATTATATTCAGGGGTAGATATCTGATCCAACTACTTTTGATGAAGATTATGATCAGGTTGACCTTGATAACTTGGAAGAGATGGATCCACAGTGGCAGATGGCCATGATTTCTAGGAGAGTGAAGAGGTTTATGAATAGAACAGGAAGGAAGTTCGTGGGGAAGACGATTGGTTTTGACAAGACCAAGGTTCGGTGTTTCAACTGTCAAAGTTATGGACACTCTACTAGAGAGTGTCAAAGGCCAAAGACGGAGTCTTCAGGTCAAAGTTCAAACAACAGAAGTGCATCAAACAATTCTGGCTCAAAAGCTTTGATCTCTACAGCACGAGAAGGTTCATATGATTAGAGTGTTCATTTAGAAGATAATGAGAATGCCACTCAGGCATTCATGGCAGAGATAGTGCCAGTTGATGATGCTGAAGCTACCGTGGAAGATGCTGAAGCAAAAATGGATGCTGATGTGGAGAAAAAGAGAGTGAAGCTGAAGGAGATAAGGCTGATCAGACAACTGAGGCTGAAGAGGAACAGCTAAAGTCTAACTATGAAAATGAAGCTGAAGAGAAGGAAGCTAAATATAAAAGAATGGAAGCTCAGCTTGCAGCTCTCATGGCCAGCCTAGACAAACAAACTGGAGAAGTAAGTTCTAAATCTATTTGTTTAAAATGTCGTGAATTACAAGGTGAGGTTGACAGGTTGTCAACACAAAACCAAAGTCTGGTAAGCGAGATGTCTAACATAAAAGAATCAAACTTTTTTGCTAAAAGAAACGAATCTTTATACTTGAAGAAGATAAAAGGTTATGAAAGTGAAATTGAAGCTTTAACCTGCAAACTAAACGAAAAACTTCAAGTCATAGACTTAACGCATGACATGATGAGTGAGAAAACAAAAGAGATTTCTGAAAAATGCAAAAAGAGTTGTCAGAAGCACAACTCAAAATTGTTGAACTTGAAAAGAAATTAAGTCAATTCATAGATTCGTCTTTTGTAATGAAACACATGATGGGTGGGTTAAAGAAGAGTAATGACAAGACTAATGTGGGATTCAAGGGCTTTAATGAAGTCCCACCTCCTCTTAGTCATGATTATTCATTCCTGCCTGTTGAAGATGAGCTAACAAACTTTATGTCAACTGCACCAAGTAGTTTCGCATCAAGTCAAAGTGATGTGTCTGAGAGTGATAATGCTAAGAAGAAAAATAACAGGGAACCTTTAAAACAGAAAAATTCACCTTCTAAGAATACAAATCAAACTTTTGTTAAAAAGGTTAATTTTGTTCAGGGAAGTGATATGAAAAACGAAACCACTGTTATTGAAAACGAATCAAACATAGAGTTTGCAAAAAATAAAAACATAGAAAAATCTGTTCCTAAGCAAACTGAACAAGATTCTTCCAAAGCATCATCATCTGATGAGGGATCTAGCTCAAAGACTTCAACTAAGAAGTCTTCGAAAAAGAGATCGTGCTTCAGGTGTCACACAAAGGGACGTGTAGCTAGTTGTTGTCCTAACAAAAAGACTGAAGCACAAGTGAGTGAGAAACAGAGAGGGATATCACCTAAGAAGAATGGTGATAATGAGGAGAAAGTTGCAAACTCTCCAAAGAAATCTGCTCCTAAGCAACCAGAGAATGTTGTTGTTGGTGTAGATAAGGCTGACAAAGGAACTCCACAAGTTCCTCGTTTTCAAAGAAATCAACCAAGATTTCAGCCTGAATCTACATCAGGCAGATATGAGAGACCTAGAAGCAATTCACCTAGGATGAACAATGTTAATGGAAATACAAGTAATTTCAGAAGTCAAGGTCAATATCAAAATCGATGCCAAAATAATGGTGGGCGAACTTTTTATAACAATGGCTTTAGAAATTACAACAATCAATCATCTTGGAACCAAAACTCGAGGTACCAAAACCAAAATTTTCAAAGGTCAAATAGTCCAAACACATAGAGGAACCCTCAGGACCATAGACCTAGTGGAAATCAAAATCAAATTCCATCAACAGGTCTGAGATCCAAGACTCCAGTTAGGAGTAATGGATATGGTTTAATGACCTTAAATCTTGCGTTGATAGATTGCCAAAATCTGAGGTTTTGGGTCTTTATACTGTTATTTCATCCGGGGATATCCGGGTTGTCCTTCTGCTGCATCCAGATACATGCTGACCTAGGCACAACCAGGATATCTTAAAAGAGCAAAAAATGCCGAATCCCATAAATGAAGAAGCTCTCCTAGAGAGTCATTCAAAAGTGTAAAAAGCATAAATCGTACCAAAAATGGTATTTGTCTTAGCCCTCATTAGATATTGGTCTCTTTGCTGTACGGAAGTACTGACCTGATCACCAATTATCTAAACGTTGAAAAACAAAACGGATGAATTCAGTATACTCACCTACTACGATGAATCTTTGTGCATACCTTGATCGCGGGGGTATATCCTGAAGTGGGACACACTAGTATATCAGTAATAAAATTAACTTAAGGTATCATACGGTAATGGAACTTGAAATGTTCATGCATTTTGTTTAAGTGGACAAACATACTGGTAATCGTCTTGGACTGCTTTTCACAAAAAAATTAAATAAAGAATTATCTAATAGTGTGAAAACAGTTTGATTGTGCTGATATGATCTTCTTACCGGTGATTCTCACAAAAACAGAGTGTTTATTGCTTTTGTTATTTACTTGCTTTCAGAAAATATAAAAATCCAAAAATAGTGTCTTTTTCTGTTTAAAATTCTTAACGTACGGAAAGCTGTTATTCTTGGAATTGTTACCGATAGGGGGAGACGGTGTTAGAAAGTGAGTTCAAAATTTTAAATCATGTAGGTTCTTATGTGTTGGACAAAAAGTTTTGCGTGTTGGTGATAAATTGAAATTTCTTAATCTGTGATATAGTTTAACGATCTCTTGAATATTAATAATTTATTTAACTTTGTTGAAAAATTCTTATGGTTTCTCGAGATGTTTGTTTTATAGTATACAGATTGAAGCAGTATGTTGCTGAGAAGTTGCTGTGTTGACAAGATGAGAGTTTGATTAGATGCATGGTAGAACCTCCTTTCTACATTGCAAACAAGTTGAAGAGTTTGAAGATTGTTGTACAAATGCTGAACTGGAGTTCGCTCAAGTGCTAATGTTTTGAAGATTTGGTGATTGGATGCATCAGCTTAGGGGGAGTCTATTGCTGACAGAAGCCATTGAAGCTGAAGCTATCCAAAGACCAAAGACATTGCAATATTACATGAAGAATGCAAGATAACTGAAGACAAAGTTATTTTATGAAGTTATTGTCAAGGGGGAGTTTGTTGGTGCATATTTGTGACAACAGCTAAGATTTGGTGTTTGGATATCTTGTAATTAGTAAAACGATAAACAGTTAGCGGGTTTAGCTTTGTATTAGTTGAATAATAGAGTTTGGGCTAAACAAAAACCCAATTTGGGTCAAGGGGGGACGAATTGGGTCTAGCCCATGTAGTAAACCCTAGCCCAAGTAGCAACCTTGTGTTATATAAACAAGGTTTTGCTTTAGGGTTTAGGTTAATCAGCTAAAATAGTTTTAGAGGGATTCGTGAGAGCATTTACAGCTTGGACGAATTTTGAGTGGGTTAGGGTTTGATTGATTGTAACACTTGTGTTTGATAATCAATAGAAACCCGGTTGATTGTGAATTGTTGTTTCTACTCGTTTCTGTAACATTCTGATCAAGAGGATTCCGCACTCTTGATTAGATTGACAATTCTGTGACGATCCATACGAACCAGGGGACCTACAAGGAGTTTCTGACTGACATGCATTAATTGCTAATTACTTATTCCCATGCATTTTTTAATTTAAATTTCCCGGTAATTAGCCTTAAACATCTGCTGATCTAAAAGCATTACGGAAGATAACAACAACTGCTGCTGCGTGGTATACGTTTGCCAAAGGAACCATCTGCTACTTTCTTGTAGATGGGCAGTGGTTTGCCCTTTGGAATGTGGGCCAGACCTTTAACATTTGAATACACAAGGCAGTTGTTTGAAATTATTAAATGTATAGATTAAAGTGATTTATATATTAGGCTTTATGATGTAATAATGACATAAGAAAAGCATTGTTGGACAGCCTCTCCTGCTGACACATCAGCTTTTCTTATGTCATTGGGATTTCTCCTTTTATAGAAAGTATAGATATATAGGGTAGGGTTCATGCGAGAACACCTTTATTGCGAGAACCGCGAGATGCAATGTGAACACAACAAAATAAACCCACTACACCACCAAAAACCTAAAAAAACCTAACCCCCCCCCCCCCAAGCAAAATGCTAAAAACTAAACTCCCCCAAAACCTAAAAAACCTAACCCTCCCCCCCCCCCCCCCCCAAGCTAAATGCTAAAAACTAAACCATAAAACTAAACACCCAAAAAACTTAAAAATCTAAAAAACACAAAAAAATAATGTTTTTTATTAAAATCTTTACTTTTAGTATCCAAAAAAAAATTATTAACAAAAAATAGCGATTTTAATAAAAAAAAAATTAAAAATTTGCGTGTTTTTTAGGTATTTTTGGTTGTTTTCACACTGGTTCTCGCGGTTCTCGCAATAAAGGGTGGTTCCTAACAGATCCTACTCCTATATATATATATATAGGGCATGGATCCGTTAGGAACCGCCCTTTATTGCGAGAAACATTAGAACCAATGTGAACACAACCAAAACTACTTAAAAAACTTTAAAAAAAATCGTTAAACATCGCAATTTTTATTTATAATAAAAAAAATTAATTTTTAAGTCGAGATTTAGGTTTGGGGTTTTTTAGGTTTTTGAGGGGTCTGTGTGTGTGTAAGGGGGGGGGGGGGGTAGGTTTAAGGGGGGATTTTGGTAAGGTAGATCTTTTCCCTTTGATTTCTTTCTTGTTTTCTCTTTTTCACCAGGTTCTTTTTCAATTAGTTTTTTGTCTTCTTCAGCAGATTCTTTTCGTTTGTACTTTCTATTTCTTTTTTGTTTTCCTCATCAGGTATAACAAATATATATAAAGTTTTGTGGTTGTAAATAAGGTTGATGATGTAGAATTTTTTAAACACTGAAATGTACATGTCTATTAATAGATAACACTATTCAGCTTTGTATCTGGCTGTCTACCACACTCTGAATATCCTGACCTTGACATGTATTTCATAAGGCATAGCTAGTAGAGCTGCATCAGAAGTTAGTAGCAAGGATGCAAATGATGAACACAACATATAATACCTCAAATTTTGACCCATCTCATGATACAACACTAACAAGGTATACTTAATAAGAAGAGGAATCCCATCCAAGAGGCCGGAATTGCAAAAATCTGAATCAAACTCTCCAACTATCCCTACCAGAGTGACAAGTCCTTACGCTAGCCAGATTAGCATACTAAACATAATTATAATATAATGTATACACTGGAAGTTTAACAAATATCTCTCAAGTATGACCGTGTTTGATGCATCAAATGCAACAAAATTAGACATGTTATTTCTCCCCAGGCCACAAATTGTTACTATATGAACTAATTACTAAAAATATGACAGAATTGATGATCAGTCATTATAGATTTACAATCACAACATGCATCAAACTAACACAACGACAAAGATAAAATAAATCATTAATTGTGTAAAAAAGTGTTTCTAACTGAAAGCTTACCCCAAGCAACAGTGCACTCTTCACTAGTAGTGCTGGCCTGATTAGCTTGACACTCAATACCCAGATTATATCAAAACACATATGTAATAAATAAATCCAAAAATTAACTTAATATGTAATTCACAGCTTCACACAGCTTATCTCTAGCATCTCCCCAATAAACCTTAGCCACCACCTTAGCCATCACACACACACACACACAAACATCTCTCACACCTTCACTTCACACATCGAACAAGAAGATAATCCTTTTGTTTTTTCCCCACGGATTAACATCTGTTTGTTGAGGGTGAAAGGGGGTCAGATCTACTCTTTTTTTTTCAAATCTGGGTTTTTCTTTTCAAAAAGTTACCAAGCTGCATGAGTTGGGGTTTTGCTCTCAAATTCTTAAGATTTGCAGCTTCTTGAACAACTCATCGTCTCTATTTTCATATCACTCCACTCTCTCGCTTTCAACGGTAACCCTACTACTGCTCTTTCTTTATCTAACTGCCACCGATCCTTTTTGTATACACACATTTGTATCGATCTGCTAGGGTTTTACAGTTTCTTTTGCTGAATCTCTAATTTTTTTTTTATGATTTTTTGTTGAATCTCAAGTGGTTTTGCTGCTGCCCACCAACTGTTTGTAGAAATGCTTGACCCACACCCACATAAATTTTCAAACTTTGGTGTTTCGGTTTCAATTGGATTTTGATTTACCAAATTCCCATCTACTTTGTGACTTAGTTTTATCTTCATGAAAATGGAATTTTAATGTGGAACCTTTTTTATTTTGTTATGGGGTGACGCGTTTGTGCATTGGGCGTTTTTGAGGGTGGGCAACTTGGGGTTGCTACCCTCCCCCGTCTTGTAAAGGGTCTTTCCTTTTGCTCCCTGTGTTTGTTTTTCTTTTACCCCTAACTCTCCACAAGTTGTCAGTTTTTTGTGTTGTTTTTCTGTTTGCGTTTGACTCTGCACATGCCCCCCCCCCCCCCGCGTAGAGGTAGAAACGTCAAGACTGTTGGACTGGCGTCAGCGTGTGATAGTGGGTTAAGGGCTTGCCCCCTTAAGCATTTCCATGAATGCAAGGATGGTAAACCGGGGTCTAGTGGGTTTTTTCGCCTTCTTGAACACATGCAAAGCATCCACCTTAAGACTGAAAACAGGAAGATTTATGTGAAGGAGGCTATCACTAAGAATTTGGACCTTTTTCTGGATGTGGGGGAAGTCCTAAGGGCAGGAGGCAAATGGTTATGTGGGGAGTGCATGGTTATGCATGCCCTTAGTAGGGGGTGCAAGCATGGTGATGAGATGGTGTCTTTTGCTCCAAACTCGGGGGACGTGGACGATTTTATTGTTGGGATTAGGAAGCCATGTCAAGTGGTAGCCGACACTTTTACACTCTCCCCGGAAGGGGTGGTAACCGATGTTGCCCTTCTCGAGCGTTTTTTTTTTCACTCCGTTTTCAAACCGTTAAATGCATTCCCCCCCAGTTGTCGACTGGCGTTCGCTCAGGTTTTAACGGGTGCTCTACGTAAAGTGATGGCATCTCCAGGCTCGGTTGAAAACTGGATTCAGTTGCTTTTGTTGCCGTGTTGTACACTGAGGGTTGTCAGGCCTTCTTCCAGGCAAGAGCGGAGATCAGGTAATAGAAAATCCCTGCAGTGCAGCAGCATCTTGCAGGCGCTTGCATTGTGGAAAGATGGGTCTGGTTTCACATATCTGGTCTCTTCTCTCTTGAATAGTGGGGGGGATGCTGGGGTTCCTAGGAGGGATTCCGGAAGGGGCGAAGACAATAAAAAGGATCACAATATCAAGCAATGCCTGCGGAAGGTTAGGGATGGGCATTTTACGGCGGCGGTCAAAGTTTTATGTTCTAGTGGGGTTGCCCCCTTTGGAGAATCGACCATGAAAGCTCTTATTGATAAACACCCTGTGGTGCCACCCCCATCATTGCCTTCCAACCCTATTGCCCAGCCCACTATTATTGTAGCAGAGGATTGCGTGCTTAAATGTATCCAATCCTTCCCTAGAGGGACATCTTGTGGCAGAGATGGGATGCGGGCCAACACTTGTTGGACGCTATTGGTTGTGAGGGTCCGGTAAGTTTCTTGGGTCTGCTCACAGCCATTACTGGAGTTGTCAACCTATGGCTTGAGGGGCTTTGCCCTAAGGTGTTGGCCGAGTTTGTGGCCTCAGCCCCCCTCACCCCCTTATTGAAACCTGATAATGGTATTAGGCCTATTGCCGTGGGGGGCATCTGGCGTAGGTTGGTATCTAAGGTGGCTATGAAGAAGGTTGGGAAGGACATGGCCCAGTATTTGGGGGATTTTCAATTCGGGGTTGGTACACCAAATGGGGCGGAGGCGGTGCTTCATAGTGCGAACAGGTTCCTGAACTCTTTTCATGAAGATGGGTCCATGGCCTTGCTCACGATAGACTTCACCAATGCTTTCAACATGGTTGACCGCTCGGCGTTCCTCCAACAGGTCCACCAACGTTGTCCATCTATCTATCGGTGGGTCCAGTTCCTGTACGCCCAACCTGCTAGGATGTATGTTGGCAGTGATTGTATTGGGGCCACCACTGGAGTGCAACAAGAAGATCCCTTGGGGCCCCTTCTCTTTGCCCTAGCTTTACACCCACTTATTCTCCGTGTCCAGGAGCACTGTAACCTCCCTTTTCATGCTTGGTATTTGGATGATGGCACGATTATAGGTAATGTAATGGAAGTTGCTAAAGCCTTGGACATCATCAACACGGAGGGACCATCCCTAGGGCTCCATCTCAATATTAAGAAAACGGAAGTGTACTGGCCATCGTGTGACGGTCTCAAGGTTCAGGATGGCCTTTTTCCTGCGAGGGATAGGTAGACCTGAGAGGGGGGTTAAGCTCCTTGGGGGGGCGGTTAGCCGAGATTCTTTTTTTATCGGGGAATTAGCAGGGCGGCGGGCATTGACAGCGGTTGACCTTATGAAACTCTTGCTCTGCCTCCAGGACCCCCAGTGCGAGCTTCTTCTTTTAAGGTCATGCATGGGGGTAGCGAAGTTACTGTTTGGGCTGCGGACCTGCCAACCCCACTTGATGGCCAATGCGGTATCCTGTTTTGATGATGGTCTTCAAGAGGCTATCGAAGACATTGTTGTTTGCGAGGGGTCCTACTTCGGTGACCTTCAGTGGCGATTGGCATCTTTGCCGATGCGTCTGGGTGGTTTGGGCCTCCTCTCAGCTCGGGATGTTGGAGTTTATGCTTTTGTCGCGTCTAGAGCTCAGTCGTGTGTATTGCAAGACCATATCCTTCGGAACAGTGGGGTTGTTAAGCTTGACGTAGACTACCAACAGGCCCTTGAGTACTTAAGTATCTCTCTTCCAGACTTTGATATTGGCGGTTTCTCTAATATGGACACCCCCTCCCCAAAGCCACAAAAAACTTTGGCGAATGCCCTATTTGACAAAATCGCTCGGAGTCTGGGAGAAGCATTCGATTTGTCTCCCCGTCAGAAGGCGGTGATTGAGTGCTTGAAAGGCCCCCATGCGCAAGATTTTTTGACTGTTATCCCGATCGAGGGGTTGGGGCAATGCATGTCGGCTGTTGAGTATAGAGTTATCCTCAAATACCGGCTGATGATCCCTATGTATTCAGAAGACGAAACCTGCCCAATTTGCCGTAAAGCCTGCATGGATAAATACGGGGAGCATGTTATTCATTGTAAGGAGCTCCTTGGTTTCAAATATCGGCACGACTGGGTGAGAGATGTTTTGGGGGACATCTTGAGGAGAGCGGGGATTTCTGCCAAGAAGGAGGCCCCTGTGAATTTCCTTACAGATCCCATGGAAGGGAGATCTACATTGAGACCAGCGGATTTGCTCGTCTTTGGTTGGGCGGGAGGGAAACATGCTTGTGTGGATCTCACAGGAGTCTCCCCCTTAGCTGGTTTAAGGGAAAGCGGGTTTGTAGCAGGACAGGCCATAAGGAAAGCGGAATCTAAAAAGGTGGATAAACACGCTAAAGCATGTGTTGATAACTAACATGCATTTGTCCCCTTCGCCTTCGACACCTTTGGCTCCCTAGCTCCAGAAGCTATCCGTTTGTTGACTAGGGTCCAAAAGGTTGTCCACAGCAGTTGTTCATCAACAGGGGGCAGAGGTTTGTCTTTAATAGGCTAGGGTTTGCTATTCAGAAAGGGGCAGCGGCGCAGCTTGTTACTCGCTTACCTGCGATATTTATGTAACTCGGCCAGTAATTTATATATCTATTGACAATTAGAGTGCAAAAAAAAAAAATTTACATTCATATGTAATAAATAAATGCTCACGTAGATTTTAATTATCAAGTGTCTTACTTGCAGACCCAAAAGTTACGGATCCTAGAAAAAATTTTAATTATCAACTGCATTTAGGACATATTTTATACATCTTATAGCATATGTAAAATAAGCCCATTATCAAATACTTACAGACCAAAAACTGCTTGAAAATTTCAAATTATATGTAAACTTTAAAGTTCATCTATATCAGGACAAAAATAAACAGTTAAACAAAAAAGAAACCCTACACCTTGTATTTCCAAGCATCTAGAAAAGAGATGTACACTTGCTCTGAGAAATTGACAGTCAATGCCCGGTGGTGGATGACTACACGCCTCCATCTACATACAAAATATTGTCAAGCATACATAATAATGAAAATTAACGAAGTTTAAAAGTAGGTACCACATATATACAAACATTATGGAGTAATCATCCTAAATAACGATTAAATCAAACCTAAAATCTATTATTTGAAATATCAGATTGCATTCTCCATCGAAATCAAGTGTTTATTTAATCTCAAAAGTGATTTATTTGATGGTGTAGTGTCGTCGTGTCGAGAGTGTGGTGCGGTGATTTATAGGCGGTTTTGGTTAGTCGTCTGGTGTTAGGATGATTTGGATGGTGGTTATCCGGCAGTTTGAGATCAGAGATTTGTGAGGTTAATTTAGGTTTTGAGAAGGTGGGGGAATTTTGGGGTTTTGAGGAAGAGGGGAAATTAGGCGGGGTGGATAATTTTCAAAAAAAAGGCGGGGTGGATTTGGTGGAGTTTTGGAATCCAACATTTAGGAGGGAATGTGAAAATTAAGAGAGATTAATGTGGTTTTTTTTGGATACTATAACTAGTTAAGGTCTAAAGTTAAATGATATTTGGGCATCATCTTACGGTATGAATATTTAATATTTTACATTTACTAAAATACCTTTGAACATGTAGGTAGGGATGAGCATTTGTTACTGGGTACCGCTACCGTACCGCTACCCATTTTTTGTCATTTTTGGTATCGGTACTTTTGATATCGGTACCGGTTCAGTCCGGTACTGGTAAAATACCGAATTTCACCTTTAAATACCGGTACCGTACCGTACCAAATATTTCGATACTTGTACCGTTACCCAATTTTGACGAATTTTGGTATCGGTATTTTTCGGTACCGGTTCGGTACGGTACCAGTACCACGCTCATCCCCAGTGGTAAGTATAAGTAACTTGTGGATTAATTTATATATAACAAAACTCATACCTATATAGCGTGTAACAAGTTCATTAAGAGTCATCATAACTATTAGAGTTAAAAATTGGATATGGGAAGATGCGGGTGATATGAGAAATCATGTGAGACCGGCGAGAACATCGCCTCGTCGATAGGGTACCTTCCAAAACCAACACCAAACAGCATGGCCATATCCCAAAACCACTATGACGAGCCTAACTGTAACGAGCTTGAACCTAAAAAAGAGATCGTTAAGTAAACTAGCCCGAGCTCAACCCAGCTCATGAGCCTAAACGAGACATTGTTAATATAATTTTTAATTAATATATTAGATATATATCACTTTTCATAAGTCCGTACAATTTTTTCTCTTCAACAGTTTTCAAGTTTTTCCCATGATTTGCTATTGGAAATTAACCATGATGTCCATATTACATAAACAACAACTGCTATATGAAATTAAACCTTATGTTTATATAATGTTTTTTTATGACGCTAAAAAGATGACACACAAAAACAGTTTCATAAATTTATTAAATTTTGTAGAACCATGACATTTTTTTCTTGACACGCATTTAAATGTCATAAAATAAGCGTGTGTCATTATTTACGTGTCAAGATAGATCTTGTTTTTTATGACGCTAAAACGATGACACACAAAAAAGTGTGTCATAAATATATTGAATTTTGTAAAATCATGAAATTTTTTTCTTGACAGACACTTTCGAATGTCATAAAATGAGCATGTATCATTATTTGCATGTCAAGATGAATCTTTTTTATGACGCTAAAAACATGACACACAAAAAATAATGTCATAGATTTATTAAATTTTGTAAACCATGACATTTGTTTCTTGACATACGCTTTTGAATGTCATAAAATATGCGCGTGTCATTGTTCGCGTGTCAAGAGGAGTGTACTTTCTAGTAGTGTTGTTCTTTTATTCAAATTCTGAGAATTCATTTTATGTGGTAATTGATGCTATGTGTTAAACTTATTCTTTTTTAGACTTATTCATTATGCTTTGATCATTAACGCATTTTGCCTAAAGTGGTAGATAATAGCGTTATTGGTTCTTTTTTATCTTGTCAAATAGATTTGATCAATGCAACATTCCTTTATTCATATATGCTTATTAATGTATGTATAATTAAATAATTGTTAAATTAAATTAGTATTATGTGTTATGCACAATCTAGATGTCCGACGCATTCCGTCGTCGATTGGGGTGTTATATAAATAACAAAGTACAAATAAAACTAATAAAAGTTTATATGAATTATTCACGAATATATATGCGCACACATATATAGAGGTGAGATATGATATATATAGGGGTGACAGGCAAATGATAGAAATGACTAAAGTAACCATGCATAAACCAAAGCAATTATTCAAGCGGTAGAAGTTCGAATTTGATCTCAAAAGCTAAATTTAGATTTAAATTAACTGAGTTGATTTTCCGCCCGCGCGTTGCGGCGAGGACCCAATGACTACAAAAGGCGTGTCAGCAACGACAAGTAAATACCGAATATCAAAACATAAATAAAAATGACGTGGTAAGGATAGTTACTCGGTCCTAAAAAAACAATTTTAAATAACCTAATATATAATAATAGGACCCACACGTCCTACACGTTGGACATTCGGTTGTTTTCAGTTCACTTATTACGGTGCTAACACGTTAAAATATGGATGAGCTCGGTACCAGTAACGGCCCCGAAAGTACCGATTCGAAAAATCTTCGAAATTAGGTACCGGCACCGAAAATGCTCGGTGCAATATGGTATGGTATTTGAAGGTAAAAATCAATAAATACAGGTATAGTGCTAGATCGGTGTCGAACCGAAAGTAACGATTTTGAAAACGCCAAAAGGTGGGTACCAAATTGGTACCGAAAATGATTTGGTATAGTAAATTTGGTACCGATACGATACCGGTTTGATTATAGGATTTGATACGATTTACTCATCAATATTCTAAATATCCAAGTTAATTTTACATACTACAATTCATTCATTACAGAAAAAGACAAAAAAGAAAGCAAAATAAGTTGTTGTGTATATAAAACCTAATTCAAACGAAATACAGTTTACTTACTGTGTGTATAAAAAGTAATCTAAATGGTGCAATTACTTAAATTGCTGCGTTGCTACAGGATTTGATGAGCTTGATACCATTTGCTCATCTGTTAGTGCAGATGTTACTATTCATTTAATTTTAATTTTAATATATAGGTAATTCGGATGATGACCCGATTCAAAAATTCGCAAACCAATTGAGCCTCTCTAAATCTAGCACAATTGGATTCAAATGACTAAACCGCATGGGTTGAGTTATAGTACAAAGTGGTTTAAAAATAAGAAGGGTAACGCTGCACAAAGGGCTTTATAACTACACATGGACTTACATATGGAGAGATAAATTCAATAAAAGTAGGATTACCTTTATGTTCTTCCTTTATTTTCTTTTCTCTAAAATAAATCTCAACTCTTTATATCTAAGATCAATGACCTAAAATTCTTTTTATATTTTTTATTTATTTGACCATTGTATTGATTCTAATCCATCATTATATAGAGCGATACTCTTACAATTCAAATGATTAAACCCCATGTATCATCATATATAGCGATACTCTTACAAATGGTATGTAAACCATGTAATTTATATATTACCCTTTTCAGCCCTGGTCTGAAGGTCGAACCCATGTGTACATAAAGGGTCCCACATGAAATTTCTATTTTGATAAACATTTTCTAAAGTGTGTGAACATGTGTGAACACATTAACTATAAAATAATCTTAGAACTAGAAATAATATATACCGGAATGCAAACGCATATATACATGTCCGGCTATCATGTGTCTGGCACATGAGGAGACTTAGAAGAAAATGTAATCAATGAATCACAATGATGAGATTCTTCGTTTTCACTATTTCACTATACTACAAGTAACGTAATTTATTAGAAAGCCCTAATTATCTGCACACCCAGTTTGCATATCTGCACACTTAGGGTTTACCTACGCTGCGTATAGGTCTATACGCAACGTATAAGGTTAACCCTATACGCAGCGTATAGACCTATACTCAGCGTATATAAACCATGGATTACAGAGCCTTATCAGTAATCATTGCACAGAACACAAGGGTTTATATACGCTGCGTAGGGACCAATACGCAGCGTATATAAAGCTCAATTTTTGTATTTTTTTATGTATTCCTTTGTTTATTTATAAAAAAAGAAAATTATTTATAAAAAAGCAATATTATTGGTAAATAATACAAATATAAATTATAAAAATTAAAAATAATACAACTATTATGAATTATAAAAATTAAAAAAGAAAATTATTTATAAAAAAACAATATTATTGGTAAATACATCCCCTATACGATACTTATACTATACACTATACGATACGATGCAACACGATACGATAAACCCTAATTTTGCTAGGGTTTGGTGTGCCAATAGGCACACCCTTTAAATATGCTTTAGCAAAGGTTTTTATTTATTTATTCTTATATATTAATTCACACAATTTGAGGAATGGTAACTTGGGTTTTTCTTTTTTTTTTTTCATTTTGGTTTTTCGCCTTTTCAGTGCTTTGCTTTTTTACCGTCTTTTTTTTTACCTTAGCCTTCCAATTTTCAGCAATGAAACTTACGTTCTCTAATTTTTTTTAAAATGTCATTTTTACCCCTTTGTTGGGATTCAAATGAATTTGTAGCGGAATTGAGAGGAGTGTTTGGATTGATATTCATGATGAACAAGAACAAGAACAAATGCAGAACTGTGAATGAATGAAGGGTAACAACGAGAATATAAATGGACAATTCGAATAGAGATTCAGAATTTCTTGGTGCCGGATATTGATATCAGACATTATATATATGAGATTTTGGCGGTTGTTTATGGCGGGAATAACTGCCATAAACGGTTTGAACATTCAACCCGCTTATCTCCTTGTTCATAAGTCATAATACATATCGAATGTATAAGTTGCACAATAAACACTAACATAATTAATTTTACATATCTAATACATCCCCCTAAACTTGATTATGCTTAGAAGCATACATGAGAACACTCCGGTTAGCTTCGTCCACGGCCTTCATTGCTTGCTTGAAATCGAATCGACAGCGTTTCTTCTGCGTTTTCATTGCTCCTTCCCAGTCGTTTCCTGCAAATAAGGCATAGTGATGGATAGCTTCTTCGTCTTGAACATCTCCGTCGCTCTTCCTTCTTTCATGGCGGGCATCTGACGGACCTTCCTCTTGTTCAACCACTTCTTTATCAATCACTCTTCCTTGCACGGTCTTGAACTTGTAATAATAAACTAAAACATCGAGATACATCGCATATATGATCCTCATGAATTCACCATCGTGATATTCATAACCCACATCCTTTGCAACAACAACCATAGATTGTTATCGGTGACATTCCTGTACCCTCCGTCACGTTTAACCGCCATGTAGAGTTCGAGCAAGTCCACTTTCCTGTTATCAGAAGCGTATGGAGGAATGGGTCGAGTGGTAATTCCCAGTTTAACGTTTATAAACCATGTTAACATTTCTTCAAACTTTATCTCCAATTCGTGTTTATACTAGTACACAAAATCCCCATCTTCCATTATATCTAGCAGCGACTTGCAGTGAGAAAATTCATGAAATTCCATAGCATGAATAATCATTTGACTCCAATCGGGTTCTTGTATGGATAAATTCATATCTTCAAAGTATGAATTGAGATAATTCTCCTTATGTTCATCATTCACTGCACTTAGATCGATCACCCTTTGCTTTTCTTTCAAACCAATTTCTTCCTCTTTGGTTAATCCATTTGTGTTGTTCACCGATGTCACATCCCAACCGATGGCGGAAACATCGGGGTGAGGCACTGAGCGAAACAGATTGTCCAAGAGAATCCATAACAAGTAAATTACCAGATATTTAATGTTATGTCCCATACCATAACATATCAAAATAAAAGCAGTTATTACAGACAAGTTATTCTCAAAGACAAATAAAAACTGTTCCGACAACTCATGAATTATTTAGTTTGTTTCTAGACCACCTAAGCTTGATTCCATGACATCCAGCAAATCCTAGCATCTTAAACACCTGTCACATACGTTAAAATAGGTCAATACACATAGTGTAAAAGTGACACGTGAAGTAAAACCCTTAACAACCCCTGTCCACGACAGGTGTTGAGTCCAAACTACAGTACTATCGTTGCTAAGGTGTCAGGCAACAATCACTGTGTAAACATAACATACAAGCATTCATCGAGTAACACGTATAACATGCAATAACGGTCAGCATATAAAAGTGTTTGCGTTGTGTGTCGAATGTGATTTGAAATAGGTAACGTATGTAACACCCAAAAGTGCGTAAAGCAAAAAGGGTTCGAGTATACTCACAGTTCGTGTTTAAATGAATAAACACAAGCTTGGATTGAAGGGAGCGCTGAAGAGTTAGCCTGATTATAGAACGATAGCATAAGCGATGAGCAGTGAGTTAAACAGCGTGTCGGTGAACTGAGTGACGAAGGGTGATCCGATCGGATGACCTTCCGGACATATGGTCATCCGGACGGATGGCCATTCGGTCGGAGGGTTATCCGTTTAGGATGGATGTGTTTGTGTATGATGTGACTTTGAAGTTTTCGTTGTAGCATTTTAAAATGAGAGAAGTATCTCTACCTTTTAGGTAATCCGGTCGAACGGTCATCCGGACGGATGGTCGATCGATCGGATGGCTATCCGTTCCAAGTGAGATATTTCCCAAAGATCCAAGTCTCTTGATAGAATAGTCATTCATTCGGATGGTCATCCGATCGGATGACTATTCATCGGAAACTAGTATTTTTTGAAAGTTTTGCAAAATTTGTCTAAGTGTTGAAGATCATATGTCATCAGTTCGGATTTTCGTTCGATCAGATGGCAATCCGATCAGACGGTAATCCGTTCAGCGATCTGTTCGTTTTAAAATTTGGTAAAAATTGCTAAGTTTAGAAAGTTTTGTGTTTGGACCGAGACGGTATGACTACGTGTCAAACAACGGAAACTCCATCGAGTCCAAGTCATCCGATCGGATGGGAATCACCCCGTCCGATCAGTAACTGTTCTTGACGGACTTCAAGTTCAATCTGTTAATCGGTTATCTCGACGGTAGAAATCAGTTTTCAAACCGGCACTTCACTATAGAATGAGTAGAAGGCCCGAACAAGCTCAGATTCTATCGGTTTTATGTGAAAAGTTGGGAATGTTGAAGAAAAGTTTGAAACACTTGAACTATGTTTAGATTTATGGGAAATCAGTGTTAAAACATTGTAGAAATCCTTTAGATCTGAGTTGTTCATGGTGGAATGAGGTCACACTTTGAAGTTCATGAGAACTCATGATGACATCACCCTAGAACAGCCCAAATCCACAGATTTCATGGTGAAAAGTTAAGATTTGTTGGTGAAAATGCTGAAGAAGTGTGTGTAGATCAAAGAAGTACAAGATTTGAGATGAAAACTTACAAGAATTGCGAGTTCCTAGGTGAACTCTGCGTCGCATTTGATCTACAGGTGATATTTGTACAGCTGTGGATACTTAGCCTTCATGTCACTTTCGAGTTCCTAGGTGAACTTTGCGCCGCGTTTGCCTTCCCAGCAAACCTTCACTATGGGGATGTGTGAGCGCCTGAACTTCTTGGTTTCTCGATCCATGATCTCGACAGGCTTTTCCACGAAGTGTAATTTTTCTTCCACTTGTAGATCCTCAAGTGGTACATGTAAATTCTGCTCGGCCAGACACTTTTTGAGGTTCGAAACATGGAAAGTCGGGTGGACATTGCTAAGTTCCTCCGGTAGTTCGAGTCTGTAGGCCACTTTGCCAATCCTTTCCAGGATTTTAAAAGGTCCAACATATCGAGGCGCGAGCTTTCCTTTCTTACCGAATCTGATCACCCCCTTCCAAGGTGAAACCTTTAGCAGTACGTGATCGCCAACGTCAAATTCAAGGGGCCTGCGGCGTCTCTCGGCGTAACTTTTCTGACGACTCTGAGTTTTCAGCAGATTGTCTCGAATTTGGAGGATTTTGTCAGTCGATTCTTGCAACAGCTCAGGACCGGTAATTTACGCATCTCCGATCTCGTGCCATACAATAGGCGATCGACATTTTCTTCCATACAATGCCTCAAATGGTGCCATTTGAATGCTAGAATGATAACTGTTATTGTACGAGAATTCGACCAAAGGTAAGTGCGCGTCCTAATTACCACCGAAATCTATGACACACGAGCGAAGCATGTCTTCAAGGGTACGTATCGTTCGTTCAGTCTAACCGCCGGTTTGGGGATGGAAAGCGGTACTTAGATTAAGAGTAGTACTGAGAGCAGATTGAAACGTTTCCCAAAGACGCGAGGTAAACCGACCATCGCGGTCAGAGATGATATCACGAGTCGTCCCATGTCGACAGATGATCTCGTTGGTGTAGATTCGTGCTAATCGTTCTACCTTAAAGTATTCTCGTATCGGCAGAAAATGAGCAGATTTAGTAAGACGATCAACGATAACCCAGATGCTATCGTGACCTGATGGCGTGCGCGGAAGTTTCGTTATAAAGTCCATAGCTATACTCTCCCATTTCCACATAGGGATCTCGAGGTTGCACGAGTAAGCCAGAGGGTCTTTGTTGCTCGGCCTTGACTTTCGAACAAGTCATGTATTTCGAAACATAGACGGCGATATCCTTCTTCATTCCAGGCTACCGATACCGTAGACGAATGTCATAGTACATCTTGTCGGCACCAAGATAAATAGAATATCGAGATTTGTGTGCTTCAGTCAACAATATATCTCGAAGGTTATTACGACTTGGAATCCAGATGCGATCTAGATAGTAATAGATACCGTTCGATTTGGTGACAAATTGCGATTCAGCACCACACTTTTTCATTTCCTCTCGCAAGGTATTCTCAATGAAGCAGGCGTGCTGAGCATCACGAATCAAGGCTTCGAGGTCGCACTGGGCATGAGTATTACGAACGCTATGTAAATAGCTTCGTTGACTTAGAGCATCGGCAACGACATTTTCTTTACCAGGGTGGTAATGAATCTCACAGTCGTAATCGTTGAGAAGTTCAACCCATTGGCGTTGGCGCATATTCAGTTCCTTTTGATTCAAGATATGTTGCAGGCTCTTATAGTCGGTGAAGACCGTACACTTGGTACCGTAAAGGTAGTGTCACCAAATCTTCAACGTAAAAACAATTACGCCTAGCTCGAGGTCGTGGGTCATGGGTCGTATAGTTCTTCTCGTGGATCTTGAGCTGACGAGAGGCGTACGCGATAACCTTGTCCCGTTGCATGGGAACACAACCGAGACCAAGGTTCGAGGCATCATAATAGACTACGAAGTCATCGTTTCCGTCGAGTAACGCGAGGATAGGAGCATTGCAGAGCATATGATTCAGAGTTTGAAAGGCTTGCTCTTGTTCGGTTCCCCAAACAAAAAACTTGTCTTTATGTGTCAAAGAAGTAAGCAGAACGGCGATTTTAGAAAAGTCAGCGATGAATCGACGGTAATAGCCCGCCAATCCGAGGAATGAACGAACTTCAGATGGTGATTTTGGCGTAACCCAACTCTTAACAGCTTCGATCTTCGCAGGGTCGATGTGTATACCTTGACTATTGACGATGTGACCGAGGAATTGAACCTCCTCTAGCTAGAATTCACACTTGGAGAACTTGGCATAGAGTCGATTCCCCTGGAATAACTCGAGAACCAAACGTAGATGCTGTGCGTGTTCGGCTTTCGATTTTGAATAGATAAGGATATCATCGATAAACACGATGATGAAGCGGTCAAGAAATGGTCTACACACGCGATTCATCAAATCCATGAAGACCGCGGGTGCGTTGGTTAAAACAAAGGGCATTACGACGAATTCATAATGGTCGTATCGACTGCGAAAAGCGGTTTTAGGTATATCTTCCTCCTAGATTCGTAACTGGTAATAGCCTGAGCGTAAATCAATCTTCGAGAAACACTTAGCACCTTGCAATTGATCAAACAAATCATCGATTCGGGGCAGGGGATAGCGATTCTTGATTGTCTGCTTATTCAACTCCCTATATTCGATGAACATCCAGAACGATCCGTCTTTCTTTTTGACGAAAAGGACAGGTGTGCCCCAAGGAGAGGTGCTAGGGTGAATGAAGCCTTTGTCAAGCAATTCATGGAGTTGACTCGATAGTTCGTGCATTTCAGACGGAGCGAGATGATAGGGAGCTTTGGCAACAAGATTGGCTCCAGGAATGAGGTCGATTTGGAAATCAATATCACGACTCCGGGGTAAACAAGGTAAATCATCAGGAAAGACTTTAGGAAAATCACGAACCACAGGCACCTTATCCATTGCCTTCTTTTCCTTTTCCTCCGCTACTACGATGTGTGCCAAGAAAGCTTTGTATTCCTTCCGGAGATACTTGCTTGCTTGGATACACGACATGAGTTTGAGGTTCTTTGATGCGACTTCACCATAGACACAGAGTTGATCACCATTAGCGAACGAGAAGCGAATCATTTTATCAAAACAAACGACTTTAGCACGATTTTCACGAAGAAAATCCATGCCAACTATGATATCAAAACTACCAAGCTGTATCGGGATAAGGTCGATAGGGAAGACGTGATTGTTGAGTTCAAGAGTACAATCACGTAGAACAGAATGAACAGTGACGGTTCTTCCAGTGGCAACTTCTACGTCGAACGTCGAAGGGAGGTTAGCGCGCTTACGTTTTAGGAGCTTTTCGAATTCTAACGATACAAAAAAGTTATCGGCTCCAGTATCAAATAAACATGAAGCATATATACCATTAACGAGAAATGTACCATTAACCACATTGTTGTCTGCTTGCACCTGGAGGACGTTGATGTTGAAAGTGTGTCCGCGGGCTGCTGGCTGCTGCTGAGGCTGCTGTTGTTGATGTTGTTGCCCTGGTTACTGCTATGGCTCTTGCTTCACCACTCTGTTTGGGCAAACATTTGCAAAATGGTTGGGATCACCACATGCATAGAAGGCTCTTGCGTGTGCAGCGGGTGCAGGAGCTGCCGGTTGGCCCTGGGGAGCAGGAAGAGGAGCTGGCAGTGCAGGAGCTTAAACTTGAGCTTGAGCTTGGCGGGAACCAGTACGGCAGTTGGCTGTAAAGTGGACGTACAGGTTGCAGTGAACACAAAACCGGCATGCGATCCCAACAGGATGATGATAAGTAAAGGTAGGGCAAAGCGGGTGTGGACCAGTATATGCACGCTTAGCTGGCGGTGCATTGGTCACTGGTGTCGCTACTTGGCGGTTTTGGGGTTGCGGTTGAGCAGGGACAGCTTGGAGTGGAGCGGCGGTAACAGCACAATTGTTGTTGTTGTTGTTCTTGCGTTTGCGGCGTGAAGACTTGGAAGCTTGTGGTGCGGCGGTTTCAGCGGTGGGAGAAGCGGTGGCTTGATGGAGACTCTTGGTGGTATTCTTGAAGTAACCAGCCAATACTCACTTATCACTAATCTCGGCAGCGAGTAGGTAAGTCTCTTCGATGGTTGTTGTCTTCGCGGCTTGCACGAAGTCAGCAACACAATCCAGTAAAGCACGGATGTATTTCTTGATCGTCATCTCAGGTGTTGCCACCTAGCTGGGACAAATGATACTCAGCTTCTTGAAGCAGGCAGTTAGGCCGGCGTTGTCGTCACCATCCTGCTTGATGTTCCAAAATTCATTCTCCAGCTTTTGGAGTTCATGGGGTGTGTAGAATTCCTTCATCATGAGTTCCTTCAATTCATCCCCAGTAAGCCCATTGGCTGCGTCGTTACCCCGCTTGTTCCTTTCGGCTGTCCACCAATCTAGAGCCCCGGACTAGAAAACGCCAGTTGCGTTAACAATACGCAGGTGATCGGGACATCCGCTCTGGCGTAGCCTGACTTCAATTGAGTCGAACCATTGAAACATAGCGCTTGGTCCGTCTTGGCCTGTGAAGTCTTTTGGGCCACAGGCCTTAAACTGCTTAAAGCTAAAAGTACCCTTTGGAGAGTCGGTCCTAGATTCCTCAGAGGACTTGGTAGTGTTCTCATTAAGCTCACTGAAAATTTGCGGAATGACTTTAGCCATCTGCTTTATGACTAGAGAAGCGATACGCTTGTCAGCATGATTGCGGTGTGCAGCGCGGGAAATGTGCGAACCGAATGACAACATTGTCTGCAACAGACATTGCCATAGGATTCAAACACTATATAGTCGAATCTCACCTCACAACACACTACTAATAAATAAAGATCAGGAACACATCGGCATATAACACAAAGTCACATAATCACGTAGACACATAATCCACATAGGCACACAAGCACATAAGCACGTAAGCACATAGAGCACAGAAACCACGCTTTACACTATATTTTGCACATATTCACCTACATATATTACACGCATTCATCTATTAATCAAAGTCGCGAGGTGCGTTCGAGAGTAGCGATTGCGAGTAGCGAGTACACAACGAGTAGCATATCGTAAGCAAGTGACATAGCATGCGATTTATTAGCGTATTGAGGTAAATGTGCAGTGCGAGTTGTGCGTGTTGATCAAAGCGAACAGCGAAAAGCGTATAAATCACCAAAATAGAATCACATAAACATATAAAACCACATAAAACACATAAAATTTCACATAAATGCGATAAATCACATAGTCAACGGCTGCGGGCTTAGAATCGAAACACACATAAAATCAGTGATTGCGGGCTTGGGATCGAAAATAGGTTGTCTTGGCTGATAGACGTCGACTACCCAAAGTGATTCGACTATTCTCAAGGACTTCGAGTACACGCCTTGGCCTAATAGACTGTGCTCTATCACCGGCATACGGTGAATGGCACGCATCCTTTCGGTTATTCACGCCACTCGAGTCGTTGGAATCCATCGAGACTTTGGTGAGAGTTTTGTAAAAACCAAAATAGAGAACGGGTTTCACCCCTAACTTAACGACTGCATTCCTGTTTGTGTGATAGAATCACGAGATAGAGAGGGAGAATTGCGTCGAAGTACGGATTTCACTCCTGATTCAACGCAAATTCTCGTGTTTATAGTAAAAATGCACGTCGAACAAGCGATCTAACCGAGAGGTTGCGGTTTTCACACCTAATCTCGATCCAATCAATTGTTTGTTTTTGAAAATCATGTGGTTAGCCTTAGGAAAGGCTATGTGATAGTGTTCGACCTTAGGAAAGGTCGATGAAGTGTAGTATGTTCGCGAGTCGATCGAATAACAGAAATAGGCTTGTGCGAAACCCCTACTGGGTTCGTACAAGGCGGTCTGTTGGTACTTAGACTATAGACTAGGTCGTTTCTAAGACATTGGCCCGGACTAGGTCGAGTCTTGCCTAATTCCCTATCGTTATGGCTCTGATACCAATCTGTCACACCCCAACCGATGGCGGAAACTTCGGGGTGAGACACTGAGCGAAATAGATTGTCCAAGAGAATCCATAACAACTAAATTACTAGATATTTAACATTATGTCCCATACCATAACATATCAAAATAAAAGCAGTTATTACAGACAAGTTGTTCTCAAAGACAAATAAAAATTGTTCCGACAACTCATGAATTGTTTAGTTTGTTTCTAGACCACCTAAGCTTAATTCCATGACATCCAGCAAATCCTAGCATCTTAAACACCTGTCACATACGTTAAAATAGGTCAATACACATAGTGTAAAGGTGAGCATACAAGTTTAATAGTATAATAGTAGCGAAAAGTGGTTTACGCATAACCAGCATGTAACATGTTGAAAAGTGAAGCTAGCAGGTTATCGACAATGAAGTATGCATAGACATGACTGCGAGTTGTAGAATGCGCAACACGTATCACCACTATGACACATGAAGTAAAACCCTTAACAACCCCTGTCCACGAGAGGTGCTGAGTCTAAACTATAGTACTATCGTTGCTAAGGTGTCAGACAACAATCACTGTGTAGACATAACATACAAGCATTCATCGAGTAACACGTATAACATGCAATAACGGTCAACATATAAAAGTGTTTGCGTTGTGTGTCTAATGTGATTTGAAATAGGTAACGTATGTAACACCCAAAAGTGCGTAAAGCAAAAGGGTTCGAGTATACTCACAGTTCGTGTTTAAATGAATAAACACAAGCTTGGATTGAAGGGAGCGCTGGAGATTTAGCCTGATTATAGAACGATAGCATAAGCGATGAACAGTGCGTTAAATAGCGTGTCGGTGAACTGAGTGACGAAGGGTGATCCGATCGGATGACCTTCCGGACGGATGGTCATCAGGACGGATGGCCATTCGGTCGGAGGGTTGTCCGTTTGGGATGGATGTGTTTGTGTATGATGTGACTTTGAAGTTTTCATTGTAGCATTTTAAAATGAGAGACGTATCTCTACCTTTCAGGTCGTCTGGTCGAACGGTCTTCCGGACGGATGGTCGTTCGATCGGATGGCAATCCGTTCCAAGTGAGATATTTCCCAAAGATCCAAGTCTCCTGATAGAATAGTCATTTGATCGGATGGTCATCCGATCGGATGACTATTCGTTGGTAACTAGTATTTTTTTGAATGTTTTGCAAAGTTTGTCTAAGTGTTGAAGATCATATGTCATCCGTTCGGATTGTCGTTCGATCGGATGGCAATCCGATCGGACGGCAATCCGTTTAGTGATATGTTCGTTTTGAAATTTGGTAAAATTTGATAAGTTTAGAAAGTTTTGCGTTTGGACCGAAATGGTATGGCTACGTGTCAAACAACGGAAACTCCATCGAGTCCAAGTCATCTGATCGGATGGAATCACCCCATCCGATCAGTAACTGTTCTTGACGGACTTCATGTTCAATCCGTTAAGTCGGTTATCTCGTCGGTAGAAATCAGTTCTCAAACCGGCACTTCACTATAGAATGAGTAGAAGGCCCGAACGAGCTCAGATTCTATCGGTTTTATGTGAAAAGTTGGGAATGTTGAAGAAAAGTTTGAAACACTTGAACTATGTTTAGATTTAGATGAAATCAGTGTTAAAACATTGTAGAAATCCTTTAGATCTGAGTTGTTCTTGGTGGAATGAGGTCACACTTTGAAGTTCATGAGAACTCATGATGACATCACCCTAGAACAGCCCAAATCAACATATTTCAAGGTGAAAAGTTAAGATTTGTTGGTGAAAATGATGAAGAAGTGTGTGTAGATCAAAGAAGTATAAGATTTGAGATGAAAACTTACAAGAATTGCGAGGAATCAAGAGAAAATAGGTCAAGAGCGTGCTGGTCGAACGAGAGCTGTCACATCACATGAACAGTGATGTGACATGTGATATTTATAGGTGAGAGGAGGAGAGAGGCGGTGTAGTGATTCGATCGGAGGGCCTTCTGATCGGATGGCCAACTGATCGGATGGTCATCCGGACGGATGACCATTCGATTGAATGGTCCTTCGATCGGATGGTTGGAGCGAGTTGGTTTCCGACTTTTGTTTCGTGCGTTGAGCGTTGCGTTGCGTTTAAGCGAGTGTCGATTAAGAGATGTGATAGGTTTAAATAATAGTCACACAAATAACATAACTAACATACAATAACATCAATAGCCTGGCGTTTCTAGTTTGCGATGAGATTGCGTTGCGATAGAGTTGCGATTGCGTTTGCGATTAATGACCTCAAAACATATAATAAACATGCACAATTAACACTTAATAGCACAATACGTAAAACAATATCCAGAACTGCGATTCAAGTTGCGATAAGATAGCGATGAGATAGCGTTAAGTAGATTAGCGATAAACTGCGATTATTGCATTTACTCCACATAATACAACTAAAGCAACATAAATTAAAGGATCGATTACTAAGTTAAAGAGTACAAATTATAATTACGCAAGGAATGACATATCGAATTAGCAATCTTTTCTTCCTTTGACTTTGACTTTGACTTGTACTTTGACTTCAAAATGTAGAGTTGTTACAACCGAATTAGTGATCGGTGCAGAAAACATCGGATATATTTTGCATGTATCGCCGGATTTTTTAACCGTATACCCTTGTAGTGTTAATTGATCCAGGCTTAATACATTTCGATCTAATTCCGGTGCATAAAATACACTTTGTACTCTTAACATTTCATTACCAGATCTGATCTCTACAGCTCCGATTCCCCGAATAAACAGAAAATTATTTTCCCCTGTTTTCGTTTCTACCCCAACCTAGTGTTTAATTCGTTTAAACACGTTTAGATTACCGGCAAAATGATGAGTAAACATTGAACTTACATACCAAATATCACCCCACTGACCACCTTCCGTTCCGGTAACGATCATCTCTTGACGGTTGACAACTTCATCATCATGTCTCTGAATTCCAGTGTTTATCGCTTATTTGATTAATTGAGCGGCCTCATCTTGTTCCTTCGCTTTGCACGAATAAATTTGATGACCGGGTTGATGACAGTAATAACACTGCCTTACACGAGGAAATTTCTTCTCTTTTTCATGTTTTTCATCAAGGCAATGTTGGCATGGCGTCGTCGACGTTGGATGAATTTCTGCATTCTTTGGAACCGTGGCTCTGATACCACTATGTTGGGATTCAACTGAGTTTGCAGCGGAATTGAGAGGAGTGTTTGGATTGATATTCATGATGAACAAGAACAAGAACAAGTGCAGAAATGTGAATGAATGAAGGGTAACAACGAGAATAGAAATGGACAATTCGAATAGAGATTCAGAATGTCTTGGTGCCGGATATTGATACCGGACATTACGTATATATATATATATATCTGAGATTTTGGCGGTTGTTTATGGCGGGAATAACTGCCATAAACGGTTTGAACATTCAACCCGCTTATCTCCTTGTTCATAAGTCATAATACACATCGAATATATAAGTTGCACAATAAACACTAACATAATTAAGTTTACATATCTAATACCCTTGAGTTTTATGTTGCTTATTTTAATATATATGCAGGTATAAATTAAAGTTGTTTACATTTCAACGTAATTTTTTCTCGAAAATCAGTCGGGTGAAATATAATACGTTTTATGCGTATTTTTTACGTAAGTTTTTGAAGATGAGTCGGATCAAATATAATATGTTTTTGTGCTTATTTTTATATATGTTTTCAATTGGTTTACAAGGTTTTATATTACAATTTTTTAATATACGATGTAATGTGTTTTTATTTACCTTCCGGTGTGCATAATCGGATGTCTACAATGAACCAAAAACATGTACATATTATTTTGGCCATATGACGACATTATTTTTGAGTTTTCTTTTCCGGATGCTATAGCATTCTTCAATACAATAAGTAACTGAACCGATTTAAACTGAATTTCGTCATGACGCCGCCTCTCTAATAACGATATACAATATGCGAATAACACAATTCAAACCTATTGAGAGGCGTTTTTGACAGTCAACCAGTCGTACCTTTAGATATACTTGTAAAAAAAATGAACAGAAAAAAATAATTTGGTATATATGATGATTAACAATATTAAACGGTATTAGTAAAGTAGGGTGAGAGATGGCTACAAAGTCCATTTTTGCTACAAAGTGTAAAAAGTCATAAAACATCACAGTGTCAACCATAAAATACATTCAAAACCAACAAATAACAAAGTGAAGATTATTAAAATGCCGTATTTGTGGGTTTTGTGTTGTGTTGTAGATGATAAGGCTTTGATTATCGAATGGGTAACATTAGTGTGTTTTATGTTGATTATCATGTTGTGTTTTATATTCATAGTTCTACAATGGTGTGTGAAGTTTTTATGAAGTCATAAAACACCATAGTGTCAACCATAAAATACATTCAAAACTAACAAATAACAAAGTGAAGATTATTAAAATGCCATATTTGTGGGTTTTGTGTTGTGTTGTAGATGATAAGGCTTTGATTATCGAATGGGTAACATTAGTGTGTTTTATGTTGATTATCATGTTGTGTTTTATATTTATAGTTCTACAATGGTGTGTGAAGTTTTTATGGACCGTTAGAGTTTGGATATTGTGTTTTAGTTATCTTCACTTTGTTATTTGTGGGTTTTGAGTGTGTTTTATGGCTGAAATTGTGGTGTTTTATGACTTTGTACACTTTGTAGAAAATATGAACTTTGTAGCGTAACCCCACCCAAGTAAAGTATAATATTTCACTTTTGACTTATATAAAATCTTTCGTCCATTTTTTTGAAAGATTTTATCATGTTCATGGTGTATATACTAGTTGTCCTCAATACTCCCGAATAATGCTCCCTAATATAAGGCTTTGCTTCTGTGTCAACTGTTTCAACATGTGCAAAGGGTTACAAGTCTACGTCCATACATGTGATATTTTTGATTAAAAAAAACATATATAGATGCATACATTCATACGCATTTATGTTTGTATATCACGGATGTTCGGCTCTTATGTTTGAAGCTTAATGGAACATGTAACAAGAGTACAAGACATGCAATCATACACATGGATGACATAGTTTGGGATTCCATTTGTCCATTTAATATTACCCTATTTAAATTTGACCAAAACCCTAAAAACAACTTGTTCCACCCAAAAGCAAAATCGTGGCAATGCATGCAAGCATATTATGATTCTCCATGACGTATATACCTTATAATATTAACAACGTATTGCTGACAGGAGACCTTGAAACGTAAGCAAAGATGTATATATAAACATATACATATGTGTGTGCTATTGTACATTTCTACTTCTTAATTTTCATCCCCCTTAGCTATTCTTAAAATGATGGTATTTGCATCCACATATTTGTAGCACTCACCTCTTATCGTGGATACAACAAACCGATCAGAAGGACTATGTTTGTTTCTGATTGGTTCGTTGTGACATGATAAACCCTAGGGTGTTCATAAACCCTAGAAACAGCCCGAACTGAAGCAAGTCAGTTGGTTCGGGTTGCTTGAGATTAAAATGGTTTGGTTTTGGTGGTTTAACGATCTAGTGAACGGCTTTGGAATGCGGAACCGGTCATTTAACCTTTTTTTTCATTTTTTTTTCAAATATGCAGTTGTGTGTATATGTATATTATATTATATTCAAGATAAACTAACGATTTTGAAAAAGAAATATGGTGTTAAATGGCCAAAATCAAAATGCCAAAGCGCCAAAAGTGGCTGGTCAAGATGGACAGTTTGGTTTGTCGTTTTCTGAAATCATAGTTAGCGATTGGATCCAAATCTTTCGTCAAAACCAAATGAACCTTGGATAATTACTTGGTTAATATTTGTAATTTTAGGTATATTTTTTTTGTTAATTATGGTACAAATGCATGATTGCAGCAAAAGATTGTTATACAGATGCAGCCCAAGTGTGGAAAATGCCGAACGAAGGCCATGATGGCAGCTGCCAAAGCATTAGGTAATACAAGTATCTGTTAGTTATGCTTTATTCTCTTATTCTCCATCTTTCTGTTTGTTTTTTTAGTTACCACAAGGACGGTCTTTCAAGTAACTAAACAGATAATTACAATGAGTATTGATTTCGTCGGTAATCTGTAGGTAAAGTAGGTTACCGAAAAGAATCCGTCAGAAAATATAGCCTTGGGTAATTAGATTCCCGACGAATTACTAACGTATACACCGTTGGAAATGAGTTCGAACCACAAACTGAGATATCTGAAATTGTGGCAAACTATTTTTAAAATTTCACCTAATCTTTTGGTAATTAGTGACGGATTCTGTCATTTGGTGTAATCGTGTTATTTTTTGTTTTGTAAATGATTTTTTTTTTTCAAATGAAATTATATGTGAGACAATTTGAGTTTCTGTTCAGGTGTGAATTCAGTGGAGCTACAAGGGGAAAACAAGAACCAGATGGTGGTGATTGGAGATGGGGTTGATGCTGCTGCATTGACAAGCTCGGTGAGGAAAAAGGTCAAGAATGCGCCACTTGAAATGGTTGAAGAGTTGTAGCTTGTTTTAAGAGGATGATCAAAAGTCTTAACTTCTTACAAGAATATTAAAAGATTGTGTTAGTTTAAATAATGTTTTTATTTATACATCTATTCACAATGCAAATAAAAGAATGTGTTTGTTTAAATAATGTTTTATTTATACATTTATTCACAATGCAAATAGATTTTTCTGTAACAAAAACAAAAACCTATTTAATTTGAAAGATTCTTGTCCCTCCTAATTCAAGTTTCAAATATACCAAAATATAATTATGGCCTTCACTACTGGTCGTTTACCTCTGTTACGCTAACAAGAGACATTTATTTCAGAACCAATTATACTATAAAAAGCATATATAACACTTGTAACACTTTAAAATGTGATATTTCAGACAGTTATGAAACCATCAATCCATCACACTTTTCTCTTACACTATTTTATTATATTGTATATATGCATTATATAAGTGTATTTAAACTGTTATTTTATTTGTAAAGTTTTGCACAAATTCTAATATGAACCAAAGTTTAATTCCGTGCTTAATTCAGATTTTACTAGTATCCATTCAAGAATTTTCTCATATGTGCTTAATTCAGATTTTACTAGTATCCATTCAAGAATTTTCTCATATACTTAAAGAAATTTTGGAACTATCATTTTGCTCAAAATTTATTTGAACATCATATCATTAACACCTAACAAATTGTTATTTATTTATTTATTTTGTTTTATGTTTTACTTTTTATTTTTATTATTATTATTATTACAATATTCCTTTCTACTTATATGATTAAATATTTCCTAATTGCAAAAACCTTGACTTTGTAGGATTAAAACGCCACATGAATGCCATACAAAAAAGAAAAAAACGCCACATGAATGTATAAACTTGTACCACACGTTGACTTTCACATGTTAATATAAATAAATCATTGAAGAAGTCAAGCAGTTGACTTAGACACGAAGACATATAATAATATCCTAGCTAGACATGGTCTAAACTCCAAATATGTAATTATGTCAAATGTCAATCTGAATGGTCTGTTTATTTTATTTTATTTTATTTTTTTTTAAACGCAAACTTCATTCAAAACCCAAAAGCGCAAGCTATCACCAAAACGGAAATAGCAAGCCGAAAACAAAACAATCTAAGAAAATTATATCACAATAAACGTACACCACCTCTCCCACTCTACAGTTTCATGTTTAAATCTATGTTTATACCACAAGAAACCCAACGTCTTAACGTCCGCAACAATCTCGACCACACTCGAATTCTTTCCCGAAAAAACCTTCTTGTTCCTGGCCCTCCATATCCTCCAACTAGCGATTATAAATATACATTGCAGCAGCATTTTTCTGTGTCCGGAGGATGCACAGAACTCGTGCAGAAGGACCATGTCTCCAATGCTAAAGACGAACACCTCGGGAATGCGACACCAAGTTGATATGTTATGCCAAACTCCTGCAGAAAAGCTGCAGCCCGTTATAATATGATCTGTGGTTTCTTCCTTGTCATCGCACCATACACATAAATTGCTCTCCACATGAATGTTCCTTCTTATCAAAGCCGTCTTCGTCGGAAGCCGATCCAAAAAGGCGCGCCACATAAAAATGTTACACTTGGTAGGAACCCACTTGCTCCATTTAAACCCGAACTGTTCAGCGTTGGTAGTCGCTCCACGCATCCATTTTTTTGCCCCCCCCCCCCATACGGTGAATTTGATGTTACTACTATCATTCCATTCCCATATATCATCTCTGTCGTCCAGCAAACATCCACCCAACACTGCTTCCATTTCAGTCCTTTCTCGCAGCTCATCATCTGATCCTAATGCTGATTTCCAGTTCCACGTTATCTTCAAACCATCTTATGAACCAGCGCATCGATCTGCAACAACACAAAGCTTATTTTTTTTCCTTTCTAAACAGGTTAGGGAACCTGTCCTTCAACGATTCCTGGCCTAACCATGTGTCAATCCAGAAACGGATTTGTGACCCATTCCCTACCCTACCACGAATCATAGAACTAACCCCAATCCCTTCCACCTTAAACTTGTTCCAAAAAGTCACGAGCGTCTTCCAAACCCTCGTCATATAACTACTAACCGGAGCCACCCCCACGTACGAGTCGACCCGTGTATTGAATCAACAACCTTTCTCCATAATGATTGATTTTCCGTACAATACATCCACAACCATTTTATAAGAAAAGCATTATTATCAACTTTTAAACTCGACAACCCCAACCCACCTTCTTTAATTGATTTTGTTACAATCTCCCATGAGACCCAACTCATTTTTTTCACCTCATCCGAGCCTCCCCATAGAGAGCGTCTCATTAATCCTTCCAAAGTCTCGATAACCTTCACAGGCGCCTTGAACGAGAAGAAATAATATGTAGGCAAGCTATCTAAAATAGACTTGATCAAGGTCACTCTCCCTGAAATAGATAAGATGCTCACTTTCCACTTCGACAACCGACGCCTAAAAGTATCCACCACAGGTTCCCAATTTGCCACCCTATTCATGTTTGCCCCCACCTTAATACCTAAGTACATAAAAGGTAAATCACCTGATTGACACCCCAATGCTTTAGCATTCGAACTAACCTCTGAACTATTAACACCAACCCCATATAAAATAGATTTATGTAGGTTAATCTTCAACCCAGAACACAAAAAGAACACCCGAAGAATTATCTTCATATTTACAAAATTGAATTCGGACCAATCCTCCATCAACATAGCGTCGTCCGCATAAAGCAAATGTGAAAGTACAGGACCATTTTTAGGTAAATTGTAACACCTCAAAACCCGAACGTTTATATTCGATAAATGTTCTGATATGGTACATCGTGAAATAAACAACTAGGCTATTTAACCTAGTTAGGAATGTGGTAAAAAAGCAATTAAAGGATGATAGTTGTGACAATATTATTTAGTGGCAACTTGAGGGACTAAAGTGGGGCAAAATGAAAGTTGAATTTAATATGAAAAACACACACAAACACACAAATCGTGTGTGTTCTAGAACGAGCAGGAGCTCCATGAGCTCAAGAAACCCTAAGCATGAAGAATCATCAAATTGAAGGGTGAATCGAGGTCTAAATTCATAAATAAACACGGATTAATGATCACCTACACGAGGGGATCATAAGGTATGTATTAAGAGTTAGATTGGTGATCTTTCACGAAGTGGGTTATGATGTAAATTGCGAATTTGCATGAAATTGAGAACGGGTGTGTGTTAGAATCATCATAAACACTATGCTTAGGAGGTAGTAAACACGCCAAGTGTATGATGAAATGTATATAGTATTGTCCGTATAGGCTATTATGATGTTACGGGTATATAATGATAAGTCGAAAGTTAAATTAAATGAACCGTTGACTTCTAAAAGTCAACTACGTATAAGAAGAATGGTTAGACGTGTTGTCATAATTATAAGATTAAAGTAAGTTATACGGTGCGTGTTAGACGTATGTGTGTTTAATGCGATGACATGATGGATTACACGAGTTGGAAATGATATGAATTTGGTTACATGTATTATGCTTGTTAGAAGTGACTAATGAAAGTCAAATGTGAATTATGCGATTGATATGATCGTTAACATGTACAATTGTGTATGCTAATAAGAATGTGATTTCGATGACATGGAAGTATAGGAATCATGTCGAGACGGAATCAAGCACGGAAGGCTAACGGGTCAAGAAGTGGCGAGGAAACGGATATGAACACGGATGCATGAGGTAAGTGATTTCCGTAATCACTTCTTAGTTGTTTATGTAAAGTTATGTGCCACTTAATTAAGTATGATAATTGAGGTCAATTAGGAATGAGTTGTATGAAATCGATGAATTTCGCTAAGTAAATCAAACGGGTCAAGATGAGGTTTTATTGCATACCAGAAAGGTTGCATAAGTAACGACTTCGGTATGATAACCGGGTAATGGATAAAATTGTACGTAAGCATGCTAACTGAGAAACGGTGACGCGGGTTAATGGGCAAGAGGTTCGGTAGTAAATTATGAGTAAATGAATAAACAATTTCATAGATGGAAATTGTACTATTTAATGTTCAATTACGTAATAATGAACGAATTTAACGAATATCGGGTATCAGGTGCGTAAACCCCAGGTACGACACTCCGGATAGTGTAAAAGTATTATGGTCATAAGGTTCATGTAAGTTTTGGGTTAAAAGGAATGAGTTATTTGATAAAAACATGAACGGGTCGAATAAATCGTAAATGAATAATAAGCCGATAGTGCGTAAGTTAAGAATTTCCTTAATCCGGATATGGTATTTCAAGTTCACATGATAGAATGTCAAATTACGAGCATGTAGGAAGAAACGGGAGGTTAAACGGGTAAACAGTTCAAAAGTTATACGCGTTTTAGTGCGTTCGGACGATGAAACGGATCTGCAGAAAAATGGAGAAACCAGGGGCCGTCGCCGACGGCATGTTTGGCCATCGCCGACGCCATGTGCAAATGTTGTTTTTCTCCGACGCCCTAATACACTGTCTACGCGATGTTGACCGACGCGAGGAAGCGCACGGTCTTGCGCTTGGGCCGCATGGTCGTGCGATTTCGAGTAAATCATTGCACTGGCTTGTGCACTGCCAGTGCTCCCGTTGTCGTAGGTTTCGCACGGTCGTGCGGTTGGGACGCACGACCATGAGTCAGCTGCAAGTTCATCCGAATGTTCAAAATTCATCTGAATCAGTCCCGTAACCTATAAGGAGTCCCAAAATGTATTCTAAACTCATTGTAGAGGGTTTATGAGATGCGATGAGCGTGTACGCAGGCATAAAATGGAACGAAATAAGTATAAAGGCATATGTAAGTATAAGTATGGATTTACCTACATGATTAGTAAAAGGGAATCCATGGGCAAACGCGTCTAGGAATGTATGTATGTGAGTAGGTATGTATGTATATAGTTATGTATGTATGTATGTATGTAAGTAGATGCGTATGTATGCAAGCAAACGTATGTATGTATGTACGTAGTTATGTACGTATTGTATACGTGGTTTCAATACATTTAAGTATTGACGTTATTAACAGTGTGCCTCGAGAATGAAATGTAATGCAGGTACATTATTGAAGATTCGCCAAGGATTAGACACCCGGGTGGAATGATTAAATCTAGAAAGATAATGGGATGGAAAGTATATGTGGATGGAACGTAACGAGACTACATGATTAAGAATCTTGTTTGTATATAATGTATGCTAATGTTGCGAATGTATGTGGTGGGTGCAGGTTGTACGAATCACAGATTATCATCACGAGGAGTAGCGATCAAAGACCGAGTCACAAGATAGATTGTACGGGAATGCTTGAGTATGTAATTTGATAAACATAAGTTACGCTTTTATTTTATTAAATGAGTACGAAGGATGCATATATTGTAAAAGAGTTATTTTAAAATGAACTTTCAAGTAAGTCAAAACGTTTATAATGAAAGAAATTTTATGGTACGTATTTCCGCTACGTCTTTTCAGTTAAATCTTGTTAGGGTCTTACATAAACGAACCCCGTCAAAAGCTCCAATGAGGCACGCCTTATTCATTAAGCCGGAAAAAGCCTCCATCACCAATATGAACAAAAATGGCGATATAGGGTCGCCTTGACGAATCCCTTTATCGCAATCAAACTCGAAAGTAGGAGACCCATTAACCAAAACTGAAGATCTAGCCGACATCAATACACCGCGTATCCAATTGCACCAAACTAGAGGAAACCCCATCTAATCCATGACCGCTATCAAGAATTCCCTATTAACATTATCATACGCTTTATTGAAGTCCATTTTAAACATAAACATCTCTTTTCCACTCCTTCTCGCCCAAGATAAAACCTCATTTACCATGAGAGGACCCTCCAAGATATGCCTGCCTGACAGAAAAGCCGTCTGAGATTCCGAAACTAACTTCTTGATGACCAACTTTAATCTATTCGCCAAGACCTTCGACACCACCTTATTGATAATCCCAATGAGGTTAATTGGTCGAAAATCACCTAATACCGAAGGATCCCCTTTTTCGAAATCAATGTGATATAAGAAGACCTAACCCCCATATTCAACCTACCAAACTGATGAAAATGCTGCATAATTTAAACAAAATCAGACTCAAAGAGATCCCAGAAAGTCCTCAAAAAATATGAAATTAAAACCGTCAGGCCCAGGCGCTTTATCGGCTCCGCACCCAAACACCGCTTCATTAATTTCCTGTAGCGAAAAAACACGCACCAGACCATCCGCGTCCTCATCACTCAGATTCTTGAAACCGTCACCACACAAATACGGCCTGACACTTAACGATTCTCTGAGTTTGTTTCGAAAAAATCTAAGAACCTCTCTTTTGATCAGCGTCGGTTTAGTCTCCCAAATAGCCCTTACCATAAGATCAATGAAATAAAAGTTCAGCTACGCGGGGTAATCCAATGACAGCACTGGGTAGCTCAAGTCTATTATCTTCAGTTCCGGGGAAAAACGCCCCTGAAGGCCCACTACAGTAAAACCTGGTTGGATCGGATTTGAACTTGAGACCTATTACATCAAACCCAAATCTTCACTTCCTCTCAAATGTCAATTATGCTATAGCTAATTGGTGAAGGGTCTGTGTACATAATAGGTATCTTATTTTGCTTTTATTGCTTTTAATAAACCATATATCAATTATTTTTGACATACCGAATGTGTTTTGTAATTGTCGCATGTGTTTTGTAACTCATAAGGCATGTCAAGGGTAAAAGTTTTAACCTGAATTCAGTTTATCAGAGAGAAATTATGTTAGTAAAATAAGTTGAATCTGTAGTAACCAAGTAGTACCCAAGGAAACTCACTGATACTTTGTGATATTATTCATGAACAAAGATTGGCCTTTTATAGCTTTACAGACTCAGCAAATAGCCTAGAAAAGACTCCAACGTCTATCACAAAATTAGGAAACAAACTAGACCTAATAAAAAAACAATGTGTGGCACCATAAAATACCTAAAACCCGGTCAACATGCGCCATGTTAACTCGCAAATTTAGTACAAAACGTAAAACGGAAATTTGAAAAAGACGAAAAGTATAGGGGATCAAAGTTAAAAGTACCAAAAATTGTGAGGTTAAATTGAAAAAGTTGAAAAGTTTTGGGTTAAAATTATAAAAAATCAATTTTGTGAGGTTAAAATTGCAAGAAACCGAAACATAGAACATATAAAAATATAACTAAGTCTATCAATGACCCACGCGTTGTGACAAACCTGTCAAATGGAAAACAATAGAAGTAAAAAAACCTTGAACTACAAATGAACGTTGTGTCGTGTTAACTCGCAAAATTATGAACGAAACGTAAAAGCGTTAAACTACACAAGCACGTTGCTCCGTGTTAACTCGCAAAATTTAGTACGAAACGTCAACCAAAAATTTGCAAAAGTTGAAAACTAGAAAAGTTGTGAGTGTAAATTGTAAAAAAAAAAAGAAAAGTTTTGGCTTTAAAGTGAACAAAATCAATTTTGTGAGGTTAAATTTGCAACAAATAGAAAGATTTGGGTTAAAAAGTAACTTTTTTTTAAACTACCCAAAGCATATGGTATAACATTCTATGCATAGAAAAGTTACTAATTAATAATATATAAAGAGTAAATTGCGATTTTGGTCAATGAGGTTTGATCACTTTTAACACTTTAGTCCAAATTTGAAACCTTTTATATCTGGGTCCCTGTGGTTTCACTTTTATTGCCATTTTAGTCCAAAAATGAAATCATATCATATTTCTCAAAGTAAATCCTGATATTTTGTTCTTTTCCTCACGGGCAAAATGGTCATTTCTTTTTATTTTATTTAAAACATTTATTAAAATATTAATCTTTTGTAGGTCCCACCACACCCACACTTCTTCTTCTACCTCTTTTCTCTCTGTCTCTTTACTGCCATAAAACCACCATCCATTACCACCTTCATGGCAGAAATTGCACAAATCTAAAGAAGCAAGGACACGAATTTACAGATCAACCATAATTCTCTCAGAATCTCCCTCCACCTATAAATACCAAACCTTTCAACCCAGAAAACGCATATTCCGTATTTAGCTGAAACCCTGACCACAAATCAACCTTCATTGTCTGGGAATTGGCTTTTTCGCAACCGAAATATCCGTTCTGTGCCTTGTAAAGCCACCGTTAAGGCCGTTACCAACCACCACTACCGTCGATGATGCCATGTCTCACTAAAACAATCAGGCGAGATCTATGTAAGTGTATGGAGCTGTGATTGTTGTCAATGTGTTGGCAAGATCTCTATGGTTGATGTCATTCTTCATCTCTATAAAGAGGAGAATCTGTTGAATCCGTTAGATGCGCTTAAAGCAAACGTTCTGGTTTTGATTCCGAACGTGAAATCGCAAATTAGCCATATGGAACCGAATTCGAGGTGGGTTTTTACTTATTTTATTGATTTAAAATGATTTTTATCTGTAGAATTTGGTGAATTGTGTCTAGAATTGCATCTGGAATGATACAATTGAATTGACTGTGTTATGGCAAGGGGGAGATTAATGGTGGTAGAGGTGGTGATGGATGGTGGTTGTTATGCAGGAGAGATACAGAGAGAAATGAGGTAGAAGAAGTGGGGGTGTGGTGGGACCCACAAAAGATTATTGTTTTAATAAAAGTTTTAAATAAAATAAAAAAGAAAAGACCATTTTGCCCCTGAGAAAAAGTACAAAATACCACGATTTAATTTGAGAAATAAGACCCATTTCACTTTTGGACCAAAATGACAATAAAAGTGAAAACACAGGGACCCAAATGCTAAATGTTTCAAATTTGGACTAAAGTGACAAAAGTGGCCAAACCTTACGGCCAAAATCACAGTTTACTCATATATAAATAACAAATTTAAGAAAAAGAACTTCCTATATATACAAAAACAAGTTAGGGGAATAGTGCCACGTAGCAGCGTGGCACTTCCCTATTCGACCAAGCATTTTATTGTTTTATATTCATTTTAAAATTACGGTTTCGTCCTTAATTTAAAATAAAATTACGTTTTCCCCCACTTCAAAATAAAATTATGTTTTTGTCCCTCGCTCAAAATTACGATTTTGTCATGGGTTCAAAATTATGATTTTATCCCCATATTACATTTACAATTTTCCCCCAGTTCAATTTTTTCTTTTTTTTGCTTTTGCTCCAAACTAAAAATGCCGATTTTGCATTTTCGCCCTGTTTCAAAAAAAATTATGATTTCGCCTTCAGTTTAAAATTATGTTTTTTGCCCTGTTCAAAATAAAAGTATGTTTTTGCCCCCCAATTCAAAATTACGATTTTGTACTCAGTTCAAAATTTTGATTTTGCCCCAGTTCAAATTAAATATATAGTTTTGTCCCCGGCTTAAAATTACGATTTTGTCCTTAGTGCAAAGTTATATTACGATTTTGTCTCTGGTTCAAATTTATAGTATTGCCATCACTTTAACTTTTGGCAAATTACGATTTTACCAAAGTCAACAAATACAACTTTGTCCTCAGTTCAAATTAAAATATTGCTATCGTTTTAGTTTTTTTTTAGCAAAACTATAAAAGTGTTTTTTTAATTGGTTGACTGGATTTAATTTTTTTCCATGTCAAGAAGCTGCCTAACACTCGCTCATTAATCCTGACAAACTACAGTTTTGCCCTGAGCTCAGAACTACGGTCTTGTCATCGTTTCAGTTTTTTTCCTAACAAAACTATAATAGTGTTTTTTTAATTGATTGATAATTATTCGGTCATCGCCCCGCAACGCTAAAAACAATTTGTTCCACCCAAAAGCAAAATCGTGGCAATGCATGCAAGCATATTATGGTTCTCCATGACGTATATACCTTGTATATTCACAACGTATAGTTGACAGGAGATCTTGAAACTTAAGCAATTAACAACTTATAGTTGACAGGAGATCTTGAAACTTAAGCAAAGGCGCGAAGATGTATATATAAACATATACATATGTGTGTGCTATTGTACATATCTACTTCTTAATTTTCATCCCCCTTAGCTATTCTTAAAATGATGGTATTTGCATCCACATATTTGTAGCACTCACCTCTTATCGTGGATACAACAAACCGATCAGAAGGACTATGTTTCTCATCGGTTCGTTGTGACATGATAAACCCTAGGGTGTTCATAAACCCTAGAAACAGCCCGAACTGAAGCAAGTCAGTTGGTTCAGGTTGTTTGAGATTAAAATGGTTTGGTTTTGGTGGTTTAATGATCTAGTGAACGGCTTTTGAATGCGGAACCGGTCATTTAACCTTTTTTTTTTCATTTTTTTTCAAATATGCAGTTGTGTGTATATGTATATTATATTATGTTCAAGATAAACTAACGATTTTGAAAAGGAAATATTGTGTTAAAGGGCCAAAATCAAAATGCCAGAGGGCCAAAAGTGGCTGGTCAAGATGGACGGTTTGGTTTGTCGTTTTCTGAAATCATAGTTAGCGATTTGATCCAAAATTTCGTCAAAATCGAATGAACCTTGGACAATTACTTAGTATTTGTAATTTTAGTTATATTTTTTTTGTTAATTATCATACAAATGCATGATTGCAGCAAAAGATTGTTATACAGATGCAGCCCAAGTGTGGAAAATGCCGAGAAGGCCATGATGGCAGCTGCCAAAGCATTAGGTAATACAAGTATCTGTTAGTTATGCTTTATTCTCTTATTCTCCATCTTTCTGTTTGTTTTTAAGTTACCACAAGGACGGTGTTTCAAGTAACTAAACAGATAATTACAATGAATATTGATTTCGTCGGTAATCTGTCGGTAAAGTAGGCTACCGAAAAGAAGCCGTCAGAAAATATAGCCTTGGGTAAATAGATTCCCGACGGATTACTAACGTATACACCGTTGGAAATGAGTTCGAACCACAAACTGAGATATCTGAAATTGTGGCAATCTATTTTTAAAATTTCACTTAATCTTTTGGTAATTCGTCGGTAACTAGTGACGGATTCTGTAATTTGGTGTAATCATGTTATTTTTTGTTTTGCAAATGATTTTTTTTTTTTCAAATGAAATTATATGTGACACAATTTGAGTTTGGGTTCAGGTGTGAATTCAGTGGAGCTACAAGGGGAAAACAAGAACCAGATGGTGGTGATCGGAGATGGGGTTGATGCTGCTGCATTAACAAGCTCGGTGAGGAAGAAGGTCAAGAATGCGTCACTTGAAATGGTTGAAGAGTTGTAGCTTGTTTTAAGACGATGATCAAAACTGGTTACAAGAATATTAAAAGATTGTGTTAGTTTAAAGAGTAAATTACAAAAAATCGTCCTTTATTAATGTCACTTATTGCAAATTGTGTCTTTTGTCTTCAATAATTACAGAAAACATACTCGATGTTTGCAAACCCTTACAAGTCATGTCCTTTAGCCCTAACTCAATTAATTTTTGTGGTTAAATCTGAACAAATGGATCCTACATGACGCTATTTTTGTGGTTAAATTTGACCAAATAGACCCCACATGAGAGTAAAATGACCAAAATACCCTCATGTGGGGTCCATTTGGTTAGATTTAACCACAAAAAAAATAACTGAGTTAGTGCTAAAGGACATAACTTACAAGGGTTTGCAAACATCGAGTACGTTTTCTGTAATTATTGAAGATAAATGACACAGTTTGCAATAAGTGACACATATAAGACAGTTTTTGTAATTAATGTTTTATTTATACATCTATTCACAATGCAAATAAAAGAATGTGTTAAGTTAAATAATGTTTTATTTATACATATTCACAATGCAAGATTTTTCTGAAACAAAAACAAAAACCTATCTACTCGTCGTTTACCTTTGTTACGCTAACAACATACATTTATTTCAGAACCAATTTCCATTTCCATTTCCAACATATATATTTACAACCATCGGGGAATAGTGCCTGGCAGCTGCCTGACACTCTCCTATTGGACCAACCTATTTTTATTTTAATTTTATTCTGGCACTCCCCTATTGGACCAACCATTTTTATTTTTATTTTATTCACAGTTTAAAATTACGCTTTCGTCCTTCGTTTAAAATTAAGGCTTTGCCCCCAGCTAAAAAATAAAATTATAATTTTGCCCCTAGCTAAAATTACGTTTTCGCTCACAGCTCAAAATAAAATTATAATTTTGCCCGCTTTTGCCCTCGATTCAAAAACTCATTTTTAATTTTATTCCCAGTTTAAGATTACGGTTTCGCCCTCCGTTTAAAATTACTTTTTTGCCCCCAGTTCAAAATAAAATGATATTTTTCCATCTAGCTCAAAATTACGATTCTGCCCTCAGCTCAAAATTACGTTTTTGCCTCCAGTTCAAAATAAAATTATGTTTTTCCCTAGCTCAAAATTATTAGCTGCCTGTCACTTCCCTATTGGACCAACTCATTTTTTATTTAATTTTATTCCCAGTTTAAAATTACGCTATCGTCCTTCGTTTAAAATTACGTTTTTGCCCTCAGCTAAAAATAAAATTATAATTTTGCCCTAGCTCAAAATACGTTTTTGCCCTCGGTTCAAAAACTTTTTTTTAATTTTGTTCCCAGTTTAAAATTACGGTTTCGCCCTCTGTTTAAAATTACGTTTTTGCCCCCAGTTAAAAATAAAATGTTGTTTTTTCCTCTAGCTCAAAACTACGATTCTGCCCTCAGCTCAAAGTTACGTTTTTTTCCCACAGTTCAAAATAAAATTATGTTTCCCCCCTAGCTCAAAATTATGATTTTGCTCTCGGTTTAAAATGATGATTTCGCCTCCTGTTCAAAATATAATTCCGATTTTGCCCTCTGTACAGACATACATGTTATGAGAGAGAAATATTTGCCTTATTGCCCCGCAACGCGGGCGGGGCAAAAACTAGTTATACTATAAAAAGCATATATAACACTTATAACACTTTAAAATGTGATATTTCATACAGTTATGAAACCATCAATTCATCACACTTTTCTCTTACACTATTTTATTACTAGTGGGAAACCCGCGCGTTGCTGCGGAGTCGACAATATGAGGTTTGAACATACCATCAACCCTTACCATCTACAATACCTTAACATAGATTACCATATTGGTCTATTTCTTAAAAAGTTGAAAAAAACAAAAAAAGAAATGAAATATAAAAGTAACCAGTTTTTGCCCAACAAAGGGATTATATTCCACTATACCTTGTATATCATTCATGCCCCTAAAAACCTAATACAAACACAAAAAACAAACTGGTCTATAAAAAAACCTTAACTTAGCACATGACCAGATCATCATTCATGCCCCTATAAACCTAACACAAACACACAAAAAACGAACTGGTCGATAAAAAAACTTTAACTAAGACCACGCGTAGTGGGCGTCTTCTCCCCCAAACACGCCTAAAAACGCCCCCGCCCCCGCCTCCTCCTGCGTGTTTGGGCGTTTTATTTCAAAAAAAAACCCTGTCGTTTTTCAAATCACGCTTGGAGCAATTTTGAATGGCCAATCACATTTAATCTTCATTTTCTTGGCCAATAGCTTTTTTGTTGGTTTTTTTATTTTTATTTAATTCTCTACACCCTTTTAACATAATGCCCACATCCCCACTACACCCATTTTAGAAAAACGCCCAATAATGTCCTTGCAGACTGTATTGTCACATGGCGGAAAACGCACAAAGATAAGGCTTTATTCACCCTTACCACTACGCATAGTATAAGCACATGACCATATCAATAACCATAGGTCCAGAACCCCAAAGTTGGGATGGAAACATTAGGGACCAACTTCATAATTTTCAATACAAATAATTGTTTCAGCATGTAATATCCATTATGCCCCTCATTAGTTATGAATTTGTATAACACAGTTAAAAGATAATAAAAGCTGACTTTCAAACCAACAAAGTTCCCACAATACAATATTCGTTATTACTGTTTTAAGTGGTTCTATAATACCAATATTACAGAGATACAGACCATGAAGAGATAAGAGAGAGACATGAACCAAACACCTGGTTAGCCAGCTATCTAGCTCTGATCCACAACCTCCCTCACTTTCATGTTATACTCGCGTTTATTCTCACTAAATAACCACACTGCCTCTGAGTTTACCGGTGAATTTGGGTTCGGGTCACATAGCAATGACTGCAGTGCAAGAAACCAAATCATTATAAAATTATTTCGGTTTATGATAACCTACAGAATACAAACTGACTTGTAGTTATATTTTGTATATTAAATAAAAATTTACCATATTGGTATGCGAAGCTCGGGAGCATATAGGAACACGGAATTTTTGTAAGAGAACATTAAACTTAACTTTGTAATGATAGTTTTTGTAACCATAATTTACACATTACTTATTTTTAGCATTTAAAAAGCCGTTAGAAAGTAAGCCAAACATGTTCTAACTGACTCGCTCGTTTCAACCATACTATTAAATTACCTTTTCACCCATTAGGCACCCCTAACTCTGCATGAAAACGAAAACAGAGAAACCTAGGTCTAGTCTACAGAAATTTGAACATCTAAACAATATTTGAAAGGAATGTGGGTACCTGCAATAAAAGTGGCAGTTGCTCTCACTTTTGTAGCACAAACTTGCATTTGAAGTTGTCTTCTACATGTAGCATAGGCAAACATTATACTCTTGCAAATGTTATCTGCAAACAAAGAAGATAAACAAGGTCAGGGTTGTTGAAAAGTATGGTGAGTTTTTTGTTTCTTGCTTTAGATGAATTCACGAAGGGCTTAAGATGATATAAATTAGCTGTTAATGAATTACGCCTGGTAAAAGTATAGTTTTTATGTTAGATAAATGCATAGAATAGTAGTAGTATCACAAGCGGCTCCCCTGGTTTCCGAACAATCGCAGCTGTCATTGCCAACAACTACGAGTGTTCATTATTCGGTTTCAAACGGATTAAACCGAATAAACTGAATATCAAATAGTACTATTCAAAAGGGTTGCAGCGCAGCTTGTTGCCTGTTTACCTGCCATTCTTGTGTAATTTTTCTATCGTTTTTAAAACTATAATATAACTGAATATCAAATAGTGCTTATTTTAGTTTTTTCATTTAACTTGCAGTTACAAGCTTATCCAATTCTTATCTAGTCCAACCCAACCCAACCCAACCAAATTAAATTACCTATTTGCATCCCCTTGTACTAATATCAAGTATCAACTAACCTAATTAAATTACCTCATGAACCTTCAAAAATCACTCGAAATTACTGACAAACTAATGATTCTCAAAATTTATTCACTACAAGAAATGGAGTGGTGGAAAGAACTTTTTGCCATGTGGGTGGCGGCGGTTCGATCCCCACCTCCATCAAAGGTGAGGCATTGGGGTTACCCCCAACCCAATGATGGTTTGGACTCCGGTTCGAGCCTGAGGGAACCCGAGTTTTCTACTATGGTGCATTTACTCCAGCGAGTCGGTCAGTCTCGACAGACGACGGCTCGTGTGGAGGGTGCAACTTCTGTCTAGTGGCAGGGAGCCTGAAATTTTCTCGGGGAAAGCCAAATGTCCCATTCTACCGAGGCGTGGACCCGATTAAGACAACACAGTCCTCGGGACAGAATGGGGCGGGGCCAGGACTTCTGGCGTGAATCATCCGTCTGTTGAGAAATTCACCTTTCAAAAAAAAATGGTCACCAATAGCGGTAACATGAGTCGCTGCTAAAGACCCCTTTTGTCGCCCTTAAAACTTTTAGCGGTGTCATGTCACCGCTATTGATGGCGCCACTAATACTCAGCCGCTAATGCTCAGTAATCGCCGCTATTGTGTCGTCACTAATGCTTCGCCCGAGTTTCGCCTGAAAATTCACCGGAGACGGCTTTATCAATTTTCATACCAACAAAACACGACTAATTTGTTACTAAACTTGCTTGAACTCAATAATGAAGCAAAACACTACATATTTTCTCATTAAAATTAGATTTACGTAACATGATTTCTAAGATAAACACTACATGATTTACAAGAGTTAAAAACTAGCTAGTGGTCGGAGCTTGACGGTGGTTGTGGTGGTGCAGCTTGACAGTGGTGGTGGTCCGACTTGATGGAGACAGTGGTGGTGTTCCAGCTTTCTTGACGGTGACAGTGGTAGTGGTGGTCCGGCTTGATAGTGACAGTGGTGGTGTTCCGACTTGACGGTGACAGTGGTGGTGCTCTGGCTTTACGGTGACAATGGTGGTGGTGGTCCGGCTTTACGGTGGTGGAGCTTCACGGTGGTGGTAATGGTGGTGGAGCTTGACGGTCGTTGTGGTCCGGCGGTGCTAGAGCTTGATAATGGAGGTGGTGGTGTGTGGTTGAAGGTTAGAGTGTATGAGGAGGATGAAGAGGAGGTGTTTGTTTGTTTAAGATGGAGAAGAAGAGCAGGAGAGATGTCCACCATTGGATGGTCACCAAATCAATGGCCAGGAGAAGCTGCTGCTGGCTCACACAGATTGTCACCATTAGCGGTGACACCTTTAGCCACGACACAGGGCATTAGCAGTGACACGCGATGTAGTCGCTGCTAATGCCCTGTGTCGTCGCTAAAGGTGTCGCCGCTAATAGTGACTTTTCTTGTAGTGATTTGAACATCATATCATTAACACCTAACAAATTGTTATTTATTTATTTTGTTTTACGTTTTACTTTTTTTATTATCATTACAGTATTCCTTTCTACTTATATGATTAAATATTTCCTAATTGCAAAAACCTTGACTTTGTAGGATTAAAACGCCACATGAATGCCATTCAAAAAAGAAAAAAACGCCACATGAATGTATAAACTTGTACCACACGTTGACTTTCACATGTTAATTAAGCTATAGCTAATTGGCGGCAGGATAGGTATCTTATTTTGCTTTTATTGCTTTTAATAAACCATATATCAGTTATTTTGTAATTGAAAATGTTTCTGCTGATCACATGTGTTTTGTAACTCATAAGGCATGTCAAGGGTAATAATTTTAACTTGAATTTAGTTTATCACAAAGAAATTATGTTAGTAAAACAAGTTGAACCAATAGTAACCAAGTAGCACCCAAGGAAACTCACTGATGCTTTGTGGTATTATTCATGAACAAAGATTGGCCTTTTATAGCTTTACAGACTCAACAAACAGCCGATAAAAGACTCCAACGTCTAGCACAAAAATAGGAAACAAACTAGACCTAATAAAAACAATGCGCGGCCCAGAAAATACCTAAAACCCGGTCAACATGACCGTTTATTTCACCCTAACACATCCTCTCGCAAGGTATTCTCAATGAAGCAGGCGTGCTGAGCGTCACGAATCAAGGCTTAGAGGTCGCGCTGGGCATGAGTATTATGAACGCTATGTAAATAGCTTCGTCGACTTAGAGCATCGGCAACGAAATTTTCTTTACCAGGGTGGTAACGAATCTCACAGTTGTAATCGTTGAGAAGTTCAACCCATCGGCGTTGGCGCATATTCAGTTCCTTTTGATTCAAGATATGTTGCAGGCTCTTATGGTCGGTGAAGACCGTACACTTGGTACCGTAAAGGTAGTGTCACCAAATCTTCAACGCAAAAACAATTGCGCCTAGCTCGAGGTCGTGGGTCGTATAGTTCTTCTCGTGGATCTTGAGCTGACGAGAGGCGTACGCGATAACCTTGTCCCGTTGCATGGGAACACAACCGAGACCAAGGTTCGAGGCATCACAATAGACTACGAAGTCATCGTTTCCGTCGAGTAACGCGAGGATAGGAGCATTGCAGAGCATGTGATTCAGAGTTTGAAAGGCTTGCTCTTGTTCGGTTCCCCAAACAAAAAACTTGTCTTTATGTGTCAAAGAAGTAAGCAGAACGGCGATTTTAGAAAAGTCAGCGATGAATCGACGGTAATAGCCCGCCAATCCGAGGAATGAACGAACTTCGGATGGTGATTTTGGCGTAACCCAACTCTTAACAGCTTCGATCTTCGCAGGGTCGATGTGTATACCTTGACTATTGACGATGTGACCGAGGAATTGAACCTCCTCTAGCTAGAATTCACACTTGGAGAACTTGGCATAGAGTCGATTCCCCTGGAGTAACTCGAGAACCAAACGTAGATGTTGCGCGTGTTCGGCTTTCGATTTTGAATAGATAAGGATATCATCGATAAACACGATGATGAAGCGGTCAAGAAATGGTCTACACACGCGATTCATCAAATCCATGAAGACCGCGGGTGCGTTGGTTAAAACAAAAGGCATTACGACGAATTCATAATGGTCGTATCGACTGCGGAAAGCGGTTTTAGGTATATCTTCCTCCTAGATTCGTAACTGGTAATAGCCTGAGCGTAAATCAATCTTAGAGAAACACGTAGCACCTTGCAATTGATCAAACAAATCATCGATTCGGGGTAGGGGATAGCTATTCTTGATTGTCAGCTTATTCAACTCCCTATAGTCGATTAACATCCGGAATGATCCGTCTTTCTTTTTGACGAAAAGGACAGGTGTGCCCCAAGGAGAGGTGGTAGGGCGAATGAAGCCTTTGTCAAGCAATTCATGGAGTTGACTCGATAGTTCGTGCATTTCAGACGGAGCGAGACGATAGGGAGCTTTGGCAACAGGATTGGCTCCAGGAATGAGGTCGATTTGGAAATCAATATCACGACTCCGGGGTAAACAAGGTAAATCATCAGGAAAGACTTTAGGAAAATCACGAACCACAGGCACCTTATCCATTGCCTTCTTTTCCTTTTCCTCCGCTACTACGATGTGTGCCAAGAAAGCTTTGTATTCCTTCCGGAGATACTTGCTTGCTTGGATACACGACATGAGTTTGAGGTTCTTTGATGCGACTTCACCATAGACACAGAGTTGATCACCATTAGCGAACGAGAAGGGAATCATTTTATCAAAACAAACGACTTTAGCATGATTTTCACGAAGAAAATCCATGCCTACTATGATATCAAAACTACCAAGCTGCATCGGGATAAGGTCGATATGGAAGACGTGATTGTTTAGTTCAAGAGTACAATCACGTAGAACAGAATGAACAGTGACGGTTCTTCCAGTGGCAACTTCTACGTCGAACGTCGAAGGGAGGTTAGCGCGCTTACATTTTAGGAGCTTTTCGAATTCTAACGATACAAAAAAGTTATCGGCTCCAGTATCAAATAAACATGAAGCATATATACCATTGACGAGAAACGTACCATTAACCACATTGTTGTCTGCTTGCGCCTGGAGGACGTTGATGTTGAAAGTGCGTCCGCGGGCTGCTGGCTGCTGCTGAGGCTGCTGTTGTTGATGTTGTTGCCCTGGTTACTACTATGGCTCTTGCTTCACCACTCTGTTTGGGCAAACATTTGCAAAATGGTTGGGATCACCACATGCATAGAAGGCTCTTGCGTGTGCAGCGGGTGCAGGAGCTGCCGGTTGGCCCAGGGGAGCAGGAAGAGGAGCTGGCAGTGCAGGAGCTTGAACTTGAGCTTGAGCTTGGCGGAACCAGTACGGCAGTTGGCTGTAAAGTGGACGTACAGGTTGCAGTGAACATAAAACCGGCATGCGATCCCAACAGGATGATGATAAGTAAAGGTAGGGCAAAGCGGGTGTGGACCAGTATATGCACGCTTAGCTGGCGGTGCATTGGTCACTGGTGTCGCAACTTGGCGGTTCTGAGGTTGCGGTTGAGCAGGGACAGCTTGGAGTGGAGCGGCGGTAACAGCACAATTGTTGTTGTTGTTGTTGTTCTTGCGTTTGCGGCGTGAAGACTTGGAAGCTTGTGGTGCGGCGGTTTAAGAGGTGGGAGAAGCGGTGGCTTGATGGAGACTCTTGGTGGTATTCTTGAAGTAACCAGCCAATACTCGCTTGTCACTAATCTCGGCAGCGAGTAGGTAAGTCTCTTCGATGGTTGTTGTCTTCGCGGCTTTCACGAACTCAGCAACATAATCCAGTAAAGCACGGATGTATTTCTTGATCGTCATCTCAGGTGTTGCCACCTAGCTGGGACAAATGATACTCAGCTTCTTGAAGCAGGCAGTTAGGCCGGCGTTGTCGTCACCATCCTGCTTGATGTTCCAAAATTCATTCTCCAGCTTTTGGAGTTCATAGGGTGGGTAGAATTCCTTCATCACGAGTTCCTTCAATTCATCCCCAGAAAGCCCATTGGCTGCGTCGTTACCCCGCTTGTTCCTTTCGGCTGTCCACCAATCTAGAGCCCTGGACTAGAAAACACCCGTTGCCTTAACAATACGTAGGTGATCGGGACATCCGCTCTGGCGTAGCCTGACTTCAATTGAGTCGAACCATTGAAACATAGCGCTTGGTCCGTCTTGGCCTGTGAAGTCTTTTGGGCCACAGGCCTTAAACTGCTTAAAGCTAAAAGTACCCTTTGGAGAGTCGGTCCTAGATTCCTCAGAGGACTTGGTAGTGTTCTCATTAAGCTCACTGACAATTTGCGGAATGAATTTAGCCATCTGCTTTACGACTAGAGAAGCGATACGCTTGTCAGCATGATTGTGGTGTGCAGTGCGGGAAGTGTGCGAACCGAATAACGACATTGTCTGCAACAGACATTGCCATAGGATTCAAACACTATATAATCGAATCTCACCTCACAACACACTACTAATAAATAAAGATCAGGAACACATCGGCATATAACACAAAGTCACATAATCACGTAGACACATAATCCACATATGCACACAAGCACATAAGCACGAAAGCACATAGAGCACAGAAACCACGCTTTACACTATATTTTGCACATATTCACCTACATATATTACACACATTCATCTATTAATCAAAGTCGCGAGGCGCGTTCGAGATTAGCGATTGCGAGTAGCGAGTACACAACGAGTAGCATATCGTAAGCGAGTGACATAGCATGCGATTTGTTAGCGTATTGAGGTAAATATGCAGTGCGAGTTGTGCGTGTTGATCAAAGCGAACAACGAAAAGCGTATAAATCACCAAAATAGAAGCACATAAACATATAAAACCACATAAAACACATAAAATTTCACATAAATGCGATAAATCACAGAGTCAACGGCTGCGGGCTTAGAATCGAAACACACATAAAATCAGTGATTGCGAGCTTGGGATCGAAAATAGGTTGTCTTGGCTGATAGACGTCGACTACCCAAAGTGATTCGACTATTCTCAAGGACTTCGAGTACACGCCTTGGCCTAATAGACTGTGCTCTATCACCGGCATACGGTGAATGGCACGCATCCTTTCGGTTATTCACGCCACTCGAGTCGTTGGAATCCATCGAGACTTTGGTGAGAGTTTTGTAAAAACCAAAATAGAGAACGGGTTTCACCCCTAACTTAACGACTGCATTCCTGTTTGTGTGATAGAATCACGAGATAGAGAGGGAGAATTGCGTCGAAGTACGGATTTCACTCCTGATTCAACGCAAATTCTCGTGTTTATAGTAAAAATGCACGTCGAACAAGCGATCTAACCGAGAGGTTGCGGTTTTCACACCTAATCTCGATCCAATCAATTGTTTGTTTTTGAAAATCATGTGGTTAGCCTTAGGAAAGGCTATGTGATAGTGTTCGACCTTAGGAAAGGTCGATGAAGTGTAGTATGTTCGCGAGTCGATCGAATAACAGAAATAGGCTTGTGCGAAACCCCTACTGGGTTCGCACAAGGCGGTCTGTTGGTACTTAGACTATAGACTAGGTTGTTTCTAAGACATTGGCCCGGACTTGGTCGAGTCTTGCCTAATTCCCTATCGTTATGGCTCTGATACCAATCTGTCACACCCCAAACGATGGCGGAAACTTCGGGGTGAGACACTGAGCGAAACAGATTGTCCAAGAGAATCCATAACAACTAAATTACTAGATATTTAACGTTATGTCCCATACCATAACATATCAAAATAAAAGCAGTTATTACAGACAAGTTGTTCTCAAAGACAAATAAACATTGTTCCGACAACTCATGAATTATTTAGTTTGTTTCTAGACCACCTAAGCTTAATTCCATGACATCCAGCAAATCCTAGCATCTTAAACACCTGTCACATACGTTAAAATAGGTCAATACACATAGTGTAAAGGTGAGCATACAAGTTTAATAGTATAATAATAGCGAAAAGTGGTTTACGCATAACCAGCATGTAACATGTTGAAAAGTGAAGCTAGCAGGTTATCGACAATGAAGTATGCATAGACATGACTGCGAGTTGTAGAATGTGCAACACGTATCACCACTATGACACGTGAAGTAAAACCCTTAACAACCCCTGTCCACGAGAGGTGCTGAGTCTAAACTATAGTACTATCGTTGCTAAGGTGTCAGACAACAATCACTGTGTAGACATAACATACAAGCATTCATCGAGTAACACGTATAACATGCAATAACGGTCAACATATAAAAGTGTTTGCGTTGTGTGTCTAATGTGATTTGAAATAGGTAACGTATGTAACACCCAAAAGTGCGTAAAGCAAAAGGGTTCGAGTATACTCATAGTTCGTGTTTAAATGAATAAACACAAGCTTGGATAGAAGGGAGCGCTGGAGATTTAGCCTGATTATAGAACGATAGCATAAGCGATGAACAGTGCGTTAAATAGCGTGTCGGTGAACTGAGTGACGAAGGGTGATCCGATCGGATGACCTTCCGGACGGATGGTCATCAGGACGGATGGCCATTCGGTCGGAGGGTTGTCCGTTTGGGATGGATGTGTTTGTGTAAGATGTGACTTTGAACTTTTCGTTGTAGCATTTTAAAATGAGAGACGTATCTCTACCTTTCAGGTCGTCCGGTCGAACGGTCTTCCGGACGGATGGTCGTTCGATCGGATGGCAATCCGTTCCAAGTGAGATATTTCCCAAAGATCCAAGTCTCCTGATAGAATAGTCATTTGATCGGATGGTCATCCGATCGGATGACTATTCGTTGGTAACTAGTATTTTTTTGAAAGTTTTGCAAAGTTTGTCTAAGTGTTGAAGATCATATGTCATCCGTTCGGATTGTCGTTCAATCGGATGGCAATCCGTTTAGTGATATGTTCGTTTTGAAATTTGGTAAAATTTGATAAGTTTAGAAAGTTTTGCGTTTGGACCGAGATGGTATGGCTACGTGTCAAACAACGGAAACTCCATCGAGTCCAAGTCATCTGATCGGATGGAATCACCCCATCCGATCAGTAACTGTTCTTGACGGACTTCATGTTCAATCCGTTAAGTCGGTTATCTCGTCGGTAGAAATCAGTTCTCAAACCGGCACTTCACTATAGAATGAGTAGAAGGCCCGAACGAGCTCAGATTCTATCGGTTTTATGTGAAAAGTTGGGAATGTTGAAGAAAAGTTTGAAACACTTGAACTATGTTTAGATTTAGATGAAATCAGTGTTAAAACATTGTAGAAATCCTTTAGATCTGAGTTGTTCTTGGTGGAATGAGGTCACACTTTGAAGTTCATGAGAACTCATGATGACATCACCCTAGAACAGCCCAAATCAACATATTTCAAGGTGAAAAGTTAAGATTTGTTGGTGAAAATGATGGAGAAGTGTGTGTAGATCAAAGAAGTATAAGATTTGAGATGAAAACTTACAAGAATTGCGAGGAATCAAGAGAAAATAGGTCAATAGCGTGCTGGTCGAACGAGAGCTGTCACATCACATGAACAGTGATGTGACAGGTGATATTTATAGGTGAGAGGAGGAGAGAGGCGGTGTAGTGATTCGATCGGAGGGCCTTCTGATCGGATGGCCAACTGATCGGATGGTCATCCGGACGGATGACCATTCGATCGAATGGTCCTTCGATCGGATGGTTGGAGCGAGTTGGTTTCCGACTTTTGTTTCGTGCGTTGAGCGTTGCGTTGCGTTTAAGCGAGTGTCGATTAAGCGATGCGATAGGTTTAAATAATAGTCACACAAATAACATAACTAACATACAATAACATCAATAGCCTGGCGTTTCTAGTTTGCGATGGGATTGCGTTGCGATAGAGTTGCGATTGCGTTTGTGATTAATGACCTCAAAACATATAATAAACATGCACAATTAACACATAATAGCACAATACGTAAAACAATATCCAGAACTGCGATTCAAGTTGCGATGCGATAGCGATGAGATAGCGTTAAGTAGATTAGCGATAAACTGCGATTATTGCATTTACTCCACATAATACAACTAAAGCAACATAAATTAAAGGATCGATTACTAAGTTAAAGAGTACAAGTTATAATTAAGCAAGGAATGACAGATCGAATTAGCACTCTTTTCTTCCTTTGACTTTGACTTGTACTTTGACTTCAAAATGTCGGGTTGTTACAACCAAATTAGTGATCGGTGCAGAAAACATCGGATATATTTTGCATGTATCGCCGGATTTTTTAACCGTATACCCTTGTAGTGTTAATTGATCCAGGCTTAATACATTTCGATCTAATTCCGGTGCATAAAATACACTTTGTACTCTTAACATTTCATTACCAGATCTGATCTCTACAGCTCCGATTCCCCGAATAAACAGAAAATTATTTTCCCCTGTTTTCGTTTCTACCCCATCCTAGTGTTTAATTCGTTTAAACACGTTTAGATTACCGGCAAAATGATGAGTAAACATTGAACTTACATACCAAATATCACCCCACTGACCACCTTCCGTTCCGGTAACGATCATCTCTTGAGGGTTGACAACTTCATCATCATGTCTCTGAATTCCAGTGTTTATCGCTTATTTGATTAATTGAGCGGCCTCTTCTTGTTCCTTCGCTTTGCACGAATAAATTTGATGACCGGGTTGATGACAGTAATAACACTGCCTTACACGAGGAAATTTCTTCTCTTTTTCATGTTTTTCATCAAGGCAATGTTGGCATGGCGTCGTCGACGTTGGATGAATTTCTGCATTCTTTGGAACCGTGGCTCTGATACCACTATGTTGGGATTCAACTGAGTTTGCAGCGGAATTGAGAGGAGTGTTTGGATTGATATTCATGATGAACAAGAACAAGTGCAGAAATGTGAATGAATGAAGGGTAACAACGAGAATAGAAATGGACAATTCGAATAGAGATTCAGAATGTCTTGGTGCCGGATACTGATACCGGACATTACATATATATATATATCTGAGATTTTGGCGGTTGTTTATGGCGGGAATAACTGCCATAAACGGTTTGAACATTCAACCCGCTTATCTCCTTGTTCATAAGTCATAATACACATCAAATATATAAGTTGCACAATAAACACTAACATAATTAAGTTTACATATCTAATACCCTTGAGTTTTATGTTGCTTATTTTAATATATATGCAGGTATAAATTAAAGTTGTTTACATTTCAATGTAATTTTTTCTCGAAAATCAGTCGGGTGAAATATAATACGTTTTATGCGTATTTTTTACGTAAGATTTTGAAGATGAGTCGGATCAAATATAATATGTTTTTGTGCTTATTTTTATATATGTTTTCAATTGGTTTACACGGTTTTATATTACAATTTTTTAATATACGATGTAATGTGTTTTTATTTACCTTCCGGTGTGCATAATCGGATGTCTACAATGAACCAAAAACATGTACATATTATTTTGGCCATATGACGACATTATTTTTTAGTTTTCTTTTCCGGATGCTATAGCATTCTTCAATACAATAAGTAACTGAACCGATTTAAACTGAATTTCGTCATGACGCCGCCTCTCTAATAACGATATACAATATGCGAATAACACAATTCAAACCTATTGAGAGGCGTTTTTGACAGTCAACCAGTCGTACCTTTAGATATACTTGTAAAAAAAATGAACAGAAAAAAATAATTTGGTATATATGATGATTAACAATATTAAACGGTATTAGTAAAGTAGGGTGAGAGATGGCTACAAAGTCCATCTTTGCTACAAAGTGTAAAAAGTCATAAAAACCATAGTGTCAACCATAAAATACATTCAAAACCAACAAATAACAAAGTGAAGATTATAAAAATGCCGTATTTGTGGGTTTTGTGTTGTGTTGTAGATGATAAGGCTTTGATTATCGAATGGGTAACATTAGTGTGTTTTATGTTGATTATCATGTTGTGTTTTATATTCATAGTTCTACAATGGTGTGTGAAGTTTTTATGGACCGTTAGAGTTTGGATATTGTGTTTTAGTTATCTTCACTTTGTTATTTATGGGTTTTGAGTGTGTTTTATGGCTGAAATTGTGGTGTTTTATGACTTTGTACACTTTGTAGAAAATATGAACTTTGTAGCGTAACCCCACCCAAGTAAAGTATAATATTTCACTTTTGACTTATATAAAATCTTTCGTCCATTTTTTTGAAAGATTTTATCATGTTCATGGTGTATATACTAGTTGTCCTCAATACTCCCGAATAATGCTCCCTAATATAAGGCTTTGCTTCTGTGTCAACTGTTTCAACATGTGCAAAGGGTTACAAGTCTACGTCCATACATGTGATATTTTTTATTAAAAAAAACATATATAGATGCATACATTCATACGCATTTATGTTTGTATATCACGGATGTTCGACTCTTATGTTTGAAGCTTAATGGAACATGTAACAAGAGTGCAAGACATGCAATCATACACATGGATGACATAGTTTGGGATTCCATTTGTCCATTTAATATTACCCTATTTAAATTTGACCAAAACCCTAAAAACAACTTGTTCCACCCAAAAGCAAAATCGTGGCAATGCATGCAAGCATATTATGATTCTCCATGACGTATATACCTTATAATATTAACAACGTATTGCTGACATGAGATCTTGAAACGTAAGCAAAGATGTATATATAAACATATACATATGTGTGTGCTATTGTACATTTCTACTTCTTAATTTTCATCCCCCTTAGCTATTCTTAAAATGATGGTATTTGCATCCACATATTTGTAGCACTCACCTCTTATCGTGGATACAACAAACCGATCAGAAGGACTATGTTTGTTTCTGATTGGTTCGTTGTGACATGATAAACCCTAGGGTGTTCATAAACCCTAGAAACAGCCCGAACTGAAGCAAGTCAGTTGGTTCGGGTTGCTTGAGATTAAAATGGTTTGGTTTTGGTGGTTTAACGATCTAGTGAACGGCTTTGGAATGCGGAACCGGTCATTTAACCTTTTTTTTCAAATATGCAGTTGTGTGTATATGTATATTATATTATATTCAAGATAAACTAACGATTTTGAAAAAGAAATATGGTGTTAAATGGCCAAAATCAAAATGCCAAAGCGCCAAAAGTGGCTGGTCAAGATGGACAGTTTGGTTTGTCGTTTTCTGAAATCATAGTTAGCGATTGGATCCAAATCTTTCGTCAAAACCAAATGAACCTTGGACAATTACTTAGTTAATATTTGTAATTTTAGGTATATTTTTTTTGTTAATTATGGTACAAATGCATGATTGCAGCAAAAGATTGTTATACAGATGCAACCCAAGTGTGGAAAATGCCGAACGAAGGCCATGATGGCAGCTGCCAAAGCATTAGGTAATACAAGTATCTGTTAGTTATGCTTTATTCTCTTATTCTCCATCTTTCTGTTTGTTTTTTTAGTTACCACAAGGACGGTCTTTCAAGTAACTAAACAGATAATTACAATGAGTATTGATTTCGTCGGTAATCTGTAGGTAAAGTAGGTTACCGAAAAGAATCCGTCAGAAAATATAGCCTTGGGTAATTAGATTCCCGACGAATTACTAACGTATACACCGTTGGAAATGAGTTCGAACCACAAACTGAGATATCTGAAATTGTGGCAAACTATTTTTAAATTTTCACCTAATCTTTTGGTAATTAGTGACGGATTCTGTCATTTGGTGTAATCGTGTTATTTTTTGTTTTGTAAATGATTTTTTTTTTCAAATGAAATTATATGTGACACAATTTGAGTTTCTGTTCAGGTGTGAATTCAGTGGAGCTACAAGGGGAAAACAAGAACCAGATGGTGGTGATTGGAGATGGGGTTGATGCTGCTGCATTGACAAGCTCGGTGAGGAAGAAGGTCAAGAATGCGTCACTTGAAATGGTTGAAGAGTTGTAGCTTGTTTTAAGAGGATGATCAAAAGTCTTAACTTCTTACAAGAATATTAAAAGATTGTGTTAGTTTAAATAATGTTTTTATTTATACATCTATTCACAATGCAAATAAAAGAATGTGTTTGTTTAAATAATGTTTTATTTATACATTTATTCACAATGCAAATAGATTTTTCTGTAACAAAAACAAAAACCTATTTAATTTGAAAGATTCTTGTCCCTCCTAATTCAAGTTTCAAATATACCAAAATATAATTATGGCCTTCACTACTCGTCGTTTACCTCTGTTACGCTAACAAGAGACATTTATTTCAGAACCAATTATACTATAAAAAGCATATATAACACTTGTAACACTTTAAAATGTGATATTTTAGACAGTTATGAAACCATCAATCCATCACACTTTTCTCTTACACTATTTTATTACATTGTATATATGCATTATATAAGTGTATTTAAACTGTTATTTTATTTGTAAAGTTTTGCACAAATTCTAATATGAACCAAAGTTTAATTCCGTGCTTAATTCAGATTTTACTAGTATCCATTCAAGAATTTCTCATATGTGCTTAATTCAGATTTTACTAGTATCCATTCAAGAATTTTCTCATATACTTAAAGAAATTTTGGAACTATCATTTTGCTCAAAATTTATCTGAACATCATATCATTAACACCTAACAAATTGTTATTTATTTATTTTATTTTATGTTTTACTTTTTATTTTTATTATTATTATTATTACAATATTCCTTTCTACTTATATGATTAAATATTTCCTAATTGCAAAAACCTTGACTTTGTAGGATTAAAACGCCACATGCATGCCATACAAAAAAGAAAAAAACGCCACATGAATGTATAAACTTGTACCACACGTTGACTTTCACATGTTAATATAAATAAATCATTGAAGAAGTCAAGCAGTTGACTTAGACACGAAGACATATAACAATATCCTAGCTAGACATGGTCTAAACTCCAAATATGTAATTATGTCAAATGTCAATCTGAAGGGTCTGTTTATTTTTTTTTTTTTAATTTTTTTTTTGAAACGCAAACTTCATTCAAAACCCAAAAGCGCAAGCTATCACCAAAACGGAAATAGCAAGCCGAAAACAAAACAATCTAAGAAAATTATATCACAATAAACGTACACCACCTCTCCCACTCTACAGTTTCATGTTTAAATCTATGTTTATACCACAAGAAACCCAACGTCTTAACTAGGGGTGAGCAAAAACCGAACCGAAAACCGAAACCGCACCAAAAACCGTAAAAACCGAAACCGCAAAACCGCAACCGACACAAAAACCGCAAAAACCGAAACCGCAAAGGTATGGTGCGGTTCGGTTTTAGCTTTAAAAACCGCACCAAAAAACCGAAACCGCACCTCAAAATTATTATATATATATATATATATATATATATATATATATATATTATATATAATATACTTAAAGATTTAAATATAAAATTCCCTATATATTATATACTCTGTGTTTGTTAAAAAAAAAAAAAAGTACAGACTTGACTTTGTTAAGTTAACTATCGTCTGCTCCCTCTCAAAAAAAAATGATGTTAACCTACTAGTTACAAGCCCATTAAATTAGCACTCCAAACAGCCCAACTTTCAACCCAATAAGAGGATGGCGGGTTTAAAAATTGGTAAGGTTTTCTTTACATGTGTGAGTTTATATTTCAAATACCTACTAACATATATTTTTTGTTTTTTTTTTCTATCTAGGAAACACTAATGGCAAATGATAGTTGGAAGCATTGAAAGTTGGAAAGATTGAAAGTTGGAAACAAGAATGAGTTGGAAACAATATTACGTTTTTATTTGGATACGACTATGTGATTAAGCTTTCACCGTTTCACATAGCAACTATTATTCTAGACATGTTTCTAGTACAAACTCTTGTTTTGATTGATGTCCTCTAGCCCATACATATGCTCTTCACATTGCTCTTGCAAAAATTATATTCTAATTACCATCAAGTATTAGATGTATTCCAGTATTAAAACCGAGAGTTTTTTTTTTGATGTATTCAAGTATTGCTGAGAGTTTTTTTTAGATGTATTCAACTATTAAAACCGAAACCGCACCGAAACCGAACCGCAACCGCAAATAAACCGCAAAAACCGTACCGCAAAAAAACCGCAACATGTGGTTTTAAAAAAATAAAAACCGCACCTCGCGGTATGAGTTGCGGTTTTATGCTAAAACCGCACCAAACCGCACCATGCTCACCCCTAGTCTTAACGTCCGCAACAATCTCGACCACACTCGAATTCTTTCCCGAAAAAACCTTCTTGTTCCTGGCCCTCCATATCCTCCAACTAGCGATTATAAATATACATTGCAGCAGCATTTTTCTGTGTCCGGAGGATGCACAGAACTCGTGCAGAAGGACCATGTCTCCAATGCTAAAGACGAACACCTCGGGAATGCGACACCAAGTTGAGATGTTATGCCAAACTCCTGCAGAAAAGCTGCAGCCCGTTATAATATGACCTGTGGTTTCTTCCTTGTCATCGCACCATACACATAAATTGCTCTCCACATGAATGTTCCTTCTTATCAAAGCCGTCTTCGTCGGAAGCCGATCCAAAAAGGCGCGCCACATAAAAATGTTACACTTGGTAGGAACCCACTTGCTCCATTTAAACCCGAACTGTTCAGCGTTGGTAGTCGCTCCACGCATCCATTTTTTACCCCCCCCCCCCCCCCCCGATACGGTGAATTTGATGTTACTACTATCATTCCATTCCCATATATCATCTCTGTCATCCAGCAAACATCCACCCAACACTGCTTCCATTTCAGTCCTTTCTCGCAGCTCATCATCTGTTCCTAATGCTGATTTCCAGTTCCACGTTATCTTCAAACCATCTTATGAACCAGCGCATCGATCTGCAACAACACAAAGCTTATTTTTTTCCTTTCTAAACAGGTTAGGGAACCTGTCCTTCAACGATTCCTGGCCTAACCATGTGTCAATCCAGAAACGGATTTGTGACCCATTCCCTACCCTACCACGAATCATAGAACTAACCCCAACCCCTTCCACCTTAAACTTGTTCCAAAAAGTCACGAGCGTCTTCTAAACCCTCGTCATATAACTACTAACCGGAGCCACCCCCACGTACGAGTCGACCCGTGTATTGAATCAATAACCTTTCTCCATAATGATTGATTTTCCATACAATACATCCACAACCATTTTATAAGAAAAGCATTATTATCAACTTTTAAACTCGACAACCCCAACCCACCTTCTTTAATTGATTTTGTTACAATCTCCCATGAGACCCAACTCATTTTTTTCACCTCATCCGAGCCTCCCCATAGAGAGCGTCTCATTAATCCTTCCAAAGTCTCGATAACCTTCACAGGCGCCTTGAACGAGGAGAAATAATATGTAGGCAAGCTATCTAAAACAAACTTGATCAATGTCACTCTCCCTGCAATAGATAAGATGCTCACTTTCCACTTCGACAACCGACGCCTAAAAGTATCCACCACAGGTTCCCAATTTGCCACCCTATTCATGTTTGCCCCCACCTTAATACCTAAGTACATAAAAGGTAAATCACCTGATTGACACCCCAATGCTTTAGCATTCGAACTAACCTCTGAACTATTAACACCAACCCCATATAAAATAGATTTATGTAGGTTAATCTTCAACCCAGAACACAAAAAGAACACCCGAAGAATTATCTTCATATTTACAAAATTGAATTCGGACCAATCCTCCATCAACATAGCGTCGTCCGCATAAAGCAAATGTGAAAGTACAGGACCATTTTTAGGTAAATTGTAACACCCCAAAACCCGAACGTTTATATTCGATAAATGTTCTGATATGGTACATCGTGAAATAAACAACTAGGCTATTTAACCTAGTTAGGAATGTGGTAAAAAGCAATTAAAGGATGATAGTTGTGCCAATATTATTTAGTGGCAACTTGAGGGACTAAAGTGGGGCAAAATGAAAGTTGAATTTAATATGAAAAACACACACAAACACACAAATCGTGTGTGTTCTAGAACGAGTAGGAGCTCCATGAGCTCAAGAAACCCTAAGCATGAAGAATCATCAAATTGAAGGGTGAATCGAGGTCTAAATTCATGAATAAACATGGATTAATGATCACCTACACGAGGGGATCATAAGGTATGTCTTAAAAGTTAGATTGGTGATATTTCACGAAGTGGGTTATGATGTAAATTGCGAATTTGCATGAAATTGAGAACGGGTGTGTGTTAGAATCATCATAAACACTATGCTTAGGAGGTAGTAAACACGCCAAGTGTATGATGAAATGTATATAGTATTGTCCGTATAGGCTATTATGATGTTACGGGTATATAATGATAAGTCGAAAGTTAAATTAAATGAACCGTTGACTTCTAAAAGTCAACTACGTATAAGAAGAATGGTTAGACGTGTTGTCATAATTGTAAGATTAAAGTAAGTTATACGGTGCGTGTTAGACGTATGTGTGTTTAATGCGATGGCATGATGGATTACACGAGTTGGAAATGATATGAATTTGGTTACATGCATTATGCTTGTTAGAAGTGACTAATGAAAGTCAAATGTGAATTATGCGATTGATATGATCGTTAACATGTACAATTGTGTATGCTAATAAGAATGTGATTTCGATGACATGGAAGTATAGGAATCATGTCGAGACGGAATCAAGCACGGAAGGCTAACGGGTCAAGAAGTGGCGAGGAAACGGATATGAACACGGATGCATGAGGTAAGTGATTTCCGTAATCACTTCTTAGTTGTTTATGTAAAGTTATGTGCGACTTAATTAAGTATGATAATTGAGGTCAAATAGGAATGAGTTGTATGAAATCGATGAATTTCGCTAAGTAAATCAAACGGGTCAAGATGAGGTTTTATTGCATACCGGAAAGGTTGCATAAGTAACGACTTCGGTATGATAACCGGGTAATGGATAAAATTGTACGTAAGCATGCTAACCGAGAAACGGTGACGCGGGTTAATGGGCAAGAGGTTCGGTAGTAAATTATGAGTAAATGAATAAACAATTTCATAGATGGAAATTGTACTATTTAATGTTCAATTACGTAATAATGAACGAATTTAACGAATACCGGGTATCGGGTGCGTAAACCCCAGGTACGACACTCCGGATAGTGTAAAAGTATTATGGTCATAAGGTTCATGTAAGTTTTGGGTTAAAAGGAATGAGTTATTTGATAAAAACATGAACGGGTCGAATAAATCGTAAATGAATAATAAACCGATAGTGCGTAAGTTAAGAATTTCCTTAATCCGGATATGGTATTTCAAGTTCACATGATAGAATGTCAAATTACGAGCATGTAGGAAGAAACGGGAGGTTAAACGGGTAAACAATTCAAAAGTTATACGCGTTTTAGTGCGTTCGGACGACGAAACGGATCTGCAGAAAAATGGAGAAACCAGGGGTCGTCGCCGACGGCATGTTTGGCCGTCGCCAACGCCATGTGCAAATGTTATTTTTTCCGACGCCATAATACACTGTCTACGCGATGTTGACCGACGCGAGGAAGCGCACGGTCGTGCGCTTGGGCCGCATGGTCGTGCGATTCCGAGTAAATCATTGCACTGGCTTGTGCACTGCCCGTGCTCCCGATGTCGTAGGTTTCGGACGGTCGTGCGGTTGGGACGCACGACCATGAGTCAGCTGCAAGTTCATCCGAATGTTCAAAATTCATCTGAATCACTCCCGTAACCTATAAGGAGTCCCAAAATGTATTCTAAACTCATTGTATAAACATATACATATGTGTGTGCTATTGTACATATCTACTTCTTAATTTTCATCCCCCTTAGCTATTCTTAAAATGATGGTATTTGCATCCACATATTTGTAGCACTCACCTCTTATCGTGGATACAACAAACCGATCAGAAGGACTATGTTTCTCATCGGTTCGTTGTGACATGATAAACCCTAGGGTGTTCATAAACCCTAGAAACAGCCCGAACTGAAGCAAGTCAGTTGGTTCAGGTTGTTTGAGATTAAAATGGTTTGGTTTTGGTGGTTTAATGATCTAGTGAACGGCTTTTGAATGCGGAACCGGTCATTTAACCTTTTTTTTTCAAATATGCAGTTGTGTGTATATGTATATTATATTATATTCAAGATAAACTAACGATTTTGAAAAGGAAATATTGTGTTAAAGGGCCAAAATCAAAATGCCAGAGGGCCAAAAGTGGCTGGTCAAGATGGACGGTTTGGTTTGTCGTTTTCTGAAATCATAGTTAGCGATTTGATCCAAAATTTCGTCAAAATCGAATGAACCTTGGACAATTACTTAGTATTTGTAATTTTAGTTATATTTTTTTTGTTAATTATCATACAAATGCATGATTGCAGCAAAAGATTGTTATACAGATGCAGCCCAAGTGTGGAAAATGCCGAGAAGGCCATGATGGCAGCTGCCAAAGCATTAGGTAATACAAGTATCTGTTAGTTATGCTTTATTCTCTTATTCTCCATCTTTCTGTTTGTTTTTAAGTTACCACAAGGACGGTGTTTCAAGTAACTAAACAGATAATTACAATGAATATTGATTTCGTCGGTAATCTGTCGGTAAAGTAGGTTACCGAAAAGAAGCCGTCAGAAAATATAGCCTTGGGTAGGGATGAGCAAAATGGACCCGGTACCGGTACCGAATTTACCGAACCGGGTACCTTTTCGGTACCGATTCGGTACCCACTTTTGACATTTTCGGTACCGGTTCGGTACCGGTATTTTGCTCGTTTTTACCCTCAAATACCGGTACCGAACCGGTACCGGTACCGAACCGTACCGAACCGGGTATATTCGGTACCGGTACCGATACCCACTTTTAAGGATTTTCGGTACCGGTTCTTTCGGTACCGGTACCGGTTCGGTACCGAACCGGACCGAGCTCATCCCTAGCCTTGGGTAAATAGATTCCCGACGGATTACTAACGTATACACCGTTGGAAATGAGTTCGAACCACAAACTGAGATATCTGAAATTGTGGCAATCTATTTTTAAAATTTCACTTAATCTTTTGGTAATTCGTCGGTAACTAGTGACGGATTCTGTAATTTGGTGTAATCATGTTATTTTTTGTTTTGCAAATGATTTTTTTTTTTTCAAATGAAATTATATGTGACACAATTTGAGTTTGGGTTCAGGTGTGAATTCAGTGGAGCTACAAGGGGAAAACAAGAACCAGATGGTGGTGATCGGAGATGGGGTTGATGCTGCTGCATTAACAAGCTCGGTGAGGAAGAAGGTCAAGAATGCGTCACTTGAAATGGTTGAAGAGTTGTAGCTTGTTTTAAGACGATGATCAAAACTGGTTACAAGAATATTAAAAGATTGTGTTAGTTTAAAGAGTAAATTACAAAAAAATCGTCCTTTATTAATGTCACTTATTGCAAATTGTGTCTTTTGACTTCAATAATTACAGAAAACATACTCGATGTTTGCAAACCCTTACAAGTCATGTCCTTTAGCCCTAACTCAATTAATTTTTGTGGTTAAATCTGAACAAATGGATCCTACATGACGCTAATTTTGTGGTTAAATTTGACCAAATAGACCCCACATGAGAGTAAAATGACCAAAATACCCTCATGTGGGGTCCATTTGGTCAGATTTAACCACAAAAAAATAACTGAGTTAGTGCTAAAGGACATAACTTACAAGGGTTTGCAAACATCGAGTACGTTTTCTGTAATTATTGAAGATAAATGACACAGTTTGCAATAAGTGACACATATAAGACAGTTTTTGTAATTAATGTTTTATTTATACATCTATTCACAATGCAAATAAAAGAATGTGTTAAGTTAAATAATGTTTTATTTATACATATTCACAATGCAAGATTTTTCTGAAACAAAAACAAAAACCTATCTACTCGTCGTTTACCTTTGTTACGCTAACAACATACATTTATTTCAGAACCAATTTCCATTTCCATTTCCAACATATATATTTACAACCATCGGGGAATAGTGCCTGGCAGCTGCCTGACACTCTCATTTCCAACATATATATTGGACCAACTCATTTTTATTTTAATTTTATTCTGGCGCTCCCCTATTGGACCAACCCATTTTTATTTTTATTTTATTCACAGTTTAAAATTACGCTTTCGTCCTTCGTTTAAAATTACGGCTTTGCCCCCATCTAAAAAATAAAATTATAATTTTGCCCCTAGCTAAAATTACGTTTTCGCTCACAGCTCAAAATAAAATTATAATTTTGCCCGCTTTTGCCCTCGATTCAAAAACTCATTTTTAATTTTGTTCCCAGTTTAAGATTACGGTTTCGCCCTCCGTTTAAAATTACGTTTTTGCCCCCAGTTCAAAACAAAATAAAATGATATTTTTCCCTCTAGCTCAAAATTACGATTCTGCCATCAACTCAAAATTACGTTTTTGCCTCCAGTTCAAAATAAAATTATGTTTTCCCCTAGCTCAAAATTATTAGCTGCCTATCACTTCCCTATTAGACCAACTCATTTTTTATTTAATTTTATTCCCAGTTTAAAATTACGCTTTCGTCCTTCGTTTAAAATTACGTTTTTGCCCCCAGCTAAAAATAAAATTATAATTTTGCCCTAGCTCAAAATACGCTTTTGCCCTCGGTTCAAAAACTTTTTTTAATTTTGTTCCCAGTTTAAAATTACGGTTTCGCCCTCTGTTTAAAATTACGTTTTTGCCCCCAGTTAAAAATAAAATGTTGTTTTTTCCTCTAGCTCAAAACTACGATTCTGCACTCAGCTCAAAGTTACGTTTTTTTCCCACAGTTCAAAATAAAATTATGTTTCCCCCTAGCTCAAAATTATGATTTTGCTCTCAGTTTAAAATGATGATTTCGCCTCCTGTTCAAAATATAATTCCGATTTTGCCCTCTGTACAGACATACATGTTATGAGAGAGAAATATTTGCCTTATTGCCCCGCAACGCGGGCGGGGCAAAAACTAGTTATACTATAAAAAGCATATATAACACTTATAACACTTTAAAATGTGATATGTCATACAGTTATGAAACCATCAATCCATCACACTTTTCTCTTACACTATTTTATTACTAGTGGGAAACTCGCGCGGTGCCGCGGAGTCGACAATATGAGGTTTGAACATACCATCAACCCTTACCATCTACAATACCCTTAACATAGATTACCATATTGGTCTATTTCTTAAAAAGTTGAAAAAAACAAAAAAAGAAATGAAATCTAAAAGTAACCAGTTTTTGCCCAACAAAGGGATTATATTCCACTATACCTTGTATATCATTCATGCCCCTAAAAACCTAATACAAACACAAAAAACAAACTGGTCTATAAAAAAACCTTAACTTAGCACATGACCAGATCATCATTCATGCCCCTATAAACCTAACACAAACACACAAAAAACGAACTGGTCGATAAAAAAAATTTAAGACCATGCGTAGTGGGCGTCTTCTCCCCCAAACACGCCTAAAAACGCCCCCGCCCCCGCCTGCGTGCTTGGGCGTTTTATTTCAAAAAAAAAACCCTGTCGTTTTTCAAATCACGTTTGGAGCAATTTTGAATGGCCAATCACATTTAATCTTCATTTTCTTGGCCAATAGCTTTTTTTGTTGGTTTTTTTATTTTTATTTAATTCTCTACACCCTTTTAACATAATGCCCACATCCCCACTACACCCATTTTAGAAAAACGCCCATTTTAGAAAAACGCCCAATAATGTCCTTGCTGACTGTATTGTCACATGGCGGAAAACGCACAAAGATAGGGCATTATTCACCCTTACCACTACGCATAGTATAAGCACATGACCATATCAATAACCATAGGTCCAGAACCCCAAAGTTGGGATGAAAACATTAGGGACCAACTTCATAATTTTCAATACAAATAATTGTTTCAGCATGTAATATCCATTATGCCCCTCATTAGTTATGAATGTGTATAACACAGTTAAAAGATAATAAAAGCTAACTTTCAAACCAACAAAGTTCCCACAATACAATATTCGTTATTACTGTTTTAAGTGGTACTATAATACCAATATTACAGAGATACAGACCATGAAGGATAAGAGAGAGACATGAACCAAACACCTGGTTAGCTGTCTAACTCTCATCCACAACCTCCCTCACTTTCCTGTTATACTCGCGTTTATTCTCACTAAATAACCACACTGCCTCTGAGTTTGCCGGTGAATTTGGGTTCGGGTCACATAGCAATGACTGCAGTGCAAGAAACCAAATCATTATAAAATTATTTCGGTTTATGATAACCTACAGAATACAAACTGACTTGTAGTTATATTTTGTATATTAAATAAAAATTTACCATATTGGTATGCGAAGCTCGGGCGCATATAGGAACACGGAATTTTTGTAAGAGAACATTAAACTTAATTTTGTAATGATAGTTTTTGTAACCATAATTTACACATTACTTATTTTTAGCATTTAAAAAGCCGTTAGAAAGTAAGCCAAACCTGTTCTAACTGACTCGCTCGTTTCAACCATACTATTAAATTACCTTTTTACCCATTAGGCACCCCTAACTCTGCATGAAAACGAAAACAGAGAAACCTAGGTCTAGTCTAGAGAAATTTGAACATCTAAACAATATTTGAAAGGAATGTGGGTACCTGCAATAAAAGTGGCAGTTGCTCTCACTTTTGTAGCACAAACTTGCATTTGAAGTTGTCTTCTACATGTAGCATAGGCAAACATTATACTCTTGAAAATGTTATCTGCAAACAAAGAAGATAAACAAGGTCAGGATTGTTGAAAAGTAAGGTGAGTTTTTTGTTTCTTGCTTTAGATGAATTCACGAAGGGCTTAAGATGATATAAATTAGCTGTTAATGAATTACGCCTGGTAAAAGTATAGTTTTTATGTTAGATAAATGCATAGAATAGTAGTAGTATCACAAGCGGCTCCCCTGGTTTCCGAACAATCGCAGTTGTCATTGCCAACAACTACGAGTATTCATTATTCGGTTTCAAACGGATTAAACCGAATAAACTGAATATCAAATAGTGTTATTCAAAAGGGTTGCAGCGCAGCTTGTTGCCTGTTTACCTGCCATTCTTGTGTAATTTTTCTATCGTTTTTAAAACTATAATATAACTGAATATCAAGTAGTGCTTATTTTAGTTTTTTCATTTAACTTGCAGTTACAAGCTTATCCTATTCTTATCTAGTCCAACCCAACCCAACCCAACCCAACCCAATAACAAACACCATTATAAAACATTAACAATAAATAAATTAAAAACAATTTATTCAGTTTATTTATTCCATGGAAAGCTGAATACCAAAATGAATATAAATTCAGTTTCTGAATTCTGTTTAGTTTATTTTCCCGTCTTGACGAAAAAAAAACTTTAAACCGAATAAACCGAATAGATTAAGTTGAGGTTCAGAAACTTACCTTTGCAACGGATAGGTTTGCTGGTGGTATTACTGGAGCTATTTCCGACCATAGTGACAGTTTGGCACTGGTTATTTTGTTGTCTGTTTGTCAAAGTCAAAACAAAAAAAGGAAGAAGAAGGTCCAAAAAATTAAATAGTGAACAATAGTCAAATCTTAACAGTTCCCTTCAAGATAACATCACAAGTGATCTCCCACACTAATCAACAATAACAACTTACACCAAACAGAACTTAATTAACAACTTAAACTTCAAAAATTGAATACAAAATCTCCACGCTTACTTGCGGATAACACCGAAGGTGCGAAATTCATCCTTGATTTCTTGCTCACTAACCCTTGGATCCAAATTCCCAACAGACACACGTGACATCTTCAATAACACCAAAAATCATCAAGTATCCAGAGAGCTAAACATCAAAACCATAACATACACCTGTACAAATAGTTCAAATTAGGTTATGCTCGCAAGTCTCAAATAGAACAAAATTAACACGTATGATGTATCTTAGATATAAAAACAAAACCGGCATAATCAACAGCCACAAATATTATCAAGAACTTGAAATAAAACATATATGAACAACATGGGTGAAGCATTAACAATCGTACTGGTGTATTTGGGAAGTTCACGCCAATTCGTAATGTTGAACATAAGCTCTTAGTTGGTTATCTTCTTCTTCATTCCAAGCTCTTTTCTTGATGCTGTTTTTGTCCACGCAAGGTGCTCTCACCATTGTTGATGATCTTCATATCAACCTATTTGCATCCCCTTGTACTGATATCAAGTATCAACTAACCTAATTAAATTACCTCATGAACCTTCAAAAATCACTCGAAATTACTGACAAACTAATGATTCTGAGCCCTAATACCTAATTAAAATTACCTCTTGAACCTGATAATCTCAGTCGCCTCTGATAGTTGAAACAAAACCGCCATTAACTTCTTCGCAATCCCTGTCGGAACCCTAGCCATCAACGCCGGAGGTGGCTGTTAGGTCTTATAAGCTTCTTCATCGCCACCAACTTATTCCTACAACGCCTCTTTGCCTTCATCGGCCACGAACGCCCTTTGTCACCTTAGTTAGATTTCCACCAAACACCACGCAGTCGTGACACCAAATCTGCAATCCTTCCACCTTCTTCATCTCCTTCCGTAACAACAATCTTCACATTCGCATATTAGGGTTTTAACTTTCAATTACACAACTGAGAGAAAGAAAGGTCGTTCAATTTGCCTTGGAGACCTGGAATCAATTTATTTCTTCAAGTTACTGCCAGCATTGGTTTCCATTAATTTACGGATGTTTCAATTGATCATCAACCAGCAACTATTCATTGCCATAACCGATAAACCTTTGAGCTCATGATTCAATCTGCCACATAAAGAAAAGTAAGAAATCATTATAACCTACTTGAATGGGGGCATATTTGGAAGCGTGGGGTGAAACTCAGGAATATGACTTCCAATGGGTGTCTTAAAATTTTGGGAGGAAATTACATATTAGGAAAATACTTTATATAGTATTATAGATTGAGAAAAATGCTCGGATAGTCCCTGTGGTTTCGCCTATTTTCACCTTTAGTCCCTAACTTTCTAAAATTACTTTAATAGTCCCCAACTTTTCATTTTTTGTTTCCGGATAGTCCATGGGTCTAACTTCAGTTTGTTTTCTCTGTTAAGAGGGTGTGAAATGACAAAAATACCCTTTCCTTAAAAGGCCAAACCATAGGGACTATCCGGGCATCTTCTTCATTTTTATTTATAAAACCCCACCACCACACTTCATCTTCAATCTCCACCCACCATCACCCTCCTCCACCCTCCACCATCACCGCCACAGTCACTCTGCTCAAATCTAGGTGTCCACACAAAATATCACATGCTAAGATGACATTACAAACAGGGAATCTAATTTCATGATGGGTTTTTTGGCACGTGAAGGGCGACAACATTTTGTCTATTGCCATCTCAATTTAATAAAATTCAAACACTAAATAAACACAAAATATATATTTATAACAATTATTGATAAACGGCAGTGCCATCTCTGTCCAATCCACCACCGGCATCCCTCTGCTCAAATCTGAACAGAGCCGACAACTGTGCCGCCGCCGGTCTCCGCCGCGCAGAACCACTGTCGTTGTCGTCGTCCTCTTTCCCACCGCCTGAAAACAGCCACTGACTGGCCAGAGTATCACGAATATCAAAAGAAGAAGGAAAAATCTTAGAGAAAAAGGGGAGTGTTGAAGGGTTTACAAGTTTACCACCGCTGCCGGTGCGGCTGCTGCCGTCGTTAACCCTCCTCCGCCGGAAAAATAAGTCACCGCCGCCCCGCAGACGGCGGCGGCGCTGTCGCCGTCGTTCCTCTTTCCACGATGACAACCCGAACTTTCAAGGTCAAGGTCTGTATCTCTTCGTCACGTGATCCTGTTTCTCGTTATTCTCTTTCGTATTTTCCTGCGACGATAAAAATTGGTAAACGCGTGTGACTGTAATATAATTGCTAATTGTATTATGTGTTTGAGTAAATGTGTGTAAGTGTGTAAATTGGGCCCGAATCCTGTGTGTTGGTGCATAGGTCTGTCGACTTCGCCTTGTATCGAGTCTTGTAATAGAATAAATAAAACAAGTCACGCAGTTCGAGATAAGTAGGAAACAGAGGTGAACAAGCCAGTTCAAACGAAGTGGTCAGTTCAAACGAAGTGGATAGTTCAAACGAAGTGGACAGTTCAAACGAACTGGACCAGTTCGTACGAACTGGAAAGGTTTGTTCAAACGAACTGGAAATAGTATAAATAGGTGACTTGTAATTTTCATTTGTAACTTTGTCATTCCGGTAGAGAAGCTCTGCCGAAGTATCTCCAGGTCTGTAATCGTCATCAAATCAATACAAGAGATAGATTAAGTGAGTCTAGTGTGTATACAGCTGAAATAACACCAATACGTTTGATTCTGCCTCTCATATTGGACGAGATCTCTTCTGAACGACTCGTTTGGTCGTGCAAACGATCCTACAAGTGGTATCAGAGCTCAGGAGGAAGAGCTCTTGCTATTTCAGCCGATATTCGCTGATAAATTCTGCTTCTACACCTTTCTGTCACAATTTTTCAAAACTAACCAAGATTTTCTGGATAAAATGGTTTGATTTTGAAGTATATTGTGCGAAATTGTATTTTAGATAATCTGTAAAAGTTTCAGGCTTAAATTCAAAGTTAAACTCAATCATTTTTAAAAAAATTCGACCAGTTCGTTTGAGAGTTATTCAATTCACACGAGCGGAACTTCAAACTCAGATTTACGACGATTCAGTGGACGATATTGAACAAATTATACATCATTGTGTTCGGAATTCTTAGTAGAACAATCCTTGAACATATCAGACTCTAATCCAACCGAAAACTTGATAAAATTGGACAAAAACATCAGATCGTTTGAACAAATAACGCATCAGTTCGTTTGAAAATGACTTCAGTTCGCATGAATTGTTTATCCATTTCACACGAAGTGCTTCCAGGTCGTTTGTAATGTGTTAGTTCGTTTGAAATCATCAGATCTCAGTTCATACGAAGGTTGTCAGTTCGTTTAAGGTTGACAGTCCGTTTGAAAGTAATCAGGTCGTCTGAATCACAGTTCGTCTGAAGTCGTCAGTCCGTTTGAAAGCTTTTCAGTTCAGTTTGTTTGAATTTCAGTTCGTTTAAGAGATTCAGTTCGTTTGTTCTTCGTTCAGGTCGTCTGAAACAGTTGATCAGGTCGTTTGTAAAATCACAGTTCGTCTGAGGTTGTTTAGTTCGTTTGAAAAGGTCATTAGTTTGTTTGAAAGGTTCAATTGAATCAAAAAGGGTTGTCGGCCACATAACATCATTACATGTGATCATTTCAGTTCACTATATGTGTTGGTCAGTGGTGAATCAAAGTATGTCTGCCATTAATGTTTGCATGTGAAAAGGTTGCATCGGTTTGGTCGTTCTTTTAGTAAACGTTATCAGAAGTATTAAGAGAATCGCATGTGCTTTCATCGTTTCTAGAGTTAAAGTCATTGGCCCAATGAAATTGACTTTAGACTTAATGGTTGTCGGCTACATTTAGTGATCCATGTGCTGAATATTGTCGGCCCAATCAAGTTTAAACAGATACATTTAAATTCAAAGTTCCAATAGAACAGTGTTAAGTAATCGGCCCAAGATTTGTTTGTGTGTATTGCATGTGATTAGAATAAAAAGACCCAATACAAGTTAAGGTTCAATAAGCGTGTGATAAGGGAGGCCCATATCAGTCTAAGCCCAAAAGTTTATCAAGCCATATTTCTTGTCACATCCAATCAAGCCCATTCATTCAGTGATTTCACCCAACAAACATTGGAACGAGTCCTCAAATCTTCGACACGAGTCTTAGATTAATTTCATCAACACACATTTTTACGTATTCAATCTGTTTAAACTGATCGTTTGTTTGTTTGTCTCCAGGTGATTCACGAGGTGAACCAGTTCGTATCAAATCAGTTTGTTTCAAACTCAGCTAGCTTGAACAGTCAGTTTTGGGAAATTATTCGATAATCGAATCTTGGAGAACGAGTTTTATAACGCTTTTGCTAGTCCAATGACTGTGACTCAAAGTACATTGCTTGAAAATGAAACTGGAACAACTCAAAAACCACCTAAGCTTTTGGATATTGATGATTTTAGTGGATGGGCTGAACGATTTGGTAACTGGGTTGAAGCTTATCATTTAGATGCATGGGAACATACTGAAGTTCAATATTTTAGACCAGTTGGTAGCGATCGAGAGAAAATACCAATTAGAGATTTGAGTCCTGATGAAAAAAAGAAATACAAAGATGAGAAGTTGATGGTTAGTTTGTTGCAGCAGGCGATTAAAGAAGACATCTTGATTTTACTTCAACATAATGGAACTGCACATTCGATATGGACAGAATTAGAAGCAAAGTTTCTTGGTAGTGATGACATGCTTAAGAACAAAAAGTCGTTGATGAAGAAGGAGTTCGATTTGTTCCGAGGTTTAAGAAATGAAAGCACCAAGCAGATCATTGAAAGATACTGCAATTTATTGAAAAACATGAATAGATTGAGTATCAGAAAGGATAAAGATGAGTTGATTGAAAAGTTAGCTGATGCATTGCCACATGATGAGTGGGGCACGTATCTTATGATGTTGAAAAACAAACCGGGTTTTAATGATCTAACATTGAGTGATTTTATTAAACAGCTTGAAGCTCAAGAAATGGAGCAACGAAAGATAGCGAGAATGAAGAATTATGATGGAGAGCAAGACATTGGTTTGTACTACAAAAGTGGTGTTAATGACAAAACCAAGTTTTCGCCAAAAGTTGAAACTGCTTTCAGTACAACAGGATCTTCTGAAAAGCCATCTCAAGGATCAAGTTGCAAGATGGGATTTTCTTCATTTCCAACATTTGATCCACATTTTTCTACAACAAAAAGTGGCAAAGTTCTTCAATGCAACATTGCTTTGAACCTTGAAAATGATCAAAATTATACCGAGGAAGTTGCTAAAAGCCACATGTCTTTGTTGGTAACTGTGCTTGAATCCTATGGAGGTTTAGTTGCAAGAAAGATCGGAAATCCAATGCTCACAAAGGAGGATTACGATCAAATTGATGCTGAGGAGATGGAATTGATGGATATAAAATGGTGTATGGCTAGTGTGTTGAGACGAGCTGAAAAGTTTAAAGAAATTACAGGCAGAGATGATTTTCGCGATGCATATGTTTCAGCTTTAGGATTTGATAAGTCTAAAGTTACTTGTTTTCGATGCAGGGAAAAAGGGCATTTCAAGAGGGAGTGCACAAATCGTGAAGCAAGTGGAGCTCAAAATCCTTTTGGAAACAATGATTACTATCGAAAAGCATTATATCATCAAGTTGCTCAACAACCATATCAACAACAACAGCCACAAACAGCTCATGGTAGGAAAGAGATTGAAGATTCAAAGAGAGCATGTATTGGAAATCAAGAAAATGGAAAAGGTTTCAGTTGGGATAAATACATTCCAACAAATAGTAAAGTATGTGTGGCAGAACAAGAAGATGAAAAATTAACAGAAGGTTTTAGTTGGGACGATTATTGCCCAGACAAAGAATTCCTGAAGAAAGGATTTGTTGCTCAGGTTATCAATGATTATACTGATGATTATTGGGCAGAAAAAGTCAGAAAACGTTTAAATGGTGAGGTTGAGAAAAAGAAAGTAGTTGCAGAAGAAGTTCCAGTGAGAGTTGTTAAAGAAGTTCCAGCATTTGAAATCAAAACAGATGATGAGGTAGTCAAGGTTGCTGGGAAGTGTATGAATTGTGATTCTCTAATAATGCAGAACAATGAATTGCTGCACAACATAAAAAGACTGAAAGAATCATATGATACTTTGAACAGAGAGATGAATAAGTACAAAGAGTCTAGTAGTGAACAAGCTGTAGCAATGAATACACTCAAAGGAGCTTATATAAGACAACTTGATGATGTCAACTACTACACAGAGAAGTGTGCTGAGCTTGAATTGAAGTTGGCAACACAAAGAATTGAAACTGAAAGAGTTAACAATTTATTAAAAAGTTACTCATGTTCTACTTTTGTTGTTGACAGGATTTATCCCATAGTGGAAAAATTGAAGACATTTGAAAAAGAGAAGACTTCGGAAGAAGAACAATCTGTGAAAAAAGAAGATGTTGAAGTGAATACATCTGGTAAGAAATCAAGTGTGGTTTATAACAAATGTCCACCTCCTGTTGAAAATGCATATTCTCCGCGAAATGCTAATTCTGAAAGAGTCAAAAAGGCAACGAACTTAGAGTAGGAGTCTAAGTCGTCAGATAATTTGCCAGAAAGTATAGATGTCACTTTCACGTCGTCCGATACTGATCATGAGTCCGAGTTAATAAAAAAGGTGGTCGATCAGGTGTTGGATAAGGATGAATCAGAGGAGTCAATGTCGGAGTCGAAATCAGAGTCAAAGTCAAAGTCTGATACGTCTAGTCAAAAATCCAAACAGGGAAAACGGGTGTATAATAAAGAGTTCTTGTTATCAAAATCTAATTTGGATGACGAACCAGTCAAAGTAGCATATACTTTGATAGATTCTGACAAATTATATTTTGATGAAGATTTTCCATTAAGAGGTGTTAAACCAGAAATGATTAAAAAGGTTTTCAAACTAACAGAAATTAATATTTCTGAAATAAAGGATGTAAATCTTTCTGAAAAACCAAGACCTTACACCTCAAGAGTTCAACAACGATTAAACAAGAAAATGGGTTATAGTTCTGGTTATGGTTATCGAAAGAAACCAAACCATAACGGTAATTTCAAAAAGATTGGTTTGGGTTTTATTCCACCGAAAAACTATAAAAATGAGAAAATTTATAAACCAAAAACTATTTTTGTTTCAGGAACAAGTGCTGAGAAAGAACAGAAGAGTTCATTCTGGAAACAAACGAATGAAGAATTCCTTGCAAAGAAGCAAGAAGAGATTAAGAATAGTGTTGTTCAGAAGAAGACAGAGACAAGAACCTGTTTTCAATGCAAAACAGTTGGTCACATTGCCAGAAATTGTCCAAAGACAATACAGACAAAACAGGAAGTCTCTGGTAAACTAAAAGAAAAAGTTGTTGAGAAAACTGAACTTAAAACCAGAAAATTTACAGGTTTTGAAAATTCAACTTTTGAGGTTGGTGAATGTTCAAGGAATGTTTTAAAAAGAAAAGAGAATCTAAAAAATCAGAAATGGGTGGTTAAGGGTTCAGGAAATAGTTCTGGTGATGAATCTGATTCCACAAAATCAGAGGAGCCAAAAGTTGTTATGAAAGAAGAGAATTCAGTTTCGACTGTGGATGATGTGAATTTTCCACCACTTCGGGCTGAAAATTTCAAGAAGAAAGTTGGAAAAGTGGAAATTTCAAATCAATTTTATTCTGAAAAGAATAAGTTTGATATTGAAAAAGCTTTCAACGGAAATGTGAAACACATTTTTGGAAAGATGGTCAATGGTAAAGCCAAAGGTGTGAAAGAATTTTATGCTTCCAAAAGGAAAGTTCACAATTCTGTTGAAAGTCACGGTGAAGAAGAGATTGTTTCACCCAAGGATGGTCAGGCTTGGGTGGATATATTTTTCAAAGAATAGAAACTTGACTTGCCGGAGCTCCCAAGTTGGTAATCGCGGAGCATGAATCGGCATCATTCATTGTTTATGAATTTTGTTTGTGAAAAAGTGTGACTTGCCGGAACTCCCAGGTTGGTAAGTGAGGAGTAGGAATCGGCATTCTGAGAATTCAACCTACATGTGGTATTGGTTGGTAAGTCATGTGGTTGAAAAAGAGTTTGTGATACAAAGGTTAATCAAGGTCATTAGGTTGAACTTGATTGAACTATTTTACAAGTGGTAAATCAGGGACATTAAGTTGTATCTGATTTCCTACAGGTGGTTGAAAGACAATGTGATGAACCAATCCCCTAACCTACAATTGGTTAAAATCAATCAACAAAACTTATTTTCCGAAAAAACCATTTGGTTAAAACAAACTTAAGTGTTTTGCAATCACAATGGGAAAATAGTTTGTTGTGAGGGGGAGTTCTGATTGTTTATGCCAAGTGGATGGCGAATTGAAGCAATTCGATATCAGTTGTCATGTTGTTTATACAGTTTGTTTTCAAATTTCCTTTAAATGTGTTTGAATTTTAGGGGGAGTAAGAAAGTTTCAGAAAATCCAAAAACATTAGAAAATTTGAAAAATCCAAAAACATGATAAAATCAAAAATGAGTTTTGTTGAGAATAAGAGGAAATGATAGTAAATCAGTGGACTATCACAGCATGCTAAAGAAATGGAATGATAAAATGTGATAAACGGTCTCACTAAAGATGTGATGGTAGGCTCAGCTAGACTAGTAGATTTGCGATAATGATACAAACTTAAATGAAAAAGCCTAGTTCTAGTGGGAAACATGGTCAAAAGCATAGTACTTAGTTTTGTCCTTCTTGATTGTGTACCTGCTCAGTAATCGCTGATTGTCGAAAGACATAAAACTGGTTAAGTTTGTGAACTTTCACAACTTTGCTAAAAAATCACTGTGATTGTGCATTTTATTTTGCAAAGACTTAAACTTGTTTTATTTCTTTATTTTGTTTAAGCATTGGACATCCTCTGCGTATACGTGAGTATCGATCTGGATGTTATTGCCTAAACGTTCTGCTTTATTTTCTTTGGTGTTTCGTTTAAGCTTTGGATCACCTCTGCGTATACGGAAGTATCGACCTGGTGGTTAAAGCCTAAACAACTTCAACTTGTTTTATTTTTCTTATTTTGTTTAAACATTGGACTTTCTCTGCGTATCGAAAGATCGACCTGATTGTTAATGTTTAAACATTCTGCTTTGTTTTTGCACAAATCACAGTTGATAAAAGTTTAAAGGCATTACTTGAGTTAGTGTATTGCATGATGAGGGGATATGCTGAGATCGTGGGGTCCATAAGAGCTTAGTGCAAAATTAATATACCTTAACGTATCAGTAAGCATTTCGAAAGTTTTTAGATTGAGTTTAACTGGACAACAATATCGTCAATCTACGTGAATCGTTTAGAACTGAAAATGTTTAAAGCTTAATGGTGTTGGTGATTGGTCTCATAAACTGATATGATCCTCTTACACAAGCTCACAAAAAATATTGTCTGTAAATATTTCTTTACTACATTTCTTTACATTAAAAAATTTCAAAAAGATTTTAGTGTGTTTTAGCATAATTTTGAAAAATTCAAAAAGATTTTCGACAACTGATGTTGAAGTGCTGATTTTCAAAATTTCAAGTGCTAAACTTGATGAACAGGTTTGGGAAAGAATAAATGAAGAAGTTGTATTTTAAAGTGGTTATCAAAGATTAAATCATTTTTTTAATGATACCTGCAAGTAGTTTCTAAATTTGCAAAAGTCTAAAATTTGTGAAACTTATTTTTGGGTAGAGTTGTGCAGGTTAGCCAGGTTACGATCTGAGAACCTGTGGAAAGTAAATTCCAGACTGCGATCCTAGCTTAGCGAAAGGGGGAGTCTGAGGACATCGAGAGGGAGTCTGAAGATAGTAGAGACAGATTCAGATTCTGAAGATTACGAGAAAGAAACAGAGATTGATTGAAGATGCTTTCAATGGAGAATATTTGGAGAAAGTGAGCAGACTGATAAAGACTGAAGGTTTGACAACCGAAGACTCGACACTGAAGACTCGTCAACATTCGAGGGGGAGTCTGTTGGTGCATACGTCTGTCGACTTCGTCTTGTATCGAGTCTTGTAATAAAATAAATAAAACAAGTCACGCAGTTCAAGATAAGTAGGAAACAGAGGTGAACAAGCCAGTTCAAACGAAGTGGTCAGTTCAAACGAAGTGGATAGTTCAAACGAAGTGGACAGTTCAAACGAACTGGACCAGTTCGTACGAACTGGAAAGGTTTGTTCAAACGAACTGGAAATAGTATAAATAGGTGACTTGTAATTTTCATTTGTAACTTTGTCATTCCGGTAGTGAAGCTCTGCCGAAGTATCTCCAGGTCTGTAATCATCATCAAATCAATACAAGAGATAGATTAAGTGATTCTAGTGTGTATACAGCTGAAATAACACCAATACGTTTGATTCCGCCTCTCGTATTGGACGAGATCTCTTCTGAACGACTCGTTTGGTCGTGCAAACGATCCTACACTGTGTCGTGTATATGATTGGGCCACGTCATCGTGTTTTCATTAAAATGGTTGTTTTAATTGGGCCGCATCCCAAATCTTTGAAGCACAAAGAGAACCCAACTAGATTAGAGCCCAACCCATCACTTTTGCCTTTGGTCGCGGAAGTCCAAGTGTGTGGGCTTAAGCCCAGTTCGGCCAATGATAACCAACCGCCCCAAACCTAGAACATATAGGGTACGTACTACTATCTTGTTTCATAATGCAACTCAAAACAAAAAAAAAAGAAAAAAAGAAAACCCTACCCTTCTCCCTCGTACGTGTGACAGTAGCAGACCCCCCTTCGAGGCATCGTTCCATTTGATTGAGCTTTTGGTTAGTGATTTCATATTTGTATTAATTCTCAATTAATTGATCTGGTTATGTGTGTATGTGAATAACATTATTGTATGTATGTGTTTTATAGCAATATTGGTTAACAACTTAATTGATCTTATTCAACGTAATCTGATTAGTGTAACTTGATATCATGAGTTGATTTCTTGACACCCATGACCGAGGATATATTGTTATCGGCATGGTTATGAATATATGGGTGCCGAATGCAAATTAGGACTCTATGTAATGTTGTGTGTAATCCAAATTGGATGTTTCTTACTGATGGTTATTTGATAAACTCGAGTATGAGATTAACATGAAACTGGTGCTTGTTGGTTATGTGTTTAGGGATAAAAATATGCGGACTGAGATCATGATCACACGTTAGAAACCCCATAGGATTAACAATTGAGTTTATGATAGGTTGTCAGGCCCTCACGTGATTTAGTTCAGTAATCAACACACGGTTTATCGGCCCAAGGTATGTGTCAGCCCACTAATAAATCGGTCCAATGATAATCTCTTGGATGCTTTAACAATGTCGGCCACTATTGTTTGTTTTGTTAATAATTGATGTGTCTTCTTTAGGTTGGTAATAAATGAATATGGATATCATGTGGGTAATTGGTGGACTATTAATTTATTTGAGAACTTTATGATTGAATAATTTGAATGGAGTATTGTTGCTAATGTTGTTGTGTGCGACAATTCTAGAAAAGAAAATAAAGATACAATGGTGTAATGGGGGTTGGGCCGATAATCTTGGACTTTGTACTAGACTAAGCATTTGTTACATGATGGATGTTTATGGATGTCAACTTGTAATTGAAATGAAAGCATGTGAATTAACTGTATGGGAGAATCCAAGACACTTATTATATGATAGCGTGGTATGCGAAAACCGATTATTACAATGAATGTTATGTTCTGCATATAGCACAATTTCCTTGTTACGATTGGCATGTCGTTATCTGTAATACTTGTATGTTACCTGTGTAATGTGATTTAGGTATATGACCAAACATATAGTGAAGAATCGTATGTAATGAGATTATGACATGCTATGTTGAGATATGATTGATTCAGTATGTGTGTGCTAAATGCCTAAAGTGTGACATGGCTAACTGTTATGACGTGCATAAGGATGTGATTATTTCATGGATGTAATTTATGTGGTGTGTGACAAAACACGTGGTACGATGTGAATACGAAACTGACTATTATTGGTAACCACACTAGGGTTTGGTTGATCATTCTGGGAACGGGTAACGTAACGTAACATACCGAGCAAATCCAAGGTGAGTTCACACTTTCCACAAGGCATGGGATTCCCAAGGGTTGGGAATGGGTAAAGGATTTAAACTGAAACTGCGTGATCTCCTGGTTTGGAGCACGTACACACCCTCTTTATTGAAGGGTGACAACGTATGATAAGGAATTGATTAGAACCTACATAATCTCCTAGTTTGGGGATTTCGTACACACCCTCTTTATTGAAGGGTGACAACACGGATACTAGACCAAAATCTCTATCATGAAGTCCCTCATTTTTATATCAACTTAATCGCCGGGCCAATGGCGAGCGGGTCATTAGTTAGATAGCGCTATTTAGGTCTGACAAGCCTCACACCGTGCCGCAGAGGACGGGCGTGAACTAATGGATCTGGGCACGTCAATGATGATAGACATTGACGCTAGGGCACCAACTTACTTCAGTCAGTGGTCGATATGGTAACGGGTCTAGTGGTTCACATGGGGAAGCCCCCACTGGTTATGGTTATGGTTTGGGAAACAAGGAACTGATTAACTACTGGTTTTCGAAAGAACTTATGATTTTTGGAACAACTTTAAAACGGACAACCAACTGTGAACTCGCTCAACTTTGTTGTTGATTCGTTGTTACATGCCTTGCAGGTCTTTAGGTGAATATTGTTGGAACTTGATGTCTGGGAGGCTGGAGTGGTCATGGGTCGAGTTACATGGAAACGGGGAAGACTAATGGTTTTCACATGTGGTTTATAAATACTTAACGACTGAGTTATGCTTCCGCTTTATACTGTGAATTATTTGTAACGTTGTAACACTTAAGGTTAACAAATGAAAGTTTTATTTAAATATACCTATGAGTTCAATGTGATTGGTGGCTTGGATCCTGGTCAGTCACGCCTCCTGCGGTGATACTCCGCTTGTGGATTTTGGGGGTGTGACAGATTGGTATCAGAGCCATTGGTTATAGTGAACTTGGTTTTAAAAAGAGGAAAAACGTTTTTATAAAACCAGACTATAACCGAACAGTTCTGAAAACGTGAATACGACCATGACACTTAGCTCCAGATTGCAAGGTTCGTCTTTCTTACATGTTGCATACATTGCATGACTAGTACACATTTGTTTATGACGAAACATATGAACACACACTCGTCACTATAGCATGATGGCATGGATTTCTTGCTCACCTTATGATGCGTTGATAGTATACCATAGTCCTTGGATTTTTGTGATCCTATTACTTTGACGACCTCCGTTTGACATCTGAGTTTGAGGAACCATTTGACATGAGTTAGGAGGAACTGAGATGAGCATGCAAATCGCAATATTATTGTGGGTGCACACATAATATTAATGTGGGGTGCATGCGAGTCCCAGTGAGCCTTAACAAGTGGAAAAGGGGTTCCGTTCCGTTATTTGATCGATGTGAAACATAACAAACCTATAGGGGTCATAGCAGTGATTGTCCCCTACTCGAACGTGAACTTTTCATTCCTCTCAGGATCCTTTCGAATCTCGATGCTATCGAGTACTATCTGAACACCCATCTGGACGCCTAGCGAACTGTGTAGAATATTAGGTGCTTGTACGAACATCCCCGAGTTGTATGTTGCAACGACAATGATTGGTCCATATCTTTCTCACCTTTCTTCGTTTGCTGGAACTTAACGTATTGACGCCTTAGATCCCGAAGTGTGATCACTTCTGCAACACTCTCGTAACAGACCGTGTATTACTCAGTCAACTTGCAAGAACGATGGACTTCAGCATTAGAACGACCCTAATCACCAGCAACGAACATCAGCAATTTGACTCCAATCGAATCCTTAACCCCAGCCAGCGACTCATGGGAGTCAACTTTTACGAATTAATCGAGACATAAACGGTGACAATGGACCATGGTATGGAACGCGAAATTGCCAGCACCAGGGGTAGCGCCTTAGAACGTGGCACGGAATATGAAAAGATGAGCCCTATCGGCAACATCAAGGAAATTGAAATAGCAACCAACAGTACAGAAATGAAGGTGCCTACGACATGGAGTGGCTGTCGCTAAATCAAAACGACAACAACCAAGGAAACGACGGTCATACTGGAAATCCTCGCAACGAGTACAACCACACGGGAAATGATGCTCATGGAGGGGCATTTAGGATTGGTGCGTGCGACGCCAGGATGGTAATAACATGGTGGCATACCCGTTCTTGGTAACAAGTCACTTTGTCTATGTTCTATATAACCCTGATGCTTCTTGAAACCCAACCTGTGGTGGAATCGGCTAAGGGCAAGACAATGGAAACCTCATATGATCGTTGGGATGCAAACTCGATCTTGTGGGACAAGTGTCCGACATCGACCTTACTTCTGTATTCTTGATAGATGTATCCTGTGCGGAGAAGATTTTACGTATCCCTCTCCTTAGTGGAATTGTTATCTGTTCTAACGTGTCAGAGTGGCGAAACGGTTAGCGTCATTTCAATAGCGAAAGCCAGGAGGGTCTACGGAGGGATTACCCTGCTATGTTAGCAACTGTTATTGACGTAAGGTTAGGAAAAAGAGGATCGAGGATCCACCAGTTGTTCGTGATTACCTTCAATGTGCTACCCGAGGAACTTCCAGGATCATCTCTACAACTGTTAGGCAGAATCTCAGTTTGATCTCACGACAGGGGCAGCCCTGATCACCTGTGCTACATACCGTCTTGCACCAGGAGGGTTGCAAGGACTATCTACAGGAACTGTTGGACAGGAGTTTTATTGGACATAGTTTTTGTTCGCTTTGGGGAGCCCCAGCTATATTCGGGAAGATAAAGCCTTTTCGTATGTGTACTGATTATCCAGAACTCAGCAAGGTGACGATCAATAACTGTTTGCCTCGACCAGGTATTGACAGAAGACCAAGAGGAGAATGTTCCTACAACGGCATATCAAACGCAATGTGGCCTTTGCAACGTTGCATTCCATGACCTTTGGGCTAATCATCACACCAGCAGCTTTATTGATCACATGAATCGACTATGCTTATTGATGGTGTGTCGAATCATTTCCAGGAGAAAGGAACATCATGGACGACATCTGTATCATATTTTAGAGCTCCTGAGGGAGGAGCCATTGCGTGTGAAGTCTTGATAAATGTAACTTCCGGGTTCGAGAGGTACCTTTTGGGCATGTAATCAGCAAAGTGGGAATGTACGTGGATCTCGCTAAGATCCGTCTTGGTTGGAAACTGATCGAAACCAAAGAGTCCTTCGAGGATACAGCAATTTCTTGGTCTCGCTTAATACTATCGCAGATTAATCGTAGGATTTTCGAAGGTCACGCAGCTTAAATCTCTTTAGCACAGCAGGGTGCTGTGTTCGTGAAAGACGAAACAGGAGGACGTCTTTTCAGCTTTCGAATTTCAACTCTGCAATGCACTGAGGCCTGAGCATCGTCTTTACCCGAGGGTGCGGGTGATTTAGTGGTATACCATGATGGTCCGAATCAGAGTCCCAGTTACACACCGACGCAACACGAGAGAGTGATGACTTATGTGATGGAGTTACAAAGAGGAACTGCACGACACACAACTGGTGGTGAAAACCGTGGTCTTGGGATTTTAGATGGAGGCATTACTTGGACGGTGCCAAATGCGTTATTTAGACTGATCACAAGGGCCTCCCGTGTACCTTGGCTTCGGCAGAGCTAAATTAGTTAATGGCATCGCTGGAGGGGACTTTTGGATTATTACAACTATGAAACTTGAACGTGCACGAGCTTTGCAGCTCACTATCTACTCTAACTTACCTGATCCAACTCGCCCTGTTCAAACTGGAGAACTGAAGGAAGAGGATTTTCAAGTTGAACCCATGCGGGGCATGGAGATGCAACCTTGGCAGGTCAGACGATATTCACCACCTCATGGAACGAGTGTGGAACTCATTATACAGTAACTGTAGGAAATTTATGATTGAGCAAAGCACACCGCCCTCGATATTCTAGTCGTCTGGGTTTTTTGATGAGAGACGTTAGGATTTATAAACCTTGTACTGGTGATCGGGCATGAAGGCCCACCTAGTTAGGTATGTGAATGATGGATTGACTTGTGGGAAAGTCAAGGTGAAGTATTAGCAACCAGCAATACCCTCATGGAAATGACAACCGGCTGCCATGGATTTGGTCGCCAATCTACTTACAACTCAGAGCAGAAACAATATCGCCTGGGTGATCGTGGATCGCCTCATGTAGCCAGCACACCTTTTTTCAATCAAGGGAACTGACGAGTCTTCACAGCTTGTGAATATTCCTCTGAGAGAGGCGGGTTTTTTTAGGCACGAGGTGCCAACTCCTGTTATTTCTGACTCTGATCTATACTTGATTTATATCAGGCAATACATAACACCCTTGGCTCACGTCTAGACATGAGCACAGCATATCACCTACAAATGGATGGGCAGACTGAACACACCATCCAAACTCTTGAAGACATGCTTCGAGCATATGTAATCCACTTTGGCAACGACTGGGAAAGACACCTCCCTTTAGTGGAGTTCTCGTATGACAACAGTTACCACACCAGCATATAGGCTGCTCAGTTCGAGGCATTGTACGGGCGGAAGTGCCGATCACCTCTTTGTTGGGCAGAAGTTGGAAACAGCCAAATCACTGGCCCAGAACTCGTCGTAGACACAACATAGAAGGTTGCTCAGATACGAAAACGAATGGCGGCAGCTCGTGACCGTCAGAAAAGCTACGCTGCTAAGCGCAGGAAACCACTCGAGTTACAGATTGAATCTACCCGAAGAACTCAGTGGAGTTCACAACGTAATCCATGTGTCGAATCTGAAGAAGTGTCTGTCAGATGAAACCCTCATAATTCATTTCAAGGAGCTCACCATCGACGATCAGTTGAGATTTGTTGAAGCACCAGTGGAAATCTTGGACCGGGAGGTCAAGATTCACAAACGCACCAGGATACCTATTGTTCGAGTTCGTTGGAACTCCCGTCGTGGCCCAGAGTTTACATGGAACGAGAAGACCAAAGGAAGCACAAATATCCCTAGTTGTTCGAGAAGAATGAACTACTATTGAGGCTGAAGCTACTGCGGAATTTTGGGACGAAATTCCAAACCAACGGGGGGATGATGTGATACCCCAAGAAAACCAGGAAACCACGCAACCTAACTAGCTTCCTCAGTAACTACGTGCTAAATTTCGGGACGAAATTTCTTTCAAGTTGGGGATGATGTGACAACCCAAACTTTCAAGGTCAAGGTCAGTATCTCTTCGTCACGTGATCCTGTTTCTCGTTATTCTCTTTCGTATTTTCCTGCGACGATAAAAATTGGTAAACGCGTGTGACAGTAATATAATTGCTAATTGTATTATGTGTTTGAGTAAATGTGTGTAAGTGTGTAAATTGGGCCTGAATCCTGTGTCGTGTATATGATTGGGCCACGTCATCGTGTTTTCATTAAAATGGTGGTTTTAATTGGGCCGCATCCCAAATCTTTGAAGCACAAAGAGAACCCAACTAGATTAGAGCCCAACCCATCACTTTTGCCTTTGGTCGCGGAAGTTCAAGTGTGTGGGCTTAAGCCCAGTTCAGCCAATGATAACCAGTCGCCACAAACCTAGACCATATAGGGTACGTACTACTATCTTGTTTCATAATGCAACTCAAAACAAAAAAAAAAACAAAAAAAAAACCCTACCCTTCTCCCTCGTACGTGTGACAGTAGCAGACCCCCCTTCGAGGCATCGTTCCATTTGATTGGGCTTTTGGTTAGTTATTTCATATTTGTATTAATTCTCAATTAATTGATCTGGTTATGTGTGTATATGAATAACATTATTGTATGCATGTGTTTTATACTAATATTGGTTAACAAGTTAATTGATCTTATTCAAGGTAATCTGATTAGTGTAACTTGATATCATGAGTTGATTTCTTGACACCCATGACCGAGGATATATTGTTATCGGCATGGTTATGAATATATGGGTGCCGAATGCAAATTAGGACTCTATGTAATGTTGTGTGTAATCCAAATTGGATGTTTCTTACTGATGGTTATTTGATAAACTCGAGTATGAGATTGACATGAAACTGGTGCTTGTTGGTTATGTGTTTAGGGATAAAAATATGCGGACTGAGATCATGATCACACGTTAGAAACCCCATAGGATTAACAATTGAGTTTATGATAGGTTGTCAGGCCCTCACGTGATTTAGTTCAGTAATCAACACATGGTTTATTGGCCCAAGGTATGGGTCAGCCCACTAATAAATCGGTCCAATGATAATCGCTTAGATGCTTTAACAATGTCGGCCACTATTGTTTGTTTTGTTAATAATTGATGTGTCTTCTTTAGGTTGGTAATAAATGAATATGGATATCATGTTGGTAATTGGTGGACTATTAATTTATTTGAGAACTTTATGATTGAATAATTTGAATGGAGTATTGTTGCTGATGTTGTTGTGTGCGACAATTCTAGAAAAGAAAATAAAGATACAATGGTGTAATGGGGGTTGGGCCGATAATGTTGGACTTTGTACTAGACTAAGCATTTGTTACATGATGGATGTTTATGGTTGTCAACTTGTAATTGAAATGAAAGCATGTGAATTAACTGTATGGGAGAATCCAAGACACTTATTATATGATAGCGTGGTATGCAAAAACCGATTATTACAATGAATGTTATGTTCTGCATATAGCACAATTTCCTTGTTACGATTGGCATGTCGTTATGTGTAATACTTGTATGTTACCTGTGTAATGTGATTTAGGTATATGACCAAACAGATAGTGAAGAATCGTATGTAACGAGATTATGACATGCTATGTTGAGATATGATTGATTCAGTATGTGTGTGCTAAATGCCTAAAGTGTGACATGGCTAACTGTTATGACGTGCATAAGGATGTGTTTATTTCATGGATGTAATTTATGTGGTGTGTGACAAAACACGTGGTACGATGTGAATACGAAACTGACTATTATTGGTAACCACACTAGGGTTTGGTTGATCATTCTGGGAACGGGTAACGTAACGTAACATACCAAGCAAATCCAAGGTGAGTTCACACTTTCCACAAGGCATGGGATTCCCAAGGGTTGGGAATGGGTCATTAGTTAGATAGCGCTATTTAGGTCTGACAAGCCTCACACCGTGCCGCAGAGGACGGGCGTGAACTAATGGATCTGGGCACGTCAATGATGATAGACATTGACGCTAGGGCACCAACTTACTTCAGTCAGTGGTCGATATGGTAACGGGTCTAGTGGTTCACATGGGGAAGCCCCCACTGGTCATGGTTATGGTTTGGGAAACAAGGAACTGATTAACTACTGGTTTTCGAAAGAACTTATGATTTTTGGAACAACTTTAAAACAGACAACCAACTGTGAACTCGCTCAACTTTGTTGTTGATTCGTTGTTACATGCCTTGCAGGTCTTTAGGTGAATATTGTTGGAACTTGATGTCTGGGAGGCTGGAGTGGTCATGGGTCGAGTTACATGGAAACGGGGAAGACTAATGGTTTTCACATGTGGTTTATAAATACTTAACGACTGAGTTATGCTTCCGCTGTATACTGTGAATTATTTGTAACGTTGTAACACTTAATGTTAACAAATGAAAGTTTTATTTAAATATACCTATGAGTTCAATGTGATTGGTGGCTTGGATCCTGGTCAGTCACGCCTCCTGCGGTGATACTCCGCTTGTGGATTTTGGGGGTGTGACAGCCACCACCAAGCAATGGTGGTGGCCGGCCGATGATTTAGAGAGGTAAGTGGGTGTTGTGAGGTGGGTTTAAGGTGGTGGAGAGGTTGGGGGTGTTTTGTGTTAGTGCATACGTCTGTCGACTTCGTCTTGTATCGAGTTTTGTATTAAAAATGTTAGATCATGGCACGTAGTTCGAGAAACTAGGGTTTGTGTGTAATTTCGCTTGAAATAGCCACTGGCTATTTCAAACGAAATTAGATATTGTAATTTCGCTTGAAATGGCCAGTGCCACTTTCAAGCGAAATCACATCCTCTATATATACCCTTCATACGAAATCATTTGTAACTTTTGTAATTCCGGTACCGAAGTGCTGTCGACGTGTCTACTGATCTGGAATCTTGTTATATCAATAAAATAAGACAATTAAGTGTGAAACAAGCTGTTTTCAAAGTCAATTCATTTGTTTCCGCCTCTTGAATTGATAAGAACTCTTCTGATTGACTCGTTTGGGTCACAAAACGATCCTACTAGTGGTATCAGAGCTCAGGAGGGAGAGTTCTTGCCAAAACAGCCATAAAATATGTCTTCTACACCTTCTTTTCAAAATTGAACAAGTTTTTACGGTCAAATGACTTGAATTTCACATATTGTGTGCAAAATAGTGTTTTAATGAATCCTTGAAAGAATTGGACATTTATTCGACCTAAAAGGGGTAAAATTACATAATTTCGCTTGAAAATGGATTCGGATTAAGTGACGTCAGTGTTATTTCGTATGGAATTACAGATTGATTTCAAACGAAATTAAATAATTTCGCTTGAAATTCATAATTTCGCTTCTAAGATTCCAAACGAAATCAGTAATTTCGTTTGAAAGAGGTATTCCGTCTGAAGAGGTAATTTCGTTTGAAAAGGTATTCCGTTTGAAGAAGTGATATCGCACCTAATCAGTATTTCGTTTGAAAGTGTTTTTGTGTGACTTGGTATTTCGTTTGAAACCGTTTTGTTGTTATTTCGCTTCAGAAGGTGATTCCGTTTGAAAGTGATATTTCGTTTGAAAGTGTTCGTTTTGTGAAAAAATTTATCGAATCATGGAAGAGGAATTCTATAATGCATTTGCTACAGCCCCGACTACTCCGGCTGCCATTGCTCAGAGCATGAATATGGAAAACGAAATTGGAACTTTACAAAAACCCCCGAAACTCATGGGAATTGAAGAGTATTATGGTTGGAAAGATCGATTTGAGAACTGGGTTCAAGCTAATCATTTGAGATCTTGGGAGTGTATTGAGAAAAAGTATGTCAAGCCGCGTACAGATTTGGGAGTTATCAAAACAATTTCTGAATTTACGGACAAAGAACGAGACATGTATAAAGCTGAAAAGATGATGATCAGTCTGTTACAGCAAGCTATTAAAGAAGACATCTTCATTTTGCTTCAGTACGACAATACTTCACGATCGATCTGGGATGCTCTTAAAACTAAATTTGAGGGTAGTGAGAAGATGATCAGGAGTAAGAAAGCATTACTTAAGAAAGAATTTGACTTGTTTTGAAGCTTACCGGGTGAATCATCAAAGAAACTGATTGAAAGATATTGTCATTTAGTGAGAACTATGTCTTTGTTAGAAATTGTCAAAGATCAAGAAGAATGGGTCGACAAGTTAGCTGATGCATTACCTCAGAAAGAATGGGGTACGTATTTGATGATCTTGAAAAACACGGGAGAATATGACAAGTTGACTATTTCACAATTCATTGAAAAGATTGAGGGTCAAGATCTGGAACAATAGAAGATTACAAGAATGAACAATCCGAGTGGTCAACAAGATGTCAAAATGTATTACAAAGGAAGTGTTCAAGAGGTTGAATTAAGTCCAAAAATTCAAACTACCTTTAGTGCTGAAAACTCGTCTGGATCAGTCAATCAAAATCCAAGCAGCAGCAGTGGTTTTTCTTCATATCCGAATGTTAATCCAAAGAGTTCTACATCAAGTCATCAGTTTCAAAACTCAAACAGCAGTAATGGTCAAGTATTGAATTGCAATATTGCATTGCATCTTCAGATTGGTCAAAAATTTTCTGAAGAGATTGCCAAAAGTCACATGTCGTTACTTGCTACAGTATTAGAGTCTTATGAGGGATTGGTTGCAGGGAGAATCGGGAATCCTATGCTGACGAAAGAGGATTATGATCAGATAGATGCAGAAGAGATGGAATTAATGGATATTAAATGGTGTTTAGCTAGTGTGTTAAGGAGAGCTGAAAAGTTTAAGATGATTACAGGAAAAGATGATTTTAGATATGCAAATGTTTCTACTTTGGGTTTTGATAAATCTAAAGTTACTTGTTTTCGATGCAGGGAGAAAGGACATTTCAAGAGGGAATGTAAAAATCGAGAAGCAAGTGAAGTACAGAATCCGTTTGGTAAAGATGATTATTATCAAAAAGCCATATATCAACAAGTTGCTGATCAACCGTACAAACAAAAAGAACCACAAACTGCTCATGCAAAAATGATCGTAGAAGCAAATAAGAAAGCGTATTATGGTATAATCGATCATGATGATGAGAAAGTGGGTGAAGGTTTCAGTTGGGACAAATACATTCCACGTGATTCAAAAGAAGTAGCTCTCACTGCTCAAATTATTCAAGAGCCAGTGTTTGATCAATCATCATCTGATGATAGTGATGATGAAGAGGAGACACAAATAAACATTGGAAAATCTATATTGTCTCCTGAAAGCTTTGAATTTTATTTTGCAGTTAGATTGGTAAAGCTGAAGGAGAGACGAGCAACAAAAGAACAAAAGAAGTTGAAATGTGAAAGTGTTGCTCACGAAGTAAAACATGAACAGAGTGAAGAAGTTAATGTTGCTGAGAAAGTAATTGAAGATGAGAAAGTTGTAAAATCAGAGAAAGTGATCGAAGTTGAAAAGATTGTTGAAGTCATCAAACCGTGTCAAAAATGTTTGGAATTTTGCAAGCAGTGTGCAGAAAAAGATGAGAAGTTGAATGAGTTTGAGAAAATGAAAGAGAATTTATTGTTTAATCTCAACTACGTGAAAGAATCATATGATGTGTTGAATAGAACGGTAAATGGTTTACAAAAGACAAATTCTGAAAGAGAAGATGCATTGACAATGATGAATGCTGTGATGATGTCCAAGCAGAAAGCTATCAACTTTTACATTGAAGAACGTGCAAAGTGGAAACAAGAGTTGGAGACAGAAAAGATAGAGAATGAAAGAATTAGACGGTTATTACAGAGTTATTCTAGTTCTGATTATCTGATTGATCGAATTTATCCAACTGTTGCAGGTCTTGAAGTTTTTCAAGATGAGAAGCTAAAAGAGAAGGATACTGGTAAGAAACAAAGTGCAAAATATAACAAGTGTCCGCCTCCGATTTGGGAAGGATATTCTCCCAGAAAACCGAATGAGGAACAAGTCAAAAAGGCTGTCAATATAAAGTTAAAATCCGAAACAACTGATGATTTACCAGAAAACATTGACGTTACATTCACATCGTCTGACACTGATCATGAGTCTGAGTTAATAAAAAAGGTGGTCGATCAGGTGTTAGATAAAGATGAGGAGTCGGAGTCAAAGTCAGAGTCTGAAAGTTCGAGAACATCATCACTTGACAGTCAAAAGTCGTCGGTCAAAAGGGTTTACAATAAAGAATTCATGTTATCAAAATCTAATTTGAATGATGAACCAATCAATGTGGTATATACTTTGATTGATTCAAACAAATTATATTCTGATGAGGAATTTCCAATAAGAGGTGTTAAAATTGAAATGATCAAAAAGGTTTTCAAACTAACAGAAATTAATATTTCTGAAATAAAAGATGTAAATCTTTCTGAAAAACCTAAACCTTACACCTCAAGAGTTCAACAAAGATTAAACAAGAAAAAGGGTTACAGTTCTGGTTCTGGTTTTCGAAATAAACCAAACCATAACAGTAATTACAAAAAGAAGGGATTAGGATTTATTCCACCGAAAAATTATAAAAATGAGAAAACTTATAAACCAAAAACTGTATTTGTTTCAGGAGCAAATTCAGAGGAAGAAGAAAAAAGCTCATTCTGGAAGCAATCAAACAAAGAATTCCTTGCTAAGAAGCAAGACGGAATGAAGAATGGAACTTATCAAAGAAAGGAAACAAGAACCTGTTACAGATGTAATGAAGTTGGTCACATTGCATGGAACTGTCCTCAAGTAACAAAAACAAAACAGGGAGTCTCTGAAAAACTCCAAGAAAAAGTTGTTGATAAAACTGAACCACCAACTGAGAAGTTTAAAACTTTCGAAAAATCTACATACGAAGTTGGTAAATGTTCGAAAAGGTTTTACAGAAGAAGGGTGAATTCTGACAACCAAACATGGGTTGTTAAGAAATCTGAGGTGAAATCTGGCAATTAATCTGATTCCACAAAATCAGAGGAGCCACATGTTGAGGTAAAAAATGAAAAGTCAATTCCTCCAATGGATGATGAGAACTTTCCACCATTAAGGACTGAAAATTTAAAAAAAAAATGGTAAAGTTGAAATTTCAAATCAATTCTATTCTGAGAAGAAATAATTTGATGTCGAGACAGCGTTTAATGGAAATGTGAAAAAGATTTTCGGAAAAATGATCGATGGGAAGGTGACAGGTGTAAAAGATTTTTATGCAACAAAAAAGGCAACTTATTACCCAATTGAAGATGATTTGGTTACACCCAAAGCAGGTCAGGCTTGGGTGTCTGTGTTCTTTACTTAAAAATCCTGACTTGCCGGAGCTCCCAAGTTGGTAACCGTGGAGCAGGAATCGGCACATTTCTTGAGAAATTCACATTTGTGATATTTCGACTTACAAAGTGGTAAATCAGGGACATTAAATTGTACTTGATTTTCTACAAGTAGCATTTATTGATTGATCTAAAAATTGTTAAATATTTCAAGTGGTTAAAGAAGAACAAGGTGATGAAGTGATCCCCTAACCTACAAGTGGTTTTATAAATTTAGCAAAATTAATTTTCTGGAAAAACCATTTGATTAAAATAAAATTAAGTGTTTTAAAATCACAATGGGAAAATAATTTGTTGTAAGGGGGAGTTCTGATTGTTTATGCCAAGTGGATGGCGTTTTGAAGCGATTTGATATCAGTTGTCATTTTACTTTGTATAGTTTGTTTTCAAATTTCCTTTAAATGATTTTGAATTTTAGGGGGAGTAAGAAATTTCAGAAAATTCAAAAACATTTGAAAATTTGAAAAAGTCAAAAACATGATAAAATCAAAAATGAGTTTTGTTGTAAAAAAGAGGAAATGATAGTACATCAGTGAACGGTCACAGCATGCTAAAGAATTAGAAAGTCAATATGTGATAAACGGTCTCACTGATGATGTGCCAGTAGGTTTTTGTACATTTAGTAAATTGTGTCGAGATATAAACCTGAATTTCAAACTTACTTATATCGTGGGGAACATCTCTCGGATATATGGGTAACCCCCGAAATCTTGTTTGAAAGGTCCCTCTTTCTGAGATACTAGGTCTTTATGCTTAGTGATATCTGGGGTATTATCCCAGGACTTCTGATTTTGCGGAAGCAATGGCCTAGTCCCCGGAGAATACTTTACGCTTTCTTGAAATATAGCCCACCCTCAGCATAAAAAATGATGAAACATTCAAAAATGCTAATCATGTGATGTTGAAGAAAAGATTCTCTAAAGGGAACCTACCAAAAGTCGAAGCCGTCGTCTCTCTGATTTTGCGGAAGCAATAGCCTGAGCTCTCACGGCCCTCGCATTTAACCCTTTACAGATATCATCTAGGTATACTCACCTGTAAGACTGAATATTGGGATCTGGATACGGGAGTATATTCTGAGATGGGACATGCGAATAAGTTTAAGTCTCTAAAACACTAATCTCGTATCTCGAAACAGTTCAACTTTGTGTGAAAATTTAAATGGATCAGTATACTGACAATCTAAATGAATCGTTTAGGACTTAAAATGTTTAAAGCTTAACGGTGTTGGTGATTTGTCTCCAAAAACTGATATGATCCTCTTACACAAATTCACAAAAATATTGTTTGTAAATATTTCTTTATTGCATTTCTTTAATATAAAAAAATCCAAAAAGATTTTAGTGTGTTTTAGCATAAATTTTTGAAAATTCAAAAAGATTTTCGACAACCGATGTTGCAAAGCTGATTTTCAAAATTCCGAGTGCTAAACATGATGAACAACAGGGTTGGGAAAGTTTGTTTGGAATAAAGAAGATTGTTTAAAATGAAAATTTTGAATATTTTGTATACAAGTGGTTCATCAGAGGTCAAAATTGTAAAACTATTTTACATTGAAAAAGTTTAAATTTGTCAAATTTTAAATTTTATAAAATCGTACGTTGAGGTAGAGAATGTGCAGGTTATGGCTATGAGAGAGCCAGGTTGAAATTCTAGAACCTGTGAAAGCCAGACTACGATCCCAAGCATACTTTAAGGGGGAGTCTGATGATGCAAAGCTTAAGGAATCAAGAGATCTGATCAAGAGAAAATATATTCAAGTCAAGATCTTGAAAATGAAGAGAAGATTGAGAAAAGAAGCCCAAAGACTGATAAAGACTGAAGACTGTGAAGACTCGACACTTAAGACTCGTCAACATCCGAGGGGGAGTCTGTTAGTGCATACGTCTGTCGACTTCGTCTTGTATCGAGTTTTGTATTAAAAATGTTAGATCAGGGCACGTAGTTCGAGGAACTAGGGTTTGTGTGTAATTTCGCTTGAAAAAGCCACTGGCTATTTCAAACGAAATTAGATATTGTAATTTCGCTTGAAATGGCCAGTGCCACTTTCAAGCGAAATCACATCCTCTATATATAACCTTCATACGAAATCATTTGTAACTTTTGTAATTCCGGTACCGAAGTGCTGCCGACGTGTCTACTGATCTGGAATCTTGTTATATCAATAAAACAAGACAATTAAGTGTGAAACAAGCTGTTTTCAAAGTCAATTCATTTGTTTCCGCCTCTTGAATTGATAAGAACTCTTCTGATTGACTCGTTTGGGTCACAAAACTATCCTACATTTTGCCTGTAAAAGGATGACCGGCAGCCGGCCGTGTGACAACCCTCACCAAACCAGGTATCCGTACAAATTAATTAATATTAAATTGCTGCTTAATTACTGTGCTTACTTGAAACTGTGCTTAAACTGCTTACTGATTTCTGATACATACATGCTCATGCATCACATTTTATACTGTCACTCTATTATTTATACACCAACATCAGTGACAACCTTGATGCACAACAAGCACAGTGAGCACACTACGGAATACCCATTAAACATGCTGACGTAACCAGCATCAGGCAGACACTGCCTCTAAGGCCAGTACGAGCCGGGAATAGATTACTACACTAGTAGTGAGTGTAGGGAGGTGAGGATTGTAGAACTGCGTCACTAGGTGGAGTTTATAGTGACCGGATGTGCCTAAAACGTACTTAAGTACAAAATTCTGCGCTTTAATATAAAACTCAGCATTTTAAATTACTAATAAAGTGCAAAAACATTTCAGAACGGTCCCACATATTTTCCTAAGTACCGGGAATAATTTATGTTACAAAATATATACATAAAGGATTTTTTTCGGCATAATTAAACATTTTAACGGAACGGTATTTAATCGTATAACCGGACATTACCCGGGGCACTAAAATTATGTCAGACACTTTGTTTTACTATTTATGGCTAGTCATGATCCCCGTATGCCATAACACCCGCCAAGAATAAAACAACTAACTTATACCACTTTACTTACAACTAGCCACTTTAGTCACAATTTTTACATTATGCCCCCCCCCCCCCCCCCCCAACGAATTTATTTTCCCAAGTGGGACCCCACATGTCATGTTACCATACTTCCAATCTTCTTGCTTGATTTCAACTCTCTTGTATTAATTGTTTTGCTTGTCTATCTAACTAAAATATGTGAGAGTAAATGTATAAGTAAGGTCCCTTATATTGTATATCACTTCACAAGATTTTACAACCCATTTTCACTCTCTCCTCTCTCTTGATCGGCTGCCCACAACCGAGCACCCCATCACCACCCTAGACATCATCATCTTCTTCCTTTCATTGTCCATTCAAAGCCTAGAAATCATCCATGGAAGGTGCAACTTGAAGGGATTGCAAGGGAGCATTGTTCTTGCTTGGTTCTACATCTTTTTCTCATCATTTTTACACAAGATTCTTCCCTAGCTAGAGGCTAGTAGTAAGTTTCTTCATACTTGATCTCATCTTGTTCGAAAATTATGGCTTTTAACATGTAGTATTGTTGTTTAAATCACTAAATTGCATGAATACTTGAAATATGAAACATATGTTATGAACATATAAGCTACATAAAAGTTTACTTGTGGCTGAGTTGTGAAGCGGAATCTTGTGGGTTTAAGGGTTGGTTAACACATACTTGATGTTTAGAAGTTGTTTTCTTGTTAAACCCGTTAATCGGACACTTGTAACACGATTTAATAACATCTAAACCACGAAACAGCATGCTGAGTCACTGTTTCAGCCGCCTTCAACAGGCTGTAAACGGACTTTAAAAACTCGAAAAACGGAATTTCAAAAGCCTAAATCGTGTCATTTTGAAAAACGAAGAAAATGGCGCTGGAATCATATTTTTCTGATGTCGGTTACTATTTTAAAAACCTGTTTTCGTGACAGCAGCTAAGGCTGTTTGTTACTGCAGTAAAATGAGTCTTACGTTTTCAGTCACAACATAAAACCTGAACCGAACCAACCCCTGAAACTTTTATCAAAGATGAACACGGATGTATTTGTGACCCTCGAACTGGAATTTCGATAAACGGACTCACGAGGAATTTTTGACGAATTTTTCCGTAAACTGTGATCAGAATGTAACAAATCTGATCACAGTTCGGTAAACGATTTTCTATAAATTTTTGATAATGAACCAGACCCCGAAACTTTTACACAATAATTTGTGGGTCGATTAGGACGTTCCACAAAAATTTGGGAATTTTTGGAAAGAGTTAAGTATTTTATTTAGTCGTCCGAAAACAGTCCAGTTTTTTCACATATTGAAACCGAAGCGACAAGGGTAGTATTTTGTGTGTGAAACGTAATGGTTGATTGTTGATGATCAAGGGTTGATTTCAAAAAGAAAATGATGTGCGTATTAGCACGGACACTCCCATTTTTAGGGGAAGTTATGGCGAATTTTTCTAAAAATACCGAGACTTAGAAAAATTATTTTTTCTAACTAATATGTTTAACTTTATTTCTTGGAATTAAACCTCGCCATGAGTTTTGACACAAAACTTTAAAGTGTTGGAAACGAGGCTTGAAAATGTATCTTGTTAATACTTTAAGTCACCAAATACATCATACATGTACGAATACCCCATCCTTGGGAAGGAATCTATTTATACGTTAACCAAGAAATATAAACACGAAATAGTTGTCTAACTATTTCCCCTTGAACGTTAAAACTCTAAGCTAAGGCACGGCCGTTCGTCTAATAGATATTAGCACGTTGTAGGTTGTCGTGCTGCAGACTGAGTTTGATTTGATGTTATTCGAGGACGCATTACTGTGAGTTCATGTCCCCCTTTTCTCTTAACTGTTTTCAGTTTTCTAAACTGCGGGGGTGAAATACATGTTACTATGATTACGAGTACTTTTACACATGGTATGTTTAGCATAAGGAGGGTTACTACTTAGATCATGTGAGTGGGTAGGCGCAACTTGGGATCATTAATCCTCATTGTAGGACCGAGGGACAGGAGCGGTAGATCTATCTGGGTGTAGCGAGCCCAGCCCCCAGGCCAAACAGAACGGACCTGGAGGGTGACTTTGTGCCCGACGCATAAATTTGCTAGGTTTGAGTCTTCCTACTTGCACTTCACACATATCAATGGCCTTGCAAACCATTGGTGATCTCTTTTTTCCTTATTTGCTACATACCAGGGATTTTATACTTACAAGTGTTTTACATACTCACTTACACATGAACTCGCTCAACATTATGTTGATTTTTCCAACTTACATGTATTTCAGGGAACTAAGGATCTGGCCCGGTATGCTACGTTTTCCCGCTGTGTTAGAATTACAGGATCATCCACGTTTAGGGATTGCGACTTTTACCTGGACGAGTCGCAAGTCTTAAACAAGTGTTTATGTTATATTTGGGGTTGTGTTTTAAGAACAAAGTTTTTATGTTGTTAAGTTGTAATTTCCGTTGCATGTGTCAACGTATTAGGACAATGTTGTGGTATTTTACTTAAATCAATGGATGATCTGCATGTTTTATTTTCATATAGCTTTGTTGTGATTAAGCTATGGTATTAAGAAGTCACACCAAATTAACCCACGCTTCCGCAAAGCCAGGGTGTGACAGCTTGGTATCAGAGCTCTGATCATAGCGAACTAGGATTCCTTCTCGAGTCTAGACTATGATCACTAGGGCTCTCACGAAAACATTTTTACACTGCATACCACTTAAGTCCAGATCCAAAATGTTTTTACAAACAAATGTTGAGCACATTTTATTTGTTAATTATAGGCTCAGTCTGGGAGGCTGAGGCTCGGTCTGGGAGGCTGAGGTAGTTGTCTAGTGGGACTAGGGAGAGCAGTCTGGGAGGCTGGGAGGCTAGTGGGACTAGGAAGAGCAGTCTGGGAGGCTAGGAGGCTAGTGGGACTAGGAAGAGCAGGCTGGGAGGCTAGTGGGACTAGGGAGTCAGTCTGGGAGGCTGGGAGGCTAGTGGGACTAGGAGAGCTAATTAATTGCTTATCGGTGATTAATGTGTTTACTTGATTATATGATTGATATATGTGCATACCTGTGGTTGTATTACAGACACTATGTCTTCATCGAGCGGGGTTTCAGACCCAGTGGCAGTGGACTCTGACGACCCGATGTACACTGATTCAGAGGTTCATACATCAGATACAGACAGCACTGACGAGGATGCATTCCAGCCTTTTGCTATACCCGATTTTGGGGATGATATACCTCATGCTGATGGTGTTCCTGCCGGGGATCTACCTCTTGTGGAGATCCCTGCTCCTGTTCCACACGCTGCATTTGCTGCAGATGATTTGCCGCACGATTTTGAGATCGATGACGACCTCGATCTATTCGCGGGTCCCCCGGAGGGCCACCATGAGGGTGGGGCCCCGATAGCAGACGATGTCGCTTTTCCATTAGTTGAGATTCCTGTTGAGGAGGCCCATTCTGATTCATCGATTCCTGACTCTCTTGAGTCGGTAGCTTCCTTTGTTCCACCACCTGTTCAGGCTGATATACCTGCTGACCCTCTTGTTGCACCCCACCTTGACCCTATGCCTGTACAGTTTGATCGAGCACTTTTTGAGGCACAGATTGACCCACGAGATGAGCACGCCCAGCATGGGTGGATTCCTGATGATGATGAGCTTCCGCCGTTCGTGGCACCTGTAGCCCCAGTCTTGGCACCCATTTTTGCTCCTACTGATATCCCACCTTTTCCCCCACATACCACCGAGGCACCCTTGTTCCCCACACACACAGCTGATGCGCATCGCGCGGATCTACCCGTCACGTTTCTTCATGAGATCCCTCCACCGCGCCCTGGAGAGGGCCCATCTCATCAGCCATTTGGCCGTGCACCTTTTCCGACCGGAGGGGATCAATAGCGGCGACATGTGTCGCTGCTAAAGACCCCTTTTGTCGCCCTTAAAACTTTTAGCGGTGACATGTCGCCGCTATTGATGGCGCCACTAACACTCAGCCGCTAATGCTCAGTAATCGCCGCTATTTTGTCGTCACTAATGCTTCGCCCGAGTTTCGCCTGAAAATTCACCGGAGACGGCTTTATCAATTTTCATACCAACAAAACACGACTAATTTGTTACTAAACTTGCTTGAACTCAATAATGAAGCAAAACACTACATATTTTCTCATTAAAATTAGATTTACATAACATGATTTCTAAGATAAACACTACATGATTTACAAGAGATAAAAACTAGCTAGTGGTCGGAGCTTGACGACAGAGCTTGACGGTGGTTGTGGTGGTGCAGCTTAACAGTGGTGGTGGTCCGACTTGACGGTGACAGTGGTGGTGTTCCAGCTTGCTTGACGGTGACAATGGTAGTGGTGGTCCGGCTTGATAGTGACAGTGGTGGTGTTCCGGCTTGACGGTGACAGTGGTGGTGCTCCGGCTTTACGGTGACAATGGTGGTGGTGGTCCGGCTTTACGGTGGTGGAGTTTCACGGTGGTGGAGCTTGACGGTCGTTGTGGTCCGGCGGTGCTAGAGCTTGATGATGGAGGTGGTGGTGTGTGGTTGAAGGTTAGAGTGTGACGTGTATGAGGAGGATGAAGGGGAGGTGTTTGTTTGTTTAAGATGAAGAAGAAGAGCAGGAGAGATGTCCACCATTGGATGGTCACCTAATCAATGGCCAGGAGAAGCTGCTGCTAGCTTACACAGATCGTCACCATTAGCGGTGACACCTTTAGCCGCGACACAGGGCATTAGCAGCGACACGCGATGTAGTCGCTGCTAATGCCCTGTGTCGTCGCTAAAGGTGTCGCCGCTAATAGTGACTTTTCTTGTAGTGAATTGAACATCATATCATTAACACCTAACAAATTGTTATTTATTTATTTTGTTTTACGTTTTACTTTTTTTATTATCATTACAGTATTCCTTTCTACTTATATGATTAAATATTTCCTAATTGCAAAAACCTTGACTTTGTAGGATTAAAATGCCACATGAATGCCATTCAAAAAAGGAAAAAACGCCACATGAATGTATAAACTTGTACCACACGTTCACTTTCACATGTTAATATAAATCATTGAAGAAGTCAAGCTGTTGACTTAAACACGAAGTCATACAATAATATCTAAACTAGACATGGTCGAAACTCCAAATATGTAATTATGTCAACTGTCAATCTGAAGGGTCTGTTTATTTTTTTAATGATCAATGAAATAAAAGTTCGACTACGCGGGGTAACCCAATGACAGCACTGGGTAGCCCAAGTCTACCATCTTCAGTTCCAGGGAAAACACGCCCCTGATGGCCCACTGCAGTAAAACCTGGTTGGGATTGAATTTGAACTTGAGGCCTATGGCATCAAACCCAAATCTTCACTTCCTCTCAAATGTCAATTAAGCTATAGCTAATTGGCGGCAGGATAGGTATCTTATTTTGCTTTTAATAAACCATATATCAGTTATTTTGTAATTGAAAATGTTTCTGCTGATCGCATGTGTTTTGTAACTCATAAGGCATGTCAAGGGTAATAATTTTAACATGAATTTAGTTTATCAGAGAGAAATTATGTTAGTAAAACAAGTTGAACCTGTAGTAACCAAGTAGCACCCAAGGAAACTCACTAATGCTTTGTGGTATTATTCATGAACAAAGATTGGCCTTTTATAGCTTTACAGACTCAACAAACAGCCGATAAAAGACTCCAACGTCTAGCACAAAAATAGGAAGCAAACTAGACCTAATAAAAAACAATGCGCGGCCCCAGAAAATACCTAAAACCCGGTCAACATGACCGTTTATTTCACCCTAACACATCCTCCCCTAAACTGAACTGTGTTTCATAGTCAGTTTATCTCTGTGACCCCAAACAGACCTCGTAACTTGATAAAAGCTTCCAACTTGATTGGTTTTGTCATGATATCAGCAACTTGATCCTATGTATTATTGAGATTAAGATCATAGGTTTAGGGTTTCGAATGAAAGAGATAAAATGTTCATGAATAGAATTGGTAATCGTAAATGTTGATACAAAGATAACATATATACTTGACGGATTAGATTGGTAACCGCCTCTATCTATAATAACATAATAATAACAATAATGTCACATAAAACATAACTAAACTATATATTATATCTAGCTTATAATTCTTCTTCTTCTAATACCCTCCCGTAAGCTAGATTGGAGCAACATGCAGAAGTTCCTTAATACGAATGAAGTCTCTCGGCTGCAGAGCTTTTGTAAGTATATCTGCTACTTGATCCTTTGTTGTGCAGAAACGAATTTCAACTTCATCATTCTTGATCAAATCTCGAATAAAATGATACTTGACCCTTATGTGTTTGCTTTTCCCATGGTAGACTGGATCCTTGGCTAAACATATGGTCGACTTGTTATCACAGAAAATTGTTGGAGGACAGTCCATGTTTATTTGAAGATCATTTAGAATTCCCTTTATCCAAAGTGCTTGACAACCGGTTATGGATAGTGCAATTTATTCTACCTCTGTTGAAGACAAAGCTACCACCCTATGTTTCTTAGATTGCCATGCAATATCACCGGAACCTAGATGAAATACATACCCAGAAGTGCTTTTGTTGTCGTCTATGTTTCCGGCATAATCGCTATCACTAAACCCGACCAGTTTTCCTTTGCTACCTTTTGAGTACACGATTCCGTGATTTAATGTTCCTTTTATATATCTTAAAATTCTTTTTCCAGCTTCCCAGTGACTTTTCTTTGGTCTTTCCATGAACCGACTTATTTTGCTAACTGCAAACATAATGTCAGGTCTAGTATTAGTTAGATACATAAGACATCCTGCCAGACTTCTATATAAATTTTGATCTATTTCATCTTCTGAATCTTCCTTAGACAATCGCAGTCCATATTCCGTTGGGGTTGAAATTGCATTACAGTTTCCCATCTTGAATTTGTCCAGCAGATTCCTTGCATATTTTTGTTGTGATAGTGTAATGTTCCCATTATCATAATTCACTTCCATGCCAAGAAAATAATGCAGAATTCCTAGATCGGTCATTTCAAATTCTCTCTTCATTGAATTCTTCAACTGATTTATCATATCTAACGAATCGCTGGCTATGATGAGATGAAAAATGAAAGTAGAAAAATCGGTGGGCACCAATGAAGAAACAGTGATCTAAATTGACTGGAATCAATCAGATCTGGGGTTTAGTCTCTGCATAAAAAGGTTAATCTTCTCGTCGATTGCTGGTTGAGGACTATTTCACCGGAGAACACTGCAAAACAAAAAGCCGTTAGACTCGCCACAGGGAGAATGGGCGTTCTCTCCGTGACCACCCTCCGGCGTGAGAATAAGTACAGGGATCTCAAAGGTAAAGATGAAGTAGTAAGTGTGAAAGTATGTGTTAGTAGCTTGTGAGATCATACCTGAAGTCCCATATATATAACCGGATTTTGGCGCCAAAAAGGTGACGGAGGAGTGACGGAAATTACTTTTCCGTTGACAGTTATCTCTTTCCATCAATTAGTTAACTCCACATCCATGCACATGGATCGTGGATCTGATCGACGGTTGGGGAGATGCCACGTGGAAAGTGGCTTTGTGTAGATCTTTCTTCAAGTTAGTGCCATCATCGTGACTTAGATGAGGGCTCAGGATCGTGCCACGTCACATTTGGTTATAACCGAATGAAGCCATGCACAATGATCATTTAAGGCCTTCTAGAAGATCTACAGCTGTAAACCATTGCATTATTGCCACGTGTCCATTCTGTTGCAACAGAAAAGATTCCTTTTGTTCAAGTCCTGATTTTATTCGCGCATAAATGTTTAGGACTTTATCTTCAAGCCTGACTATACCCTTGCGCGAGCCCGCGCAAGGGTGTTAGTTGAATATTTGTCTTTCTTTTCTCCGGTGCATGGTCATCGAAGACTGTTCTTTCCCAAATCTTGTTTAGAAGTATGGTCCTATGCGCTTGCGCATGGTTTTTGGGACCATACCCCTTCACAGACCAAAGTATTTGATCTAAAAAGTATTCGCTTGGCAATCACCAAACGGGCAAAGTAACAACATAAAAACTTAGTTTTCGTATGTACTTCATGTGAATACTCACAAAGAACACTATAGGTTTCACAAAGTATAATCGTGAAAACTACAACTAAAGTATACGAAAAAATCACCAACTGATTGCGTAAACTTCAAGTATCCGCTCTAACCTTCATGAATACTCAAATAACCATTTGCGAATACTTAAACTATTTGCAAAAGAAAATCCTCAACATGTTGAAGATTTTGAGTGAAAAACTTCAAATGTCTACAATGTCGAACATAACCACAGACTTAAACTTCATCATCAAATTTTCAAAATACCTCTAATCAACTAATAAGTTTCTATAAAAAGCAATTCTGCACAACCTGTCGAACTTCGAAATCAACAATTTGATCAATCACAAAATAAATCGATCTAAAACCTACAAAAAACCACTCAAACAACTTTCTAAATCATTTTCGAACCAAACCAATGCAAATTCTTACTCAAGTTGTCTAAATTTGATCCAAACAACTTCTACAAAGAGCTTCAAGCCCTCATACCAATTGGAAGGACCGATTCTTTCAAACGGTTTCTCCAAATCACAAATCAAGATGTGGAGTCTTTTGTGTGACGAACCAAACAAGAACAATTAAAATGTAAATATCAATCCTAATCTTATATTTAATCAAACCCTAGATTTACAAGTTGAACAATAACCCCAAAATCTAGACAAATTGAATGACATGCATACATCACAAGCTAATTCTCCCTATTTATATCCTAATAAAAGATAATAGGAAATTACAAATAAGCCCCTAAGTTATCAACTCAAATCTGATCTTCCACAAAAGCCCCTAAGTTAACAACTCAAATTTGATCTTCCACAACTATTTGTATCCTGCTTCCAACTTTTCGAAAATGGATTCCAACTATTCGCAAATCATCTTGGGTGAATACATGATTTTGCGCATTGACTTTTAGTGTAATCTATGTTTTCGCATATGTTTATGCGAAAATCCACTTTGTGAAAACTCTTTAATAAGCATCAATAATTTTTTTGGTCCTTGCAAATGAGAATCCATATGGCTTATTATAAGACAATATAACCTTTTAAGACCTACACTCTCATCACAACCCATTAAGCATTGTTGTGTGGCCTAGTGGTAGTAGGCTTGTATTCTCTAGTGGAGACCCAAGTTCGATCCTCACTTATGTCACTTTTGGTGGATTACGGAAATGAACGATTTGAGCTAAGCCTTGTGCGAGGTTGTCGATTAGAATCTCGAGCCCACCTAGGTTTCGTCCCACCGTGTGTTACGCTAGAGAGTTCTGCTCTTGTGGTGCCACAACAACTGTCAAGTGGCAGTCGGCGATATGGTTTCCCGAGGAAAAGCCCAAGCCATACTCTGAAACCAGTGTGGGCCCAGTTAAGACAACATAGTCTGGCAAAAGTAGGATAACGAGACTCTCCAAATTTGAGAAGTATGGTGGCCAAAAACAAAAAAGTCGTCGTTCAAAATTTTTTTGTCCTTTTTTATGAATTTCCCACTTCTATACTTTCCAAAAATTACCACTTCCATTCAAACTTTCTATTTCTTTATCCCATTAACCCTTTTCCTTCCCACTTCTCCCTTTCCACTCCAAAATTCCCTTTTGTTTGTCTTTTTATCATGTTCTTGCACTAAGTTCTCTTGATCTCTTGTTTCTAATACACAACTGACTATCTTTCAGGGTTGTGTCCAAACCATATTACGGGCCATCTGGCCAATTCCAACGCCACTTTATGTTGCATTTTTTCATTTCATTTTTAACTATAGTTGTGTATAAACTTAGGGGGGCGTTTGGTTCGCAGCAATTCAATGAAATTTAAGGGAATTGGAATTTGAATTCCATCTCTTAAGATGTTTGGTTCACAGAATTTGATGGAATTGGAATCCCAATTCCAATCTTCATGTGTTTGGTTGACAATCGAATTGAAATTAGGCATGAATTCCTTCAAATTCCTTTAACTAAAGGAATTCAAAATTCTTCCTATATGTGAAGGAATTAAAGTAAATTCATTGGAATCTTCAACCGTTTCGACCCGCACCGTTTCAACCCGTACGTCTCGATCCGAACCGTTTCAACTGATACTGGTTTGATCCAAACCGTTTCGACGCGAACAGTTTCGACTCGTACCGTTTCTACGCGAACGGTTTCGACCCGAAACGTTTCGAATCGAACCGTTTCGACGCGAACCGTTTCGACCCGTACCGTTTCGATGCGAACCGTTTCGACCCGAACTGATGGTTGTCGGTGCCGGGGTGATGGATTTCAATTCATTTGACAACACAACAAAAATGGAATTAAGATTCCAATTCCAACAATTTCCAATTCCAATTGGAATGTTTGAATTTCAAATCCAATTCCTTTAAATTCTAATTCCTATACAAATTTCAACTCCAATTCCAAATCATTTCGCGAACCAAACGCCCTTATAGCTTATTTTATAACGGCTTACAAATTAGTACGTGAAACGGATTTCTTGGCACCTCACTAGACAAAATTTTGTAAGTTTATAAACTAAGAGGGCGTTTGGTTCATAGGAATTCAATGGATTTAAGGGAATTGGAATTTGAATTCCATCTCTTAGGGGCTGTTTGGTAGCCTCTAAATGGTCATTAAGAGGCTACCTCTTAATGGAACCATTAAGAACTTTACCAATGAGAAGGTAGAAGAATGTGACATGTGATGATTTACCATTCAGAGGTTACCTCTTAACCCTTCAGACTTGAGGTTAGCTCTTATTCATTCAGAGGTTTTAAACTTTTAAACCATTAAGAGGTAGCATCTGAATGGTCATTAAGAGGCTACCAAACAGCCCCTTAAGATGTTTGGTTCACAAAATTTGATGGAATTGGAATCCCAATTCCAATCTTCGTGTGTTTGTTTGACAATGGTATTGGAATTGGAATTAGGCAAGAATTCCTTCAAATTCCTTTAACTAAAGGAATTCAAAATCATTCCTATATGTGAAGGAATTAAAGTAAATTCATTGGAATCTTCGACCATTTCGACCCACACTAGTTTCGATCCGAACCGTTTTGACCCGTACTGTTTTGACGCAAAGAGGTTCGACTCGTACCATTTCGACGCGAACGGTTTCGACCCGTAACGTCTCGACGCGTACCGTTTCGACCCGTACCGTTTCGACGCGAACCGGTTCGACCCGTACCGTTTCGACCCGTACCGTTTCGACACGAACTGTTTCGTCCTGAACTGGTGGTTGTCGGTGTCGGGGTGATGTATTCCAATTCATTTGACAACACAACAAAAATGGTTTGAGATTCCAATTCCAACAATTTCCAATTCCAAAAATTTCCAATTCCGATTCGAATGTTTGAATTTCAAATCCAATTCCTTCAAATTCTAATTCCTATACAAATTTCAACTCCAATTCCAAATCATTCCGCAAACCAAACGCCCCTTATAGCTTCTTTTAGAACGGCTTACAAATTAGTACGTGAAACGGATTTCTAGGCACCTCACTAGACAAAATTTTGTAAGTTTATAAACTAAGAGGGCGTTTGGTTCGAAGGAATTCAATGGATTTAAGGGAATTGGAATTTGAATTCCATCTCTTAAGATGTTTGGTTCACATAATTTGATGGAATTGGAATCCCAATTCCAATCTTCGTGTGTTTGGTTGACAATGGTATTGGAATTGGAATTAGGCAAGAATTCTTTCAAATTCCTTTAACTAAAGGAATTCAAAATCATTCCAATATGTGAAGGAATTAAAGTAAATTCATTGGAATCTTCGACCGTTTCTACCGATACTGGTTTCAATCCGAACCGTTTCGACCCGTGCTGTTTCGACGCAAAGAGTTTCGACTTGTACTGTTTCGACGCGAACGGTTTCGACCCGTAATGTCTCGACGCGAACGGTTTTGACCCGTAACGTTTTGACGCGAACCGTTTCGACCCGTACCGTTTCGACGCGAACCATTTCAACTCGTACCGTTTCGACCCGTACCTTTTCGAATCGAAGAGTTTTGACGCGTTCGCGTCTCGACGCGAACCATTTCGACCCGTACCTTTTCGAATCGAACCGTTTCGACGCGAACCGTTTCGATGCGAACCGTTTCGACACGAACCGTTTCGACACGAACCGTTTCGACACGAACCGTTTCGACGCGAACCGTTTCGACGCGAACCGTTTCGACCCGTACCGTTTCAACCCGAACCGTTTCAATCCGAACCGTTTCGATGCGAACCATTTCAAGCCGTACCGTTTCGAGCCGTACCGTTTCGAATCAAACCGTTTCGACGCGAACCGTTTTGACCCGTACCGTTTCGACCAGTACCGTTTCGAATCGAACCGCTTCGACCCGAACCGTTTCGACGCGAACCGTTTCGAACCGTACCATTTCGACACGTACCATTTCGACCCAAACTGGTGGTTGTGGGTGCCGGGGTGATGGATTCCAATTCATTTGACAACCAAACACAACAAAAATGGAATTGAGATTGTAGTTCCAACAATTCCAATTCCAATTGGAATGTTTAAATTTCAAATCTAATTCCTTGACATTCTAATTCCTATACAAATTCCAATTCCAATTCCAAATCATTACGCGAACCAAACGCCCCCTAAGACTGTCTCCAATGCTAGATGCGCTCTTAGCTGCTACATGATCTGCCATATAATATCCTTACAAAATCCTTAAAAACCTCACTTTCATCTCCAACTCTACAAATATCCTTACCCTTTTTAATTTCAACCTCATCACATCTATTACACACAATATTTAAATAAAACATTCTTTTTTTTTTTTTTACTTTGAGCCCATCTCATAGCATGAACCGAGGCAAACTCATGCCCTTATGCTTATAGGCATTTCACCTAAGGGCATGTCATGACGGATGAAATTCAACGGTAAGGATCTCTAAGGGCTTGATCTCCAAAAACCAATGAAAGATAGTTTAATAGTTCTATCAAATGTAGTTTTAGATGTTTTACTGTATTATATTTTAAAAAATCATACAAATTTTAAAAACTTATGAAGCTTTAGTTTGATTTGTATTTTTTGTGTGTGTATTGGCGTTATGGAAATCTGCATATATTTGTAAGCCGAAAAAAAAAAAATCTTCTATTCTTACAAAAATCTGTCACTAAAATATGTTGGTTACCTATCTACAATTCATCATTTTGATTTGTTTAACATCGATTTATGAAACTTTCTTCGCTAAAATCTGCCATTGATTCCTCAGCAATGATATTACCCATGCCAGTGAAACTTTCACCAACGGTTAGCATTCTTAGGCTACATGGTATGGTGCTCATCCTTTCTTGGAGGATGATCCGCCACCTATGCGCCACATCATAGTACTCCCAAGGATGGTCAATCCCACAAATTTAGTGGAAATGGGAGGATGATCCTAGATGATCCTACCCCATTGCTTTTTTATTTTTCATTTTTTAATCTTCCACTTTTTTTAACATTTAACAAATAGATTAAGAAAATATTTTCATTAATATTAAAAAACATTACATAAACTTTAAAAAAATCCAAATAAATTTTTTGACAGAAGCCCCCGTAAACTTTTTGACAGATCCGAGGGAAGGAAGATCTACATTGCGCCCCGCGGACGTTTTAGTTTTCGGGTGGGATGCAGGTAAACACGCTTGTGTTGATCTTACTGGGGTGTCCCCCCTTGTAGGCTTACGGGATACAGGTTTTGTCCCTGGTCAGGCGATTGCAAGGGCGGCAGCAAAGAAAATGGACAAACACGCAAAAGCCTGCGAGGATAATCAACATTCCTTTATCCCTTTTGCCTTTGATACCTTTGGCGCGCTAGCTCCAGAAGCCATCCGATTTCTTGAACGGGTCCAACGGGTTGTTCACAGCAACATTTCGTCTCCTAGAGATCGGGGTTTCGTTTTTACTAGGTTAGGTTTCGCTATTCAAAAGGGGGTAGCGGCGCAGCTTGTTGCCCGCTTACCGGCTATCTTGGTGTAATTTGTTTGACCTTATATATTAATACATATATTTGACCAAAATAAAATAAAATAAATTTAAAAAAAAATCAACCATTTTGATGCTTCTTCATGATGTCGTTTTGTAGTTTTATCAAAGTCGAACGTTTCGGCTCGGGATAATTATCAACATCCATCGTTAATATTTCCCATTCCTTGAGCCAAATCTTTTCATCGGACAATCGGATTTTTTCATTGGACAGTCGGGTTCGGTTCGGGTTGGATATTAAAAGCACCTCGCATCATCAATTGTTGTAGGGCTTGACTTTGTTGCGGTTGAGCAAAAACGTTCGGTTCGTGTTGGAATGCGGTAAAGGCGTTTGAGGAATATTGAGAGAATTGGTTCGGTTCTATCGTCGAATAGTATCCCGGAACCGAGAAAACATTCGGGATGTTCGGTTGGGTCGGGTTGTTCGGGTTTTTGGGGTTGTTCGGGTTGTTGAAGGGATCCATGGTAGAATATAATTTTATAAAAGTGGAAGATGTTTATAAAAATGAGAGAGAGAGATGAGTTGTGATAGATGAAAAGTGAGAAAAATGGTGTAAAAAAAGGGGGTTTTATATAGTTTTAGGGGATATTTTGGTAAAAATTTAAAATATTACCATTTGTTTTTAAATTGAATTTGGAAAAAAAAATTTAAACGGTAACTTGTATTTGGGGCGTGCTCTTTTGTCTTCACATGGCCCGTCTCAAACGTCTAGAGGAGGACGGTCAAGACGGGGACGGTCCGGGCGGCGCCGTTCCTGGACTATCCGGGGACGGTCCCCATACCCAGTAGCCTTACCAATATTGTTATCGACGGCTTTTTCAAAAAAAAAACGTAAACTTCAAAAAAACAACAACCAATCCGAAAACCAGGAGGTTAAGCACAACAACCGAACTACATAATTACAAATTTACACCAATTTTCCCAAGATAAATTCTTGAAGTTAGTTCTATTTCTAGCCCAAAAATACCCAACCGACTTCACCTCACTAATGACATTATCTGCTATAAATTCCGGGTGAAAGTCTTCTAGCATCAATATTAATTCAAACTTCAAAGATAATGGTTGGGCAGGAGGTAAACGCGATGGTCAGTCTGTGCAGCTTGCTCCACGGTTTTGATCTGAATGGTGGTAAGGATAAATGGTGTTGGATAGTAGGGGTGAGCATTTGCTAATAACCGACCCGACCCGACCCGATGAGTAACCGACCCGACCCGATAACCGAACACCATATAAATCGATACCCGAAACAATACCCTGTATATAGGGTCGGTTCCGGTTCCTTTTAAACTCGGTTCCAAGTAAACATCGGGTCATTACCCGAACCTAATAAGCTATCAAAATTCCATTGCAGTGAAGCACAGTTTAATCTTCAAGCAAGTGTTTTCCAGCATCGAATTCAATCTTGCAGGCTGCAACAATGTATTTCATCTACAATCTCTAGTTCCCATTTCACTTCTATCTACCAAATTACACCATGTTTAAACTAGAAGGTATGTGAATCTTGTATCTTTAATAGTTTTCGATTCTTTGTGTCGTGTATACTAAATTGGACAAGTTTACTCAACATTAAAAAAAAACGAATATAATTCTCATAAAAACATGCTATTTTGTTTGTTGTATTCGACATTGATCATTGTATTGTTTTATAAACTATTCGTTATTCACTAATGCAGAGTTTCAGGAAACCATGTACCTCGTGAAGCAGCAAAACTTGCAAAAGTGATGAAAATCATTGAAGATTTATTGATGAATCACATGTTTTGATCGAACTGTGCATTTAAATCTGATATATGTTTGTTATTAATCGTTGTTTAGGTTAACTTATGTTGTTGGGCTTCGGCCCAGTTTAGTTTGTACAGTTGTTTATCGGTCCAAGCAATTTATATCAGTTATTATTAGTTCCCGGCCCGGAATCAACCCGATACCCGATAAACTAGAATTATAGGAACCGAACAAATACCCAAATTACTCTATTGGGGTCGGTTTCGGGTATTAATCGGTTCGGTTATCGGGTTCTAGTCGGGTCAGACCTACTGATGCCCACCCCTACTCGATAGGGGCTGCGAATAAAGAGTTTAGTGTGGGAGGAATCAAAAGACTTCTTGATGATGGCTACATTTCCACAGTTGAGTATGTGCCCGAGTGGTGTAAATGGCTTCCGAGAAAATGTAATGTTTTCATCTGGAGGCTCACTTGGGGCAGAATTACTACTCTTGATGCTCTGAAAAGGAGGAATATCGTGGTGAATTATTCGAGGTGTATTTTGTGTGGCGATGAAGATGAAATGATGGAGCACTTGTTCACAGCCTGTTATATCTCTTATGTTATGTGGCAGCATGTTAGCAATTGGTGTTCGATACCTAATATTCTTGCGTTTTCTGTTAAAGACTTGTTGGATTTTCATGAGCACAATGGGATTAAAGGTGAGATGAAAAAAGTTGTCAAATGAATTATAAGAATCATGTGTTGGAGCTTATGGAGAGCAAGAAAAGATGCGAAGTTTAACAATAAGACTATAAGTTTAGGAGGGATTGTTAGTGAAATAAAGACGGTGGGCTTTTTATGGTTAAATAGCAGATCGAAATCGTTGAGGGTTTCTTGGGAGGAATGATGTAAATTTGTAATTATGTAACTTCCGTTGTTTGCGGCTGTCTCGGTTTGAGGTTTGGCATGTTTTAATGAACTTTACTTTTTTTTAGAAAAAAAAACTTCAAAGATAAGCTAATGATACTACAGCTTTATTTATTTCTTTGAAATTCTAAATTAGATAACTAATTAATAATAGAGTAAAGTGTCAAAATGGTTCCTGAGTTTTGGTCACTTTAGTCCAAAACTCAAACTTTTTGAATTTGGGTCCCTGTGATTTCAATTTTGTTGTCATTTTCATCCAAAATCAACATTTGGTCAGATTTTTGAGTTAGCATCCAGCTATTTATCATTTTCCTCCCTTTTAATGAAAGGCAAAATGGTCATTTAACGTTTTATTATAAGAAATTAAAAAATATGACCATTTTGCCATTCATTAAAAGGGAGGAAAAAGACAAAAAAAACTGGATGCTAACTAAAAAATCTGACCATATTTTGTTTTTGGATGAAAATGGCAACAAAATTGAAACCACAGGGACCCAGATTCAAAAGGTTTGAGTTTTGGATTAAAATGTCAAAAGTGACCAAACCTGTAACGACTCGCACAAAAATGTCCTAAAACGCTCCGCAAGTGAAAACCCAGACCCCTGAAACCCTAATGTTCATGAAAAACCAAGAAATTAAGAAATTTGGATTTCACGCGGGCCGCGTAAGACATAAGGGTAGTCTACGCGGGCCGCGACAGATCGAAAATCACCGGATAAGCATGAAGGCCACGAGGCATGACATGCGTCGACCAGACGACTACGCGGGCCGCGACGCGCCCCAGTTTCCGCCTATAAATAGAGGACGATAGTTTCATTTCAAATCATTCAATTCTTTTCTTTCTCTTGTTCTCTTGTTCTGTCATTCTAATGTCAAAACTTCTAAATCCCGAAACTCTGCCCGTATTAGGGTAATAACTCGAATCACTAGTACGATACTTTATCCGATCGATTAAAACCAATCCAATGGATGTTTAAGTGCTGCCAATATTTGGCTATACTTTGTCATTCGTTGTGAGTTTTGATCTCGTGATTATCGTTAAAGTTGAATTGAGTAATACACTAATACGAGTTCCATTGTAGCTAGAAATTAGAACTTGTAACCAAGGAACTACTAAGCTAGAATACTTAGCGATTAAGTAAACTTAATAGTTAAGGAAAACTTAGTGGTTAAGTATACTTAGTAGTTAAGATAACTTAGCGGTTAAGAAACCTTAATAGATAAGTTAAACTTAATCAGCTAAGTAAGATTAATTAATCAGTTAATTATGATTAATTAAGTTAAGTATGATTAATTAATCAGTTAAGCAAGATTAATTAAGCTAAGCGAGATTAATTAAGCTAAGTGAGATTAATTAAGCTAAGCGAGATTAATTAAGCTAAGCAAGATTAATTAAGTAAGTAAGTAAATTAAACACCTAAATAGATATACATGAAAATAAATATATATGAGATAGATAATATTAAAGGAAGGTGCAAGGAAGGTATAAGAAGATATATATGGGTAGGAAGCTTCCTAGAAAATGTATAGGTAACTTCCTAGAAAAGCTATATGAAATTTCCTAGAAATTTCATATTTCCTACCTATAAATAGGAAGCTTAGGATTCATTTTTCTTTGCTCATTCCTTCTATTCTTCTCTCTATACGTTGGTGTTCTAACCAATAATCACCAATGCGATGTTCTGTCCGATCGATTCGGGAACCAACTAACGAATGCCAAAGTGCTGTCTAAACAAGACTATACTTTGTGAATTTCGTTAAGGTTCTGATCTCGTGACCATCGTTAGGTTTGATGTGGTTTTACACTAATACGTATTCCACTCTGTTAAACTAAATGTTTAACTACCCGAAACTCTACACCATACTCTTACAATCAAACAAGATGCGTAATCATCAGAAGAGTCAGAACTGTAAAGTAGATGCTTGTTTAATCAAGACTATATGCTAACAAGGTGAGTCATTCTCTTTTTATCAACAATGTTTTACAATACTCCAATTATTTTCAAAAGTTATAATTACAGGGATTAAGTCTTGGTTATCTTGAATCACTGGCTAGTGGGGTATTGTGCACATTACTAATTTCTCACGGTTAGGTTAACAAACCTAACAATGATAATCATCACTACTTGGGTGAAAGGACCCAATAGTGGTATGACCATCGTCACCAGGGTATGACACGGCGCCATATAAAAATAAGATAGTAGCCATTGTAATCGCTCTTATGCTGTAATTTATAACAATGTGTCTTTTTGTACAAACTGAATGAACTCACCAGTATTTTCCGCTGACCAAATCTTTTTAAAACACGTTTCAGGTAATTATAGTAGATTGGAACAAGAATGATGATACGGCACCGAAATACTTAAATGTCACACCCCCAAAATCCACCTGCGGAGTACTACCGCTTGGAGGCGTGACTGACCAGGATCCAGCCACCAATCATATTGAACAAGCATATAAGTAGTTATAAAAATCCAACCAATACAATTGGTGTCCAAACAAAACATAGTTTAAGTTGCAAGCGGAAGCATAACGTTTAAAACCAAAACATAAGTTTAATTGTTTCAAAGTTTAACATGGCACACAGCTGTCCATGTCCCACAACGTCTCTCTTCCATGCAAGCTCCAGCTAAGTACCTATTGACCAGCAAAGCATCTAGTAACGAGTCAACAACAAGTTGAGTGAGTTCACAGTTGGGTGTTCGTTTTAAGTTGTTTCGAAAACAGTTTCCTTTATCTAGCATCCTGCCGTGGGGGTTACCCCATACTTGAAAACGTGACTTGTTTATTCCCGGTTACTTTGGCAATCCAGCCATGGGGGCTACCCCATGTTAGTTATCTGGCATTTCGGCCGTGGGGGCTACCCCATGTATACACTAGACTCGTTACCATATCGACTGTTGACTGTAGTCATGTTTATGTGCCCTGAACTGTCAATGTCTATCATCATTGACGTGCCCAGATCCATTAGTTCACGCCCGTCCTCTGCGGCACGGTGTGAGGCTTGTCAGACCTAAATAACGCTATCTAACTAATGACCCGCTCGCCATTGGCCCGGCGATTAAGTCGATATAAAAAGGAGGGACTTCGTGATAGAGTTTTGGTCTAGTACGAGTTATCTGTCCATGAGGACGAGGAATTTCATTCCTGAACCAATATTGTCCTACCCAAGAAAGGACGAGGAATCCATATTCCTTAACCCCATTCCCAGCCCCTGGGAATCCCATGCTTTGTAGAGGGTGTGAACTCACCTTGGTTTGCTCGGCAGATACACAGAGAGGTCAATCAAGTTGTAAGTGGTCAACTACGTCCTAACATAGATACCATTCACGTCAGGTTCAAACCAAGAGATGCACGTATGTTTTCTACACGTAAACTAGCAAGTTGCACACATGTATTATTCATGGCATACACGTATAATTACTTCAGTTAATTAACAGAGCACAAACACGTCTAATAGCCTCATCCTATTAAATAAGTAAGTCCAATTGTGCGGCCCAAACAGTTGGGCTCGTAATAGCATGCAAGTCCAAAACAGTGCACGTGTATATGGTCTCGAGTCGAGACTAGAGATCTCGAGTCGAGACTGTGCGGTCTCGAGTTGTACCTATGGGTTCTCGAGTCGCAAACGTGGAGGTCTCGGGTCATGTCTCGAGTCGCAACAAGACTCGCAACCCTGTTCTCGAGTTATGCTGTTTTTGTGTTGATGTGGTGTGGTCTCGAGTCGAGACTAGAGGTTCTCGACTCGCAACCGCTGATCTCGAGTTGGCTTCTAGATGGTCTCGAGTCGAAACCAGAGGTCTCGACTCCCAGCACCTGCTGATTCTACAAAGTGTACTAACCAATAGAATTTCCATTTCATGCAACCTTATGTACTATCCATATAAACATGTTTTCTTGTCTAACAATTTACTAAAATGGATCAAACAAGTATTTTTCAAATGTTCATAGCATGTTCATATCATATTCAAAAATTCATAATAATCTTCAACTTGTTCATCATGTTAGGGTTTTCCATATTTTGAAATATGATAAATCAAACCATCTTATGTTCTAACCATGCACATCATCTAATACACATATGCAAATCCTACTTCATAAGAAATAAACCTCTCAAACATAACCAAGCTACTCGGATTTAACCCATATAGAGCCGATTACTCATATTCATGATCAATCGCATTTTATCTATACCAAGCCGGCATTATATCATCATCTACCAACAATCTTAATACCGTTCATTCAAGAATGATGTATTTATCATGCATAAAGCTCAACAAGCAACATATTATCAAATAATCTTCATCATACATCATCATCAACCGAAATATAAACACACAATATGGAACACTTATGAATCGATTACTTGAACACTAACTCATCACGTATTGTTTACTAATCAATGTATAAAATCATATAAATCAAAACATCATTTGACAAAACACCAAATCATGAATCACTAACCGGTTCAAGTGTGGGTTCAAAGGTGTGTATGAAGCTTCCAAATGGGTGTGTGTGTGAGCCGATCCGAGAGCTCCTTGTGGTCGCCGGTTGAATCCGAGAAGAAGGAGAGGAGAGGTGATGTTTGATCTTTAGGGTTTTAGTGAGAGAGAAGGTAGGAGTGTGTGTGTAGGAGAGTGTGTGTAGTTGCCCAAAAATGGTAATGTTGGCTAACAACAAGGTTATATATACTAGCTTCAAGATGATGCACCCTAATGGGTTTCGGATGGATTAGATGAGGTGCACGGCCCAACCGGCCCAACTGTTTCCTGTTCACTCGAGACCGCATGGTCTCGAGTCGGGTCCTTGTGCCTCGGGTCATATAAAACACGCATACATACAAGCACAACACATAATCACATAATTTCACTTATATCATTCATCAAACCAACAAGTCAATTAGTCACATAACGTTCAAGCATGTTACATCAAGATGCAATGACGGGTTCTAAACTACGAGTTGTCACATTATCCCCAAGTTGAAAGAAATTTCGTCCCGAAATTTGGTAAGCACTCACTGAGGAAGCTAGTTAAGTTGTATGGTTTTCACGGTTTTCCTGGGGTGTCACATCCTCCCCCCGTTGATCTGGAATTTCGTCCCGAAATTCCGTAGCTTCAGCCTCAGTAGTGGTTGTACTGTTTGCGAACAGTTGGGGATACTTTTGTTTCATCTGATCTTCGCGTTCCCAGGTGAACTCTGGGCCGCGACGTGAGTTCCAACGAACCCGAACGAGAGGTATTCTAGTGTTCTTGAGGACCTTAACATCCCGGTCCGTGATTTTGACTGGTTCCTCGACGAATCGTAACTGCTCGTCGATAGTGAGTTCCTTCAGAGGAACTATGTGGGTCTCATCTGACAGACACTTCTTCAGATTCGACACGTGGAAAACGTTGTGAACTGCACTGAGTTCTGCTGGTAAGTTCAGTCTGTAGGCCACCCTGCCTATTTTCTCGATGATTTCAAAAGGTCTGACGTATCGTGGGTTAAGTTTGCCTCATTTACCAAAACGAACCACACCCTTCCAGGGTGAAACTTTGAGTAATACCCGCTCCCCAACCTGGAGCTCTAGTGGTTTCCTGCCCTTATCGGCGTAGACTTTCTGACGGTCACGAGCTGCCGCCATGCGTTGTCGTATTTGAGCAATTCGTTCGGTTGTGTCTACCACATGTTCTGGACCAGTGATCTGACTATCCCCCACCTCTGCCCAGCAAAGAGGTGACCGGCATTTATGTCCGTACAATGCCTCAAACGGAGCAGCTTTAATGCTGGTGTGGTAGCTGTTATTGTACGAGAATTCCACAAGTGGCAGATGCTTTTCCCAGCTGTTGCCAAAGTCGATCACACATGCACGAAGCATGTCTTCGAAGGTTTGAATAGTGCGCTCAGACTGCCCGTCCGTCTGAGGGTGATACGCCGTGCTCATGTCTAGTCGTGAGCCAAAGGATTTGTGCATTGCTTGCCACAGTTCTGAAGTAAAACGTGCATCTCGATCCGAGATAATAGAGGTGGGCACCCCGTGCCTCGAGACAACTTCCTTGAGATATACTTCTGCTAGAGTGGAGAACTTATCCGTCTCCTTGATGGCCAGGAAGTGCGCAGACTTTGTGAGTCGATCCATGATCACCCAAATAGTATCGTTTCCACGTTGAGATCTAGGCAGGCCCGTAACAAAATCCATGGAAATTTGCTCCCATTTCCATTGAGGTATCTCTGGTTGTTGGAGTAGGCCTGACGGTTTCTGGTATTCTGTCTTGACTCTCGCACAAGTCAAACATTTGCTGACGTAGGTTGCTATGTGGGCCTTCATGCTAGGCCACCAATACGTAGTTTTGATATCGTGGTACATCTTATCCGAACCAGGGTGTACCGAGTAGCGAGACTTGTGTGCCTCATCCATCACGAGCTCTCGTAGGTTGCCATAGAGTGGGACCCAAATGCGTCCCGTTACGTAGTAAGCACCGTCTTTCTTTTGTTCTAAGCGTTTCCTTGAGCCGCGTAGGGCTTCAGCCCTGACGTTTCCTGGTTTCAATGCTTCTACCTGAGCATCTCGTATTTGGGAAGGAAGACTAGAATGTATAGTGAGTTGTAAAGCTCGCACGCGCTTAGGCGCGGTGTCCTTTCGACTGAGGGCGTCGGCCACAACATTGGCCTTGCCCGGGTGATACCTGATCGAGCACTCGTAGTCATTCAGTAGTTCGACCCATCGTCGTTGTCGCATATTCAGTTCTTTCTGTTTGAAGATGTGCTCGAGGCTCCTGTGGTCGGTGTAGATGGCACACTTGGTACCGTACAGGTAATGTCGCCATATCTTAAGTGCAAAAACAACAGCTCCCAGCTCTAAATCATGCGTAGTGTAGTTCCTTTCATGAACCTTAAGCTGGTGTGAGGCGTAGGCTATAACTTTATCTCGTTGCATCAATACACAACCAAGACCCTGAATTGATGCGTCGCAGTAGACCACGAAGTCGTCTGTGCCCTCGGGCAAGGAAAGGATAGGTGCACTGCAAAGTCTATCCTTTAAATGCTGAAATGCTAACTCCTGTGCATTTCCCCATCGATAAACAACGCCTTTCTGCGTTAGTGAGGTGAGAGGCTGTGCGATCTTAGAAAAATCCTTAATGAATCTCCTGTAGTAACCTGCCAAACCCAAGAATTGGCGAATTTCCGTTGGTGTACGAGGTGCAGGCCAGTTCTTAATCGAGTCTACCTTGGACGGATCCACATGAATCCCATCCTTGTTCACTATGTGGCCTAGGAAATGGACTTCACGAAGCCAGAAGTCGTATTTCGAGAACTTTGCGTAAAGTTGTTCCGTTCGAAGGAGTTCCAAAACAAGTCGTAGATGCTGCTCATGCTCCTCCTGACTCTTAGAATAGATCAGGATGTCGTCGAAGAAAACTATAACGAACTTGTCCAGGTAAGGCTTGCACACTCGATTCATCAAGTCCATGAAGATCGCAGGTGCGTTTGTCAGCCCAAAAGGCATGACCAAAAACTCATAGTGGCCATATCGAGTTCTAAAAGCTGTTTTGGAGACGTCCTCTTCTCGGACTCTCAGCTGGTGATATCCTGATCTCAAATCAATCTTTGAATAGTAGCTCGACCCTTGCAGCTGGTCGAACAAGTCGTCAATACGTGGTAGAGGATAACGATTCTTCACCGTCACCTTGTTGAGTTCCCGGTAGTCGATGCACATTCTGAAGGTACCATCTTTCTTCTTCACAAATAGCACTGGAGCTCCCCAGGGCGATGAGCTAGGACGAATAAAACCCTTATCCAAGAGTTCTTGTAGTTGTGTAGAGAGTTCTTCCAACTCTGTTGGGGCTAAACGATACGGTGCACGAGCTATAGGCGCAGCTCCAGGAGCTAGTTCAATTTGAAATTCGACCTGGCGATGAGGCGGGAGACCAGGTAATTCCTCAGGAAATACTTCAGGATAGTCGCGTACAATCGGAAAATCTTCTATTTTCTTCTCTTTCTCCGAGGTGTCAGTAACGAGATCCAAAATGGCAGTGTGGCCCTTTCGCAAGCACTTCTGGGCCTTAAGGAGGGAGATGATGTTCTCAACAGCACTCCTCTTGTCGCCACGAATCATGAGAGGTTCACTACCGGAACCTGGAATACGAACAATCTTCTCGTTGCAAAGGATCTCTGCTCGGTGTTGGGATAACCAATCCATCCCAATGACAACGTCGAAACTACCCAAGACGATAGGAATAAGGTTGATAGAGAAGGTCTGGTTAGCGAGAATAAGTTTACAACCCTTGACTACGTGTGTGGCCTCTAAACCCTTACCATTTGCTAGCTCTACAGTGTGCTTGTTGTTCAAAGGTGTTGGAATACGCTTAAGCATTCGACTAACTTCTAGTGACATGTAGCTAGTATCGGCACCCGAGTCAAATAATACTGAAACATAAAAGTCGTCGAGAAGGAACTTACCCGCTACAACATTGGGGTCATTCCTTGCTTCACATTGGCCGATCACGAAGGCCCGCCCCCTGGCACCATTGTTGTTGTTATTCCCATTGTTACCATTCCCCTGATTGTTGTTATTGTTGTTGTTGTTGTTGTTGTTGTTCTGGTTCCTGTTCAGTTGGGGACAATCTCTCTTGAAGTGGCCCTCAGCTCCACACTGAAAGCACCCTTTGTTATCCCCTTGCTGCTGCTGCTGGCGTTGGTTCTGTTGGGCTTGCTGACGATTCTGATTGGCGGGATATAAGCTCCTGCAATCCTTTGCAGTGTGACCTGGCTTGTTGCACCGATGACAGTTACCCCTGGTGCACGGCCCGCTGTGGTGCAGGCTGCAGCGATTGCACTTGGGGTGATTCCCTTTGTACCCACCATGACTTTGACCACCAGATGATTGCTGACTAGGGCTCTTGTAGTCTTCAGTCTTTCTCTGCTGAGACTGAGACTGAACAGAAGTCGAACCCTTACTTGAAGCTCCATCCCATTTCCGTTTGTTGTCAATAAAAGCACCTGAAGTAGTTGCCGCACTTATGCGCTTTGGTAACTTGTTCTGCTCCACCGCCTGATCCGTGAGACGGTGAGCCAATTGCACAACTTGCTGGATGGTAGCGAGGTTTGCCGAAGTCACATGACTTTGGATCTCTGGCACCAAGCCCTTGAGAAAGAGTTCAATTCGCTTAATTGGAGGGTCCACCATAGTAGGACACAATAATGCAAGCTCGTTCGACCTCTTGGTATACGCCTCAATTTCTGACCCCGTCATCTTGAGGTTGTAGAACTCGACTTCCAGTTTATGAATGTCATCACGACTGCAGTATTCCTCCTTGATCATCTCCTTAAAAGTTTCCCATGGGGTGGCGTTGGCAGCAACCAACCCCAGCATTTGGACCTGAGCGTTCCACCATGTGAGAGCTAAACCCTCGAGAGTACCGGTAGCATACTTCACCCTGCGCGCCTCAGGGCATTCACACATTTCAAAAACTGACTCGAGCTTCTCAAACCAATGGAGGAGACCTACTGCTCCTTCAGTGCCGCTAAAAGTAGTTGGTCGGCAGTCCATAAAAGTTTTAAAAGTGCACACAGGTGGCTGAGCATGTTGACCTATTGTGGGTGAAAGAAAAGACAGAGTTTAACACAAAGGTTGGTTCACGAGAGCAGGATCTAAAGATCTTAGAATGAGTTTGGACTGCAGGATATACCTCATGCGTGTGCAGCTGCAAGTGCCGCAGCAACTTGTTCGTTAATCAGAGCCGTCAACTGGGCTTGTGTCATGTTAATGCGTCCAGACATGATCTTCATATCAAGAGGAACGTGAGTGAGAGAGGTTCGCGAAAGTGCGATGGCAGAAGAGAGTAAGCACACACGTGTTCAAGCAACAGTAGTTATACTAACCAAGCATACCATGAGCAATGTACTACGTAACTAACAAGTAGGCAATATATACACAGATCATATCACCTAGAATGTCGAGCCTTGCATGTGGAGTGAAGCGTCGTTGTGGATCGTAGAGCACTGTACAGGTTATAGTCTGATTTTAATAAAACCTTTTCCTTTATTAAAACCAAGTTCTCTATAACCAATGGCTCTGATACCAATCTGTCACACCCCCAAAATCCACCTGCGGAGTACTACCGCTTGGAGGCGTGACTGACCAGGATCCAGCCACCAATCATATTGAACAAGCATATAAGTAGTTATAAAAATCCAACCAATACAATTGGTGTCCAAACAAAACATAGTTTAAGTTGCAAGCGGAAGCATAACGTTTAAAACCAAAACATAAGTTTAATTGTTTCAAAGTTTAACATGGCACAGCTGTCCATGTCCCACAACGTCTCTCTTCCATGCAAGCTCCAGCTAAGTACCTATTGACCTGCAAAGCATGTAGTAATGAGTCAACAACAAGTTGAGTGAGTTCACAGTTGGGTGTTCGTTTTAAGTTGTTTCGAAAACAGTTTCCTTTATCTAGCATCCTGCCGCGGGGGTTACCCCATACTTGAAAACGTGACTTGTTTATTCCCGGTTACTCTGGCAATCCAGCCGTGGGGGCTACCCCATGTTAGTTATCTGGCATTTCGGCCGTGGGGGCTACCCCATGTATACACTAGACTCGTTACCATATCGACTGCTGACTGTAGTCATGTTTATGTGCCCTGAACTCTCAATGTCTATCATCATTGACGTGCCCAGATCCATTAGTTCACGCCCGTCCTCTGCGGCACGGTGTGAGGCTTGTCAGACCTAAATAGCGCTATCTAACTAATGACCCGCTCGCCATTGGCCCGGCGATTAAGTCGATATAAAAAGGAGGGACTTCGTGATAGAGTTTTGGTCTAGTACGAGTTATCTGTCCATGAGGACGAGGAATTTCATTCCTGAACCAATACTGTCCTACCCAAGAAAGGACGAGGAATCCATATTCCTTAACCCCATTCCCAGCCCCTGGGAATCCCATGCTTTGTAGAGGGTGTGAACTCACCTTGGTTTGCTTGGCAGATACACAGAGAGGTCAATCAAGTTGTAAGTGGTCAACTACGTCCTAACATAGATACCATTCACGTCAGGTTCAAACCAAGAGATGCACGTATGTTTTCTACACGTAAACTAGCAAGTTGCACACAGGTATTATTCATGGCATACACGTATAATTACTTCAGTTAATTAACAGAGCACAAACACGTCTAATAGCCTCATCCTCGTAAATAAGTAAGTCCAATTGTGCGGCCCAAACAGTTGGGCTCGTAATAGCATGCAAGTCCAAAACAGTGCACGTGTATATGGTCTCGAGTCGAGACTAGAGAGCTCGAGTCGAGACTGTGCGGTCTCGAGTTGTACCTATGGGTTCTCGAGTCGCAAACGTGGAGGTCTCGGGTCATGTCTCGAGTCGCAACAAGACTCGCAACCCTGTTCTCGAGTTATGCTGTTTTTGTGTTGATGTGGTGTGGTCTCGAGTCGAGACTAGAGGTTCTCGACTCGCAACCGCTGATCTCGAGCTGGCTTCTAGATGGTCTCGAGTCGAAACCAGAGGTCTCGACTCCCAGCACCTGCTGATTCTACAAAGTGTACTAACCAATAGAATTTCCATTTCATGCAACCTTATGTACTATCCATATAAACATGTTTTCTTGTCTAACAATTTACTAAAATGGATCAAACAAGTATTTTTCAAATGTTCATAGCATGTTCATATCATATTCAAAAATTCATAATAATCTTCAACTTGTTCATCATGTTAGGGTTTTCCATATTTTGAAATATGATAAATCAAACCATCTTATGTTCTAACCATGCACATCATCTAATACACATATGCAAATCCTACTTCATAAGCAATAAACCTCTCAAACATAACCAAGCTACTCGGATTTAACCCATATAGAGCCGATTACTCATATTCATGATCAATCGCATTTTATCTATACCAAGCCGGCATTATATCATCATCTACCAACAATCTTAATACCGTTCATTCAAGAATGATGTATTTATCATGCATAAAGCTCAACAAGCAACATATTATCAAATAATCTTCATCATACATCATCATCAACCGAAATATAAACACACAATATGGAACACTTATGAATCGATTACTTGAACACTAACTCATCATGTATTGTTTACTAATCAATGTATAAAATCATATAAATCAAAACATCATTTGACAAAACACCAAATCATGAATCACTAACCGGTTCAAGTGTGGGTTCAAAGGTGTGTATGAAGCTTCCAAATGGGGGTGTGTGTGAGCCGATCCGAGAGCTCCTTGTGGTCGCCGGTTGAATCCGAGAAGAAGGAGAGGAGAGGTGATGTTTGATCTTTAGGGTTTTAGTGAGAGAGAAGGTAGGAGTGTGTGTGTAGGAGAGTGTGTGTAGTTGCCCAAAAATGGTAATGTTGGCTAACAACAAGGTTATATATACTAGCTTCAAGATGATGCACCCTAATGGGTTTCGGATGGATTAGATGAGGTGCACGGCCCAACCGGCCCAACTGTTTCCTGTTCACTCGAGACCGCATGGTCTCGAGTCGGGTCCTTGTGCCTTGGGTCATATAAAACACGCATACATACAAGCACAACACATAATCACATAATTTCACTTATATCATTCATCAAACCAACAAGTCAATTAGTCACATAACGTTCAAGCATGTTACATCAAGATGCAATGACGGGTTCTAAACTACGAGTTGTCACATTATCCCCAAGTTGAAAGAAATTTCGTCCCGAAATTTGGTAAGCACTCACTGAGGAAGCTAGTTAAGTTGTATGGTTTTCCCGGTTTTCCTGGGGTGTCACATCCTGGTCTAACAAGTTTTGGTCTAACACGTGTTAACAATATGTCAGATGAATGTAACACGTGTTAGACCAAAACTTGTTTATTTTTTTTAAAAATATCTACTCGGCGCTTTTTTGATTTTTTTGGCCCAAATACCTTAAAAACATGTATATAACATGTGTATATATATTTTTTTTTTAAACATCGGGAGGTTAGAGTTTCCCGGGTTTTCTAAATTAAAGTGGGTTTTCTATAGATCCTTCCCCTATATATATATATATATAGGGTTTAGCTTTTAGGGTTTAGAGTTTAACTTTTAGTGTTTAGATTTAGCTTTAGTATTTAGAGTTTAGTTTTAGGGTTTAGTGTTTAGCTTAGGTTTTAGCATTTAGGATTTAGCTTTTAAGATTTATAGTTTAGCTTTAGGGTTTAAAATTAGGGTTCAGGTTTTAACTTTAGGTTTAGGGTTATGGGGTTAGGGTTTCTAGTTAGGTTTCGACTAGCCAGTTCCAACACCGTTGTAATGAGCTCAATCAGAGTTCGTTTGACTCAGTTTTTCCTACACTTCCTAAGTTAAGAACATTTTGTACCACATCTTTACCCATATTATCTATTCCACATATAGAAGTATGGTCAGAATGAAGGTATTTTGCATCTTCATATACTAGCAACAACTAAATTATATGGATGAAGATGAAAATTCTAATGTGAATGCTTTTAACAATGGACATTTTATTTTTTCTTTAACCACCTAAATTGGAACAACTAACAACGCGTATTTTTGTAGAGTTCTAAGAGTGTTTTTTCTAGACATTAGAAAAGGATTTATCCGAATATTTTTCTTAATGAGTATTTATTAATGTTAGGTGTAATAAATATGAACCATACAGCGTACTCACAATAGAAACCTAACCTTGCTTTCATACACGAATCTTGGCTTGGGCTAGGAGGTCCCTGACCTTGCTGTTATTTCGTTTATAATGTAAATTTTAATGAAAATTTTATATGTATTGGGTCTCACCCCCTTGATTTTACCAAATACTAGGTTCTAGATCAACCAATGCTTGTTTTTACCTCATATAATAAGGATGTACGAAGTGGGCTTCGGAAAGCTAAGGAGGGAGGTGGTATGCTGCGAGACTTGCACGAACACCGGCTCATGTGCCTTGGTATTGCACAACATGCAACCCGTCCACGCACGGTCTGATTTTGCGTGCCATGCTGCTTCACAAACCATTTTTTGTCAACTAGCTATTGAAAAGCTAGTTTTTCAACATTTTTTTAATTAATAAACCGGATCCTACATATATACCAACTCAATGTTTTCATCTTTTTCACACCATTCTAAGGTGATGTTTGTTTTCCTAAAAAAAGATCTTCGCAACCTCTTTTGTCTGTGCCGCGTTGACCACACGCAGACATTGCCATCTCCAGACTGTTTGTTTTTCCCGAAGACGTTTCGTTAAAAAACGTCTGCGCGAGCTCTTCTTGATGTAGACATGGCTTAGCCACTTTTAAGATCTTCTAAGGTATGCAGAGAGTTAAACACCACCACCACAACCATCATCCACCACCCACCACCGTCCATCACCACCACCACCGTCCATCACCCACCACCATCGTCCACCACCACCCACCGTCCACGTCCACCACCGTCCAGCACCAGCACCACCACCCACCATTGTCCGTACACCACAATCAATTTATTTTAGAAGTTTACATACGTTAAAAACCAAACAGTCTTCTTCTTACAGACTGTAGAAGTTTGGTCCACCTCTTCTTCTGCAGATAGGGTCCGTAAGTTGTAGACATTTTATTTTTTAAAAAAACAAATAGCACCTTAATCATTCTCTCTCAAAACTCTTATTTTTTTACACTACTTTAATGGATTTAACCTCACGCAATGCTAAAAAAAAACAAGTTATGAGCATTGAGTGCGATGCTAGCACAAAAGAATGAAATAGTACACTTTTGAGGATGTGAATGATTTTTTTTGTTTTTTAATTGCTTTTATTATGATATTATTGTGTAATCTTTGTATGTTGATTATATCCTTATACATGGCTCAAAAATAAAAACCTTAATCATGTTTATTCAAGTATGAATATGATATTAGACATCAAATTAGTAAAACTTGTTGCAATAGAGATCTGAGTTGCGAATGATAAATTATGAATCCATGATTCCCGTTATGATGTCTTTTGTATGATGGAGATATTTTCTAATAAAGAATATGTAAGGGTGGGGGATATAATATTCGGTGAGTGGGTGATTGAGTGGGAGTCACCGATCGATGACCGTACCCACTTGATTGAGTTAGGTGCTGTTTGTTTTTGCTTATAACATCTGCAAAATGCTTATGTCTGCAGGCGGGCAGACATAAGATGTTGAAGACTGTTTGTTTTTTTTTTAAACAGATCTACAAATACCTTCTTTCATCTTAAAAAAAAAGCTCAGAACCTTTGCTTCAAACATCTTCACAAAACCTAATCCAAACACCTCACACCACAAAAACTTCTCCCCTGCCACCACCACCTCCGCCACCACCACCGCACCACCTCCGCCACCACCACCATCGTCAAAACCCACCACCACCAAACCCATCACCACCAAACCCATCTGTGAGAGAGAGAGCGCGTAGAGAGAGAGAGACCTGTAGAGAGAGACATGTGAGAGAGAGAGACCGTAGAGAGAGAGAGACCCGTCGGAACAAGGCACCGCTGCTGCCGCCGCCGCGTGTCGCTTCTGCTGCGTCATCACCATCAAACGTCGCCGCCACTGTTGGTGGCCGGCTGGTCACCTTCGAGCGAGGGAGAAAGAGATCGAGTGGGTGGGGGGGTGTTTGAGGTGTGTGAGTCTGACAGAGCACGAACCACCGGCGCCGGTGGGATTTATTCCGGTCGTCGGTCATTAATCAGAGGGAGGGAAGGGGGTGGTGGCAGAGGTGGTGAGGTGGTGCGGTGGTGGTGGTGGTGGTGGTTGTAGAGAGAAAGAGAGTTTCTAGAGAGAGAGAGAGAGCAGAGAGAGAGAGCTTGTGTGTGTGTTGTGTGGTTGAAATTGTTTTTGAAGAAAAAAAAAACAAACCCTCTTCTCCTTGCAGACTGCAGACATTTGGGCCACATCTTCTCTTGCAGATGCCTGCAGATGTGGTTCGCAGACTACAGACATTTTACATCTGAAAAAACAAACAACACCTTAGGGTGTTTGGGTAGGAGAGAGGGTGATAAATCGGTGTATAGTCACCGAATGTGATTGAAGAGTGATGGAGGAGAGAGACGATTGGGGATTTGGGTTTAGAGATAGAAAAAACTGATTTGATGTTGTTGCAAGGATTTAGAGACGATTGGGGATTTGGGGTTAGAGATGGAAAAAATTGATATGATGTTGATAAGAAGAAATTAGTGATTCCACTTACTCTAAGGTTGTGGGGGTGTGGGAAAGCTTCCCCATATATCTAGATCATCTCTACCTTACAACATCCCTCTTCCCTTTCCTCTTCTCCATCAAAGGGGTATAGTTCTTCAGGACCGACTCAATCATTTTGGTGGCCTAAAGCAAATTATAAACTCGCGGTCTTTTTCCAAAAAAACACTTTGAGAAAACCCCTCCTTTACCCGGGCTTGGACCGGCAAAATAAACTAAAAGATTTATTGTTGGCAAAGTTAATTTTTTTTATTTTTTGTACGTGTAAAGATAAGTTCAGTTCAACCCAAATATCATGTATAATTTTTTTTACGGTTGGAGACCTAAAGCGCAAGCCTCAAAATACTTTGGCTGAGCCGGCCCTGTGATTCCCTTTCACCCCCTTCTCTTTCCCCACCAATCAACAAACAACAACCATACACATCAACAAGCACAGCAGATCGGGGGGGAAGAGTTCCTATGGGTACTGAAATTGGAACGGGAAGGGGCGGTGTTCCCCGACAGAGGAGGGTGCTACCCATGGTTGCAAAAGTTGCTAGGCGCTCCCTAGTCGGATTTGAGAGTACTCGTGAAGTACTCGGCCTAGACGGAGATTACTCAGGGAGTAATTAGCTTAGGTGAATAGTACTCGGGCCTCGGCAACCTACCTTGTAGCGAGTACTCGGGGAGTACTCGAAGCCTAGACTGGACTTTTACAACCATGGTGCTACCTCACCACCCTGATGTTGTCCCCGAGGTCACACCCCATCGCCTAACATGTGACCGTGACACCCATAAAAGAGTTATGTTATATACTAACTCAGCGGATATATTAGAAAATGACACATATAATAAATAATGAATCCTTAACCTTCGTTATTATGAAGACTTTAATAAAGAAGACTCAAAAACCGTGGAAATTGGTTTGTCTATGGTGGACCCCTAAAGTAGTTTCCGCAATTATTTCTTCTTATTGTTCACCGACCTCAGAGAACAAAGACCTAATCAAGTAAACCATCCTATAAATACATAAGTTATGTATGTACATGCTATATTATATATTTCACCTATAGAGATTGATTTAAAAAGTATTATTATCATGAAGGTATTTTGCATCTTTATATAATTTGTTCATGTGGATACAACGAGATATCGTGTTTATTAGTTTTCATGTTAATTTATGTAAAATATATATGTTGCAGAACAAGATTGTGATCAATATACAGACCAATTGCGAGAAATGTAGAACATATGCAATGAAAGAGGCTGTCAAAGCATCAGGTACTAAGATATATAACCTTTTTTTTATTTTATCTTATTTAATTTATATTTTCCATTTTTTTGGGATTCCGTTAGTAATAACCTACGGGTGTACTCTATCGGTAAATAATTTATGTTGATGATACTCGTTTGTTTAGTAATATGTGCATAGGTGTGGATGCATGGTGTGGTTGTTGATCCTAACCACAAGCTTGACTTACTTGTAGGTGCGAATTCAGTAGAGCTGCAAGGAGAAAACAAGAACCGGATGGTGGTGATCGGGGAAGGGGTGGATGCGGCGGCATTGACAAAGTCTATGAGGAAGAAGATCAAGAATGCATCGCTAGAAATTGTTCAACAATTGAAGTTGGAGGGCAAATAATGAATATTATAATTGAAGTTGGAGGGAAACAATTTGTTAGACTTACATATCCCTCTCTTAGGATATGGTTCACGATAGGAGTTGGTGAAAACATAAAATTAAGATTAAGGATCTTTAGTTTCTTTTCTTATGAGCCTTTTTTATTGTGGCATATGCGTGTTATCACTTGTGTAATGTGTTATTAACATGTTATTTGTTTAGTAGCTTATTAAGAATGGTTTTAACACAATATATATATAGAAACGGGATCAGGAGAAAACGCTCAAAAGTGTGAGAACGCATCTTGGCCAAACACGTGTCACGCGGCATAGAGAAGGGCAGAGGGGCTTTTTTGTCCTTTTATCTTCTCATTTTCCAGTTCCGCTTTTCACAATATTGTTTTATTTTTTGGGGTTTATGATTTTTGGCGTTAACCAAATTCAATAATTAATGGCATTTAATGGTTTCATTGTATTAATATTTTGGCGTTTACGGCGTTTTTCAAATTGTATGCCATTGGAACCCCAAGGGGGTCAGGAAATCTATCTGAATGGCGTTTTTTCAAGGCGTTTTAAACAAGATGGCCCATTGTTCTATTATTTTTTATATACATTTTGGCGTTTGTGATATCTTGGCGTTTTTCAATTGTAAAATTATATTACAACCACAGGGATAAAAAATAAAAGCAAAGAAAATAAATTAAAAATCCTAATTGGATCTCTCTTCACAATCTTCACTGTCATCAGTCTCTCTCTTCTTTAATAGTTAAAGAACTGTAATCAAATATATGGCGTTTTATGTAAAACTTAACAAACCCATCGATTTGATTATTTTGCCTGCTCGTCTGTTGAAGTGGCTTTTTGTGGATGTTTGGGGAGATAGATCTATGACGTGTGTGTGGGTTTTTCGCTTTTTCTTCATCTTGATTTTCTTCTTTATAATCATCCCACTCTTCAGTGTCATTGATCTCTTCTCCTCATCCAAGCTTTATTCAAGAACAAAGAACACAAAATGACATTCAATTGTCATCAGTATCTTTTTCTTGAAGATTTGTCCATCTCATGCAGCAAAATCTTACTGAGTTTTTCCCCTTAGCTAACAATCCATTCAGTGAAACTTCTCGAAAAACACTACTGAATATCCAAGAAAGCATATTAGCCATGTTTGATTTTTTTAATTTTTTTGCGTTTTACAATGAGCGGTATTTAGTAGCATTTTGGCGTTTGTTTTTTTGGTTTGATTAAATGGAAGTTGCTGAGAGTTATTATTTTATAGGATTTCTTTAGGCGGCGTAGGGTAGGCGGTGCATTATTTTAATAAACTATTCGTCGTTTCAGTTACTGTTTGTAATTATTGTTTCTGAAGACTGTAACATGTCCCGTCTTTCAAGTTTGGCGTTTTAGATTCTAATATAATAAATTTTCCGTCTCTTCATTTTTACTGTTTTGTAGTTACTGTTTCTAGTTACATTTCAAGTTTGGTTTTTAATTTTTAATTTTTTGGGGTTTTTATAATACTTTTCCAAAGTAATTCTATTAGGGGCTGTTTGGTAGAGGGAATTGAGGGGTGAGAAATGGAATTAGAAAGAATTCTCTTGTTTGTTTGTGAAAGAAAGAGGTGAGAAATGGAAATAAACCATTTCCTTTTCTCTCATTTTGTTTCTCTAAAAAAAGCAGAGAATTGGATTTCTAGGGTTTCATTTCTCAGCCTCACTCTCTCATCACGTTCCATTTCATCACAGCCCTCCTTCTCGTTCCACCACCACCGCCCTCCCTACCGTCCCTCTCCCTCCCTCTCGGCCACCACCACCGCCCTCCCTTCTCTGCTCCGACGATTTTTGGGAGAATTTCAAGCATTTTCCCCAAACTGCTCGATCTTTGCTCGGAACCCTAATCGCCCCATCGTTCGTTTTTTGGGAGAATTTCAAGCATTTTCAGGTACGTCCTTCGATTCCTTTTATCAACTGGTGTAAATTTCATGTTTTTTTTTATCTCTGCTCAACACAAAGTATGCTCGCTGCTACTCTGTTCTTGATTATTGATTTGATTCTTTGTTCAATCTACTGCTATTTGATTTTTTGATTCTGTGATTTGATCGAAGATTTGATTATTGGAGTTATTTGCTTTTCTTGAATTTTCTTATTTATATTTTTATGTGTAGATGGCAAGATCACCTTCCAGACAAAGAATAGTTGCCATAGGTGCATTTTATGTCAGTTATGTTACGATTCGTTGGTGGATGTTGTGTACTTATCATTTGCGTCGGTCGATTGAGTCAATGAGTTTACGTACAAAATATTTAATGAGTTACCATAATAGGCGTGAAAACCTGGTGAGGATGGTTTATCAAAGTGATGTTACGAGTGTTGTTAACATAAGAATGAATATACATGCATTTACAACACTTTGTGATATGCTAGAAACTAGAGGGGGACTAAAGGATAGTAAAAACATGCTAGTGGATGAGCAAGTTGCTATGTTTTTACATACCCTTGCTCATAATGCAAAGAATAGGATACTAGTCAACAGATTTAATCGGTCCGGGGAAACTGTAAGTCGGTATTTCAAGTTAGTCTTAAATGCTATATGTCGATTACACAAAGAACTCTACAAGTCACCCGTGCCAGTGCCAGATAATGAAACTGATGAAAGATGGAAATGGTTTAAGGTTAGTCAAACACATTTTTTATTAAAGATATTTTTTGCTAACATAAATTAGTAAGTAATGTTTTCTTTTAACTCAGGGTTGCTTAGGAGCATTAGATGGAACATACATTAAAGTTAAAGTCCCTGCTATTGATAGAAAACCTTATCGGACAAGAAAAGGGCAGATTTGTACTAACGTACTCGGAGTATGTACGAGAGACCTTTTATTTACGTATGTCTTAGCGGGATGGGAGGGTTCTGCAGCTGATAGTAGAGTTTTGCGTGATGCAATCAGTAGACCCAATGGTCTTAAAATAACTCCAGGTAAGTGATAGACAATTTTCAAAGAATATACATAGATTTAAGTATGATAATTAACATAGAGTTTATGGTTAATTGTAGGAACATACTACCTTTGTGATGCCGGTTATACAAATGGTGAAGGATTTTTAACTCCATATCGAGGTCAACGTTATCATCTTAACGATTGGTCTCGTCCTCCTACGAATGCTAAGGAGTTCTTTAATATGAGACATTCATCGGCCAGGAATGTTATAGAAAGATGTTTCGGAATGATTAAAGATAGATGGGCTATTTTTCGTGATAACTCATATCATCCCATAGAGTCCATGCCACGTATCATCATTGCTTGTTGTTTATTGCACAATTTCATACGAACAACAATGAGTGAAGACCCTCTTGATAACGAAATCCCAGTAAATCACACACAACCTGCAAATGACCATGACAATGTTATTTCTATGATCGAGCCCTCACAAGAATGGACCGATCGTAGAGACCTTCTTGCTAATGAAATGTTTAATAATTGGAATGCCATGCGTGCGCAGCGTGCCAACAATGTTTCTTAATTATGTTTGACAATTATGTATTTTTTATTTGTAGAACCAAGGATGTTTCTTAATAATGTTTATTTATGCACTTTATTTGTTTCTTATTAATGTTTCTTGTTATATTTGTATTTGTAGTTACATGACTTATGATTTTTAATTGTATAATTATGCATTTGTACGTAGACATGGCAGATTCAAATATAGTGAGAGGAGTTACTAGGAGCAAGCATACCTGGACAAATGATGAAGATGCAAAGCTAATTGATGCATTAATGGAGATACATGCATCCGGAAAGTATGCTGGTGCTGACAATGGATTCAAACCAGGTTATTTAAATGGTGTTCAACAATTGCTAGATGTAAGTCTTCCTAACTCTGGCCTCAAAGCAGAACCACATATAAAGTCTAGGATGAAGACATGGAAGACACACTTTAGCATTGTATATGATATGGTGCATACAAGTGGGTTTGGTTGGGATGAACAAAAATGTTGTATTATTGCCGATGATAGTGTTTGGAATGAATACGTGAAGGTATATTCTAAAAAATATATTTTTTAGATTTTAAAATTTTAGTCTAATTTATTTGTAATTGTCTTGTAGTCTCACAAAGGTGCTGTGAATTTTCGTGACAAGGCATTTCCTTTCTATGACAAATTGTGTACCATATTCGGTAAGGATAGAGCTACTGGTAGTAAAGCAGTTGACCTTGGAGAAGAAGATGTTGTTCAAGAGACGCAAAAAAGCTCACCTGTTGATATTGAAGACTTTGATTTTTTTGATGAAGCCGTTCCAAATGTTGATAGATCTGAAGGACAAACAGGAAGTGTAACAAGCAAGCGCAAAAGAGGTAGAAGAATGGATGCAGATGAGATATATCAAGAGTCTTGCAAAGATATCAAGGAAGTTTTGCTTCGATTTGGGGAGATGGTGGGTGAACAACTTAGCAAAGAAGGTATGGAGGCTCGTGAAATCTATGAAAAGGTTAGTGATGAGTTGAAAGCTTTACCAGGTATCACTACGAAAAAACGGCTCAAAGCAGCTCATTTGATTGGTAAAGATGTGGATCTAGGACGTTCTTTTCTTGCGTTGACAATAGAAGAGAAAATTGAGATGGTCGAGTTGTATACCGATGGTTCAATGGGATAGTTGTGTATGGTTGAAGTAATTTTTTTTGTTTCACCGTGGTTGTTGAAGTACCTTTTTTGGTTTCAGCATGGTTGAAGTACTTTTACTAGTAACTATGGTTGATGTTTTTTTGCTTAAAAACTATGTTTTGTATGTGAATTGGTTTTATCAATGCATATTTTGGTTGGAATTTATGCATCTTTGTATATGTTTTTTATTTTTTAATAAATATTTGTTATGAAAAAAAGACTTGTGCTAATGATAAAGTTGATATAATTCTCTGTTTATTTCCTATGTACCAAACAAGAGAA